>JAIUCV010000003.1:2968478-4447717 GCA_026724425.1 Erythrophleum ivorense
ATAATAATGCACTATACAATACAAGACTTAGTAATATTGTTGCTTATATTTTAAACATGTTTATGCATGGCATGGACATTTTCATATGGGGGTTAGTGTAACTTCTGCTTTTTGTGTTTCTTCAATTTAAAGGGTTGGATTTCACATGAAGACGTTTGGCCATATATATAATGTAGGGTCGATTCTCGTGTTTGGTCCTTTTAGTGGACATAACATGTTGCTCCGATTTGTCTTATAATGTTAGGAATGTGGGTCTTGTTCACTTTAGTTCTTTTGGGATATATATAACAAACAGTTATTGACCCATCGCAAGAAATATGTTTAAAAATTAAGGGGTAGTAAGGACATGTTTTGCCCATGATTTTGACTATTGTGACTAGATGATGGCCCTATTTTAATTAAATTCAAATCTAAAGCTTCCATTTATTTTACAACCAAGTGTTTGAGTTAAGCACTGAAGTAGATTAATCTCCTTAATTAAACTTGGGCTCTGCAAACTTGTTCTTGATATGTAGATGGGACAAAAAATAATTTCTCTTGATGTAAAAATTGAGGTACTTTTGTTTAGGTTCAACGAAAGTATGTAGGTCAAGTTTATCCAAAAATTTTAGCTCAATTAATGAAATAGTATTTCTCTTTAACAATTTGGGCTCGAGCTCTTTTAAAAACATTTTAAGAATAAAATCCAAAATATATTATATCAATATAAAAGAGTGAGTCCTTAGTCTTTTAACTCAGACAAAGTTTGAAAATATTCTTAATCATAATAACTAAAAAAATCTGATATAATTAAGTTTATCAATTAATATTTGTCACACATGATATCATATTATAGCTTTAATTTCTATTTTAAATTTTCTTTCAGTTCATAAATAATATAACAAGTCGATAAAAATTCAAACTTTCCTCAAAAACATGTCTCAATCAGTTTTACAAATGAAGCATTTGTGAGCCTCTCTCCATCGAGTGCGTTTGCTAGGTATCCGAATTTCACAAGTTTTTAGAAACCTACTTATAAAATATATATTTGAGCTAGACTTTATTATTTCATATTCAAATATTTTATAAATAAATTTTCAAACGATTAAAAACAATTTTTTTTATGTATAGAAAACTTTCTCTAACTTTTATAATAATATTTCCAATCATAAAAGATATATATTTTTCCCTGAGCCAGCTCAACAAACAGATAGAAAAGATAAAAAATAAAGAAAAATATTGAAGGAGAAAGAAATGAACTTTGTCTTAAAGAACATGGTTTTTACTTTTACATGAGGATTCGGTTTTCCACTTTCAACGAGCTAGCTAGAAGATGCTCATAGTCTTTGAATTTTGAAGGCCATGTGGAATAGGATTCCTTACACACATAGGATGGCTATACTCTTCCTTTTGTCTATTAATTAGAAAAAGCTAGTTGCAAGCACAGGAAGGAAAAATGTATATACGTACAAAGCATGCAACTTTAACTACATTATTATACTGACTAATAATTCATATGTCAAAGAATCTTTTTCGGTTGAACTATATTGACCTTCACGTGTCTCCCTTTCAAGTGTCATTCACATGTTCATCCTCCAAAAAGTTTTTAACTAAATCTAATCTATAAAAAATGAAATAAACTAAATTAATCATACTTAAATATATCTAAATATGTTAGATATATGTTTTAGTTAAATTTATTTATTATTAATTTAATCTATTTATCTTTTAGATTAGATTGAATATACTTTTTAAAAAATTTCTTGTTCCTCAATCACACAATGACTTTCTAACCACATAAATAATGAGTCAATGAAAATTTGCTAATGTTTTATCTAATAATTTATTGATACACTTTTTTACGAGTATCGTTGGCTTTTTTGCATCATTATCGCAAGGATTTCTCAAACCACATAATGGAGTTCATAGGGGTTCGCGAATGAGTTCAAGACAAATGGTCAAATCTCAGTTGGAGGGATTGCATGTTAGGGTAAAATTTAATGAAAATCACGTCCTCATAGGTAGCAGGAGAGAAGGTTAGGACTTAGAGCTTGTCTCACTTTTGGTCTCCTCTATAGTTAGCAAAACTTGTCTCTTGTAATCCAATTGATTATGCTTTTAATCTTTAACTATTCTAATATCATATACACTCTCAAAGCTCGAGGCTCATTTTACTATGTCAGATCAAGAAACCCCTAAATTATTTGTTGGGTGCTCTGAATCTTGCCCAAAACGTGACCTGCTAATCTCTCTCAAATTAAGTTATTAGAGGGAATAGTTTGATGCGCTCTCAGCTTTACTTTCTTTAACTTCATGTAGTATTCATAAAATGATGTTCTTTATATATTTGATGAGGCTTTGTCTATTTTATCCGTAGTACTTTAAAGGTAAACATCGATAATAATAGCACATTATCGATACATTACACAGGATTGAGACTAATAGGTTGGGACTGGTTTAAGGAAGTTTGTAATGTTGCATAACATAAAACAGATTTATTTGATCAGTTATGATATTATGGAAATGCTGTTAGGCTCTAGCAACTTTAGTTTACCAATATCATCATGGCATGCTTGTGTAGCTCCCTCTATATAATTCTAATATTTATTATACATAATTCAAAGTTTTAGCGTATTAAATATAATTTTCTTATTATAAACTATCATTCATTTATAAATTAATGGAGTTCATAAATAACATAAAAAGCTTAGTCTCTAAATAAAAATTTAATATCATACAAGTCATGTTTGGCAATATAGTTATATGCACTTCATTTGTAGTTTTTCATTCATATATCTCACCTTATTATATTATATTCAACTAAGCATGCATGCATGCATACATACTTAGAAAAAAGGTTCATTGAAAGTTACATTTCAGGTTCATCAACCCATTTCAATTTGTTACCTACTTGAATTTGTCTACTTCTCTTAATATTTTCTGTTCCTTTTTTTTCGCTGGGTTAATAAATATATATTCTTTGTCATGCACAAATAATGTCACTGGCTCTCAACAGAAGTGATTATGGCTTAATAATGAAGACCACATTTAGATAAGAATTTATTCCCACTTCCTCGAGACATTCGAGCCTGTGAATGGAGACAAAAATAAAAATATATAATAAAGAAAGATGAGCACCGTACTTTATAGCTAGAGTCTCCACAGCTAAGCCATTTCTGAATGGCAACCTACAAATGAGCAACGAATTTCACCCACTGGAAAGCAGTAAAAGGTGGCTGATTGCGATGTAACCGAAGAAAAAAAAAAGGTAAGTGAATAGGATATATATTTTATAAAGAAAAAATTATTTTGATATCTTTATTATTAAATTCTCTTAATATATATATATATAAGTAAATATTATTTTTATAAATTAACATTATATAATTGAATCTTTATAAAATATTTTTCTCATTTCATATTTTTTATTGAAAACTTTGATAGTAAATAACTTTGCATTTTTAAGTGTAACTTTTTTATAAAACCCATCCAAAAGCAAAGATCCAATTATTCATGGTCAAGAAGAAACATGCTCGTTGCTAGCTCATCTCATTAATGGGGACCCTACGTTCTTCCTTCATCTCATTTCCTTATACTATTCGCAATATCCACAATCGCAATCGCAACATAACTGCAATTGCAACCATAATTTAAAACTATGGATTGTGATTACAATGATTACTTTATAAAAAATTCTTTTGATTTATATTTGGGGAGTGAATATAAAACTAACTTATCTGAATCACTATAAGCTTTGTTGTGTGTAATCTTTTCTACCCTACACCCCTACATTCTCATATTTTGCATTTGCATATATATATATATATATATATATATTTGAAAGAAAAGGGTTTCTGTTTCCTATACAGTTGCATTTTTGAAAATCAATCTCTTAACTTTTACCTCCTAATCGTTAAGAAAATCTCAAAGAATCATACATTTGTATTTTATCACCTAAACGCTTCGACACAAGCTACATTTGGAATCAAATCTCTTACTGAAAGATTGTGAGTTGGAAAATCTACCACTAATTTAGAACAAGTTACAGCACACAGGACTTCAATTCAGATACGTCATATAAAGATAAGTTGCTAGCTGTTTTGTTCATGAGTAGAAATATCCAGAAGATAAAAAAACTAATTAAAGGAGAAACTGATGAGGTAAGGATAAAAAAACTAATTAAAGGAGAAATTGTTGAGGTAAGGGTGCCCGGAATTCGGCATAATGCTGTAAAATTTATTTTCATCTCCGGGCAAGATTGGCTGCAGTAAAAACTATACATTGTAAATTTGGCAAAAGATCAACGTGAATAATATTATGTCCCCAGTGGATTTGTTTCTTTTTATTAATTTATTTTATACTGTTTTTACTCTCATTTCTCATGAACTATATTATCACGGGTCAGCATAAATGATAAAACCCAGGTTTGGTTTTGCTCCAGATGTTAACTAATTAACCTTTCTTTCTTTTCAATGATTTGCTTAGATAGAGACTAATGATTATCTATAATAAGAATAACTGAAGGGAGTCAGTTTAGTTGGTAATAAAAAACGATTAATATATACATATATATATTAACTTTAGTTCAATTTCTCACATAGTATTTTTAGGAGAAAATTAGTCTCAGATTAAATTCAAGGACACTTTTGACAATAATAATAATGCAAAATATAAATTAATAATCTGAGTATTTTAAAAAAAATCTTGTTTTACAAGTTGAGGTCGTTTCACAGTCACATGAGACTAATATGTAGAACATACTATCCCACCAGCCCTTCCTTGTAAATTCAAGTAACACTATCTAATTAATTTGTATTGACTCATATTAATTAAGATGACCGTTCCTGTCAAGCCAATACAAAAAATCCATGTTAGTTGACAGAAAATTGACTGATAGCCTTATAACATTAGTAAATGATCTCTCATCTTGCATCATTAAATATAATAAACCATTAATTCTAGAGTATCAGCATTGAATTTTGAATATCTATATGGTGACACTCCATGACCAAGTCAAGAATGGGGATTGAAAATGAGGATTTCTTCTCTTCCTATCATCTTTCAGTGAGATTGTTCAAGGAAACTGCAGAGCCAAGAAGAAGCAGGGTAATGTAATGCCTACTTCTTTCTAGGCAATTACTCATATTAGATTAATCTAACTATTAAACTAAGCTCTATTTATATCCTGCAATATTAATTTTAGGTCATCTACTAAATTCCCAGCAAAATATGTATCCTACAATGGATGAACCTGAGATATATGCAGATTATAGCCATCCAAGTTATGGCCTTCCAAATTATGCGACTCCACAAGCTTCTTCTGCTCCTCCCAGCATCACGGGGGTCCCTGTCAGGACATATCAGTGGTCAACTGATCTTTTCCACTGTGTTGATGATCCTGCAATCTGTAAGAAACCCAGAAATTATTTATACATTCAACTTTTTGCTATTCACAATTTACATGTTAATTTTGCTTTTCTTTTTAAAGGTTTGGTCACTTGCTTCTGCCCTTGCATTGCATTTGGACACATCGCAGAGATTGTAGATAAAGGCACTCCATGTAAGCCTTTGCAGTTTAAGGATCTATGATTTAATCTGAAATCAGTTTGCCAATTTATAATTTAGAATGTGTCATTCAATCTCTTTGTAGTTTTTTTAGTTACCACTAAATCACTTAATCTCTGTGGTTTTTTCTTTGTTATGACTTTAACTTAAATGGTCATGTAAATGTCAAAATAATTAATAGTTTTATTGTTGAAAGTATATTTCTCTTGAATCGAACAATTTCATACTTATGTAGCCATTGTGGAACTGGGATGACATTTGCAAATTGAAATTGTCGTCCTAATCCCAGCCTTAAAACACTATTGAATGAAACAAATTTTGAATGTAAAACTTTTCATCATTTTAGCAATAATTTATTTATTTCCATTAAATTTTATATGATAGAGTTGAATGACACTTAAAATGATAAAGGAACAAGTTAATTATTAATCAAACTATAAAAGATAAATTATAATTATCCTATTAACAAATCTAATAGTGTGGACCCTCTCATACAGACACACGAAAACTAAAAAATGTGAAATTTTTTAATAAATACATAAAAAATAAAAATATACATATAAAGAAATTGTCATACCAAGTAATAGTAAAAAAAATAGTAATTTAACAATAAAAACCTTCTCTTTTTATATAACACACACACACACACACACACACACACATATATATATATATAAAATAGATTACAAGAGGATGGTTGGAAGTTGCTTTTCCCAGTAATACTCTTGCTGCTATTTTCTTCATTATCTGCAGCTTGCGCTTCTAGTGGTGTTACTTATGGGTTATTAGCTCTGACTGGCTTTGCATGCTTGTACTCTTGCTATTATCGCTCCAAAATGAGGGCACAATATGACTTACCAGAAGCCCCATGTATGGACTGCTTAGTTCATTTCTGCTGTGAGACTTGTGCTCTATGTCAGGAATACAGACAGCTGAAAAATCTTGGATTTGACCTCAGCATAGGTAATTAGTACCTTCATTTTTTAAACTTATTTTTCAACTCTCAATTTAAGGAGATTTATTTTAGCTTGTGGGGGGAAAAAAACTCATTGCACGTATCCCTACAACATTCTTCAACCACTTGACAAACGATTAACATGAGATAAAGTTTCTTTTTTTGGATATTTATTTGTACACTCATTAATTTTAAGGAAAAGTTAAATAAGCCTAGCAAATTAAAGACTATAAATTGTAATTAGTTTAGTCATTCTATTAGAAAAGGATGACACGTTGAAATATTAAATTGCTTGTTGTGCTTATAGTTTAATGCTTCTTTTATTACGATAATGGTTTGTTACTGGACAATGAATTGAAGTATAGGGTGGGAAGCCAACCTGGATAGATCACAAAGGCATGGAGTTATAGCAGCTCCTGCAATTCAACCAGGCATGACAAGATGAAAGGAAGCCTATAATTGGGAGTTTTTTTTTTTTGGGGCTAGCATGGGACCTCTTGATGTTGATTCAAACTTTTTGTGAATTCTGTGCGCAGTTAGGTTTGAGTGCTTTTTGTTAATATTACAAAAAAATACAATATGCTGTAGTCCAGAATATTTCTTTTGCCTTAAGAGTAGACAATAGATTTTTTAGTTACTTGGTGACTATAAAGGTGCAGGCAAGGCCTCGTGGCTTTTTTTTATTTTTGAATTTTAAAAATAAAGATAAAAATTATAATTGTGAGGTCAAAAATTTTAATTATAAAGAAAAATTAAACTTATAATTTTTAACTATATATATAGTTAAAATTTAATATTTTCTCAAAATTACAATTTTTATCTTTTTTAAAAAAATTTAAAACCCAAAAAGAAAGGCCGAAGGGCCTTTGACTGCATCCTCTACTATCCATCCTCCTTATCAGCCTGCTACGATTTTTTTGGTTACAGATTTTTGGTGAGGGTGTAAGCAAACAAGAAATTCCCTTAGAAGGTAAAAATCATGTATTAATTAATGTCCTAAATTATCACATTTACAATGAAGGAACCAGTAACTCACTTGGTTTCAATCAGTCTTGTATTTTAACTTGAATATTATATTTAGAGTTCGATTTCTAACCGCGATAATTATTAAAAATAAAATTTAGTGGATGAGAGCAGGAATAGAAGATCTCTGAAAAGGTTTCGCTCCTCTACCCTGATATGGCATCGTTCGCAGCGGTTCTATTTAGTGGGTTGGAAACACAGTATGGTTATTATATGATTTTAAGGCGTTTATCTTTTATCTCCTTACATTTTAAATAAATAATAATTCATAAAATGGTTGACTTAATATTGTCGGGACTCGCCTACGCTTGGTTCTTCCCTCTTTTTTTTTTTTTTTTTTGTATGGGGGGGGGGGGGGGGGGAGAAGATAAACGGGGCTCATGCTTGATTGTTCCCTCCTTTAATCTCAAGAAAATGAGAAAGTAGCAAAAGTAACCCAACTAATGTATTAAGAGTTCATTGGTCTTTTTTATTACAATTTACAAACAGGGAATTATACCTCTCATCCTTAAATTTTTAACTATATGATACAACACCCATGTATTTCATTGAGTGAGGAGCTCCCCATTCCATGAAATAGCAAGATTCTTAGATATATTTGGTTTACAAAATATATGTAAATCAAAACAATTATAAAAAGATATATAAATATGTCATACACAACAAGACTCACTTATAATATATTTATATCTCCTTATAATTAGTATCATGTTTATTTGAGAATCTCTTCATAAAATATATAATTTGGGCTCGTCTATTAAATGCAAAAATTAATTTGAGAGAGAAAAAGAAAAAGAGAGATAGTATGAGATAGGACCTACTCAGTAAGTCCCTTCTACTCTCTGTCTCTCTCTTTCCAAATTTACCTAGTACATTTACTAGGTAAATATAGAGGATACAGGTTAGCCAGTCATTCAGCCGCGTCTCAGGGACTGAGTCATCATTACCATGAACTCATCCATATCAACCATGCCATCTCCATCAGTATCCACTGCCTTTACGATTCTTCTGCAATCATCAAGGCTGCACCTTTCTTCCAGCCTCTTTAGCATATCCTGAACTTCCTCTGCTGTTATTTTCCCATCACCATTCTTGTCGAATGCCCTGAACGCACTCTGGATATCCACGGTTCTAATCCCACCACCCATCTTCCGAGCTTCCATAAACTCCTTGAAACTGATAAAACCATCTCCATCCAGATCGACCACCCGGAAAATGTCAGAAACTTCACGAACCATATTACCCCCCAAGGCTAGAGATTTCAGGGTGGCCTTATACTCCTGCTGAGAAATTTTTCCATCCATGTTGGAATCAAATTTGTCAAATACCTGCTTCATCTCATCTATGTTTGGCTCAAAAATTTGTTTCAACCCAGAATTGAGTCTTTCCGGGGAGGAAAACAGACGAGATGGCTTCCGCAGGTACTTTCTCTTTGAGAGGTTGTATTAGAAATCAAGGAACCTAGTATTTGACATTTTTTTCTACAATGGTGGATTGGTCTGATTAGTTGAATGGAAGAAGAACAGTCTTTATATTAGAGATGGAAACAGGAAATAGTAAATTCTCACTCTTCTTACACTAGGCATCAAGCAAATCTTAGGTTATCAGTTATTCCTCAACAAATTAATCCTAGAAGGGAAAGCAGGATAGGAAAAGAATAAATTCTTTCCAAAAGCTACATGTATATTCCTATATTTTCTTTGAAGGGGTTTTTCTTTTCTAGTCTACAATTGTAAAAGGTTGATTTACATGAATAAGTGATGATTATTTCAGTAACAATTGTGGAAGAATACAACTCATCAAGTTGGTTACAGTATAAATTCCCGAAGTAAAGAAAGGGAATAAAGGAAAGGAAAAACCTAGAAGAGAACCAGAAGTTATTTTGTCATGGTGGTTTTCCATTATCCAAATCCTCCATTACATCAATGTCCTTCCGAGCTGTTATCTTCTGCACATATCCTGCAAAAAAAACATTCTGCTAGTGACTGCAAGTTCACATTCTCAAAGCCACAAGTCAATTAAAGTTGGATAGTAACAGTTAATGGCATTTTAGGCAGTTGACTCAGGATAAGGGCCACTTGGGCACTTTGTTGATTGAAACATCATATAATTCCCCTGAAAGTCACAGTTGGGAAAAGGTCCATTGTCAACACTCAGATTCAGTTCGAAGAATAACTTTACAATGACAAAAAAAAATTGAGAACCTAGGGAATAGCCCACTGATATGAATGGTATACCACCACAGGGAAGGGGGTGGCAGTAACTGAAACAAGAACTGCTAGTCCCCAACTCATACGATCTATCCTACCTTGAATAATAAATTTTAATTTTAAATTAAAGCCTCAATATCATCAACCATTCTCACACAGTTTACCTTTGTATATAGCAAAAGAGTATAGTAGAACATCCTTGATGACATTTTAAACACTCAACATAGTTTCAAGAGCAATTGAAACAGGAAGATCTAGGCCCCCAAAAAAAAAATCTCATATAAAAATAAGAAAGCCCCCAACTTCCAAACAGCAAAAGATTTTACGTATGTGTTCACTTGTAAAACCTGGAACTATCTCACGTAGAAAACATTTCTGTATCCTTTTGGTGCATCCAAAGACGCAGGAGAATGGTGAATAACCTATAATAAGGTAGCCAGGACTCAAAACAACTATCAAGACAAAAGATAACGACAAAATTGGGATCTTCTTAGTTCTCACACATGATTTGGACTTTACTCAACAGAATTCTAATTTACCTTTTAGTTTTCTTTCTTTTTTTTTTAGGGGGAGGGGTAAGGCCAAAGAAAAACCATGAAGTGTAAAGTCTCATGTCCTGTATAAGTTAGATGCTGATATGAATCAAAAAACATGGGATTCCAAGTGTACCATTATAATAACTTAAGATATCTGAATTGATTGCATGACAAAACAAAATCCCATTGTCAACCCCCCCCCCCAAAAAAAAAGGCTACTCTCAACAAGATCAATCAGTAGCTTTCACGACATAATGAAGTGGAATAATAAACTAACATTATGACAACAATCCTTTTATATATTTTTTTATACTTGTTGCTGAAGAATAATCATAGTACAGTGTCTGATTTTCTTATTTTACTGAAAAGAGCAAGCTATAATATAAAAAGGACCATGGCAACAAGTTTGCCACTAAAATCCTGAAATTAAGGCCCTAAAAATAGAAAGAAATAAGATAAAATAAAGAGCAATAAAAACTAGTAAAAGCCAATAAAATGAGATCAAATCTCAGAAATAAAGGGCTAACTTAATAGCAATAAAGGCGGATATAAATCTCAGAAATCAAGAATTAAGTTCCTAAAGTTTGGGGCTAGAGATGATCAGATCTACCAACAGTTGCATTATTAAATATTAGTTGCTTATCAAGCAAAAAAAATTTCTAAGATAATTACAGCTAAGATTATTTGGGACTTTTAGGATCGTCATAATTTAAATAACCATTTATGTTTAGAGACTGCTGCTGTCAAGCATACCTAGATGCAGATATGCCTCAAAGTAACATGCTATATATCTCACAAATTACAATAGATGGTTATCTATTTTCATATCCCTGAAATCCATATCAAACGTATACACAAGCTTCAGACAGACTCAACATTTAAAGTAGGTATCGACGAGTGCAGGTGCATGGTATCTGGGTCTTACAAGGGGAAAAAAAGGATTAGACATTAACAGAATTGAGCTTATAGAATCACAATGGATGCATCAAAGCCAAAAATACTCATGAACTAAGGTGGTTACATGTGAAAATTTTGCAGCCAAAAAAGTTACCGACTTAGAATCCAAGAGTACACAAAAGCAAGCAACAAAAATATTCCAAGAAGATAAAGATTTTTCATTGCTAACTTCATAGAAACATGCTCTCAAAATGATCAGCTTTAAACAAAATAGGCAGGATGAAAAACAAGAAAGAGGATAACACATACAAGAAAGCACAGCAGAATGCTCAATTCTCTAAATAAGTTGGTGTTGTGATGTAACTCTTTTAGCGTGAAGGGCATTATGGTTATGTCACATGCATAAAGCACTAACATATTTGTGCAGCAATGACTTTTTCACCAGAGAAGGCCGAACCATGAAGTTCGATATCTGTTCATTTAAAAGACGGATACGCTCTCTCAGTTCAGTCTAGAATTAAAAAAACAAAGAAAGCAAACTACATTGTGTCTCAAAAAGTAAAAGAAAAGACCTAAAAAAAGCATGAAGGATGTACATGCCAATAGTAAAGAGAACAGTACCAATTCCCATGCAAGGTATGCATTTGCAGGTAGTCGCTTTTCCTCTTTTGTTATAGTAGCTTACGTATCCCGACCCTTGACAACTACGGCACTTGCCAGTCCATTCATAGACCACTTCTTTACAATCCTTCAAGTAAAAGGACAAAAGAAAAAAAATATGTATCTCTTCAATTTCGTTATAATGAGAAAGAAAGCCGAAGGGAAGGCACAGGGAAATTAAATCCTTGGCAAGCACCCCCTAACCTCCCTTTCCACAAATACAAATTCTCCAAACTCTGAAACACATAATCAGTAATCGAATACGTATATCGATACAAGAAAAGGTCAAAAAAGGAAATTAACCTCAACTTGGGGATCGCATTGAAGCCGCTTATCAATCTCTTCAGCAGAAACCGGCGACGAATCCGGGTACGTCATGGGAAGTGGAAGAGCGTCACTATCATCTGCCAAGTAGCTCTCTCTATTACGCGACCATTTCCTCTCCTTCGCCTTCACTCTTGTGCCATCGTTCCCGCCGGCGCGTCGCGCTGCAACGCCACCGTCCGCAACGTCTCCCTTATCGGAATCTTGGCCAATTCTCACACCTCCGGCGACGCCAGCAGCTGAAGCCAGGGATTGGAACCACCGAGGGAACGAGGGTCCCGGCAAAACATCTCCAGCGGCGGCGCGGCAGCGGAAGGCAGACGGCGAGGTGCGGAAGGAGAGTGAGGGCTTAGTGGGGAAGAAAAGGGTGGTTGAATTGGTGTAGAACATTCGTAGAAAATTAACCCGCGTTTAATGCGTGTTCGAGAATTGAGGGAAATGGGAATTCGGGAAATGGGAATTCGAATGGAAGTTCGAGAATTGAGGGAAATGGAATGGACGGTGAATGAGAAAGTAAAAAGAGTCTGATTTGACGGGGGAGGATCAGGGGATTTATATAGATTGTGCTTTTGGTCGGCTGCTCAACAGTGGAGTGGAAAGCGGAAACCTTTGAGCGTTAGCATCACCAAATAGCGATTTAGCATTGGCCGGTGACGCCGCTTTTCAACCCAATAGGCAAATTCACCTATTGGGTTCGCATAGTCATTAGTATTGCTTCTAAGGACGAAGGGGAAAAAAAGGGACTTCTGGTTTTTTAAAGACAAAGAAAGAAACTTTTTTGATACCCAATAATGTTTCGTTAGTCTCAATTGTTCCATAAAGTTTTGATTAAAAAATGTTCAATAAATACGGTCTAAGGTTTCAATTAAATGAAATATTGGTACATTTTAAATATCAAATATTGCTTAAATTGCTTCAAAAAGAAAATTGGTTGCCGAAAAGAAGCCTATATTATTGGTATCTTCTTTCTTTTTGGACCCTATACGAATTTACAGAAAATTGTTGGCTTGATAACTCATATATAGTCAAACGCACATATTATTTTATATCATATCTTACATGATTTTGACAATAAATTGAGCTTTTATATATAATGTTGGTGTTGATGCCGATATGTAGTACTATAAAGTTATTGCGAAGAGTTCTTTCTAATAAAGGTGGAAAATTGGGATCAATTTACCGACAATGGAAGCTCTGTTATAGTTGGATGAGGATGAAAGTTTGCAAGATTTTTATTCAACTAAATTAACAATCTTGATATGAATTACTAATCAGGGCATTTAATAATTTAAAGTAAATTAATGATTTAGTTTTTGTAAGATAATAATTTTTATTTAGTTCTTTAACTTTTTTTTAATTTAGTCTTCCAAATAAAATTCTTCTTTAAGTTTCCTAAACATTTTCTCTCAAATAATATGATCCCATCAAATAATGATAATAATAATAATAATAATAATAATAATAATAATAAAATCCAACATAATTGTTAACTAATTATATGAACTTGTTCATATGTCTTTCATGCATATTAATTTTTTGCACAACTTGTCTGTACATTTCTTTATGTACATATGATGTGAACCATTTAAACTAGATTTAGATGATTCAAATCTTTTTTAAATTTTAACTTTTGCTTTATTTTAAAGAATACAAAATATAGAATAAAAATAATATTTTAATTATAAACTTTAAAAAAATTAATTATTTTAATAAAAAATAAATATATAAATTATAAATTATCTAAGTAAAATTTGAACCGTCTAAATTATAGCTCAAGAATGTACACATTATGCAATTTAAATCCCTCTTTGACTCCTCAAATAAGATTTTGTATCAAAACTATATTTTAATACATGAGATAGTTTATAATTAATACTTCACAAAATGATCATTTTGATTAAAAAATAATATTTAGGAGATAAAATTAAAAAAATTTATCTTTTGATAACTAAGTTTTGAAATGTGTAATTTTTCATAGATGAAATTAAAAGATTTTATTTTTAAATAACCTAAAGTTAAGAGGAAAGTAATATTTTGTTGAATCCTTAATTTATAGTCAATGATTTAATTTGACCTTCACCCTTGGAGGAATATTTTATTCGAACAAATGTATTTTGGAAGGGGTGGGGGGGAGGGAGAGAGAGAGAGGGAGAGAGGGAGAAGACCACTGCCGGGGAAATGCAAAGTTCTCGGACAACACAAGAAACAGTATCTAGGAAGATTCGCCTATTTTGTGGAGTCGGTGGCTTCAAATTTTGCTAGCAGATTGTAAGGAAGGGAGCTTACAGGAAAACTTAGGAGCATTACACTATATCAAGTGCAAGAATTTGACCTCCCTTCCTACAATTCTTTCTGTCTGATCATATTGGAATCATAAAGTTCTCACCGTTAAAGAATTTCTTATCCTTTATAGAAGGAAAAATCTGGGGGTTTGATACGTTAAAGCAAGCCAAATTTGGAGAGTCACCCAACTCTCATCTAATATAGATTTTAAACAAAAGCTAATAAACAACCAAAGTTCTGATATATAGAATATGCTTTCTGCATTCATTGCCAATTTATACTGTCTTTACAGAAATTCCTTTTGATTTACAATATAATTGCTGACAGCAATGTGAAAGCAGAAATTTAATTTAAACACATTGGCCCTTATTGTATTTGGTGCCAATCCTCCATAAGCCACGATGATCCGTAGTCACTTCTCTTCAGGCAATTTGTATAATTGTATTGAACACCTATAAAGACTTCCCAATCACATGCTTAATTTGAAAAGGGAAGTGAGTTACTCCTCTTTTTTTTTTTTTTTGCTATGACATTATGCTGATTCTGACAGATGATCTTCAGGAGCCACTCTAAAACCAAAAAGACATAATATCAGTATAGCAACATAGACTTAAGCCTCAGAGGACCCCAAAACTTAGTGAGTTTTATATGTAGCAACTTTCAAACCTTGTTTTTCCGGATGCTTACCAATAGGAAAAATAGTGCTGTGCTTACTTATAATTTCACAACACTCTGCTTTCTAAGTCCTTCGGGAATTTTCCCGTCAAGTTTGTTATTTTGGAGAAATCTGTTAAACCAAAACCACATAGTTTATGTAGTTAGCGAAAAGGCTTAATAAAAGACAGAAGAAGAGCAACAGTGTTCAGATTTGTCCTGTAATGACAAAATCTTACATCTCCCGTAGTTTTGGGAGTTGCCATAGTGATGGAGGAATTGATCCTTCGAGCTCATTGTTTTCCAAATGCCTTACATTGTAGCAAGTGATCAAGGAAAATGGGTGAAAAACATCAGGTTAATGTGGACAGTTCAAGAAATCTCAGAAACAATCAAGAGTAAAGAATTGATGACGAAGCATCTTTTTGTTCACATACAAAGTTTCTAGCCCCTTCATTCCACTCATGTCAGGAATGGTGCCTGAGAGGTTGTTTCCCCCAAGCCAACTGTAATCAAATATTCAGATCACAAAGAATCATAATTGAGTGCCTTAGTGGCAACAAAGGGAATTAATCACCTAGTTTTTTGAACGAAAATGGCTAGATTCCTTACAGATGAGCAAGTGTAGTTAAATTGCCAATATTTGAAGGGAGAGACCCAGATAGCTCAGCATTTGTTAAGTCCCTTCATATTCAAACCAAAACATTTGAATCCACCGTTAAAACATGAAGGGCACTACATAATTTACATGAACTGAAATTACTGAATCATGCACAGTTCATCCATATAATAAGAATTTCAATAGAGTTCTAGGTGTAAGTGAACTTACACCGAGATGACTCGAGCAAATTTTTTATAAGAGCATGTAACTCCAGTCCATGAATTCTCTTTTGGTAGGCAAGGATCACCGCTCCAGTCAGGAGGTGGATTCTTAATGCTCCTTGCCAAACTTTCCATTGCCATCACTTCATGTTGCCATAACAATTAAATAATGCAAACAAATCGCTTCATGATTGTGAGTTTAGTCAAAGACATTAGAGAGTACTGAAATCTATTTAAGTGAGGAAAATCCTTAGGCAAAAGTATAAACATGTAAAGTACATTTCAGTATCATTCATTCATGATATGTTTATATATGTATTGATGATTAGCTTGATCTACTTATTTTTTATAGATTGATCCTACCTAAGATTCTCTTTATAACTTACCGTCCCTCGGTAGAGTCCGGCCACCAAGAGGAAGAATCTGAAAAATTTCTCCGGCATTGATCACAGGTCCAACAGGAATACCACCTACAGGGGTCATGGTAATATTGGTCAACCCAGAAAGTGGCCACTCCAGAGCATACACTGTAACACCCTTGACTGTAGCATTAAGTTTGGAGTAGTAAGTCCGGCCATTAATAGTAACATCAAAGACTCTCCAGCTGGAAGGACTTGGAATCCTATTGTCCTGAAAATAGAGAGATATGTAGTAGTTGGTGTCTGGAAGGGACACAGTCGGCCACTGAATTTCAAGTTTGTTCCCTCTGCTTGTGGTAATTCCAGAACTGAATACTTTGGCTGGTGGAAGATTCCAGAAATCTGAAGAAGTTATATTGGATTGGCTTGTCACAACAGGGTTCTGGTCCTTAAATGGTTGCCACATCCGGTTGAATTTGTCATCTGGAAAGCTAGTTTCACGTATACAAATAATAACCATCAAAATTCTCTCTGGGAATATAATTTCAGGTAGATCGCCCTTCAAGAGGTTTGGCTTTCTCACCATTATATTCAACCTCTTGATAGGTAGAACTTTTAATGGAAAAACAAGTGACATTTGGTATATGAGCATTTTAATTTCTCAAATACTTAATTAAGAACATATTCAACACATATATTCTAAATTTTTTATATTTGTTATATGTAAATATCTTATAAATAATTTTATAGGAACTTGGGAAATTAAATCTCCCATGTACCAAACAGTACTTTAACTTCTTTTTTTTTTCAGGGAGCCAATCCATTAGTTTTATGCTCCATATATCTAATTATACTTCATTAACCAAGTCATTAATCATCCTTTGCTATAATACCCATAAAAATTTTTCCTTCTTGATTAACTTTTTCACATCTTAAAAAACTTAAAACCAAACAAAATATGCATAACCTGTTTTTTACCTAACGATATCTTCATCTGCTCCAAAAGTATGTCTAGCAACAGTCACAAGGGCATACTTGCTAAAATCAGTAGGATTATACACAAAATTATCCAAGCTCTCCACCTCCAAGGCAGAAATGAATGGGCTTGAACTTCCAGTGTGTGCATTCCTCGCCAAGCACACATTCAACTTCTTCCCCATTGATACCACCACAACTTCATAGTAAGAACTCAGTCCTCTTGCAAAGTCCTGTGTGGTGTTAACAATGCTCCATTTGGTCCCATCAACAATTTGGTCAAACACTGGAGGCTGCATCCCTCCATCATATCTTCCATAGTAGTATATGGTCCTAACAAGGTATTTGCCACCCTTGATGATGGGTATGGAATAGCAGAATTTTCTGGCTGAAGTATCAGGAAAGTAACGCACTGTGGACAGTATTGGCAACAAGTTTGGTGCGTTTATAGCGATGGTCTTCCCCACAGTGATGAAGCCCTCGTCAGGTACGTATGTTAGATTGCCTAATGTTACATTTTTGGAGCCTCCGCAATCTAGCAAATACCCTGCGTGCATTACAAATGGCCCATGTTATATATACTCTCTTCTGCAACGGATGACATCCAAATCCTCCAAGAAAAAACAAATTATGCATATCTAGATACAGACAAAGAAAAGACCACCATAACCCATTAGTTATGCACAAAATGAATGCAAATGATGGCCATATTAGCTAGATTGGTTGATGAAATCAGTATACTGTATTGTATCTTGACATATTAGATATCACAAAAATTTAAACACTACATGTCTTCTCAAATCTATCACCTGGAGGGTCTGAGGCTGGGCTCGAGTGAGCGAGGATAGGGATTATGACGAGGCATAGGAATATGACGGAGGGGCTCATGTCGTCATAACCCACCGCCCAACCTGAAAGCATGCGATTTGTTAAGCTTTTCTACGTGGCTTTGTTGAAAATGGAGAAGGAGAAGGGAAGGAGAAGGTGCTGTATGTGCACTGGTTTCATATTCAACGTTTGACACGTGGAAGGCTATGCTACAAGATAGATATAGTTATATGGCTTGACTTGGTCAAACATCCAGTGTGGCAGCGTGTAACAGATTAAACGACATCGCCGTTAATTGGCATTAAACGGCACATAGCTTGTTGGAATTATCCACGCACGATCTCTTACTAAATGAGATTAAAATATTTTAATTCCCACCCCTTTGATTTAATAACAGAAAAATTACATCTAAGACTCAATTCTTGTAAAATTTATAATAATAGATGTTAAAATTGAAATTACTCTTAAGGATCATAACTATTAGTAAATTTTAAAATATTTATTATTGAATTTAGAGAATTTATTATAGGATATAAAAAAAATTAAAACTTTTCTATATCTAAAAGTAAATTTCTTAAATTTAATAATAAATTTTTTAAAATATAATAATAATAATAATAGTTTTTAAAAATAATTTTAACTTTTAAAATTTATTATTATAAATTTTATAAAATATGAATCTTTAAATATAATTTTTTTTATAATATTAGTGTCAGTACCTACTCAATCAATAAGTGGATAATTTTATGATTTCAAGAGATTCGTTGAATTTTTGTATTATTAGATGCATTTATAATTATTATTTTGATAATCTAAAAATGGAGTAAGAATCTTCACACGTATACTTTAATGAAAAAGTTTCTTGAGAAGGTACCATAAAATTAGCCTTTAGAGTTACTATTTGACACAGTAACAACGACAAATAAAAATTAATAGTATAAATATATTAAATGTGTTTAACAAATTTAAAATATATTATTAAGATATGTCTTGAAATTTTGGTACTATACTTAATCAGATATATGAATTATCAATAAAAGTTGTCAACTGGAAATGTTTTAGAATATCTTCAATTTTTTTTTTTTGGGACATAAATGATATAACCGAAACTGAAAGGATCCAAAAATGACCTATATGGCATTATCAATTTAGCTGTTAGGTAAACCCATTTAACCTACTTATATTAAATGGGCTAAAAATCTCAACCTACCTTAACCCGTTTAATTTATCCCAAAAAAAAAACTTTTAAGGTTGAGACATTCATTCACATTACGATAATAAATATCTTCTAAAATTTAAATAATTATCTCACATAATCAAAATCAAACTTTAATTTTGAGACATATTATACAGGTTGTTAAATGAGTCTATCCATTTAATAGGTGGGCTAAATAAGGTGAGCTAGTTTAATCATTATATTATATTGGTTGTTAAAATTTTAACTCATCTCATCAAAATAATTAGTTAAACGAATTAACTTAATGGATCCAGTCCATTTTAATAGATTTAATTTTGACTTTTGATTCTTTTATGAACAATATAGTTAAATAAAATCCTTAAAATATCTACTATTAATTTTTTTAATAAAGCCGCAATGTAAAGGGAAATTATTATTTTTTTATAGAGACTCATTTATGTAATATTGAGCTGTAAACAATCTTTGTTTATGACATTTTTATTGAAGAATTATATAAAATATTTAAATTTTGTATGAGAAAACATTGTTTTGGACCTCTTCGTATTCAACAAAGGCAATTTAGTTTTGGACTTCTTAGGTTGAGATAGGCAAAATAAGCAAAGAGATTTTACAAGTGTTGGCAAAATTTATTTGCTTATTCACAGGTATAAAAATGAAAAATGAGTAGGGCTTTGAAAATTTTTGGGTCATTTTTAAGTGTCTAGCTCTGAGAATTTAAGGATTTAAATGAGAACACGATGGAATTTGAATTTATTACCCACTGAATTATAGGTCCAAAGATTTAAAAAAAAAATACGAATTTGAAAATAAAAACTATAGCAGTTTACATACTAATCATCTCTACTTCTAAGAATAATTTTTAGGATCACCTTTCATGGCCAAAGCACTTAGGACTTTTGGATCTAACCCAAATGTTTTATACTATCAATGGGAACGAGAGACAAGTGAAGGAAAAGAAGCCCATAACAAGTAACCGGACACATTTTATGCATTTGTTTGTTAGGTTAAATTTAATCGTAATTTCTTATATTTTTATTATTAGATTTTTAATTTAAAATATAATAAATGTATAAAATTTTTTATAAAAATATAATAAATATATATATTTTTAAGTAAATAATCATATAATTGTTTTAAAAAGATATTTATAATATTTTAATTGAAAAATTATGTACTACTTATAATATTATAATTAAACAAGCTGACGATATAAGTTTTTTCTTGTTTGTTATGGTCTTGGAGCCAGACGCCAATCCAATGATCAGGTTTGCTCTCTTTCTCAGTTTCTTCTACGAACTTCGCCGCTTCGAAAGTGCGTTGAGTCGGAGTCCGAGCAATGTTAACGCCGTTGATTCAAAGCCTTATCTGATGGTGAACTATCAAAACTTCTTCAAAAATTTCGCTCTTAATCCTTTAAATTTGAATCAAACGCGAACGCTCAATTCTCTCTCACTCTCAGATTCATCTACCATGGAAACCTCTCAGAGCATCGCGAAGAGGAGGAACAAGAACAATGATGACGCTGTAACTTCCTCCTGAGTCAAATCAAGAATACCAGTGGATGAGCTCGACGAAGTCGATGGAGGCTCAAAGCGTTAAAACTCAAGTAGCAATTGTCGTCGTCTTCACAAGAACCCCCTAATTTGAAAAACGCCATCAAGCTTTACCTTCGCGTAGGTGGTAACACTCCCAAAGCTAGGTGGGTCATATCTGAAAAACTCAATTTTTACGCCTTTCGTTAAACCATTAAGAGCAAAGGCGACAACGAGGATGATGAAGAGGACGAGGGATCGTCCGACAACAGAGAATCTTTTTGAAATTTGAAGGTGGGTTCCAAGGTCCGAGCTTGAGTTTCCACCGACATGCAATTGAAGATGTTCGGCGATCATCGTCGGGTTCATTTCGTATAGAACGGGGTGTGGGCACTGAAGTTTCCAACCGATGAATCGTATTGGACATTCGTGGCTGAATTTCAAGATTGTTTATTTGAGAATTTGTACGGGCTTCAGGCTACAGAAGAGAGCAGGGGGAAGATTTACGGGAAGGAATTCATTGGATAGGTGAAACCACAAGCAGTGGATGATTCGGTGTGGGAGGATGCAGATAATGGGATGGGGAAGAGTCCTGAAACTGCAACACCTGTCGGTGTAATAGACGACTCGATGGAGAAGGTTGAGGAGGCTGCAAATGGAGGAGTTCGATGCACGTTAGGTGCTCGACCATAGTTTCTTGGTAAATGATACAAGCGTTCAGGCTTATAGGAATTTCAAAATTGGGATTCATGGGAAGGGTATTTCTGTGAAATTTGATGCTGGGAGTTTGCAGGTTAGTCCCAGTTTAAGGCAATTGAACCCAAATAAGGGTTTATTAATGAGGGCAGAAACTAATATGCTGCTTATGAGCCAATACAAAGATGGAAAATCTCACACCCACACCTCAAAGCTTCACCGGCTTGATATTGAGACTGGTAAAATGTCACTGAGTGGAAGTTTGAGAAGGATAGGGCTGATATTGCAATGAGGGATATAACAAATGGTACCAGGGGTCACATTTGAATCCTTCAGAATTGACATTTTTGGGATTAGATGATAATAGGCTTTGTCAATGGGATATGCGTGAAAGGAAAGGAATGGATCGGAATAATGCAACAGCTGATACACCAGTTTTAAATTGGAACCAGGGACATTAATTCTCAAGAGGAACAAACTTTCAGTGCTTTGAAACGACTGGAGATGGTTCAATGGTTGCGGGGTGGCCTGATTGGAAAATAAGGTCGTATTCGAAGACATTAATAAGGCTAGCTAAGACTACCTTTCCAGGTCTCGGTTCTGTTGGGAATTTAAGCAGAGGCAAATAGCGGAAACGTTTAAAAAATTTTATTCCAATTCCTACCAAGGATCCATCAAAGTCGCTTAAACTGAATAGGTTCAGAGAATTACCTTTTCTGTCGTTTGAGTTTGTTATTTTTTTCTGTTTGGATCACAGGAACTGACCGCAAATCAGCTCCCTCTACTGGTATCCACACGAACGGAGTTTAGCAACTTAAACGGTGCGCTAAAAGTCTGTCCGTACAATTTCGTACAGTCCGCACGGTGTCCGTACGACGTTTCGTACACTTCCGTACGGTGTCACTCTCTAAGGATTTTGGAATGTCTGTACAATCCGTACGATTCTCTTTCTCTAAGGATTTTGGAGGCAACTCTATTATTAGCTTCTGATATGGAAACCCCTTTTTATAGAGTTTCAGATATATTTAATTAATTAAAATTAATTAAATATATTTATTAGTTTAAATTCATATCTATCTTATAGTTTAAATTTAAACTAACAATATCTAGAGCTTAATTTAAATTATCTGATTAGTTTAAATTTAAATTTATCTGATAGAATTAAATTTAAATTATCTGATTAGTTTAAATTTGAATCTATCTGATATAATCAAATTTAAATTATCAGATTAGTTTAAATTTAAATCTATTTGATATAATCAAATTTAAATTATCTGATTAGTTTAAATTTAAATCTATCTGATAGAATTAAATTTAAATTATCTGATTAGTTTAAATTTGAATCTATCTGATATAATTAAATTTAAATTATCTGATTAGTTTAAATTTAAATCTATCTGATAGAATTAAATTTAAATTATCTGATTAGTTTAAATTTAAATCTATCTAATAAAATCAAATTTAACTTAATTCATATACATATATATATAATATCAAATATAATATACATATATATATATATATATAATATATTTCACATTTAATTATTTATATATATATATATATATATAAATAATTCCTCCATCCTAGATATTCATTGAATTTAGACACATTTCTGATTCAATGAATGTGGACATTTTAGCCCGAATTGGTCCATTCTTGTGTGCGACCCTGCAAGCCCATATGATGTTGGCAGTGGGTCAACTGCACTGTTTGACCCACAAATCACAAGCGGCCTCTAGCAAGACATTGTGACTACCCAAATCATATAGAATCGGTGATCCGATGTAACCTATCTTATAACCCTATCATATCCCTTT
Source organism: Erythrophleum ivorense (assembly GCA_026724425.1). Lineage (NCBI taxonomy): Eukaryota > Viridiplantae > Streptophyta > Magnoliopsida > Fabales > Fabaceae > Erythrophleum > Erythrophleum ivorense. The sequence goes on from JAIUCV010000003.1 coordinate 2,991,795, forward strand.
TGTCACATGATATCTAGATCGAGTATGAGGCATGAAAATGTCATCCTCAACTTGCTCGATCATAACTTTCTCAATCTTCGAGCAGACTGATATAAGATGAAACCCTTTCCATCTGAGCATGGCCATGCATTTCTCAATCACACTCATCGAGGGGCCCAGAGATATCTCTCTATTAATTAAAGGGACAAATTCCATCTTGACCACTCATCTTCCTCTGCATGGATTCCATTATACCTGATCACAGTCTTTATAATCACCCGGTCAAAGGTGACATTAGACTATGCCAAAGTACAGTGTCCTTCATGTATGAATCTATGGTGATCTCAGGTCTAAGGGATCAATGACATGGTTATATATGAGATAAATTTATGACCTAATCCATGTAGTTTATCTCATGATGGGTCTATCCAACGTTCTGTTCTCTAACACACGCCTATAATTTTGATTCATATCATCATACATGATTAACACTTAATTAATCAAAATCATACTAATCTTAATTCATCGTTATTCCTACAAGGATGATTGATTAGGGATATTTTGGATAATTCAAAAAAAATGATTTATCTATGGATATTATTATATATAAACATGCAAATAATATAATAATGTAATAAAAAGAAAACTCTTATTTCGTAATAAAAATAATGTTCGCAATACAATGATTGGCCTAGGGCACAATCTCCAACAGGTTCAACGTTGATGATACTTATGATGGCGAGTGGTTGCTAGGCATGACTGAAACTTACTTAGTAGTTAGTACTTATTTGCACCTTATTCAACGATAAAGGCGGGAAAACAAAGACTAGATTTAGTGGTCGTATGGGAAACAGGATACCTGCTCCAACACTGTTGAAGCTTACTCCTGCAGATAGACGTTTGGCTGGCACAAGCAATATATTTCATGGTGGCCATTTTTTATGGGTAAGTACTCTTGATTTTTATTTTTTATTTTTTTGCTAGATTACTTTAGTGCCGCAGTAAGATCATAATTCACATCCGTGTCATGTCTTTCATGTATATATATGTCAATCTTTTATATGCAACATCTTAATTTTCAACACATTCAACGGTCATTTATTGTTGAGACAGTAATCTGTTTGTTCATCCCCACCTAATTTGTCAAACTGAACATTTCTTATTAAAGTAGTATCAGCGCTGCAATTTACCGCACTATGTCTTCTGTTATGGAGCAAGCATTTCTCCTGCTAGTATATATAGTCATCTTACCATAAACTGTGCCAGAACAAAGTTTTTGTCCATACATGGATCAAACTTTACCATGTATTTTCTCTCTGTTGACAATTTTTTCTTCAAATGTGAAGATATGCAATTGGACTTTAACCTTCTTTCTGATTTGTTGGAGGTGAAATTTCATTCTCTCACTTGCATGAGTTTGAGACAGAAATACTTAACATGTAAACGATTCCTTTTACCATCTGTAATATGTAGGAAGAACGTATTCCTACTCTGTCTACCATATGCACGTACTTACTGACTCTCATCTGATTGGCATCAATAATATTTACAGTGAACTATATATATGTAATATAATATAGATATCCTTGTTATTTCTAAGTTCAGAGCAATAGCAAGAACTATATATATATGTAATATAACAAATTGCAGCATCTATCTCACCTTTGTTGACTGTTGTTGTCTTTAAGGTCACTGAGAATGGTAAACAAGAACGACACCTATTTGCGACTGTGGGCATGATTAGTGTGATATGGGACTTTCAACAAGTGAAGAACAATGCCCATAAATGTTACAGGAATCGGCATGGGCTCAAGAGCTGCCACTATTATAGGATAGTATTGAAGGATGAGACAATTGTTGAATCATGATTTATGCATGACAAGTTTGCTGTTTGTGAATCCCAGAAGCGCCATTGATGGCGGCGACTCCCATGAAAGTCAGCTCTGTTAGCCTCTCTGGAAAGCGACATGGTTAAACCTCTGTTTACCTATTTCTGTTTTCATGTCATGTGTGTAGGAGTGCCTTTTTGCAGTTTTGTTGTTTTTTCAATTTACTCTGTGATACTTTTTGTTCTTTTCTACAGTAAGTCGTAGGTTGTGTATCTACTCTAATTTCTGTGATATTGGTGGATTGAGCCTGTAAAATATCTAGTAACATATTTTGTGGTTGTATCCTTAAATTATAGAGAAGTGAATATATGGTTGGAATCTTTCTCAAACTAAATGAATATTCGTTCTTTTAAGCTGATCTTATTAACTACTTTTAGAATATTTTGCAAAATCAATCTTTAAATTGTAAGAGAGTGGTTAAATAATTCAAAAACATTGAATATTCTCTTATGTTTTATTTGCATGTTATTAGATTATTTTTCTTAAATATTTCATAAAATCTTATAGATTAAATAGTTGGTCCAAAAGCATTATACATAGCTTATTTTCAACTGTCCATTTTAGCCTTAAGTCTAATTAAACTCATAAGCAAACATACCCTAATTTATCTAATTTCCTTTAATGGTGTAGCCTAGATCATAAACTCAAGGTTTGATCTAATTATTTTTTTTTTTGGTGCTAACAATAGTTAACTTTTTATATGATATGAAATTGTAATTTTATTTTTAATATAATAGTAATTATAATTAAATAATTTTTTGGTAATAAATGCATATTATTTAAAATGTTAAACCGGAAAATAAATTGAAGGGAATTGAGTGTAATTTTTATCATAAGAGAAGTATTTGGTGTGACTTAATCAAAATTTAGAGAAAATTAGTGTAATTTGTTTATAAAATATTGTTTGATAAAATAAATAATATTGTTTATTTATATCTCATTCATTTAGGAGATAACTACATGCTAGGCAATTGGAGTTAAACAAGTCGAGGGATGTGGGATTAAATAATTTTTAATATTAAAATATTTTAATTTTTCTTCCTCTAATTATATTATAATATTATAGGAAATTCATTTTCTTTTATTGTGCGTGATAATTTATGTATAAATGAGGTACTGTACGATACATTTATTATTTGCTCAAATGGTCCACACGCTGACTGTGTAATTTCAAAAAGTGCAAAACTGTCTTGTTGTGTCCGTGTTGACTGTGAAAAGTGCAAAAGTGGTCGTTTGTGGGCGTGCCCGTGATGTGAACTTCCAGAGTTATTAGGCCAAAAACCCGTCACTACAGGGCATGGAATTCGGACGCAGTCAAACGGCGCTTCAGCCTCCAATCTCTATCCATTCCCATAATTGTATATAAGACAAAAATGTACATATTATTGTTTATATACTTGATATTAAATTCTTCAATTAACTAATTATATATAAATTTTTTTACACCGCACTAGTCTAATTACTAATACTATTAACTTATCGCTTAATCTTATTAAAAAAAAGGGAAAAAAAACCCCAAAATTCCTACAGACGTCGTTCTCTTCCATTCGATCTTATCATCTACTTCTTCTCTTTCAACGTTCTCTTCCACCTCACCATTGCCGTCGAAATCGCAGCAGTTGCACGTCTCTATTCTTCTGGGTAAGGTTTCTTTTCAGCAGTTTCTGGATTTGAGGATTTCGATTATAAAAGCTTCACCAGCGTCGATTTGGCTCGTTCATGGAGGTTTCCACCGGAGGCAGTCCCTCGGACGACGTTTTAGAGCCAAGGCGGCTCAGGAGAAGTGTTGTGACACTCTAATTTGGGCCATACATATACGAGAGATTTTAACTCGGTGGGTGAGTCCCTGCCCTCGGTGGTTTCTCGCTTCAAATCCTTTAGTTTGGTTAGTGGGTTGCATTTTTTCCTATTTACCCACCTCTTGTTATGTGAAAGTAATGGCGCTCTCGGAATTTTCAGTATTATTTCTTTCACATTCTCCTTGACTATCTTTCCTGTAGTACCATCTCATCTTGAAGAGCAGAGGGACAGCCAAGGACCAATAGGCCTTGGAAAAAGATAATTGTTATTGTGGAAGGGATTTACAGCAGTGAGGTGGAAGAGAACGAGTGGAAGATGAGAACGATGGAAGAGACCAACGTCTGCTTGGGATTTTTGGGTTTTTTCTTTTAAGATTAATAGGTAAATTAACAATGTCAATGCGTAAGTCAATGAGTTGTTAAAAAAAAAACATTCAAATATAATTAGCTAATTAAAGAACAAATAAATAACAGAATATATATTTGTTCTTGTCTATACTATATATCTGGTTGTAATCCCCATCAACTTACATATACAAAAGAATACATCCAAAGGAAAAGGAAATAATTTAATTTACTTGATTATAAAATTTTTTTATACTTATATTTTACATCAATATTATCGAAGTCAAAATTTTTAAGACATAATTTAATCATTTTGATTGGATGAACAATGACTAGAAATTAGTGAGTTTAAAAAATAAAGTAAATTGTAATTAAATAATTCTTTCTTTTTAAAATCAGAATTAACAATACTGACAATAAGAAATAAAATAACTCTATTTTCAGTTTAAAATTAGGCAAGTTATATTATTGTTATATAATAACATATCTATGTTGGTCTACATATTCAATCAATTAACTTGTAATTAGATTAAAAAAATTGCGACACAAATGTTTTGCCGTTTGAAAAAAATCAACTATGTAGCAGACATTTTATCAAATAGTTGTATGTTTCACAAAATGTATATAAAATTGCGTTTGGACTTATCAGAAGTCAGAACAAAGAAAAGCTCGTATGTTTATCACAATCAAGATATTTTAAAAATGAAAGAATGAAGTTAAAATTAGTTATTCGCATATTGTCTGTATTTAAAAATACTGTAATTTTTTTAAATTTTTATTCTTGTATTGGCTGCGCCAAAGTTGGCTTCTAGAAATCGGGAACGAAACAAAAATATTTTATCAACGAGTTGAAAGTCAAATATAGATACTTTGCGTCGCTGATCTTGTCATGTCTGGCGCGTAACTCCCGAGTACAGCATTTAGGGAAGTGACGTTCGAACTTCCAAACTCACCGCGCCTTATTTTAATCTTCCTGCGGACCAAAATAAGTTGTTAAGGATATGTCTAAATTACAGCTGGCATGCTTTCGTGGTTCATACACTACGTGGCACCACTATGGATATTACGCGGCCCTACTACTTGTGGGAATCAGTACCATTATTATCAACCAATAAAATTGTGACAAAATAACTTATGTGACATTTTATGTTTTTCTAACTAGGTCCCACTTGAAGGCAGCCAGAGGCCAGCCGTTCTTCTTTAGTGTAAATTTGTTAAAAGAGAAAAAAATACATAAAAATATTAAGTAGAGATTAGTGGAACTTATTTGACATATAAATAACTGACATTGTTCCCAAGCTCCAACCAAACACATAACTGACATTGTTCCTCCTGCAGAGCAAACATTAATGTTTTTTCAAAATAACGACCGAATCTCTTAAGTGCTAGTTTGGTTCAATATATAAAACATTTTTGAAGAGATTTATTTAGTTTAAAATATAAAATATAATGTAATCTTTTATATTGATCTCCTAAAAATATTCTTTTTTTTTTTTGAAATGGTTCAGTTTTTTTTTTCTTTTTTATATAAATAAGGATAAAAATAAAAAAAATGATAAATTTAAAAAGTTTAAGATAATTAAATAATTTTATTAAATTGTACGGAGGAGTTGAAAATGGCTTATTACATGGACGGAGGAGTACATATCTTCTGGACGGTTACCGAACACTGATACGTAACTGACTTGCCTCTGGTTCTATAGCCAACAGTAGAATGAATTTTTCATCCTCATTGACTTTTGCTTCGACTACAGTCTCTTCGCAAATACATTAATTTTTCACTCAAAAACATTGGAAACATATTTGTACCGTTCCTCCGTTGGGAAAAAAACAACTGGAATCGTGATACTATAATTTCAGCTCAGACTGACTCTTAAATCCAAGTCACGAGTCGATCGAATGTGACTCGTTATATACCAAATAAATTAACTCTTTAATCGGCTTCTCTAAGTCCTAAAATTAAACACACTGTTTATTCTTACCAGAAACTAATTTATTTAAAAAATTCACAAACTCTGAGTAGCTTCTGGAGCTGAGGCCGAAGAGTCTCCACCAGGAAAATCCATCAGCCACTGCTTCAAATCGGCTTCTTCAATCCTATCCCAGAACTCAGGTTCCATCGCTTCCATTCCCGCGTTCGAATTCTCGCTATTCCCCTGCTCCGCCGCCATATCCGGAACCACCGGAACCCCCCCTCCAGAGGTTCGCAGTTGTGGATTCGTCCGCAAATTCAGCAGCGAGTCATCTGGGAACGGAAAATTGAGCTTGGCGCGGGGCCCACGGAAATCGATGGCTGCTTTATCGTACGCGAGAGCTGCTTCCTCGGCTGTCTTGAAAGTTCCCAACCAGACCCGAGTCGCCCGTCTCGGGTCTCGGATCTCTGCCGCCCATTTCCCCCACGGCCTCTGTCTCACTCCCCGGTACTTCTTCTTCGCCCTCTTCTCCGGCTGCTTGCTCCCGCCATTTTTCTTCTTCTCTTGCTGGAAAAACTTGCAGCCCAAGCACTCGGCGATTCCACAATCGTGGCAGGTTTCAGCAGTTACGGTCGCCACTGTATGATTGCCGGACTCGAAGATATTCCCAGTGGAGGTAGCGGCGGAGGTGGGTGCTACCGAAGTATGGGGTAAGTGGAATTCTTGAGTGAGATCAGAGGTGGAGCCGACGACGACGTTGGTGAGTGCGGCGACGATGATAGAGAGTTCTTGTTCGGGGGTGATGGAGGTCGGCTGCGGCAGAGAGGAGGAGGAAGGTCCGGCTTGTCTGGATGGCCTGTGGGAAGACATGTCGTTGTAAGAGTGCGGAAGTCAGAAAGTTGGGAAATGTTTGGCGCGTCTTGAGTTGAACTGGAACAGAATGGGAGGAGGGAGTGTTCGGGTTTATATACGGTTTGGGGTGACGTGGCAGTGGGAGGGCCAGCTGTGCACACAATTCTCACACGGATTTGAAGGGACTTTCATGTAAATGAGTGATCGCGTGTCACTATTTTGAAACAGCCAGAATGCTGTCCAACAGGTAAGCGCTGAGACAATGGCTTTTAGGACATGTCCATGTCACGGTGGACGGTAACCGCAGCAATATGGTCACCAAATTAAATTATTGTATCATTTTTTTTGAAGGAAGTACAAGGCCTAGTCAGGATGGGACTTAAATACATCAGGTTCCCACATAGGAAGGTGTCACTTAAATCAAAATTTTTAGGTTCATTTTGTTTCACTACCATTATCAGATCATAGTTTAAACTTGAACAAAATTTTTATATATTAAAAACCGTGGTTGTTACTGTTTATAACTTACTGTTTATGACGTACCATCATTGGCCTATTTATTTACGCTTCGTTTGGATGGGGGAGGAAAAAAGTAAAGGGGGAGAGAAACGAAAAGAAAAGCAGGGGGAGAGAGATGGGCAGAGATGAAAGTTTCTCTTCTCCTGTATGGATGAACCACGGAGAGATGGAAAGAAAAAAAATTTGTAATTATTTTTTCGGACAATTTTATCCTTTAAAAATTAGTTGAATGACTTTTTCCTTTTTTTCAACTACGGATAAATGCAATTCTCCTAATTTGATTAAATTTTTATTTTTTAAAAGTTTAGAATACTTTTTTAAAAGAACAATTTGAAAACTAAAAATAGTAATATAATATTAAAATTTTTCCATGTTCATCCGTTCTAATAAAAATATATTATTAATATATTTTAACGTAAGAATAATATATTATTAATATAAAATAAATTCAATTCCATCCACCTAATTATTTTAACATAATAAAAATATTTTATTAATATAAAATATTTTAGCATAATAAAAAAATATTGTTAGTTAAGTGAAATAAAATAAATGGATAATCACTTAAATTTTTGTTACAATATAAATGTTATTATCGCTTTTTCACATAAAGAAATATATATATATATAAACAAATAAGAATGATTGTATCTTGCTTTGCCCTCATGTGTAATACCATTATATATTTTAATGGTATTAACTTAATTATTTAATTAAATAAATCAAAATTATGCTTGCTCTAATAAAATCCAGAAATTAGCACCAATAGGAAAAAAAATCTCAAAAGTCCGACTGCAACTAGCTTTGGTCGGACTGTTATGCAATCGGATGGTTTGACTGCGATTTTTATTTTTATTTCTTATTCTTTGTCATTTGATTATTATTTATAATTTGATTTGATCTATTTTTTATAATTTGATTTAAGGTACAGTCTTACCAAAAAATTAGGTGTATTTTATTTTTTAGTCCCGCTAAACATTTTTTTCCTGATATATTTAATATTTTACCAGTCATCTTATTGTAGTTTTTTGAGAATTATTGCCCTAATTTTTTTATTATTCTTTTGTTCTCTTTCACATGTAAACTATATAAGTATAACACGCTTAAACTATAGAAACCATGATAAATATGCAAAATTTAACATCGCCACACATAATAATAAATAAGAGTCAACTTTAATGAGATCACGCGAATATTTCATTAGAATAACGAAGGGTAATTTTGGAAAATAATCAGTGCAGGTGCGTTTTCTCCCCCAATCTCTCCATATTTGGGGAGAAAATTTGTGCGTGGGACCTATCGTACTTTTCCATCGCGAGTCTCTCCTCTCCTTCGATTTCTCCTCAACACAAATGGGGGAAATCTCCGTTTTTCCTCCCTCCCTTTCTTTTCTCTCCAATAATCACCCTATCCAAACACAACATTACTGTGTTATATTGTTTATAGCACTGTGTTACATTGTTTATCCATATTTAAAAAAAAAATCTTTTTTTCCTTCTTATGGGACCCACATCTTCCTTATATATTAAAAGATGTGGTTGTACTGTTCATAATTTATTGTTCATAACGTCGCGTCGTTGACATATTCATTTACTGTGTTATATTGTTCATAGCACCATGCTATACTGTTCATCCATATTTGTTTTAAAAAATTCTATTTTTTCCTTCTTGTAGGACCCACATTTAAAAAAAAAAAATCCTGGATCTGCAAGGGTTATTGCTAGTTATGTATAACTTTGTAAGTTTTAATTAAGTATTTCATATGTCGTTAAAAAAATTGATGACAAATATTTAAGAAAATGTACTTAAATTTTGTATATGTAAAATGAAATAAAATTATTGATATATATATATATATATATATCCAATTTATAAACAATTAGGAGCAAAGGATAAATTTTTTCTTTTGAAGGTTGAGATTGTAAGTTATAATACAAAACATTTTTGGTAATATATATATATGTATATATATACATATATGTCTTGTATGTGTGTGCACGTGTGCACACCCATGTGTAATAATTAAATATTATAATAATAAGTGAGATAATTTATCACATTTGTGGATAATAAAAGATTGGATATTTAAAGATAGTGTAAAGAGACAAATTTAAAAATAAAATAAAAGAGGAAAAAACATTTTAAAAAACTTAGTAAGAGTTGATATCAAATAAAGTGAAAGAATATGGAAATGAAATAAAATAAATGGAAAAGATTGAGTGAAAATAGTAATCTTCACATTTAAAAATTTTAGTTTATTAACATAAAAGTGTTAATAGATATTTTTTCAACTTTTAATTTTCTAAATTTTGGTAAGATATTATTTTAAAAGTTTATCATTTTTAAAATTTTATGATTCTTAAAGACTTATATAATCATTAAAATAATTTATAACTCATAAAAGTTAAAGTAATAATTAATAATATTTAATTATTTAAAGTATAACGTATATTAATTAATATGTAAACTACTAGTTATATTATCATACTTTTTATACACATGTGAATTATTTTTTTTGGAAGGCCTTGTATAAGTTTCATTTTTAAAAAAAATTATATATATATATAAAAGGGGAAGGGAAACCATGGCCCCATCCAATCCCCTCCCCCCGGGCCACTATAAACATCGACAAATTAATTCAATCACAGAACAAAAATCAAGTATATTATAAATATTATTAAATAATATATTTAACATGTGTGTGTATATATACACATATTAAAATTAACTGGCTTGATTTAATCTTTTAAATTTATTGAAAAGAATAATAATTATTGAAAATAATAGTAAAATTCTATTGAAACTCGGTTGATCACCTCACTTGGTAGGCAACAAAATGGTCTGACAAATTTAGATCTTATAAAATTTACTTTTAATAAAGTGAAGAAGAAGAAGAAAAAAGGGAAGGAGAATAAAAAAAGACTGGGCCTACATTTGTCTCCTTAAAAAATCTCATAAAAGTGGATTTCCTCTTTTTGTTTTTTTCATTTCACTTAAAAAAACTTTAAGTAATCTATTTTAATAATGGTGAGGGAGGGCCCCGAGGAGGTCACAGATGGCGTCACTCTAGGACGGCGGAGGCCGGGAGATTCCAATAAGAAAGAGTCCAAGATTCCTAGTTGGTGGAACCAAAACAACCGCAGACAGATGGATATTGGCACATAAGAGCCCAGGCAGGACGAGGATTTTCGATTTCGGATATGGTTGTTTTTTGACCTTTCTAACACAACGAGGTCCCAGCTGGCCATAGACCTGGCCCTTTCCCCATGCACTTGTGAAGCGGCTCCTTAACACTGAATTTATCATTTTGCCTTTTGCAGCTCACAAGGGTCCGTACCCTACCCCACTTCTCACCTCTTTGGCTCGTCTCTACAAGGTCAAGTCGTACCGTACCGTACCCCTACCCTACCCCACTCTTCCCGGAGGCAGCACACGCCAATTAATTAGGATTATTCATTCAAAAATTAAAATCCAATCATAAACGTATTTGTTTTTTTTCAACTTTTTGTATTTAAAACCATGGAATGTTTTGACCATGTCATCAATAATATAATCAGAAGTTCAAGGCGGGTATTCAATTATTTTAGTCGATTTCATTTTAATTTGTTTATGTGTTAGGAGTTACAAATTTTAATCATAGAAAAATTATATTTTAAAATTTTTAATTATACAATTAAAAATTTTAAAATATATCTTTTTATAATTACAATATTTGTCTTTATAATTATAAATTTTATTTTGATAATTAAAATTTGTAACCTCTAAAATTAAAAGAAAATTAAAAATGACTATTTTTACCCAAATGCCTCGCCCTGTAATAAGAAGAAGCAGGGGATCCATTTTGCTCTTTATCTTTTTCTGCACAAAATTACAAATTGACCCTAAATTTTTTCCCCAAATCACTCTTCTATCAACATTTTGGAGGACCACCACCATGTATACTACCACGCCTCCGTCTCTCTTTTTTTTTTTTTTTTTCCAATTGTCACTTTGGATAAAGTATCAAGGCCACGCATGACATATTATATTATCTGCTAATGTGTGTGTGTGTTGATACTGAAATCTTGTATATACCTGTAGTCAGAACAGTTATATTGAATATAAGCATCTAGTGATTAATTATACTCATAAGTTCTATTTACATAAAATTGAAAGGAGGAAAAAAAAAGTCTTAACCAAAGTATTCAAGGTAGGAAATATACATTCTTGACCATTGAAATCTTAAAAGTAAGTTTCATTGATTTTCCTTTAATTTTGTTAAAATTACATAAATATTTTTTTTAAATTTTTAAAATATACATTTCAGTCTAATTTTAATTTTTTGACTAAAATACCATTCATAAAAATATATATTTAGGTTAATAAGAGTATTTTTATTATAAAAAATTGAAATTGGATTAAAGTGGTATAATTTTAACAAAATTAAAAAAATTGTATAATTTATTCAATTTAAAGATAGATGCTATTTTAAAATTTCAAATTAGAATATAAACCAATTTTTGAATCGGTAATTTTTTACATTGGAAAACAGAAACTATAGGAACAGATAAACTGCCATCCTGTCTTGAGTTTCAACCCATCCCAATAGGATAACCTAGGACCTCTAAGCAATTAGTATGCCTTAGAATAACTATACAGAAGGTTCATTAATTTATTTACTTACTTTTATCTTCATATTAAGGTTCATTGTTTTATTATTTACTTTTTATCCTTTATGTTCTTCTATCTGCTATTTTTAATTCAATCCCTGGCTAATCCAAACGGGTTGATGGCAAGAAATTATTATACATTATGCAGCAAAATTACATGCGAAAGATGCTTGATGGCCACCCTACCTCATTTTACTCAATAATTAGTGAAAATTTTGAAAACTAAAGAAGACATTCAGCCTTCTTCAATCGGTTGTATTGAGCAACTAATACCTGAGAAATCCACAAACATGTCAAAAGCAGTATTTGCAGAGTTGAATTCAAGTGCAAGTGACAGTTTTGCGTTAGAAGACAATGACTTAAATAAAGGCTATATAAGTGAATTTGACTTGTAGACTCACTCTGAGCTCTAACAACACCAACCGGCAAGAACAAAGAATACTCAGACGAAATGCTCCACCTATTCATCGTCCTCTGAATCTGCAAGAAACAGAGACCTTCAGCAAAATTAAGTGACGACTAAGATGACAAGGAAAGTGAAGATTTCTTTGCTTTGTATGTAGATGCTGGCAAAGAGCATATTGCTGTTGTGATGGTGGTCACGGTACGTTATTAACAAGCACGCATGTTTAAGAATTAAGTATGATCAGCTTATAATCTTGATTCAGCTTCTCAAATATAATGATTGAGGGTTGAATTATCATAATAATAAAACTCTTGCAGCACAGGAATGTTTGAAAATGTTGTCAGCTTCCATGAACACGTCACTTGCATCAATAAGATGCAGTATCTGTAATTTTGGAGCCAATCCTGAAAATCCTATAAATGCAGTATCTGTAACTTATCTCTTCGTATTCTGTCTTGATGTTAATATTATTTTGATATTTTGATTATCTAAATCACTTTACCAGGCCCATAGCTAAACCCGACAAAAGAAAAAAAGCCGAGATAATGTTATCCAAAATTTTTAAACGTTTATAAATTCTGCTTCATTTGTCTGGAGAATAACAAAAGTAACCCTCTAAAGGACAAAAATAAACAGAATTGTAAAAGCAACCCAGATAATGAAAAGAAAGTAGAAAGAACGAAATTTCAGGAAATTACAGTGGTTGAAGGACCATGCACTGTCTGGAAAATAATTTAAGACTAGGACACAGACACTCAATATATTTGTTCCAAGCACGCTACCACCAATTATGCATTCCATCTTTAGGAGGCATAACATTGATGACGTAAATTCCAATACAAGTTAAAAGGAACATTCTAGAGCTGCTTTTGAGTTACATGAAAAATTAATAACGAGCATCCAACATAATCTGCCATGAAAGAATAACAGTTGAAAAAAACAAAAAAAAAGCCTTTACGCTGTACATTTGTGTCGCAAAACATTTGTGTAGACCAACATTTGTGTCGCAAAACTATTTAATAAAATGTCTGCTACCTAGTTGATTTTTTTCAAACGGCAAAACATTTGTGTCGCAATTTTTTTTAATCTAATTACAAGTTAATTGATTGAATATGTAGACCAACATAGATATATTATTATATAACAATAATATAACTTGCCTAATTTTAAACTGAAAATAGAGTTATTTTATTTCTTATTGTCAGTATTGTTAATTCCGATTTTAAAAAGAAAAAATTATTTAATTACAATTTACTTTATTTTTTTAAACTCACTAATATATAGTCATTATTCATCCAATCAAAATGATTAAATTATGTCTTAAAAATTTTGACTTCGATAATATTGATGTAAAATATAAATATAAAAAAAGTTTATAATCAAGTAAATTAAATTATTTCCTTTTCCTTTGGATGTATTCTTTGTATATGTAAGTTGATGGGGATTACAACCAGATATATAGTATAGACAAGAACAAATATATATTCTGTTATTTATTTGTTCTTTAATTAGCTAATTATATGTGAATGTTTTTTTTTTTAACAACTCATTGACTTACGCATTGACATTGTTAATTTACCTATTAATCTTAAAAGAAAAAACCCAAAAATCCCAAGCAGACGTTGGTCTCTTCCATCGTTCTCATCTTCCACTCGTTCTCTTCCACCTCACTGCTGTAAATCCCTTCCACAATAACAATTATCTTTTTCCAAGGCCTATTGGTCCTTGGCTGTCCCTCTGCTCTTCAAGATGAGATGGTACTACAGGAAAGATAGTCAAGGAGAATGTGAAAGAAATAATACTGAAAATTCCGAGAGCGCCATTACTTTCACATAACAAGAGGTGGGTAAATAGGAAAAAATGCAACCCACTAACCAAACTAAAGGATTTGAAGCGAGAAACCACCGAGGGCAGGGACTCACCCACCGAGTTAAAATCTCTCGTATATGTATGGCCCAAATTAGAGTGTCACAACACTTCTCCTGAGCCGCCTTGGCTCTAAAACGTCGTCCGAGGGACTGCCTCCGGTGGAAACCTCCATGAACGAGCCAAATCGACGCTGGTGAAGCTTTTATAATCGAAATCCTCAAATCCAGAAACTGCTGAAAAGAAACCTTACCCAGAAGAATAGAGACGTGCAAATACTCTGCGATTGGTGAGGTGGAAGAGAACGTTGAAAGAGAAGAAGTAGATGATAAGAACGAATGGAACGGAACGACGTCTGTAGGAATTTTGGGGGTTTTTTTTTTCCTTTTTTTTAATAAGATTAAGCGATAAGTTAATAGTATTAGTAATTAGACTAGTGGGGTGTAAAAAAATTTATATATAATTAGTTAATTGAAGAATTTAATATCAAGTATATAAACAATAATATGTACATTTTTGTCTTATATACAATTATGGGAATGGATAGAGATTGGAGGCTGAAGCGCCGTTTGACTGCGTCCGAATTCCATGCCCTGTAGGACGGGCTTCTGGCCTAATTACTCTGGAAGTTTACATCACGGGCACGCCCACAAACAACCACTTTTGCACTTTACACAGTCAACACGGACCCAACAAGACAGTTTTGTGCGAGAGAGACTGAGAGGAGAGGGGGTTGCTCCGTCTTTCTGGAAGGGACTCTCTCCCTCGTGTTCTTGCAAAAGCTTCGGCCAGCAGATAAAATCGTAGAAAGGAGAAATCAAAGAAGGGAGAACCGAGGGAAGAGAAATCAGAGAAGGGAGAAGTCACGCAAGGAAGTTCAGAGGCAAGGAAGCTCAAGAGAGAGACCGAGAGGGAGCAATCTTGTGGGATAAATTTTATGGATTTCTGGGTGGAGAGTTTCAGTGAGGCTCATTATTTTTTAAGGGAAGGGAACTTGCTGGAGGATTAAGAGGTGGAGAAACAGAGATTAGAGGAGCATTATTAGGGGTTTCGGAAGTATTCCCTCCTGCTTGAGCATCACGGAGAAGTACATTTTCTTCGTTTCTTGTCTACTTCGTATCTGGAATTTGGTTTAGATAGCCGTGGGTATTTTAAATTATTTGGAAATGTGATGTTGATATTTTAGAATCCAAAAATCTGATCAACACCCGTGGGATAGGTGGGTTGATTCTGTGAATAATTCTGAGAATGTTTGCTTCTAAATTGCCTTACACCTAGTCAGATTGAACAGAGATACTCGTAGTAATTCTCCATGGCTTACTTCTGGTTTTATTCCTTGTTTGGATATGATTGAGGGTGAGACTTGCTCTCATGTTTCATTTCCTTATTACTAAATGTTGTGCGTCTCATTGTAAGTATGTCCATTTGACAAGCTATCTTAAAGGTTGCATTTCATTTCGTGATTACATGTCCCTCACCCCATTATGTTTTTACTATGTGGTTACATGTCTCTTATATGTGGGGATGATGATGGTAGGCTGTGTAAAGTTATGTTGGTGTAAGATGACATTTAATGTTGGTTTCACCCATTCTGACACAGTAGAATATTCTGAAGATGCATAGGAAATTTGTAGGAATAGGTGTTTATTTCAGGGATGGTTGGGTTGATTCCGAGTAGAATTATTTGGAATATTTGAAGGTGTTCTTGATTTCATTTTTGATGAAATTGTTGTAGAAATAAAGGGTTATTATCTTCATTTTGAAATTGATTATGTTATGCTTCTGAAATGTAAATGCTTCTTTGAATGTTTTCTTTAATGTTATGAGGTATACATGAATAGATGATGCCAATTCTGATTGTGCTCAAAATGGGAATCTGATGTGAGGTGGACTTGAAAATGGGCCATATATTATTCTAAATGGCATACCTAAATCAAGCATCTGCTGAGGTGTTAGGTTACGGATTAACATGATAGGTCATGTTCATTTGATCTTTGTGGAGTCACTTGTTTTCTTTTATCATGCTTTGTATGAATTTTACCCTTTTGTTTCCTTTTCCCTCTGTTGCTGGATTGTGGAATGAAGGGGACACTCGAGAACTCTAGAAGGAGATCAAAGGGGCAGAGGCATAAGCTAACACCACTGGTCTCATATTTTATCTCTTTTGTATATATGATTAAATAAAATTATTATGCAGCTATACACAAAGTACACACAACCACAAGTTATTTGTATGCATGTAAATACTTTGTTTTATTTTTATATTGGTTATATTTTTAAAACAGCCGTGTGAGGTGCTTGCCTCTTCAAGTATATAGAAATTGATCGAAGGGTCGTGTGTGAAAAAAAGTATCATGGTACTCTTGAGTTTGGTAAATTGTACCTTAACCATTTTGGACTCCAATAGGCCATATCCAAATGAGATTGATTTCAAAGATTGGTTTTCAAAAAAAAAATCAAAAAATAAAATAATAAAGCCATTTTCAAAAATAAATAAAAATAAAAATTAAGAAATTAATTTTCTTTTTAAACTTATGAATTTTTCTGAAATTTTTGACAAAAATTAGGAAATAAAATTTGAATCATACAAGAGTAAAAAAAAAAAATCCTTTCTGCGTAAGTTTTAAAAAAGAGAACCAAAAATATCCAAAGTGAAATTAAGCAAAAAAATTAATCAAATAAATAAAATCATAAATAAAATCATGATAAAAACCTTTAAAAAATCAAAGTAAAAAAAGCAGCCATCAAAAATTAAAAAAAAAAACTAAATATTAACAAAAAGTAAAACTTATAAAAAAATATAAATCAAAAGAAATCAAAAAATAAAAAATGAAAATAATTAAAAAAAGGAAAAATAAAAATTAATTAAAAAATTCAAAAAAGATTATAAAAGAGACTTTTTTAAAAAAATAAAATTTTTAAGCTCCAAAATTAAAAAAATGATAATGAAAAATCAATCAAAAATCAAATTTAAAATATAAATATAAATTAAAAAAATAATCATAAAAAAATTGAAAGAAATTACAAAAAAAACAAACTAAAAAAACAAAAAATAAAAAAAATAAATTTTTAAAAAACAAAACAAAATAAAATAAAGATAAAAACAACAAAATCAACAAAATCAATCATAAAAAAATAAAAATAAAAATCAACATAAAAATACAAAATTAACAAAATCAATCATAAAAAATAAAAAATGGAAGTCAAAAATAAAAAATCATAAAAAGATTAAAAAAAGAAGAGAGTGAAGAAATAGGATTAATTTAGTTTTTTCTAAATTGAAATATACAAACTAATTTTAAAGTAGTTTTATTTGCGAAAATCTAAATAATTTTTTCTTTTTTTTCACATAAATTAAAAAGATACCAATTAACTGTCACAATTTTCAATCCGTTCAAATTACGTAGATTTTGATTTCTTTTATAGGTGTGTAAACCCTAAACTCTCATCTTAGGTCGAATTATGTAAATTTTGATTTTTTTTTATTTGGTATGTGATTGTTAGGAGAATTAAAATAAAATGAAAGTCATATCAATTTTGCACAATTAAGTTATAATAACCATTTTTAAGGATGATTATTGTGAAATACTTAACATTTTATCATACACAATCGACTCTTGAATTTATTTTTAGTTTGCAAACAATTTTTTTTACAAAAAAGTTTTTCCAAGGTTTTGCTTTTGAAAATTAAAATTTTGATAGTGATTCTACTACATAATTTAATTTTCGTTTTCAAAAAATAAATTTGAAAAATTTTTCTGACACCACATAATCGCATTGTAGGTGTGATAGTTCTCATATAATGTGTCTTGAGATTTAGCATTAATAACAGTTAACCTATTAATGTATAAATGACTATTTTGTCTTAAATAAATCACTCAATATCAGAAATGAAGAGTCACTTCCCTAAAACTCTCTTCCTTTTATCTTGCTTTCTTGAACTTTTAGCCCTAACCTTATAACAGTTTATGGATGAAAGGATCAATTAATTCACATTTCATCTTTGAAGTTTATGATGGCAAAAAAAATTCATTCGTATCAAAAGAGTTATAGACATTAAAGAAGAATACAAGAAGCATTAATGGGTAGTGGAAAAACTTCAATTAAAGCAAATAAAGAAGTAGAAAAAGTAATAAATGAAGAAATTTGCTACCTAAAATTCTCAATTAAAGAGAAAGAAATACTAATGAAGATTGAAATTAAGTTGAATAAGAAATAGTGCAAAAAAGCTGAAAAAATGTATTGGAATTAGCATACGAGAAACCCCAACCAAGCAATCATCGATAGCAATAGAAGGAAAAGAAAAAAAAAAGGAATGTAGAACCTAGTAAAGAATTAACTGAACATCTGCTACTAAAGTTTTGCTTAAAAGAGCATTTGGAGTGTTACCTTCCCAATTCAATGCACAAATTGGTTGCCACTGGTAGGTGCATTGATTTCGTAAAACTGACCGAATTGAACTACTACATTGAATTGGATTTCAAATCCATGAAATGGACCCTCTAGTAACAATCAATGAACCAATCTATGATGACTTAGTTTAAAAATTCTATACTAATTTGAACGTTATCAAAAAAGGGAAGGTAATAAGTTCAATGGTGAATAGGAAAACTATGATGGTAAGCACAAATATTTTAAAGAAGATTTTTAAGGTATCCCTTAAAGGAGATCTAGAATACCTCTTTACTAGGTATTCATGGGTTGTTTAGATGCAAGCTAAATAAATTGATGCATTTGAAGTACTGGTTAAAAGAAGAAACTTGATCACTAGTAGAAAAATTAATGCTCAAGCAATTTCCTTACCTTATTGATTAGCAACACATGTTATAGGGACAACTATGTTCCCTCACATTGGAACTTTATATGTGCTATCATAAAGGGATTTTTTCTAGGTGTATAATCTAATGGTCCAACAAAGTATAAATGTCTACTACTGGATACTCAAATATATGGAAGAAGTTGTTTGAGGAGACAAATTTATCTTATGGTATGCTACTCACTCGAATATTCAGAGGATAAGGAGTCAACTTTGGAGGTTATGCTCATTGGGTAATTCCTATTACTTATGATGCTGCCATTCTTAAGTTTATAAAGTATACATCTATTAAAGGAGAATGAATCAAGAACTATGAAGCAAAGAATACAAGGTTAATCTAAAAGCTTTTTGTGTTAAGTACATAAGAGGCTTTCCATAAGTCCTCCACCTGTATCCCTAACAAAAATCTTTCAAAGCCTCATCCTCTAGAAAAAAGAAATTTGCTGAGCCTATTGTGGAGGAACTTATTAGGAAACATGCTGAAATGGATGTTGTTGCAATTATTTAAGAGCAAGAACTTGTTGAAGATTATATTCTAACAAAACGAATTGCATACTTTATTGCCTCTAAACTTCACTCATCCTCACTTATGCATTATAATGAAGTTTCTCCAACTTTAGTGCTTATTCCACCATCTTCCTCCATTACTCAACTGCCTCCTCCAACATCTACTATGCATCCTCCATCCAACACCGGTTCCTTGTGCAAGCATAAAAAACTTAAAGTTACTCAACTCTCTAAATCTAACAAATATGTGCTTCCTATACCTATCATCTCTTCATCTTCTCCTCCACCACCAATTTTTAACTTCTTTCATCTATCTCTTTCACCCTCACCTATCTTTTCTACTCCTCACCATTCTCTTCTTCCATCCATATGTTTATCAGAACCTCCCTTCTCTCTTCCAACCCCCAATTGACACTCCTTTATTTATACTTCATCCACTTGCATTTTCTCTTGCAAATCACTACTCTCCTCTATCTCCACTACCTCCTACAAATCATTATTAGACTCATTCTCCCTCCCCTTCACTTCATCATTCTGCAAATGTTCCACCATCTTCAAATGATAAAATTCCTCAACTTTCTTATACCCTTAATTTCAACTTGCAAAAACTTCAAGATAATTTTGATTGAATGGCAATAGGCGTTGGCACCATACGCAACATATTTAGTAGTTATGAGGCTATATGACAACAACTCAATTTTGTTACCACAAAGTTACATGATACTAAGCAAGTTTTCCAAGCAAACAAATAAGAGTTGTTGTAGTGGCTTCAAGATATTAACTTTTTCTTCCTTCATCTCACTGACCACGTGGGACAAGCCTTTCGCCATTTAGATCAACAACTTAGGGATGCACTTTAGACTTTGAAAACTTTTTTAAATTTTTGAACAAGCCAATGATGAGTAAATTCATTTTAATTTTAGTGCAATATTTATGTTACTTTGAATTTATACTTTGCATTGCTTGCTTTTGCTGTATTCTTTTTTATACTTATCTACTCTATGCTTATTTGTTTTCTTACCCTTTGGTTGCTAACAACAAAGGAGGAGATTTATATAAAATTGGATAATGATTGTTCCATTCTTTGGATGATGATTTGTTATGTTATATGTGTCTCAATGTAACTCCACTAAATCTTTTTTGTTAAATTTCTTTGTTTTACATGAGATGCAAAGATTCACGGGGAAAGTGCAAACAATTTTTACATGAATATTGATTTTACATTATTATAATTTTGTCATCATCAAAAAGAGAAGATTGTAGACCCAATGTTGATTAGACCCATGACAATAATGATAACAAAAGTTAAAATCCATTTATGTAAAAAGTCCATTTTTTATTGGCTGGCCTGGGTTTATTGCTTTATTATCAGAAAATAAAATCATTAATATATGTACAACAAATGTTATATCACTTTTGTTTAGATAAAGCATAAACATAGCATATATAAGCTTGATTCTTTTTGTTGCTTTCTCTTTTACTACTATTTTTGTTATAGAAAGATGATAATCCTTTTCTAATTCATGAAATGAGCATTTAATAGCATTTATGAAGATCAAACAATATGAGTTACTTAGAAAGAATTATTGACGCCACTAATTGTTGCAAAACATGAAATCTTGTGAACGTTAGAGATACACCTCCTCTGCTCCCTGCTACTATTGTTTCATGTGTATCAACTAGGAGTCATTGAATATCTATAAATACACAGAAGATCAAAATGCAAATGTCAAACAATTTGTTGAAAATTATTGTGAGCACCACGCTAGCAAAAGAAAATTTATGTTCTTAGTCTCTAGTTTATCAACTTGTAACAAGTAGTTCTAAGCTTAAGGAAAACCCTATTTTGAAGGGAAAATTTGTTCTTTCAAAATACTGTTGTAAATCTCTAGTTAAGATAATTAGTTGAGGATGAGCTGTAGAAAACTTTGGTAAAATTTAAGGTGAGTTTGTAGAACCTGTATTGATAGTGAGTATATAAAACCAACTATTTGTAATTTTATCTGTTGATTGACGAAAAATCTTTAAAGTTTAAAGGAACTGAATGTAAGTCTAAGAAGTTGAATCAGGATAAAATTGGTGATATTTTTCTTTCTTCCTTTACCTCTTCTATTTGCTATATACTTTTCTTTTTCCACTATTGGATAATCTTTTGCTTTTATATAACTAATCTTATAAGTAATATAATTGTCTAACTTTGTTTTTAAGTGATAGCTTGCTCCACTTGTTTATTGTTGACTTGCTTCATCAACTTACTATTTGCTTCTCCACTTACAATTAGCATGCTCCATTTTTGTTTGCTCATTGCATAGTCATCTAAACTCACTCCCCTTGGAAACTATAATTTATTTTATTTGTCAATATTAGCTTACTACATTTAGTTATAGGATTTTGACTCCAGTACAATATATAAAATTTTAAATCTTTCATATGCAGAGCCATCAATCTTTTTTCCCTATATACATTAAGTTTTATTTTTTATTTTTTAAATATGGGTCACAGTTCTGTGAAAACTGTGACCCTTCAAAAATTTAAAAAAAAAATTTATACAAAATGGGTCACGGTTTTGTGGCAATTGTGACCCATTTTTTTTAAAAAAATAAATATAATGGGTCAATATAATTTAATTTGACAATGGAATAAATTAAATATCAAATTCTTAAATTAAATATCCACCAACTCTTTCCCTTTATTTTTGTTACAATAATAAAAATTGCCAAGTTTTCGTTAAATTTTTTATTGCTCATTAAATATTTCAATACATTTTTTAAGTTCAATATTACTTAATAATTTGATTTAAAAAAAAAAAGAAATGAGGAGTAAAAAGTTAATTTGTAAAAAAATTTTAGAGATATTAAAATTTTAATATTTGCAGAAAATTTTTCATTAAAATTAACATATGAGGAGTAAAAATTTAATTTGATTGAAGAAAAAGAAATGAAAAGAGAAGTATAATTTTTAAAATAAGAATTTATATAAATATGAATGATAATGATTTAAAAAAAGTGAAAGAGATTTTTAAAAATTATGGCTAAGTGGTATAAAAAAATAAATGTAAAATAATTTAAATTTAGTAAAAAGAGAAAAAAATAGACACAAAGAAATAGAAAACCATTGTTTAGAAAAAAAAATAATATTCTTTTAAACTTGATAAAATGATTGAAGATAAATGAAATTTGTTTTAAATGATTATATTTTTTTTTGCATAATTTTTAAATTAGTTTTTTAAAAAATAAATCTTTATTGATAATTAATAGATACTTAACACAGACTATATAAGTCTACAATTAGATAAATCTGTCTTCAATATTTATTTTTTAACAAAATTACATAAATTTTAAGAAGTGAGGAGTAACCTTTTTTTTTTTTAGCCAATGAAAATGAAAAATAGTTTACTCCACATTCCCGTTAAAATTTAAAGAAGAACATTAAGTATTTTCAAAAATAATTTTAATAGTTAAATGTATCAATATTATGTTTTTACCAATAATATAAAGGAGTCAAAAAGTCTCACGACATGCTTGCCAATTTTATTGCCTTTATTTTCTCCGATAATAAGCATTGCTCTGTATTAAAAAGGTAAAGAAAATTATTTGGATACGCTTCCTTTCACTAATATACAACTCACGATTACAAGTTTGGGTTGTCATAGCCATAGGAAGGGAAAGAGTTGATGGATATTTAATTAGAATTTGATATTTAATTTATTCAATTGGCAAATTAAATTATATTGACCCATTATATTTATATTAAAAAAAATGGGTCACGATTTTGATCGTGATCGATTTTGTATAAATTTTTTTAAAATTTTTGAAAGGTCACAGTTTTCACAAAACCGTGACCTATATTTAAAAAAAATTAAAATAAATTTTAATGTATATAAAGAAAAAAGATTGATGGCTTTGTATATGAAAAATTTTAAATTTTATTTATTGTAGTGTAGTCAAAATCCCTTTAGTTATTGTATACTCATTCATTAGGTATTTATTTGTTCCACTCTCTACTTCATCTACTTACATATCTATTCATTCCTTTTAAGTGTTACTTTCAAAAGAAAATTTATTACAAATAAATAAATAAATAAATAAATATATATATATATATATATATGGAAGTGGATTCCAAGTAAACCAACTCCCATTTCTCAATTTTTCTTCTATAAAATCTTTTATTGAACTGAAAGAAAATCCTAATTCATAAAAATGTAAAGAGAATAGTGCATTCATTATTTCTTAACAACCAATCCTTTCATAGGTGTGATTTGGTCAAATATATTAAATATTGCAGTATAAAAAAATTAAGGTATAATGGATTGATGCGTGTCTCCCACTCTCTCTCTAGTACTAACGTGAAAATGGACTTAGTTATTTGAATTAGTTCATTTATCTCATTTATTGAAGGGTTTGGATTTTAAAAGTTTACGTCCATATAAATCTATTTAACCTACATGTGAAAAGAACTACTTTGTCAAAAATTTAAATAAGACAAAAGAAAAGAAATTTAAATTACAAAAGGTAAACTGGCCAATTCATTAATAAACAATTGAACCAAAAAAAAGTTTTATTTTTATATTTTATAACATTATTTTAATTAAATACATATATATTATTGTACTTATAAAAGTTTATACTTGCTTCATTCAAAAGTGCATTATCCTCTGAAAACAAAAAGTGTACAAAAATATAAAGTGGATAAAAAAAAAAATAGCCAACTCATTTATTGCATGTCTATTCTATTTAATTGCAAATTCCCGAAATGACTTGTTTAACTTATTTTGATTTTCATGTAAATTTATGAATAATTATATATATATTTGATGCATAAATAATTATATTTGATTGCATATAGTTATTTTTTTAATTGAATTGCACATAGTTTTCTTTTATTACGATTAAACATTTTAAATTGAAAGAAAATAAAACATGCTGTTATTCATGTATGGCATTTGATTTTTGATGGAATATTTATTACATTTTCTACAATATTAAAATAATATTAATTTTTTAATATTTTAATAAATAAATAATTTCCATTTTCCTTCCGTGAAGTACACATCGCCCCTTCTCCGTCTCACTCTTCGCTACACAGGTAATCACCGTCTCCAACAAGATTACAATTGATGCACTATAGCCACTCTCTTCTCAATGCGTCGTCGTTTTACTCAAGGTTCCACAATGCAATTTGGTCTTGAAACCTGTACTAGTTAAACATGCTTTCGCCTTAAACGACTTTGTTTATGCAACTGAATGATCATTGTTAGCTCCGTATTGGTGATTCTATGTTCTTCTAGTGAGCCCCGACACGCCAATGTGTCAAGTTCCCTGTTGCATTATAGACAATTTTGGCTGTTTCGAGTGACTTTTGAATTCTAGATTATTGCCGCATGGATTGTGCTCCATGTTCTTTAAAGTACTGTTAGAAACTTTCCGAATTGGTTTTGCTTATTCCATGTAAATTATGTTTTAAACAACTCGCCTTCTGGGTTGTGGTGAGTTGGTATAGTTTTTAATTCTGCATGTGTCTTCCATGATCAATAAATTAATCCTACATGTGGGTTTCTTCTATAATCAATAAATTATTTCTGCATGTGGGTGACTTCTATAATCAATAAATTAATTCTGCCTGTGGGTTTCTTCTATAACCAATAAATTCTGTATGCGGGTGTTTTTTAAAATCGACAAATTAATTCCGCATGTCAGTGTCTTCTCTGTTCAATAAATTAATTCAAGCTTCTGAGTGCTATTTGAAGGAAGACATGGGACTAGGCACACGATAATGTGCCTACTGAACAGATAGATTCACGATGCTTTTAAATCTAGAATCTAGAAGTGTTGTTATTATATTTGTAATTTATCTCTAAAAAAATAAAAATCCTCTGCCAAAAAATATATTTGTAACTTATCTTACCTATTGGCTGCAAGCCTGCAACAAGTGGAGGATGTCCAAGAGAAGATTTGTAAATTAGAGCTCCAAGGAAATGTCAATTCTAATGCTTACATTTTTCAATGCAAGGCCTAAGTAATGACTAGTTAACAACCATCTCTCTGTTGAGACTGAAGACAATGTAATAAAGGGTTACGTAGGCTGCAAGTGATAGAAAAACGAGCCCAAAGCTTAACTTTTCCATGTCTAAATCAGGTCATCATTCGAGAAGCAAACATTCCCAGAGGTGAGGTTCTCAATTCCAATATAGACTTTGTAGAGACTAAGGATAGGTGTCCTAGTATAGTGGAAGCTTTGTTCATCATAACAAGCTCCTTCATTAGCTCTATTCCCTGGTTTATGAATTGGGGAATTGTACACTTTAGATTAAGATACTTAGAAATTGTCTGTGAAGTTTATCGAGGTATTATAATTGTTTTGTTCCTGAATCTAAAATTATAAATCATGAGTCTTTTTTTTTCACTTTCTTTCAAAAACTGCAAACTTATATTCTCCAATATAGATGTTTCTATATTTGAGCCTTTGATTATATTACAGTTTTAAATATAATACAATGTATCTTTTCTTTTTATAAGCGAAACTATTAAAAAAAATTTAAACTTAAATAATTTATCTAAAAACATAATTTATTACATAACTCTATGATATCGATTGATATATGTAACCAACTTTACTTAGTGAGAAAATACCTGTTGTTGTTTGTTGTTGTTTCTTTTCTTTCTTCTTGTAATTTCAACTAACAGCCACTGGCTAGCTGTTTGATTATTTTGAATGCTTTGGCCCCATGACTACTTGGCGTTCTGTGCACAGTTTGAGTGATTTTCTATGTTGTTGAAACGTCTTCAGTAGAAAGACCAATGGATGTATGGAATTACTTTGGAAAATTAATATTGCCCAGTCTAAAAAGAACCAAGTCATGAAATTCCTCACATTTACTGTGATAACGTCATGGAAAAGGTTTTACCATTCTTAGTAATATAGTTTGAAATCCTTGATTAATATTACAGAGATGAGACCACAGATTCTGCAGATTTATGGGATAAAGGGAAAGAAATATTTATTTCAGAATTGTTAGCATGCCACGAGATCCATTGATTTTCCATAGTGGTAATTGTCCACATGGCTTGAAAACCTTTTTGGTTCAAACTACGACATATTAATCTTAAATTATTTGAAGCTGATTGTAATTGGAGGTTTTATGTGTTGTGAAGATGATTCTTGAGATTATCATCTATAGATTGAGCACATAATTTTTGTAGATCCTGAAGGACCTGAACTATTGTTCAAGAATTAGCATCAATTCATGTAGTTATGTGAACACAGCTAAGTGCTGGGATTAACAATAAATGCCATATGTCCTGCAATTTCTGGGTGGTAGCACAGGTCTCATTCCCATTTTGAGATGTCTAAGATTGGTAGGGAGTGGGCTAAACAATGTGAAGACATTATGTGCTGACAGTTTCAATGAATTTGTTTTTCCCTTTTCTTGTTTAATATTCTTCAAGTTTTGATTTTCGGTGCCGGAAGGTTCATGAAACTTTTAGTACTCTGATGATAATTATAATATATTGTCTGTCTTTCCGCAATCAATTTTTATTCCTATTATGGTTATCAAATCCTACTCCTTGTCTCTTCTTTTGAAAATTGGGTTTGTGAAAGCTTAATGCGTGGCTGTTTCCTCTATTATTGCGTAGTTTACCAGGCAACTCACTTAACATATCATGGTTATTGGATCGTTTACTGTCATCATTCTCATCTGACACGTAATGAGGTTTTGATGAATTTCTAGCATGATACTCAAGTACATATATTATAGTTTATGGCTTATGCTTGTAAATCTATTGGCGCCCAAATTAGTTGAAAAACCAGTCATGCTCTTAGCGTCACTTGGCATGTCATGGCTATCCTTTAATTCCCATGATTATTGTACTTGGTTTTAATGGCTAATTAAGCTTTCATTATCTGATTTCATTTTCATCACTAGAATGATCTTGCAATGAAAAGTACTCTTTACAAAGGGGTAGTTCTTACACCAAAAGATTATGCAATGTTGATCAGTTGTTGGATGAAACTAGTGGCATCAGCATTACGTGGTGGGATTTCATGGTGGAAGGGGCATGAGTGACAATAAGTGATCCTATAGACACTCGGTTGTGATGTTGATGGCGGCATGTGAATGTTTAGTACAATTGTTTCTACTGTAGTGAGGTTGAAAGGACGCCAAATATGCAAATTACAGCTCAATAATTTGATGTGTCTATGTTCTCTTTCCTATTTAATCTACTTAGAGATTCTAACCAGTTAATAAAAAGTTTAAAGTGAGAACCTCAGTGGATCTAATGTGAAAAAGCTCAACTTCTTGAGAGGTAGATCTCTTCTTAGGATTACCCTTCATGCCAGCAGGATATAGTCAACAAAGTGCTGTAAGTTCTCCTTCCAACTGCATAATAAAAGAAGATACCTCCTCTGTGCAGCCCTATTGCAGGTACTTGAATGAAACAGGTTGATTATCATCAGTGTATTAAAAAATTCAACTTTTCTTTTTCTAATTTCACCAATAATACTCTTCATGTCCCACTTTCGCTATGTAGGCGTGCTGTGTGCCTGTAGGGGTGGAAGCAGAGTTGCATATGGCTTGAGACCCCTCAATTTTTAGTACTGAATTTGAATCCTCTAATTTTGTCCGTATAAATTTTGAAAATAGAAAGGCACAATACGTGCAAGTTGTATTTCATAACATAAAGTGGGGTCTATTAATTAAAGGCTATATCTCACACGTTGAGTGTCTTTCGAGCAGAACTTAGGCACTATATAGTATATGCACATGCAATGACCAGGATTTAATTTCAACAAATTGACATGTAGGTCCCACGAGTAAAGATTAAATCTTAGCCGTTGCATGTAATTATACTTTATGGTATCTAAGAATTTTTGCTTTCTCTCTCTCAAATTGACATTCAGTTCTCTTAAGATGTTTGGAAGATCTCCGTTAGTATTCCATTATTGGGACCATACGTAAACAATCCTGGATTGTTGTATGAAGAGTGGTAGTGAGAGTTCTCTGACAAAATTTGAGAGCAAAGTGCAAATACTGTGATAAAGTTACTTGGATACGAAGGTTAGGAGATTGAGAGTAGCAACAAAGGAATGAAGGTCCCTTTTTTCCGTTTATTCTCTTTTATTTGAACTAGATTATCTGTAATATTATACCAAGTGCAGTTAAAGAAAAAGAAATAAAAACTTTTAATGTTGAAAGCTATTTTTAAATATTGACCCTACACTTTTTGTCTATCTTCCTTCAATTACACATGTCAATTCTCTTTTAAACTACAAAGGAGCGAGGTGCGCCGTGAATGGAGTAATATTGGAGTTATATCCCTTATCCTGTGGTGTTGTCCTTAACCTTAGAATAAGCTAGGCCTTGAAACCACTTTTAGGACCACATTGTAAATGCACACTGCAAAGGCAGTAGTTTCGAAATCTCCAACGATCTGTAAGGGTCCAATAATGTGATGCACTGTTTTGGTCCCCGCCTACACCAAACAAGAACCTTGTTTGTGCCCTTTAAAAAGGTTTCGGTTCGCTTTGGCTAAAGGGCATCTCCCTTTTGAGCTAGCCAATCGATAGCCAACGTGAGGCCTTCTGGTTGCCTCAGCTCCAAATTGCAACGTGAAGCATTATGCTCCCTCAACCATAAAAACGAAGCCACGTTGCATTACTTCATAGTTACAGCAATGCCAATTTCAAAAAATTTTATGTTTCATTATCTTTTTAACAACTGTGTGTACAGTAATAAAATATAATAAAATATAGTTCTTTTATATTTTTTTATTAATTTTTTAAAAAAATCAAAATATCTAAAACAAATTTAAAAATCTAATTATGTAATATTAATTTATAAAAATTATCCACTTATTATATTATTAAAAAATTTTATATTTATTATATTTTAATTAAAAATCCTTGTAACAGTAATATAAATAATTGCGTATAGTTTTTTTATAATATATTATGTCCTCAAATGTCGGAAAGATTCAATACCGGAGAGTTCCCCATTGCATAACCCATAAACTATCAAATTAACCTTTACACACACACACACACACATATATATGTTCTAAGTTTTTAGTGATTTGAGTTTTATTGTCAAATTACAGAAGATTCTTAGAACTTTTGGTAGAGTAAAAAAAGTGATCAACGACATTTATTTTTACCATCGCATAAACTATAGATTAACTAATATATGGTACAGATTATGGCACCCTACCACCACTTGGTGCGTAAAATGTTATAGATATGATGTTACTCAGAAAGACAGCAACACCATTAGAATGTAACCTCGATAGAGAAAAAAAGGAGGTTTGGTTAAGTTAAGGAGGAAGATACAATATATGTCAAAATGTTGAGACTACTGCTTCATCCAAAATCTTGCTGGTAGACCATGCAGAGGGACTGGAAATGGGCTATACTGAATTCCACTCTGATATCCCACCACCTCCCACCTTGCCAACCAAATGAGTCCAAAGTTAAATTTAGTAGATTGATATTCAAAAAGTAAGTAGACCGATTTACTTATGGATAAATATATAAAAATGTCAAATATTTTATGATTTTTTAGTAAATTTTATTTTTGACATGCATATATGTGTAATCATGATTGACTTTAGTGTCTTATTTTAATAAAAGAAATCTTAAAATTTGTCACTAAAACAGAAAAAGTATAGGTGTTACCTTAATTTGGTTACCAAGTGGTGAATTAAAATCAGCATGTTCAACTTGGCAAGCTCATTTCCGGGACAAGAGTGCACTCCATTCCCAAATGGCATAAGAGTATTGGGCTTTGGTGGAACCTGAATTCATCCACAAATAAAATGTACGTTAGAGTTTTGGGATGTTCGTGAATGATTAATTGAGAACTAACTCATTTTTCTTCAGCATATTATTATTACCTGAAACCTTGATGGGTCAAAATTGTGAGGAGCTGGGTAGTATTCTGGATTATGATGGATGTTCCTGAACAGCGGCATCACTTTCCAACCCTTTGGTATAAGGTATCCTGAACAGTTTAAACAAAGTTTTCAAAGCAGTAAAACTTTCAAGAATGACTTCTTATATTTAGTAAAAGAATATTTTGTTTTAAATCCTTAATTACCCTCGTACACTACATCTTCCGTAGCTTCCCTAAAGGTAAAAGATATGATGCTGGCCATCCTCAAACTTTCCAATATCACCTGCAAAACAAGATCATTCATTTGAGAAATTCATTCATGAAGTTGCTTTGAAACTCAGACTAGGAATGGTATTGTAGCAATAGCACATACTCTATAAGTAATTGCCATCGTTCTGGTCTGACCCCATGTCAAGGGTTTCTTCCCTCCTTCATTGGCCTGATGAATGGCCATTTGCTCATCCTGTATTAAATTGGTTGGTTAGCCAAGAGGCATAGACACAAATATGGGACACACAATACTAATGTCGCGATATAAATGTCAAACACTTATGAGTCTTACTTTTATTGCTTCAAGAGGTTTCTGGTGATCATGGAGATACTTGAGAATCCATGTTAGAACACTAGCTGTTGTGTCCTGAGCTGCAAATAGAACCCCAATTAGATTATCAGCAATTTGGTCATCAGTTAGTGTTTGTCCCTTTTCATCCTTATAGTTCAACAAGTGACCCAAGAGGTCCTCCTCCATCAATCTCTTCTCTTTTCTCTTACAAATTATCTCACTGATAATCTCTCCGATTCTCCTTCTCGCCTATCAGAATTCATCAGACACAGAAAGAGATAAAGAATCAGATCTAAGTTCTCAACAACTTACTATTAAAAATTTTCTGAGTTATGAAATTTACCAAGAATGCCCGGGAGTATGCAGTTCCTGGTATCCTGTTTGGGAAAGAATTATAGCCTTTCTCTACTATGCAGTAGTTCTCCTTAAGCTGCTCTCTATAATTGCTGTCCAAGTGACCAAACACGGAGAAGACACCGATATTGAAAGCAAACTATCAAGAATCAAGGAAAGCCATATAAGTTGGAAATGTCAAACATCGTTTTAACTCGAAAGCTGAAGTCACCAAGTGAAAGCTCCTAAATAGAAAGCACCAGACCGCTAACTTACACTGGAATTTCATAAAAATGTAGAATAAGGACGACAATAATTGAATTCTAGACTATTTGGTTATAGTCTCATGAAGGCTCTCATCGACTATTTCAACTGAAAAATTTAAATTTTTAAGTCAACATTGATGAATAATTTTATTATGATCTTAAAAAGCATGAATAGAACAATGACCAGAAATACACGAGGAACTCAAGGTAAACGCAATTCCAAGCCAAGTATTGAAAGTGAGGAACAAAATCCAAACTAAAACTTTAATCTTCTTTACATTGATAAACATGTCTGTGACATCGTGCAATCAAAACTTCCCATGTGGTTTGCAACTAACCTTTTTCATGTTCTGAAAAACGTTAATGACTCGTCCACCAGAAACCCAGGATTCCAAAGTGGAGACGACCTCGGTTTCAATATAAGGAATAAGTTTTCGGATTCTTTCAGGAGAAAATGAGGTTTGGACGAGCTTCCTAATCCTTGTATGGTAGTCTCCGTGGTAGAAGAACAATGCCGAAGGGCCTATTAGCTTCTCTTTGCTTTTGGGGTATGTAGGCTTGAACAAGTGAGCATGAGTCACCAGTACAAACCTCGCAGCCTCAGGGCTAGCCAGCATCACAGAGGGATAACCTAGTATGTGGGTTTTAAAAATCTCTCCATATCTGATTAACATAAAAAGTAACGAGTGAATTATAAGCTCCATGCAAAGCTAAGAAAACCTCAAAAAGAAAGAAGGAAAAAGATGAGAACCTTTCCTGCTTTAGAGCAAAAAAGACATTTGGGTCCTCAGAGTAGAGTTGAGGAGTCTCTCCAATATAAGGCCAACCCATGGAACCTGGGGGAAGCATCGGAGTGCTTTTGGGTTTCTTGTGTTTCTTTATTAAGTGACGCCAAAGGATCAGAAATGAGAAAAAGAGCAATATGTATACTAATATAGCCATACACACTCTCTCACTATGAATTTTCGCTGGTGAAAGGAATTGTGAAGTCCCTCTATCTAAATATAAAAGCCAACTACGAGGGAGCTTGGTATATATAGAGGCAAGAGCACGATAGGGATAGGGACAACTCGCTTTATTTATCTAAATAAATAAGATTAAGTACAATTTTCTCTAAAATCTGATTCTGACACTAAACTGCGATAACTGTTCATATAACTGCCGGTGGGAAAAGTAAATGGAAGTAAACATAAATATATATATATGTATACACACGCGCGCGAGCGTATGGCGACCCAGATTCCCGCAAAATGAACAGGGTATTGTTTCAAATTTAGGTTGCTTAGTTTGATTTTTTTTTTTAAGTATCAATAATTATTTTATTTTTAAATTAATAATTTAGAAATTATTTTTATTTTACATTGTTAAGATAAAAATGAAATCAAATAAAATAAAAATTAAATTTAAATCGTTTAAATTTAGCAGCACCCTTTACACTGTTTTTTAGGATGAATAAAGAATTTATTTTTTATACGTATGGGACATTTATCACATTTCTTAAAAAAAAAAAAAAGTAAAGGAGAACAATTTAGGATAACTGAGTTTTAGAAAATGACAGCTATCTAAACAAATATGCCTCTCGAGCAAAATCAAATTCAGTTATAATTCTTTCGCACTGTCTTTGAAGTTGGCATTATTATACTTAAAAGCTATACAGCTTGCTTACTGATGATGTTTCTCTATGACATGCAAGCTCCGTAAAAGGTGCCTGAGAAAGTTTGTGAATCAATTAGGCTTAAATATTGATGCTACGCAAATTTTCTATCACAAATATTGGTGCACAATTGCTGATGTGTGGTTGCATTGAGTTTTAGGAAACGCATTCTTGTGTAGCATCTATCTGAATGGACATATACCATTAATTATCGTTGAGTCTCATTTATTAGCAGGAGGAGTGCATAAATAACGTAAGAGACTGAATTTACACAGTAAAATTAACCAACTCTACTCGTTTATAGTATGTGATTAATATGTAAATTACATGTCTATATTTTTCAATATTTAGGATATATTTCGTACAGTTGGACACATAAGCCTCACAAGTGTAGAATAAATCTTGATTCTTGTATTCACAACAATTCTCTTTTGGTACAATTTCTTTAATAGTTGACAGATTATGGTGGTAATCACATTTAAAAATAGATAAATATGTGTACTGTGCAAAAAAATAAATTTTTTGAGATTACAAAAGTGGAGAATTAACTGTCTTCTATAATTTTAGAAATGAAGAATGTATACAGTATTAAGCGCAGGACCAAGAGTTAAATAAAATATAACAAATAAATATGTAAATAATTTTTATTAAGATTAAACAAAGTTAATAATGAAGGGAAGCAATAGATATAAAAGTGAAGCGAATAAAGCCAATACTTACATAATCTTGCAACTAAAAAAATATGATCTTCCAAAAGTGAAAGAGTCATATTCAACAAGTTAAATGATACAACAGAAAGAGAGAATGCACACCAAAATTTATCTTGGTTCGGCCCTTAGACTTATGTCCAGTTTTTTTGAGCCAACGTGTGAATCTTTGCTTAGATTTGGATAGGAAGAAATCACAAAAGGCCTTCATTAAGCTAATCCATTCCATAACAAATGTGAACAAGATTTATTAGTTAAGACATGGATATGAAAATGAAAAAATTATTTTCAGAGGGTAGTTTATGACATTTTGCAATCTCAAGGCTGATCTAGTTTTGCGAACTAGTATTAATGATAATATAATATAGACTTAATTACGAGTTAGATTAATTTAAAAAAAGATTATGCTTTGTAAAAAAAACTTTTTTTCTAGTAGGCTAGAGCCCATGACAAAAGTTATTAAAAAAAAAGTTTAGCCTGACCCAAGATGATTAGTTGAAAAAAAAAAACAATTCTATAATGTTATCATTAAGTAAGGCCAATATATATATATATATATATATAATCTTTATATAAATTTATTTATAAAGTAATGAAATTAATAGCAATAATTAAACATTTTTAAATAACCACAATCAATACTATAACATATTGTCAAAAATATATTTAGAGTCTCTTTATTTTATAATTAAATAGCTAATAAAACAATATAAGGATAGAAAGTTAATCAATAATTTTTAAATACTTTTTAATACTAAAAATAAAAAGCAAAAATAAGTATTCAAAAGACAAAATCAAAAATAAATGTCTAAATAGTTGTTAATAAGTAATTTATTAATAAAAATTAAATATGATTCAATTCAAATTGGATTTAAAAATAAAACTGTGCTTAAGCCATTTTATATTTTAAAATTTTTTTAAACTGACCCGTTTCTTGTTGAACTTTCTTCTCTGACTTATATTTATTTTTCAAAAATCAAGCAAACTTTTTTTGACTGGTCTAGCATAATCGGACCGCGTGACACCGCGGTGCATTACAACTCATACATTGGAGCCGCTATGATCCTTGACATTCCCAGATCGGACGACCACCTTGTCATGGACCCCACCTTAATGTGTTATACAGATTAATGCCGACGTGGAATGTTCGCGAACGTCGTTGACGTTAAGGAAGAGAAGTCAGGTGCTGAATCCATACGTGACGATTAGAGATGGACGAGTTGCCACGTGTCAATATCATGGTGGTCCAGGTCCCAGAGAGTTCGGAGACGAGACGGAACTGATATTAATAGTTAACCGTTGGATTGGTCGGTATGTCGGCTCCAACTTGCTACAAATTTGTTTTTTTCTCTTTTACATTTTAGTTTTTCTCCTTTTTATCTTTTCCCTTTAGGCTAATGCTTGAACTGTGATGACTAACGTATGGGTCAGATATAAGTATTAAAGTTTCTAATTCCGAATTCACATTTGGCGGATAGTTTTTTTTATTTCTAATAAATTATTGAATCTTTATATCCAAATTCATTTGCTCGAAAAATTTTTGAATAAACAAGTTTTTCACAAATTAAATTTTATTTACATAAAATATATTTGTATAAAATCATAAAAAATAATGTGTACAACTATTAATATAATTTTAAACTCACATAATACTATTTGGGCAGAATATGAATATGAATATATATATATATATATATATATATATATGTGTGAAATTGGAGCTGGGTGAATATTATACTATTCATATTAGATCCTTAAAATACTTGTGAAAATTCTCATACCTCACCCTAAACAAATACTATCTCCAATCTCATATATAAAAAGCAAATAACTAACTCACAAAAATTAAAAAAGTTAGTTAAAATTAATTAATTTTTTTAATTTTATCCCAAATAAAAATTATTTTTTAAAAATGTCCTTATTTAATGTATGTGCTTTTTTTTAAATTAATAATAACTACTACTTATAATTTGAAAGACTCATTTAATAGAGGATATAATTAGAATCTTATAATTAATATATAAGACATTAGTAGTTTGTTTTTTATATTTTAAATCAAATCAATTTTTTTTAAAATATCTTATATATAAGATTGAAAGTAGTAAAATTTACAAGTATTTGAAAGGGTCCAGGTATTTTGCCCAAACCCTAGTATTTATTTGTAAGTTTGTCACAGAGAGTGAAAAATAATGAAAATTTTTCAATTAACTTTTCAAAATTCTCCTTTATTTATTTTTATAAATTTTTTAAATTAAAATGATTTTGGAAAATAAAATTTCTCCTAATAAACAACGAATATATTATTTAACTATCCATCTTTCACATTTTTTAAAGATTCTTTTTCTTCCATTTTCTTTTTAACTCCCAAACATGTCCTTTGCAGTTCATTTCTTATCCCCACACATGAGAGGTTATTCAGTTGATTTGAAATAATTTTTCTAATTTTATTGTGAAATCAAATCTCAACATGCGTTATGAAAATTTCACAAAACATTGTAGAATTTTTAGAATCTCAATTAAAAAATAAATAGAGAAAGTCAATTATAAAATTATTAAAAGACATGCATTTATTATGTAATTCTCAAATGTGACTCATTTATTATATGATTGATTTTTTTTACAATTAATTTAATCTATTTATTTTGGCAAAACAAATCTACTTAAAAATTTCTCTTTCATTATATAATATTGCATAAATGACACAATGATGGGAGAGAAGCGAGAATATTCTATTGCTTTAAAGAGGGAACTCACCGACCAAAAAGTAGTTCTTTTTGAAAGAGAAAAGTGCATTTTATTATCCTAATTATTGTTTAATTACAATATTAATACATAAACTTTAAAACGTAATACTTTGTTCCTGAATTATCATAAAAAAATTTGTTAATCATATGTTATATTTAATATCTAATAGCCACTTGATTAACTTATGCTATCTCTTTTCAAAAAAAATAAATCCTTTTTAGAGCAATGTAATTAGTTTTTCTCAAAATAGTTTGTATTATGTACTTTGAACAATTGTTTTGCTTTTTTATGATAATTCAAATGACAAAATATTAATTTTTTAAAATTTAAATGCCAATATTATAATTAGATCATTATTCAGAGATAAAATGTAATCCCCTTATTTAAAATGTAATTTCCCTTATTAAAACCCACGTTCATAAGCACACCATATACAAAGTATCACAAGAGTTAAAAGGCAGAATAGACCAAATACAGAACTATTCCATATCATGCGCAGCCTACCAGGCCAATTATGCAACTGCTCAATGACACGGAAATGTACAGATATTATTCTTTTCTCTATCCTCTTGTTTCTCTCCTACTTTTTCTCTACAACTTGTTTTATTTCATACTATGAACTTCATTTGTGTGGATTTTTAAATTTTGAACTCGAATCTTCTAAATATTATTAAAATTCAAACTTGCAATCTGACAGATAACAAGTCTACTTCCTTTATGAATTCGTAGCAAATTTCATATGTTGATATAAACTAGGGGTGTACATGGGCAGGGCCGGGTCAGGGCGATGCTTGGCCCGGAGCCCGACCCGATTAGGGTCTTGGGCGTATTTTTATGCCCGTGGTCCTGCTTGGCCCGGAGAAGCCCGATTTTAGGGCGGCCCGGGATGACCTGAATAAATAGGGCTGTACATGGATAAAACTAAACTGAACATCTAGTATCTTCGATACCTGACCCGATTAAGACATGAAACTTGTTTTTATACCTGTGGCCTTATTCAACTCTAATAAGTCTAATTTATGTTGGGATAGGGCGGGTTAGGGCCACCCAAATTAATTTTTTTTAATAAATTGATACTTGTAATATAAAAATATTTTTACACAAACTTATATGCATATATTTCAAAACAATGGACTTTTAGAACTCTTATATTTGTATCAATGATAAAAAAATAATCTAGTATTATCAAATAAAATATAAGATATGCTAACATAATTAGTCTTAGGTAAATATATATTTTTTCATTATTTAACAAAAAAAATATCAGTAAGGATTCACATCAATGATAAAAATAATTAAGAAGTAAAGAATATTTGAATAAATAATAAAAATTGCAATATACAGAGATAATTAAAATGAAATAAAAAAAATAAGATGACAAGATATTAATAACTAATAAAAAAGAAGTAACTATTAGGGCGAGTTGGGCGGAACATACCTTCGCCCGTGGCCCGGCCCGGCCCGGCCCGCAGCAGTCTTGTTTAAAATTATGCCCATTTATACTTTTAGCCCGGCCCGGCCCGGCACGATTAGACCTGGCTAAGGCGGGCCCCTAGGGCCAACCGGGCCGATGTACACCCCTAATATAAACAGATGTTCGTTCCCCTTTTAATGCGAAGAAACATTGGCAAGTTTGATGACAGTTAACATAACACTAGCTCTAATCTTTAAGACTAAGGTAAACTTGATATTGAAAATTTGATCCCTATCATGCTTCTTTTCCTGCTTTCTACTCCAAAACTTAAGCCTTCTATTTACAAAATTAAAAAAATAAAATAAAATTGATGAGATACCAATTTGTTTCTTCCTTTAGCAGCATCAACCTAAATCTCATGATTGCAGAGTTGGCATCGCATTAGTACACTAGTACAAATAAAATTCATTCATAAATACATTAGTACAATAGTACAATTAAAATCCATTCATAAACATTTTAAAAGTAGAATCACTGATCTTGCAGATAACCTAAGATCTTCAGTTTGAGTCTGTTTCTTGTTTCTTGCATCTATGGATAATGGAGTTTCCTACCTAAGATGTTTTTCAAGTTAAAACTTGTCAGAATCATAGGAGCAGTTTATAATAAAAGCTTCTTTTTTTTCATGTGGTTTTGTTATGAATAATGATAACAGTTGCCATAATAACTATTAAGCTATGTTTGGTTCAACTGAAGGGAGGGGAGGGATTTTAATGGAGGGGAGGGGAAGGGAGGGAGGGATTTTAATGAAGGGGAGGGGAGGAATTTTAATGATATATTGTTTGGTTCAGGAGGGGAAGGGAGGGAAAATAATAATATGTAGACTATTTTACCTTTGTATGTTTTAAAAGTAATAATAATATAATTAATTATTTTTTTATTTTTAAAAATTTAATATTTTTATTACCAAATTAAATAAATATTAAAAATTATTTATAATTATAATTATTTAAAAAAATTATAAATAAATAAAACTAAATAAATAAAATATATGGGCATTTTAGTCCAAAATATAACTTTCCCTCCCAATTCCCCCAAATTGGAGGGGAGGGGGAGAGGGGGAGGGGAGGGAAAGTTTAATGAAATTTTCCCTCCCCTCCCCTCCAATTATGCAAACCAAACAAGGGGAGGGGAGGAAAATCCCTCCTCTCCCCTCCCCTCCCCTCAAACCAAACAAAGGTTAGTTTCTATAATATGCTTGGACATGAATGGCAAAAAAATGAAAGTGAAAAAGGAATATAGAGGCCTCGAGACATAACAATTTGCCAGTTATTCCAGTTATTAGGTACCATTCTTTAACGGATTAGAGTGTTCCCTATGATTGATTTTCCAATCTCATCAACTTTCTTGCCCATCTCTATCATTGCGTCTGCGAAGAAAATGAAAGGAACAAAGATGTATCTAGTGATGCATATTGTCCAACTATGAGAAAAAGCAGAGAAAAATTATGAACCCAATCAATCATCTCTTTCAAACAGATCTAGGCAATCTAAAAAACAGTCCTTAGATATCATTCAACTGTAGTATTATTTTTACTTTTATTCAAAAAATGTTTAGGTGGACCTGGTGTGTAAAAAATATATAGACCAAGTCAACAATTAATGAATATATAAGTATGTCAAACACACTTTTAATTACATATTTACTCATAAGTAATTTAGTTTACCTGATTTTTATACACCAAGTCTATCTAAAAATCTCTCCCATTATTCTTCCAACGTGCTAGCAATCATGGCCGAGATCAAAGTGAGCGAAATTAATTCTGGAACTTACAGGTTGCCGTAGCTAGCTAGCTAGTTAGGCCATGGCCAGCATCCATAGAGGCACCACCAATGAATCTTCTCATTAGATATGCGAAGAGATTGCAAGAGATAAAAGCCAAGCCAGTACCGCTCTGCCCCGTCCCTCTCCTTTGGAATTTAGAATATATTATTGATTATTGATTCCTTGGTGGGATGGCACTTTTTCCTTACACTAAATCACCACAAACGTGCCTCATCTACAGGGCTCTTTATTGCTTGAAACTGTGCCAAAATCCAGGGCCACATTTGCTCCACTGCAACTAGTACCACTTGACAGATGCTACCACGTTATATGCTTAGCTCAATTCAATGGATCAAATCATCAAACACATAATGTGCAATAGCTTTTGCAGTTCTTATAAGCTTGATGAAGTACAACATGCAATGCAGTGAACAATTACAGATCTGCAAATATCACTACTCTTTATACAATTAGATGCCCTTTTCTTCTTTCTTTTGACTAATATAAGCCTATAGATCTGCAAATAACACTTTCTTTGAACAATTAGACACCCTTTTGTTGCTTCTTTTGACTAATAGATGCCTTATCGCATATGAGCTATATAATCTGAACTTATCTCCCCATGTGGGGCTGCAAAGTCAAAATTCCATCCACATCAGAGAATAGGGAAGTGCAGCGAGCAGAATATAAATAGAAAAGCAATGAAAATGCCGCCATTCATTCACTCACAGTGGCAATCTGAGTTTGCTTATGAACCCTCTATCGAGGAATGTAGGTTGAACACGGCTCTCGTTGCAGTCACGTATGAGGCACAAGTTGAAACTTCTTACTCGTGAAATTTTGAGTGGTACGTAACAGATGGGTTCCCGTGAATGGCTTCAGAAATTACCAACCAAAATTTCTTCAATTGGCGTGTGGTATACCCATGTGTGCGCTATTCCTTGAGGTTTTGCTTAGATTCTCCCACCTTATTTTATCTTAGCCATCGCTTTCATACCATAATTGAGTTACCTAATCCAACCAAAATTATGGCTTTGTCTTTATCCCAACGGTGGCTTATATGTAGTTTTAGGTTCGGTAATCTGATTTTTTCATTAGTCAAGAACTTTTGTATAAAAGAAGAAGGATATTTCTGGGTCTCTGAAAAATACAGTTTAACTATTTACTTTTCTAAAAATTTTTACATAAATATTTATTAGTCTCTTGAGTATGTATAATTATCTTATTATTTTTATTATTCTTAAGTTTCATTAAAATTACATAAACTTTTATTTTATTTTTAAAATATACAGAATTTCTTTTGAAACAAAAAGTCATCATAAATTTTAATATAAATTTAATTTTTATTGACGAAAGTATCCTTCATTAAATATAAATATATATCTTTTAACTAGAAAAAATTAAACGAATGAATTATATTTTGGTCAAAAAATTTAAAATTAAATTAAAGTATAAAATAATTTTTAGTTTCAAAAGAAGTATATATATGTATATATATTTTAAAATAAACACAAGATTTGTATGATTTCAACAAAACTTATAGAAAGTTTATATAATTTACACTAAAAAAATTTTAGAGATTGAATCTTGTAGAAATAAAATTGAGTGACTAAATAGTTGAAACACTTTTATTACAGGAAAAAAATCTCTTTATATAAGTAATTGAGCATGATATACATTAAAAAAAAATAGTGTTTCCATGTTATTTAAGACACATATACTTCTATATTTATAAATTTATAAATTCATTATATTTAAATATTTTATAAATGAATTTTTAAATATTTAGACTAAAGAGTATCATTTCTCTCTTCAAATGATTTCTTAAAGAATTTAAAAGTGAAGTGAGGAAAAAGAAAAAGCAGAGAAAAAGTAAAATTCCTTGAAATACTTTAATTGGTGGGCCTTACTTTTTTCTTTTTTACTTCCTTTTTACTTCATCTAAAATATTTTAAATTATCTAAATTACCTTCTTAAATATATTGTGATCAATAGTTTCATTTCATTGCCTCAAATTATAAGACTATATTCATATATGGTCAAAATATATAAACTAGATTGATTGATTTGATTCTAATTCATTTAACCTTTAAAATGAGTGAGAAGTAAGACTCACACAAGTAGATCCCACTTATCTCCTTTTTTTTTATTTACTTTACTTAAAGTATTTCAAATAATTTAAATTAACTTTTTGAATATGTTATGATCGGTAATTTTATTTTTTGGCTTCAAATTAGAAGAGAAATATATATATTAAAAATTAAAATGGACTCATCCATTTAATACAAGTTCATTCAATCTTTAAAACCAATTGAAAAAAATAACCAATTACAAAAATTGGCTAAATCAATCAAAGTCATGTAAGTCAACAATTTGGATTGGCTTGTTCTCATTGTATGCGGGTTGTAATGAGGTTTGTTGCTTTGTTTCAGAGATTTTTTTTATTGGGTCTAAAATATAAGTTATTTTTTATCGATTCATGTTTTTTTAAAAAAATTAGTTATATTTTTAAATATTTTAAATATTATCATATCTTTTTAATTTTGATCCTATTGTTAATACAACTGTTGTCATTAAATAAAAAATTTTTAATATAATTATTATCATTAAATAAATAATATTATAAAATAATAATAATAATAATAATTGTCAAGTGACTTATATTTTAAATTAAATTTTTTTTTTAAGTGATTTATATTTTGGACGAAGAGAGTATAAGGATAGGCTTTCAAATTTAAATGAGTAGATCTTGCTATATCTTCCGTGTTGATTTGGAATTTGTGCTTGCTTGTGTAATCAACTTCTTTTGTCAAAAAGAGAGAGAAAATTCAAGATGAAAAAGTAGAACGCCGAAAGAAGGGAATGATAATCCAACAAAATCTAGAGAATTTGCACCCCCTAAAAAAAACTCAAAAAATAGAAAAAATGTTATAGGGTTTGTTTGAAAGTGTTTTGGGTTTTTGGTTCTT
Organism: Erythrophleum ivorense; assembly: GCA_026724425.1. Taxonomy (NCBI): domain Eukaryota; kingdom Viridiplantae; phylum Streptophyta; class Magnoliopsida; order Fabales; family Fabaceae; genus Erythrophleum; species Erythrophleum ivorense. The sequence goes on from JAIUCV010000003.1 coordinate 3,034,700, forward strand.
TGAAATAATTTTGTAAGATTATTCTCAAAAATAGTTTTTGAAAACCAAAAACACAAAAAAAAAATATTTTTTAAAACAAAAAAAATGTGATTGAAAAAATTGTCCTTGAAACAAATATTAAAAACCAAAAACAAAAGAATAAGTTGGTTAGCATAATTAATTTTTATGAAGTTTATTATTATTATTATTATTATTATTATTATTATTATTATTATTATAGTAAAATTGTCCTTTCTTTTCTCGGCCAAGCTGATAAATCAGTCTACTCGACAGTCTTGAGACTCAAGAATTATATAAAGAAATAGAAGTAAGCATTCACGCATCTTATCACTTGTTGGTCTAAGGCCCCAAAAAAAAGTTGATGAAAACTACACAATCAAACAATTTTTTTTTTAATTTTTTTGGAAACAAGATTCAAACAGGTTCTATGCTTCCAGATGGCCGGTTAGGATTATTGTGCTATTTAGCCTAAGAAGACAAAAAAAAAAAGAAAGTCTATAAAGCTGATGCCCTTCTGATTCCAAATTTGGAACATTAGAGTGCCTTCATGATAGAGTGATGGTGACTGTGGGAGAAAGAGACTTCCATACACAACCTTAATTATGAGAGCTTAGAAAAGGTTCCCAACTAATTAGATTTTGTTATTAAGACCACTTACAGTAGTATTTTAAGGATGCATCATTTTATGAGAATTAAATTAGACACAAGTATGCCTTTTTGCGTTTTTCCCCCCTAACACACCTAACTGTTTCAAAAGCTTTTTTTTTTTTTTCTTTTTTTGGGTAGTCTGTAAGTGTTGACTTAATGGTATTGAAATAAACAGTGTGTATATATATATATTAAGGCTAATTACAAATTTATTGAGTCTTACATCTCCGTTAAAAATTACTTAAAATAGGGAAACAACTATGAAAGGCATAGAAAGTAAGGTGGAAATATTCTTCATCTATATACATATATTTACATATATATGAAGAATATTTTAACTTCAGTCTCATGCAAATACAAATGTAAAAAAAAAAAAAAAGAAGTGAAGAGAAATTTAGGACAAGAGCTTATAGTATTTCTACATTAGCAGATAAATTAGTACCTTATGATGCTGCTTTTATATTTCACTTTTTCTAGTTTTAGTCCTCACCAAATTTTCTGCCTCGCCATTTTGTTTTTAAACAAAAGCTTATTTTAGAAGGCAATAGTATTTACTTGTAATATTGTTTTGTGTACAATAGGGCCATATAAATTACGGCTCAAGATTCTCTTTTGTCCTTTCTCTCTTTACATTTGGTCTAGTCAGTATATTGAATCTTTTTTATCGTTTTATTTTTAATTTAAAAAAAATAAGTGAAAAGAGACTCAACTTTGAAATTGCACTGATGGCAGAGAAATTAGATTGGAGATAAGCTGAACGCATAAATTACACATGTATTCAAAGATTACACATGTATTCAAAGAATTTGTTTGGAGGCCGTAAAAATGACTGTGGTATAATATGTCTTTTGTTTTTTGTTTTTTCTAAATTGGTAGCAGGTCAAAACCTTCATTTCTTGGCGCTACCTTCCATATTAAACATAATTTTTTGTTTTTGTTACCCCTACTCTTGTTCTAGAAATTTGCCAGTGCATAATAGTCTCAATATTTTATGGGAAAGAATGAGAAAGCTCTTCATTATTCTCAACCATCTCTTCAAAATTCACATTTTTTTTCAAAAATAAAATAAGATTGTAGGAAAACTAAATATTAATTCATACCTATTTAATATATATATATATATATATATAACATTCTATCATGTTCTTGTCTTGTTCTGTTTTCAATCTTAAAGGTCTTGTCTATGATGTCTGCTTTACAAGTGTACACAAAGGCCCTTGCACTCCTTTATTTTTGCATATGGACACTAACTGTGTTTTTTGTTACGACTTACAACCTTGCTTTGCATTGCATGTGACTTTATTTGTGCTAAGCTTCAAATTTTCTATTAGATCTCTTAAGCATCTCACTTCACTCTTCAAGTTAACTCTCTTTCTCTTTCTCTATCGAAATTAAAGTTAAATCTTCCCTCTCTCATCACTTCTCAACATTCTCAATATCCTTCAACCTCTTTACCAAACCCTTACGTTCTTTTCTTTCCATGCTCTCACCCTTGCCGAGCTCTGAACCTCCCTTTGACAAGTTTACATCTACTTTTCAGCTACCCCTAAGATCTACGCCAAAGGACCCATCTTACCTCGAAATTAAATCTTCTCTAGTTATTGCACAACATGCAGTAGTTGAGAGATAGAAAGAGAGGATGAGCCCCACACTACTCTCGATCTCTCTCACGCTTATTGCACTGTACAACAACGAGAAATGATCATTTCTACGTTGCCCCTCATCTCCAAAAGTAGTTCAAAAGCATAACTTTTCCTTTCTATTGTTATACTTCTTCTTGTTCTCCCTTTCATAGTTGCTTTATGCCCATATTAGGCAAAGAGTAATGATACTATAAATTTGAGAACACCATGCGCCTTAATTATGATATAATAATTATTAAATACAAAGCAATATTTTAGTAAATAATTACTTAAAAATGTTAACTTATTCAATAATTAATAGTTATTAAAAAAATTAGTTTTTTTAATTTTTGTATAATTAATTAACGTAATTATAGTAATACGTTTATTAAAATATATAAAATATTATTCTATATTTAATATTATTATATTATTACTAGAAAATATAATATTCTCAATTTGATAGTATCATCACTTAAATAAAACCTTTTAAACATCTCTTCCTTTGATAATAGTTAACGCCTAATCGTTGAATCTCCTATTGCTCTGGCCCAAAAACACCTTAGCCCTTGCTCTCTCACTCCTTTACTTGCTGATATCTCCGGATTTTAATTTTCTTTTACTTTATCCTATTGAATTTATTGCGAGTCTATGTTTTTGGCCTCTCAGTGAAAAGTGCTAACCTCATATACTATTTCTTATATTAATTTAATTTTTTTTATTTATCCCCAAAAAAAAATCTATCATCATATCCTTAAACACACGACTAGTCTTTCTACAACGTGGTGATTTACTTGGGTCCAGTCCTATGTTTCTATAGATTGCTTCTTTCTGGGCTTAATTCCTAAAGTCCATATGGGTGCAGCTCCATGTCAAACTCAGCCCCACAACCCATCAATGCGTGAAGTTGTACAAGTGGTTATTAGTTTTTCTGTGTAAATCATAACTTAAAAAAAATTGATTAAATTATACATAATATTTACTATTATTATAATTCCCTAATATTTAATATATATTACAAAAATTAAATTAAAAGAAAATTTTTTATAATATAATATAAATTAAATGATAGACGAGCTAAATAATAATTTTGAAACTAATGTCATATATATTTTTGCCAAATTTTATTTTAGCGTGAATTTAATCTATATACAATATACATAGTTCTTTTTTAATTTATTAACGGCAAACTCACTTAAATTTGATCCAGTTATGTCTCAAATTGACTCGGCTTATGCATTTTCAGTACTGCAGTGATCCATATTGGCTTCAAGTTCCAAGCATAGAGAGACAAAAATGGTGTTAGTTCAAATTGAGGTGAAATGATGAAGCAAGGTTTTAATTATTATACATATTATGTTTAAGAAATGCAAATATTGATGAACATAAACATCAAGTAATTAAAATTTGAAATATTCTTAGATAATCTTTGACTCGATCATGCAAATAGATAACAGATATTTCTGTAAAATATTATATGTTTCATAAGTTATCATAAAAGATACTATCATTTATACTAATTTAATATTATTTAGACCATAAGTTAAATAACCTACCACAAAAACTGGTTAAAAAAAACCTACAAAAATATTTAATTATTGAGTTTAAATTTTCTAAAGTTTCTTCATGTAAATTTATTGTAAAGTTAAGGAAAAATGAACAGCAAGTGTGAAGTTAATATTTGTAGTTTAGATTTTTCAAATTGTAAAATCTATAAAGTGATTATAAAGTGAAAGTGAGTCACACAAAGTGTGAAAATGTATATGGCATACTTCTTTGATTTTCACCAACTTTTTTTTTTTATCTCTTTCTTATTTCAAAGACATTTTATAAGTTTTACATTTTCAGAATTCAAATTATATTTTAAAATGTAACTCCTAATGTTAAAAATAACTTATAACAAAATTTTTAATCTTTCTTTTTTTAATTAAAAAAAATATTTATAACAAAGAAATTTAATAGATCTTTATTATCAATTATAACTTTTAATTATTTATAATTTATAAATGCTTTAAATATAAATTGGAGAAAAATATCAGGCTTGTTATAATTATTTAATAAATGGATATTCTTAAATGGATTTAACATCTCGTAATTGAAAATACAAAATTTATGACTTATTACTATCATTAATTGATTAACATCTTTTTGAATTTCTAAGATACAAGGCCTATTTGTACTTTTTAGTAAGTGCTTAGCAAAACTATGAAAGTTAATATATATATATATATATTGTGCGCGCGCGCGAGCGTGTTCCTAACTACCTGTTCTTTCTTTTTAATTATACCTCATGTCGTGGCTAAGCATTTGGAGATATAGGGCCCGTTTGTTTAAGCTTAAAAAAAAAGTAATTTTTAGTTTAATTAAAAAAGTGATTTATCATTTAGAGATTTTTATAAAAAATAAAAATTATTAATGTTTGGTTACAATCGTAAAAAAATACTTTTTACTTAAAAAGTGACTTTTAACTTGTTTGGATATAACAACATAAAAGCACTTTTTATATTATGAAATTATAAGAAAGGACATATAAAAGTACTTTTTAATAAATATGTTTGGATACAAAAAACACTTTTTGTACATTTTAAAAAATTCTATAATTATATTTTTTTAATGAATTATCAAAATTAACAATATTTATAAAGACTCAAATAACAGTTTATAATAAAAAATAAATGCCAAAATCTATTAAAAAATTAATAATATTGTCTCCACATCAAATCAAATATGAATGTCAAAGTTTTTGCAAAAACTAACGATGCATATGTCTTGGTAACCGATCTCTGATAATATTTCTTATTTCTTCCATATATATGACATCTGCTTGTGTTGGATCTTGCCAATCATCATTACCAGGTACATTATTATCATCTAGGTCATTAAAATATTGCTCTCTATCTTGTAACTTATTAAGATTCTCAAAATTTTGAAGAATATCCAAATCACTTAAATCCATCCTTCTAATATAATTGTGAAGAGCAAAACATGCCCATATAATAGAAATTTGAGTTTCGAGCTTGAAATTGGTCATGTTTTGCAATATTCTCCATTTTGCTTTGCAAACACCAAAAGTCTTTTCAATTACACTTCTCAAACTAGAATGATGAAAATTAAATATTTCATCTTTTGATATGAAACCTGGAGCCAATCTAAAATGTGGAAGATGATACCTCGTATTCTTATATGGTCTTAAGAAACCTTTAAATGATAGATATCCTGAGTCGACAAGGTAATATTTACTTATGCAGAAATAGAAAATAAATCAAACAATATTATAAAACAATTTATAACATAAAATGAAAATATTTCAAATTATATAATACTAACCTTTAAGAGGATAAGGAAATCGCATATTTGGTTTACGAATATTGTCTATAAAAATTCTTGCATCATGGACAGATCATTCCCAACCACATAATGCAAATGTGAAGTACATATTAAAATCACATATAGCCATCACATTTGTGCTTGTATATCCTTTCCTGTTAAAAAAAGGTATATGCTTACTTGCCGGAACATGTATACCAATATGAGTGTCGTTTATTGCCCCTATGCAATCTTTAAAGTAAGGCCAATACCGATCATCATCTTTAATATATTGGGAAGCAACAATGTACATCGGATCAAGGGGCTTAATTATATGATTTCCTAACTTGTATACAACTATTAAAACTATATGGAAATGGTTGTGAATAGTCTCACCGGAATGTTGAAATCGTTCTTGAACTTTCTATTAGTGGCCCCATGACCTATCATATACAAGAACAGAGCAACACTTTCATCTACTCCAATATGTTTGGTTAGTGTCATTCCATAGTTATTACTTAAATCTCATATCAATTGTTGAAACACATGTTTTCTCATTCGAAATTGCTCAAAAAACCTGTTTTCATTTCCTTCAATCAACTCTACTAGCCACTTATGACCTGAAAAAATTGAAGTAGTTTTCTTTTCTTTGACAACATATTTCAACACATGATTTGTAACTAAAAATGCAACAAAATTCCTTGCAATATGAAGACAATATCTATAGCTATTTCGCACTTGAATTTCCATTTTAGAAGCATCATCACTTTTATCTAAACTATTAGTCATCCTGTATAACAAATACATTAATCAATAAACAATACCAAACAAATATATTAGACATTTCATATAAATATTATAAAATACTAAATATCCAACACTCCATCAAATAAGTCAAATAACAATAAAAAGAAATATGTTCAATATTATAAGTTCAACACATAAGAAATTTAAAAACTAAAATAAGTCTGCTCAACGAGTACGTAGGATGTCCTCCTTTATAAAAGTGTTAAGCCAATCGATGGTCATCTCACGTTCATTGTTTATGAAGTGACAAAATGCTATCCTATTGTCTTTGTTAGCTAGTATTCTCACAGCCAAAAAATATTGATGCGTTTCTTTCACTAAGTATGGAATTTCATTTAACATTGACAAACACTTGTCATAGTTGAAAGGGTTATTTGGTTTAGAACCTGCAATAGTAGTATTTGACACTTGATCCATCCCATCAATAATACGATCAAGAGAATGTTGAAGTTTCTCAGCTATCCCAATTTTCTTGTCTCCATTCCCCATTCTCTTCCTCTTCTTTAAATTTATGTTTGAAGAACTGGGAATTACATTTGGTTGAACTTCATGACCAACCTCACAACTATCTCCCTCATCTTCGCTAACTGGATTTTATTCATGATATCCAATATCATCACCAAGAATATTATCTCCTTCATCTAATAGCGGATCTTGATATGGCATTAAAATAGCAAATCCAGTAGCTACTATGCCCTTAAAACATTTCTCTTACAACTCTAAAAATTTAGGTCCCCCATTCTTCCATTTTAAAATCTCTGGATCCTCCTATAATTAATAGAATAAATAAATAAATCATCATAAAATTATGTAATTAAAAAAAATTATGTACTGAATCAAAACAAAGACATACCTTACTTTTATCAATCCACCATTCTTTAGGAGCTTGTATGGTTTTTTTTCCATGATCCCATCCAAGTCTAGTCTCTTTTTTAACCATTTTTGCAAAAGATGTAAACTCTCTTTTCAAGGAATCCTATCTATTTTTTAATTGTGTGCGATCATAAACACACCCTATTTGCTCAAGAAATTTTTCTTGGATATTCTTTCACCCTTCTTTATTAAAATGCGTACTTGGTATATTCCCAACAAGTATCCCTTCAACACATACTTTCAAGAATATTTCAGTTTTTTTATTATCCCATCTTGCCTTATCTCTTCCATCTCCCTCAAAACCTCTCATATCTTTTTTAGGTGTCATTCTAAATTATAGATCATAAGAAAATATTAAGAACAAAAATAGAAAAACAAAGGGAAAAGAAGAAATAGAAAACCAGAGAATAGATTAAATAAAAAAAACATTTGCTGAGATGTCTCCAAAGTATCTAGTCTAAACTTGGATATGACTATAAGCAACCTAACCAAAGAAGATGGAGTATTGTGTTTTCACTAGCCTTGTACCGCCACTGATTAGTTATTTTTTCAAGTAACTTGATTTGCTGCATGTAAGCCATCCTCTATAGTCCGATCTCATTTGGCAAATATAAACAATAAACCCTGTTAGAGCTCATTTGGCAAATAACATTATGCTCTTTTCCCTTTATCACAGCAAAAAAAAAAAAAAATGCATTCACACATACTGTTGCAAATCGCATTTAGCCTTTTCAATCTACCTCTACTCCTTCACTCATAAAATCCCAACCGAAATTTGACTCTTCATCACTCTCACTCTTTCTGACATCTAGCTCAATGCTATCTGCTTCAATCTTTGCTAATGTCTTTTGTTCGATGTGCTATTTTAATGTTAGAATGAAGATTCAATCCGAAAAATTACCTATAAGGCGGCTTAAGCCCAATTATTCAAAGCCTATTTAGCCTTATGTTGATTCAAAAGCTACTCCTATTCCTCCAAGAAATGGCACCAACATCGGTTACTCAAGGAGATATGTTTAGATAACACTAGGGGGTGCAGGCATTCGAAGACGCATTTGAAAAGACCTCAGAGGCATGTGTGCTTGAAGACGTTTGGCTGTGGGTTCTTACAGATGATGCCAAAGGATGATGCATGACTTGGTGGTAAGTCCCAATACTAGTATGTCCTTATAGTCCCTATAGTATAATATATAATAAAAAAGGTAAAAGAACTCCAAATAGCATTCAATGGATTATAAATTATATTAAGAGTTATTTAAAACATTTTATTCTCTATTGTCATTTAGCCAACAGTATGCTATACCATTATTGCATTTCCAGATAAACATTTCGTATTGAATTTATATTGATCTATCTTATAATTAAGAAAAATTACGAATAAAAAAATTTGTAGCTTCAATTCATTGACTTGATTTGACTTGCAACTCTTTCTTTTTTCCCCACATCAAAACAGTCACAATCTCAACAAATCTGAATCGAGGATAATGATTGAAAAGTAGGTGACAAGGTGGATTAGTGAATCAAAAGGCAAATCTGTCATCCATTTACATTACGTGTAAAGTGAGAATTATGCTAAGAGTTGGTATAGGGGCCAATATGTACAAGGCTGCAACTAGTTTTGCAACAATAGATGAGAACAAAGAGACGAGATGACTAAAATCAAGGTCAAACAAAATCCACATAAACCCTTAACTCTAATGGATTTTCCATGACCGCCTCTCCAGTACTCTGGCTCTTCTTCCTATCGCCCTGGTTCTTCAAGAATTCGGTCGCAGCAGAAGACCCATTTGCAGTAACTCACAAAGATATTGTGGAACAGTGAGAGGAGGAAGGATATGATGTTATCAAAGTTGCAGTATCCCACTCATGATTCCCAAATAAGTTTCAAAAATAGGAGTATAATTGAAGCCATACAAATTGTAAGACCCAGATTCCTGTAGATGTAATGTTTTCTTCTTACGGCTTATGAAAATGAATGAACATTTATAGAGAGAAAAGAATTATGATAAGGGGAAAATATGTAAAAGCAAATATTTCAGCCTCTTATGCTGGAGAAACTGTTAAGTCCAAGAAAAAATGCCGAACACCTGCCTGGTATTGTTCTACTTGTCTTTTATTAATATTACATTTGTAAGCACTCAACAATGGAAAAAACATCGCAGACGGAGACACAAATAACAAAATAAATGGATATGGACTTATCCAAAGAAGGACAATGAACTTTTTAGAGAATGGAAGAAGACGAGACGCCTTGGATGAGAACTTTTTAAAGAATAAACATAGAAATAATGAAGACACCGATAATAATAGGGATGGAGAGAATGGCAAAAAATCATTAGATGAAAAGGGTAAAATTTATCATATTTTATTTTTTTAAAGGTTGTTTTTGTCCATGAATTTCTTTTTGTGTTTTTCACAAAACACTCTTTCTCATCTACCCCATTCCTTAAGTTTAAGAAGCTACACATAGTAACTTTTCCAAATAATCAGAAATTTGATTTTTTTTAGATTATGATTATTTTCAAAATCTTAAACAAACATCTTAAAGTTTTATAAAAATATTTTTTTACAGAAAAAGAGATTTTTCCTTTAAAAAAGCTTAAACAAACGGGCTCATAATCCAATTTATCTTATTAGAAATATATTATATGATTTAATAGATTAATTAAATTTCTATTTAGGAAGAATGGCGTACTTAAACAAAGAAATATCCAAAAATTCTAGGGCAAACAAACCGCAAAGTTACCAATATTATATTAGATTCAGATCCCTTACTCATCCTTTCTTTACTCATCTTCTACTCATCTTTAATCTAAACCATTAAAATTAAATTTGAATAGTTCAAATTTAATATCTTTAATTTTTATATTTTGATATTTTTATCAATTTTAAAAAATGTAAAATAAAAAATAAAAATAAATTTTTAACTGTCATATTTTAAAATAATAATAATTTAAGTTAAAAATTTAAAAAAAATAAAAAATTAAATCTGAACTATCTAAAAAAATTAAATCTTTTAAATTTAATCTAAATAATTCAGATTTAAAAAAACACCAACTCAAAGGATGAGTAAAAAATCCAAATCCGTATTATATCGTTGAAATTTCATAGACAGCGTAGAGCGATTCCCTACTTTCAAGTTTCTAGTGCCTTGATCAATCAACGAAATGGCTTTTCTTTTTTGTCGTCTTCTTTTCGCAAAAGCTTTATATGCGAACCAAACCCATGACTTTTGATCAACATGAATGGACAAGAGCCAAGAAAGTAGCAATCCATTGGATGAAAAAGGAGAAAACAACTGCAAATACTGCAATATGTGCAGTATTTGTAAAAGTTGTACATGATATTCTTACGTGTTGGTAAATGATTGTTAGTTCATTCTACAATGATGTGTAAATATTTTCTTTGCTTCAACGGCAACGCATACTCAAGTCCTCAATAAGAGAATTCAAATTGGAGTACGATGATCCTCCTTTTTCCACGGCCTTTCTTGCTTTCTGAGCAAACTCCTTCGCTTTGTTTCTCATTTCCTCTGCTTCTTCCCCCTCCATTATTCTCTTCACAGCCTTTTCTATAGCATCCCACTGGATACTATCTCCTACCAATCCTACCCATTTTTTTACACCCACAGGTACCCCAATTCTCAGTACCTCACTCACCAATTTCTCATTGTAAAATTGCTCGGCAAACACAGGCCAAGTCACCATAGGCACTCCAGCACACACCGCTTCCAATGTTGAATTCCAACCACAGTGTGTCACAAATGCTCCAACCGCTTTGTGTTCAAGAATCAACACTTGAGGTGCCCAACCTCTTATTATTAGTCCCTTACCTTCCATTCTTTCCTCAAATCCTGAAGGTAGCCATTCCTCTCTGTTTTCTTTTTGTTCTTCTACTTTGTCCTTCTTGCTTTTTCTGACGACCCAGATGAATTGTTGGCCGGAAGCTTCAAGACCCATTGCGATTTCTTTAAGCTGAGATTCTGGGAAGTTTGCTATACTTCCAAAACACACGTAAACAACAGAGTTGGGTTTCTTCGTGTCAAGCCACTTCAAACACTCGTGCTCGTGAATGGCTGCTTCCTCTCCTCTGTCTGCTTTTTCCTCCGTTTCCATATTGCAGAGAGAAACAGGGCCTATATGCCATGCTTTCCTTCCAAGTACATTCCTGTAATGATCGGCATAGTCCTTTTCAAGTTCGTAGAAGCTATTAACAACCACCCCATAGCTCGTAATCTCCGATTCTTTGGAAGCCATGATCAATCTACTCGATATAGTGTCTTCATTGTTCCTGAGAAAATCTGGCACCTGCGACCTCGTCATTGTGATTTCTCCGGGAAGATTAGGAATAACGAATGGCTCTGAATCTGAAGAAACATTATCGTAAGGCCTGTAGAGTCTCATACATTCGGAAGCACACAAGGAGAAGAAACAAGTCCCATGAAACACAATCCTAGGAATTCCGAATTTAGCGGCAGAATCAGTGGCCCATGGGAAGAACATATCAGCAACGATACAATCAGGGTGGGACTGTTGCAGCAATTGCTCCAGTGGCTCCTGAAGCATAGTAGTGGCTTTGAAGAATGTGGGAACCAAATCTGGGGAAGGGATTAAGTTCATATTCTCGCAGCCTTGAGGTAAACCAGCCTCTGCACAAGGGAAATTGATGGTTTGGATATAAATAGGAGTTTTGAGTTTTGAAAGTGATTTGGAAAATATAGGAGCGTTAAGGGGGGTAGTGATAATGGTGGCCTTAACCCCTCTATCTGCAAATAACTTGGCCATGTCCATAGTAGGAATTATGTGGCCATGGGCAGGGAAGGGGAAGAAGAATATGTGGAGAGGACAATTTTCAACACCCATAATTTCGAGGAAGCAAGTTCAGATTTTGCAGAGAGATTTGAGAAGAAGAGAAAAAGAGTATGATAGTGGGTTGCAGAGAGACAAGATGATGTTTAGAAGCATCCACCCTTCGCCTCTTGGAGGAGCCGTGGTCTTCCTTATTAATTTATAGTAGAATAGCATGGGCATTGCTATCTCTAGAGCAAGAAGGCCCTAGATTGTCCTTTGGATATCATGAATGTATTTTTTTATTCATTTGGACCTTTTTTTTTTCATTTACTTGAACAATATGGTTTAATTTTTGACAAAAAAAATTGATGAACGTCTATGTTACTCAAAAACAAAAAATTTAGGAGTTTATGGCTAATTATTAAAAGTAAGAGAGTAAATTGTATGGCTGAGGGTTCTTTGTATTTTGACTTCAAATTTTGGCTTCAATACACTTTTTGCCTTTTTAGTTTCATACAAATTTTAATTTGGTCATCTTAATTTAAAACAAACAATGTTATACTCTTATTTTTAAAAATATTGAAATTTGTCCCTCTGTCTCATAATATATCTAAAATCTAATAATATATTGACTTAGAAGTTAAACCTGAATGTAAATTAATGATATTAAGTTTAAAAAAATAAAATTTAACTCAATATATTATTAAGTTTAAAATTACATTTTATAAAGATTATGAGACAGAGGTATAAAATTAAATCATTTTTAAAAAATAAAAAAATAACATTGTCTATTCTTAAATTAAGAAAATCAAATTAAAATTTTTATGAAATTAAAGAGATCAAAACTACATTTAAGTCTAAAATTTTTTAACCATTCTTTTTGCTAAAATTTTTTTATAACTACTTTTTATTAAGAATTTAATACATGTCAAATTTAATGATATATTAACTAAATTATTACATTTGAATGTGAGTTAATGATATCAACCAAAAAAAAGTAAAATTAATAAATTATTATGTTTGACAATAAATGTTATATGAATTATTTTATAAGATAAAAAATTAGATCATTTTAAAAACATAAGTAAACTGAAAAAATAAATTAAATTTTATACGAATCAAAATATATTTTATGTCTAAAATTATTTTAACCCTTTGGTATTAATTGAGAAATGATATTTCAAAATTTTGTGGATTTGTGGGCTTTTTTTTGTTTTTTTGGATTGGGGGTTGTTGTTTGTAGAGTGTGCTAGATACAATCAATCAATAATGGGTCGCACATGATAATGATGGGGTTCAATCAACCTTTGCGTCACGGTACACGTAATAGGCCATCTTTGGTGTGTGTTGATTCGAGAGGAGTCCAGAAAAGGAAAGGGAAGATTTTTAAAATTTTTATTATATTTTTATAATTATTATTTATTAATATTTATTTATTATTTTTTAAAAATAAAAAACGCTTTAGTTATTCATCTCACCCACATATTTATATATATAAATATATATTTTTTCTTTCTTTTCATTTTTTCAATTACCAAAGGTACCCGTTAGTGAAGGAATCGATTGAGAGAGAGAGAGAGTCACTCGCTTAATCTAGAAGGAGCGGCAACTATTCAAGGATGGGTCCCATCTCGAAGAAATCGCTACCGCTTCTTTGACAAATCCTACTATTGACGCCGGACGTCACTACATCTACGAGTGGCTCTTCAATTCAATTTTCATCTGTTCTCGAAAATTCAAATTCTCCAAAACCATAATCTGACTTTTGCTTACGGAAATTTGATGATAAAAAGGATGATCTATATTTATCTCATTTAGGGCATGTTTCATTCATAAAATTATATTTGTTTATTTTTATTTCTATTTCTAACATTTTGCATACTAAACAACTCCTTATAATGTTGAATTGACAAACACGTCCTCGAGTTATTGTAGTTTTCAGACAAAGATTCAATCTTTAAAAATCAAAATGGATCTCTTACAATGAGACGTTTAAAAGAAGATAAAAAATAGCATGATCTCCCTGTTTGGGAGATTGCAGCACACGACACTATGTCTTTCACGCAGCAGGAGATTCAAATCGCTTTAAAATATGGTACATTGCAAGTAAAATTAAGTGATGTGGACTTGCAAACATTTATGAATAAGCTGTTTTTTCAAGTTTTGTCATCAAAATATTGCTCATTATTGAATAAACAGAAGATTAGCGGAGTGTAACAAGTAAAATCTAAGCCACACTTCTAGAATTAGATATAGAAAACAAAGATCAAGACATCTCTCAAAATAGCTTTGACTTCTATTGTCTATTGAGAGCAATAAATTTTATCTTTTAAATGTCTTCCCTTTTAAGGAGTTCATTGTCATGAAAAAGTCTCTTTGTTCAGGTAAGGATTGAACAATCAAATCAAATAATTGCAACGAAACATTTAATAGATATCTTCTCTCGTGAAGATTGATTCCTCAATGACTGGTTAAGAAGGTAGGCATGGTCAATGATGCTAGAAATCAATGCCCATAGAGAGGACTGTGATGGAAGAGATGGCGAATCTTGAGCCATATCTCATAAATTTTTTTTTTATTAAAAACCACTTCTAAAAATATTAATTACCCATATCCCATACTTATGCGAAAATCAGAATCATCCATTCTGACTTTCATTTTTTATTTTATTTTATTGAAAGATTATGTCAGATAAGACAAAGATAAAAAGAAATTTTGGGGAGAAGTAGATGAGGTGTGAGTCAAAAAATGTATATGAATTATTGTATATGTAAGTGAGGCGTGAGTCAGAAAATGTATATGAATTATTATATAATATATATTATACAATAAATTAAAATAAATTATATTATATATATAATATATAGTATATTATATTTTAACTAAAATTTTATTTTTTTAAAATTAATTTGTATCAAATAATATTTTTTAAAATTTATTTTTTTAAGTTTTAGTTAAATAAATATATTTTATTTAAAAAAATATGAAAAATGTTGTTGCTTCAATTATGGCTAAAAATGATATAAGGAGATTTTGTCTAATGATATTATTTTAAATAAGATTTAGTAAAATTTTAAATTGATTTATTATTCTAAATAAATTGAAATAATTTTTTTAATATAAAATTTTTAATATATTGTTGCTTGAGTTATGGTTATAAATAATATAAAAAGATTTTGTCTAGTAATATTGTTCCAACTAAGATTTAGTAGTGTGTTGAGTTGATTTGTTATTCTAAGTGAATTGAAATAATTATTTTAGTGCAAGTTTTTTAATAAAGCAAATTTATTATATTATACAAATAATCAGACAAATTATTTTTTGTATATTATAAAAATTAGTCTCAATGATATTATGGTAGTGTATTGAAAATTTATAAAGATTTAATAGTTTTAGACTTGGAAACTATAGTTTGTAAAATTATTCTAAGTTTATAAAATACATAATAACAAACTTTATTATAATTAAATCTTTTCACAACTATAATCATATATTTTTTAAGAATAACTTTTGCAAATTTAATTAAGGTGCTTAACAAATTTTTTTTAATATTTTAACCCCATAAATTAAAATCTAAGTATAAAATTAATATATAAATTTTAAAATAAAACAAATTTGTACAATTATTCTAAGTTTATAAAATACATAATAAAAAATTTTATTATAATTAAGTCTTTTCATAACAATAATCATATATTTTTTAAGAATAACTTTTGCAAATTTAATTAAGGCCCTTAACAAAATTTTTTAATATTTTAAACCCATAAATTAAAATCTAAGTATAAAATTAATATATAAATTTTAAAATATAATAAAATATGTTATCATACTTTGGACTAAAATAACTACAAGAGATCATATGACTTCTTATATTTGTATTTTTATTTGAATTCATAAACACTTGTATTAATTCACTATTTCATTTTAAATGTCTCTGTTATTGTAACTAAAATAATTATAACTAAAAAATATCGTGAAATGATAAATATAGTTAACACAAGTTTGAATGAAGAGAACAATTAACATTATTATTACTATCAAATGGTTTCTATTTAAAAAAAGAAGTAAGTTACAAATTATTTTTTTGTAGTTTAATTTAAAATTAGTTTGTTAAACATAAGGTGTGTTATTTAAGTATATGTGTTAATTATTATTTAATGCTGTTATTATCTGATAAAATGATCATTTACACTATTTACATATCACTAAATAAAATTAAAACTATATATTATTTTATATAATTTTCATCAGCAAGTAGATTATTGCTTTAAAATATATTAGACTATATCATTATTTTTATAGTACCTAATACAAGTTTTAGAATTCTATACTTCAATTTTGCTACAAATTTATAAAATAGAGAATCCATATTAGTCATTAATTTTTGAGTAAATTACATCAAGTTGCTTAATAGTTGATTAACTTATGCTTAATATTGATATATATATATATATTATATAAAAAATTTTATTTTTTGTTAATAATTTTTTATAATTTATTTTATTATTATATTAAAAATAAAATAAAATAAATATTATATTAATTATATTTGTTAATATATTAAAATAAATTTTATTATCAAATTTTATTATTATATTATATTAATATTATGCACATATGCAAGCTATTTAGCCTATATATATGCAGGGAAGAGATTCTAAAAATTATGACCGTGGGTTTCGACTTTCAGAATATATTAAATAAAAAAATTTGTTGGAAGTTGAAAGCTAAGATTTCGACTTCCAATTTATTTTATTGAAAAAACATATTTAGGAAAAAGTCGGAGTACATGGTTCCGAGTTTCAAAAAAATTTTAAGATCAAAGTGTAATAATTTTTACTGACATAGATTATGCAAAATTTTTTTTATTAATGATGGGATTCAAATCAAAAAGCCAAGAGATGGCGCTAAAAGAAAGAAATATCTTTGTCTCACGTAAAACATTGGAAAAATCCATATCATATAAAACATCCGATAAAAAGCCTTGCAAAACAAAATCATTTTAAAAATTTATCGTTATTATCAAATTTTAAAAGATTTATTACTAATTTTAAAAAATTTATTATTAAGTGTAAAAAAGTATAATATTTTTTTATATTCAATAGTAAATTCTTTAAAATTAATGATAAATTTTTTAAAATCTGATAATAATAATCTTTAATAATAATTTTAATTTTTAAAATCTTTTATTGTAAATTTTATATGATATAAATTTTTAGATTTAATTTTTAATTTTTTTGCATTAAAAGATATAGAGTATAAAATAAAAATAATATTCTAAAAGTTAACTTAAAAATGATAATTTCAATTAAAAAAATTAAATTTAAACCATTTAAATTTTAATTGAATTACTCAATGACTATACTATGTGATACTCATCACTAAATGATGGGCATTAAATCCGGATTCCATGCTACACATATATAGCATGTTTGGTTCAGCTTTTTTTTTTCATCCAAACTATGGTTTTGGCCAAAAGCTATAACTTGTTGCTTTGGTCAAAACTATGATTTGGGTGAAAAAAAAGTTGAACCAAACACACTAATAGGCTTCAGGCCTTCAAACTTCGAACATGAATTGCTTTCCATATGACTTTTAAAATCATCATATTCATCCCCTCTCAACCCCAAGGGGATATCTTGACATGTAAAAAGCTTGGTCTCCTCTGGGTCATGGGTCAAGTAGAGAGAGGGCATATCTTGAAACGTGGTGCTCACTTCGCCTTACGGTTGTTGATATAACTAATACAATAAATTCTTATCTATATCTAATATATCATATTATTTATATATTATTTAATAAAATAAAATCATATAATTAGGACCCATATAATACTTTATTTAAATAATAATATTATAATAAATAATAAAATGTGAAATTCAATTATGTGACGTGATTTTATCTTATTAGATAGTATATAAATAATGTGATGCATCACATATAACTAGGAATTTTTTATAACTATATAAGACAAGCAACTCAAAATTATACATAGACATATTTTATAATTACCCAGTCATTTAATGTTGTGATGTTTTAGGATATGATAATAATTTTTAATGGTTATATTAGCTTTACATTAAGTTTAGTCACCGATCTTTATGAACTATTTGTTAACAAAGCTTAATGTGAAGCTAAAATTAAAATAAAGTACTCTCTGAACCAAAAAAAAAAAAAAAAAGGAAATAGAAGTTAAAATTTTGGGGAATTAAATTCACACAAAATATATCTTTGGAAATGCCGAAATTTCTTTATTTGTTTTCACTTTCGACCATACAAATAATAATTTACCTCAAAGTTGGCGTGAACCTCAGCATGAAGACTTGTTGAGTTATATCCTAATCATTATTTTAAACTCTAACATAAAATTAATATTTTAATTTAATATGTCCTTATATATATATATATAAAGAGTAAGACTTTTAGTCTTTTAATTATTCCAGAGATGTTGTCTTCTTTCGTTAATTTCATTTTAATTTAATTTAATTATATATTAGGTCGATTATCATATCATGATATTTTATATTTGAGTATCTTGAATTATAATATTCAAAATATTAAAATAGAATCAATTAACCGTAAACTGAATTACCGAACTACTGTTAAGTTCAAATCTCGATATACTAAAAAAATATTACATAATAAAATAGATAAAGAAGACGCTTAATATCACGGTCACCATCACAAGTCTTATTCAAATGATGTAATACAAAATAAATAAAAAATCTAAATCCACACATTCTACGAGCTAACACAGACAAGAAAGGTTTCACTTCATTTTAGCATTTTACTGAGCGCAAATATCTTTTAAATTTTTTATTATAAAATTTTTATAAAATTTGAAAAAAAAAAACATAAAGAGTAAAAGGTATATATGAATTCACTTTCTATTTTTTTTCTCCAAATTTAATAAAAATTTTGCAATAAAAAACTCTAAATGAACACTCATAGTCTGAACATAAACGTAGACATTAATTGCCTCTACTCTCCGAGTACATTGATCAACCAACCAAGCTTCTTTTCTTTTTTGCTTTTTGTGGCGAAAAGCTTTATTATTTGTGAACCAAAAGGCAGAAATAAGACAATTGCAAACGATAGAGCTCGCAGGGTTGCATCAATGGCAACGCAAAGCCAATTCCTGAATGAGAGCATTGAAATCAGAGTAAGATGATCCACCTTTTTCCATGGCCTTCCTTGCCTTCTGAGCAAGCACCTTTGTTCTGTTTCTCATTTCCTCTGCTCCTTCCCCTTCCATTGTCCTTATCACAGCCTTCTTAATGGCATCCCATTTGATAATATCCATATTCAATCTGGTCAACTTTTTAACACCCACAGGAACCCCAATCCTAACTACGTCTGTCACCAATTTTTCATTGTAAAATTGCTCTCCGTACCCAGGCCAACTGATCATAGGTACGCCTGCACAAATTGCTTCCAGCCACATTGAGTCACAAATGCTCCAATGGCTTCGTGTTCAAGAATCAATTCTTGAGGTACCCAACCTCTTATGATTAGCCCCTTACCTTCCATTCTTTTCTCATATCCTGAAGGTAGCCATTCCTCTGTGTCTTCTTCATCTTTCTTGCTTTTCCTCACGACCCAGATGAATTGTTGGCCGGAAGCTTCAAGACCAATCGCTATTTCTCTGAACTGAGATTCTGGAAAGTTTGTTAGGGTTCCAAAGCATACATAAACGACTGAGTTCGGTTTCTTTGTGTCAAGCCACTTCAAGCATTCATGTTTGTCTATGGATGCTTCCTTTTCTCTGATTGTTTTTCCTTCGATGTCTCTCTTACAGAGAGAAACAGGGCCTATATGCCATGCTTTCTTTCCAAGTACCTTCCTGTGTAATTCAAAGACTCAAAAATTAAAAATTTATTTGAATTGAATTCTTTTTTTTTTTAATTTAACTTGTTTGAAATATGAAATAATTTTTTTGAAAAATATGAATTTCGTTATTATTTTCATTTAAAAAAATTAATAGAATTTTAATATCAAAAACTCATTTGATGACAGAAAGAATTTTTTATGTTTCATTATTTGTTTGATGTAACATTTTAAAAAAATGATAATATTGTTAATTTTATAATATAATTAAATTTTATTATTTAAAAATATAATTTTATTAGTTGTAGACCAATATTACCGTGTGGCAAAAGAATCTATAAATCTTGAAGGGTTCATAATTTCAAGGTGATTTTTGTTTTTTAAAAAACGAAGAAGTCCAAACTCACCTGTAATGATCGACATAATCCTCCTCAAGTTCATAGAAGCTATTAAATACCACCCCATAGCTTCTCACAACAGATCCCTCAGATGGTTCAAAGAAACTGATCATTTTGGGCTCTTCATCCCTCATCACAAACTCCAAAACCTGAGTCCTAGTCATCGTAATTTCCCCAGGAAGATTGGGAATCCCAAAGAGCTCTGAATCCGTAGAAACGTCGTCGTATGGGCGGTACAGTCTCATGCATTCAGCAGCACACGAAGAGAAGAAAGAAGTCCCAGGATAAACAAGCATAGGAATCCCAAACCTAGCCGCAGAACGAGTGGCCCAAGGGAAGAACATATCAGCAACGATGCAATGTGGGTGAGATTCAAGCAACGCTTGCTCCAGAGGGTGTCGAAGCAACACAGTGGCTTTCAAGAAGATGGGAGTCAATTCTGGTGAAAGGGCTGAGTTCAAATTCTCGCAACCTTCGGGTAAACCAGTCTCGGCATAGGGGAAGTTGATGGTTTTCACATGCACCGCGTAGTTGGTAGTTTCATGAGTTTTGGATTTGGATTTTTGGAGTGTTTTGGAAATATAAGGGACATTGAGAGGGGTGGTGATTATGGTGGCTTTAACCCCTCGAGAAGCAAACAGTTTCGCCATGTCAACCATTGGTGATATGTGACTGTGAGCCAAGAAAGGCAAGAAGAGTTTGTGTAGAGTGTGATGTTCAGCAGTACTACCCATATTGTAATGAGAAGAAGAGGAAGGAGAAAAATGATTGTGACAGTGGGGGTTGCAAGGAGACGAGAGGATTTGGTTTGGCTGTTTGTTAGAGAAATGAAGGATTTATTTAGGGGAGAATTATGATAAAAGATTAAAAAATAAAAAAAATTATTTTTAAAGACGCATTATTATTTGTTTTAGGAGGATTATCATTGAGTTTAGTAACAATCAGTTGAACTTAACGGTAAAGGTCTTTAAAATTAATTTTTTTTATTTCTTGAACCTTAAATGTAATTTTTTCTTTTTTTTATTTATAGCATGAAGGGACTCATCGAATTATTGGTAGTGGTTATAATTTAATTAAATTTTGGTTTGATTTGTTATTGGTGTCATCTCTGCAAAAGTCTTTTTTTTTAATTATATTTTTATTTTCTAAAATTAAAAAATATATTATAATAATTTTTCTTCTAACAAAAAATAAACTATAGTTATATTTATTTTGAGACTTATATTTATTATTTATATAATATAATAAATATTAAATATATAAAATAACCATTTTTAAGATTAAAATAAATAACATTAAAATTAAAGTTTAAGATATATATTTTTAATAAATTATATTTTAAATAGCAAATAATATTATTTTTGAATGCATTTTAGTCATCTTTTGACTTCAAGAAAAAATTTTGTATAATTTTAGAATAACAATAGTTATATAATTTATGCATATCTCCCAAGAAAAAAATAGAAATATTAACCCTTTAAAATTCTATCTCACGTGTTTTTTTTTTTTTTTTTCATTTTCTCCTTTGAAAGAAATGAATGCTTGGTGCCTTCGCCTTCATTAAATACAATGACGATTCGAGGATGTCCACATTAAATGTTTTTTCTTTTACTATCAATCAAATGAAATGTTTTTGTAATCCTCGGAGACGGAATGTGAGCTCTACAATAATGGATTCTCATGTTTAGTATGTAAAAAGAAAAAAATATTTTGAGGAATGCAATATGTTTATAAGTTATTTATTTATTTATTTCTTTTAATTTAAAGGTTGAGAATGTACTCTCATAACCAAAAAAAAATCGCCTGCTTGAAAGGACTAAAACCTTCATGCTCGTTTTGAAGGTCATAATTTTGATTCATTTTACGTACGTTAACTTTGGTACTAACACTATCACATTCAATTCTATTGCCACCATTTCTACCATTATTATTATTAAATTAAATTATATACTTTTTTTAAAAAATTTTACTAAAATTATATACGACTAAGGTGAAAACAAAATTATTAATTTTTAAATGACAGAGTTGAAATTTAAATTTAAAATTTTTTGTTAATTATTTATATTTTTCGTGGCTAAACCATCCACGTGTATTAATTACACACAAGACTCAACAAGACCGTTTGTATCAAGTCCCAAAATCTTCATGAACATTGGTTTTTCCTTTAAACCTTTATATTTTTTGAGAGATATAATAGAATTGCGACAGGGTGTTGAATGGTAAATATTATAACATAATTATTTATAAACTTTTGTTTTGCAATTTAAGTTTTTGAGTCAAAATAATACTTAAAATAAAATTATAATTTTTTTTAATCAAATAGCGAAAAATTCTATCTTTACTACTACTATCTATTATATTTAATGAAAGGTATAACTTTTTACTTGCTAATTTGAAGTTTTGAATTAAATTAATTTTTCACAATAAATTTAATTTAGTGGGGGAAATTTCCAAGGCGAAAATATTAAAATGGCGATACGATGATGCCACAAAATATGGTGGAAAAGGAAAAGAAACGAAAGAAAAAGGGGTATTAGTTTAATGATTCACCTGTGAAGGTCGATTTCATCATTTGATATATGGGTTGCCTTCATTATCAGAAATCTAAGCTCTCAAAACATGCCAATCTTGTCACCTATGATATAGATATCAGTGGAAATGCAACAGCGACGTTTATATGCACATGTTCAATTTTGATTTTGATGTTTCCGTAACAATATCAGAATCGAAATTGTACCATACCTTTTCTATGATCATTTCTATTGCCATTGAAGAGACCTCAGGAGCTCTAGTTCGAATTCTGACCAAGAAAGTTAGTAAAATTTGTCTAAAATAAGAGAGATTAAAAGAAAAAGGTGGATGAAAATAGAATAAGTAGTCTCATATACATTTTTATTTCTTATATAGCTGTCTTTTTTATTTTAGAGTAATTTTACTAACTTCTAAATATTCAAATTACTCTAGTTTAATTCATTGAGGCAAATTAATAGTGTTTTTTTAAAGTTATTCTTAGATTAAAATGCTTGGGATGACCCTATTAAACCCTAGGACCAAATATGGTTGGACCAAAAAAGTTTTATTTAAAATAGGATGTTATTTTATTGATCTAACTCTATTTATATTTTAAGATTGAACAAACAAGTTATAGGTATTCATAAGTCGGGTTAGGTTGGACTTTAACTTAACTCGATACTCGATTTAATTTTAAATAAATTTTAAAATTAAAACTTATTGCCTAAACCTAGGTGAGGCATATTGCGTAAGTTAAGCTAATATTGGGCAACATGTGTTTTTTTTTTATTTTATTTTTTTAATTTATTATTAAAATTAAAAAATAACTCAAAAAAATTTTTTTATATAAATTTTTATAAAATTATATTTTATCTTTAAAAAAATTAAATTTTTGAGATAAATTATTATTAAAAAATATTTTTTAAATTTTTTATTTTTTAAGTTAAGGTGGGCCAATATGGCCTTTAATCTTTGCTTTGGTTTATTATTAAAATTATAAAATAATCTTAAAAAAATTTCATATAAGTCCTTATAAAATTATATTTTATTTAAAAAAATTAAAATTTTGATATAGATTTTTATAAAAAATATTTTAATTTTTTTTTTGGTTTGGATCTAGTTAGGCCAATATAGCCGACTTGATGTCTTCCCTGACTCAATTTTGTAGCCTAGTCCAATCTTATTTTTTTTTTTTGGCACCTAACTAAATCCTACTTATTTGGTCGGATAGAGTCAGGCACATTGAGCTTTTGAGCCTGCTGATCACCCTTAAGACAAACTTTAAAGACTTAACTCATTTTAATAATTCTACCAATTATGTTTTGCAAATTTTGTGTGGAAACATCAAAATCTTATTTCATTAATGAATTTATAAGCATTTTATGATGCATGGGAGTTGAAATTTAGAATTCTCACAAAATCTTTTTCTATGTTTCTATCGGCATAAAAAATGGGAAGCTATGAGTAAGGTCTAAGGACCTGGTAAGCTAAGGAAGTTGGCCAAAAAAAGACTAGCAAGGAGAGTATTCCATAGCCAATATAATGGCCACCCATTGAAATTTTTTTAAATATAACTCTTTATAAAATTATATTTTATCTTTAAAAAAATTAAAATTTTGATATAAATTATTATTAAAAATATTTTTTAATTTTTTAATTTTTTGAATTAGACTGGGCCAATACAGCTCTTAAACCTTACTTTGGTTTATTATTAACATTATAAAATATTATTAATTTTTTTTATATAAATCTTTATAAAATTATATTTTATTTTTAAAAGAATTAAAATTTTTACATAGATCTTTATAAAAAATATTTAATTTTTTTAAGATTGATTAGGCCAATATAACTAACTTAGTGCCTTACCTAACTCAATTTTATAGCGTAGCTCAATCTTAAATTTTTCTCTTTTTGCGCCGGACTAAACCCTACTCATTTAGTTGTCTAAAGTCAAGCACATCAAGTCTTCAGGCATAGTGAATACCCTTAAGACAAACTTTAAAGACTTAATCCATTTTAATAATTCTACCAATTATGTTTTGCAAATTTTGTGCGAAAGGGTCAATATCTTGTTTCATTAATGAATTTATAAGCATTTTATGGTGCATCGAAGTTGAAATTTAGAATTCTCACTAAGTCTTTTTCTATGTTTCTATTGGCATGAAAAATGGGAAGCTATGAGTAAGGCCTAAGGACCTGGTTGGCTAAGGAATTTAGTCGAAAAAAGACTAGCAAGGAGAGTATTCCATAGCCAATACAATGGCCATCCATTGAATTTTTTTTTAATATAACTCCTTATAAAATTATATTTTATCTTTAAAAAAATTAAAAATTTGATATAAATTATTATTAAAAATATTTTTAAAATTTTTTATTTTTTGAATTAGATTGGGCCAATATAACCCTTAAACCTTACTTTGATTTGTTATTAAAATTATAAAATAATATTAAATTTTTTTATATAAATCTTTATAAAATTATATTTTATTTTTAAAAGAAATAAAATTTTTATATAGATCTTTATAAAAAAATTTTTAATTTTTTTTAAACTTGATTAGGCCAATATAGCTAACTTAGTGCCTTACCTAACTCAATTTTATAGCGTAGCTCAATCTTAAATTTTTCTCTTTTTGCGCCGGACTAAACCCTACTCATTTAGTTGTCTAAAGTCAAGCACATCAAATCTTCAGGCATAGTGAATACCCTTAAGACAAACTTTAAAGTCTTAATCCATTTTAATAATTCTACCAATTATGTTTTGCAAATTTTGTGCGAAAAGGTCAATATCTTGTTTCATTAATGAATTTATAAGCATTTTATGGTGCATCGAAGTTGAAATTTAGAATTCTCACTAAGTCTTTTTCTATGTTTCTATTGGCATAAAAAATGGAAAGCTATGAGTAAGGCCTAAGGACTTGGTTGGCTAAGGAATTTAGTCGAAAAAAAACTAGCAAGGAGAGTATTCCATAGCCAATACAATGGCCACCCATTGAAATTTTTTTTAATATAATTCCTTATAAAATTATATTTTATCTTTAAAAAAATTAAAATTTTGATATAAATTATTATTAAAAATATTTTTAAAATTTTTTATTTTTTGAATTAGACTGGGCCAATATAGCCCTTAAACCTTACTTTGGTTTATTATTAAAATTATAAAATAATATTAAATTTTTTTATATAAATCTTTATAAAATTATATTTTATTTTTAAAAGAATTAAAATTTTTATATAGATCTTTATAAAAAATATTTAATTTTTTTTAAGCTTGATTATGCCAATATAGCTAACTTAGTGCCTTACCTAACTTAATTTTATAACGTAGCTCAATCTTAAATTTTTCTCTTTTTGCGCCGGACTAAACCCTACTCATTTAGTTGTCTAAAGTCAAACACATCAAGTCTTCAGGCATAATGAATACCCTTAAGACAAACTTTAAAGACATAATCCATTTTAATAATTCTACCAATTATGTTTTGCAAATTTTGTGCGGAAAGGTCAATAGCTTGTTTCATTAATGAATTCATAAGCATTTTATGATGCATCGAAGTTGAAATTTAGAATTCTCACTAAGTCTTTTTCTATGTTTCTATTGGCATAAAAAATGGGAAGCTATGAGTAAGGCTTAAGGACTTGGTTAGCTAAGGAAGTTGGCCAAAAAAAGACTAGCAATGAGAGTATTCCATAACCAATACAATAGCCACCCATTGAAATTTTTTTTAATATAACTCTTTATAAAATTATATTTTATCTTTAAAAAAATTAAAATTTTGATATAAATTATTATTAAAAATATTTTTTAATTTTTTAATTTTTTGGGCCAATATAGCCCTTAAACCTTACTTTGGTTTATTATTAACATTATAAAATATTATTAAATTTTTTATATAAATCTTTATAAAATTATATTTTATTTTTAAAAGAATTAAAATTTTTATATAGATCTTTATAAAAAATATTTAATTTTTTTAAGCTTGATTAGGCCAATATAGCTAACTTAGTGCCTTACTTAACTCAATTTTATAGCGTAGCTCAATCTTAAATTTTTCTCTTTTTGCGCCGGACTAAACCCTACTCATTTAGTTGTATAAAGTCAAGCACATCAAGTCTTCAGGCATAGTGAATACCCTTGAGACAAACTTTAAAGACTTAACTCATTTTAATAATTCTACCAATTATGTTTTGCAAATTTTGTGTGGAAAGATCAAAATATTGTTTCATTAATGAATTCATAAGCATTTTATGATGCATGGGAGTTGAAATTTAGAATTCTCACAAAGTCTTTTTCTATGTTTCTATCGGCATAAAAAATGGGAAGCTATGAGTAAGGTCTAAGGACCTGGTTAGCTAAGGAAGTTGGCCAAAAAAAGACTAACAAGGAGAGTATTTCATAGTCAATACAATGGCCACCCATTGAAATTTTTTTTAATATAACTCTTTATAAAATTATATTTTATCTTTAAAAAAATTAAAATTTTGATATAAATTATTATTAAAAATATTTTTTAATTTTTTGAATTAGACTGAGCCAATATAACCCTTAAACCTTACTTTGGTTTATTATTAAAATTATAAAATAATATTAAATTTTTTTATATAAATCTTTATAAAAAATATTAAATTTTTTTTAAGCTTGATTAGGCCAATATAGCTAACTTAGTGCCTTACCTAACTCAATTTTATAGCGTAGCTCAATCTTAAATTTTTCTCTTTTTGCGCCAGACTAAACCCTACTCATTTAGTTGTCTAAAGTCAAGCACATCAAGTCTTCAGGTATAGTGAATACCCTTAAGACAAACTTTAAAGACTTAATCCATTTTAATAATTCTACCAATTATGTTTTGCAAATTTTGTGCGAAAATGTCAATATCTTGTTTCATTAATGAATTTATAAGCATTTTATGGTGCATCGAAGGTGAAATTTAGAATTCTCACTAAGTCTTTTTCTATGTTTCTATTGGCATAAAAAATGGGAAGCTATGAGTAAGGCCTAAGGACATGGTTGGCTAAGGAATTTAGTCGAAAAAAGACTAGCAAGGAGAGTATTTCATAGCCAATACAATGGCCACCCATTGAATTTTTTTTAATATAACTCTTTATAAAATTATATTTTATCTTTAAAAAAATTAAGATTTTGATATAAATTATTATTAAAAATATTTTTTAAATTTTTTATTTTTTGAATTAGATTGGGTCAATATAGCCCTTAAACCTTATTTTGGTTTATTATTAAAATTATAAAATAATATTAAATTTTTTTATATAAATCTTTATAAAATTATATTTTATTTTTAAAAGAATTAAAATTTTTATATAGATCTTTATAAAAAATATTTAATTTTTTTTAAGCTTGATTAGGCCAATATAGCTAACTTAGTACCTTACCTAACTCAATTTTATAGCGTAGCTCAATCTTAAATTTTTCTCTTTTTGCGCCGGACTAAACCCTACTCATTTAGTTGTCTAAAGTCAAGCACATCAAGTCTTCAGGCATAGTGAATACCCTTAAGACAAACTTTAAAGGCTTAATCCATTTTAATAATTCTACCAATTATGTTTTGCAAATTTTGTGCGGAAAGGTCAATATCTTGTTTCATTAATGAATTTATAAGCATTTTATGGTGCATCAAAGTTGAAATTTAGAATTCTCACTAAGTCTTTTTCTATATTTCTATTGGCATAAAAAATGGGAAGTTATGAGTAAGGCCTAAGGACCTGGTTGGCTAAAGAATTTAGTCGAAAAAAGACTATCGAAGACCTACGTTTTGCATAACAAAATCCTAATAAAACACGAGAATGTAACTCCACAAAATGGTTGACTTCAAAGAATAATTAGACAACATGATTTTTAGAACTAGGTCATGACAAGAATGAGAATATGAATGGGAAGGAAGTGGCCAACTGTAGAATATGTACAAATGCCAAAGGAACTATAAATTGCAAGCAAAGAGTATCGAGAAAAATATACAAAAATCTCCTAAAAAACTCGCATTACACAAATTTAATTTTCAATCATTTACTTGCTTTGTTTAATACTTTGTTTGTTACCTTCAATTATTTATCTCTTTCAACTAATTTTTAGCAAATTTGTAATAAGATCTTTTTTTGCAATATTTTTGTTGTTATTTATTGCAAATCAAAGTTTGTACAGTCCCACATATTAAACTCAATAAATATTTTCTATTTATAAACAACTTGCTATCGTCAGTTATACATCTTGAGAATTTTTTTCTTAAGTTTTGCTTCATTTAGGATTTAAGGGACCCTCTTTTTAGAAGAATTATATCCTATCTCTTCGTACCACTCACAGAACAATGACAAAAAATTCGCATATGAGACCATTAGCCTTTATTAAATCTCTTCAAGTAGTTAACCTATACTATCTCAGAATTCATCCACCAATAGTTTATATTATATTCCATCAGTATATTTATGAATCTAAAGAAAAATTTTAAAAGTTCTTTGTAAGGGCCGTTTAGTTTATAAAAATATCAGCTATGTAATGGGAAAAAAGAATGCATAATTGAATGTAATTATTTTTATTGTGTTTAGTGTGACATTGAATGGAATGAAAATGTTTTTGCATCTTTATGTTTGGTTGAATAAAAACAGTGGAAGAATAGAATGCAATATTCAGCAAATGGCAAGAATGTCTCTGATTTAAAAAAAAAATTAATTTGTACTAAAAATTAATTGTTTTCTCCACTTTCTCTCTAATTCTGCTTTTCCCGCACAACCTCCATCCCCTGCGATCCTCTTCTTTCCAATTCTCCTCTCAGTTCCTCCATCGCCATCTTCGATCTCCTGAACTAGTCGTTGAAGCTAGGCCGATGGCTTGATCAGTTCGTTCTTCCCTAGCTTGAGCCACCCATTGTGGAAGGTATGAGGGCAAGACAAAGCATCTGTTAAGTCAATGCTCACAAAAACACAACCTAGTAACTTGGCGCCACTCATGCTGCAGGTGTGACCAATCCGAACCGTGTGGACGAAAACCTGAAGGCTAACAGGCTTACCAAAAAGACGACGGACAGCGGCACAATCCAAGTGGAAGCCGGCGGCGAAGGTGGTGGATTTCAACATAGAGTCGCTGGTTGAAAAATATAAATGAAGTGAAAATAACTCATCTAAATTTTGCCTAAGCAGAGAGTGGTTGATGGGTGAACACCTGATCCAGGTATGGGTTTAGTTGCTAATGGAAGCTTCAGAGCTAACAATTCAACCATAAGCCGCACAAACATTTTGAATAATTTAATGATTTTCAATAATCAAATATTTTGAAGTTACATATTAATAAAAATAATTGTGGGGGGTTTGGGGCAAATGGTGTTTGCAACGACTATGACAATGGAAATAGTGACCAAGAACTCTATATTCAGAAAGAATGCCAAATTGGGATCGATAATGAAAGACACTAAAGACACTATGACAATGCATCTAAGTGCTACTGATAAATCCATTGCAAGTACCTTCACTCAACCAAACAACAAATTGCAAAGTAATATACTCATGTTTACACCTCTTTAAGACAACCAAACGAGCCCTGAATGTTATTATTTTGCAACCATTGTTTCTTATTTTATAAATCAAATTAGCCCAACTAAATTCATCCACAACCCCATCTCTATCTCACAGAAGCAACAAACAAAACTTGTTGCCTCTGCCACAGTTGCAGCATAAGTATCGCTAGCCTTCTTAGTGTTGCTTTCCCTTCCAAATAAAATGTATAAAAAACAATGAACAGAAGGAACGATGGTGGAGATAGTGAGTAATTTTTACATACAGCAAATGTATCACGTCATCTGTATATTCAACAATTAAATTTTATTTTGTATGTAAACTTTATCTGTATTATACATAAATTTTACTTGTATAAATTTAATTATAACTTTTAATTTTTTTAGATGTACATACTTCAAGTACACCTAATAAAATTTTGGAGATGGGAGGACGTGCATGCGTAAACAGTGATGTGTAAAGTGGCAGTCAAGAGGGACCAAGCTAACATGCCAAGATGGCACTTGGATAGCCACATCTTCATATTTTAATGGAGCACAAGTGGGGGTTTGTTATCAGTGACTCAATTAAAAATTGCTCAAATTATAGAAACTTCACTATAAATTTTCAAGTTATAACGATCAAAATAAAAATTGATTGAAATTATAGGATATATATATATATATATATTATTGAATAATTGTGATACATGAAAAAAAAAAAAGTAATCTCCTTATTTTTCTTATGATCTATATCTATAATCGTTTATATGATTTTAGAGTTAAGCCACTTAAGAAGGCCTCAAAATCATATATATTAATATAAATTAAAACCTTTCTTGCGAGGAATTCTTCTTTTCTCTCCTTATTGATTTTGTTCATTTTTTCAATTATGTACCGCATACATATATAATATCAGTTACATTATTAAATATATAATTCATGGTGTGTCGCTCGTGTCCTTTCAAGGACATCGATCCGATAAAATATAGGTCTCTCATGGATTTTATATTTACTAACAGAGTCAAATGATATAACTCCAAAAATTTAAAATATTATCTTTATCTTCAAACTTCTAGACGATAATGCGAGCATAGTCCCAGGTCTGGGATAGAATATTGCATCATCATCCCAAATGAAAATTACTAAAAGTGAGATACTACGTCGTGTTGCCCTATCCACTACATTTAATATTTGATGTCTGCGAAAGTAGAACCCATTCAAAGACGTTGGAAATGTAGATCTCATCTTTAATGAATTTATATCCCTGCTCCGAGTACAATCATTAATACTAATTTAATCTTTTCTCAACCAAAAAACTACCTATGCATCATAATATTTATCAATTATGCGTTTTAATTACTAGTCAATTATAATTGCTATAAATATAAATTTGAGAAAAATATCAAACTCATTACTATTTGATACATGAATTTTGTTAAAATGGATTTAAAATCACATAACAAAAAATAAATTAAATGTGGAAAGTGGTTTATTTAGCACTTAAATCATAATTTTTAAAGAAAATTTGATAAAAAGACATCTATACTAATATATATATATATATATATAGCTTTGAGACCTTACCATTATTAGCCCAAATATATGTCCCAATAAAATAAATAAAACAAAATAAATTTATTTATAACATCAACTAATAAAAAAGTAGTTATTGATATAATTAAAGGGAAAAACTTATATGTAATCTTTATGTTGTTATTGTTAGATTCTCTAATTAACATATAACTAATGTATAATTATTTAATGATAATATGATAAGTGTATGATTTTTACATGTAACTATATAATTTTTTAATTAATCTATATCTTATCGTGTTATTATTGAAATATTATAAATTTATTATATTTTAATTTAAAATTTTGATAATAAATATATAAAGCACTATAATTAAGTTTAATTTATTAAAGGAGAGTAAGAAGTTATTTAACTTCTCCCATCTCTTTTTATTTTTTATAAATAATAATAATTAATTAATTTTATTTAAATAATTTATTTAAAAATAATTTAAAAATATTGACATGCATCTGTCAAATCTACCGGTTTATTTTATCATTGATTAACATCTTTTTGAATTTGTAAGATGCCAAGTCTAACCTCAGTGCTTCTCAAAAGCGTGAAAAATTAGTAACTAAGAATATACATAGCCAAACAAAGAAACTAATTCCAACTACTGATTGTCCTTCTTAATTTGTGCCTTTTTCCCTGCAGTGACCAAGAATTTGAAAAAAAAAAATATTAAATATATCCTATTTCATAAATAAAGAAAATTATATTAATTATATGGAAAAAAAGATTATTTATATTCCTATATAAGAAAATGGTGTGTACACACCAAATGCACCGAATAATTTGATAAGAAATCACAACAGACCAAATTAGACGGATTAAAACTATTCATTCATTTACTTAAAAAAAACAGAGGAAAATAAATATGCTTGTTCGTGTGATATTTAGATTCATATACTTATATTACACATCACAATCCTTTAGGTATGCATTTAATATCGTTTTAAGTGTCTTTTCTTTTTCTTTTTTCCCACAAAAAAGCTTAAAGGACATGAATAGAACAGAACCAACAAAGTTGCAATCTATAGCCTGTTCATAGTACGTACTCATTTATTTTGCAATTTAGTCTTAATACATTTAATACTCCTTAGGACTTTCTGTCAACCACGGAACATTTATCATGTTTTAAATTTATTTTTCTATGTCACTATTAATTTAATCCTATTTAGACCATAGAACTACCTGCAATATTGATCAGCTTTGGTTTTTTAAGGTTTATCATTTATAATTACTTTAAATTTAAATTTGAGAAAAATTATCAATTCATTATTACTTAATAGATAAATATGCTAAAATAGATTTAAAATATTATAATTGAACACGACCCAAAAAAAATTTAAATCTGGAAAATGATTTATTTAACACTTAAAATTATACTTTTAATTTTTTTATTAAAAAGATTTACCTTTCTTTTAAGTTTTGATGGAAAAACGTTGATTAGCATATTTTTGAATTTCTAAAATGCAAAGCCAATTTATACTTCTTAAAAAATCCAAGATTCTTCTTTAATTAGATTCTTTCACCATGCCGTGGCTAAGATTTTGGGGAAATGTATCTCATTCTCATTAATAAAAATATTGTTTATTTGAAATAAAAAATTAATAATATTTCTGTTTAAGAAAATGGTGTAGATAAATGAAATGCACAGTAGTTTGTCAAGAATTCGCCTACACCCAATTATACTTAGTTCAAACGATTAAGAGATCCTCAGAAGCACCCAATATCACCATGCTCATAGGGGCCAACAAAAGAGAAGGTTTCATTTCATTTTATAATTCAATAATACAGATCTAAACATTGTTTATACCCTCTACGCCATTGATCAATCAACCAAAAGATCCACCATGACTTTAATGGACTTTTATGAATAGAAATACATATATTATAGCAAATAAAATAGCAATCTATTGGATGAAATGAAGAAAACTAATTGCAAATAACACAACTTGCAAGATGAATCAATGATAACGCAAAGCCAACTCTGCTATCAGAGCATTCAAATCAGAATAAGATGATCCACCCTCTTCCACTGCCTGCCTAGCCATGTGAGCAAGAACCTTTGCTTTCTTTCTCATTTCCTCTGCTTCGTTCCCTTCCATGGCTCTCTTCACAGCCTTCTCTATGGCATCCCACTTGATACTATCTCCCACCAATGTCACCCATTTCTGACAACCCACAGGTACCCCAGTTCTCAGTAACTCACTCACCAATTTCTCATTGTAAAATTGCTCAGCAAACACAGGCCAAGTGATCATAGGTACCCCTGCACAAATTGCTTCCAATGTTGAGTTCCAACCACAGTGAGTCACAAACGCTCCAATCGCTTTGTGTTCAAGAATCAACAATTGAGGTGCCCAACCTCTTATTATTAGTCCCTTACCTTCCATTCTTTCCTCAAATCCTGAAGGTAGCCATTCCTCACTGTCTTCTTCATCTTTCGTGCTCTTCCTCACCACCCAGATAAATTGTTGGGTGGAAGCTTCAAGACCCATCGCTATTTCTCTAAGCTGAGATTCTGGAAAGTTTGCTATACTTCCGAAGCATAAATAAACAACTGAGTTAGGATCCTTCGTGTCTAGCCACTTCAAGCACTCGTGTTCATCGATGGATGCTTTCTTTCCTCTGATTGCTTTTTCCCCTGTGTCGATATTGCAGGGAGAAACAGGGCCTATATGCCATGCTTTC
Organism: Erythrophleum ivorense; assembly: GCA_026724425.1. Lineage (NCBI taxonomy): Eukaryota > Viridiplantae > Streptophyta > Magnoliopsida > Fabales > Fabaceae > Erythrophleum > Erythrophleum ivorense. The sequence continues at coordinate 3,069,248 of JAIUCV010000003.1, forward strand.
CTTCCAAGTACATTCCTGTAATGAAGGGCATAGTCCTTCTCGAGTTCGTAGAAGCTATTAACAACAACCCCATAGCTCCTCATGTCAGATTCTATGCACGCAATAAATAATTTGCTCAGTTCGTTGTCTACATTCCCCTTAAGATGTTCTGGTACCTGCGACCTCGTCATCGTGATTTCACCGGGAAGATTGGGAATAACGAATGGCTCTGAATCTGAAGAAACATTGTAGTGAGGCTTGTAGAGTCTCATACATGCTGAAGCACACAAGGAGAAGAAACCAGTGCCGTGAAACACAATCCTAGGAATTCCGAATTTAACGGCAGAATCAGTGGTCCATGGGAAGAATATATCAGCAACGATGCAATCAGGATGGGACTGTTGCAACTCTTGCTCCAGGGGCTCTTGAAGCATAGCAGTGGCTCTGAAGAAAGCGGGAATCAAATCTGGAGAGGGAACGGAGTCAAAATTCTCGCAGCCTGGAGGCAAACCAGACTGTGCGTAAGGGAAAGGGATGGTTTGGATATGAATAGGAGTTTTGAGTTTTGGAAGTGATTGGGAAATAAGTGGAGCGTTGAGAGGGGTGGTGATAATGGTGGCTTTGACTCCTCGGGAAGCAAATAACTTGGCCATGTCAATGGTAGGAATTAAATGGCCATGGGCGGGAAAAGGGAAGAAGAATATGTGGAGAGAACGATTTTCAGAATCCATATGTCAGAGGAAGCAAGTTCAGGTTTTGCAGAGAAATTTGAGAAGAAGAAGAGAAAAGGAGTATGATGTTGAGAAGCATGCATTATTTGGCTTTATAGTGGGCATGAGGGTGCACGTGATGATCGTTGGACATGGACACGGACATGTACAATGAATTCGCCGAACCGGTTAGTTAATCATTTATATATTCTAGAAGAAGCAGCAACATGATGGCGTGTTTTCAAGCTTCGGGCCAACTACGAAGAAAATGAGGCTGCTCCTTTTGAAGTCTGGGGTTCGGTGTGTTTGCTCTGCTCACTCGGAGTAGCTATGTTACTCCTTTTAACTATGTTACTAACGTTCAAGTGACCGCAAATTTTATGGAAGTCCTTGGCTTTTTGACCTCATTGTTGTAAGAAAAATAAAATAATCCCTACACTGTCAATCTTAGTTGTCCCAAATCCTAATACGTGGCACTTGGTGCAATCTCTTTTTTTTAACAGCACACCAATTAAATGAATGAGACTTTGAATTTGTTATCTGTAAATGAACTAACAAGCATAGCTAAGGTGCACAGAGTTGAAATTTGAAGTTTTAACAAAGTTTTTTCTGTGTTTCTATTCTATTTTGTCAATATATTGGTGAATCTAATGGCATATTTTGAAAGCTCTTGCAAGTGTTAATTTGCGACCATTAGTTCTAATTTTATGAATCAAATTTGCCCAACTAAATTCATCCACAACTCCTTCTCTATCTTACAGAAGCAACATACCAAAACTTGTTGCCCCTACGACAGTTGCAGCATCAGCATCGCTAGCCTTCCTAGTATTCCCTTTCCTTCCAAATAAAGTTAAAAAAAAAAAAATGAAGGGAAGGAAAGATGATGGACGCGGTGAGCACGTGGATGGCATATGTAGATAGTGATGTTAAGAGGGACCAAGCCAACATGCCAGGATGGCACTTCTATGGCAATGTCATCATATTTTATTGGGGCAAAAATGGTGGTTTATTATCGGACTCAATTTTTTAAAAAAAGTTTAAATTGTAAAAATTTCATTACAAATTTTCAAACTATAACAAGAAAAATAAGAATCAACTGAAACTATAAGAACTAACACTAAAATTTTTCATATATATATATATTTATATTTATATTATTGAATAATTGTCAAGCATAAAAAAATAATCTCTTATTTTCTTCTTTTATCTATATCTATAAAAATTTATATGATTTTGGGATCAAGTCACTTAAAAAGACTTCAAAATCATATATATTAATATAAATTTAAGACTTCTTTGCAAGGAATTCTTCTTTGTCTTTGCATTGATTTCATTCATTTTTTAAATAATGTACCGCGTACATTTATGATATCAGTTACATATATAATTCACATATCATCTTCAGGCACGCCATATCCAGGGGAATCTTAGCCATGCGATCAATTGAATGAAGGAACTGCTGCCATGTCAATTAAAATCCAGAATGCATATCAGCCGTCCATTCACAGTAATTGCAATCGTCCCTTTTCAAGAACCAAAACTCTCAATTTAACACATGTAAAACCACCCCCCGTACCTTGCGTACGGCCATAATCATCCCAAGCCATTCTTCTTGGTTCTCTTCGTCTAGGTTGCCCGAAGTCGATTAGCAGTGGTCAAAGTAGTGGTAGGTTTTCATTCATTTCCTTGCCTCTATACGACTTTCAGATTCGGTGGGTTTTCATTAATTCATTCCGTTTGCAATTTGGTGGGTTTTGCATTCATTCATTTCAGATTCTCAAGGTGGCTTTTAGCCTAGCTGTGCAAATGCTTGATGCTGCATGTGCTTTATCTAGCCACCAATAACCTAAATGATGCTAGTAGAAGAGTTTTGATTATTGTATACTTGCTGGTTTTATTCTATGTTTTCTACACGTCAACTTCTTTCAATAGCTGAAATCTGAAAATATGGTTTTTATGCCCCCCTCCCCCCAAAAAAAATGAAAATTGAAATTTTTGATGGGAGAAAACAACCTAATCTTTTGCATGTCCTTGATGTATGACAAATATTTGTTGTTAAGAACCTTAAAAGCTAGGATACTTTGAGTTGGAGAAACCTTAGAACTTTTGTCTAAAATCTGCATTTATGGTGGTTGTCTTGAATGGAGACTTTGTTCTAAATTTGACATAGGTTCTTGCTGTAATATTTTTTCTATTGATAATTTATATTTAAGAAGTTGATAGTTCAGTTTTAATTTTCCTTGAATCAAGCTGTGGTAATTGTGTGTGTTACAAACTAATAACGTCCCTCTAACTAATGTCATTTTTTATATTGGTTTCATTCTCGTCAAAATCAATTTTCTTTTTGGAAAGCTATATTGGGTTTTCTTTGGCACTTGTTCTGTGAATAACTTGTATGGAGGTAGGGATTAGTTTTATATTTTAACAACTTTAAAAGAGGCTGTATATTACTTCAAAAGATATAAACTTGTTCTATAAGATTAGCAGTCTTGTTCAACAGGAGGCAACATACAACTTGATAAGATACTAACTTTATATTTCTAAAAGAGGCAATACACAATATAAAAAGTTTCATCAACAAGAGGCCAATAAATAAATAAATAAAATAACAAAATAAAAACTTCCACCACAAACACGTTAATGGCGGTAGATATCCCTTTCTTTAAATCATCCACCAGCTGCAACAAAAATCCCAATTCCAAGTCAGGTGCAAAATGGTAGCAACATAGAAAAGCTTTGGAGTATGCTATATAGAAAGATTTCATGACAAAGAAAAACCAAACACCATGAATCTTACCTTTCAAAGCAAGCTTCTGACGCCATCTCCCTGCTGCAGTTTCAATTTCACGCTCGGTGGAACAGGGGGCACTCTAGTTGTTGAAGCTAGCAACGTGCATTAGTGTGCAGATTTCATGATGGACGAAACATTGAGTTTTGGGCTATTACATTTGTTAAATGCTGAGTTTTGGTTATTGAAAAGGGATGGCTGTAATTGTTCTAAATGGATGGATGAGATGCGTTTTGGGTTTAACTAAGGTGGCAACAGGTTTTTTGTTCGATTGATCGCTCTCTGGGCACGACGTGCCCAGAGACAGTCTAAGTAGAGAATCCTTACGCTCGTATCCTTTCATGGACATAGATAAAATGTAGGTCTCTCGTTGATTTTATATATATTGTGTAACGAATAGTCACATAATATAATTCTAAAATTTTAAAATATCATCTTTTCCATTTTTTTAAAAAGGCGTTTGCAGGCCTCTTATATGCACATCTTCAAATTCTTGAACGAAATTGCTAACATAATCCCAAATTTGAGATAGATTGCATCCGCACTATTTCTTTCATTCCAAATAAAAAATAGATAGTATCTCGTATTGTCCATGTCTAGAATATTTAAGAAAAAATCATAGCTGAAGATATTAAGTTAAAAATATTTATATTAAAGAATTTTGAATTTTAAAATTATTATGAAGAATTTAAAAATAAAAAATTCTAACTTTGGGTCTTAAATTATAATTTTTCTATATAATTTAAATTTTTTTTTCTTGAATCCTTTAAAATAATTTTAAAATTTAATATTTTTTAATATAAATATTTTTAACTTGAGATTTTTAAGTATAATTTTTTCAAACATTTAATATTTAATGGGTACAAAAGTAGTACCATTCAACGATGTAAAAGTTATGAGCTTCATCTTCAATGAATTGATATCCCTGCTCCTAATAAAAAAATTTGTCATGTTTTTTAATTTTTTGTTTATCATTAATGCTAATTTAATCTTATTTAGACCATGAAACTACTTATCACCATCACTATACCTTAAAAGAAATAGATTTCGTGATGGTTTTTAATAACTTTAATGATGATTATAATTGTTGGTAATGATTTTAGCAACAATTACGAAAATCGTCACAAAATAATCTATGGCAAAAGGTATAATGATGATTTCTACCAACTCTTTGGTAAAACCATTGTTAAACAATAACGAATGACTTAGCGATGGTTTCTCTAACCGTAGTTAAATTAGTGGGTTTAATGATAGTTATAAAATGTCATTAATCCATGAGTTTTAACAACTGTTGGATAATCATCATTAATCCATTGGTTTTAACGACGATTATGTAATTGTTGTTAAACTTTGCAAAATTTTGTGGTGGTTTTGATCATTGTTATTTTTTTTTTGTTTTACCTTTTCATCATATGTTTTTGTCCAATTTTTGTTTTTCCAACTTTTATAAATAAACCTGTACTAATGCAACACCAATATCCAGAAGCAACAACTAATTTCCATCAGTAAAACTAATATGCCATTGAAATTCCAAGTAGATATTCCATTACAATTACAAAGAAGTCAAGGTATTAGTTATTCATGTTACTAGAATATGGGGAATGATCAATTACATACCTAGCGGGGAATTGTCCAATATCTCAATTGCTTTGCTTGATGCCTGAAATTCAAAACAAAATGTTATTAGTAATACATTACAAATCAATAATATAAGAACATTTATTTTATAGGATTCAATTAGAATAAAAAATTAAAAAAATTACCCTTCATACTTGTATGATAGAAAGCTCAAGTGGCATTTGACCTTTGATAAGTTTTAGAAGATAAAAGGCATAGCTATTTCCATTTGTCATTGTCTTTCAACCAAATTTGTCTTCATTTGTCATTGTCTTACCAATTCTTAATTAAGGAACTTTTTATGAACCCTCTTATCTATTTTAATAGAAGACCATGTATAGCTTCTTAATTGTCACTTGATACGGTCTCTAAATTCCTTATATGACATATATAAAGTAATTAGGTGGTTACAATTGTGTAATAAGCACTTAGTCTAATAAATATAATTTATTCATTCTAGGAAAGGTCCACTTACCTATAGTTGGTTAGCATATGACAATATGCTTGTAATTTCTCCATAAAAGAAAGAGTAAACTATTCAAAACTACTAATTAGTTCTTCAATAAGTGGAAACAAAATGTTGACATTGGATGGCCCGACATGAGGTTGATTATCTATACCTCTAAGTTAGTTAAATACTATCTTTGCTCTATCTAAATATCTTTAGCAAAAGTTAAAACTTCTTGAGCCATACAATCCTCAGCTATAGAACCATCTAGCTAGGCCCTATTTCGTATATAAGACTTTAATTTTTTCAAGTACTTGTTAAATAGATTGTATTATAAGCCATGGATCAAATTAAAACTACTAGAAACAATGAAGAAGAATTTAAGAAGTATGTATTTACCTCTCTATAAGGTAAATCCATTGATATTGAACAAGGCCTCTAAATTTACTTTCTTTAGCTAAGTATACAATCAAATAAATCATAACCATAAATAATGAAATAGGAATAACATCTCTAGATAACATAGTGTAAGAACAACTCTATATTGGAGTTGGTCAAGTTCATTTATGATTAACATTTTATTAAATAATTCTTTGATTTGTGGCCCTAATTGAGGCTTTGCAATAGGTTCTTTAATTCTCTCTTCATGCTTAATTGAAAAAATGTACATTTGTGCGGATGGTTTAACAATTGAGTAGCCATACACAATTTTTTTAATATGCCATTCTTAAATATACATAGGACATGAGCATATTAGTTTACCCTCAACGTTCTCATTGGTAAATGTAAAATTTAGAAATCCATTGTGCATTTAAATATTTATAGGTATTTTAGGATTTAACAATCTAAAACTTATCTATTTCTAAAAGCAAAATAAAATATAATAATCTTCAACCAAAATGAATAATCAAACTTGATTGTTAGCCTAAAACATAATCCACAAATATAAGACCTAATATTCTCATCAACGCAATGCCCATCTACAGGTAATTTAAAATAACAATTCTTTGTTTCAGCATTTAACTAACTCCACATGAACCCTAAATTTAATTGTGTAGAGTGACTTTTGCAATTGGGAAACAGAAACTTGACCATTGGTGAAATTCAATGAGTTCAATTCACACCTGGGTCAACTCAAAACAAGCACGATAGAAACAAAACAAGCAAGATAGAAAAAAAGGGGACTGTACTGTAGAATATTTATAGGGGATGCCTTAGTTTAGGCATCAAGCTCAAGACATAGGTTTCCCACTAAGTCTAAGATCCGAAGTCATTAACACAAACATGCCATGCATGGAAAGATGCGTACAATACTTAAATAATATAGATAAATGCTGTGACATGGATATCCAATTTGTTGATGGAAAACGGCATATATGTGTATATATTTGCATCATGGAAGCTATTTTTTTATTAACAACTAACAACCTAGTTAGCTAGAGAATAACATATAGCTATACGAAGACAAGAAAATGGCGCAAACACCTCAGAAGTCCTATCTTTGTTATCATCATCTCATATAGCTACAAAGACGAGGAGATGACACAAAAACCTCCTTTAAGTCCTATCTTTATTATCATCATTTTTGCCTCCAAACAAAGACTATTCTCTTCTTTTTTTTTTTTTGCCTCCATGGCTCTTTCAATTAAAGGCGTCTACACCTCTGGGGTTTTCAGCTATCAACAACGAAAAAACAAAAAAAAAAAAATCTTGTTAGCTCTCTCCCTCTCTCAATTTCATAGATTTTATTGAGATAAGTAACAAAAAAAATTTCAAACAGCCTACTTGCAATGGACTACTAGATAGCTCTAATGGCGGGGATGTGACAGTGTGATGGTGGCTTGCTCTGCAACGGTGGGTTGGTGGGACGGCGGGGATGTGACAGCAAGAATGGCCTCAATCGTACACAGTGTGAAAGGGAAAGAGGAGGCTTCAATCGTGCTCATCGTCAAAAGGAAAGAGAAGGCTTCAATTTTGCACGACGTGAAAGGGACGGAGGAGGCTTCAATCGTGGGTCTAACACAGCTAGGGTGAGGGGGCTTTTAAAATTGCCCTAAACGGTTGTTAGATCGATGTCCTAATAATGGTTTAAGGTAAACCGTTGTCAGGACACGACGGCTTACTATAGCGGAGCTTAACGACAACTATTTTAATTGTCGTTAATCACAGTGGCAAATATCATTATTTTTTGTAGTGAACATTTATCAATTATGCGTTTTAATGGTTAGTCATTTATAATCACTTTAAATATTAAATTGAAAAAAAATATCAAACTCATTACTATTTGATAAATGAATACAAATTGGATTTAACATCACATAACAAATAATAAATTAAATGTGGGAAGTGGTATATTAAACACTCAAATCATATATTTCTTAAAAAAAAAAATTGATAACAAAACATCTATACTTATCTTTTATGGCTTTAAGACCTTTTAGTTGTTACCCAAAAATCATATATATCAATAAAAAGATAAAACAAAATAAATTAAGATATAACACTAACCAATAAAAACATAGTTATTGATATAATTAAGAACAGAATAGGAAGTTATTTAACTTCTTACTATCTCCTTTTTTTTACAAATATTAAAAAAAATTTATTTAATTTTTTATTTAAATAATTTATTAAAGATGAAATTAAAAATATTGTCAAACTACTAATTTATTTTATCATTTTGATTAACATCTCTTTAAAGAATCTAGATCTTCTCCTATTCAGTACAAGAAGGATGTTATCTAACTGAAGAGGGATAAAAAGAATAAAGAGAGTTTATTAAAAAAAAATGAACCTCATACATAACTTTACTTCTTTCTATTACTCTCCTTTTATTTCTCTCTTATAGAGTCATATACTAAGTAAGAGAGGATCCAATTTACTTCTTAAATTTGTAAGATGCGAAGCCTATTTAAGTGCTTCTATGGTGAAAAATTAGTAATTATGTATATATATCAGTCAAACAAAGAAAATAATTCCAACTACTGATTTATCTTCTTAATTTGTGTCTTCTTCCCTACCATGGCTATGAATTTGAAGATATTGTTCAATGTATTATATTTTCATAAATAGAGAAAGTTATATTAATTATATGAAATAAAAGGTTACTTATATTTCTAAATAAGAAAATGGTGTGTACAGATCAAATGCATCGAATAATTTGTTGAGAATTGACTACAGACCCAATTATACTGATTAAAACTATTCAAGCATTTATGTTTTTTTTTTTTAATTAGAAAAAACTTCAGGGAAAGAAATATGCTTGTTTGCCTAATATTTAGATTCATATAAGTATTATATATCACAATCCTTCATAAATGCATCCAGATTCTCTCTAGTAGACGCACCAACATGGTGGTCATTTTGCTCCAATCCCGACCATTTGCTTCATGCATTGGCTCCTAGCGTGCCACGTAGCTTCTTCTCATAATAATACAAACGCTATGTTTGAGATACATAGTAGCCCTCTCCCATGCACGGCCAAAACCAAGTTTTGAAGCAACAACCATTAACACTACAAATGCAGGGAAATTTTGAAGCCAATCCCGGGGCTGGAGGAGACTTGTGATTACCGATTTCTCTCTTGCTTTTTTCTCACAGAAAAATCTAAACATGCCTTTATAAATTCTTTCTTTTGTTGTTCCTGCGATATATAAGAAATCAAAAAGTGCCATAAGTAGATTGCTTTATGTTCATCAGCATAAGCCTGGCTTTTGTGAACTATTTATCTATATGGGGGGAAACAAGTTTTCCCAAGAGAACAATATGATGAAAAAATTATGGAAGACAATAGTAGGGTCATGGTTGCCAAAATGAGAGATAAGGTAGCTTTAAAATACTAGTTAAAGAAAGGGGTCACTAAAAGAAACATGGATTCTCCAAATAGTAGAAGCTCTCGTGGATTAGCAACTTCATCAACAATTATGAAATCTCCAATTTCATGGAGCTCATAAGAATTCTATCTCCAAGAGATTGAAAGTTATTTATGAGATTGGTTGTCTTTTAACTTGGATGAAAAAAGCTTTAGGCAATAAGACAATGGCGTCTTTGTTCTTCGTAAATTAGTGGAAATTCTATCTCCATGAGCTTAGCCACATTTTCTTTAATTCAATTTTATTTTTTGTAAATCAATTTCTGTTTATCTTTGTTTATTGGAGTTGAAGGATGTAATTGCAATTTCTTCATCCTTTATTAGTTTCTTTGTTCTGTTAAGAGCATGGAATGAGAGGAGCATAATGAATCAGCCTAGTCTTCACTGTTTACTAAGGTTTCAATTTTGTATTTCTTTTTAATATAGAAGTACATAAACAAGTACAATGGCATTGAGCTTTGTACACAGGGCACAGGTATAATATCTTGAACCATTTTGCTTTCTGACAATAATGCCATAGCAGAGTAGCGTCGCATAGTTCTTTCTGCCTTTTTCTTATGTAGCTTCATAAAGGAGATGATAAATGGTGAAAGACAAAAGAAAATGAAGCTCCATGGTCTGCCATAACAGAGTAGAGCCATGGAGCTTCATTTTCTGTTGTTGTATTAATGCACAAGAAAATTACACTTGTTAGCTTCAAATTTTGCTTCTGGCCGTGCGTGAGGGAGGGCTGTTATGTTTCTCAAACGCAGCGTTTATATTATTATGAGAAGAAGCTACGTCGCATGCTAGGAGTAGACGGATGAAGCCAACGGTTAGGATTGGAGCAAAATGACTGTCATGTTGGCACATCTATATCTACTAGAGAGAATTTAAACACTTCATAAATGCATTTAATATCCAAGGCGTTGAAAATGTGGTGACATCAAGTTGGGGTAGACTGAGTTGAGTCAGGCATATTGGTTAGTGTGACTTGGATTGAGCTAATGTCCTTAATTTTTTTTAAAAAAATAATTAAATAAAAATTTATATAAAAATTTTATTTTTTTAAAATAAAATATAATTTTATTGAAACTTATATAAAAATATTATTTTTTAAAAGATCATTTTATAATTTTTACTAACAATCATTAAAAAAACAAAATTAAGCTCAACTAACTCAAAACACCATCTTAGCTTGGCCTACACACTCAACTTAAAATTCATAGCCAGTGCAAAACCAAGCTAGGCTAAGGCCTAATTCAGTTTAAGGTTTGTGGAACCCTACTTAGTATGAATAAGCATTATTTTAGTGATGATATTATATTTTTAGAAATATGATGTTTCTTAGTTATAATATAATAATTATTAAATATTATCACATATAAAATAATATATCTATTTTAATAAATTTATTACTATAATTATATTTATTAGTTACACAAATATCAAATTAATATTTTTAAAACGTATTAATTATTAAATAAATTAATATTTTAAATAATTATTTAATAAAATATCATCTTATATTTAATAATTACTTATATTATAATTAGAAAATAAGGCGTTGCGGAAAACATACATGATTACTTTTTTTTCCCATTACAAAATCTTTAGATCTTAAACGACATCGATAGAACAGAACCAACAAATTAGCAATCCATAGCTCGCTGCTAATACATTTATTTATTTATTTTGCAATTTAGTCTTAACACATTTAATACTCTTTAATAGAACTTTCTATCAACCATGGAACATTTATCGGGTTTTAAAATTATTTTTCTATCGTTACTTCTTATTTAATCTTATTTAGACGATAAAACTACCCATCATACACAATATTTATCAACTATGGCTTTTTATGATTTATGATTTATAATTACTTTAAATTTAAATTTGAGAAAGATATCAATTCATAATTACTCGATAGATGAATATCTAAAAATGGATTTAAGACCTTATAATTGAATAAGACAAAAAAAAAATTAAATGTGGAAAATGGTTTATTGAACACTTAAAAATCAAACTTTTATTGATTTTTTCAATTAAAAAAAATATACTTTTCTTTTAAGTTTTGACGGAAAATGATTCAAAAAAAATAAAAGTTTCGATGGAAAGACATTGATTAGCATATTTTTGAATTTTTAAGATGCAAAGGCAATTTATACTTACTAATTCCAAGATCCTTAATTAGATTCTTTCCCCTTGCCGTGGCTAAGATTTTGGAGAAATGTATCTTATTTTCATTAATAAAAATATTAAGTCTATTTGAGATAAAAAATTAATTATATTTCTGTTTAAGAAAATAGTGTAGATACATGAAATGCGGAGATTAGTTTGTCAAGAATATTTGACTAAGACCTAATTATACTCGGTCTTGGTTCAAATGACTAAGAGGATTGCTCTGTATCATTCCCACTAAGAAATCCTCAGAAACACCCAACATCACTATGCTCATAGGGGCCAACAAAAAGAGAAGGTTTTCATTTCATTCTGTAACTCAAAAATGCAGATCTAAACATTGTTTATACTCTCTACGCCATTGATCAACCAAAAGATCCACCATTTGCTTGAATAGAAATACATATAGAACAAATAAAATAGCAATCTATTGGATGAAATGAAGAAAATCAATTGCAAATAACACAATTTGCAAGATGCATCAATGACCACACAAAGCCAAATCTTCTATCAGAGCATTCAAATCGGAATAAGAAGATCCATCTTCTTCCACTGCCTGCCTAGCCATGTGAGCAAGAGCCTTCGCTTTCTTTCTCATTTCCTCTGCTTCTTTCCCTTCCATTGTTCTCTTCACAGCCTTCTCTATCGCATCCCACTTGATACTATCTCCCATCAATCTCACCCATTTCTTACAACCCACAGGTACCCCAATTCTCAGAACCTCACTCACCAATTTCTCATTGTAAAATTGCTCAGCTGACACAGGCCAAGTGATCATAGGTACTCCTGCAGAAATTGCTTCCAGTGTTGAATTCCAACCACAGTGAGTCACAAACGCTCCAATCGCATTGTGTTCAAGAATCAACACTTGAGGTGCCCAACCTCTTATTATTAGTCCCTTACCTTCTATTCTTTCCTCAAATCCTGAAGGTAGCCATTCCTCTGTACAATCTTCTTTATGTTGTTTGCTCTTCCTCACCACCCAGATGAATTGTTGGGCGGAAGCTTCTAGACCCATCGCTATTTCTCTAAGCTGAGATTCTGGAAAGTTTGCTATACTTCCGAAGCATACATAAACAACTGAGTTGGGTTCCTTCGTGTCAAGCCACTTCAAGCACTCGTGTTCATCGATGGATGCTTTCTGTCCTCTGATTGCTTTTTCCCCTTTGTCGATATTGCAGAGAGAAACAGGACCTATATGCCATGCTTTCCTTCCAAGTACGTTCCTGTAATGAAGGGCATAATCCTTCTCGAGTTCGTAGAAGCTATTAACAACAACCCCATAGCTCCTCATCTCTGATTCTCTAGATGAAATCAATAATCTGCTCAGTTCATCGTCTATATTCCTCTTAAGAGATTCTGGAACCTGCAACCTCGTCATCGTGATCTCACCAGGAAGATTGGGAATAACGAATGGCTCTGCATCTGAAGAAACATTGTCGTAAGGCTTGTAGAGTCTCATACATTCGGAAGCACACAAAGAGAAGAAACCAGTCCCGTGAAACACAATCCTAGGAATTCCGAATTTAGCGGCAGAGTCAGTGGCCCACGGGAAGAACATATCAGCAACGATACAATCAGGATGGGACTTTTGCAACACTTGCTCCAGTGGCTCTCGAAGCATAGTAGTGGCTTTGAAGAAAGCGAGAGTGAAATCTGGAGAAGGAATCGAGTCAATATTCTCGCAGCCTTGAGGCAAACTAGCCTCTGCACTAGGGAAATTGATGGTTTGGATATGAACAGGAATTTTGAGTTTTGGAAGTGATTTGGAAATAAGAAGAGCATTAAGTGGGGTGGTGATAACGGTGGCTTTGACTCCTCGGGAAGCAAATAACTTGGCCATGTCAATGGTAGGAATTATATGGCCATGGGCAAGAAAAGGGAAGAAGAATATGTGGGGAGAACGATTTTCAAAACTCATATTTCAGAGGAAGGAAGTTCAGATTTGAGAAGAAGTAGAGAAAAGGAGTATGACGTTGAGAAGCATGCACTATCTATATCTATTATAATCCTAGAACCTCCGTTGCCTTGTCATTAAATGCATCTGCCCCTTGAATACTGAATACCAATCGATGGAGCACGACATCTTTTCAAATTCAAAATACAAAATCATCTCCTCAATCTCATCCACTTTCTCCTTCCCTCTTCCTAAAACCCTATTGCACCTCTTTCGTAGAGCTTCAAGCAGTATCAAGAAGCGATTCAACAAGCGGATCTATGAAATTTTCCTGTGAGTAATAGATAGTTTCATCGCCACTGTTTCGTTTCTGCACTCCTTCATTTCCACGCATCGGCTTCCCTTCTCCACTATTTCAATAATATTTTTCTTTCCCTTTTCTCCTCTCTTGAAACCCATAGATTTTTCTCAGAAATTGTTCCTCCTTTTCGATTATACCGGGTATCTCCTCCACAAGCTTTTCAGACACTCCTATCCACACCAAGCCAATCCCTTTTTCTGCCTCTCTCTCTCTCTCTCTCTCTCCTCTATATAGCAAACTTTCAATTCCACCAAATCTACACTTTAGTGGCAACTAACGAAGCTGCTCGCTTTCCGTTCCTCTTCTAGCAAAGTACCCATATGGGCTTGGGCTGAGGCGGTGGGAGACCCAAGTAAATTTCTCTTCTCTGCTTTCCTACACTGCTAACAAAAAGAACGGTAGAAAGTGCCAAAGAGTACCTTATAATATTTGCTGGCCTTGTTGCAGATCAATATTGGAGGGATACTGATTCAGAAGGTAAGCCAACTTTTTACAAATTTTCTACTCATTTTTTTATTGTTGTTATTTTTCTTAATATTTTTAAACATAGCTCTTCCATATGTTCTAGGTAGATTATTCAACAGATTTGTTGTGATGTTTGTTGTCTAATGGCCACCTTATTCCCTCGCACATTTTTTGCAACTGTAGTTATTTTATGATTTGAAGATGACAACGGCAATTGCAATTGAAGATGTAAGAAGGGAGTAAGTTTGATACATTTTCTATCCTTTCAGATTATATCATAGTAGTAGTATACATGCTATTCTAGTGAAGTTTTGTTTCTTTGGACTTATTGATGGGGCTACCAATAATCTCTCTTAAAGTATTCTATCAAGTACAACCCAACAGTCTTGATTCTTAGTTTCTTTTATGTGAGTGACAGAATTTTGCTAGACCTTTTAGCCTAAGGCGTATGACTTATCATTTTTGTCTTTAATTTTATATTTGGTAAGCAATCCTGTTTTCATTTCCTTATTTTCTCTCCTACAAGAGACATTTTTTATTTTGAATACCCCCTTTGGAATTCTCGGGCTCCTTCAAAATTCAAAACTTTTATTTGGAGAGTTTGGAAAGTAGTAATCAATAGAACTAACAAAAATGACATGTTGCAGAGTTGTGACAACTGCTTTTTTTTTTGTTAATAATTAAATCATGACTGCACATAAGTTTGATTTTTTTGTCAATGATAACCATAATCATATAAGCCTATCTTTTTTGTCAATGAGAATCATAATCATATAAGCCTATCAAAATCTTAGGTTATGATGGTGATGTTGGGTCACGTGTAATCATCCCCTACGTACTCATGCTCTGATATCTTCCTTTTGAGGAGGCAAACCTAACAACTTTGCTCAAAAGGGGTTTTTACTGTCCCCCATTTTAATCTAAATGTAGAGAAATAAAAGAGCTAGAAAGAAGATAAAGAAAGCGAGTGGAAGAAAACCCTACCATAGAGCACCTGTACCAAATTTCCTATCATAGAGCCATCGACTGGGAAATGGGTCACTAATAATCAATTGATCAATTAGGATGACCTCATTGTTGAAGTGTTGAGGTTAGATGCTACTCTCCTAATTGAATCAATTGCTGAAGTTTACGGGGCCTTTCAAATCTGCAGATAACCCTTTGAGGTAAGGTTCCAAAACATTCAAAATTTGTTTATTTGTTTTATTTTGTGGTTGATTTGTATATGGTTAGAGATTTCATGGATTTTTTTAAGAAATAGTAAAACTATCATCGAGTCCTAATAGTTAGATGCTAGTACTACGGAAATAATTATCTTCTCTTGGAGAAGTTTTTAACTAATATAATTTTGACTATGATTTTGCTTTTTCAAGAGACAAACTTGGGTGAAAATTTGATTTGTGGTATGTACATATATCACAGAAGCTCACATCAATTGGCATTACTTGGTTTGTGTGAATTGACACATATGCCTAAAAGTTTAAAAGACCGCTTTAAAGGCCCATGAGAAATAATTTCTAGACCATACTTCTGCTTATTTGTTTTATCATCTCTCTGTCAGTGTTTTAGTATATGATGCATATTGGAGAATCATTAAATTGCTAAAGGAAGAGCTGAGTATTATTGGACTAATTGGAATAATAAGTCGTCTGAAATTTTTCTGTCCTGACCTTATTAAAAAGATAGTCTAGAAATTTTTGAGTTAAGTGGTTAATGCTGCATTAGAGCTAGTCCAATTTCATGCTATTCAGTAACACTATGAAATTGGGATTTGAAACATGCAGGCCAATTTTAGATCAGTTGGAAATTGATGGCTATGCAATCTTTAATTCCTTAGGATTTATATTTTCTAACACTACAGAATAAAGGAAATGTTTAATGCAGCAATTTAAAGAAGTTTCTCACCATTCTGTTATTTGAATTGCCGAGGAAGATAAGAAGTTTCTTACCATTCTGTGTAAATTTGAACTCTTGAGAGTTGCATTTCCAGTTGTTAGTGTTTATGATATTTGGCTGTGGATTTCTTTTCATTGGATTTAGTTATTTGGCTTGATGTAAGCCTATTTTGCATTTACAGGTCAACCAGAAGATGATACTTATTTTGACTGCTAGCATAATATATTGGAACCTGCAGCAACCATAAGTTAATAGCATTCCAAAAGTTACATTAGATAGGGAAAAAAACTTATTTGGCTAATGAGGTATATTCTTTTAATTAGAGTTTTTGGATTTTAGGTATATTCTTTGATAGAAATAACATGCAATTGTTCCCAATAATGAGATGGGAGAAAAGCCATTGTTTTATTTTCCATTTCATAGCAAAATTACTTTTGTCCAATATTAATGTTGATAGTACTGGCATTACTTGAATGTTTGGTGTGAGATGTCTCTATGTGGTCTTTTTAGTTTGTTATGATCTGAACTTCTATTTGGTTCATGAAGGATGCATAATAAAGTAATTGATGATTTAATTATATCTCTAACAAGAGTGCAAAGTGTTGACTATTGTTCCATATTGCAAAAGATGACTTAGAAAACATGTTTGCTTTAGGCTATTCACGATCATAATATACAACAAAATGGCTATGACGCAATATTTTTCCTTTTTTCTTTCTTTGTTGTTTACAAATCATGGTTTGGGAGGATTTTTGGTCATTTTGAAAATATGCTTCTCTGATTTCTTTTGTAATGTGTTGTGACCCAAGAGATTTCATCGAGAATCTTTTTCCTTTGACAATGAGTCATCGGGTTTTTTAATCTGCAGCCATGTGGTGCATTGAGAGTCAGCATTGACTTTAGAAAATCCTGATTAGTGAAATTTGATTTAATACTTGTGCTTGAGGAGTTCAGGTTTTTAACTTTATTGAATGACCCCGTTTATTATGAGCTTTTAGGTTATGTTTATGACTGATGCCAAGTACTTTTAAGAGATATTTATCTAACACTGTTCTTGCTGCTTATTATTAATTTAATATTCAAGATATGTAACTTTGTGAAACTTTGATTTGTGATAAGTAGGTATATCAAAGAAGGAAGCGCTGTTAGTGTAATGGGGGTTGTTCAAAGGATCGAGAATGTGCTCATGATCGTTCTCCCATTTGAGCCAATCACAATGGGATGCCAATGGAGCAAGTGTATTTTTCCTGCAAGCCTTGAGGGTATTGTTCTAAGATGTGAGGACGCATCAAATAATGATGTGATACCAGTCAGTCTAAGCAGTACGCAGGATGTGTGACGTGAATGTTTGCGACATTTGATTGTCCTTCTCACTTGACATATAATGTTTGATGCTATGAAAAAATTTGTGTTTGATGATATTGTAATTTTGTTAACATGTTATAGAAATTGGTATTACGAGCTTTGTTATCTGTAACAGATATGACATAATACATACATATATATATGTATGTATCGTTACTGTTGAGTGGGCTTTTACGTAAATGCATATATTACCGTTAAGTTTTTATTTTCTTTCTATTGATTTACTCCTCATGATGAGAATGTTGATGCCATTCATGTTTCGTACTTTTGTTTACAAGAATCTCGTAAATGACCTATATTCATAGTTTCTCCCATGATCCTATCCTGTGTGGAGAAGACAGTCTTAACACTGACACAATATAGAGCATGCAAATGTGAGTTGTTTTTACTGAGTTTTTTCATTCATTTAATTTAGAGAAATATAGAGCATGGGAATGTTAGTATATCTGCTAAGATCTTACAATTACAGATAAGTCATCAATATCTTATATGATCATGAACATGAACTTGAGATAAGTTCATCAATTACTTCGGGTTGGAAACCCTGCAAGGATCTTGAAAAAAATTCCTGTTGAACGTCCAAATAAGGGGAAAGACAACAA
Source organism: Erythrophleum ivorense (assembly GCA_026724425.1). Lineage (NCBI taxonomy): Eukaryota > Viridiplantae > Streptophyta > Magnoliopsida > Fabales > Fabaceae > Erythrophleum > Erythrophleum ivorense. Next base: position 3,087,407 of record JAIUCV010000003.1, read on the forward strand.
AATCACTTTCCCGAAGACAATGCTGGAACGAAATCTCTCGATATGGACCATTATCCCTATTATTGGTTAGCTTAACAATAAACGTGTGATGAAAACCAACCACATTGTATATTCACATGATATATTAATCCCCACAGATTTGCCAATCCATTTCATCAAGTGAAAATGAACAAGATGATATTTTCTTTCTCAAATCTGTGATTTATATTGAATGCATCAGTGTCTACTCTTTGCACTTCCTTTGCAAATATTCTGGTGTTTAGAAATCTGTATTACATATTAAATTTGATATTACAGATATTATTGATGAGTTCTTCGTAATATTTTGCATTCAGCCGAGAGGGGGGATTTTGTTGACTGTACAAAACAGTTAAACGTGTTCTGTCTTTTAATGCATTAGAAGAAAATGATTCAATATTTGGATCATGTTTGGGCCATCTCAGTGGCTTCTGAACATAAAAAATGGATCGAAGGATCTTAGTCTTTGCATTGAACTTCAAATATAATTGAATTGATATTCAGTCATGTCATTAAAGTACATTTTAGAGGTTTTAGTGTTTTCATAACAGAATTTCTTCTTGTAGCTCTGCCTTATCAGTATATGGACTTTTTACTTGTAGGAATTCTATTGCTTCAGAGTCACCATTTTTATGATGTTTAGGGTCACCATTTCTATGAGGTTTAAGGTCAATTTCTTATGGTTCACCGAAGTTTTTCTGTTGTTACTAAGTTATTAATTACTTAATCTTAATTAATATTATCTATTACTAACATTTTTAAATAATTTACATATCTTTGCCATCGATTTAATTGGACATGGACACACACGCGCCTCTGCATTTGACTTGACAACAATTTTTCAATGTCTATAATATTCACAATTTTCATACTACTATTTCTTATTTTCTAAATTCTCATATCAAATAATTATTTACTATTTATGTTATATTACTGATTTTTAACTACTTAATATTCTACAATTAACTTATAAAAAATTATTTTTATTATATACAAAAAAAAATCCCGTGCGATGCACGGAGCCACAAACTAATTTGACTTTATAGTGGGGATAAACGGTGCGTGGAATACTAGTGAGGGATCGCCGTCGAGCGTCACTGGATACGGGGGACGAGTTCATGTGAATCACCTGTACATTGTGGAAGAAGGAGCAGCAACATGTTTTCAAGCCGTTCGGTTCAGTTCGGTTCGGCGCACCTATCAAGAAAACGAGACTGCAATTATTGCCCACGTGCATCATTGCGGTTTCTCTAGAAGTCCTGGGCCTTTTTAACCCCATTGCTGTAAGAAAAAAACAAATAAAAATAAAAATAAAAAAGATAAACCCTGCGCCGTCAATCTAATTGTCCCAAGTCGTGGTGCAATCTCAGTCCAATTTTTTTTGGACAACAACATTTTTAAAATGAGAATAGATTCCCTTTAGTCGTATTCGAATGGAGAAATTCAATAAAGGCAAAGAGTGTTTCTTTCTTTTATTTTTTTCCTTTTATACCGCGATAAATAAAAATATAAAATAATTTTACAAATAAAAAATAATATTTATATTTATATTTTTAATAATTAATAGATAGTGATAAATAATAATTAAGCAATAATTACAAAAATAAAATAGACATTACACAAAAATTTTTCTTTTCTATTCTCTTTTTCTTCACACTATCAAATAAGGCTTACAGTTTTTAATTTTAAATTATAAATATAAAAACAAAAATTAAAAATGAAAATTTGAAAATTACAATTATAAAAAATTATATTTAAAGAATTTTAATTATATAATAAAATTAAAATTTTTTAAAATATAATTTTTTTCTTATATTTATAATTTTTTATCTCCCATTCTAATGTAACAATAAAAAAAATAGTTTTTAGTAAACCGCCGGTAAAACTTTGTGCTACTGCATTGAAGGCGATATTTTTTAACCGTATATTATTATTTTTTATTGTTATATGAAATATTTTATTTTTCTATATATTAACAGATATCAATATTGACAGCATAAACTTTTTTTTTTAAATCGTACATCGTCGACTACAACTATTACTGCATGCCAAAAACTTTTTTGGTATATATCTCGATTGAAGACACAAAAAATTTTCTTTCAACAAATACGAACGTGTATTTTCGTCCCCCACACATCCAAATAAAAGAAAAAAAAAACATTGAATGAACACAACTTGTCCCATACCCTTTATAACATACTAAGGACAATAAGGAAGAAAAAGAAGAAACTGGGGGAGGAATTTGTTTTTTTTTTTGGGAATTGGTTTGTATAAATAAAAAAATGTTAATAGCACATTTGATATCAATTTTAAAAATTTTTAATAATATTTATTATATCTTTGTAATTATTATTGTTATTATTTCATTAAAATAGAGATATGGGAGTCATTTTTATCTATAAAATATTTTTTATTTTTATTCTTAATTTTTTAGATATCAAACAATTTCTTAAAAAAATTTGAAAGGGGAAAAAAACTGTAGCCTTCACACCATTTTTTTTTCATTTTGCACACTCCGTCAAGAAGTAGTGGAAAGGGAAGAAAAGAAAAGAGAAAAAAATTTTGATCTCTCCTTCAATATATAAATTGGGATTCTTTAATAAAGAAAGTAATATCAAAAAAACAATATATATATATATATATAACACTTTCTTTCTTTTTTTCTATCAATTCATTATTTCTTTTATATTTATTAGCTAAATAAAAAATTTCAGATTCCTAAAATATATATATACACACATGCACACGTCCAGGACAGCAACACGTGTTTCTATCTTAAAAAAAATCTTTTTATATCAACCAAGATACATGCATATTGAAAAATTACCTTGTGTGTGTGATGATCTTAGTCGCCTGACACATAATTAAAAAAATCAATATATTCTGTACTGACAAAATTTGTACCTATCAATAATATTTCGGATTATGAAAGATAAAATAATAATATATGTTTAAAAATCTATTTTTTTAATCTTTTTTGTTCACTTGTTTGCTATACCGGGAGGGACAGATGAATGAGCTGTAATGATCCGTACAGTGTTAGTGTCAGCCACTCTTTACAGATTACTTTTTCCATTACGAGCCACTGAAATGAGCACGATTAATGGATCATGTAAGATTGCGAATGGCTATAAAATATTATCCAAGGGGGAGAGTTCAGTACTATCTGTACGAGTTCATTTATTCTTCAAAAATAAATTTTTTTAATAATAATAATGATATTAAAAAAATTCAAAAATAGTTATTTAAGCAACATGAAAATATAGTTATTTTATTTTTATTATCAGATTTTTTAATTAAAATATTATATATATATATATATATATTACATACAAGTGTATAATCATTCAATTAAACTATATACTTATTATACTTTCTTGATTTAATCAAGAAACTTAGAAATAAAAATATAAAAAATTACACACAAGTCTAATCTCATAGCTGATTCTTGGATGAAGCAACCGGTATTTACTATATTTATATATTTATCCACAATATACAAGAACTGTCACGCTGTTCATTTTATGACTTTATCAAGATAAATCAGATCAAATAATTGTAACTAAACATTAAAAAGGGATCTTCTCTTGGAAACTTCTCACTCACAAATGAGTTCAAATAGAAGTCAAATATATTTCAAGTGTAAAGAATCCTAAATGAGTTAGTCAACAGGGTAGGCATTGATAAAGCCATGACTATCCCATCGCCAAACTCATTCCTAAAACTCTAGTCCAGCCCTTCACCATCGGTGATGCTAGAAATCAATGCCCACCAAGATGTCTGTGATGGAAGAGATGGGGGCCAAAAGAAAGAAATCACCTTGATCATCCTGCAAAAATTTCCAGCAAAGCGGTGGTGCTTGATATTCACATAAACAGGAGAAACCGAAAGGCATAAGCATGTGCTAGACAAATATGACTTCAAACTTTGCACAAGGATTGCTTTCCAAGTGACTTCTAAAATCATCATCCCCTTTAAAGCTGAAGGTATAAAGAGCTTGTTTCTGGGTCAAGCCAACGGGGTATATTCTGTAAATTTTCAATTCATCGCTGCCTCTTATGCTCTCAGGTCTCTGGGACCTCCAAATGGGTACATGATTCAGGGATGTAAACTTGAAAACAACAGCAGACTTCAAGGCCTTCAGAGTCAAATAGCTAGACCTGCCCATTGGTGTCAGTGATGAGTTCTTGCCATGTTATCTCATGATGTTTTTCTTGATAAAACCGAACATGTAATATGGGAGGAGGCATAAAGCACCTCTCTTTTTTTCAAGTGGTCTGAAATCAGAATGAATGCAAGAAGACATGATGATATTCTTTTTTCATAGGAAGTTTCGGTACTGCTTGTTATTGTAGAGCAACCAGGAGATAGCATCAAAGTCTGTTTGAAAGTCTTTAAAGCCTAGCATAACTGATGGTAATTTACATAGAACATAACTTGAAAAAATCACTCGTCCAAGAAAGTAATATACCTCAAGTAAATGGATTCCATCTCAAACCTTCCTCTTTCTCTCACATATACGTGATACACAGTTTCTGAGCCTCTAGTGCAATTGCAAGGGCGTTTCTTAAAGCCTAGGCTCTTTTCTTCCTTTTCTCTAATCATTGTGGCCAAGTGAATGCAAAGGCGGCAAGATGAATGCACCACTGCCATATCCAAAAGTGCCTTGAAAGAATCAGAGGGGCCCTCGTATTTCCACCTAATCAATAGATATCTCAGTGTGTACCCAGATGGTAATAAATTAGAGAAAGAACAAAATGCAACATGAGGTCACATTTTAAAACCAGACAAAACTTTATACAGTCCAATTTTGCCAGTAAAGCCATTAGAATTTGGGGACAATGTCAAACATCCATTGGGAAGAACTGCCAGTCACCAGTTAACTTCCTAAAATGCACAGCCGTATGCACAAGAAGGATGCAGATGAGGTAGAGAGGTGATTTTTTTTAGCACCCGCACGGGGAGAAAGTGGGGGGGGGGAGGGGGTGGCACTCAAGAAATCTCTTCCTTTTCATTTTTAACCATATAAAATTATAATTTACCTCAAAGATTGATTATATGCTTCAGGATTTTCTGCCAGCAGCTTCATGGTCTTAGCAACTGACTCAACATCTGCCAGCTCTTTGATATGTAAAACCGAACCAGAGGAAGGAGCAAAATCTTGAATATTTGGAGCACCAACAACCACAGGGACAGCTCCTATTATAAAAGAGAGATTAATTTCCAGCAGCAGCAGCATCATAAGTGGGTTATGATGATATTTCAAGATGTGTGAAAATTTTACAAATTAAGAACCCATAATATCCGATACATTTACAGCAAAATGCGTTTTCTCTTTTACAGACTACACATAGCTAGATGGCATGTTATTGGACATCAGAAAAATAAAAAAAAGGGGGGGGGGGAGAAAAAGGATAGATGATGTCCTTTTAGAAAATGTTTTAATTATCCACCATAATCAATGAAATTTCTTATAGTAATCAGTACCCCACTCCCATCTCATTTTAGTGATCTTGAATGATATTTCATACAGGTACAGTATTAATGACGTTAGTTCCAATTAATTTATAGCAATGGACTCAAGACACTGAGCATGAAGACTCGTTGAGTTACATGCAAAATTGTGCATTCAATTCCAAATACAACTTTGCAATTAAACTGCCAAAATAGAAAATTCTGGCACTTGATGGAACTAATTGGGCCAAACAAGAGAGGGAAAAAAACAGATGGGATGTAACGGCCATATTATTTCTGAAGCCTAGTAAAAGAAAGTGGTCTTACATTAGCTTTTAGGCTTTAGCCATCTTTCCTAGAAATTGCAATCAAGAGATAAAGTAGGGAGATAATCAATTTCCGTACCAGCAACCAGGGATTGGAAGAATTTTTCAGTTACATAATCCTCCACATTAGAATTTTCGAATGATAAGCTAAATTTGTAGCGCTTCAGAGCTTCTACTTTGTCCACTGTGAAAAAAAAAAAATCATAAGTTCATAACAGTAGTAACTACACACACACACACACATATTGGAAAGCATAGTCACACAGAGAATATTTTCATAGAACTTTAACAAAAAAAAAAATCATCCATATGACAGCCAATCCCTTACTGCGTAATAAAGATAACTCATCAGAGTATAATGTGAGCAGGTCTTGTGTCTATGTTTAACTACATCATCAAGCTTGAAGGATAATTACATTGATTCCTCCCATCTATATGTAGTTAACTAACCATCAAACCATACAAAAAGTATTTCATCCAAAAAGCTCAAGGAAGTCATAAGATACTTCTGCTTCCTAACTTCCTTCTTCTACAAAATAAATAACAAACTATTTAGCATGAGGGATATTCCCCTCTGGTATAAATCTTTATATTTTGCCAGACTCCAGATATAGCCCAATAAGAGCCAGGTGCTATAGCATATGCTCAATATGAGCAGTAAATTGAACAAAAAGTTTTAATTAAATGACCGTAGATTAACTGATTCTTACATCAAAAGTTTCAGAAACTAGTCTTGGATGCGGACCTGACAGCTTAGACATTCAGTTTAGATGCTTTTTCATAAGTAAAATAAAAATAGGTATCACATCCTCAGACCTAGAGATCAACTGTCAGGAACCTCTTTTTTTAACATGGCATCTCAGCACAATGTAAGTTTTGAATTTGTGCTCAAGTCTATGCCTTCAAATCAAATGAATGCAACATGTCAAGAGCACATTTTATAGATATAAAAATAATTATTGAGGTCTAGGTACATTCTCAAGCACATTTGGGCTGGGTTATAGCCTTTCAATGTCTAAAATTTGTGATCCAATGACTTGCTTGTCTCAGATTTTCAAAGAAGCTATCCAGAAGATCATCAATTGACAAAGTAGAATTTCTTATCCAATCTGGAATAATTAGAGTCATTATCTAAAACCAAATTTGAGAAACACTTGACAGGGTCAGCACAAAAAAGGAGATAGCATTTGCAATTTTGACAAGATCATCATTTATTAAAAGAGGTACAGAAGTTATTGACAAGCATCTATCTTTTAATTAATCAGAATTCTTAGAAATGCACCTCTTTCATCACGGTTCCTATGGCAACCACCATAAGAATCAATCTTGATGTTCAAATTTTCAAGTGCCTCAAGAGCTTGCAATCGAAAATTTGGGGCACCACAGTTGGAAATGAATGCAGCTGCAAGAGCACTTTCAGTTTTTGGCTGTACTGGCGCCATGATGTCATACTCAGCCCAAGAAAAATACCCAACTGGAACATCAGATGATAGACTGGTCGTCATTACAATGCTAAATCCCCTCCTAGTACACAAGGACACTGTAATGTTAGTTTTAAACATTGACAAATTTTTACTTTGGGAAAAGAAATAAACTCCCCTAACATTACTTAAAATGAATAATAGTTACGAATTAACAGCCTCTATGGCATTAGCTTCACCATCTAGGTTGAGTTATAAAGTCCATAATGGCTGGGCATTAAACCAGGGAAATTTTTTCTTTCTGTTACCACACTTTTCCAAGGAACTATTAACACCTCGCCATGAAACCATCAGATGAAGCAATATATAGGCAACAATTGGTTCAATCTAATGAATTAATGCTTTATCATAGTGCTTACCCACCGTCGTGCCGTTGCAATATTATTCTCTGGATAATATTGAGCTGATTCCATTGATCGCCGAATGCGAGCTGTTCCAGCTCGTTGAGACGTACCAAATGTAGCATCAGGAATGTTGCCTTCATCTGAGCCAAACTTGCATCCCAAAGAACATGATATCTGCTCCTGAACTTGGATGAAACAAAAACTTTAGGAAAATAAAAATAAAAATTAAGAAGGAAAAAAAAAAGATAAAAAGAACTCAGAGAGGATGACTTGAAAATTTGTCAGTTAACACCAGACAAAAATCATTATATGTACAATACTTTACACAACATTTATCAACAATTATTCAAATTGGAATAAAGGATCTGGCAAAAACCATATGCTGCCTCTGCAAACATTACTCACATGGTCTTAAAAAACCAAAGTCACTATTGTCAAGTGAATGGAATAACCAGTAGAGCAATCAACTGCTCACGTGGTTCAAGTCCCTAAACTTACCCCAAACCAAAATTCTCAATTAGGTGGACAAGAAAAATAACAAGTTATAAGAAAAATGATCAGGCGGACCATCCTGTTTTACATATTTTTATAAATTTTTGACCTGTCAACACTAGTCCAAACATGAATCAAAGATCAGCATTGTATCAAAGATGAAATATGACATTCTGCTCCACTTCTTTATAAAGTTAATAGCCTGCAATTCATAATAAGCGCTAAATATATTTCAAAGTTGTAGTTCGTTGCTTGCCTATTCATAAAAAAGCTCGAATAACATCTGCCAAAATCATGACAAACTTTATTGAGAAGAGCAGAAGTCCCGGGTCATGGTACATCATACAGATGAAAATGGTGACTGGGCAACAATAATTATTCTAACTCGTCAATAACTAGCCTTTCTTCCAAAAGGAAAAGTGAAAACCTTACTAATAGATATTTCGAAGAATTATACGACAGCATTAAAAAAAGCGAGGGAAAAAAGAAGATAATAGTTAAAATGAACAAAACCTGCGCAGCACCAACAACCAAAATAGGTTCTGTCGTAAAATTCCTCGAATATGTCACAGCATCCTCCCTCTCCAACCATTCCTCACAGCTCTCAGACTTTGAATTGCTATCGCCACCCAATATATCAAACGCGAAATCATCGAATGGGGCTTCTTCATGAGACCCACTGAACAAGTCAGCGAGGGTATCGACCATAGCTGCATTCTTCGCCATATCAAGCCTACCCAAGAAGGCGATCTCTGCAATGACCACGAGAATTACAAACAGCGTCATTAGATTACACCATTTCCTCTTGGGAACCGCTGATGTCGATGCCGGTAAGCCTTCTTGGGTCGCCTCCGTTCTCAAGCATCTAATGTTCGTCACGAGACCCATCATTCACATCAAATTCTCCCTCCTATCTCCAACCTACATTCGGGAGAGAAAGAAAAACAAATTCTGGGGAAATAAAGGCGAGAAGGAATTGAAATAGGTACCATTATACTTGTAGCTCCGAACAAGCATGAAATGTTAATGAGCTTTTTAGAAACAGCAAAAAAACATAAGAGGCCGACAAAGCAGGGTTTAAACCTTATTGGAGGAGAAAACAAAATTTGGTAAAACAAAATTTGAGACCTACGCCTTCATCATTCCATTAAAAATCTACTGCTTCCCATGCGCTGGTTTGCTAATGCTTTGGTGCATAAAATTATTAGCTAATAGAAATTAAAAAAGAGAAATAAAATATGAATGAAATAGAATAATTATGTTAAATATGAGATAAAAATAAATGAGAATGTTATTTTATTTATATATTTAATTAGATAAAAATAAAAAAAGAATTAAAAATTGACTCTTATATTTTTATTTAAAAATAATATTAGAATAAATAATAATATAATAATAAATTTATATAAATAACACATAATTATTATTTTTGATTTATATATTTGTAAAATAAAAATAAATTCCTTCTTAAATTTTATAAAATATATATTAAATGAGACTATTTAATAAATTATTACCCTATTCAAAGTCTTGGGTAGAAGCTGAAGCCGAAACCAATGACCAGAGAAAGAGGGTGAAACAAGGCCTTCCTTCATTTTTCTTTCTTTGGGTCATTATTAAGGCCTCCTATTCTTTTTATTCAACAACAAAAAAGGCGATAAGGCCTTCTTAACCTGGCCGAAGGTTCACTTCCATGTCCATGTACTTTTTGGGCTGGGCAAGTGTGTTCAGGTCCATATATTCTTCATAATCTCCGGAGGTTTCTTTGTCCAAATTATCAGCGTAGGGTGTTGTCTTTGCTAAGGCCAACACACACGCAATACCATCATTCATTAAGACGTGTATGAATCACTGGTGTGCTTATAAGATTGATATTGAAAGGCTTATCATCGCATTTTTAAAATTTTTTGGAATCTGTCATCACACATATGACTTTTCCTTAGCATTGGAGGTAGTTAACCATGCAGTGTGTTATCATTGTTTCCTATACTGTTCTCTCCTATATGTCATTGATGTGGAAGGCGTTCATTTTGCGCGAAGAAGATCGCAAGATTCTCATCTAATATTATATGGACGACATCATTTTGTTCTTCAAAGTCGACATGGCTTTCTTCACGGCTCTTTGCCTACGTTATTGATCGTTGCTTTGTCTTGTATTCCTCGCTATGTTTTCTATACTTCTGACAGATTTTCACTTCCTTGTGTAAACATTGTTTTCTTAATAAAAAAGACAACTATTTAATTTCTCAATAAAAAATAAAAAAAGAGAAAGACACAATAACAAGAATAGAACACGAGAGGATCATAGTGGATTACCCGGCCTTTGATACATTTAAGCAATAAATAGTAAAGTGAACTTCTATTTTTAGAAAGGAGTTTACTTCACTTTTTCTGGTATAACATTTAAGTTTTCAGAAATAACTATAAATTTGTTCTTAGATTCGAAGAAAGACAAATATTAATTAATTTTGGTACATAATCATATAGATCAAACTTAAGATTTTCGCAATCATCAAAACTTGAAATGAATAAATCATGACTTGACCCGATTCATGGTCGTGTGTGATAAAGAATAGAAAATTTTTGTCTCGTGAAGTGATTTTAATTTATTTATAAATAGGAGATATTTCATATTTAATGGTACCGTGAGCAATTTTTGCCTATCTCCTTGCACATAAATTAGACCCGAAAAAAAAAAGGGCTACATAAAAGACTTAAGAAACCAACTCTCCATCTATTGTATGCAAGAGGGATACCCAAGGAGAGTTCTCGTGGCATTTGGTTTTCAACATATATAATATTCCAAATGCACACTGATTTAATTGCATTACATTGATGGATTGATAACATGGCAAAACAAAACAGTATCCCAATACAATCATGTTAAGTTCTATGTCGAATCTGATCACAACTTACTCATAATAAAAATAATCTTCACCGGCCGACTCTTCAAAAGTTTGGTTAGGTTTAACCATTCATATTCAGTGTATTTATGTTGGGAAGAATTTTATTAGGTAAATTACAACGAGATTTGAGGTTTAAAGAAATATCAATTGATATCTTTCTAATTTGGAATTCTACTTTGCACCCTCTAGTGTTTCTAACTACTTTTTATAATATACCCTAACGTTAAAATGTAGTTAGAACTACTCAACTTTTTTGGGCATGGAAAAGTATGTCTGCTAATGGCAAACTCATCCTGGATAATTTGTGGTAGACAGTGGGTTCTGGACAATGCATTAAGTTTAATAGACCGTTCTGATGTACTGCAAATCTCATAGTTGACATTCATGATCAGAATGTGAGCTAATGAGTTGTGGAATTCTTCTTTTGGAGGCATACAGCTTTCATTGGACGGCAGATTATCACGCTTTCAGTGAATGATATGCTATAGCGGGTTAAGGCTCAGTGGCGTCAATACAGTGAAGTTCAGTTGCAAACTCCATTAGATCCTTCCTTTTGTAAGAAGCCAACAGCGCCTAGCTCTATTTTTGTTCTACACTCTTTGAAGGATCGAGCAAGTTATAATCATTTTCTTATTCCGGAAAACGAAGCGTTGCTTTCATAGTATAGTTTTGATAATTCTTCCAATTCTACGAAGCAAACTTTACTCTTTATGGCTTTACAGCTCCTTGGCTTTACATTCAAATTGAATCTTGGGATTCAACCATCAGGCGCTTTGAAGGACCTTCCAATGCTTTTGTCCCAGCATTCTAGCTGACATGGCTTTCCTCATGGCTCTGTTGATCATATGGTATTGACCATTGCTTTTTCTTGTATTCCTCGCTATGTTTTCTATGCCTCTAACTAAGCGTGTTCAAAGGTTTGATTTAATTCGATTTTGAGTTAAAATTAAATTAAACTAACTTAATCAGTTTAGTATTTTGTTGGACCGCGTTGGTTTTAAATTTTAATCGTTTTGGTTCGATTTTTATTTGGTTTAATTCATTTTTTTTTTGTCTAAAAGTAATTTTTTTAAAAAAAAATTGTTCCTTGTAATATGTAAAATTTAACTTTTAATATCTTGTATCTCTTAAAATTTTGATGAATAATAACTTTGGAATAATTTATTATTTTTATCTCTTTTTTTTTGCCTAAAAAATTTATTACATTTACAAAAAAGCTTTAAAAAGTGAAAAAAAATAAGAACAATATCTTATAATAAAATAGTATAAATAATTTATATATTTCTTGAACCACATAAAAAATGTAACTTTAATATAAATTTAATTGACAAAAGATCTCATTAATCTAAAATAAAATAAAATATTAAATTTTAATTAATTACAAATTTAATAATCCGGTTTGGTTCGGTTAACTGAACAAAATATGGAAAAAATCGAAATCAAATCGATTTAATCGGTTCTACAATTATAAAAACCAAACCAAACTAATTTTTAATCAATTTTATTCAGTTTTTGATAATTTGGTTTAATTTAATTGGTTTGGTTTTGTTTTGTTCACCCTTACCTCGGACAGATTTTCACTTCCTTGTATAAACACTGTTTTTCCAATTTAAAAAAAACGCAAATAATCACTTTTTAATATATTTTGTTAAAATCAAGCTAATATTTAAATAATTATAATTCATACCTTTTTAAGGATGCATTCATCATGTATAGTTATTGTCGTCCGAAGGTTTTTAGATAGTTGATTATTGTTTTTATCTTGGAATTTTTTTGGGCCAGAGTTCTTGTCTCGGAATTGAAAACTCTTCTTTTTCTCGTCACCTGGCAAATGGGAATTGTGATACTAAAAAGCCTTAATGCTGTACATGAATTCGATCCTGTAAGACTCATTTTTCCGCTCCCTCCTCCCAATTTCATTTTTAGGAGGGGATTCTATATTAGTAGGATTTGAGCAGTGTGAGAAATGATCTATTATAATTTTGTAGATCCCGCACATAGCGTTCTCTGGCTATGTTAAATTAATAAAGCACAGTCGAACAAATGTAAGCAAGCACTTAATAGATTTACACCTGGGAACATGAGTGAATCTTCTTCATATACACCATTTCTCTTTGTAAGAAACCCGAAAATGGTATACAACTTATCCCAAGTCAAAAACTTTCGACTGGTAATAAATATATTACAACTCGAGGCTTGAGCTACATTACAGAAAGGATTTATAAATTGGTCTTTTGAAGGGAAGAACACAAAACGAGTACCATATCTTCCGACCACCATCAAGAAGAGCAACGAAAAATTTAGATACCATATAGCACATGATAAACTCAACTCATCAGATTGTAGAGACTAAACTCCTATTTATACGTGCACATTTCCAAGAATTTGTCCAAGAGAAACCTTGGTGCCGGTGCTTCCCCTTACCTGAATGCAGATGGTTTCAGTAAATGCGCACGTCAGTCCGGAGTCATGGATTTGATGAGATAGGCTTCAATGCTTGTGAGTTCAGCTTCACCGTACCACACCAAAAAGACGCAATAAAAAGCGAACAGAGATGGGAAACGAAGAGAGAAAAGGGGGGGGGGGGGGATCACAAGCAACCATACTTTGGCCTGACCTACAAGTTGTCAATACAATTTAAAGAAAGAAGCCGCTACATTGGTATATCTTCTCAATCTATTAGAAGTACAATTAGAATAAGAAAACTGGAGGGAAGTTAACTAAAGATATGCAAACTTACCTTGGACAGCTAAATGCCTACTTTCACGAAAAATTGATGTAAACAAAAAATTACATAACGAATTATTTATACTATATCTATTCAAATTGCCATCATGAATTTCTTCCTATCACTCTATTATGTGAAACACCTTTGGATAACCCAAGTACCTAACGGCATTGTACCCCATAATCATCTGTAAGCAGTGGCCAAGCGTCATTTGCCTTACATAAGTCTCTGAATATATTTCTTCAGAAGCACCAAGTGGAATTGTCCCTTTACATCATCATCTGCCGTAAAATCTCAGGCTTCAATTCTGAGATATACCTAACTTCCTTCTTCTTAGAAAGTAATGCAGATCAGATTCTGGGTAATCGAAGCTCTCTGGGAGTTTTGATAGCAATTCATGTTGTCCTTTATTTTTTGAGGATGAATTATTAACAGACGAAACATCTGCTTTGTCTAAGTTTCCAGAAGGCACAACCTGCACCCCAAATGGGATTTGGAAAAAGTAAGCAAAGACTTTTGCACCTTTCATTGGGATTCTTACCATACAAAGAACAAACTCCACACATTACTTGATCATTGCTAGTAGCACCAGCAGTAGTTGTCCTCAACCTTTTTGCCATAGGCATACAGCTTGAACTTGCTCCTTGGTCTTCATCCTTGAAGTTTTGATCAGTTACCTCTGCCAAGAAGTTGAAGGTAAATTGTAATAGTTAAAAAAATAATAAAACAGATATGTTACACCCTCAGCCCCGAAGCCCTCAAAAAGGGTATAAAAAGGTAATGGAATTATATGATTCTTTTTCCTCGATACCCTCTCACTTTACATTCAAAGTAGAGAATATTTAATGCACATTCCAAATCTTTACATGCATTATTTCAAAATTGGTATAAAAACATAATCAGAAAGATATAGTATAGTTCTTTTTCTTCAATAACCACTCACATTATGACAAAAGAAGCCACTATTCAATACACATTTAAAATCTCGATATGCATTATCTTGCAAAGTACTGTCTTCTGAGCAACTAATATACTGGTACCGCATTACTGAACGCCATTTGTTCCATCTAAGTGTGGTCTAAATAAAAGTCCCCCGTTTTAGCCTAGATAATGATTTACTTCTATCAAAAAGGTTTACAACAGGTAAAATATAAAGTAACAACAACAATCCATCAGTAAACCACATTCAAATTATACTGGGCTAATTCCATGCATTGTAAGGAAGCTACATGAAACCAGCGGTTCATGAAAAGCGGTTTGACATAATTACAAGAGAAGACCTCACAGAATCAGGAATGATAGTTTTGTAAAATCATTGCACCTTCGTAAAAAGCATTCACATTAAAGTTTAGATACTTCACACTGTTTTGCAGCATCCATGTAACAGATTTGGCAAAATCATGTGTCACAAATATCCAAGTATCAAAGCATAAAAATTAACTCACAACATCAATGAAGACCAAGCATCAGTAAAAAGAAAACCCAAGGAATCTGCTCTCATCGTTTTTCTTTATTTGTTTATTTTGATTAAAAGAATCTACTGATCTACTCTGACAAACAAAATCAGTCTTGTCACCCCTAGTAATTTGATACATATATCGTTATGGATCAAAAGGTATGTTTTGCCACCTGCCCACACACATATTCTCATATTTTCATATGGTGATACACCACCCTTGCGATGATAGTATTCCAAAATCTATCATACCAGTTATAATTCACTGAAAATTTCATACTGAAATCTTATAATTTGCTTCAGTACATGTTAGCATAGGCTTATAATCAACAAGGTCAACAAAGCAATGTAAGAAAACATTAAATACTTGGTTATTATCCAATTACATTAAAAACCAGATATATGCAGAACTCATCCAGTGACAAGAACACAACTGAGCTGTGCAAATATATCATCATACCAGCAATACGTATTGGCACAACAATGAAGGAGGTTGGTTTACTTTCAATTCATAGTGATTTCCATCTGGAAAGAACACTTTCTTCTCTAACTTCAACATAGAACATAAGAACGCTAGATAATTATCTTTTTTTTTTTGGTTGTTTTTGTTGGGGGGGGGGGGGGGGGGGGGGGGGGAAGGCTTTGGGCATTCATTGTTGCCAGAGTTGTAAACCACAAAAATCAACAGAAGCCTTTACTTTTTTTCAGCTGTGAAAGCCATATAACATAAACAACAGCAATTAAACATTCAACAACAAATATTATCTAAAATTTTACTACGGTTAAGTTTATACTTGATACGCAGCTTCATCTAGGGCAAGGCTCAGGCCATAGATCATTATAGCCTCATAGAAACTGAGGAAACCCAATTAATTTTACACCTCCTCATGTTTGGGACACTTAGGTCAGTGCCATCTGGTCCGTGTGCAATAACTAGACGCATGTCCTACAAGTTTGCCACTAATTTGTCCAGAAGTTGAAATCTACTTGCACACCCCGATAACACTAAGAACGTGATTGTGCATGTGCTTTGTGAGACTATATGAATGTGTTTGAGGGAGAAAAAGAAATACCATCTACATGTATATGACTATGACATGCAGAACAAGGTGCAGGAAAAGCAGGGTGACAGAAAAATCATGTCTAAGCAACAGGGTAACCAGCATGCATAATGCAAGTGTTGCTTGAAGTTACCTGCAGTATAGCCAACTGATTCTCGATGGCTTGAGCGGCATACACAATGCTTCTCTATGATTCTTGGTGACCGACTGGAAAATTTTGAAATCCCTCTCACATGAATCCCCTCGTCACAAGGCATGCCACAGTCATAAACATCAGATTCTCTTGCAGTGCTGCCTCTTGCTGCTGGTGCTAGTCTCAATGGACTTCCTGCAAGAACATGAGAATCAGCAGTGCTCCGTAACACAAGTTCATTTCTTTCAAGGCAGATCTTCTTCCGGCAACCATCTTGTAGAACAAGAAACTGAAAACAACAAAAAATGATAAGGCATGATTGTGCACGGAAGACCATAAAATTGCAAGACATACTCTTAAAATGGAGATGCTATTTGAAATTGATCATGGACCTGCTTGGTCATATTCTGTGAGTTTTGCAAAGTTTTAGATTTAAAAGCTTCCATCGAGTCATTTTGTAAGCTCCAACCACGTAATCGCATAGACTGGTGCAATTCATTCACAAATGAGACCTCTAAAGAATTAAGATATTGACTGTGCTGCTGATCTGTCCATTTTGTTGACTGGTCAACCTGCAAAGTTGCCAGATTGAACAAGAGCTTTGAATTTCCTTAACCATTACAAAGAAAAAGAATAGAAAAGCATCATCATTATAACAAAATCACAGATAAACACCCTCCCACCATGAAATACAATTTTAAAATTGTCTTTTTCAAATTCTAAAATATTTATTGGGAATAAAAAATAAATATTTATACTTAATATAGAAATAGCATCCTTTGAAAAGAAGTTTTGTTAAGGAATATGATTTTAAAAAGAGGGATTAGCAAGGGCTGCTACGCAAAGCCCTCAATTTTCTCCTACCATTGCAAGTCCTTACATGACCTCATTAAAATTATCTGGCATTACCACTCCTTTTACAGTCTTCGATGGGTTCTTATAGCACCTGAAAGAACAGTGGTCTCCTTTCTACTTTGAAAAATCAGATGGAAATAAGTATAATTAAATACACGCTTGTTCACTAAAACCATTTTTTAAAAAGGAATTGTCATTACCCAAATGGTCATCTTGCAGATACTGTTTTAACCTGGCAAGTAAGCTTGTTCCACATGTTCCTTCATATTGAATATCTCAAATCTTGATTTCTCATCCATCTTAGCATGTTTAACTTTTCATAATAGCATATTCTTAAATGGATTTCGAAAGTTCTTCCTCTAATTGGAACCTCAAATGGTGTTTAATTTCTTGCATTAAAGCTTCTGGAAGAATCAATATTTGTTCTAGTACGCTTGCCAAAAGTCCTCTGATTATATTTCTTTTAGCACTCCTTATGATCGCCAAGATGGGAGTATGTATAATTGTATAGCATTTAAGATTGTTAGCATACACCAAACTTATATCAACTTCCACCAATATGAAATCCTTTCATTTAAGCATTAGATGCGAACCACAAGTACATGCTAAGAAATTACTTAAAAAAGATTTTCAAGTAACTTCTAAGCGAATTTCTAAGTTTCGATTTAGATATTCAAGTAACTAAAACCGTGTTTCAAAAAAATAATGTCATAAAAAAAAAATTATATTTCACATAAACCACCAAGATGATTAATTCTCCAACTCACAGAATAATAACAAATCATTAAGGATAGAGGAAGAAAGATAAGTAAGAGTTAACAGAATCTACTCCAAACAAGTAAGTTGCTATATGAACAACAAAAGCACATTTAGTAAGTTGAACATAGAGATTAAAAATGTAAAGTTCATCACAAAACTTCAATGGTCAAACCTAAACGAGCTGAACGGAGTCAACCTCTGTTCCTGAAAGACTGTAGAAACAAAGCATAATTGAGGCCATCGGTTACTAATCTTCAACATTATTTCAGTTGCCTCGCAATCCTCCCCTCATTAAATTTGTCCTTTAAAAATATTTTTAAATATATTCTCGACTCATTTATCGCTGAATTTACTCGAAAAGGATCGGAAACCAGCTTGCTATGTGTTCTAAATAAATTAAAACACGCCACTGAATGCCATGCAAAACACAATTGCCTGATTAAATACTAGGAACATAGTTTATTCTCTAAAATAACCTAATATCTATATAGCTATCCATAGACATATTTTCAGCCAGTTAATCCAACAGACTCCAGGATCAACCTTCTAAATTGCAATATTCCTCCAAAAACAGGACCAAATATTTTTACAGAAAACAAAAAATTGGAAATTCTATGAAGTGCGTAAAACGAGAAACAAGTAGAACTTCCATTACCGGAAACGGAGCCGCGCAATGATGAGAGGAACCTTTGGAAGTATTATCCACCGTGATGGCGGATGAATCCGAGTTCATCCGAGTCAAGTCGGTTCCGCAACCGTCGAACGGGTCTGGATCGGACAACGGCGAGTGAACAATACGCCGGATATTCTCCTCCATTTTAAGTGATCTAACAAAACGTGGAGATTGTGTGAGAATTTAGAGAGAAAATGGTGCCTGAATTGTAGCAGAGAAACGCGCTGGGTTCTTCTGAGCAGGGCCGCGAAGAATGAGAGGGAAGACGAGGGAAGGAACGAAAGAGGCGGTGTCTTTTGGGACCAAAAGGCTCCACATGGCGTCGCTTTTACACGTGTCAGTACCATCACCAGGGTGCCACGTCATCACGGTGATAATATCTTGGGCTAATGTCAACCAGATATTTTGAGTCAACCAGATATTTTGAGAGTTATGAAGGTAGTTGGCATTTTAGGGACCGCCTCGCTGATGATATTTTGGGACTGGGAGTGAAATCACGCGGAGTCTTTGGCGCGTGTAACTAGTGGGCTGCTTGCTTTTTTTTTAATATTTAAAATTTTAATCTGATTTGATTTTGAATCAAAACCTAAATCTAATTTTATAAAATGAGACTTTATTTAGTTTTCAATTATAATCAATTTAGTTCAAGTTATTTATTTAAATAATTTAATTTTTTATATTTATTTTTCAATTATATATATGCATTATATTACTAATTAAATATAAAATTACTTAATTAATAATATATCTATAAAATTTAAACGTAATTATTTAAAATTATAATAAATAAAAAATATATTATAAATTAATAATCACATATTCATCTTTAATTATATTTTAAATTTTTGATAATTAATTATGAATTAATCATGTATTATATTATCAAAGTTAATAATTTTTATATTTGAGTCTTTGGTTCATTTTAGTTTAATTTTAATTGAATCAAATTAAATTAAATAAAAATAAATTAATTAAATTTCTTTTAACATTAAAAAGATAAATTAAACCTTTTTTAGATTTTATTTTGATTTTAATCAATCTAATTTAGTTTAATTGATTTGATTTGATGTTGAATATCCAACTTTCTCACACTTGCTCACACATGGCTGGTCTCTTTCTAAAGGATCCCAACACGGCACCACCACACCATCGCCAACGCGTGAAGTCAAATCAGTATTTGACTGGACTCCCAATAAATCCCAAACAGGACATACAATGATATATTTATGTTTCTATTTATAATAAATTTAATATATTTCTTTTATGAATGGAATTTACAAGAATCTCTGCATAGCATATACTGACTAGTGATTTTTGGCACTTATATCCCTTTCAGGAGCTTAACCTTTCTGGTATCAATTTTTTAAAATAAAAGCATAATCTTTAACATATTAACACAAATGATAGTTAGTAACTTAGTATGCATTAATTTTAAGTGTTAAAAATCCTGATCATTGAATTCAGAAGCATTCTTTCAAATTGTACAAAACCTATTTTTTATTTTGCCGAAAATTTGCAGACATCAATATCATGCAATATCGCTGTGAGGACCAGGGAACAACTCAAATAATTCAATAGAGTGAGTAGGAACAATTTTCATTTCTTTTTTTTTTCTTATAGATTAAAGAATTATTATTGCAAATGATATTTTATAACATGGCTCAGATTGGCTTGAAGAGATTATCTGATCACAAGTTAATTGGTTAAACCAGCTCAATCGATAATTAATTAAATAATGTCATAAATACATTAAAATAATAATTAATTAATTTTAATATGTATAACATATGTTATCTTATAACAATTGTGTTTGAATTTATGACTTTTAATAAAATGATTAATAGAAATTGTGATAAAAGCTAAATGTAAGTATGCTATGGTATTAAACATAATAATATTTAAGTAAATATAAAATTCTGATTCTAATTTAGGTGGCTATTCACATTTAAAAATACTCTAAAGCCGTACAATTTCACTTGGGGAGGTTTTATAGTTTTTACATACTTCAAAACTAATAGAGAAAACGCAAGGGTCATTCCCAATCAATACAGTGTGTGTTTAGAAAAATATTTTTGTCTTTCAAACCACGTTTTAAAAAAAATAACAAAATGTTACTTCTAATAAAAATAGATAACCAAACGTGATTTTGACGATTCTCACTATTTTTTCTAACTCACGCAAAAATTGTTCATGAACGTCAACTTTGGAGGCCACTTGAATCGAATACCCTTGCTCCCATTATTATCCAGCAACGGAAAGCAAACACTCTGACCCAAATATCTCTGTCCCTGTCTCTAGCAAATTAAAAAATGAAAAGAGCTCTTATTTACGCGGCAAAATTTCCCCCTTTTGGTGCTTGGGAAGTTGGGCCCTTACACTGTTTGAATAGGAGGGAGAGAAGTGAAAAGAGAGAAAAATAATAATAATAAATGTTAAAAAAATATTTTTTTATATGTTTGGATCAATAAAATAAAAAATAAAAAATTATTAATATGATATAATAATATTATTATTTAATATTAATAATTTTTATCAATTATTAAAATATTTTTAAAAATTATATTTGAAATATAAATTAATTATTCTAAATTTATACATATATATTTTTTAAAATAAAAAAGAAATATAATAAAAGAAATAAAATTCAATTTAAAAGAATGATCAAAGAATCAAAAAATATTTGAATAAAATTAAAAAAAAAATTATTAAAAAGCACACATTCAAAACTTAAAAAATATATTCTTTAAATTTAATTAGATTTTATTTTTTAAAAATTATTTGTAAATTATTATTTTAATACAATAACTATAATTATTTATTTTAAAATTTTATAAATACAATTGAATGCTTTTATATATATATATATATATAATTTATTAATTTTAATGTTAAAAAAAGTTATTATTTTGCAAAAAATATTTTTTATTAATTAATTTTACTATAAAATTTTAAATAAATAATTATAACATTAACTAATTAATTAAAATGTTAAAAAAATTTATTGACAATGGATAATTTTTCTTTAATTATTTCTGACTGAATGGTAGTTGGATTGTATAATTCGACTATCATTTGGAATATAGTCATATGCTTTATATATATATATATATATATTTTATGTTAAAAAATAAGTTATTATTTTATAAAAAGTATTTTTAATTAATTTATTTATTTATTAAAATTTTAAAAAATTTTAATAATGCTGGATAATTTTTTTTCCAATTGAATAATAGTTGGATTATATAATCCAACTGTCATTTGGTCATAAACATCCAACTGTTATATATATATATATATATATTATTAATTTTAATGTTAAAAAATAACTTATAATTTCTTAAAAAAAATATTTTTATTCATTAATTTTATTATAAAATGTTAAATAAATAATTATAATATTAATTAATTAATTAAAATGTAAACAAAATTTAATGATGTTATATATATTTTTTATTATTCTTGTTAACAAATCATTTATATATATAATTTGTTGATTTTAATATTAAAAAATGTGTTATTATTTTGTAAAATATATGTAAAAACCCGACGTGAAGAAGAAGGCATGCAGAGAAGCTGACTTTTCCATGCAAAATTGTATAGCTGTCACGCACCATTTTTCCTCTCTGTGAGTTTACGTATGTACCCCTTATCTCACTTCCTTTCAGCTGGTTTTTCGGTCATTGCTCATCCAGAATTTCTGCAATATATATTCTCCAACGAAGCAGGCACAGAACCGACAGATGCATCCTCTGTTTTGCTTCACGCTGGTTTTCATCTTCTTCGAGCTGCTGGACGTTGATTTTCTGCTTCTTCACGCCTTGAGTTTGCTTCCATTGAGCTGCTTCCTTCAGTCGCATACTCCTCCTGTTGGATGAAGACTGGAGCTGACCGAAAAAGTTCCTTTCTTCTCCCCTGTTCAGCGCTGATTCTGGTTCGAGTTTCAGAGGCTGAGTTGCCCCTTGAATTTTGCTAAGTTTTGCTGCTGATTTTGGGTGAGAGAATGTCAGAAAAATTCTATTTCTTCTCCTCTGTTCAGCGCCACTTTACTGCCCCTGTTTAGAGCTAATTTTTCTAGTTCTGGTTTGAATTTTAGCTGCAGAAATCTGGTCCGTTTTGCTGCTGGTGGCTAGTGAAATCACGCTAGAAACTATTCTCCCCCAGCTGCCCGTTCTGCTGTGCGTATTTCTTCTGCTGAACAGTGCCTCATCTCCCTTGCTTTCGGTTTTCTGCACCCTGTTTTGGTCTTGCAGCTATTTAACTAATATATATATATATATATATAATTTAGAATCTCTTTTTATTATTTAGAATAAAGATTTTATATGTGTCCAATCTCTAGTGGTTGCTTCCACCACCAACTTTCTTTATGTGAGTGATTTTTACCCTCCAAAAACTTCTTTAGCCGCTCTTTTAATGCAATTGGCCATCTTATACCACATCACAGAGGTTTCTTCCTATAAATTCCAATTCCCTTTCTTTTCGTTTAAGCTAAGCTTTGTGGCTGTGGGTGTGGCTGATTGATTAATGCCACTTTCCTATACGTGTTTTTGCGCTGCTTTTCCTCCTCTTTGATTTTGAGTCTAGTTAAGGAAATGGTACCAAAAATAATAATAATAATAATAATAATGATAATAATAGCATGGTTTTGTTTTTGTTTGCTCCCTTGAGCGAAGGTGAGCCTTGGAATGAGAAATCCCAGAACACCTTACTGTATATGTAAGGAGAGCGTGAAATTGAGTAGAGGAATAAATTTTAAATTTAGATAAGTCCTGTATGAAATTTATTGGGGTGATTCATTTTCTAAAATTTGATGAACGGGTATTGTAGGAAATTCCGGAGATTGAGGTATAGCTGAGAAAGGGTCAGAAAATTTCTATAGTATTGCGGAAGGTGAGTAAGTAATGCGGATCGTGGGTAAACGAAAAATTATTATTTTATTATTAAGTTTCCTTGCAGTGTTCTAAAATTGGGTAATCTAGTTATGAAGATACCTATTTAAATGTTTTGTGATATATATGTTTACCAAATTTGATTTCAACCGAAAATTTTGCAAGTTTACGGATGTTGAATTAATTGGAAATCCTACTATGAAACTGATCTGAACGATACTTTGTCTGAAATGTTAATTGGTGAAACTGTACTATTTTATGGAGTTATCTGCTCAGAACCCTATAGCTAACAGCAGTAGATGTTAGCCCTGGTGCACCATGATCTGTACCTCAGCTAGCAGGGACAGTGCTAGTCCCGTGTGTAGGCCACCACACGCGGACTTATATATTTCCGCAAGCTGAATGCTATGCGTCTGTAGTGACTTTTCCCCGCGAGCTGTGTACTCTGCGTTTGTTCCAATTGGTTCTGTTTAGATGTCTTCGGTGCATTTTGAGAAAAAATTTGTATAAAGCATGTTCCATATGGATTTTATGTATATATATATATATGTAAACTTATTTGACTTTATGTTTATTTTAATAGGTTGGTATTGCTTATTCACTGAGTATCAAACTCATTGTTTCATAAACTATTTTTTTTCAGAGAGCAGTACTAACCCTACTCGACCCCCAGCAGCTTTCTAGTGTTGATCTTTTGATTACTCCGTTGGACGAGCCGGCAGTTGCTCATGTGGGTGTATTTTGGGTGTACATGTATTTTGTTTGAAACTTTGTAAAACTTTGTAAAGTTAGCTCCACTGAATCATAGTTAGGGTCATCCCCACACCCCAGATATTTCTTTTGATCTGATTGGACCTGAGTTCACCCCTTGGGATGTATTGCCTTGTCTGAGACTTTGTAGAAATTTCGAGAGGTCTACGTTATAGAGGAGACTCTGTTGAAATTTCTACAAATGTCCTTTAAAGAAAAGCTTCTATGTTTTCTATGTTTCAAATTGATGCTTATAAGTATTGTCTTTATGCTTCCGCTTCTGCGTCAGAGTACTTAAATTTTGGGATGTAACAATATATTTATTATTAATTAATTGTATAATAAAATTTTAAATGAATAATTATAACATTAATTAATTAATTAATTAAAATGGTAAAAATTTTGCTATTAGATTTCAAACCACACTGCGTAGAGTTTTTCTCTCAAAATCTCTCCATTTTTTGAGAGAGAACTTTTTTGTGGGACTCACACCCATTTTCGTCCTAACTTTTCTTTCCTCTCTTTTTTTCTCTTGCATTCAAATGGGCTAAAATTTATTTTCTTCCCTCTTTTCTTCTCAACTTTTCTCTCCCCCTTACTTTTCACCCCATCTAAACATACCATTAACAAATATGAAGAGAAAAGACCAGCAACTTAAAGGGGGAAAGAGAGGCCACAGTTCACTTATGATTTGTTTATTATACAAAAAATTAGGTATAAAAAAAATAAGAACATAATTTTAGAGGTAGAAAATTATTTTAATACTTCTACTTTTAATAATTGAGTCATAATTAATAAATAGTATTAAATAATAATTATAAAAAAATTGACATTTCACATAATTTTTCTTCTTCAATTCCATTTCCCTTGCCTTACCAATCATGCCATTATAATGGGACAGAGAATGAAAGGTGAAAGCTTACCTGATAGAGGGAATGCCAACTTGTTTGAATAGGGAGGTGACACCATAGTCTAATACCCTTGGGATTTTCTATCGTGTTACCCCTCTCTTTCCTTTTGTACAAAATCTATTTAGGAGGAAAGACAATTTATCAATGTTTTTAAAATCGAATCAATCATTGAACTGGTAAAAATATTAGTTCAAAATTTATTGATTCGATTGTAATTGAATTGTAGTCCAATCGATGATAATAAACAAATAAATATATTATATAATTTTAATATTATTTTATAAATATATTTATATAAAAATTTGGTATCATTTTCACATATTTGATGTAGCAGACTTAGTCTAACATTCCTTTCTTTTTGCATAGACAAGGTTTGATCCATGAGTTGCATTGTTTTGGAAGAAATAATTAATATGTATATATATATACATATAAAAGTTTGCACACGAGTAATGACAAACACTTGCAAGTGAAAGCAGCAATACTCTTTTATGAAGCCTAAAGGAATAACATTCAACCCATGAGTTGCATCTTTTTGGAAGGAATAATTAATATGTACATAGATATAAAAGTTTGCACTTAATTAATGAAAAGCACTTAGAGGTGAAGTAGCAAATATCCTTTTGTGAAGGCCCCAGGTATAAGTTTCAAGACTAGTGTGAAACACTTTCATGGAATATACCATAGACTAGTTCAACCAACAAAAAAATCAACAATTTTCAACAAAAATTAATTAGTCAAATTCAATTTTTAACCAACATTGACTGATTTTTGAAGTTGCCTATTTCTAAGCTTCTCTGGACTGAATCATTGTTTGGTTCATCCATTGGCTTGATCTAATTTTTATTACCATGGAATTTAATGAATTTTACTTTAAGATAATTTTACATATTTTATATTTTTATTGAATAATGATATAAAGAATTATATATAAATCTAATCTTATTGTTATATTATGATATAAAACATTTTTTCCTGCGAACGATATAAAATATCTTGATATGTAAATATCTTTCATGCTTTATCAATTAAAAATTCAATTAATATTGTATAAGCTTGATAAAATTAACAACTTTTCTCCAATATGACATTTTCATAAGTTTTTAAAACGCCTTTAAAATTATTCGACAATGAGATTTAACACAAACTCATCTAATGATATCCTTAGTGTATAATAAAAAAACATTATGGTTATATTTTCCTTAAGTTTGCCAATAACGTACACACTAGTTCGTTTCTCCTATTCATTCAAGGGTTACCAAAAAAAATTATAAGAAATCATTTCCAAAGTAAAATTTTAGGTTTAATCTCTTAAATTTAGATTTAACTCTTTTTTCCTCTTTAAAATATTTTTGGATTATGAAAAATTGATTAGAAGGAAAGAAAAAAAAAAGATTAAAATTAGGAAAAAAGGAAATATCAAATTTAAAGTTTTTTCTTCTTTTCTTTTCACTCTATTCTTCTGAACCCTAGCATATTAATATATATATATATACACACATACACCCATGAGGCTTTTCCTTCCAGTTGTGTTAATTTCCCACGCATG
Source organism: Erythrophleum ivorense (assembly GCA_026724425.1). NCBI lineage: Eukaryota > Viridiplantae > Streptophyta > Magnoliopsida > Fabales > Fabaceae > Erythrophleum > Erythrophleum ivorense. The sequence goes on from JAIUCV010000003.1 coordinate 3,114,192, forward strand.
TTCTTTATACTTGCCCTTCCCTAAACTCGTAGGGCTATATTGCCCAACTCCTATCATGCTCTACCCAACACAAAGAAAAATTCTAAAATCCAAAATTAATAAGTATAAATTTTTTATTTTTGGGATACAAATTAGACCTTTCAATTATTATCATTTCAAAACCAAACCTTTAAGTTTTTAGTCTTTTTAACCGAAAAAAAAGGTAAAAAGTAAGAAGACACCCCTTAGGCACAATATGATTTTCTCATTTTTCAAATTAATTATCTTTCATTTATGTTTAAATTATTCTTTTGGTCTTTAAAATTTTACTCAATTTTAATATGATCCCCCTAATTGAAAAATTGTAATTAACTCTTTCTAATTTAAAAAAATTGTAATTTAATGTGTCCTTACAATAAATATTAAACTTTTGTAAACATGACTTTACATTTTATTAACATGACTAATCATGTTCTATTTTGACACTTTATAATTATACAATTTAAGCATAAGGCAAGAAAAAAATATCTAAATATAAAATAAAAAATTATCAAAATTATAATTTTATTTCCCTTTCATTCCCCTCCATAGTCATCAATTCAAACACTCCTCAAGCGCAAATCCAAAGGAAAAGATGTCTGTTTCCCTCTATGCGGGTAGAGAATTGTGTCTCAGTTTCTCATGAAAATTTGGAAAGTTCAAAATCGGTAACCTGAATAAAATACACAGTGATAGTGACTCCAATGGTGATCATTAACACTCGTCAAAATAATATTCACATTTCACATACAGGGAAAATCTTGGCCAGTGTAATGGAACTTAGCTAAAGTTACACTCAAAACAATTTATGATCAACATAAATGAGAAAAATTGATCAAATAATATACACAGTGACCTAAACTTACCTCTATTAAATTATTCAACCATAGGAAATGGATTCAAACCATGTTGAAAGGTACTAACTAGATCCCAAATAGAAAAACAGTTCGAGAAATGAATCGGTTTTCCAGTTTTTTACTCATGAACCATGGGATAATTGGACATGCCAAGATCATTCTTAGTTTGATGCATATCAGAATGGCAGGGAGTCCTCGGTATCGAAGTTCGAACTGTGATGGACACATCTTCGAGCCCAGTGTTCCTGCAAGTTTTACCAAAATGAAAGAAAGATCAGAAAGAGAAGATCCCAAATATAAAAAGATGAGGTTTTTAAACCGAGATTTGTAATTACCTTAATGTGAAAGTGCATGGAGAGAGGATCTCAAATGCGTCTCTTGGTGCCTATCCTAATGTGAAAGTGTTGAGTTGTTCTGTCTCCCTCAAGGCTACCCATATTTTCTTAAACGTAGAGAGATGAAAGGAAGGGATATAGTTAGTTAAATAGAGGTGCTCAAAGTCACTACTTCCCATCAAAGGTTTTTGCCTTTTCTTTTTTTCCTTCAATTCGTGCAAGCCAAACTTCGTTTGGAGGATCGTCTTGTACGTCTTCGTTGATCGAGCAATTAATTCTGATATCAAAGTCGATATCTAAAAGCACTAGCTCGCGTCTATGTATTCATATTCACCTAGAAGCATATAAATGTTAGTTTTCGCTAAAGCTATCAAAATCGGACATAAGCTGACTTATCCCGGGTCTAGGATTAAGTGAGTGATCGAGTCAAATTAAATTTACTCATTTATTAAAATGGTCAAGAAATGTTCAACCCAATTTATTAGTAGGATTAAACAAGTTAACTCATTTAATTTACCAAAAGATTAAAAATAAAAAAGACAGCAAATAGCATTCAACATTAAACAAATAATCAAATTAAGTATCTAAAACCTAAACAACTAGTTCAAAACTTAAACTCAAATTTTAAACACTCAAAGAACTTCTTTGATAATCAACATTATGTCATTATTATCAAATAAAATTTAGTCCAAGTGTCCTTAAACAAAAGCAATTAAAACAAAGCAAAATAAGTGAAAAAGAAAAATTTGGAAATATGTAATTCTTCAAATTTTTTCTTAATGAGTCTGGTTGTATTATAATATTTATTTTAAAAAAATAATTCACAATTTATATGAATTAGCCTGTATAAATCATAAATTAAGTTACTGGGGTCAAAACAACTCCGAAGCTATACAAATTAATGAAATCTAAATTCAACTCATTATTTTAAAAGGTTAAACAAATCAACCAATAAATTCAATCTTTGATGGTTATAATTTTCACCTCTCCCTTCTATGAAAATGGCTGCATATATCCTTACACAATGTTATGATGTTGGATGGCCTGTACATTTTGAATTTAAAATTCAATTTAATTAGACATGATTAAATACTTTTTTCAATAAAAAAGAGTTGATTATTTTTTCTTGTATACCTAAATTATATAGCCCTTTTCTTTATTATGAAAATAAATGCAAACCTTCTTTATTAATTTTTTTTATTAAAAATATAACTTATTAAGAATATATTTCTTAAAATTTTATTTATTTTATATTTAAAATTATAAATTCAATTTATTTTAAATTTAAAAAGTGACTTTTTAATATTATTGAATACATATTTAACGTTTATTATATTATATAAATAATAAATATTAAGGTATTTGAATCAAAATATATATAATTATAACTTTAGTTTAAAGAATATTATTATAGCGCATCTTTTTATATGAAAGAAGAGTATCATTTTTTAAAATAAAAAAACACAGCACAGATCATGTAGATTGCGCACTTCTCACAAAAAAGAAATTTAATTTACCCAAAATAATGGATAATTTAGAATTTGACATTTGGAATTTGAATATTTGGGAGATGACACATGGATCGTGTAGGTACATTTTTTTTTTTAAAGAGAATTATCTGTTGAAAGCTTAATATCACAACACTTGAATTTTTTGCTGCATTAATTGCCTCTGTAGAATTGCTTTATTCTATTGTAAAATGTAAATATAAACTCTCACCCGTCCAGGCATGTATGACTACAACTCAAATTGAAACCTTGATCGATGCTTGGGGTAGAAAAAAAAAATTGAATATAAAGTTAGTATATAACCAAAAATCAAACAGAATTGAAATAAAATATATTTTACTAGAAAAAGAATAATTATGGAATCAGATCAAAATCTGGTAAGATGGTGTATGTATTAATATAATGTGTGAATGCGCGATAATTGACATATTAATTAATGTTGTCTGCTGTGCACGCGCAGGTAGATGATTGCTGTCGCACCGCACAAGCAACCACCTGGGCCCATTGCTTCAACCTCGTCTTCTTCGCATCCAAATCATCACCTTTACCCAAAATTTCAGCCGTTAGATAATCACCCAATAACCCATCGCCCATCCTATCCTACGGCTCAGCTTGATAAAAGTTATCAATTTAATCATTACATAAATATATTATTTGATTTTAAACTCTTGAATTTTATAAATATACGAGTTAGTTATTAAAAAAGTGAAAACATCAAATTTACTACATGTTAATAATGAGTTTTTTTTTCTTTTTCTTTTTACTTAATGAAGTAAAAATTCAATCCTAAAACTTAGTGTTAAATATTTAAATTTTTTTCATCACTTGATCACGGTTAGTGGCATTTTGGACACTAATTTGTATATTCATTAATTTTTAGAGATTAAAATTTGATATTATATTATTAAAAAATATTTTACTTTTAATTAAAACTTAATTATAAAATTAATATATAAATTTTAAAACATTCCTAAACATTGGTCTAAAATAACAAGAAAAAAAATCAAATCTCAATTAAAATTTTCAACTAAAAATGATTTTTTTTAGAAGTTAAACCTTAAGTTAATCAAATGTTTTTATCACAGTCAAAATAAGTGAACACTTATTATTAATTTTTAAAAATAAATAAACTCTTATTATTAATTTTAATTAAGAGTTGTAATTTTCAATTAATTTCAAAATTTAGGAAAGTATCCTATCATATTTTAAAATTAATATCTAAGTTCTTCAATAATATTTTCTGTTTTAAAAAATAACACTCTCCCAAAATAAAGAAATACATTATATTTCTCTACAATAAAAAAATAAGTTATGATTTGTTTATTTTAACTAAAATATTCTTATATGCATCACTTATATATAAATGCAATATAAAATAATTTTTAAATTTAAATTAAATTATATTTATGCTTCCAATCATCCAAAAAAATTAAAATAAAAATTTAAGTAATGCATTTTCTGAATAAATTATAATTATAATAAAAAAATTATTCTTAGGGGTAAGAGTGATCCTATGGTTTTAACAAAAGTTTATCAATATTTTGGCTTCAAATTGACGTATTAATTTTATAAAATTAGCCCAATGTAGTTTCGCTCGACAGTTAAAAGAGTTACATTACCTGGATCAAATAGGGCGGCGGAGGTTCCAGTGTCGCAGTCGGAGGCCATGGACGATGTAGACGAAGATTTTGACAAGCTGTGATTGTACTGCTTATGAACCGCTTGATACAACTCCAGAGCTGGAATTGTATCCGACAGCTTCGGGTCGATATCCGGCGAATTGAACCCAAACCCGAGCTCGATGCAGGCTTTGAGTTCTTCTAAATCGTCCTCGGAAAGGCTCTTGCTGAGGCGGTGGCGGCTGCGGCTGCCGGCAATGTGATTACTTTTTCGCCTCTGCCACGCGTCTTCCCGGAGCGTGTCCGGCGACCAAGACTGCTGCTTATAGAGTGGGCGCCGCAGCGGCGGCGCGTGGGGTGGTTTGGACATGGTTAAACGGCGGTGCCGTTTAGAGATTGGATTGGAGGACGCAGAAGTAAGTGGAAGTAGTTTATAAGGGGAGGTTTGATTCTTAATAATTTCGTTTCTCAGAAGGATGAGGTGGTTATTGTATTTTAATTTTTTTCTAAACAAATATAGTTTACAATTTTTTTAATGAAAATAAAAAAGATGAATTTTTGTCAAACAATCTGTTCTGTAAAGGAAGGAATCTAAGAATTTAATTTTTAATTAAAAAAGGCTGAGATATTATTTTGATTAGAAGATGGGCTGGATTATCATTAAAGGGATAATTTAGGATCCACTAAGCAGTGATGATGAACTTGGTCACCAAGAAAATTGTATACTTGGCTGGAAACATCATATAAAATATTCATCAATAAATTTGATAACAAATTTGGTAAAATGTCATTTATACTCTTAACATTTATATAAGTATATCAAATGATTAAATAAAAAAGTACAGGGACCTTTTTTTCTTGGGGCCTTCCTCGTCAAATATAGAATTGTGACAATAAAAGTAGACATTTAACAAAATCAAATTGTGTCAACACACGATTTTTTTTGATTTTATATTTGTTGATGGTCACTTATTAGTATATATTTATCAACGATGAGTTACTATAAAAATAAAAGTTTCTTTTCATCCTTATAGTTTTCAAAAGTTTTAATGTAGTTCCTATTGTTCAAAAATTTAAAATTAGGTCTTCATAATTTAAAAAATTTTAATTTAATTTTTATTGTTAAACCTTTGTTAATATTTTGTCAAATTTAATTGACATAACTAATCATATACTATCTTAATATTTTAAATATATGTGATTTAAGTTAATGTATCCAAATCATTTAACATATATTGCATCACATAGTTCATTTTACTTCTTTATCTACTTTTACTCTTTTTGTCATTATACATATTTAGAGTATCAAGATTCATTTTAGCAAACTTTAAGGATCAAAAGGATAGTTTAAATAAATTAGGTACAATATATATATATATATATATCAGGACATGTTTATAATATATTTATTTATAGTGATTTGATTTATTTATTCTTAATATATTAAATTTATGAGAATATTTTTGTTAAAGTAAAAACTTGAAATAACATATTTGTTTATTTAAATCATTTCCTATAAATAAAGGAACTATTTTTATTCTTTAAAATAAAAAAATAGAAGACAAATGAATCATAAAAGAAAAAATTGAGAGAGATAGAGAGAGGAACAACAAATAAAAGTTGAAAGCATTAAGGAGGACAGGGTGGCTAAGTGGGAGTTGCACCGACTGGGAAGGACTGGAAAGTTAATCAAACATGCAATCGAATATATGTATATATTTTTTATGTGAGTCGCTGATTTGCGAGGGTTTGGAATACTACATGCACCCAACGGCTCAGCGAGGTTCGGTTCGGTGCGTGTCAGATCAACAGCTATAAGCCCCAAGCTAGCACTAGCAATAACCTGCGCCAACCTGGCACAATATTCTCATCTGAAAAATAAAAAGAGAATCGTTTTTATATTTCGTCATTCATGATCTCACAATTTGTATCTTTTTCCTACTTAATAAATCGTTGTATTTATTTTTCCACTATTACAAGTGCCTTGAAACTTTGCTGGAGTGCTTTCTTAAAAAAAATAAAATAAAATAAATATATTTTAATCAATTGAGTTCTCCAAATCACAAACGTAAACTCAAAAATTCCCGCCTAGTTATTTAAAATTTTCTTACAAAATTACACTTAGCGACACTGTAAGTTATCATATTTTATTTCCATTAGTAAAATGTACAAATAATCTTTCGCGAGCACGATGCACCAGAGTGCAATATTATTTAAAAAATTTTGAGAATTAATTCTTGGACCATCTCAACTCAAAGAAGTGAAATATTACAAAATTCCTCACTGCGGTACATTTGGCTGTGTTATCCTTCTATTTTCTTTTTCTCTTTCTTTTTTTTGGTTAAATCACATATAAACCAAATATTTTTAAACAAACATAGTTTATAAAAAGAAATATTAAAAAAAAAAATATTAGCATACCATTTAGTAAGGCTGTATCAGCAGGAGAGTCATTGAACGCCAAGACCTTAATCTTCATAGCTTTTAATAAAAATGTATTAGGACGGGTTGTTAAGTTCTACATCGGTTAGAAGTTGGATTAAAGTATTTTTTATAAGACTTGTGGTAAATTTTATCTTATAAGTTAATTTTTGAAATTGAGTTACATCTAAACTTAATTGTAATATGATATTATAGTCTTGGTTTGATTTTAGAGTTATCTGTAAATGTCTAATTTTATAAATTTTATGTTTCAAATGTCCAGTCCTAAATGTGAGGGGTTGGTGTGTTAAATCCTACATTAACTAAGAGTTGGGCCAGAGTATTTATTATAAGGTCTGTAATAAATCTCATCCTATGAACTAGCTTTTGAAATTAAATTAGACTCAAATTATTGTAATATGGGTGTCAAACCCTAAAGGAGGTGTCAAAGAGCTTGCGGATGGTGTTTGATTGGTAAATAACAGCTTTTGCAACATTTCTTCCACATTGGACATGGTAGCTAGCCTCCATTTGCGAGAGATGGTGGTCTGTGGTGCGCTTGAATTCCGTCATGTCCTCTCAGTTGAGCCGGAGAGAGCATCTTGCATGTGAGCCTTGCGAGTGTCGTTTGCCATGGAAGCCCAAGGAAAGCACCAATTGATAGTAGCAGTTCACTGGAATGCAATAAACAATGAACAAAATAGAAGATGCTGTTAACTGGAAAAAAAAAAAAAAAAACGATGCAGTGAGCTGAATGTTTGAGAAAAAGGCAAGAAATATTCCTTTATTTGAGAAGAAGGGTAAAAACTCCACTACTCAAAATGCCTCAGAATCATCTTGCCCTGTTCTTACCAAAAACACAACTGAATAGCTAAAATGGAAATACAAAAAAGGGCAAACAACCATAACAAACTAATTGTGATAAGCTTTTGACACGTAGCCTTCTCCTGAAATGTCAATATTCTATCTCAAGTGTAGTAATCTGTTAACCAGTTGGGGACCCTCCTCTCCCTTGTATTGTGAGTACTCCTATTCATACTTTGGGTCATGGGCTCTTCAATTGGGCCCTCATTTTTATTAAAATTCATATTATATTTATTATATTATTAAAAAATTACACATTTTGTATTTTAATAAAAAATAAAAAAATTATATGTAATATTTTTTTTTTGTAAAATTCAAATTAATTTCATGAGTATTTATCTGAGGGGTAAAGAAACAATTTCAAAGGAGCAATGATTGGGGGGCAAATGAAAAATTTTAAATTCCATGAAATATAGGAAGAAGCAGGCATCCAATCATAGTACTTCTTCAAATCTGATTCCGCATTCTGCCGCATATCACGTGAAAGTTTGAAACAACCACCACCGCTGCATTCAACCTCAGAATAATTGAAGCCCCCAGCAGAATCGGCCAGCTTTCCTATTAGATTTCTTTAAGTAATTACGATAACTTTCTTAAATATATTTGATATTTTATTTTAAAAAAAGTACACTTAATTTTCATTTAATTTATTTTTTTCAATATAATTAATTTTCTATAAAATATGAATTTATTTCAAAAATAAAATTATTTAATTATTTTCATTATCATATTAAAGATAAAATCACACTTTTATATTATAATTTAATATTCACTTAATTATCTTCACTATTGTATTAAAAAAATTATAATTTAATGCTACGTTAAAAGGTTAACTTTTTGATAAAAATAAATTAAAGATAAAGATTTTACAATATATATTAAAATGTTAGGAGAATTGAATATATTTTTTTGAACAGAAAGGAAATAAATATAGTTTAACTTAATTTTGAGAAAATTAGCATAATTTGCTCTAATTTTGCCAAAAATAAATTCATACGCTTGATAGTAAAAAATATTATTTATTACATATTTAAATGAGATCTAACGATAAAAATTTTCAATACTTCATAATACCATCTTTTTTTTTTCATCGGAATTTGAGTAAAGTTATTCAACCTTAAAAAATATTTTTTATTAAATAAATTTCAATTTTTTTAAGAAGCGCTTCGTTATGTAAAATTAGTCTTGATAAAATTGAAAAATATTATTAGCTGTATTTAAAAATAAATGAATATTTTAAAGAAATTATTGCAATACTTTTTATTAAAACATTATATATATATATATATATATGTGTGTGTGTGTGTGTGTTTAAAGAGACAATTATATGATAATTAATTATAAAAAAAAATTAATGTGTCATAAATTTATTAAAAATTAATAATAATAAATATAAAAAATGTACTGTTAGTTCCTTTATTCTTGTAACGAAAAATTTGCATCTTGATCTGTCCATGCTTGCTTTTTTCAGCTAGCAGACATTTTAGCAGTTTCACATGTTCCCAGAATATCACGTGCATGACTTTCATGGAAGCATATAATACTAAAGTTATTCCCTTGTTTAAGAAAAATTAAAAAATCTTATCCTATTGGATCAAAATTTGAAGTGATCATTTTATCCTTAGCCTTGTAAATGCTAATATTCACTATTCTCTCTTGAGGAATTAGACCAATTTTCCTCTACTTTAGATTTCTACAGTAATATAATTGTGTAGTAAGTGAAAGAGTGATATCAAGAGACAAAAGTGTATATGAGATTTTTTTAAAACCAATTATCTAGTTTCTTCCTACCATTTTGTTATTAAACTGTATGTAGTAATTTATTTATTGCAAGGATTCAATTTCATTTTCCTTACTCTTTGATTTCATTCATTGGCATTGTAGAAAGAAGAGAAAAAAGAGGCGCGTAATTAATGTCATTTTTTGCTACTTGAAATGATAAGTAAGATTTTTTTTTTCTTTTTTTCTTTTGCAGATTTGACATTTATTCAATCTACATAAACAAAGGTTGTTAGCATTTTAGACATATATATATATATATATATATATATATTAATGAAGGAGTTGTGTTACACAAAACTAAAAGTTTAAATATCTATAGTCAACTTTTAAAGTTAAAGAAAATTCTTTACATTTTGGACCAAAAAAAAAAATACAACTTTAATGAAAATTGATATATGCATATATTAAACACTAAGTTGACTTAAAAATTAACTATACACATACACGATTATACTTTATTAATTTAGTCTATTAAAATAAATATATTAAATTTAACTAAAAATTCCTTGATTATCACTTTTTTTTAAAAAATTATTCTCTTCTCCAAGATATGTGCCAAAGTTATATTATTTTTTTATTAATAAAATATATACAAATTTTCCCTGGTCATAAGATGGCCAAAATTATCTCTCCTCCATAAATTTATTTATTTAAAAAATAATTTATGAGAAAATATAATTTAAAAAATTTTTGTTTTGATATTATTTATTTTGCATTGAAAAGCAAAGATTTTATTTATCTTAAATTAAAAAGAACTATTTTATATTGATCAAACATATATTTAATACTCTCTCTAGTCCTGCTTATTAGGAATAAAAAACTGTTTCACTGATATTAAGAAAAACAGTTAATATTGGTTTAACTCATTAATTATGTTCAAATTTGATAATTTTTTTTTTATTTTACCAATCTTTATTTTGCATAGGAAAACATTATGTATTGTTAAGTATATTAAATGTAACAATAAATGAAGGGTAAAAAAGAGATTTATTATTTAGTGAAATAAAAACATATATCATGTTTTTTTTATTTTGGGATCAAAAAAATCTCTTCATATTTTCTTATAAATAAGACTGGAGGGAATATTTATTCTAGTATTATACAAATAATGAATATAAAGATATTATTTTTTAAAATAAATATAATTGTAACTTATTTTTAAAAAATATAATTTTTTAAATAAAGATGAGAGTCATGTCATTTAAATATCTCAAAAGAAAAAAAATAATAATAAAAAAAAGAAATGCTGAATAAGGAAATAATATATATGTGTGCACAGGATTTGATGAGAAGAGGTGTGCATATAAAATTTATCCGGAATAAAAATAGCCGCAAAACAACAAACCTAAAACAACTACAGCGATAATATCATTACGTGATTGGCTTTACTTTCATCGATGAAAAAAATTTAAATATTGGATCACCATTAAAAGCTTTGTCGGAAAGTACAATCAGCGGCGGAGATCGTCCCACCTTTCTTACTCCTATTGGAGGGCCGTCACATCAGGGATTCAACTCCTCTGTGATTGGACCACGTATCCAGAACTCTCTGGTTATCATCTTTCATTTTCCAAATATTTTAATTAATCCGAAAAGTGTAACAAAATTCCAAAATCGAAACCTCTCCCTAGCCCTCTGCTTAAATGCCGACTCGTGTCGAGGCGGCACAAGACACTTGTCGCCTCCACCACCGCCCAGGCTAAGATCGCTTCGACACGACACTCCTCCTAGTCACTCCAAGGAAGAACCGCGAAAAATTTAAGAAAAAATAAAGGTAATTTTTTTTCTCTGGAAGAAACCTCTATTTTCCTCTTCTCTATCTTATTTTATGCTATTTATTCCCATTTCTTAGTTTTTTTTCGTTGACTTTTCTGGGGATTAAATTTAATTAGATGTTTTATATATTTTTTTAGAAAAAAATTCTTCTTGACCAATATTTCACGCGTCGTTGAGTTTTCCGATCGTTGAAAAACGGAGGGATTGAGCTCTACTTAGCTTCGATGTATTTGATTTTGGATGTAGGTAGAGGGAACAGGGGAGTTTCCATAATTGGCTGTGCAATTTGAAAAAAGAAAAATGGAGATGGGGGTACTGATGTATCGGAAAAGGGAAATTTTAGTACCAAAAGAAAATGTTAGTTAAAGTGATCCCAAAAAAGAATAATCTATGTTGGTTGTTTGGGTTAATGTTTAAAAGGGCTTTGGTGTTTGCAATAATGAGTAAACTTTGTAACTAAAAAGCATAAATTTAAGTTCACCTACAACAGATTGAGAACTTGAGCTAATTTTCCATAGTTGACTATATTTTTGTTTTTCTGCGACCTTTTTTGGCTGAAATTGGGCAATTTATAAGAGTTACTGAATTTTGGATCTGAAACTGGAAAAAAAATTGCAAGAAATAAGTCAAGATAGGTAATTATCTGATCTGCGATTATTAGGGAGTCATGGTCTATATGATGTTCTTCGTTTTGGCTTAATCATTCGTACTGCTTTGGACTCATGCTGTTGCAATTGTAGATGAAGTCTTTAGTTGACCTTGGAACGTCAATTTCTATTATTTTGTCTGAAATACTTTCTCAGTTCTTTGTTGATATTTGGGACTTGCAGCTGGTTGTAATTCGTACCTCTGCAAGACTGTAACATGACATTGTACCTGAAGATTTTGTTTTATTCAGTTGTTCTTGTTCTATATATTTTGATAAGTCTACAATTTCATTTAACCTCGTAACAATCACTGACAATCTATTTTGAACGAGGTTTATCTTGAGTAAAAAACAGCAGTGAAGGTCTCTGTTTTTTTTTTGGTTTCTGCAGAGTTTCCCTTTATGAAGCTGTCTCTTTTGTTCAGTCCCAAAATATATATTTTTTAATTATCGTTTTCTTTAGTAACTTAATTAATTAATTAATAGATTTTAATGTTGGGAATAGTTAGATCTGAATTCAGGGGAAACCAACACAAATCACTTGCTGAAAACACCACATGATCTACTGCTGCTATTACCACTACTTCAGTACGATTGATATGCAAGAAAAGAGTTTGCTTAAGTAAAGCTTCTTGCGTCTACTTTAAGGAGTCTTCATCATTCAAAATTCAAAAAATGAGGTCACAAATGAACTTCAAGGGCTATGACGACATTAACAACCCCAATCCCATAGGGGATGGAACTGGAAGTAAGCGACCTGCAAATCTCACACTCTTGAGGCAGCCTTCAATATACTCCCTCACTTTTGACGAGTTTCAGAGCACAATAGGTGGGCCTGGAAAGGACTTTGGGTCAATGAACATGGATGAACTCTTAAAGAACATATGGACAGCTGAAGAGACTCAAGCATTGGCTATGGCATCTTCAGCTAACGGAGAAGCTAGTAACAACGACGACAACAACAACAACAACAACAACAACAACAATTATTATAATAACCCTAATGGGAATTTGCAGAGACAAGGGTCATTGACTTTGCCAAGGACACTTAGTCAGAAAACTGTTGATGAGGTTTGGAGGGATTTGATCAAAGATAGTGGTGGGGCTTACTGTACGAAAGATAATGATAGTGGAGCTGCTACTTCTGCTACTGCTATGCCTCAGAGGCAACAAACTTTAGGTGAAATGACATTAGAGGAGTTTTTGGTAAGAGCAGGGGTTGTGAGAGAAGACAATAATGTGTCTCTTCAAATTGGAAGACCTTATAGCGACAACAACACCAACAATCAATGGTTCAATAACAACAGCACTGGTTTTGTTCTTGGGTTTCAGCAGCAGCCAAACGGGAATTTGGATAATACTAATAGGATGGTGAATAGCAATACTCCAGTTTCCAAACAGCCTCCCACTCTGTCATTACAGGTAAACCCTAACCCTACCCAGCCCCAGCAGCAACAATCGCCGCACCAGCCACCACTTTTCCCCAAACCGGCAAATGTGGCTTTTGCTGCGGCGGCGGCTCCGATGCATTTGCTGAACAATTCTCAGTTTGCTGGTTCTGGTGCGAGGGGAGGGATAACCGGCGCTCATGGTGGTGGTTTAACGGTGGGGGCTGCCGGCGGGTCTCCGGCGAGTCAGATATCGCCGGAATTTGTGTCGAAGAGTACGGGAGATACGTCGTCCCTTTCGCCGGTTCCGTATGTGATTAACAGGGGAAGGAAGTGCAGTGCTATAGAGAAAGTGGTGGAGAGGAGACAGAGGAGAATGATAAAGAATAGAGAATCGGCTGCCAGGTCTCGGGCTCGTAAGCAGGTCAGCGTTCTCTTTTGAAATTAAGCGTTCTTTGCAAACTAGAAATCCAGGATTTGTACTATGGGAATATTAAGTTCAAGGTGTTGTAAAAATTACAAGAACTTAAATAATTCGTAAGACTCAAGTTACAAAGGATTTTGTATAAATCACATTGTAATAATTCTAAAAATTCTTTATAATTTGGGTTTTAAGAATAATATAAATTTTTTTAATTTTTTATTCCAAATTTTATTTGAGTCTTTGAATTTAATTTTTTTCTTGTATTAAACTAAAATTAAGAGAAAAGACAGAAAAGAATATATGCAACGAGAGAAAAGAAAAAAATTTATTTTTTTTTAGAAAAATAGATTTACATAAGGTATTTGACTACCACAAAAATGAGGCAAACGGCCCTTAAATCTAAAATTGGGTATATATATATATATATATTTAATTTGTCAATTTTAAAATTGTTTTTATGTATTTTTATAATAAAAAAAAGATAATTAAGTAATCCATGTGGAGGGAAGAGTGTATTATCCTTGAATATTTTTTATTACAATTTCATGATTATATAGAAATTTACAATAGGGGTTAAAAAAATAACGCAAAAGTTAGGGTAAATTAATGTCATCAAGAGGAGAGAATAACATATATTGTTTCTTTTCTTGCCGAAATCTTTGTTGAATTATGTTTGTTATTTCTAGACATATTTTTAGTTTTAAACTTTTACCCTCTCCTTTTCTTCTCTCTATCTTGTAATACTAGAAACACGCCTTAATTCCATTTTTCTTCTCTTCAACGAATGGCAGGCCTATACTTTAGAATTGGAAGCTGAAGTTAACAAACTTAAGGAAATGAACCGAGAACTAGAAAAAAAGCAGGTATATTGTCATTTTGAGCCACATCCTCATTGGTAGTAATTTTGTGACAGCGATTTTACCAGACTTTGACTATATTTCGGTTAATGCAGACTGAATTGATGGAAATGCAGAAAAATCAGGTAGAATTTTCCTTCTCTTTTGACTCACTTACACTAACTTAGTATTTGGATCTAAATACTCTTATGGTGTCAATCTTGGAGGAAAAAGAATGACTCAATGAAGACATTAAGCTTGGACTATTTGCGTAGAGACTAGTGTTTCTGGGACTGAATAGTGTTGGTGGTACAATGTGCTTAACAGTTTAAAAGTGAGATTCTTTTTTCTGTCTTTAGGAAGTGGAGAGAAAAAGACAACACAAGGTTTAGTGTTTAATTAGTAGATCTTACTTGTGTCATTAAATTTAAGTTCCACATTCAGTATTTTTTTTCCTCTAAAATTGAGGCTAAGAAATTTAGGAGATCTAAATCTAAGATATCAATTCTCTTACAGTATTACTAGAAAAAAATCACTGAATAATTTATGGCCAAATAATTTTTTTTTCTCCTTTTACTTTGGCAGGCCTTGGAGACACTGAACCCGGCATGGGGAGTTAAAAGGCAATGCTTGAGAAGGACACTTACAGGACCATGGTAGACTTTGTGGGTTGGTCTTTGTTTTTAAGTGACTGCTAAACAGAGGAAGCCATTGTTATGTTATAAGGATTGGAATATGTATCTGTGACGTAATTCCAATTCTATACTAGATTAGGTTGGTAGCTCTATGTATATTAATGGTTGTATTTGTAGATTAAAACTCATGTATTTGCTCGATGCTGTTTGTTTTTCTGATTTGTTCACAGAGGGCTATGTAGGATAAGCCTGTTGGACTGCCTAAATAATATCTAACCTTTTTCGGCTGAATCGCATTTTTGTTCATATTTTATTTCTATCATGAATTTGCCGAAGGTCAAGCTAATCAATCAATGACACACAATGCCATACACATCAGGTTGGTACCTTGGTATTTCACATCTAGGGTACTCCCTTGAAGAATTAAACCTAGATTGTTAAGAAAAGATACAATCTCTTAACTTTCTTTGATATACAATGCCATAAAGAATTAAACCTAGATTGTTACAGAGAGATACTATCTCTTAACTTTCTTCCGTATACAATGACATTCTTCAATTATAATATATAAATGAACAAGCTGTTGCCAACGACCCTCTCCAGACAGCAAAATTCTGGCCTTTAAAGATGGTTCTAGCATTCAATTATCATAAGAAAATGGAAAACAATGTACATGAAATTTCAACTTCGATTTTTGCTTCTTATAATAAGCAGACATTACAATTTACAAGCTTAATGGGTCTTATCTTCACTCTTCCCTGCACTACAAATGTGGTAGATTGTGAAAGCCAATAAGTCCCCTCTAGAAGAAAGGCTAAGAAAAGATGATGATCACAAAGAACTGCTGCAGCCATTCAACAAACATAAAATGAAGTCTAACAGGGGACACGAATTGGTACTGACCAGCAAACCAATCAAGCTTGTATTCCGCTAGATCCAGCTAAAGTATATTGTACTTAAAAATTGCCCTATCCACAAGTACTCAAACCGCATTCCATTAACTCCTAGGATACTCAAAAACAAGGCCTTCTGCGATGCTTCTTGCCCTTCCATTACCATATAGCTTATTTACAATAGCGAATGCAAAATCTGTTACAGAGGCAAGTCCCTCACTAGTGATCAGTTTGCCATCAATAACTACCTTAGCACCATTTATCGTTTCATCATTAAGGTTGTCCACAACGAAGGGATGAGCTGTGAACCTCTTTTCCTGTAAAATCAACAGTATCAATAGTATGTTTTGGTTAAGAATTGGATCAGGAAGCAGAATTCTAAGAGCGGGTGGTTTAATACCTTTAGCAAACCTTGTTTATGCAGGATGGCAGGTGAAGAGGAGACTGCCCCACAAATTCTTCCGGATGTATTTTGTTCTTTAAGAAGTTTTTTTAGAACTTTAGATTTGATTAACCTTTGAACGCCAGCAGTTCCCCCCTTGAAATGCATTACAAATTCAGCATCAACAGACATTAGGTGTGAGATATTTATTTTCAGAAACCTTATAAAGATTCAATTCAAAGATAATACTTCAAGTTAAAACCTTATAGATATTTACAGGGTATTTTCAGAAATCTATCTCACCGGAAGAATAATCAAATCGTGTGCTGACTCTTGTGCATCTTTAATTAATATATCAGCAATGATTTTGGTTCCTCGAGAAGCCAAAATTTCAAGATTATTTTCTACAGATGCAACTATGACGTTAGCTTTTGCTCGCTTTAGAATATCTGTGATAATCACTACTTCAATCCCTTCAGAACCATGTGCGATTGGTAAGAGAACCTGTACATCATATAAAGTAAGATTCATATTGCAGAATAGGGCAACAGAAGACTTATCACATCAAACAGATATTGTAGTAGCTTACATTAGGGGTATGGTGGTCAAGAGACCACTCAACTGTGTTGAACTCCTTCTTGGCTGCATCATCATTGGCTTTACCCATCAACTATTACAAAAGAAGAAAGACTATTAATCATGTGCAGGACTTTTCGGGAATAGGAACATAAAAACAGATAGAAAACCCAGCATACATCAAAAGATCAGAAAGAATCAAACAGATTAATTGGTATAAAACTACAAATGTAATTAAAAGTTAAAACGAAAAGTAGTAATCTGGATTACAATTCTTGGATTTCAGTTTCACTCACGTTCCTCACTTTGCTTTTATTTTCTTTTACTCTTTTCTTTTCCTCTCTGTTGATCTTTTCTTCTGTGTTCCTGAACTCCACATCTAAGTGATTGCTTAGTTGAAATTTTCCAAAATAACTGAGCCAGTTTCTAAAGTTAATTCTTTGACCATTCAACCTGCTTACAGTTGGCTCTTGGTTTTATTATTGCAATTTCAAGCTTCCATTTTGATCACATGAAAATGGGGAAGATACAGAATAAACGAATCCTTATATACCATTCTCTTCAAAAAATTACTAAATTTCTGGTTTTATTTGATTGTGTTTTTTATTTTTCTGTCCATCTTGTTATCAGGTTCTGTTACCTTCAGCACTGAATCAGCCTGTCAATAAAAGAAGCAAAAACAACTAAGGACATGCTCATATTTCTTTACGTAGACCAATGAAAAACAGCTTACTTTCTAACGAAGCTTTTAACTAAAACCATTTTAGTCCCGGGATTTTGCTTTTTGTTAGGAGTCTAAGTCCAAGTTTCCATTACTAAATGAAGATTCACCATCTAAAGATAGCAGCTGAGCACAGCATGCAAGAAAAAGTTAGATTGGGCTCAAGAACATAACACTTTACCAACAATTCTCCAACTTCTTTGGCAGCTGACTCTCCAAATAGCTGCTCTACCAAGGATAGAGCAAACTGAAAAGTAGTTCCAGGGCCACGGCTTGTTGTAAGCTCTCCTGAAACTTGAATATTTGATTTAACAGCCCAAAAGGTTGGAAGCCTGTCCATGAATGCAGGATGACAAGTCATCTTGCACGACAAACTACATCAAAATTAGCCAGTGTTGACCTGCAAGTATCATAAAAATTCTAACTGATGTTCATCCAATTTAACTACCTTCTTTTTCCTCAGAAGACCCCATGGCAAAAGAGTGACAGCTGGAGCAGCACATATAGCACCATATAGCCTCTTTTCCTCAGCTTGTTTGCAGGTAATTTTTCTCAGGACCTCACAATCCCTTAATCTTGCTGAGCCAGGCATTCCTCCCTGTAAACAAGTGATCTAAAATTAACCTCATAGACTCATGGTATCTCATTATTTTTCCTATGACACTAAAATCCAAGTGACATGCAGCACAACATAAGAGGAAACTCTAATATGCAATTCACTTGGCTAAAAGGGTTCCAATTCATGGCTTGTAGTTTCTCAGACTACGAACAATAGATTTTGTTAATCTCTAAGATGCAAAAACAGAACAACCAACAATAGTAGTTTAGTTAACACACCGGTAAAGCCACAAGGTCAAAAACTTCATCTGAACATGTCGAGATGTCGGTATCAGCTACCAATTTGGTACCCCCAGCAGCTTCAACTTCAAGCTGCGGCTCCACGGATGCCACAGTCACCTCTGCACCGGCTCGGCGCAGAACATCAATTAAAATAACAGCTTCCATTTCTTCAGTTCCAAAACCAATAGGAACCAGAACCTGATTCACTCGCACAAAATAAAATAAAATAAAATAAAATAATCCCGTACATCGTACAATTCCCAGGGTATTTAGCAGCATTCAAGCAATATGGATTGAACCCAATAAAATTTCATAAACAATGAACATTGAACGACCTTTTTGAGAGGAAGAGAGGAGTCTAAAGCTGTAGTCGTAGAAGTAGTTGTGGGTGTTAGTGAAGAGATGGGCTTTGTGAGTTTAGAAGAGCGTTTTGGGGTTGGCGTTCTCCGCCGTTGAGAGGTTACGGAAGCAAAAGATATAGAAGGAACGGTAGCTGCGGCCACCGAAGTGAGCTTTGTGGGATGCTGTGGCAGCATCGACGACAGAGACTCCATCTTGCTGCTCCGCAGAGTTGAAAGAAATCGAGTCATCGGATAATATAATATTATTATCCGGCTTCGCTTTCGCCGGTTCCGCGCTTCGCAGGAAAAACGGCGTCGTTTAAGATTTCAAATTATACGCACGCGCTCGTGATGACACCATTACAAGATATGCAATGAATACTTTTTTTTTTTTATGCATGATATGCAATGAATACTAAAGATACTAAATATCATTGTTATGAAAAATAATTTTTTATTGAAATAAAAAAATAAATTTAAATTTATTTTGACTAATATTATCTAAATAATAAAATTATTTTTTAATTATTTAAAATATAACTCATAAAAATGTGTTTCTTAATGATTTTATTTTAATATTATTTATTTTGGTTAAAAAATAAATTTAATTTGCTTTAATTTTTTTTACATTTCTAACGGTACTATTTATGTTGATTACATATATATATTTAATAAATATTTTATTTTGAAGTACTATTAATTTGGTCTTTTAATTTTTTTTAATTCTTTGTTGAATGCCGGTTTGGTTTTTAATAATTATTTATCTTTCTATAAAATGATTTTAAAATTTTTAAATTTAAAAAAGTGGTCATTGTGTAGTTTTTCTAAATTATGAAAAGTAAATATATTAACCATTTGAGGATATTTTAATCGAATTGTGTTTTGTTTTAATTTACTTTTTAATTTAGCGGTGCAAAATTTAGCTTTTTATGATAGAAAAAAAAATTGTAATTAAATCATCTTTTCGAAAAATAACAATAATTTACTTATATTTTAATATGAACTTTATACGAATTTTAAGCTGTGAGTTTTTTCTTTGGGTATTTTCTCTCAAATAGCGTTGGAGTTTTTCACTGCTTTCTAT
The DNA here is from genome assembly GCA_026724425.1 of Erythrophleum ivorense. Lineage (NCBI taxonomy): Eukaryota > Viridiplantae > Streptophyta > Magnoliopsida > Fabales > Fabaceae > Erythrophleum > Erythrophleum ivorense. The sequence continues at coordinate 3,134,138 of JAIUCV010000003.1, forward strand.
TTCTTTTTTCTTTTTTTTTTCCCTCCTTCTCCTTCTGTCAAGCATAGTACAAAAGTTATGATTCTGTTAAAATTACAAGAGTCTGACATTTACTTCCCATAAACTTGAGTTTTAGAATGAGCTGATTTTCTAGCGTGGAGCATACGAAAATTTGGACTCCTATATATTTCTTAAACTAAAAGCTCCTTTGGTATGTTAAAAATTATCTATAAAAATAAAAAAAAAATTATAAATAAAAAATACTCATAATACTCTTTATTTTTAATAATTAAATAACAATTATTAAAAAATATTCAATAATAATTATACAAATAAAATTAAAAATTTTACTCAACTTTTCTCTCTTCCTTCTTTCTCTTACTAAAAGAGCCCTAATTTTTAGGCCAACAGTTCTTTAATATCTTGGAGAGTGAAAAAAATAAGAGATTTACGCTTTGTTTGGATGGGGGAGGAGAAAAGTGGAGGGGAGGGGGAGGGGAAAGCGGGGAGAAAATGGAGGGAGGTGAAAGTGGGGAGAAAATATGTCCTTTTCGTGTTTAGATGCGGCGAGAAAAAATATGGAAGAGAGAGAATGGTTAATTTTCTCATGACAATTTTGCTCTTCTTGCAGTACGCCGTCTAGATTGAATAAATATTTTAGCTTAATAGAATATATATATATATATATATATAAAATACATTTCATACATATTTATTAATTTAACAATAATTATAAGTATAATTTATATGACTTAAAATTATCATAAAAATTAATTTATAATTAATTAAAGATATATATTTAAGAATTTAATTTCAATTAATTTGAATATTTGATTTTATATTAAATTTAAATAATTTGTAATCAACAGCACCTGTATTTTAATAATGTAAAATAAATTAGTATATATTATTAATTAATATAATTAGATTCTTTAAAATTATACAGATTATATTTTTGCCCTAATATACAAAATATAATATGACATGCTAATAAGGACGAAAAGGATTCCTCCCATGAAACTTCATGCCATGCCAAGACAAAAGGATAAATCATGCCATGCCAAAACAAAACAGTGAAATAAAACTTCACGTGAAGCAACAATCATGCAAAGAGAAGATGAAAAAGGGTTGGGTGGACGGGGGACAATGCAAGAAGAACAGATAGGCAAAGGAAAAGCATGTGAAGCAACTGGACACATTTTCGTTCTCATTTATGACTCAGCATGCAACGTATAGCATGCTTTAATACATGTCTCACAAACAAGATATATAGCCATGCAGGAGGGGAGTACCTAGTCATATATAGTAGTTGCAGTGAAAGGATGGTGCTCTGAAAAGATTCTAAAAGGATTGAACTCTGATAATTCACGTGAAGTTGAAGACAGAATTATATAATCCATTCTACCTACAGTTCTACTTATTTAAGGCGTGCTATTATTATTACAAATATAAGAGGTAATACATTTGTATCAGTGTTCATGATGAACAATGTATGTTGAAATGGTTTTTTATATTCATCTATTGTTATTTATGATATTCATCGATTGTTATTTATGAAGTACATGGATAGAAGAACTTATGGAGATGTTTTGTATTCCCAAATTCGCACAGGAGTTAATATAGGAAAAGAACTTATTTATCCAATCGGTGAAACGGGGTACAAAATTTTCTCGAAACGTTTAATCAATTATTTTCCTTTACCAATATGTGGGTATATACAATTGTCAAGTTTGGCGCCGATGGAAATGATACAGTTGAGTATATAGCATCTGTGATAAAACATAATTACATAGGAGCTTATAACTCATGAAAAGAAGTTCCTGAATCTGTTCATCAGTTATGGTTTGCAGAATTTCAGGTAATTTTATGACCATGTAAGGTTTATTATATGTATCTTGTTAAAATATATTTATTTACACTAATTTTTTGTCATAATAAATAGAAACACTATGTGTGGACACGAGAGGATTATTTTCAAATTCATAAAAATTTTAAGGATTGAGCAATAAATCGGTTAAAAGATTTATTTTGTTACGTTAGAGATAAAGGAAAATGTCTTACCTGGATTAATGAAGACATATGGAATGATTTATGCATTAGTTGGAACAAAGCAAAATTTAAAGAGAGAAGTGAACGTGCGAAGAAAAATAGAGCTTAAACTCTGTCTATGGACCATCCCTCCATATAGGTGGAAATATTCCATTCACAGATCATATTACTACTTTAGCTGAGGAATTAGGTAGGCCAATAACTCCAGTAGAACTTCATGTCTGGACTCATCAAAAACCATTATCCGGTGAATGAGTTGATAAAAAATCTAAAAAAACTTTTGTATGTATTCTCTTAATTTTTCTACTTGCTTTAAATATCCTTAAATTATAACTACATAACATTCTCCATTATTTATTTTATCTCATGATGAATATGTTAGGCTTGAAACTAGTGTAGCAATTGCAGCAAGTGATCCACAAATTTTTACACTGCCAAATGAAGTTGCTCTGTGGACACTAGCTGCTGGAGGAAAAAAAAGTGGAGGCTCAATATATGGTCTGGGAAGTGTTGCACATGAAGTAGTAGATGATCCGATATATGACTATAATTATGGTAAAAGAAATAACCTTTTGTCATATACAAGTGCGATAGAGGCTATATATCCAGAAGGCAACCTTCATCCTGATATTGATCAAAAGTTAAAAGATCTTTGGATGCAAATGAACGCAAATGAAAAATCAATATTTGAGATGCAACGTGAACTTTATGAATATCATTAGAATAATAGACCATCTTGTTTGAATAATTCCACTGAAAAGAATTGATGCAAAAGTTATGAGAAATTAATGTTATTATTTTAGATTATGTTGTGTAATAGTGTGAACTTGTTTTATTTAAGTTTATAAATTTGTATTACAATGTTGGCAATATAAAATATATCTCTCATATTTTATTTTATTTGATGTAAGTTTAATTTATACAATAATTTTGTTCATATGTGAGTCTTTTCTTACAACTAAATCTATAGAAATATATATGGTTTGTCTTTTTATCTCTTGTACTTATCTAACCTAGATTCACATGTCTTATCTTGATCACATAGCTTCATAAACAATGATGCATATATACGTAGGCACTCACACACACATATATATCAATATATGTGTCTTATATATATATATATATATATATATTCCTATCTCATTTCCATATTCTCCCCATCTCTCAACATTCTTCTCCATTCTGTATTCACGAAGGTGTCAAGGCAAGTATAAAAGATTATCATTTTAGGCTTGTGAGGATGGGTTATATTGTTATACTATTATTAAAATATTTTATTATTTGTTGTGTAGGATGTTTTCAAGAAAAGAAAAAAAGACACGAAAAAATTCTTCTCAAGAAGAATCATCAACTGCTCAGGAAGACACACAACCAAGTTCACAAAACCCACCTAATATTCAGTCGGAAGCAGATAATGTGCGACAAGAAATGCATGATGAGCCCTCTACTGATCATAATGAAATTCTTCCTACACTGATCATGCCTGACGGGACTGGGTTTTTAACTTTATTTTTTCTACATATATTATTATATAGTTATTGGTAGTGGGTTGTAATTTATTTGCTTCTACTGTTATTCTTCTTCTAGGTTCAAACTAAATAATAAGGATGTTTGTATCTCAATTGTTACCATCTTCAAATATAAATATAATGGTGCATGGAATTGTTGGAGTGAGGTTCCGTACGAATATCAACAACTATGATTTCACGAGTTTGAGGTTTATCTGACTTCTTTGATTACTATATCCAAAATGTTAATTAATTAATTTTATCTTACATAACTCTTTATTTGTTTGTATTGATGTTGTAGTTTCACTGCAAGAAATACTATTACTGGGACCCATAACATCATCATGAAATTTGACATAACTGGAAAAATCAAGTACAAAAACGGTTAAAGGATATCATTGCACATGTACGCGATACACGGAAAAGACCCCCATGGATAAAACAGCCAATTTAGGAAGAATTATGTGACCATTGGGACTCTAACGAATTTCGTGCCAACAATGAGCAGAAAAAGAAAAATCGTGCCGCTGCTTCTTTACACATGAGAGGTTCTACATCAATGGAAGAACATGTACGAAGATTGGTATAATTTATATATTTATTTCCTCGTTTTAGGGTATTATTTTATGTAATATGGCCTTATTTCATTCCATAGGCTCGAGAGTTGGAAAGAGATCCTTCATTTTCTGAACTTTACCAAAAAATGCATCAACGAAAGTTAACTAATTCGTGGGTAGATAAAAAATCAAAGAATGTATGGGTACGTATATATATAGATATATATTTATTTTGCTAATGTGCACACGGATATTTATGTTTATTACTTTTATTTATATTGCGAAGATGAATACTTGAGACAAAGAGAGAGTAGAGAAAGTTCAAGCTCAAGCGAGAATGCTGTAGATATAAATTTATTTGTCAAAGCTGTCGGAGGTAAAAAAAAAAGGATGCTGTCTATGGCCCTAGTAACATGTCTTCTAAAATTGTAGGGGATGCTAAGACTGGATATACGTATGATCGAGAAGCATCCTCAAGTCAGGTGCCACTATACCCCCATGCAAACTATATTCAAAGTATAATTCGGAATGAATTTATTAATATATCAACAAAGTCATATCAGAGTCATTTTGAAGACCAACAACGGCAGATTGAAGAGTTGTGAATCCAACTGCAAGAGATTACACGTAGCACTAATGCACGATCCCAAGGGAGACGCAACACATCTCAACCAGTCTCAGGTGTGACACAGGCTAGAGGTACTGATGGCATGGAGGAGGACAGTGAAGAGGATGAATAAACTAAGTTATATTTTTTAAGTTGGTTACAAGAAATAAAGTTGAGTTTCTTATATTGTGTTATACTGTTGTTATCTGTATGTATATATGTTGAATGGTCGTATTCAAGTAGATGTTTATATGAGAAAATAGATGATATTTCTTGTAAGTTAGTCTAGATGTTTATATGAGAAAATAGATGATATTTCTTGTAAGTTAGTCTAGATGTTTATATGAGGAAATAAATGATATTTCTTGTAAGTTGGTATAAATCTGCGCTATTTAAAAAATGATAAAATCGGCAGAGGAATAAGTTATTTCAAGGTGCTTAGAAGAGACACAATTACATTATTATTATTGTAAAAAAAGAAAAGAATAATGTGAAAGAAAAAAGTGGACTAACGTTTTTTTTAAAGTTAAAATGCAAGAGAACAACCCCAATATAAGGCATAAAGATATTGAGCAAAAAAAGAAGAAAACAATGTCTTGGGAGATGAAGTTAAAAAAAACAAAAAAAAAAACTTCATAATAGATAACAGGAAAGAAAAGCCAAAAAAATTGAAAAAAGCGAAAAAGAAATCGCGCGAAATGAAGAGTAAAAAAAAAGGAAGGGGGTTCGATTGAAAGTTAGTCGGACCAACTAGGTTTAGTCAGACCTAGGGTCCGACCAAAAAACTGTCAGACCCTACATTTTTCGACTAAATTTCAGTCGGACCTTTTTTTTTTGAGTTATATGCCTTTCCTGTTACCCTAATTTTTTTTGACACATTTAATTTTTTTTCCCTCTTTTATATTCCAAAAATTTTTAAGAAATTTTCATTTTTTCTTTTCTTCACACAATAATATTATAATTTCTTAGTAAAAAATGTATGTAAATTAAATTTAATTGGTATCATTTTTCTCCCATATTATAATTTTTGTTTTCTCATCTCTTACATTACAAGGTTAAAAAAACTTTATATATATATTTATCTATTTTTGGTTATCTACGAAAATATTAAACTCTTTGGGTAATATTAACCTAATTAAAAATTAACCTAGTTAAAAATGTAGTTCACATTTCCTTTTAATTTTTTACTGTGCGCAACAACGTTTCAATTATTTTTATTTTAATTTCTTTCTCAACTTTGTTTTTTTCTCAATTTCAAAGCAATTGTTTTAATTTTTTGTTTTAATTTTCTTTACTTGTATAATAAAACTATAACAACTGATTAAATTAGTTGCTGAACGAACTCAATTTGTATTTCCAACATATAACCATTCTACCTCGTCGTCAGAAATAATTAAATCTAAATACCATTTTAGCATGTTCCAATCCATTACAAATGTCTTACACAAATAACATAGAGTGAAGCAACCTAATTATGCGCAATCTCATGACCAACAACTGCATCACACAATGATAATTGTTACATTCAAAATATCACTAGAGCTGATAAGCATCACACTGAGACCTAGTAAGCATCACTGAGAGCGCATTGGAAACTGCATTCAAAATATCACCTCGCACAGAGAACTGCATTCTAAATATCACCAGAACTGGTAAGTATCACTGGGAGCTGCCGGCATCACTTATCATTTGGATCAATGTTTATAGTCGTAGATGTCTCGGAACTCCAAAAAACTTTCGCTTACTTTTTTCCTCAATACATAAGAAAAAATAACATTTTAACTTTGTTTCATCAATTAAACCAATTTCCTCTAACTCTGTCTATACTTCTTCTTCACAATAATGTCGAGGTCTATTTTTTTCCAAGATTGAAAGTCCTTTTTCAACAATTTTGGCTTGCTTTTCAGCCACTGCAACTTGCCTTTCAGAGAGTGATATAGATTTATCTTGCAACGAATTTCCATCTCGCATTACTTCAGCTAATTCTTTAATTCCTAGAAATTTTTTTTCGTATCTTTCTTCAATATTATCGACCATCACTTTCTTGTGCTTTTGACCTTTTGATGATACAGTGCCGATTGAGTGATTTGAGTTCGCATACGTGGGACTAAATGAATTCATATTTACTCCAAAGTTCATGGGCTCATAACCCCAATTAAAATCACTCTCACTTGTTATTTTATTCATCGGTCCTTCATCACACTCGTCATTTAGATCGATGCACTCTTTTTGCCATCGTTTTATTTTATCTTTGGCACTCTCAACATGTTTTCTTGTTGCTCGGTCTGTACCAAATAATTCATATAACTTATCATAATGTAAAACAAGTGTAATCATCCACTTTTTAGCCTGAGGTTTTTTTTGCAATGAGAAAAATAAATTTGTATGTCACTCTAATATAAATGAAAGATATTCCAAAAGAAATGAATTCGAAAAATCAATAAAAACATCAAACTAATTGACTATTTATGTATTGTAAGTATAATAAAATTACCTCAATTAACTCATGCCAGATTTGAGTTTCAACTTCAAACATTTTTGTGATTGAATTCCAAAAAAAGTCACTTAATCCATTAAATAAGTCAAAAGTTCTGCAAATCGTTGTGATAATTTCTTTTTTCGATTTTTCAAATGTTGCTTGGTGATATGCAGCCCAAAAGAATTTCGCAAAACTTGCAACACATTGTCATATGCAAAGGTTGTGAAAGTACTATCTGGTCGATTGCTTTTTAGCATCTCATCTAATAACGCATCAAGAAAAGCTTTATCCATCTCAGGCGACCATCGAAGATTATCCTTTACTGAATCCTTTTGCTTTGGAGCCATCGGTGTATTTCTACATGAAATAGAATAACGTAAAATCTCAAATAATAAAAAAAATTTCATCTCACAATCCAAGGAATCAATATTACTAGCCACGTAATTATTTAAAAAAAGGCCAAATAATTTTATTAATAACATGTTCGAGTATTTCAAATAATATAAATATATATTATAGCATAATACTATATGAATCGTATGAAATGATTATATGCTAAATTATTGTCTACTCTGATAATCATTCCGATAATCATTCCACATTTGATCGGCAATATTATCTCTTAATATTGATCATTGTCTATATTTCTCCTCTTGACCATAACCAGAGTAAGTCTCCATTACATCAGAGGGATTCTGTTGTAATTCACGATCAACTTCAACAATTAAATTCTCATCAGGATCGACCCCCATCAAAAAGTTATGTAATATGCAACAAGTTATAACAATATCAGTCATAATTTGAAAAGAATAATGGGGTTCAGTGCTGTTAGTTATGATTGGAAATCATTTTTTTAAAACTCCAAATGTTCTCTCAATGACATTCCGTAAAGAGGCATGTCGATGATTGAAAATTTCTTTTTCATTCTGTGGTGATCGAGTTGAGTATTCCTTCAAGTGATAACGCACTCCTTTGTAAAGTGTTAATAGGCCTCGCATGAGTGGAAACCCAGCATCCCCAAGATAAAACTTGCCTATATGTATACAAATATCGGTTAGCAATCAAAAAGAAAATTAATTTTCGTCTAATATTATAAATTATTAATGAGTGGTATAAAGACCTTAGGGTATTATAAGATTATCTTCCCATGATAAAGCATTTTTAAAAACTCTAGAATCTGAAGCTGTGCCTTCCCAACCAGCCAAAACATAGGTGAATTTCATGTCAAATGAACACGCGACAAAAATATTTTACGTAAGATACTCTTTTCGTCCTCTAAAGTGAGCAGCCTCTTCTCTAGGCACTTTTGCTCGAACGTGAGTTCCATCTATAGCTCCCAGACAATCCTATCATTTATAATTAGTTAACAACAATATATTATGAAATATTTACTTTGTTCATGAATTAGATGGATATAAATATAATATCATACATTGAAATATGGGTAAAATCTACTATTGTTACATATTTGGATAGCAACTTCTGCTCCAGATAACTGTGTAAGGAACTCAGCCTCAAATGAAACCACCACACACAAGACATTATGAAAGTGGCGACTAATAGTCTCCCCAGATCGATGAAAGTAAAAGCACAGTGTTCTATTTTTTATATTATGGGCCAATGTGTGGAGGAATTTGACAACTTGTTCCTCAACTGTAACCCATCATGAATCCTTCACTTTTCCACTATATTGAATTTTCTCACATAACTCCCTAAAAGCCTTTGGGCTCATACGTAAAATATCACGGCAATTTTTTTTATCTTCTAACTGTATCATCAACTGTCTTCTTATATTATATTGATCGATATTGCTAACGTTAATAGATGTAGTCCTTAGAGTTGACATTTCTTCCAATAAATGAATTGCATGCACAAGCAGACATATAAAGCGGATCATACAGGTATGTTTATGCCTATCCAACTCTTCTATTAAATGGTTCAAATTTGAGCACGCATTTGTTTTTCCAAAATTAATTAATTGCTTAACTTCAAAGTCAATATCATACATATCTTCTTCCACTGTAAATTCCATATTATTATCGCCTTACTAGATAATCATACAAAGTATGTAAAGGGAGACTGTATATCGACAAAGGAAAAACTTATAAATAAACACTGTATAAAATTATAAGAAATAATAAATGCTATGATGAAACAGAAACATGCTATATGGTATAGTATGCAAAAAGCAACATGAGTATTTGGCAAGTCGTCAACTAAGGAACCCCAATTTCCAAAAGGCTAACAACCAACTCACTCATACTTCGTTTGTTTTGACAAATTTCTTAACATATTTTGAAGGAGGTATAAAAAAATTGTTACTTCTGAGTGCAACTCAACTATACAATTGCATACAACACACAAATTTATTTCCTGGGGGGATTTGTCTGTACAGTTATGGAAGCAAAGCTCAAAATTAATAAATTTATTCTTCAAATCAAATCTTACGGTACATTACAAATTGAATCACTTTGTGAAAAGTTCAATTTATGCTATAAAAATGTTTATTATGAAAAAAATTTCAACGGTCACCTACAAAATAAATATATCATAACAATAACCATAATAAATAATAACAATTGATTTTAATGGTAATAAGAAATAGTGAAATATAAAATGAAAGGTGAAAATACCCGACTATGATATTGCAAAGCTTGGAGGAAAAAACCAACGGATCGAGCAGCAGTGTGAAATTTTTGAGAAATATGGGATGAAGGGGATCAAAATATCCAACGTCGTAGTTCAGGAAGAAGCGAAGAGGCGGAGCTTATTTGAAGTTCGAGGTAATAAAAAATTAGGGTTATCTAGCTTGTTTATCTGGGAGAAAGACCAAGAAAAAATTTATGTTCAGAATTAATTTGGGAAATGAAAATTACATATAACCATGATGCCTGTTTTCTCCCTAAAATCTCTCCACATCTGGAGAGAAAAAAAACACGCGAGCCCCACACCCATTTTCTCCCCTGTTACTTCTCCCTCGCTCATTTTATCCCCATCCAAATGGGGGAAAATGCAACCCCTCCCCCTGATTTTCTCTCCCCTCTCGTTTTCTCCCTATCCAAACATGGGGTTAGGATCGGTAGAATTCACTTACATATATTTCACTTTCTTTCTTTTTTTTATCTCTTTCTCACATAATCCTCCTGGGTGAGAATTCAGATTCCACTTTTAGGACATTATTCTTACAAAATTTCATATGAATAACTGAGTAAATTTTTGGGAAAAAAAAGTGTAAAAGTTGAAATTTGATGGGTTGACGTTGAAAAGTTTATTCAGTACATTTAAAATAATTTAAAAATTAAAAAATGAAATAGAAAATACATGGATTTCGTTTGCAAAAATAAATTATTTTATGAAATTACACATAAAAATGAAGACATTATCTATTAATTTTTATCCTTTTCAGTAACCTAATGAAATTTTTAAAGTTATTTTTTTCACAATTTTTTCCCTTAAAAAAGCTTGAAGATCTTATCCATGAATGAGTAATGACACAGCATAGTCAGAATTCCAACAAGAGGATACGCATTCGATTGGCATAGTCTTGGAAATTGATTTCTGTCAAACTTGAGTTAAAAGATAGAAGAGATGCTACGCTTATTGGGTTTGGGGAGCAGAAGAGCATCTTCAATCTCGTCCAGTTTGTATGGGAGCTCCCGGAGGAGAGGAAGCACGCTTGAGATTCTTACCGGAAGGGGCTTCTGCTTGGGGGTCCTTCCTGATGGCGTCGACCGCAATTCCGAGGCCTTTGCTAGCAACTCTAATGCCATGGCGGACTTGATTTCCGAACTCCAATCTCACGTCGCCAAGGTTTCTTCTTTATTTCATTTTCTCTCTGTATTTGTCTCTTACCGTTTGTATATGTTTTGGACTAACGGTTTGCTTTTTAAAGGTAGTTGAAGGTGGTGGAGCTGAGGCAGTGAGGAGGAACAGGAGTAGGAATAAGCTTCTACCCAGAGAAAGAATTGATCGCCTAGTTGATCCTGGTGCTTCATTCCTTGAGCTTTCACAGGTTTCTTTACAAAAGTAAAAGATTACATTTACTTCATGTTTTCATTGGGTTTGTGCAAAGCTCCAGTGAGTCTGCGAGGTTGAAATTTTGTTGGAAATAGAAAACATGACCATAAATTGTATGAATGGTTTAAGTATGTACATTTTTAATTAGTGACAGTATTATTTCATGTTCAAACCTGTTTATCAACTTTAGAAGTTTGCTTTCGTGGATTCTGCCTGAACTATATGGTGATTAGACAGAGGCCAATACGTTAACATGGATGTTGGTCCTGATAAGGTTTTGAAAGAAAATAATTTTGGCAATTAAATGATTAAGGCTCGGAAATGGAAATTTGGAAGCAAATGTGAAGTTCTTTGGAAAGCAAATGTGAAGTTCATTCTATGTTTGATACTGGCTCATAATGCAACACTCTCTATTTAGATGGTGCATGGTCTAGGGAATCTTATGGATTTTTAATGACAAAGCTTGCAGGACATGAATTATATGAAGAACCTTTGCCTTCTGCTGGGATTATTACTGGAATAGGTCCAGTGCATGGGCAACTTTGTATGTTCATGGCAAATGATCCTACTGTTAAGGGAGGGACTTATTATCCCATTACTGTTAAGAAACATCTTAGGGCACAGGAGATTGCTGCTCAATGCAAATTACCCTGCATATATCTTGTTGATAGTGGAGGTGCTTTCCTTCCGAAGCAGGCTGATGTCTTCCCAGACAGAGAAAACTTCGGCAGAATATTCTATAACCAGGCTGTAATGTCTGCTGAAGGCATTCCCCAAATTGCATTGGTATTAGGTTCTTGCACTGCAGGGGGTGCCTATATACCTGCTATGGCCGATGAAAGTGTAATGGTCAAGGGAAATGGAACCATTTTTTTGGCAGGGCCTCCTCTTGTGAAGGTCAGTTCCAGGCACTCTGATGTTCCAAAATCCTTTGTGTGTGTGTGTGGTTGCTTTTTATTAGTTATATCTTCTTTTAACTTTGAAATTAGTCCACATTGTCTTTGTTTGTGTTAATGTATTTTAATGTGTGTCCTCTATGTCTCCATGACAAGAGCTTATGTTAATCAGATGATTTTATAGGCTGCAACTGGGGAAGAGGTCTCTGCAGAGGATTTGGGGGGTGCTACTGTTCACTGCAAGACATCAGGTGTTTCAGATTATTTTGCTCAAGGTATTTAGTGTGCGTATTCTCTCCCTCACTTTCTTTCTCTGACACACACACACACACACAGAGACAAGTTTAAAGAAAAAGGTTGTAAATGGTGACAAATGAAATCCATTTAAATTTTATTGGCGATGATGTAAAATTTTATTGTAGATGAACTTCATGGACTGGCTCTTGGGAGGAACATCATTAAGAACTTGCATATGGCTGGGAAAGACGTCTTGGGAAATGGATTGCAAAATGTAAAATATGAATATGAAGGGCCACTATATGATGCGAATGAACTTCGTTCTATTGCTCCAACTGATCTTAAGCAGCAATTTGATATTCGGTCAGTTATTGCTCGGATTGTAGATGGAAGTGAATTTGATGAATTCAAGAAATTATATGGCACTGTAAGAGCATAATCACTTCACTTTCTAACTTTTAACCATTAGCTTTATTTGTATATATATGTCCTTAGACTATACCTATGCAGACTCTTGTAACAGGCTTTGCTAGAATATTTGGACAACCTGTTGGAATTCTTGGAAACAATGGAATTTTATTCAACGAATCTGCTCTAAAAGGGGCTCATTTCATTGAAATATGTACTCAGCGACGCATTCCTTTGGTCTTCCTTCAGAACATCACTGGATTCATGGTATGAATTTCAGCTACCTCTTCTGTTACTCTGACTAGGATGCTTTTTGTCTTTACATTCTAAGTGGATGGTTTCCCTCTCCTACAAACCTACTGTTTACTATTTTCATGCTCAAATGAGGAAATTATGTTGCACTAGTGTTTATTGATCAAGGTATGGGAAATTGTCTACAATCTCCATCATTGCATGGGTAAATGAGCTAAATGATTGATAGATAATAAAGGTCTCATAAATTTAAGAATCAACAATTAAAATTTACCAAGAAAGTGATAGTGCATAGATAAATGAAATAAAGAAGACCTGAGTCACACTGTAAAAGTAAGTAAATGCATCTCAGAACTCAGAACAAAGGATAGTAATACATCTTCTTACTTTAATTGTAAGCCTGCTTTGCCTTAAACTTCATTCTGCATGGATATCCTGAATTTTGAAAGTTTTAGTCTATCCTTCAATACAGGAAATTTTTGTGTATGATCCAAGATTTCCTGTATCATTTCTTGTGCTATTACTTTGTATCTCATTTTTTCAACTCAAGATTTGTTACACCCAAAATTTTTCCTGAGCAATTTTAATTTATTAAACCTGTTTGTTTGGTAGGTTGGCTCAAAATCTGAGGCAAATGGCATAGCAAAATCTGGAGCAAAAATGGTAATGGCTGTTTCTTGTGCAAAGGTTTGTTTCTTCCCAACCTTGTCTGGTTTCTTGTGCGATTATTTTATTTCCTTATGCCTTCTTCTTTATGACTCAATGGAACCTTAATTCTGGTTAGTCTCTATTAGCTTTGTTTCTTAGTTAAAACTAATAGGAACAATTGATTTCTCCGTTGTTTTCTAGCCATATTAAACTGTTCTTGGCAATGTGATCTGTGGTTTTGTCCTTTATATTTCTCCTACTAAGCTTTCAGCCCCCTTCACCCTGCCTGAATAGATTGCAGACTAAATTGGTCAGTAGCACATGCCTGAAAATCCTTCAATACTGAAACTGGTAGCTTATGAAAGAGAACTGGGATTTTCCGAATAGCTTCATACTTATAACATAAATCTATAATTTTCTAATGTTATAGTTGCTAATCCAGAATAAGTTCATCTATTTGTAATTATTATTGTCTTAGAATGTGCTTCCATTATGTGAATTGGCTTTTCTACTATGAAGAAAGAAATTATGAAGGTGTGACATATATTGATATACTAAGAGACTATTGTTTAGAAATTAAATTAGGTAACTGATCTTTGCTTATCTTTATAATTGTACTCCTGTGGCCTCACGTATGTTCTCTGTGCTTGGTTATTTATTTATTTATTTTTACTTGGGGCTGTTAAGTCAATTTAATTTAGCAGGAAGAGTAAAAGATTTAGGAGACTTTCATAAATCTTTGTTAGTATGTTTGTAAAGGTAAACCTCAAGCATGACAGACTTTTTGAGGGAAAAGAATAACTTTTGCTTCCAATCAATTCATTCAGGTGCCTAAAGTCACTATAATTGTTGGTGGAAGCTTCGGTGCTGGGAACTATGCAATGTGTGGTCGTGCATATAGTCCCAATTTCATGTTCCTTTGGCCAAATGCCAGAATATCTGTGATGGGTGGTGCTCAGGTAGTACATCTCACTTAAGGTCAAGGAAGAGTGCTAAAATATCTTGTATTTCTTCTGAAGTTCTGATCTCACTACTATCTGCACGTTATTTCTCTGTATTCTTTTTCAATATGCTGGGATTATCTATTGTTGCTTCTGCATAAGTTTTGTTTTCACATTCTTAGAATACTTGGATGATCCTTTACAAATTATTAGCTTTATTAGTCTGGCATACCTTGGATTTCTTTTTGGACAAAACTTAAGTAAACTTCTTTGGCTATTTGTTATCAGATTCTCCAATAAAAATAGATCATATGGACATTTATTATACTTCAGCACTACATTATTTACTCCTTAAAAGCCGTATATCCACAAGTGAAGAATCCAATAGTAAACATCTAAGAACTACAAATTTTTTTCCTTTCTTTTTTTTTTAATTAATTTACCCTTCATTTAAAATTAAACTCCTTATTAAGTTTTAATAAATCATTAGCCACTATCACGTCCTTTGTGTGGATTTACTTATATTCCTCTGAAATCTGATAATCAGGCTGCTGGGGTGCTTGCCCAAACAGAGAAAGCCAACAAGAAGAAGCAAGGAATTCGGGTAAAGCAATATGAAAGAGAAAAAACTAATTTATATTACTTATCAGCAAAAAATTCCTGTTTTTCCCATTTTCCTTTGCTTTTGTTTGTGCACACTATTATATTGGGCAAAACTTGGGTAAAGCTTTGTTTAGACGTTTATTATCATGATAAAATTATAACGTGTGTATATTTTTTACAGGTTAACTTCACATTATTTCCATTTTTAAAAAAGTCTCTCAACATGTCATTTTCTTTTTAAGAATTTAATAACAAACATCTGAAGATCTTTATTATATTTGTGAGATGCAGTGGAACAAGGAAGAAGAGAAGTTCAAGGCAAAAGTAGTGGAGGCGTACGAGAGAGAAGGAAGTCCTTATTTCTCCACAGCGAGGCTTTGGGATGATGGAGTCATTGATCCAGCTGATACAAGAAAAGTAATTGGTCTCAGCATCTCTGCCTCCATGAACCGTGCCCCTGAAAACACCAAATTTGGTGTGTTTAGAATGTGATATTTTGTAATCTTATTCTGTACAGAAAATTGCTGCAGCCTCAAGTGCTGAATTGTTATTCTTATGTGATTTAATAAAGAACAAAGAAGGCCAACACGATGATAAGTTGAAGGAGTGTTAAATGGTAAGGATAAGACTTATACTGAATTTTTCCATTATAGGCATAACATGTCAACATGTTAAAAGTATTTATCATGAAGGCCTCTTATATTTACTTATTATTTCCAAAAAAAAAATCTCAATGTGATACGATTTTAAAGAAGAATTTTATAGTCAACAGGAAAAAAAAAATGATAATGCATTCTTTCATCTCATGGAATGGTAGTGAGCCGTTAATGTTGTCAAATGTTAATTTCTCAAAGGATTTTATTATTTATATTCTTCTAATATTGTGTAAATGTATTATTGTAATTTCTGTATAACTACATTATTTAGTCTGTTGTTTTGGTCAAATTTATATTATTAAGTTCTGAATTATAATTGAGCTGAATTTTAAATTTTATATAAAAAATATTTATTCATCAAAATATAAATATCAATAGTATATAATTTTTCTGTCTCATGAGTGGATCCAACTTGTCATGAAATAGAATTTAGTTAAGGTTATATTTGGTAGAGTGGAAAGATTTTTAAAGAAATAGAAAGCAGAATAAAAATGAGAATTGAATGAACATTTATGATCTAAAATTTTTTATGTGACATGGAACGGAGTGGAAATGCCTTTCCATTTTGATGCCTTGTAGAATGAAAACAGTGGAGTAATAGAAATGATAGGTAAGCAAATAACCAAAATACCTCTAGAGCAAAAAAATTAAAAAAATTAATTTTTTTAAATTAATATAAAGCAAAAAAATTATAATTAAGAATTTCAAATTGAAAATATTTATAATTTTATATTAAAAAGATTTAAATTTTGAAATTATTATAAAAAATTTAAAAACAAAAATTTTAATTATATAATAAAATTACAGTTCAAGCTCTTAAGTTAAATTTTTTTCTTTAATTTTTTAAAAATAATTTTAAAATTTAAGATATTTTAATATAAAATATTACTATCATTTAAAGAAAAATAATATTTTTTCTTTTCTTTCCATAATAAACTAAAGAAAGAAAAAACCAACCTTTTCATTTTAATCTATCAAATAACATTTTTCTTTTTTTCATCTCGCCCTTTCTCTCTTCCCTCATCTTCCTCGTCCATCGTAACATATGGATTTGCATTTTTTTCATTATTATTATTTTTTTATCTCTCTACCAAAATCTAATAATTATGATTATATTTTTTAAAATTTTTATCATTGATTATTAATGACCAATAAATCTAAAGATTCAGATTTTGATAGAGAGATAAAAGAAAAGAGAATTGATGGAGAGAATCCAAATCCGTAACATATACACTCGTAATTTTGAATTTCCGTTGTCTGAATGTGGTTAGTAGGTCCTGCTTGTGATAATGGTATGGATCACATCCATATCCATGTTGACCAACTGATATGGCCTGCCCGTTCCTCTAATCTTGTAATCCAACCTTCCTCAGGTTGCAGATTCAACACACACTTGGTGGGCCATAACATGCTGTCCACATTAATGTTATTTATTACGTAGTTATTTTTCATACGAACCTCTCTAGATCATTTTAAGAGTAGATTTTTCACATCAATCCCACATTAATCTAATACATTCTAAAAAATAAATTTGTCAGAATATCAGTCTCAAAATTTGATCCTAAATAATTAAGATAGCACCTATTGTCGATTTTGAAATGTATGGAAACCTTGGTTGATAAAAAGTAAAGTGAAATAATGTATGTTCAAGATTAGATTTCATATTCAAATCGACCTCCATGAAAGTCAGAAGACAAGTTTTTAACGACGGGCCCATCATAAAATTTGGATAGGATCTGACAGGATATCTTCCCTTCAAAATCGAACAAGGGAGTTTTCTCTCATTCAACTCATGTACTTACACCAAATAAAGAGAGGTCATCGCTTTCAAATTTTACGAAACTTTATAGAATGGAGTAACAAAGCAGTAACCATTGTCCACCGAAGAACTCAGATTGTTTATTGCTTTGGACATTCTATTTCTATTATTTTTTTTCTTTAATTTTAGTTATCTAATTTTTTTATTTTGAAGATAAAAGATTAATTTTAATGTTTAATTTTGGTTTCTTTAAAAATAAAAAATGAATGGTTAGAATTAAAAAAATATATGAAAAATCCATATCTGTTACTCAAGCTAAACAATACAGAGTGCTTTCGCATAAATAGCAAACAATTTAAGTTCCTACGAAATAAAAATGAGTTGGTAGGTAATATGGCACGTTCCTATTACTCTTGGTAGGTACTCTCTCTTTTTTGTAAACAATTTCGTTGACTAAGAAGGGATTGTCGCTTCCCTTCAATTGAAGTGCCAACGTGATGATTCTGTCAGGCTATTTTGTATTTTTTTAATTAAAATAAAAAAACATAAACAACTTTACAATGCTTGACTAGACGATGATGATCTAGCGTTAAAAAACTTAGAAAGGAGAGCCGATTCCCTTAATTAAAAAAAAAGTTTTAAAACATAACTTCAATTAATTTTTTAATAAAATTAATTTTTTTCACAATATATATTTTTAAAAAATAAAATTAATTTATTTTTTTTGTTGTCATATTAACAAAAAGATCATAATCTTATATTAGAATTTCATATCAATTTAATTGTCATTAATTATCATAATATGAATAAGATTATTCATATTTTATCAAAAAATAATTTTTTTGATAGAAATAAATCAAAAAAATTATAATATATATCAAAATGTTTAAAAAAGTCAAATATAAATTTTAAAATAAAAAAATTAAGTTAACCAAACTCTAAATTGATTAACGTGATAAAAAAAAAAATAAAGCAATTGTTTCAGTTCGAGTAATAATTTGCAAATTGCATTCATCGTTTTCAACTTGTCATCATTCTCATTTTTCCATCACGTTTTCGATTCCATTGGTCGGGTCGCTTTGATTTTCTTCTCGAGTTATATAGAGAGAAATCTTGCTCATCCTCCGTCAGCACTATACAAGCTTAACTTTCAGTCCTTCCATGGCTTCAACAACTTCCTACTCCACAACCTCTGCTCCTTCTGTGACTGGCTTTTGTACCCATCGTAAACCGATTTTCTCGCTTTTAACTTCTCGGCGCCATCTTAAACCTACAGAAGGTGTTTCATTTCCTTTACGGAGGACGCTAAAGGGTCAAAACGCACAACTTAGTTCGTGCATGCGCCAAACAAGAGGTGTGTTCCTTTTTGCAATCAGATGTGCTCATATCTATATCAGAATTTGATTTTATTCCTGGGGTTTCCCTTTGGAGACTGTTTTGGGAAAGAAGATGATTTCTTGAATTTGATTGATTGCATTATCTGTTGCTTGTTTCTGTGACGCCCAACGCTAGACCTGGTGTGAAAAACGTAAAGAAGATCGTTATTTAAGTTGAAGGCATTTTTCATCTTCCAATTTTATGGTTGGTTTTTTGTTTTCACTTTGCATATGAAATTTCTGGTTTGGAATCAAAACTATATAGAATTTGAAGTTGTTAGCAACCTTTGAAACTTCAGAACAAAATGCTTTGCTGTTTTTGTTATTGGAGCTGAGATATGAGCAAGAACGCCGATGATAATGAAACTTGTACATTGGATTGGACTGGTTGTGTTACGACATCT
Organism: Erythrophleum ivorense; assembly: GCA_026724425.1. Classification (NCBI taxonomy): domain Eukaryota; kingdom Viridiplantae; phylum Streptophyta; class Magnoliopsida; order Fabales; family Fabaceae; genus Erythrophleum; species Erythrophleum ivorense. The sequence goes on from JAIUCV010000003.1 coordinate 3,153,517, forward strand.
AATTATCAGCATTTTTAACCATTGCCTGTAGAGCACAATTAAGAATTATTGCTTACGTCATCGGTTATTCAGAACAAGGTGCTTCGAGAAAGTCATAATTTCTCATTGATTATTTGATACTGTCGTGTTTCCATCTTAAGATTATGAACTTTATGTGTTAGATGTTGTACCCCAGAGACAACTGAACTTGTTCATGTGGCTCTTGGTTTTGCGTTCCTCATGGTTTTCTGCATGGTGATGCTTGTGGGGCTTGATGCAATGTCTCAGTCTCAATATGCTACATATTAATCATATTCTCATTCTTCAAGTTTTGGGGTGTTTACATCATATATAGATATATTTGCATGTGACTTTAGCAAAGTAATAGGTGTGTTGAGGACATTAGGTAACACTCAAGTGCTTGTTTCAAAGTTGGAGAAAAATAAGCTCAAATAATGTCTTGATTATGGCTGGATGCTTGTATCTCATTCGATTGTTTTTGCATCATTTTTTACTATGGTTGCCTTTTTAATAGGGCTGGATGCTTTTGCTACTTGACTTGATTGCTGTATATTCAAATTGCTTCATCTTTTGACTTTGTTATTTGATTAGAAGAGTGTAAGTATAACCAAAGCGGGAACAAAATCTCAAACAGTCAACCAAGGTGTCTGAAATAATTTGTCGTGTTTTAATTGTTGAAAATTTTTACCATCTAGATAACTGTGTATTGCTGAATATAGTAAGCCTTGTGTTGAAATATGACTTCACTCTGTATAACTTGACTGTAAGTCAAGTACAGTCAAGTTATATGACTTTTATTCTTTGGTATTGTTTACTTGCGTGGTCTTGTTTTGAGTTTTTTTTTTTTCCTTTGAAAGGTCAGTGTCTGTTGGCTTTAATTTTTAGATGGCCTCTTAACCACAAGAGCTTGGTTTGTGGCAGCTGTACCTGTTACCAAAGACTTGTGGGAAAATTCGATCCTGAACAGCGAAACCCCTGTCCTTGTTGAGTTCTACGCCAGTTGGTGTGGCCCATGTAGTATGTTGCACCAAGTCATTGATGAGATTGCATCAGAGTATGCTGGGAGACTCAAATGCTTTGTACTCAACACAGACTCTGATTTGCAAGTTGCTGAGGACTATGAAATTAAGGCTGTGCCTGTGGTTTTGTTGTTCAAAAATGGCCAGAAATGTGACACCGTGATTGGTACCATGCCAAAGGAGTTTTATGTGGCTGCCATTGAGAGGGTTCTGAAGTCCTAACACAGGGTTCAGTGCAGGCAACTTCCCAGTAAAGTGGACCAATATGTGTTCTTGCATGTCAAGAGAATTTTTGGTTGAATCTTCAGCTAGGTTATCGGAGTATCATTCAACAGTGCTGAGTTCTTGTATATGTGTCCATAATAGGTGCTAAGATAGGGTAAGTGATTACCTTTCTATCACTACAATAATGTTCTTCTTTGGAGAATCTTATTCAACTATAATAATTTCACAGCTGAGGTTGATTGTTGTTCTTGACTTTTAATCTGAATTTTGAACAGCAGTTGTTATCCTGAAAGTCAGTACTGTCTACCACGTTGGTGTGCTTGATCTCATTTTTTGCCGTATCGATTTAGCCTGCACTTGATAGCCCAATATGTGTTTAGGTGATAACATAAATTGTATCACAAATTTCCTTGAAATAAGGTATTATAATTCAAATTTCTATGGCTGATGATCACCCAAAAAAAAAAATCCCTGTCAATGTTACTGGCCTGTAAATAGAAGATTAAGAAAGAGAATCTAATATTGTGGGGGTGGGTGTTGTGTGGGGAGCGGGTGGGATAATGGTAGACATTTTTGTGTAAATTGTGTTTGCATATACTCATGTATTTGTCAAAAGAGGTTTTATCGTATAAAAATTGTAATTTTTTGTTAGAAAAATCTTAAGAAAAATCCTAAATTGTGGTCCTATCATGGTTATCCATTACAATTTAGATTATATTCAATGATTATTGAATTCATCTCATATATAGCTAATGCATATAAAAACTAAAAATGGTGGTGAATTTTAGGAAGCTTCCCATACGTCAATTTTAAAGCTTAAAAAGAGAAAGGGTATAAAAGGAAATATATTATTTTCTCACTTTAAGAATAATGAGAAAAATAATTTTATATACAATAACTATTAACTTAAGTTTAAATAAATTATTTTAAAATTTGAATATATATATATATATATTCTAATTTGTCCTTAATTATGCAAATGAAGACTTTTTTGTGAAAAAACATTTCTATAAATAAATTACTCTAATGCTAACAATAAAGACATTGATACCATGTTTAGAATCCTTTCCATCCTCACACTCACAACTCTTAATTTCATGATACTATGTCCAGTACTTTTATGTAAAAATCAATATAAAGGCATGACATATCGAGAGGTGAATTGAGTTTCGTTAAAAAAGAAAAAAGAAAATCTCCTAAAAGAGAATTTTAAAACATGATTTTCTTTTTTGGATCTTTAAAGGGATTTCGATAGGGATAGGCTGTTGTGGGCTTGTAGTTCAATTCTAGCGAAGTTGAATAAGATTGTCTTAGGCCCTACTCTTATTAGGCCCCATTTGGTTCACCCTCAGTAAGGGTACCGCATTTATTCAACCTTAGGGACCTTTACAACTTCGAATATAATCCCCTCCTCCGTCCACTCGCTGCATGCCCTTCGAACGACAGATTTGCTGTGCCGTAGCAGTTTCTCCTGCACACCGATTGAGTGAAACTTGCAGATCTACTCTTTCCTCACATAGGAGACGATCAGTTTCGATGGCATGAGAGGGCTTGACACCGATGGTTCCAAATTTGAAACCCTTGCCCTGCGAATGGTCGTCATCTACAAAACTAAGCGACGAGCTTGTTGGCTCCTTCAACCACACAATAAAGGAGAGGCTTCAATAATCCACTGTTTAATCAAACATTTTTTTTTTATTGGAAGGGCACCCAAATCTAACTTTGTCCTTGCGAGAGAGAGGTAAGAGATCATGATCTGCCATGAATGCGAATGGGAAGAACCTTAGAAACGAGAGATCAAAGGATTTGGCAACTTTGGTTTACTGTTTATCTGGCATGGTTGATATTGAACCTTTTTATATATTTTTTATTAAAGATATTTTGGTGAATTTGTATAATTTATTTTTTATTCTAATGTTTTTTAAATTTTATCAAATAGTTCCTCTGATCTTATATATAAAAAACAAATAACTAATTCACGAGTATTAAAAAAGGTAGTTAAAAGTAATTAATTTTGTCTCAAATAAAAATTATTTTTTAAAAGTAATCCTATTTAATATGTGTACTTTCTCATTGAAATTAATGATTACCACTATTCATAATTTGAATGACTTATTTAATGAAAGATATAATTAGAATATTGTAATTAATATAATAATTTATTTTTCATATATAAAACCAAATTAAATTTTAAAAAAATCTTTTATATATGAAACCAAAGAAAGTATACAAATATAAAAATATTCTTTTTTATTCTCATATCATCTCAAACATAAATTACATAATTACGTTAATGGTAACATTTTCTTTCCAATTATAATATTGAAGATTCAATGAATTAATCCGATCCTTAAGAATTTTAGAAGCGTATGAATTGAAATAATTTATATATTGTATAATCCTACAAAATATTGTGCTATTCTAAAATTATAAACAGTATGACATCACTTTGTGAGTTGCGTGTAATTTTTTTTTTCTTATTCTTGAATTCTGTTTTTTAAATTTCAAATGCTTCTCACCCTATTCTAGTTACGACCAAAAAGAATGGAACGACGCGTCTTAATAAACTAGTAAAATCGTGAGTCTTCATTTTGGTACCTACAACTACTGTTCCTCTCGGAGAAGAAACCCACGCTATACCGTTGCCGTAATCGTCTTCCTTCTACTTCAACTCCAGGTCTCCTCTCTCTCTCTCTCTCATACACATACGCAAATTTTCCTTTTTAAGCTTCTCGATAATACGCATTTCTTCGGGATTGATTACTCCTTCGCTTCTTATTCAGGATCCTCTGGATTTATGTGGGCGATGGCGTAACTAACAGACCATCCCTTTCTGTTGTTCTGGAATTTCAAGCTGTTCGTTTCTCACTATTTGGGGAGGATCAGAATTGGTGAGGCTTGTTGGATTCCCTGGGAAGCGCTTGAATAATTGTCTGATTACAGCGAATGATTATTGGTACTTTTTTTTTGGGGGGGGGGGGGGGGTTATAAACTTCTTGTGAGTTTGTGGGTTGTGTTCCATGGTCTTTCTTTGGCAAGGCTTTAATCTGCCCTTCACAGAGAAAATCTTGTGACAAAATTAACGAAGTAAAGCTGAACAATTTTGGCCGATTTGGTTCTAATCAATATAGTTTCTGCTCAGTAGTCGTAAAGATTATCAGTTTGGATGGAATGCTGTTTACTTTCATATTATATGCTTTTCCTTATAGGTTTTAGTTTAATGTTGGCATGTTGGACCTGAATTGGTGGATGAGAATATTTTTTTTTTTGGGGCAAGGTTACTTGTTTGAAGTAACTTTGTTGTAAGGAGAAGTATTAGAAATTGCATAATATAAGTTTTTATTTGGGTTCCTTTTCTTGGTTACAATCAAATCATTATCCAATGTAGGCCGTGTTGAAAAAGTTCGCCGTGGAGTTATATAATTTTCAATTTCTGCACACCCATTAAATACTATTATTCGACTACTATGACTCGATGAATAAAAATACAACTCAGCAAGACTTGTAACTTTTAGGATTCCCTAATCATTGAGATAAATCGGTTAAATGCCTGGCTTAGACTAATGACCTTCGGTATCATGTCTTTGATCAACATTGGGCGATTAATAAGCTCATTATTACTATTCCCTTTCCATTTTTGTGGATTGTACAGTCTGTGATGTAGCTCGACCTTGCATTAGCTTTCCTGGAACCTAGGAAGCTCTGCATACTGATCTTGTGGTTTTAATTACTGTTTGGTGGCCTTTGTAGCTAGTTCCTATATTTGGAGTCCTGAGACTCTGATTAGACAGTGAAAAGAAAAAAAGTGTAATTTTGTTTGTTCAGTAGGCCTTGTTTACTCTGTTGCAATACTGCCTTTGTTACTGACTTATGGTCAGCATTTATGCCTATAACATTTTCATCTTACAAGCTTTTGAAAAGGTGGTTTAGGGGCACTTTATTGTTTGAATTTGATGATATATTTGAACCATTCTGTGCAGGGACTTACTGATTTTCCATTGAAGTAATGGCTACCCTTAATAAATCAACACCAATGGTGTCTTCAGATTCCGCAGAACAGAAGGGAAAAAATATGGCTGAATCAAATGCCAACATGCTTCAATGTCCTTTGATCCAGCAGCCTCATAGCTCCTTGGATGGCCCAGTGGCTATTCTTTGGGATATTGAAAATTGCCCAGTTCCAAGTGATGTCCGCCCCGAAGATGTAGCTGGTAATATAAGAATGGCTTTGAGGGTGCACCCAGTAATTAAAGGAGCTGTTATGATGTTTTCTGCTTATGGGGATTTTAATGCTTTCCCCAGGCGACTCAGAGAGGGCTGTCAGAGAACTGGTGTTAAACTCATTGATGTTCCCAATGGCAGAAAGGATGCTGCTGACAAAGCTATCTTGGTGGACATGTTCTTATTTGCCCTTGACAACCCTCCTCCTTCCTCCATCATGCTGATATCTGGAGATGTTGATTTTGCTCCAGCACTTCACATTCTTGGTCAACGGGGATATACTGTCATTCTTGTCATCCCTGCTGGCGTGGGTGTTTCATCTGCCCTAAGTAATGCAGGTAAATTTGTTTGGGACTGGCCTAGCGTGGCTCGTGGAGAAGGCTTTGTGCCTCCCTCAAAAGCTTTAGTGCCACCTCGTGTGGGTCCAGCTGAGGTTGCTGGATATCTGATGGGGATCCATATTAATGACAATACTCATGGACAAAATGAAGAAGAAGCAATAGTTTACAGAGGAATGTCGCAGAGCTATTATACCTCCTGGGATTTCTCAGTTGTGTCACAATCTCTGTCTGAATACAACAGTAGCACATTAAATGGGTCCTCTGCTCCGACAGCTTTGAGGTCACATAGCCTTCCTTCTGGATTGAATGATGTTTCAGGAGGACCTATGTCTTCTAGTGACCAAAATGAATGCCCATTGTGGGTACAACCTGGGGATTTAAATGGTCTCAAGGGCCAGTTGGTAAAGTTGCTTGAACTTTCTGGAGGATGCCTGCCTCTGACCCGAGTTCCAGCAGAGTACCAGAAATTTTTTGGGAGGCCTCTTTATGTATCAGATTATGGGGCATTCGGGTTAGTAAATCTTTTCAAGAAGATGGGTGACACCATGGCTGTAGTAGGGAAAGGGAATCGGAAGTTTGTGTATCTTCGGAACTGGAAAGCAAGCCCAAGTGCACCTCCTTTGGCTCTGGCACAGAAAGATAAGAAAGGAAGGGGAGCTCAGGAAGAGAATGTGGATGTTGTTGAGTACTCCGATGAAGACAGAATAGTCATTGAAGAGCAGGATGAGAGAAGTGGCATAGGACAGCGTCATCAGGGGAGATCTTCCAAATGTGAAATTGATGACATTCTTGAGCAGTTCAAACATGAGCTACAGGAGATTCTAGTCAGCTATTCTTGCCGAATATTCCTAGGTTGTTTTGAAGCAATATACCAGCAACGGTATAAGAAACCTCTGGAATATCAGAGATTGGGTGTGGACAAGTTGGAGGATTTGCTTGAGAAAGTGAATGATGTGGTAATATTGCACGAAGAACCTGTAAGCAACAGGAAGTTCCTGGCTGCTGTGGGTGGGTAGAAAACTTAGGCGATGGACTGCTATATCTTTTAACTTTTCTGGTGTATTTTACTTGAATATTTACAATGACTGGTCAGGAAATGCTTGTTTACTCTAGCTTATCCTATTCTGTTTACTTCTTTTTTAGTACTGTAAAGACATGCAGGGCGATGTGTTGTTTTTTATAGTCACTGTGCCCTGCATGGATTTAAACCTGTTCTAAAATCTACTTGTGTTTCTTATGTCTCTTCTACTGATCAACTATTTATAGGAGTCAGGGGACATGTTTATAAAGCAACTTTTTGTCCTTTCATTTTCTTCAGACTTCTAGTTTTTACTTTCCAATGTGTTCAATCATTATATATTGTTTTTTTGTTTCCATTTTATTCAATCTTACTCTATGTCTTGCATTTCATCCTACTCTGTGTACTGTTGAAGTTCTGATCATTTTAATCCATTGACTAATATTATTTCGAATTAAGACGCGACAGTGCCCCTGAGGTGGATTAGAACACGCCAAATCTTGCATATGCAAAAACATAATATCCGAGACACTCGACATACATTTTGCAAAGAATTGTATGTTTCAAAACGCAATGTATATTTCTTTTGTAGTGGGGTAGTTACGAATATTGCTCAGTGTTCCTACTTGTGTTGGACATTTTGCAAACACATGCCAATGTGGATTGTTGAAGCAAGGGATATAACTATTATTTTCTCATCTCTCCCGAAATTCAACGTATGGATCCTTTTGTACAGTTTTCCTACTTCTAAACAAGTCCAAAAAATTTTCAAGTCAGTGTACTTGAAATTCCACTAAGACTTGGTGGTTGCTGATAAACCTAATGAATTTGTCTTAGACGGAGAATATATTCAAAGGAGACAGTGGGGAGCTTGTCTCAAGTAAAAAGCTTTTACTGCAATAGGACCTCGATGTACTTGAAGAAGAAGCAAGATATCTTCCGTCCCCACTCTGAAATAATGGTTCATTTCTGTGTATTTTTCCCTTGCTTCTCCAGCGACTTTGCTGATTCCCTTCACATTCGTCATCTTCAACATCTTGTAGAAAGCCACTGTGTATAGGTTCTGAAGTCTCATACAGAAGCCTAAGGACTTGTTTTATTGAAGGCCTTGTCCTGCCTTCTCTCTGTGTGCACCATTCAACTATAGACACTACTGTCTGGAGCTGATCCAAGTCAAAAGACTCCCTCACATTGGGATCCACTAGCTCTATCAATCTTGTTTCTGAATCTGGTCCCATGTATGGTTGTGCCCATTCTACCAGATTTTTATTATCTTGAATTGCTCGTCTTCCAGTCACAATTTCCAGTAATAACACCCCAAAACTGTAAATATCGCTTTTCTCAGTCATCTCTTGAGTAACTACATATTCAGGATCCATATAACCTGGAATGCATTTAACAAATATACTTAGTGCTTGTAATATCGATGAAAGTTTCTGCTCAATCTCACTACCTTCACAGAGAAGAAACAGAAATTAAAATAGAAGAACACGATGAAGTTATACCTGGAGTTCCCATGATATTGGTGTTTACAGCTTCGAAGCATATGGAACCATCTTTTGAAGCATGTGCAAGGCCGAAATCAGCTAACTGTGAAATAAAGTAATGTAGGAAAAAGGAAATAATTTAGCAGCATCGAATGGGACAGTTTAGATTTTCTCCATATTCATACTGTTTTGAACTGTGTGAATATAAAAAGATAATGAACAATTAACAAGTGAAATGGTGGCATGCCATCTGAGATACTCAACCTTAGCAACAAAATTCTCATCCAGTAAAATGTTGCTAGATTTTATATCTCTGTGCCATAGAGGAGGATCACAATAGAAATGGAGATATTCCTGCTTGTAAAACAGAAAATGAAAATGAGAAAAAAAAAGTAAATAAATAAAAGATAAAAAGTGGACAATTCTGGTAAAGTTCTAAGTTAGATTAATCATTTATTCTTGAGAGATTACCAGTGCATTAGCCACATCAATGGCAATTTGGATTCTAGTTCGCCAACTTAGAGGTGTTTTACCAGGGGCTGTACAAACGTGAGATTGAAATCAATAAAATAAAAAACATAAGAGGCTTCCTAGAGGAAACAATTTTTCATTGATCACATGCATACATGCGCATGACAACAGGAGATAGAGATTTTATTTGTGACCCAACCAAATAGCATCCTAAATTTATAGATAATGAGAGGCATACAATGAAGATGATCTTTCAAGCTTCCATTTTCCATGTACTCATACATCAGAAACCTGCCATGAGACATGCAGAAGGGTTTGGTTTGCTGGTATATGATGTCAAAGAACACATATAAGCACACACAATAGATACCTCTCATGATTTTTAACACAAAAACCTCGTAACGCAACAAGATGCCGATGATGCAACCGAGCAAGAAGCTCTATTTCTCTGCAAAATTCATCCTCCCCTTGCTCCGACACTTTGTTCATTCGCTTTACTGCTAACACTAGATCATCATTGGAATGAGCTTTATATACTGTTCCAAACCCCCCTTGCCCAATGATGGTGCTGAAATCCTCTGTCGCCTTCTTTATCTCCCTGTAGTTGAATTTTCGAAACATTGATGAAGGACCTGCACAAAACCCCCACTCAAAGATACCCCCAAAAAAAGAAAAAAAAATGTTTTCCATATGTTACTGTAAAGAAAGAAAATACGGGGAACAAGAGCTAGAATCCAGAGCCATACCTTCCTGAAATTTCCACATTGCACAAGAAGGTAAGGCTTTTGAAGAGGTTTTACTAAAATTATCAGGCCCCTCTAGTTCTCTCCTTTTCTGACGAATTAGAACAATCAAGACCAAGAGCATCATAGCAGCAACAGCTGTGACGGCAATACCAATACCTGGAATTAGTGCTGAGTGGTATGAATGGTGCTTTCCCTTAAGAGGTACACCTAACACTGATTGATTAGGGCTATCAGCAACCAGTGGACTAGGAGAAGCCTCAGGAGTTGGCAAAGATGGGGATGGCTCTGAAGCTAGCAACACAGTTGCAATAATCTCATCAGTTAAGTTTTACTTCATTCATAACAATTCAAAGACTTCATATGTTAATATTTAACAGGGAGAAAAGAAAAACAAGAAGAGCAGCCACTTGACAAACATTATTGGATTGAACTTGACTTTATCCAGTTTTACAAGCGTATTTCAGTTCCTGAAGGAACTTTGAGTACAATTTCCTATTCATGCAAAAATAAATAAGACCCTTGACTTACCAATGGCAAGAGTTTTAAACAACCATGATGCTTATTTTACCAAGAGGTGTTAGATAATAAAATAAACCATTCCTGAGCCTTCATTTAATAGTTTAAACTATTTTGTTGAAGTGCTCTTTGACATGGTACCTGATCCTCTCAGAATAAGTAGTTAAAAGTTTGATCCTTGCCATCTCTACTTGACTAGAGACAATGGAAAGGAGGACAATCTATAACAACTTTAGTAGATAACTAACTAAATTTTTATTGGCTTCACATTTAGATCGCTAAGACAATATAAATAACAAATCTCATGCATATAATTATGTAGACATCAATTCATTTGTTAAAACTATTATTACCACGAGGTATGAGAAGCCCTTGAACCCCAAAGAAACAGCTTGCGATGTCAATGGTAGATATCTCATCAACTTGGCTTGCCAATGCTGCAAAGGTGGCATCCCGGCATGTACTCAGTGTTATATTGTTTTCAATGCCTATCAGATAATGTATGAAACTAATGCCAGCATTTAAGCACTTCTTGCATTTGCTTTCCTCAGCAAGTGGCACTTTGCAATTTTCCATGACCTGCACAAATCGGGGAGAATGCAGCATCTGCATCACAGTCGTTCGACCCTCACACTCATAATTAACTGAGATTTTTGTCCCAAAACCACAGAAAATTGTTGCATTTCGTGGAACTCCATAAAGATGCAAGGTCTGAGAGATGGTCTGGAGACAGAGGTCAGAAGCATTTGGGGTGACTCCTAGGTTTCTTGTTACATTTGCAAAACGAGCAACAGAAACTGCAATGTTAGCATTAATGTAGCGGCAACATTTTCCTCTGTCAACCTGGTTAGAGCACATAGAGGATGCTAGTGTAAAGTTTGAACCAGTAAAATCCAAAGGGCAATCTGCAAAAGCAGCAGCAAAATTAGATCAAAGTCTTACTTTTTCTTTTGGGCCAATAATATCATATTGTCACATTTTATAATCCATCACTTGCAATGCCAACCTTCAATTAACAGTACATTTAAACGATTAACCAATAATTTTGACTCTCTTTAGTTTAGAATCATTCTACTAGTCTCAACATAGTAAGATATTCTACCGTTTCAATGACAGCTTAATAATCCAGGAGATAAAGCTATGCCCCGATAAGAATTCCAATTTTTAGTTAATGGCATTCTACCTTTGTAACTTCTAAACGCATACTTTGTTACTACCACAAAATAGGATTTTGTAATGATTATGGCAAGTAAGCAACAAAAACATGCACTACTCTCTGTACTCACTCAGAGAAAAAGCGAAAGCCGGGGGGATAGACAATAAAGCCGAGCTAAGAAGGAAAGAACCTTTCAGTGAACTCACCTGCCATTATCACACGAAGCTGCATTCCCAGAAATGCCAATGATCCAAATAAAAACCCAAATCCGCAGAACATGGTCGACTTGACCGAGAAGAAAGTAAAGCACAGGAAGAAAAGAAAGGGCACGAAGGTTCAAGACGAGAGTATCAATATTATTAGCTCATTTGGGACTCCATTACCTACTGTTAAGCATGGGATGGTACAAGGAGAGGGAGAGAGAGAGAGAGAGAGAGGATTTTGTTGACACTGACTCACACTTGACAGACTAATTTCTAAATATATGCGCACTGAGGAGGAAGGAGGTGGACCCAGAACTACATTTTGTGGTTGCTCTTTGTGGGGTTCACGTTCAGATTCCAGAAGGCAGAGCATGAGAAAAGAAGCGACGCTCTTTTTGGGATGCGATGCCATTCCCTTCCGAAACTATGTACAGATTACACATTTAAGCGATTACTGTTGTGTTCCAGTAACTCTCAGAGAAACTGAGAGTGTGTACTCGACAAAGGGCAGAAATTGGTTCATAAATGTGATACCTTGCCTCTTTACATAGATAGGACCATGTAGATAAACCATAAGAAACGAAGCTTTATCCCTTTAGTTCTTAATATATCAATGCCCAAGCTTCTTATACATCTTTGCTTTCGTTTTCAAATATTTATTGAACTTCACAGTTTTAATTCAAATTTAATTATAGACATACAGATTCTTTTCTTAATTGTTGTAAAAAGGTCAATCCTTTCCGTGGTATTTCCGCTTTGTAGTGAGAAAGAAAGAGGATTGTCACAGGCTCAACAGGGGAGGAAGCCAGAGCTGAGAGGTCTGAACAGAATTAGCTCCTACCATGGGCCTGGCAGTATTAGCATGTGACATTTTCTTGTGGGGATCTATGGTACTATGATGTGCCGCTTAAGGTTAAGGTAGCTCCTGCACGCAATAACTGGAGTTTGTCTGCTTTGTCCACGGGAATTTCAGAATCACAGTAAATTAACAATTTGGGTAAACTATTTTTTAAAAAAATCAAATTATATAGTATTTTTATTTTAAAAATTGCAAAATAAAAATATGTACGACAATGAATTTCTTTACATTAAAAAATAATTTTTAATTATATTTGTTTTCAGTAAAATACTCTTAATTTATTTTTTTTGGGCTAATACCTTTAATTTATTACTTATATAAAATAATAAATTTTATATATGTGTTTGATCCATTTGAGTTTAATCCAAAATAAATAATATTAAAACAAAAGTATAAAAAACAAAATTTTTAATAACTTATATTTTTTATTTGAAAAATGTAATATAATTATTGAATATATTTTTATATTTTTGTACATTAAAAGAGATTTAAGTATATTTTATAACAATTTGTATAATTTAAAAATTTTTAAACAAAAAAAATAATTTATTCTAATTATTTATCTCATTAGATGTTCGTTTGGATTGTGATGGTATTGGTGAAGAAAAAAACTTATACATAGTTTTCATTAAAAAAAAACTTATAAACAGTTACTTGTATTATTATTATTATTATTATTAGTTTTTTAATCAAAATATAATAAATATATAATTCTCTAATAATAATATAATAGATGTATAATTTTTTTACAGATAATTATATAATTGTTTAATTAAGTTATATATTATATTATTAAAAAAATTATGTATTTATCATATTTTTATTAAAAAATATAATAATAATAATGTAAAAAAATTCCATACAAACCTAATTTATTAGCAAATACATGGCTAATGGCTTGAGTCCCCGCAGCAACTTTTCGTTGACATTTGTCAGACGATTGCTTATGGGTCCATTTCTTACATATAATATAATAAGACTAATAAAATTTTAATATTATACTGTATTTATTATGAGATAATATAAAATATTATACAATATAAGATAATATTATCTTATATTTAATAATATAGTATATAACATTGAATAAGATAAAAATTAAATTTTTTTAATAAAAATATCCATTACTTAAAAAATATATTATATATATTATATTTATCTAAATTTATTATATTATATTAATTTTTTATAAAAATAAAAAGTCCCAAGGCCCCCAAAAATAAATTATGATAACAATGTATATTTAATAGCCACTTTTGCTGTTCTTTTAATAAAGCTCAATTGGACAATAAAAATTTATATAACTGTTTGGTTTTCAGATACATCATATCGAATGAAAAATATTTTAATTGTGTGTAATGAGATTTTAAAATTATTTTTATTTAAAAGTTTAAATGATTAAATAAATATTAAATTTTTTAGTGAATTGAAGTTAAAAATTTTATTGAAATATTTTATTTATTAAAGTGTAAAGAAAATATAAACTCATCCAAGAATCATATAGTTAATTTCTATTTAAGAAAATAAAAAGAATTTTTTTAATTATTTAAAGAACTTTTAATTCCATACAAAAGCTAGGGGTCAATTTTAGAAACAAAGGAACGATGTGGACATTTCATTTTGGTTTCATTTTTGGCGCTTCACAAAAGGAAAAGCATATTTACATTACTCCAAGATGTCATGCAATAATTGAACAGTTTTACTTTTCTGATTTTGATTCTTTATTTGTTTTCTGGGCCGTTTAAGATTATTGCTTCTCCAAACTATTTTTCAACAACAATTGAACATTACGGGTGCTAATTTATCTATACCATAAAAGCACAGGAAGTTTATATTATTTATCGACTTTGGAAGAGTACAAGCTTCTTTTTTTTTTTAGTTTTGTGCTATATTTTTTTAATGTAAATTTTAAAAATTATGTTTTTTTGTGTAGTTACACATGACCAATGTTAATTTATTATAAACTTTTAAACTTATTGGGATGCTAAGTAGCATATATCTCCTAAACATAAGACTAGCTATTTTATTTTTATTATTTTATTATTTTCTTTTAAATTTATAGTTGTCACGTTGCACAACATAAGAATTGCGCAACAAACAATCCACACTTAACCTATTGACACCGAAGTCTCAGATTTAGATAATTGGAAGGAAGGATGAAAAAGAAAGAAAGTAGGAAGGATCATTTAATGATTCTATCAAATTAATTCGATTATTTTCTTCTTTATCCTTCTCTAAATCTATTTCTCCTTCTTGTATCTCCTTTGTTTTTAATAAAATTTATAACGTTGTAGAAATAACATATATTCCTAATGAAACTTGTCTAAAAGAAACCATTGCACCTATCTTTAATCCTTAAAAGTTTTGTTACCAAAATAGAATTATCACCAAATTCATAAAAAAAAAAAGTTATCTCACTAAAAAAAGTAACAATCAAAGAAATTGTTCAATGTACCAAACTAGATTAGTGTGAATTAAAATCAACCCATTATAAACAATATGCCACTCATAAAATCTCCACATATTTGATTGCCCTTTAGATCCATCAAAGATACACCCATATCCATTTAGGAGCTATCAAATTGGTCCTAACTCTACATGGTAGAAGAGAAATTTAAGGTACTATTGGAGTTTCTCCCTTAGACACTACTTATATTTTATTCTAAACTGTTTTAACAAGAGCAGCTCTAGTCACTTTCAACGAAGGTAACACTATTTTGACTACCATGCCCAATTTTGATATAAATTTCTTAGATCCAACATTGCTTATAAAGTTTGGAGTTCAGGTCCAAATAATTAGAATTTAGCAAGTTAATAAGGCCATTCTAGTCAACCTACACCATTAGTTGATCTACTATTTGCAAAATCATGCAATATATCTTCAATTTCCAAAGTCAACTAATAACATTCTATACATGGTTTTAAACAAACCAAACAATACTACTTTATCCAAAACCTTAAATAAATTTTTAAAGAAGAACTCTTACTTGTAAATCATGCCTTTTCAATGGATCACTAATTATGAAAAAGAATTTTATAAAGGCCAAAAGCTTTTCTACACCATAATACCTCCTGTTTTGGAAAGGCTAAGTGATGGATCAGTTAAGTCAACATTTAAAATACTAGGTTTAAAAGAAGGAATCTTAATAGTCTTTGATGATCACACATGTTGTGGAACAAAAACAAAAGAAAAAAATAATCCTTATTATGTGTTTTTATAGTGATGGTAGATACATTATGTATCAAAAATCAATAGACATTTCATATGGGATTATGATCCTAACATATGTGACCTTGATTATGGTTGCCATCTAGATAGTTGGAAGGATATGAAGATAATGAGTACAAGCCGCAATAGTTAGTAGCTGCAACAACTAGAAAAAGAAAAAATATTGTTATGTTCATGGGTTCTATTCTCACTAAAAGGAAATTGACTATGATGATGATGAAGATGACAAGCCTAGCCCTAAATCTTGGGTAGACATTAAAAATCCAAAGTCTAAGCTAAGATCCATTTATGTATTACTTAAAAAATTAGGTCATGAATACCTCCTTCCAAAAACAAAGCCTTAGCCTATTATTGAGCCAAGGATAACCAATTTTGTGCATGATGTTTGCTTTTTCATCACAATCTTATAATTCAGAACTTCCACCCATGGAAAAGGATGACCAATATGGAAACAAATGTCTTTTACAAACCTTTCTCTATTTCCATAAAAGTTTCTTTTAATGGAGGGATGAGACAAGTCTCATAAACCAAAGAAATATTCAATTGGCACACCTATAATACTACAACTTAAAATTGAGTCCTACAAATGATATATTCTTGTCTTGACAATTTGATTGGATAGGTTGTCCAGATCAACTTTCACATTAATGAACTTTCTTCATAAATATAATAATTGTATCACCAATTTCACTAATAGATTGCCAAACTAGATATAGAATTGAGAAGTTTTATAGCAAGAAGATACACAACCCTAATGTTTTCTCAAAAAAAGTAAGAGATTGGGTGACTAAAGCCTTAACTAAATTAGACTAAATTTCATATGGCAAAAAATAAGACAAAAAACATTTATGAACTATACTCTACTCCTTACACTTCCATCTATACCTCTTAAATGACTCTACCATATTCTCCTTATCCTTATGAAGCAGGTTATAAAAAATGCTTTAAAATGGCACATAAAGTTCTTATGAAAACTAATAACCAAATTCAACCACCTCAACCTTTCCTAAGAAGAACTCCTGCACCCAGGGTATGTAGACCACCTCAAAGATTATAACAAACGAATCTTCGATATGAATCATCTCTATCATGGACGAAGCCTTTAGAGCATTCACTTCTCAAACCTTTAAAAATACAAACACCTTCTCCCTCTCTAAAAAAATTTCAGTCACCACCTTTTAGAAATGAAGACAAGCAAACTATTCATTTTAAAGCTTAAGATGACCAAAACACCCAACAAATTTTAATATCATAGCCCTTACCCAAAATTTGCCTTATTATACTACTTCAAAATTTGAAATGGCAAATGATATTAGTTTTGAAACAAGTTTTAATGATTTTGACCGAATTGTTGATATCTATGCTTTTTATAATAGCCATAGCTAATCTTGCTGATAATATTGAAGAATCCAATGTTGATTATGTTGAGGATGAAAAATGTGTTGAACACTATCTTACATATTCAACAACCACCCTGGAATAGTTTACTACTTAAACCTGTCCTACCAATAGACCTTGGTTTACATTTGATGATGTTACTTCAATAGATGGGGAGACAAATTACATAAGTTTAGTGTGTTAATTGACTTTCAAATGACAAAACTTAGAATAACTTTTAAAGTTATGTTTATGAAGTTTATTTCTAAGATAATAGGAATCCTTTAGGAATAGTTTCAAAGCCTAAGAAAATATAGGTAGATTCAAGCCACTCAATTTCCAAATGTTTGCAACATTTTGGGAATAATTTACAAAGAGTTTATTGGTGATTTCCATCTAGTTGACAAACCAAAAAGAAATTTTTTAAATGAAATGTTGCTTTCTAAATAGAAAGGATCTTGACCTTCATTTTCAAAAAATTGTTGAAAGGTATTACATACTAAATGGCTTTGATAATATCAATTTTTGGCATATCTTCATAGCCTCTTTTCCTGATATAATTCAATTAGAACTCTTAAGGGCTACTTAAACTCTCTAAAGAGAAATGACAAAATTCTCTTTAAGAGAAATTTATCTAATTTTAATAAACTTTGTGAACAATATAAAATAATTGATTCTATCATGGAAGGAAAGGTAGCTCTTCAAGAGATCTAGAAAAAGTCATACCTTTAAATCAAATGTGAAGACAAAAATAAATGCTCCTACCTTATACAAAAAGAAATTTCATTTCAACAAGGTTAGATTCAAAAGCCACATGAGATTCAAGCAACAAAAATACAAAGCCTATCAAATTCTTCGGGAAACGAACAAGTCGATTCTAATAAAAAGATAGATATTATATTTGTGGAAAAAAGGGGCACTTTGCTAAAAGATGTCCTAACCAATTCAAGAAAGATATTAAAGTTTTTTAACACTTTCATACTAGTATTCCCTTATAGAAAGATAAAGAGATTAAAGAATTATTTTCCTAACAAAAAGATGTAGACAAAAATATGGTCTTAACCTTGCTAACTTTAAAAATATATTTCGAATAAGAAATCTCTTTAGAACTAGATAGCTTCATTAATATAGAAGATTTAAACTTGGAATCTTCTATCCAATGATGTAAATAGAAAGAAAAGATAGAACCGTCTCCACCTTTATCATATGTAGAGATGCAATTTCTCAAAAACAAATATCATAAGTCAATTTCTATTATTGCATATATGGACACATAAGACTTAGAGAATCTAATGAACCTTGTTGTTCTTCCTTTTAAAGCTCAGAAGAAATAAATAGAATACTTCAATACAGTAGTTGAAAAATATTTTATGTTCTTCCCTCCAAAGCTCAGAAGAAACAAATAGAATATTTTAATATAGCAGATGAAAAAAATTTTTAAGTTAGTCTTGTTACAAAAAAGAAGAATGGTATACAAATTTTTCTGGATTGCATTTGTTTGGACAAGAATACTTTGTAGTAGCCTTTCTAATAAAAATATTCTTATAAGAATGGATGTTTACTACAAAGCAAAATAGTTGCAAATTCTCCCCAGAGGAATTAGGTTCAACAACATTTTAAAGCCTATGTAGACATCCTGAAATTGTTTAAGCTTTAGCAAGTTTCTCATGGCTATGAAGAAATCAAATACCAACTTATGGAACTTTATCCAGAAAACTATGACCAATACAATTATTCTTTTCCTCTTTGGAAGAATAAGAATATTATATTTAACTTTTTTAAAAAAGAAATAAAGACATAAATATAACAAAAACCTATCATCAAAGAATGAATCTTAAAGATTAATGCTTGTCAAAGAAAAATGTACGCCATTGCTAAAACAAGGCCTTATTATATCTACAAGATCTGATTAGACTTGCCAAATTTTTTGTCAAAAAGAGATCTGAACTAAAAAAAGGAAGGAGGAGGTTAGTAATTAATTACAAGCCATTAAACACATTCCTTCAAGATGACAAGTTCCTTTTTCCAAAAATTAATTGATAGACTATAATGCTTAAGGAAGCCACAATTTTTCATAAACTCAACTTAAAAGTCAAATTTTGGCAACTTGATATTGATCCTACCAAAAGATATAAAATGACATTCTATATTCCAAATGCCTAATATTAATGGACTGTTATGTTGTTTGGTCTCAAAATTACTCCATCTTTATTTTAAAAAGTAATGGCTAAGATTTATAAGCTTATTCTACATAACATTCTCATCTATATTGATAATATTCTCCTTTTCAAAAAATGAAAAACATAATGAACAACTTCTTCAACAATTTTTAGATATTACTAAGTAAAATGAGATTATGCCTTCAGCCAAGAAAAGCCAACTAGCCAAACCTAAATAGGGTTCTTTAACATGCAGATAGTCAATGGATACTACCAACTAAGTCCACACATAGCCCAAAAGCTTTTCGAGTTCTTAGATAAAAATCTTACATCCAAACAAATTCAACAATTTCTTAAAATTATCAACTTCATCAGAAATTTCATCTCTCATATGTCACACCATATAAACCAGCCATCCAAACTTCTAGAAAAGAAAGATCCCTCTACCTTAAAGATATGACAAAGCTGCTGCAATAAAGCATTTCAAGAAGATAACACAAAATCCTTTACCTTTAAAAATTCCTAGTAAAGACAAAAAGATACTTCAAATAAATGTTAACAATGACTATTGGGGAGCAATTGTAATCAAAGAAGTTAAAGAGAAGCAATATTATTATAGACATATAAGTGAACAATTCCAGTACTTTAAAAAACACTATTACACTATCTAGAAAGAGATTCTTGCCATGAAAAAGAAGATTGAGAAATTTAGTTTTCATCTAAGCTCTTACAATTTTGTAATACAAATAAACCACTCATCATTTCCAAAAGTAATAGAGTCCAAGCAAAAAATCTTCTTATTTACAACTACTTAGGTGAAAAGATGGTTCTACCACTATAAATTTTTAGTTTAACATATCAAAAGACACACAAATGTTGTCACAAATCTCCTTTCTAGACAAAAAATCATTAACCCCATCAATAATAAAAAATTAGTGCCCTTTATCTTTATGGCTTATTTCATACCTAGTTGCACCATTCACCATCCTACCCATCTCATAGCCCATCACCAAAAAGATTTCCTTCTATATCCCAAAAAGCTAACCATTCACATTGAAGTCCAAACCTTGCCAAAAAATTACTATTATACTCTCTCCATCGTTACTTTAAAAACTCTTCTCTTAAAGAATACTCTTTCTATTTCAACTCTAAGACTTCATTTCTCATCTTTTTTAAATTTAAAAATATGGTTATAAGTGATGCTCTTTAGTATTTTGGGACACTTATTGCTCTCTATATTAGAGTGATTGAATTCTCACATTTATTAATTTATAACATTCTTTGCCAAGCTAAAAATAAAGCTTCCAATTTGTAGATTCTCCTTGAATGATTTTCACTACTAAGTTGGCAACGTGAAGAACTAAGAAAGATAATCCTTCATCATTGCCTTTGGGAGAAACCAAAGAATGACCAAATAGTTGCCTATATCTTCATTCTGCATAAACCTTATTAGACAAGAAGAAACAACATACTCCTTACTAGGAATTATACCTATCTCTGGCACACTTTTCCCAATTGGTGAAGACAACATGCTCAAGTCCTCTAGAATCTAAAAATATTCCTTTGCAAACTTAATAACTATACACCTATACATAACTTTATCTTTTGCACTTCTATTGGCCCATTTCTAAAAGAATTCATACCATGGGAACCCAAAATGCTAAAAATCAACTTATCCAATCTAGAGGTATGATCTAAGACTAAAATGACCAAATTTCTCAAAGGTCCAGTTCTCAAACTAATTAGATCTAAGCTTAAGACTCCTATATGGAAGACTCACCAAATCCAAATGAGTTGGATGATTTTGATAAAGTATAACAGTGACTTAAAAAGATGGCCTAAATGATTCGGACAACATTGAAAACCCAAACTTATCTTTTTCACATAAACCAATCATTAAGGGATAAGGCTTGGCACTTACTAGCTGTATTATTGTATGTTAGTCTATTGGTGTGTTTTATTTGGTATGCTTTACTTTTTAGTTTTATAAAAGCAGCTTTAGTAAAAGTTTTTTTAATGAGTTTTATTTAAGTTTTCTTTCCTTTGAAACCTTTTCTTCTATTCTCTTCATGATTATCTATTAGAAATACAAGTATGCTTTGCACTTTCTTAATTTGAGGAATCTATGCATCAAAACGTACTAGTTATGTTTTATGGATGACGTTGATGATACTAATAATAAGGGAAACAACATTTCGGTGATGAGTTTATATCTTGACATATTTTTTAAGGAAGTCAAGAAGTTCTTAAAACACAATAGGCTTAAAGGCCCAAAGGGCATAGAGAAAAGGTAACTTTTTGGCTCAAGTGGGAGAGAATTTTTCTATTTGTAATTGAAATACTTATGAAGAGTTTTATGAATTTTGTCATTGAGCCATCAAACCTTTCCCTAAGTGATTGCCTTGTTATTGTAGGTTTTTAACTATAGGTGTTCGTCTCATTTGTTATTATTGTCATCTCACTTAGCTTAAAATGATGAAGAAACATTAAAATAAGAATAATAATAATTATTAAAAAAACCTCAAATTTATACTACAAAATTTAAACTTTAGAGATTGAATGTGCGAGAAAAAGACCATTTGAGCCTAAATGGAATATCTTGGTAGACACTCATCAACATAGACATTGGAGAGGGAGCTATTTGAGACTCCTTTATACAATTATCCATTTTCGATCAATCAATTGATGGAAATTTTAATTAAAGAAAACCTAATAGTAATTGAAACATTTCTCACAAGATAAGAGTAATTTATTTTTATATTTATTACATGAAAATTTTATATATAATTATTTGTATTCTTAATTTTTCAATCAAAATATAATAAATATATGGTTCTCTAATAATAATATGAGATGTATATAGTTTTTGCAAACTAATTAAATTATATTTGTATTATATTTTAATAAAAAAATAAGAATATAAGAAATTATATATAAATTTAATCTTTTATTATATTTCAAATATATGTTTTCCTTTGCTATATATAAGAGCAATTCAAAAGATTTTTTTTCCCTTTAAATTTTAGTAAACGAGCTTAAACTCCCTATGACATGGCAGCTGCCCTGAACTGAAAGACACGCAAAACCAAAAATATTTTCCCCTCACTTCTCACCTTTAATTACAGGTGGGTATTATATATTGTAGTTTATACTGGGGAGGCATAAGAAGACACTGGGAAGAAATCGCACGTTCTTGAAAATAAATAAATATCGTAGTTTTATTTTGTCTAACAACCACACCAAAGGATAAGTGTTTAATATATAAAAAAGTTATAAATATCTACGTAACGACTAACAAACACATTATTTATGGCTGCTAACAACTGCGCTACAATGAGAGAACAAATTTGATATATAGAAGCAATGAAGTACTGAATTTTGGGGTGTTTATAATTGACTGATTTAATGTATCATTTGACTTAATTTGTTAATATGATTAATTAAATTTGTTGAATAATTATTATTTTAAATTATTTGAATAATTAATTGTTATCTCATAAATTAAAAGAATTAGTTATTATCTAATAATTAATTTACATCATAAAATTTTTAAAATTTAAGATAGATTATAATATACTAACAATTTAAAAATAAGATATCTATATGGGTCATCATATCCTATCTTATTAATTTAAAGATAGATTATTGTATCTTATTATATCTCTTCTAAAGAAATATAAATAGGGGATTAGGTTAACGACTTAACCTAGCACAAATAAGAGAGAATATATTGGGAGAAAAAAAAATAGTGGCTTCTATGTGCTGTGGAAAAAATGCAAAATCTTAAAAAGATAATTTTGTATAGACTACGGGGCTGGGAGATCACAAAGTAGAGCATCGAGTAATCAGGTATAGATTTCTTCCGCTTTAATGGATGGTTTTAGGGTTTGCCAAGTCTTTCCAATGTGAGGTGAAGGCGTGAAGCAACTTCCTTTTGAGGACCTAAACCTTACGGGAAAGCAATTTTCTCATGCTTTATAGCATTCGTTGCTTCAAAAGACAATTGCTTTCTTTCTGGGAAATATGTAACCTGTACTCTGTGGCATGTCGTCGTTATTGTAGTTGTCAAAGCATCTGGATCCTCTGAAATTAAATTATAGGGATCCAAATCCATTGTCAAAATTCAATTATACTTTTTATAAAAAAAATTAAGTAAGGGTATATGATTTTTTTAAAAAGTGAATTGACATTTTGATCCTCTATAATATATTGTATCAATCTAATCATCTAAAAATTAAATGTCCTATTTTAATCTTTCAAATAATGTTTTTGTTTTAAAATGATCCTTACACTGCTTATTTGGTACGTAGAGTATAACAAATATGTTATAGTGATCCTCATGATTCTGTTTTAAAATAATAAAAAAAGTATTAAATAATAATAACAACGATATAATAAATATTATATAAAAGTTATATAAAAAAATTATAAATGATAAGACATGTCACGAAACATGAGATATGATTGCCAATTGCTTTGATACAAAATAATGTGTTTAATCTTTAAGTGATTAAATTAAGATGATGTGTAATATTTAAAACCTAAATTCATTTTACTTTTTTATTATAATTTTTAATATGAAAATTTAGAACGTGCATAAAACACAAATTCATTGCCAAGATTTCATTCAGTTATGATTTATGAATAATGTGTAAAGCAAAGATTAAACTCAAAACTAATTGATTTTTGAGACTTTAATATTATGTCATAAATCATTTTGACTTGAACATTGGCATACCACTAGCATACCATCAAGAAGGAAACGAACATAATATTTGCATTTTGTCCTCGTCTCTTCAAAATTTCGTTCTTGTTTTCTTTCTTTCTGTAAGCTATAGGCCAAACTGGTGTGATCAAAGTGGTTTTTTTTTTTTTTCCATTGACAAAAAAGTGGCTTTTTTTTTTTCAAGTAAATAAAAAAGAATAAAGTGGTAGATAAAACTTCGAAGCACTCATTTAACATCGTAAAGGCACATAAAGCTGCTATTCATAATCGTTCATGTTCAGACTCTGCAGCTCACGTCTCATTTAAGAAGACACATGCCGCCTTCTTGAAATTCAAATTTCGCAGTCAATGGAGGCAAGCAGCTTCTTTGTTTCCTCTTCAAGCTCTGTTTTTGGCTCTCTTCTAAAGGAGACTTTTCACTTGCAGAGACCAATCTTCGCTACAACCCTTCTTGTTCTTCTTTTTCTGGGTTCCTCCATCGCTCTCAAGGTACAGATTAGCTCTAAAAACTTATGCTTTAAGAAAATCTTTTTCCTCTTTCATTGATTAACGATTATGCTCTTCGAAATCAATCCTTTTCATAAGGAGGGACAATCATGCGTGGCAGACACAAACTGCCATTCGGGTTTGCACTGCGAGACGTGCGTGGTAAATGGCAATGTTCGTCCCAGATGTACTCGCATCCAACCCGTCAATCCCACTTCAAAGGTAAGGTCTTTCAATCTCTTTTTTCATACTGCTTTTTGATTTCATCCAAAGATGTAAATGAACTGAGTTATTAACTTTGTGTGTGTGTTTTGGATAGGTGAAAGGGTTGCCGTTTAATCGGTACTCGTGGCTAACGACGCACAACGCGTTTGCGATGTTGGGGCAGAAATCAGAGACGAGCTCTGTGATTCTCAGTCCCACGAACCAGCAGGATTCAATCACTGCTCAGCTTAACGTGGGTCATCTTCGTCCCTTCTTGTTTTCTGAAAATTACAGTGTTTGGTTAGTAAGAAAATCTGAGAAAAATGGAAATGAATGCAGCTTAACGTGGAAATGAATCTTGCCTTGAATGAGTGAACACATTAAATGATATAAAATTAAAAATGAATGTGTCACAGAGGAAGTTATAGTCGCCATTGTAGAATTACGTTTTAAATAATTTGAGCTTACGTAGGAAAGATTTATAGAAATCTTAATAAAATAAATAAATTAGATGGAGAGTAGCAGAGACAGAAGGAGATTAAAAAAAGAAACTACAAATTTAAATCATTTGTCTATAAACATAATTTATGATATTGATTTATTAAGCCGACTTCACCTGATAACAAAAAGCGTGTTGTTATTTGTTCTTGTTAGTAAGAAAATGGAAAGAAAGGAAATCTCCTTGAGGTATTGAAGTAGTGATACATCAAAGATGGAGTCATCCTATATGATAGTATCCCATATTCCTATTAAAAGAGGGAGTGGATACATGTGTGTCTCGTACACATTTTCACACCTAATTTCATTCTCTCTCCAAATTGAAATTATCCAAATCCGTACGAAAATCAATGATTCTTAGGCGGCAATCGGTTTATTCTGTCTCTACATAGCGGGAAAGTCAAGCTTTTGCCATCTTGTCAAGGTCCCCACTTTGTGAATCTCTAGTTAAACTTACTTCATACCCATAAAAAAACCTTGGCATGGAAATAATAAATTCATTCTGAAAGTGGGTGTGAGGTTGGTGGGGCCGGGGAGAATAATTCAATAGAAGAAAGTTTAACTGAAGAATGCGTTTGTATGTGGGTGTATATCTTCTAAATTTTAATAAGTGGGATTTCTTTACATATTTTATTAGTTCAAAATATATTAGTTTAGTTAAATTAGGTAGGGGCTTAGAAATAATGCTATACATTATAAAAGAGAATTAAATTATTTAATTACTTAGAATTCTTGAGTGACACTAGTTAAACATTGTATGTTTCAGCCAACATCTTAGCAAGTAATTGAATTTAGGGAATGAAGGAAGCTAATGGGGTCAAACATAAGCAAAATGACGTTGAAAAGCTTCTGATTTTTGCATTTGCACTTCTGATTTTAGTGCTATTGCTGGGACCTAATGCTTAAAATTTTCTGTTGCAGAATGGAGTAAGAGGGTTGATGCTTGACATGTATGACTTCCTAAATGATATTTGGCTATGTCACTCATTCGGTGGTCAGTGCTACAACTACACAGCTTTTGTAAGTAAGAAAAAAGTGGATTTTTTGCTTTATCAAATGATTACCTAAACACAAAATGAACCATATAACATTTGGGTTCTTCAAAAAACTGCTTCACAGTGGATGTTTTTTTGGAAAATGCGACAGTAAATACTTAAATAACTTAGAAAAGTCTTATCCCTCCTAAAGTTCTCAAGTAAATCTAATCTAGAAATAATAGGCACACCAATCCAAACATAAATGATATGTGTTTTAAGTCCAATTCTGATATACTTATATATCTATTCATGATGAATGGGACAATTATTACAAAGCAACCTGCCATTAATGTCCTAAAAGAGATTCGAGCATTTCTGGAAGCAAACCCTTTGGAGATTGTGACAATTATCATTGAAGACTATGTAACATCGCCAAAAGGCCTAACAAAGGTGTTTGATGCTGCTGGACTGAGAAAATACTGGTTTCCAGTATCTAGAATGCCCAAAGATGGTGGGGACTGGCCAACAGTGGATGATATGATCCAGAAGAACCAACGTTTAGTAGTCTTCACTTCAAAGGCATCCAAGGAAGCTTCTGAAGGGATAGCCCATGAGTGGCGCTACCTAGTAGAAAACCAATGTAAGTTCTATACTAAAACCCCTATTTTAGTCTTTCAAAGACTACATCAGGATAAATTAGTTTTTTAAAAGATTGTTTGTATCTCTTTAATATTCACACATATAATTTTTTTAATTTATTATTTCAGAGGTAACAAAATTTCAATGGGGGTTTGAGATTGCAGATGGAAATGGAGGCATGAAGGCTGGTTCATGCCCAAATCGGGGAGAATCACTATCCATGAACACACAATCGAGATCATTAGTGCTAGTGAACTTCTTTCGAGATCTCCCAGATGTAACTCAATCTTGCAAGGACAATTCCGCTCCTTTGCTTAGCATGATCAACACCTGCTATGAAACCTCAGGCAAACGGTGGCCTAATTTCGTTGCTGTTGACTTCTACAAGGTATTATTATAATTACCAGCTGTGGTAAATAAGTAGAGATTCAGTGTACAAAATATAAGTTTACCAAATTAATCATAAAGTGATATATAAGCATGTCAAGTATAATTTTTTGGGACTTTCTTCTGACTTGTAATCGTGGCTTTTCATGATTGACTTAATCTATTTATTTGTTGTAGACCAAATCTATGTAGGAATTTATCAAAAAGTGAAGCTATAGAGAATGGGGATGCATTATTAAGTGAAACATAATCAAGTTCTGTTCATTAACGTTTCAGAGAAGTGATGGAGGAGGAGCTCCAGAAGCAGTGGATGTAGCTAATGGTCATCTAGTATGTGGATGTGGAAACATTGCCTCCTGCAAGGTTTTTACCTTCATTCTAACTCCCCCTCTTTTAAGTCTACCTGTTGAATTCGGATTTTTTTATTATTATGAAATTAATGATATGTCAAACGCGTTTTATACATGAAGAGATTCCCGAATAGACTTACTTAGTAAACAATAAGTATACTAAGTCAATCATATACAAAAATACATGTAAGTATGTCAAGAATGAATCTCATTAAAAAATATATTGGATATGTTTACATGTATATTTATGATCAATTTGATTTATTTTTCTTTTATAACTTAAGTCTGTCTAAAAGTATTACTGATAGATGGATGAGTTTGTTCAGGAAAACATGACATTTGGAGCGTGTGATTTACCTGAGGTTGAAGTAAATGTCTCGAGCTTTGGCTATCCAAATTTCAGACCACTTCAATTGTGGTGGGTTCTTGTCACTCTTTTTGCGATCATGCTTGTGTTATTTTGAACAGAAACACTTGAGTAGAAGAGACGAGAAGTGAATGAGAGTGTGGACTGTGGAGTAACGATTTTTTGGTGTAATGCCCAGCTGGTTGTGAACATAGTGATTTGAAGGCTTCATTAACTATTTTGCTGCTTAGGGTAGGGGAGGGTTAGATTGGTTAGCGTGTGGTTATTTTGTAGTTACTCACCTAGCTAACAGTTTACAATTATGTGAATTGTATCAACAATGGACAAAATGCAGATTCAGAAGACTAATTGTTTGGATGTGTTATATAAGCTTGCAATGCAAGAATGTTAGTTGTGATAGGCTTGATTTACTTGTTTTTAAAATAAATTAATAATTTAATTTTTAAAAGATTACTTTCCTTTCAATTTAGTCTTTCAAAAATTTTTTTTTCCAAATCAAAATGATTCTTTCCTTAGGTAAAGTTTCATCACTTAATAGATTAGTTGATACATGTTCAGATATCTTGAACTTCCAAAACAATGTGGTTTTGTCTAATTTTACATAACCCAAAGCTGCAACAATATAGTTTTTGGGATTGGGTTAGTTGGCTTTTGTGAAATTGGACAAAATAACTGTTTTGGGGATTCAAATATTCGAACAGGTTTATATTACCTATTATTGTTAAATGAGTTTATAACAATTATTCCACAAAATGTATATAACAAAATGGGTCTTCATAAATAAACCCGAAAACAAAATTGAGAATTAAATGTAGAAGTAAACCTTATAAATGGAAACATGTCAGCCTTGTAGAGTAAGGAACATAAAGGGGGAAAAAGTAGGAAAAAAGATATCCTCTTTTTCAGTCAGGAAAAACATTGTAAACTCTTGACCTTTCAGCCCAATCAAAAGAATTGGCCCATGAGTATCTGGGTAAGGGAATAGGCAATGTATTCATTAGCATAGGCCCATGAAAGAGTATCTGATAATGTGCACAGCAAACAAGAACTATAGGCTTAACTCGTGAAGGTCTTAAATTCGGGCGCTTGGATCAAATCATTCAAAGAGACTAATGCAGACACTAACAGAGAAATTATACTGCAACCGGTTTGTCTGGAAATATGTGTACCCATATTTTTAACAAGAAGACATATAAATATATTAGATATACTTTTCAAATACGATTAATTTCTGATAGATTACATGTCTTGTAAATTAGTTTGGTTACGTATCTTTGTCAAGAAAACTACAAGAGTAGCTCAGTATTATGTTATCAATCTATGCAGGGCTCAAGATGTGGCCGGGGTGAATATTAAATATATAAATAGCGAGGAAAAGTACTGGTTTTAAACACTTGTGATTAGGCATTTTAGTCAGGAACAATTGGTGGATAATAAACAATTACACCCCAAATGGGGCATAGAAAGGTTCAAAACAAGGCATTTGCAGGGTAGGTGAGCGGGGAATCTAGGGCAAAAGAATATATATATATATATATATATATAAAGGCAATGTGGATATGTCTAACCTATAGCATGTATTCCTCAAGAAATAGCTATAGTTTATTACGTTGGAGGTCATAACATAAGTATATTTTGTAGTGAAGTTGTACGTATGAGTTATTTAACTTCTAGCGTTAGATGAATGGTACATGGGGCACAAGAAGTTTGACCAACACCCCACTCTAAACCTTTGTCTTTTGAGTTGGGATCCTTTAAAAATGTGAAGCGTGTAAAGTACTTTTAAAAAAAGAGAAATGAAGATATAAAAAAAAATGATAGAATAAGTGAATAAAGTAAGAGTAAACTTTATATATAATATCATTCTTTATATCATACTATCTCTTATTTTCAAATCACTTTGCAAACTTCCAAAACCCTTATTTTTTCCTTTCACTCTGTGAATTGAGACCCATATCCTCTTTTCTAATGCCCTTCTTTGATTTTTCAACTTTTTCTGCGTGTTACAAGAAGGGCAACACCCAGACATAAACTACACAGGAGCTAAAAAAGGTGTAGCCACACCTGAGATATTATATTCATAAAATCTCTTGGATATCACCAATATATGGTTATTTATCAAAAAGAAGAAAATGCTTTTATTTCTCTTATATATCATATTAGTTTTAATTTATACTTTTTAGTTTGACGTTAAGTAATATTATTGGGTCCATCTGCGCACATATTTTAACCAGCTCATTCCCTCGATCCTATTAAAGGTTGATATCATATTTAATAGCACATCTATCATATTGAGTGAAGGAGAGTATCATTGAAATTGAAGGTTGGTTTAATTAATTTTGTGATGTGAAACGAGAAATATTCTATTTTAAGTATGTTGGAGGATATGAAGTGTAGAGGATGAGCATGACAAATGCATATGCATGCGGGCAGCACGTGAGGGGGATGTCATATACAAATTCCAAAGCATTTTTTTAGTAAATGGATTGAATCTATGAAAGAGTTGAATAAGTGTGGAGAAATGGGTAAGGCAAGAGAGAATGGGCATCGTTTTGCTCCGATGATTGGGGTCGATCTAGATTTTCCGGGTCGTTTTGAATGCTGACCCATTTTAAATATTAGGGACACAGATAGACGAGCATTTCCTTTCTTTTTTTTTTTTTTCTGGGAGGGTTTTCAGTAAATTAAATAGTTGCCAACTTTGACCGCCATCCGCTCTGGCTTCAACCATGCATGCATCCCTTATAATAATATTCAATTAACAAAACACCATTTCCATGAACCATGATTATTTTGTGATGTTTCAACTAATTTATGTTTACCTTCATTAATATAATAAAAAATATATATATAGTTTATTATATTTTTACTATTAAAATTTCTGTTAAAATATAATAAATGTATAGTTTTTCAATTATAATATGATAAGTACATAATTTTTGTAACTTAATATCATTTAATTGAGTTTTTAAAAGAATTTTTATAAATGCTATAATTTTATTAAAAAATATTATAATAAAAATATAAAAAAATTGTACTTAAGTCTGATTTTTTTTTCAATTAAGAATAAGTTATTTATAATTAAAAGAATAAAAAAAAGAAAGTTTTTAATGATCTAATTAATCTCAAAAAATTAACAAAACTATAATTCAGGCGGTATTTATTCTAAAAGTTCATTAAAAAAATTAAGATTAGTTTTAAATTAGTTAAATAGGTGAAGTAATTGTTAAGTTAACGTTAGATTTTAAATGTGATCCTAGAGCAATTTTTTTAATTATTTTTGGTTGTACTTAAAACACATTTTCATAATAGAAACTTTTATTGAAAATAGTAAGTGAAAACCAGTTTAAATTAAAATAATAAACTAATCAGACTAATCATATAATCTTTGAGAAACATTTAAATTTTTAATGAAGGTATATCCAAAATGGATTCGTGGAGGATATATTCCTCATAGAAAGGCATAGTTGAAAAAAATAGAGAATGTGGGATCCACATAAGCACGATTAGATGAGGTGAACACGTGGTGAGCAAATGCTTGAACAGCATGGAAAATGGGTTCAATTATTGGAAAAGTGGGGTCACAAAGAAAGACGAAAATCTTAGGGCGAATCAAAGGCCAACTAGGGTGTGCTTGGTTTTTCCACACTTTAGTTTGTAGTGTAGTCCAACGGGTGAATCAGTGGTTGGGTGCTTTAAGAGCTGTCTGGAGAGTTAAGGACTGTATTAGTTAATTAATGAGCATTATTTTGGGCAGTCTACTTGTAAAGTGAAAAAAGTCAGTAGATTTTATAGAGCAAGGTCAGCCAACTGCTTCCTTTCCCATTCTCGGCACCACCTCATCCACTATCACCTACTTAGCTGCTGCCATTCCTAGATTATTTATCTGTGCCTAAATTAAGCGAAGTTTTTGTCTATAGGCCTTTCTCTATTCTTTTATTTATTCAATTAATCCATGTTACTAATTACGAGGCATATTATTATTAATTTGTTATTAGCGCTTCTCTTTTTTAGTTTTATATTTTGATGTTTAAGTTGTTGTCTATGTACGAGATACGTTGAGCACTGTGTCAAGATTTCTTTAGGGGAGCAAAAAGACCATCCAACTTCTTTATCAAAGTCATATCATCTAATCTGAGACTCTTGCATATATATGCATATATATATGATTCAATGAATCATTTTCATATCAGCCACATGAATGATATGTTATATAAACATTAATAAGTCTTAATTTAACTTTTATAATTTAAATATAATTATACTTAATTTCAATTTAGCTTTATTTACTTTTTTTAAACATAACGCAAGTTATAAAATTATATATAATGATACACCAATATGTGAATTGATTATTAAAAAAAAATGTAAAGAGCATTATTCATGCTGAATTTCTTAATCTTTGTCATACTATTTGAAGAAATCAAAGTAATATTACGCTTTGATATGGTTTCATTCATGAAGCAACGTGCGATACATATAGGGAGCTCTAGTAACACTATTATTACTATGTTTTGATCTTCCTAGATAATTGACAATTATTTGGATATTAAACTTCTAATTTGGTCGAAATACAAGGCCCACAATATAGCAATTTGTTCCCTTAACTAATCGTCCTATAGACATAATCTAATAAAGATGTTATCTACTTCTGAATTAGAATACTTCCATTACTCCTTAATCTATCTTCTCCTTTTATGAAGTGAAAGTCAATCTTCACATGCTTTGTCCTATCATAATAGATATGATTTTTTACTATACTAATAGTGGCTACATTATCACACATCACCTTTATATGCATTTCAAATAAGATCATAAGTTCTTTTAGGAACCTTTTGATCCACACTCCTTCACATATCCCCGAGGCAAATGTTCAAAATTTGGCTTTTGCACTACTTCTTATCACAATAATTTGTTTCTTACTTCTTTATGTGACAAGATTGCCCTATACATAAGTGCAATCTTCAATAGTAGATTTTCTATCTGTCACTGATCTAGTCCAGTTTGAATCAGTGTTGATCTTAACACCCTTATGATCTTCCTTTTCAAAAAAGAGACCCTTGCCTAAAGTTAACTTTAAGTACCTCGAGATCTTGTAAATAAGTTCCATATGCTTTTCTATTGGCTAATTCATAAACTGATTTGCAACATTCACAAAGAACCATATGTTAAGACAAGTATGAGATAAAATAAATCAAATTTTCCACTAATCGTTGATGCCTACCAGTGTCAACTGGTGGACTCTCCTTTTTAAGATTCTCTTTATAATTTGCTTAGAGTGGAGTATCAGCTAGTGTACATCCTATCATCCTAGTTTCTTCAAGTAGGTCTAGGGTGTACTTTCTTTAAGACATTATTATGTATTATTCTCTTCCTCGTTCTTGGCACTTCTATGCCAAGGAAGCATCTAAATGGCCCAAGAACCTTTACCTTAAACTTGGTGCCTAGAAAATCCTTTAGACTATTAATTTCATCAACAAACTCTCTTGTAATAATAATATTGTCAACGTATACTATCAAAACAACAATTCTTTTATTAGAAGCAATTTTAAAGAACATAGTGTGATTAATTTAACACTGAGTGTAACTGAAATATTTCACTATATTAGCAAACTTGTCAAACCAAGATCTTGAGAATTGTTTCAATCCAAAAAGTGACTTTTGAAGTTTGCAAATAATATTTAGACCTTTATCCCTTTTAAATATGAGAGGAATTTCCATATACACCTCCCCCTCTAATTCTCCATGAAGGGATGCATTATTTACATTTAATTAGTAGAGAAGCTAGTCTAAGATTGTGGCTATTAACAATAAAATCTTGATTGTATTAAAGTTAGCCACTATAGTAAAAGTTTTTTAATAATATATGTTATGGGTTTGAGTGAACCCTTTGACAACTAATCTATCCTTACAGTGACTAATGTTTCCATCTAGATTGTACTTGATTATGAAAACTCATTTACATTCCATGGGTTTCTTTCTAAGAGGAAGGCCAACTACCTTCCATGTCCCATTCTTCTTTGGTGCATTGAGTTCCCCTATAATAGCATATTTCCATTTAGGAATTTCTACTACTTTGTACACATCCTACAGTAACCTTTCACTAGAAACACTAGTCACAAAATATCAAAATTTAGCAGACAACTTGTCATAACAAATGAAGTTGTTTATAGGATGATTAGTACAAGATCTTACTCCCTTTCTCAAGGAAATGGGCACCTCTAAATCTCTCATATCAATACTTAGCATATGAGAGGATTTTTGGTTCTGCTTATGATCCGTGCAAGGTTTTATTTGTTGCTGAACTTTTGGGTTCTTCTTCTTCCTTGAAAATGTTTTAATTCCTACACTTGTATGGCATTCAATTATGTTATAGGGTTAGGTTTTATTTTGGTCTCTATAGACTGTTTGTTATTAGGCCAATAGGTGGTTGTCATGTCAAGTTTAATAGGTATATTAG
Organism: Erythrophleum ivorense; assembly: GCA_026724425.1. NCBI lineage: Eukaryota > Viridiplantae > Streptophyta > Magnoliopsida > Fabales > Fabaceae > Erythrophleum > Erythrophleum ivorense. Next base: position 3,187,638 of record JAIUCV010000003.1, read on the forward strand.
GGGCAATAGATGTAGCAATGGTGAGGTTTAGAAGCCATTTCAATGGATGGTGCTATTTCTGGGATCATTTTAGTGCCAAAGTCTTGGTCAAACAACCATTTCTAAGTAGTGTCCTTATTATTATTCCCTTAAATGGTTGTTTAGGTATAAAAAGGTTAGTTTTCAAAGAAGGTGACATTCATGGATATAAAATTTTTTTAATTGATGTGAATAGCACTTATATCCCTTTTTTGTAAGGGAATAGTTAAGAAATATACAATTGATCACCTTAGGCTAAACTTCCCTTTTTGGTCATTGTCACATCAAAAAATGCGACCGCGTGGCGTCTTTTTCAAATAAAAGGAAAAATTCGATTTTCAAATGAAATCGAGAAACGAAATCAAAATTGAAATAAGTGTAATAGTAAGTTCAGGAGTCGCAACCAAAATTTTATTTTTTGAAAAGGCAAAACTTTAAAAAAATCTTTTTAGTTTGAAAAATGGTCTACGAACCAGAAAATGGATCCGGGAGTCGATTGTAAGTGAGAAAGGTACCCCACTATACCCGTTACTAAGAACGGTTACCCTAAGTTAGTTGTGTAAAAATAAAATGACCTCAATTCTATTTAAATTTTCCCTAATAGATCACATGCAAAATGAGAAATAACCAAATTAAAGAAAATAAAATTAAGAAAGAAAAGAAATTAAAGGAATAAGATTAAAAGTAAAATGAAAGAAACGAAATTAAAGAAATAAAAAAATGTTTATTTACAAAGGCGGATTTGACCTAAGATGAAAGCTTATGGCCTACGTACCCTTTAGGAGGGATTAAAATCCACGTAGTTCGAACAGAAATTGTCTTTTGGTTGATTTTTTTTTTGTTATTGTTTTGTTGTTTTTGTTTTGTTGTTTTTGTTTGGTTTTTTTATTTTTGATTTTTATTTTTGGTTTTTTTTCTTTTCATCTAAGAAAGAGAGTAAAAATCATGTAGACTTTTGTAAATAAAATGAAATTGAGATTAGTTGATGTGTTTTTATTTACAAAAGACAGAATTAATTTTACTCTCCCTTTTTCATTTCTCTTTTTTTTTTTGTTTTCTTTGTTTTGTTTTGCTTTGATTTATTTTTTATTTATGTTTTGTTTTATTTTTTCTTTTATTATTTTTTTTGCAAGAACATAAAGAAAATAAAAATTACTTTTTCCTTTAACAAATAAAACAAGTTTTGAAATTGGTTGATGTGTCTTAATTTGCTAAAGAAAAATTTAATTTTACTTTTTTGCCTTTTCAATTTTTTCTCTCTTTTTCTTATCATTTTTTTCCTTTTCATTCCATTTTTTTGTTTTTGTTTTTATTGCCCCTTTTTTTGTTCTTTGTTTTTATTATCCCTTTTTTTGTTTTGTTTTTATTTTCTTGATTTTGGATTCACTTTTTCTCCTTTTCTGGTTATTCCTTTTTTTTCAATTCTATTTTTGTCTTTGTTTTGATTTGTCTTTTAATTTTTTTCCTTTTTGTTTCATTTTTGTTTTCTTGATTTTTGATTCACTTTTCTCCCTTGTTTTTTTGATTGTTCTTTTTTTTGTCTTTTTTGGGGTTTTAATTTTTGATTGATTTTGTGCTATTGCTCTTTTTTATTTTGTTGATTATATATATATATATATATATATTATAATAATTTGTTTTGTTATTATATTTTTTTCCTTGTTTTCTGTTTTTTTATGATTTTTGATTTTTTTGTTTTAAAACACCTTATTTATTTATTTTTTTATAAAATTTTTGTAAAGCATATATTAATTTCTAATTTTATTAAATGAAAGTTGGAGGAAAGCTTTAAAGTTTACGAAAAGAAGTTAATTAATTTTTGCTTATCATTTTTTTTTTGTTTTTGAAATGAGAAGTTATAAAAATTTAGGGCCTGTTTGAAATTATTTTTGTTTTAATGTTTTCAAAACATATGTTTTTAAGAACAAATTTTTTAGAACAAAAAAATTAAAAAATCTGTTTGAATCATTATTTTGAAAAGTAATTGTTTTCTATTTTTTACCTGATTTTGTAGAACAAAAATTACAGAACACTTAAAAAGTGTTCTGAGTTTTTTGTTTTTAAAAACAAAATTTTGTTTTTTTGTTTTACAAAACACTTCACTAAAAACACATTATCAAACAGGTTTTTTTGTTTTCTTATTCTTGAAAACAAAAAAATTGTTCTACAGAATTAAATCAAATAGGGCCTTAGGGCCTGTTTGATTGTGTTCTGCGTTTTTTTGTTCTTAAAATAGTTCTGTAAAAGTGTTTTGCAGAATAAGTTTTGGGAACAAAAAAATAAAAAAATCTGTTTGAATAATTGTTTTAGAAAATAAGTAAAAAACAAAAAAACAAAAAAATTTGTTTGAAAAAATTGATGTAAAAACAAGTTTTGAGAATAAAAAAACAAAAAATTTGTTTGATTAACTTGTTTTTTTGTAATTAATACTAAAATGATTTTTTATAATAATTGATTATCTATATAAAATTAACACATTAATAATGATAAAATTTGCATAAAATAAAAAGTGAATAATACAATAAAAATTTAGTATCACATTGTTTTGATCAAAATAGTAAAACTAAGACTTATACAAATAGAATAAGAATATATTTAATTAGTAGAGTTGTTATATTGTAGCCACATCCAAGCTGCAATATGATCACGAATTGATGCCATCTCCACTGCACTTTCATCTGATAATCTTGACAAGTTATCCACATTATAACTTGTACTTCCTACATTTGTATTTCCAATTAATTCGTCTACTTGTTCAAAATTCATATTCTCCCATTCATTAAATAGCATATCACGTGCACTGCTCTTACGTATATAATTATGAATTGCACAACATGCTACCACGATAAGACGTTGTCTTGAAGGCTTGTACTGTGGCATTAATTTTAGAATTGGAAATCGAGTCTTCAATACTCCAAAACAACGCTCAATGGTCATTCTTAAAGATGAATGTCTAAAATTGAAAAGCTCTTTAGCACTCGTTGGTCGGCGACCTCTTCCTTGATATTCTTGTGCATGATATCTTTCACCTCTGTATGGTGGAAGAAAACCTCCAGTGCAAGGATATCCAGAATCCACAAGATAAAATGATCCTATAAAACAATAACCAAAAATTGATTTATTATATTCATTCAAAAATTCATCTAAGTTAGATAAACAAGAAGACCAATGACATGTTAAACATTTTACTTCGAATAATACCTCTAGCTGGCCATGGGAAATTTGTTTCAGAATTGGTTATTGCATCTAATAAAACCTTTGCATCATGTGCACTACCTTCCCAACCTGAATAAACGTAAGTAAACATCATATTAAAATCACATATGCACATAACATTTTGTGTGACAACTGCTTTCCGTCCTCTGCATGATGCTTGCTTTTCAGCCGGCGACCAAGCGCTTATATGCGTACCATCAATTGCACCAACACAATCCTGATTCAATGATAATATAATTAATAACATTTATGATAATATAAATAATATCATGGTAAAATCAATAACAAAAACTTACCTTGAACCAGGGAAAATATTTTGGGTCATCTTTAATATGGTTAGGTAATTCTGTAGTCTCTTGTTTTATGAGTTCTTTCCCCAATCGACATACTGCTCGTAACACTTCCTTAAAATAATAAGAAACAGTTTGCGTGGAATGTTGGAATCGATTTGCAACTACTCTTTGTCTAAGATTATGTCCTATAATGTATAAAAACATTGCAACTTTCTCTTCCAATAACAAATCTCTTGAATCCTGTATATAATTGGAACTCCTTAACTCATTACAGAAATTGATGAAACATAACTTTTCCATTCGTAACAATTCATAACATTCAGTTCCTGATCCTTGCAAGAGTTCATTAATAAATTCTCGACCTGTAAGTGCAGATGTACGAACTGGAACCTTATTAAGGAACTTATTTTCATACTCACATATCATAATAATTAATAGTAACTCTGCTAATTCACTTTCATCTTCACTTGAATCGGATGAAGATATAGATCCGTGAACAGTGTTAGTTTCACAATCGGAAGAGTTATCTCCTACGTCCATTGCACACAAAGTCTGTTGAAATAAACACCAAAACACAATCAAACAAGCCTTTAATCACCATTCAACATGCAATACATAAACAGTCAATACAAATTACATAATAACATTTATAACTAATCAAACAGGTCATATTAAACTTTTGCTTTCAACATCCGATACATAACTAATTGTAAAATTAAAAATTTCAATAACCAAATATTTAAAAAAGATATTTAGTCAACACATAACATAGAAACTACCAACAAACACAAGTCATATCAATCTATTCAACCATGCTTTTTTCCTATCTAGAGGTACTGCCATAAATAACTCCCTCCAATTGCCATCAGTAAACTTATCCATTGCCTTGACATAAATGTCATCAGATACACCCTCAATCTCATCAAGAACAGATACACATCTAGCAATGGAACAATCAGATGATGTGGCTCTTGTGCTACTAGCTTCCATACTCTTCGCCCTCAACCTCTCAGCTTTAGCAAGTTGAACTTCTGCCCTTGCCTTAGAAACCTCAGTCAATGCCTTAATGGCCTCTCCCAATTGATTAGACTTTCCTTCTTTTTTTTTTCTTTCGATCATGGAGTTCAACAACACGCTTTCCACTACGTGTAACCCGCTCAATTGTTTCTGGAACAACATCATCATCATCATCATCATCATCATCATTCTTATGAACACCCACATGAACTCCTCCACTAATATACTCATTTTCAAGTTCATTCTCATCTTGAGAGTTTGGTGGATCTTGTGTAGATGAATGATGAAGAATTCCTGTAGCGGTGCTTCTGTTAAAAATGATGCCTAACAAATTATAATGTTCCAATCCTTGCTTTTTGTATTGAGCGGCCTCAGGATGTACCTACAAAAAAATACACAATGAATAATCTAATATACACCAATTATCTAGAAAATTAATTTAAAATGATTACATACCAGAACATAATTCCTCCAAACCTCCTCCTCTGCAGTAACTGTGTTACTTTCAGCATCCCAGCCAAATCCAGTGTGTTGTATCAATAGAGAAAATTCTCTATGTTTTGCTCGCAATCTATTGAACTTTTGCTTGATTTGTTTCAAAGTAAAGGACCGTCCACTCTTATCATTCAATTTTTCTAATATACACTTCCAAACTTTTGGGCTAAACACACCATTGTTCATGTTTCCCTTGATAACTTCGTCAACCATAATATCTATGTAGCATTTAATAATATGCTTTGGCCAAATTGAATTGTCCGAAGCTTCTATTGTCCCACTAGTTGCCATCTATAATATAATGTATAAGAACACATTGGAGAATAAAAGTAAATAAAAGAACATAAATAATTAAGAGAAATGGTAGCCCATCTCATATCTATTATTAATCAAATATTGAATATTTATTTTGGTCAGATTTCATCAGATATCCCAAAAGCTTAATCAAATTGCTACTCCCACGTAAGTTAAGGTAAAGAAGCATTCATCAAACTTCTTATATTAAACAGTTTTATTTTGAATTTTTGAGCTTTAAACGAATTAGCCAGTAAACCTATATTTATTCTAACAATGCTATTGCCAAAGATTAGGGTAACTGTTTCTTAATTGAATTCTTGATGTACAAACAAAATATAGATTGAAAGAAAAGGAAAAAAAATGATTTGAATATTTCAAATTTAGATGGCGTTAATAGTGTATAGTGTGAAAATCTACCCTGCTTCCAATCAAAGATTGCCTACACATTAAATTTGGATACAACAAAAGCAAAGCACAAAGTTTTATCTATGCATGTTATTTACAGCTAGAGGTATTGGCAACAACTCCAATTTGGTTCCATTTTATCTCAAAAGTCAATTTTTTAATTTTTTTTTTTATTTTTAACTTTCATTAAAGTGGAAGAAAACCCAAAATTTTATGAAGATTTGGGAGCTAACCTTGTCACTCGTTGGGAGCTAATTGTTGAGCAGAACTTTATAAGTTAAGTAGTTTCAAAATATTGAAATCCTGCAAATAATAAAAGAGCAAAAGGATTGGAATTGAGATATAATATTAATTGCAAAATGAAAATGCGATCTTGTTCAAGTTACATTACATCACAATTGATATTATAAACAATTTAATAATAGCTCTCTCTCTCCCTTTCTCTCTCTATGGTGGGGTTGAGGATGTAATTATTGGAGTGAAAACTCAGGAAACCATTCTTTAATCTATATCTTATTTTGAAGAGTATAGAAAAGCAAAGGAGAGCAAACCCAGTTTTTGTGTAATTACAGTCTACGTAGATTTATTAATCTGTGTAATATATGATTTACAAGAGCTCCATTGTAATTTTTAATTATTTACTCATTTTCATTTATGAGATAGATGAGGAGAAATTTGTAACGATTCCAGTTATAAAAGATTAATAAAGCAAACTAATAATAAATGGGAACATATAATCGTTTTAAGAATTTTATTAATATATTTATAAATATATTTATAATTAATTTATTCTATTAATTTTTATAAACTGAATCTATTTAAATATTTTTCAAATGCAAAAAAGGTACATTTTTTAATGCATATTAAAAAAATTAAGTACAATAACATATATTAGAAACAACTTCTCATCATATTGATAATAGCTCTTAAAATGCACTAGTAACATTTAGATAATATGCTAGTAATTCACTTCTTGTATAATTATCAATACCTTAAGCAGTTAATTATTAGCATCATACATATACCAACACATTTTAAAATCGTTACTGATACAAGGAGAAAACTTTCCTAATAGAAAACTTTCCTAATATACCTCACTGCATTGTTCATTGTGCACTTTATTCTAGAATTCGGGATACAAAAAAAATTGATAAATTGTGCTTGTATCCAACAGACTTGTGAAGTAGACTTGTGGTGAAGAGAAGAAGCATGCAATAGCCACGAGGAGATGACAGGCACGAGGAGAAGAAGCATGCAACAGCCACGAGGAGATGACGGGCACGAGGAGAAGAAGCATGCAACAGCCACGAGAATATTAGGAAAGCTTACTAGATGAAGGAGCAAAGGGCGTTAATGAGAATAAGAAACACAAGCTGGAGAAGAGAAATGAATGAAGGTGAAGTCAAGCTCCACGTTGCCTCACTGGTTGAGAGCTAAACAAAGAAGAAGCTTGTGTGAAGCTACAGAATAGCTGAACAAAGGAAGAGAAATATGAAGAGAAGCTATGGACTGGACCTCTCAACGTGACAGCAATAAACAATCAGCTGCAAGGCACAGGTTAGCAAGACTTTCAACGTGATTTTGAAGAAGGACTAGCTACGGGTTAGCAAGTGTTAAACGTGGATGTTATGGAGGAAAGAACAAACATGATGGATCGTGCTTGGCTGGAGAAAAAACACGAAGCATGCAGCTCGGGTTATGGAGAAGAAAGACGCTGGAGTTACGTCTGGACAGCAGCAGAATAAAAAGTGAAAAAAAGCAACGTGATGGCTACAAACATGACCAGAAATAGAGCTGGGCTGAAGGCAAGACGTGGAAAGAAGCCACGTAACCACAACGCAGCTGCATGAAGGCCAATGTGCTGGACAGAAAAGAAGAAGCTACGTGGTGAAGGAGCTGCAGTTTTAACGTGAAAATATGAGAATAAGATGAAGAAGCTGCTGCACAAGCTGAGGAACGAAGAGTTTCAGCATGCTCTGCTTTTTTTGCCCCCACAGCGACACCTCTGCTTTGAATCTCAAAAACAGAGTACATTTGGTGTAATAATAATTATTATTATTTGGATGAATGAATCCTTCAACGCGGCATAGAGGAAGCAGAGCATTTGAAAGCGCTGTTAAATAGAACGAAATACGGAAACAAAAGAGTTTGGGTATTGTATTAGAAGATCTAAAGAGGAATGAACAGTTGCACAAGAATTAAGCATAACACTGCAAGAGATGCAGGTTTCAAAGGAAGAAATCAGAAGCTACGTGACATCCTTAAACAAGCATTGAATGAAGCCAATATTGCCAAAAAAGCTACTGGGATTGCTCGGGACGAGAATTCTCCACTGAAGGATATGCTGGGAGTGAGGGACGAAGCAATGAAGATGCTTACCCATGAGAATAAAATGCTCAAGATTCATAAAGCTGTAGCATTTTAGAACATTGAAGAGTTGAAGATGTTGTCATCGAAGCACCTATAAGAGGAAGACAAACACGACCCAGCACCCATAAGAGGTTCCTCGCAGAAGCATCCATAAGAGGAAGAGGTTAATGCATTTGAATCTGACTTCATTTGAGTTCTGATGATTTTTGTTTTCATTTTTTTTTATTGCACACTGCAAAAATGGTGCGTTTTGACCTTAGTAAATGTGTGTTCCTTTCTGGGCCATGGGATGAAATCAACAACTGAAAACTTTGCACAGGAGACGCACTGGACGACCTTCTCACGGGAGAGGATCCGAACTCTATATTTAATCATCCACTAAATGCACTGAGACTTCCCTCCCCCCCCTCTCTCTCTCTCTCTGGCGCCCGCTAGCAAAATGGGTTTGCATTTAGAAACAAACCAAATGTCTCACCAGATTGACAATGCATCCACAGAAACTTCTGCATTCTTCAAATACCCAGCGAAAAGAAATACCACATTTCCAAGCTATAAAACATTTTTATCACATTCATTCAGTGAATCATAGATAAAATACAAATAATAATAGTAAAAAGAAGAGGGTAGAATGAAAAATGGGAAATCAAAGCTGAGCTAAACCTGGTGTGGGAAATTGAAGCTGGAAGAAGAAGCTTGATGCAGATCGATGCAGAACAGAGTGTGAGCAACAGCACAGCTAGACGACTTCCACGAACGCGGCAGAGAAGCTCTTCTTCAGAGGAGAGTGTTGAATGAGCTGTGCAATTAGGGTTGTTTCATATAACATGATATTTACAAAATTTGCCATTAATGAGCGTGTGTTCTCCGCCTTTTTTCTTGTTTTCCAACGTTGAGAATGATAAAACATATAAAAAGTGTTTCCGTTTTTTAGCTCCCAGAACACAAATCTGGTTTTTTGTTTTTGGAAACAAAATATTAAAAACAATTAATCAAACATGTTTTATTGTTTTTTTATTTTTAAAAACAAAAAAATTGTTCTTAAAAACTAAATCAAACAGGCCCTTAGTTTCTCCAAATTAGTTTTTGGATTTGAAAAGTTTATTTGTTTATTATTTTTTTATCCCTTTTTGTTTTCTTTTTTTTTTTGAAAACCTTTCTTTAAAGAGAACCAATTTGACTTTGAGAATTAAAACACAAAATTTATTAAAACATAAATTTGAGACATTAATAGGTACCAAGAAGGCTTTGTTGCCACACATAACCTATAGGTGTATTTCTATATGCCTGAGGGGATACAAGACCCCATATGGCTATTCTAAAGATAAAATAAAATTTAAGTAACACAAAAATATCTACCAACTTGCAGTATATTTTTTTAAGTGTGCTTGTGTGCATATAATCATATGTAATATAATATTTACAATTGAGAATAACAAGTAACTTCCCTCAGTCTTCTATTTTTGAACACACTGCTATCCTCTCCTTCTATGCAAACGTCCAAGGGTGATTTGCATGATCATCTCCACAAAACAAAGTATCCAATTCACAAATACAGAACCAAGCTTTGAGTGAATTCTCCAGTGCAATTCCAGCGTAATCTCCAGGTGCTCCCCGCCATGTCAATGAGTCAAAGAAAAAAAAATGTATTAGTTTCTAGCCAAACAATAATATTCAAGTTAATTCCATAACTTTCAAACATGATATCCATCCTTAAAATTTTATCTACTTAAAACCCCATAAATCGATGCATTGATAGGAACTTCAACACCAACCCATTTCTAGAACCACGACACCATGTGAGAACTGAATAAATGGGTCAAAAAATGAACTACGTCTATCAGCCATACAAAATCTCAAAGCAAGATACCCCGAGCCATTCACCAGTTCATCCAAGGCAAAGAAAAACTTCACAAGATTAAAAATGGAATGCTTTGGCCTAAAGTCCCTGTCCATAATATATCAAACCAGACATAAGCATATTAGACATTGAGAATTTCGCTTCAGAAATTCAGAGAACAAGAATCATTGCCTCACCAAGATTTTTCGTCATTTTTGTATGGAGATATGAAAGACAGTAAGGAGCATGATTGTCCAATTTGCCCAGTGTGTTAACAGATCCATTTTACAATAATGACATGCTATTATAAAACACAACACATGGGTCTGTAAACTCATCGGCATTTATTGATCCAAATAGGGATTTGGCTTATTCGAAATTTGACCATAAGCATCATTCTAAACACAAAGCTCCATTCATATGACAAAATCAAGGAGAAATAATAAGAAATTGTAAGCAAAGATTTCCCTAAATTCCATCATCCAGCATTACCATACATCAATCTCATAAAATCATATAAAACGTCATCCCTTAAGACTCAACGATAATCGAAACTATCAGACTCAAAACTTCAGCATCCAGATCATACCCAATCTATAATTTCATGTTTTTATAATTGGAAAAGATGAGAGACAAGAAGTGATAACTATCGGGAAAGCCGTAACCACGCTAAAGATGGCCCTTCTTGTTTTCTTCCTCCATTCTTAATTTTCTCCCACTTTTCTATTTTTCTCCTTCAGACTCTCTACACTCGCTGACGTATCCTTGGCTTTTTCTCACTGAGCCCTAAATCAAAAGGAGAAAAGGGGCTCTGAACCTCCCTTTCTCTCTTCAATCTATTCTTTCTCCATTCCCCCTCTCTCGCTCGTGCTCCTTCTCAAATTCGAAAATCTCCTCGTGTCTCCCTGTCGCTTCCTCTCTCCCTTGCGCTCCCCTCCAATTCCTTTTATTTTTCGGTCCCCGGATCCCCCTTTTCTCCATTTATCTTCGCTTTTTGTAGCCCCAGCTTTGAATCTCCCTCCTCTGTGAGTGTGGTCCCCTTTTCCTCCTTTTGTCTGCGTCTGCCTTTGCCGTTTTTGTGCGTGAGCGTCCCCTTTCTGCGATGTTGAGAAGCATATGAGTAGTAGGAGCTCTGAGCCCTGTGTGTGCGTGAGTGAGTGTGTGTGTGTGTGGTCCTCCTTCTTTTTGTGTGTCCGTTCGTTTTCTCTGTCTACCAGAGTAGAGTACCGAATAGAGGGGGACCAAGGGACCACCGGATAGGGTTTTTAGTGGATTTGAGTTGGGTATTGGGTAAGTTTTTGTTTGGATCCGGGTTGGGTTTATTTTTTTCTTTTGGGTTTTAGTAATTGGGCTTTGGATTGGGCTGAAAGTTTTCTTTATGTTTTCTCTCTTTTCTCAACTTAGGTTTTCCCTTTTTAAATATAAATTATTTTGGTATTTTTTTGTAGTCCTTTTTGATAATTTTTTTTTGTTTTTTGTTTTTAATTATTATTCTTTTAATTATTTTTTGGTATTTTTTATTTGCTTTTAGCCCTTTTTTTTCTTTGTGGAATTTTACTTTTTCTTATTTAATTCATTTTTTCCTTTCTTTTTTTCTAGTCTCTTTTTGATTTTTTTTTTTGGTTTTAACTTTGGAGTAATGGGCTTTTTTTTAGTTCTTTCTCCTTTAATTTTTTTTGGTATTATTAAGCTAAAAGGACCTATTGATTTTTATTATTTTTTATTTTTTATTAGTTTAATATTGTTATTATTTTTAGAATATGTCCGGACAAAATACAGTGTTCACAGTTGCCTCTCTTTACTTGTTTCTTAAGCAAAGAAATTAAATATATAATTTTTAATATTTTTCGCATAAGAAATAAGTAAAGATAAGAACACGTATTTTGTTTAGGGCGATTTGATTGCTTTCTGACAACATGTAAGAGAAAAGAGCGACCTAAATAAAATATGGTGTTTACAGTCATGGTGAACAAAAGATATACACTTAAATGTTTTTTGGGGAATTGTGGTAATGGCTGAGATATGTGGGTAGGTTTTAAGAATTTTTTGTCTGAGGAATGCAAAGTTTAATGTCTTTAAAGGCATTTGGTTAATTAAGTACACGACTATTAGTATAGCCTCTCCTTAATATTATTTAAGCACATTTGTTGTGTATAAAAGTGATCTTGCGACCTCAAGGATATGTTCATTTTTCTTTTTATCCATTCCATCTTGTTATGGGTGTAGGCACATGAACTTTGGTTTAAAATACCTTCTTGTTTCATATAATGACTAAGGGCTAAGTTGAAGTAGTTTTTGGCATTGTTAGTCATAAGGTGTCCTAATCTTTAATGCCATAACATTAAGTCATCATTTTGTAGTGCAAAAACATGTGCCTTTCTTAATGCCTTCTCCAGATCAATGATATAGTATAAGCCTGCATATTCCTTAGCATTGCCAATTATCCTCCCTAATGCCAAGTTTTAAAAAACATATTCATTAATGAAGAAATTAGTGGTGTAATTTAAGTCCCTAGCAAGTTTGCTAATAGATAGTAAATTGCAAGTTAGTTTAGGAACAAATAGATCATCTTATAGCATTAAATCCTTTGTGATTTTGACATTTATCATACCATTAACTTTGGATTGAGAGTTATCTGTAATGTCACAACCAATTCTTCTAGTTCTAACATTATCCAAACTAAAGAGGCATTGTTAAGGTTGTGAGTTCAGCACATCAGAGATAGCATTGACATTATAGGCTTTCGTTAAGCCAAAGCTAAATCATTAGGCTAGACCAATTCTGATACCATAATGAATTCAAAGTAATTTAGTGCGCTGATCTAATTTCATTCATAAAGCAACATAGGATACATATAGGGAGGTTTGGGAATGCTACTGTTACTGCATTTTGATCTTCCTAGATAACCAACAATTATTTGAATATTAAATTTGTAATTTGGCCGAAATACAAGGGCCAAAAGATAACAATGTGTTCTCTTAACTAACAATCCTATAGAAGACATTATCTAATTGAGAAAACAGCAGTGCCTCTTTCTTCTAGAAACAAAGGCAAAATACATAAGAGAAAAATAAATAAATAACATGGAAATAAATAAACTAATAAAAAACATGTATTTTCCAACTCTATTTAAGATAATTTGACAAATTTCATTTTTCAAGTATAAGAAGTCAGACTTTCAAAAGTTTATTCTTTTTCCTTTTTTGCTCAATTGAAAAAACAGGTGTAACATATATGTTAATTAAGCATTGAACTTAGGGAAGATTAGTGCTTAATATGGTGGAGAATTTTTTTAAAGAACTAAATCGGATCCAATTAAAGAGGCTTTTGGATACGATGTGACAATAAAGCAAATTAAATATCAACGGTATTTAACTAACACGATGCTTACTTACGTGATCATCCACTCGAAACTACAAAGTGAATGCCAAACGAAAAAAAGAGAACTTTTATTATCTCCTTTCTTCCCTCAATTGATGCCGGTGGGTTCGCTCTTTATCTCTACAAAATCAGAAAAAAAAAATCACAATAATAAAATAAATGAGTTTTTTTTAATTAATTCGAGAGCTCACTCACTATTATGTGATTCTTTTCAGTCTAAAGATAGAAGCTTTGATTAGGCTAATAGGAATAATAAACAATAATGTCTGAATTAACATTTTAATTTTTTAAATATACACTTTATCTCAATTTGATCTCTTGAAATTTAAACATCTCATTTAGTCATTCAAAAAGTATTTTATCTTCGTTATTATCTTTACATCAAACCCCTTAATAAATAGTCAACCCAAATATAAGTTACATGATCTATCAATAAAGTTAACATGGCCATAAAGTGTTTATTTTCCAATAAATTTAACTATTCCATTAATTTTATATTAGATTACGTAATTTATTTCTATTAATAAACTTAATGTGAAAATAATATGAAAAATGATATGAAAGACAATGTGTTTATAAAGGATTGAAATGAAGGGACTAAACTTTTGAAAAAGAAAATGTATAATTGAGAGAATGAAATTTAATAATTTGGATTCTCTGCAAACAATGAGGGGAAAAAAATAGCATAGTAGGTTTCATTTGTATAAAGCTCACTCTTAATAACTGCACAATATATAATACTGCAAAGAATTTTGAAGTGAAATTTGAAATCACTCTGTTCCTCTATAGAATAATTAACAGAAAGAAAGATGGAAAAAATGGTAAAAGGGTCTTGCATGTAGACACTGTTAAGTTGGACGGGGAACTTGGAAATCCGTACTGAATAGGATAGGAGGCAGAAAATGTGGTCAAAAATGGAAAATGTGAAACCGAGACAGCTGGAAACACGTGCGAGGGTGTGAATGTGCACGTGCATCGGGGATGTTGTATTTTTTTTTTTTTGGATTGAGAGTATGAAGCTTGCAGTACAGCGGAGAGAACGTTGCCGGGTTGACTGGGGACAACGGGGACGCATTCTCTCTCTCTATCTCTCTCTCCCACACGCGTGTGCTAAACGACACCGCCTCCCTTCTTACTCCTTCTTCCTTTGCTTCCTCTCTCTCCCTTCACGTCACTACTACAAGACATCTTTTACAACCTGTTTCAACTTTCAAGTTTTAACGCCTTCCCCCGTTTCTTTTTTTAAATTTATTTACTTTTTACGCATAATTTACCTCTTTATTTTATATTGAGTTTTTTATTAAAATATTATAATGTCAAAATAATTTTTCAAATTATTAAGAGTAACAGAAATAATGGAGACAGTTGTATGAGAATCACAAATAATTTAGCAAATAAAAATAATTTTTTTTCCTCTTAATTGCTTTTTACACGCTCTTTTTCTTTTTGTTCTTTTGCCAACTCTATACGCTTTATTTTTTTTACTTCCTTTCCATCGTTGGTTGAGAGGTTCATGGGCCATCAACATAAATTTCGACGCAAGCACAGTGGAATATAAAACACAATTTTGAAAATTCTTCAACTACAAGACAAATTATAAACTGTTTAAGATTTGATCTATCCATAAATATATTAATTTTCTTTCTAAATGTCAGACAAAAAAGTATGCATTATGCATTTATGCCCTTATGAGGGTTTAACTTCTCAGAAAAAAATTTACCAGTAAATTCTGAAATGCGCCATTACTATGTGGAAAAATGATAAATTCTAGGGTGAAAATTTAGAAAATTTTAAATAATTAGATCAACATAATTAAGGTTTAACATGTGTTAAAAGAAAATTGTATTAAAAGTGGAATTAAATTTGCCAAAATCTTATTTCTATTTTCAAAAAGAGATTACATTAAAGGTGAAGGAATATATGATGTGGCTGTCACTTATTGAACAAAGTCCACATGGACCACTCGAGAAGCAACCACCCTGTGATTGTTATCCACACGAAAGTTGTCTTTGCCCCCAATAAAGAGGTGGAGAGACAACCTGGACCCACACATTCCTTTGCAATCTGTTCATCTTTGACCTTTGACTCCCCCCACTACCGTCACTGTTACCAAACAGTTCTAACCTGATCATATTGTATTACCCCCTCCTTCCCATCCTTACGCTTCATTTCTTCTTATTTTCCCTTTCCCCCCTCATCTTTTCTCTTTTTTCATATTTTTATCCACCTCTCCTGTTATATGTAACTTAAATTGGCATCAACAATATATTTTGATATTAAACTCGACATATGATATATTTTATAAAAGTCTGGTTTTATTAACTTTAATGTGATATGATAAGAAAAATAAATAAGTTTTATAAAATGTAGGATCGACTAGATAATTTAATTTTTTTAACTTGTATTGAAACTGCTTAAATCTAAATGGTTAATGAGTGACATGCTATCCTCACTTTATATTATTAATATTTTTGAAAAGCGTGGCTTGCTTATGCTTTGTAATTGATTATAACTTTTAGAAAAGGCCTTACTACTTTTTCTTTTTTA
Organism: Erythrophleum ivorense; assembly: GCA_026724425.1. Lineage (NCBI taxonomy): Eukaryota > Viridiplantae > Streptophyta > Magnoliopsida > Fabales > Fabaceae > Erythrophleum > Erythrophleum ivorense. The sequence continues at coordinate 3,203,514 of JAIUCV010000003.1, forward strand.
TATAGTTACAATAGGTTTGACAAGATCAATACTTTTAATTTGCTCATGCAACTAATTAATTAATAACCATTTAATATCAGTTCCTTTTTTATGCTCTATAACACAATAATCTTCTGCACAAAACTGTTTCCTGATGTTCAATTTACAAGAGAACAGTGTAAAGTTTTATTATCCCTCCTTGCAAGCGAAACAGCCTTGGTGGGCCAAGGAAAAGCTAAATAAAAGAGAAATAAACAAGGAAAAGGCTATGAATACAAAAAGGAAAGGGACACATGAAACAAAATAAAAGAAAGAAGAGGGGGTGATGAGCAAAAGATAAAGCCAATAATAGAAAAAAGAGAGGTCACGTTAAGTTGATGTAAACAGGAGTAAGATTTTTAAGACAGCAAATGTGGGGCCCAGAAAGTGGCCAAATATTTGATTTGATCAATCCCTTCCACGCTGCCTCCAACCAGGGTTAGGTCCCCAAGTTAAAATGGCACCACACACACACGTGTGGGGGAGGATGAGTCAGATAAGAGGGCAGTCACCCTCTTGCTGTAGGGTATGTCCCTCTGTTGTATCTCATATAAAGAGAAAGCAGAGCAACATACTAACATAGAGAATTTTGCAGAGAGCGTTCAGTTTTAGTATTATTAGTACACCTCTCCCTCCCCAGAGAGACAAACTTCTAATCTTATATAGAGAGAGAGAGAGAGAGATGCCTGGGAGTTTAGAGCCGTTGGATTTGGGGGTTCAGATTCCATACCATTTCAGGTGTCCGATCTCGCTCGAGTTGATGCGTGACCCGGTCACCGTCTGCACAGGTCAGACCTACGACCGAGCCAGTATCGAGTCATGGGTCGCAACCGGTAACACTACCTGCCCCGTGACTCGGGCTCCACTCACCGACTTCACTCTTATTCCTAACCACACTCTTCGCCGCCTTATCCAAGACTGGTGCGTCGCTAACCGGGCTTTCGGAATTGAGCGTATTCCTACTCCCAAACAACCCGCAGACGCAACCTTAGTTCGTTCCTTGTTGAATCAAGCCTCTTCCGAGTCAGCTCCGAGTCAATCACGCCTCTCTGCCTTGCGTCGACTCAGAGGACTCGCTCGTGACTCGGACAAGAATCGTTCTCTTATTGGCTCTCACAACGTACGCGAAATCCTTCTTCATATTGTTTTCTCCAATCTCGATTCCGACTCTTCCGAGTTGAACCACGAGTCACTCGCTCTGCTTGTGATGTTTCCGCTCGCCGATTTGGAATGCACGTCCATCGCGTCGGATCCGAATAGAATCAGGTATCTGTCGCGTCTTCTGTCTCACACTTCAATGGACGTCCGAGTCAACTCGGCCGCGCTTATCGAAATCGTCTTGGCCGGAACTCGTTTGCCGGAGCTCCGATCTCAAATCAGCAGTATCGACGAAATCTACGACGGAGTCATCGACATTTTGAAGAACCCAATTGCGTATCCTCGAGCTCTCAAGATCGGAATCAAGGCGTTGTTTGCTCTGTGTTTGGTGAAACAGACGCGGCACAAAGCGGTTATAGCCGGAGCACCGGAGATCCTCATCGACCGGCTAGCTGATTTCGAGAAATGCGACGCGGAGAGGGCTCTAGCGACAATCGAACTGCTCTGTCGAATTCCGGCGGGGTGCGAGGCGTTTGCGAGGCACGCGCTGACGGTGCCGCTGCTGGTGAAGATAATACTGAAGATATCGGACCGGGCGACGGAGTACGCCGCCGGAGCGCTGCTGTCTCTGTGCTCGGAATCGGAGCCGAACCAGAGGGAGGCGGTGGCGGTGGGGGTGCTGACTCAGCTGCTGTTGCTGGTACAGAGCGATTGCACGGAGAGAGCGAAGAGGAAGGCGCAGCTGTTGCTGAAGCTTCTTCGGGATTCGTGGCCGCAACAAGATTCCCTCGGAAACTCGGATGATTTTGCATGCAGTGAAGTCGTAGTAGTACCCTTGTGACCACTCTTGCTCCTTCACCATATCATAGAATCTCAAAATTCTTATAATTTTGTTCGTGTATAAGAAAAATCAAAACAAACATAAGATTGTGAAATTTTGAGGTTTTATCTTTTAGATTGGTAAATAGAAACTGTAATTGTGTTTGTAATTTTTATTTCCTTTTGTACGTAAAAGTTATTGTCAAAAAATAATGGAAAAAAATTATTTTCAGGTTGTAATCTTGCCTTGAAAGTGCAAAAATAGATAATCTAACCCATGTTTTGTGTCTTTTTTATGTTCGTCATAATAGTAATGAATTGATAAATGAATGAAGTTGTTGTTTGTGAATATGCATGCTGTGTTGCTACATGGAATCTTAAAATTATGAAAATTATTTTAATAAATTTTTAAGAAAATAATTTTTAATAACTCTCTAAAATTATTGAGTGCAAAGCGGAAGAAACATTCACTGGCATTTGGTGAAGTACGAGTCTGTGATAGCTCCATAGATGGAAGTGTTTTTGACTTTGAAGGAAATCTCATTTTGAATAATCATTATGTTGGGGACTCCCATCCATTGTTGCTGACTAAAGAAGAAAAGAAATAACCTTTTTTTTTTTTCCTGTACACCAAATTCGAACGTTTAGGGTTTACAATTAGCATGTGAACTAATTCGAGGCTTAATTAATGTGTGTTTAGAAAAATAGTAAGAAATTTAAAACCATGATTTTGGCTAAAATAATAAGTTATAACTTTTGTATTTTGTGGATTATAAATCATGATTTTGGATATCTTATCATTTTTTTAAATACACACTTAGAGCAACAAGAGAACCCAAATTTGAAAGGCATTTGAATAGAAAGGAAAGGAATTAAGGGCACATGTGTGAGGGAACAAGGGTGGGGTTGAGAGGGTCCCACACTCCAAGGGATAGGAAAAGGGCTATGTGGCTTAGAAATAGATGGGGATGAAGGTCACATGTTGGTGGGAATAAAACCATGGAATCAAATGAGAACAATGGAGCCCTTGTTCCTTCCTTTTTTTCCTTTTTCTTTTGTTGTTTTAGTGATGGCTACTACATACATACCAGTGCTCACATCTTCACATGTCTAACCCAACTTTTGTTTCCTCACACACAGCCCCTAACCGATGGGCAATTCTACTTGTGTTTGAACCTTAAAGATATCTATATAGCCCTTGGGACCCATCATTTAATGCCATGCTTTTAAGCTTTTTATATGGAGGATACTGGTGAATGGTATCCTAATATATACAAGATGGTCCAAGTGAGTCTACAAATTATTTTCATTGGTTCGTTGTGATGCTTGGAACGAAGCGACGATAATCCACATGGGGAGTACTAGAGGGACAATTAAGGAGAATATACCATATATATATATATATATACTTATCTGAGAGGTACGTTCGAATTATTTATTGGTGATATCACGAGGATGTTAAAGAAAATTGCTTTCAGTCGAATGGTAATAGATGGTAGAGCATGCGGTGCGAATTTTTTGGTTTCATGCAAGAAGTTTAATAATGAGGTATGTGATACAAATATGACGATATCACAATGCACATTTCTTGGGTATGTGATATTCTTTATAGTAGTGATCAAACGTAGTGGACTTTAATATACGTTAGGCCCTTAAGGCGAAGATTGGGCTTGACCCGCTGTGGATCAGCGTCGCTTGTCTAGTCCAATAACAAATTTTTAAATATTTATCATTAGATTTCTCAAAATAAACATTTATTTCCGCAATACATTACATTGTTAACCTATTGAAAATAGTTTGATACGTTAGAATTTAGTTAAGAATTTTGACAACAAACATTTAAACAACCCCATTTATTATTATTTTTTTGGTTGGAAATCTTTGATTCTCCCATTTGGGATATATAGGAAATAGACAACTTGTTCTATCCCAACAAGTGCTGGAGAAGACATGGAAATGGGAAAGTATTGAGCATTTGAATTCAAATATCTCACAGTTTGGACGCTATAAATTGAGATGTAGCGCATGTCAGTTGAGTCAAATTGATGATGATCACATTGTTTGTGTGGTTCATTCGAATATACAGTACGTTGTTTTCAGGAGTCAAAGAGGACTGGTAACGAAGTAGAAGTGTGGTCGGTGATGCTCATAGGTCACCACTGTCATTTCCAACCACACGTGCTTTTTGATTCATGTTCACATTCACAAAGTCGGCGAAGACGTGCGGAACTGCAACACTTGTTCTGACAGCAGCACCAGTGAAACTGTAAGGATAAGAGTCAACAGATTCAAGCGAGTTATTAGAAAGAATTATATTAATTTTTTAGTTCGAGTTGGATATTTTTTCAGTAACGATATACAAGTAAAATTCAGGGAGTGTTTGGTTCAACAGAAAAAGGGGAGGGGAGAGGAGAGATTTTAATGATATGTTGTTTGGTTGATTTGGAAGAGAAAGGAAGGAAGGGGATGGAAAGGATTAATGGATAATTATACTTTTATGATATTAGAATTAATTTTTTTTTATTTTTAAGATATTTTTATTAAAAAAAACTTTTTCTTACTTTATATTATAAAAAATATTTTTTATTCAAAAATATTTTTTATTTTTATAAAAAATTATCTTGAACCCTATTAAAAAAAATAAAATCTATATTATATTTGAAGTAAAAGTAAAGTAAGGACAATTTGATCAAACAAAATCAAAAAATTTTTTTACTCTAAAAAAATCTCCACTTTTAGAGGGAAGGGTTTGGAGAGGAGGCAAGGCGAGGCGAGGCGAGAGGAGACGAGGCAATATTTTGACTCCCCTCCCCTTCCTTTCAAATTTTCCATACCAAACAACAGAGAGAATTCCCCTCCCCTCTAAAGCCCTCCAACCAAACAATACTTCAAAAACGTGCCATGGGCAGGTGCATCTCAGAAACTGTTTGAGAAAGAGATTTTTTTGTTTTTAAATAGATCCAATGACACCTTTATCTTAATATTTCTTTGTTTTTTTCTCCTTATCAAAAAAAAAAAAAGACTTCAGAGTGGAGTTTTGAGCCTTTATAGCATTGGCTTTCATTTGTGTGTTAATGATAGATTTAGATTTTTTTTTTCGTGTGGCGTAATAATTATGTCAGATAGGAAATAAATACAATTTTTTATTCTTTAATAATTAATTATTTTATATCTATCTTTCTCCTTGTATTATCCTCATGTCATGTGAGAGATGAAGTTGCTATCTAAAGTAAACCTTGGAACTGTTGGTTTGAAATACAGTACCTTTGTCCTGTGTTGCAGAGACAAACTAGATAAACAGTACGAAAGCCCATTTGGTAGAATCATTAATTAGGGTTGAGTGTTTCAAGTATAACTTGATTGGGCTAACCCGAGTAATCGGCCAATTTTAACTTTTTGGGCCTACCCACTGGATCACTGATTTTTTGGCACTAGGCTCTGATGGTGACCCAGTATAGAACCGTTTAGGGAAAATGCGAAGATTATGGATGTACTCTGCCGTGTTGCTTGCCCAACATCTCAACCTTTCATTTGTCTTCATTAATTGAATCCAATTTGTCTTTTTTTTTTTTACTCTTTTTTTAATTATTTTGAAAAAAAATGCAAGATAAAGATAATTTTCAAATTTTATTAGATAAATTTCATAATAAAAATAATCTTTTAATTTTTGCTTTCATTATGTATTTTACTTCTTTTAAAATTTTTTTAAAAAAATTGCTGTGCTCAAAACATAGGATCTTTGTCTGAATATTTATACAGGGAAACCCAAATAGCGCCCTATGCAGGCAATAGAGGAACTTTATGGGAAGATTATATAGGCATATACCCAAATCTCATATTTTTGGATTCTTCTCTTAATTTCTTAAGAAATTGGCAGTGTCAATTTCTATCATTCAAGTAGATATTTCACTCAAATTTTATCTATCTTTTTTAACATTTGATACAGTCAATTTTCTAAAGAATTTAAAAGATTCAAATCTCAAGCTTTTACAGCCAAAATGAATAGGGAAGCCAAGGAGGACAAATAATCGAACACACCTTATTCCGTAAACAAAGAAAATTGGTATAAAACTTGAGAGAGAGGATTTTTACTGCAGAAACATGATATCAGATGGTTGCAATATGGAAAGCACATTATAAAATTATCTGCCATGAAGTTAGGGCCCAAGTGTATGATGACATAGGGAACACAAAAGCACTGAAAATACTTTAAACTGTGAAGATGAAAGCTAATAATGGTTTTCATTTTCAGAACCAGCAAAGAGAGGCCAGATTGCTTCCTGAAGCTAGATTTTAGGAAGAAACTTCAGAAATTTAAAGAGCCAGAAGATATATAGGTTGATTCTATCCAAATTTTAGGATAGCCATAGCATAATTTCTCCAGCTGCTTGCCTGAATGTTTCCTCCACTGAAAATGCCTCTTGAAACTGATTTGAAGCTCTATTTGCCTGCAACACGCACCCAAATTAACAAATGCCAAGTTAAACCATATACACATACTGACTACTGTTTCAAATTGCGGATCACTTGATACGTTAGCAATATTGGGATTGTGGCAGTGGCTACAACTGCACCAACCTGAAATTGCGGGGTAATGAAAATTCATATCATTACATTGTAGAGTTTAGATTCTCTAAAGTGTAAAATTTGTATAATGTCTCTAAAATTAAAAAAATAATGAAAAAAGAAATATTAAGTGAAAATAGAGAAAGTGAGTTCTATACATATTTTCATTTTTTATATCATACTTTGTTTCACTTCAAAAATATTTTACAAGTTTTACACTTCAAATGATCTAAACTATTACACTACAATAAAATGTAACCCCAACAAGTCGCATTGATGTTGTGTGAATTAGCGAAAGAGTCACAACTACAATGTGCATTGCCATGTTTACAACATTCAGCAATTGCAATCATAACCACTACTTAAAACATTGATACTAACATTAGATGCTCTAACCATGATCGATTTGGGAAGAGATTTCGTTGTGAAAGGGATTTTGATTCTCCTAGCAACAGATTTTGGACTTCAAAGGGAGGGAAAGTAGGGAGTGGACAAGCAATTTGAGAATTCAGGTATTTGATTAGTAATTTGGGGCAAATTGACATGCATGTGACATTTTTCATCTAGAAAATAATGGAATAAAATTGTAAAATAATAATGTGCTAACAATTTAAACCAAGGTACTAGAATGTAAATTTAACTAAACCACAAAATAGTCAAGTGCAAATAAACACATGATAGTAGAGTGAATTTATCCTTATCGAAACTCTCACTTATCGATAAATTTGTCATATAATGTATTTTCAAACTTATTATGTAATTATTTCACTCTATCTCAAAGTTCTCCATTGTAGTGAAAAACATCCATGGCTTTATTCAAATTGTGATCATTAAACAATTAGAATTTCAAAAGTATTTACTAAGTTTTATTTTTAGTAGATATAAGTTTTATTTTTAGTAGACAAATTACACAGTATTCTTCTATATTTTTAAAATATACAACAAATTTTTTTAAAATAAAAATTTATCTTATATTTTAATTAATTTTAAATTTTTTTAACTAAAATATCCTCCATTTAATTTTTTTTGGTTGTTTAAAAAAAATATGTATAGAGGATATCTTAGTAAAAAAAATTTAAAATTCAACAAAAGTATATATATATATATATATGATAATTTAAAAAAATTTGTATAATATACTCTTTTTATTTGGAAGAAGGAGCTTGTGATGTTTTATCCAAATCATCGCCCTCCCAATGTCTTGAACGATATATATATATATATATATATAGCCTCAAATTAATAGCTATCTTTGCTAAGTAAAATGAGCCAACACAACCTCACATGCTTGCCGCTAACTAGATTGGGTAATATATCTCAAATGGTCAAGATCATCTACAATGGCTTAAGAATTAATTTGTTATTGGAAATTAATAAGGAGCCACTGCCATTGAATCAAATACAATAATATATGCTAATAATAGCAAAAATGCTATAAAAATTTAAAGACTAAAGAGGTGATATTAAATTAAGAATAATTAACTTGCCTGTGCTTGAATCATGTACATGCTTTGATTATTATCAGATGAAACATGAGCAGACAAAACCTCGATCTTGTGCTTCTCAAGCACAAAACAGATGCTGGTAAAGAGGCCTGGCATCTTCGGGGAGCACACACTGAACTGAGCTTGATCACCACAAATGTTCAACACAACATTTGAAGAGGTCCATGTCTGAAACTCTACTGGGTTATTATTAATTCTGGGAACTGATAGTGAAGTTGAAGGATTTGAAGTTCCAATAGTAATGGCGTTGGTGGTGGCCAAGTTGTTATTAGTGCTGGAATTATTAATGGAAGATCCCTGATCAGCCATGAATGCCTCTCTCGACTCATAGGGATGCCATTGAGAGTTGATATTCACAGAAGGGTCATATACAAAGGTGGTTGAGGCAGATTGGAGTTGCTGGAGCCTTTCCAGTTTTTGCTTTTGCAGCTTCTGGAGAGTGTTCTGTAGGCTTTTGATGTAGTTCACTGCTTCGTCAACAATGGTTGATTTGTCAGCCTGCATAGAATCAAAATGAAAGCAACTTCTTGATTAGAAAACAATATCTGTTGTAGTTTTTAGAAAAGTATAATAAAGAGAAATTAAAGAATTTGTCATTCATACTCTCTAACTTCACAATTATTTATCAAAATCATACATCTACCATTGCGATTTGAGAATTAATCATATTTGTGTTTCAAAATCAAAGTTATTAATACCGTGTGTTCACTTATAGCGCTACCCCAAAATGCTATATTGTGTAATGCAGCTGGCTACAAAATGTATGGTACACAACTTTAAAAAAAAAAAAATCATATATATAAAAAACCAAACTCACATTGATTAAAGAAAGTCACAACGTCAAAACTTAAATAATAAAATGCATCAATGTTTAACAAAACTTTTTTAGTATAAGATTTATCCTAAAAAGTCTAAATCAATTCCTCTTCTTCATCTAAGGGCAAGATGAGAAGGATGTTGTTGCCCTCTTTATCACTGGAGTGGATGTGGATGGGTGGGCTGGCTCCTCGGCTCTATTAGCTAAACTACATCCCAAGTCAAATTATCACCTTCAAATACCATATCATTTTCGTTAATAGCTACTTAGTTCTTCACCCACCTTACCAGTGAACCACCTATTGCTATCACCAATCTCTTTCAATAAGATTGGGTCAATGGTATCACAAGAATTAAATCTTCTCCTCAAAAGCCTATTATACTTAATGAATATTAAATCATTCCATTTTAATTGTCTACAAATGGGTCGAGTGAATTTCTAACAACATCCTTTGCAAAATCAATTAATTAGAGCTGTTATTGCCTTATTTATTGCGCCTATAGTACGATTTGTTACAATTATATAAAAATGAGGTCGGATACTGTATTGTGCTAAAAACACAGCAGAGGCTGCGATGCCTCCCAAAAAGGGTTGTCAAAAATAACTCCTTTAATGTGCGGCTATAACGGATCGCTATATGAAAATTGTAATACTTCGCATGGTATAGTACTAAGAGCTGTAGTGTTGCACCAGTTATAGCGTGCTATTAATAACTATGATCAAAATAATGAATTTTTCTTACGTAAATTTAATTTACCATATCATTCACATATAGACTTTGCTTATGAAGTTGTATTTTCTACTCATCCTAATCCAAGCTGTTTAGATCAAATTTAAAGATCCGGACAACTTAGATTTGATATTTTTAGTTTTTATATTTTGATCTTTTTTTATTTAAAAAAGTACAGGATGCAAAATAAAAATAATTTTTAACTGTTAGTTTAAAAATTGATAATTTAAATTAAAAAAACTAAAAAATATATTAAATATAGACGATTCAAATTTTTAAAAAACACCTACTCATAATAAAAAATATATCTCTAATATGGTATGAGATGAGTAGACAATCCGAACTGCTCTACTTATACAATAAAAAACTATTTCTAATATGGCATGGAGCTCATCCCTTGAATTTATATGTGATGAAAAATATTGAATAGTGAATTTATGTAAGCAAGTACAGAAGAATGATCCAAAATATTTCTTTCCCTTGACCCCAAAGAAAAAAAAATTATATCTTCCCAATATTTTGAATATTATGATTTATGTCATAAATGTTCTCCAAATAAAGATACTATTATATAGCTGCTATAGCTAATTAAGAGTTTACTATATATAATGACATATATGTTAAAAATATATCATACTACACAAATTAACATTTTTTAAGTGAAATCCTTATATATATGTAGTAATTTGGTTTTTCTTTCTCTAGATTTAACCATTTATTCTTTGTTCAAATTTTGGTTTATATATACATATGTATGTATGTATTATAAGCATAGAGGTCATTTAATACCATGAACAAATTTCTATTTTAAGGGAATATGCAGTCTAATTATTTGCAGTAGTCAATAGTATGATTGCTATACCTTGGTAAAGTCCCTTCCATTATAGGAGGCAAGAGGAGCAGGCTTATTTGATGTGTGATTAGCAAGTAAAAATTGTTTTCATGTGCTCCTTAAGAACCCCCAGGAAATATGAGAATATATTACAGTTCATGTAAAAAAGGGGAGGGAGGGATCAAGGGGTTTAATTATAGGCCTTAACTTTCATTTTTGCTCATATATATTGCATAATTTTTTGAATCCCCATATAAAGGAAATTGGAAAGCAACATTTGAAGAATCTTATATTTCATGATTTTGAGATAGACCCTGTCCAAGCAGGAAAAGGGAAAACAAGATATATATATATATAGTAAGATATATAGAGAGAGGTTGGTGGCATCCTCTATATTTTGTCTGGCTGCCCAAGTTGCGAAAGATAATGAAATGCTAATTACAAATCTGATATATCCAAGGCATCTTCATTCAAAGGAATTAGTTTCGTTGATAAGAGGAGAAAATATTTCTCCTTAATAACTTAGGTTCATTGGGGAGAATTCTGAGAATATATAATCGCTCGGAGAATGAAGTTAGTCTGAGAAAAGTGCTTAAGAATAAGCCAGACTCTGATACCAAAATAAAAAGAAAGATAATTTAATATTCAAGGTCGTTCTCGTTTGCAAAATTACCTAAAAGAAGGCGATCGAGTAATGTCATGCAAATTAACGATTTAGAACTACAATTTATTCATTAACCACCAAACCCTCGAAGATGAATTATGATGAACATTGATAATAATCAATTGATTTACCTTAGAAGGAAGCTGAGGAAGCAGAGCATGAAGGTTAGCGAACATGTTCCTCATCTTCTTCCTCCTTTGTCTCTCTGTCCATATGTGTATTTCATGATCATCGGATTCACCACCACCAACTCCTTTCCCATCTTCCCCTTCTCCATTGGTACTACCAGTACTCCTCCTCCTTCCTCCTCGGCTTGTCTTCAATGACGTCGTCTTGTCACCGTCAACATTATTTCCTTCGTCTTTTTCTTTCTGCTCAAGAAGAAGAAGGTCATTATAGTTGGAAGAGCTTCCTATGATGGGTGGTGGGTCCATGCTGGATAATTTCTCATCAGAATTGGAAAGACCCCATGACTGGTTCTCCCCCAACAGCCCCATCATCTGCTGCTGTTTTCGAGCATCTTCCTTTTCAGGCATCGCTAACTCTATAGAGAGAGAGAGAGAGAGAGAGAGGGAAGAAGGAGGTGTCTATATGTGTGTGTCACAGGTGTGGGTGTGTGTCTATTGTATTATTATAAAGGTGAGAGAGAGGGAGAGAGTTGAGTTAAAGAAGAGAAGGAAGAGAATAGAAATGATGAGGTTGGCGAAGAAAACACCAAAATACAATCATAAGCCAATGCCGTTACTAAGCATCAAAGCAAGAACGCATAGCCCATTCACCGCGTTGGAACGTATAGTTCTTCTCTCATCTCTGGGTCCCACATAAACACAAAGATGGTGGTCCCTCACTCTGTAACTCTACCATTTCTATTTTATATATATATATATATATGCATATATGTATGTATGTATGTATATGGCAACCTTTTTTTTGTTGGCTTTGAAGAAAAAACAATGGCAACCACTTTTAGAGATGAAATTCTTAGAGTATTTTGATAAATTAATTATATATTTTTATTAGTTTGAACAACATAGATGTGTTATATTTTTCAATTTGTATATTTTTTTTAATTAAGTCAAATGTATCTAAATCAATTTATGCATATTTCTCAATAATACACATCTTTGATCAGTCAAAGGAATTAAATTTACTATTAGTTTTATTTATCTAACCATCTGAATTAATTTAGACGAGCATTATATAAATTAGATTTATGATCATACTTAATTATGAATTAATTAGTAACTAATTTGCAAATGAAATCATTAAGATGTATTTTTCTTTTTTATTGTAATAGATGTATTTTTCTTCAAATATATATAAATAAAAGATCAAATTTAGAGGTTTAGCTTCTTATAAATTAAAAAACATGCAAATTAATAATATTTAAAAAATGATTTTGACATACTTTGGTTTTCCTAATTCAACAATTTGTAATTACTGTCCTTTATTTCTCCGTTTTTTTAACAAAGAAGACTTCTTGTTGGCTTGAGAGTATAGGTGGTAGAGAAAAAGTTAAGAGTAGTATCAAGTCCTTGACATTAAATTCACATTGATATTAGAGATTGTTACCATGGAAAATTACAAGTTCATTGGCCAAGAAATTGTCTTTTTATGTTGAATAGAATTGACTAAGTCCTATTATTATATATTGGACAATTAGTTCAATAGTACATTGAAAAAAAACAATGTAGTATATTGATTTATTCACATTTTAGTAAGAGCCAATAGCTTTTTTTAACACTTATTTTTATACATCTTTTTACGCCTTCTCATTTATCATCAAATTAATATAGAATCATAATATAAATATTTTTGTATTTGAGTGTCTATATATATATATATAGAGAGAGAGAGAGAGAGAGAGAGAGAGAGAGAGAGAGAGAGAGGAAATATATGAAAGTTACATAAACACAGCTCTTTTAAAAATGTGGCATTGACAATATCAAATTACTTTTTTTTTTGTCTCTTATTAATTGATTAGTTCACTATAGTAATGAGAGGCCTAATTTAATACGACAAGTTAGAAGAGAAACAATGTACTACGATTTAAAATAACGAAATTATTCTAACCCATTAGGAGTAATGGTATTCCGTAGCCATCGTTGTTCTTATGATCTGCTAGAACAAATTAGAAATAATTGTGTTCTTATCTTCACAATGAGTAACTTCTAACGTTTTTTTTTTCTTTTCTAAAAAAGAAGACTGACTTTTTCATTTGTAAAAGAAGAGAAGATAGCGAGCTTTATTCTGTAAAATGTAGTCTAGATTTTCGAGTCCGAATCGGTTTTTCTTATTAATATTTGAAACAAAGACTTTTTGCTCCCGTTTGAGACGTTGAAAACTTAGGCTTTTAATAAATGAAGACAAACATTTTTATTGTTCAAAATCTTCAAATAAAAACATATGAAAAAAAAAATATTCTTAGTTTAAGAGGCCGTGTGTTTTACGTTATACAAGCAACAAGCATATATGCATGCAAGTTATTAGACTTGAAAGGACTATGAAGGATAACTAAAATATGTTATACTTAAAAAAATTAAAGGTTGAGATTGAATTTGTATAAGAAAGATTTATATGTAGTACAGATGGAGTTCACGTGCAGAATAAATCTTAACTGTTGAGTACACAAATAACATGACGTACTTAATGCATGTAAGAATTGCTCTTTAAATACTTGTTATGAGATTCTTTGGTAAAAATATAACATTAAAAAAAAGTGCTAAGAAATCCAATTATATAGTATTGAATTGAATAAAATTGTCCCTTGTTATGTTTTCATTAAACAATTTAATAACAAAAACATAATAGAAAATAAATTGTTTCAATTTTTTTTTAAAGTTAATAGTGTTAATTCTAAAAAAAAAGACAGAGTATATGAGTTTTATGCATTCAAGTAAAATTTAATATTCAAATAAATTTTATGTATTTTATGTCTATGGATCCTTCTCTGAATTTGTTATTAGATTTTTTTAGTAAAAATATAACATAAAAAAGTTATCATATTAAATTTTATAAAATTATTACTTATATTTTTATTAAAAAACTTAATAACAAAAGTGTAATAATTGTTATTTCATTGTTCAAAACCAGAAAAAACAACAGTATGACAAATTGATTCGCTCTTGAGTTGTATGAAAAGGAAAAGATGGCGGTGCAAACACAACGTACACTGAGATGGAAACAGTGGAACACATACACCGTTGGCGCGAGAAACTGCTAACTTGAAAACCTCCTTTGTCTTTGCTTTGCCATCCTTACACGTAATGTGACTATTTTCTGTTGAAACGCCTTTTCTTCTATTTGCTGCTTCTGCTTTTACTTCATACAATATTTGATAATATTATTGTAAATTTAAATATAAAATATTACTGTAACATGTAAATACATTTTCTAAAAATTATTTTTGAATGTTTTTAGTTATCAAATTTCATAACGATACGACATCACATTGTCCTATAATGTCTTAGGAATAATGTCTGAGCTACAGAAGAGAATACAATATCTCATGATGCACTCAAATATAATTATCTACATTTGGCTGATTTTTTATCTTAAATTTTTTAACCTGAACATTTTGATTTTGTGAAAAGGGTTTTTATACGAATAGTTATAATAAGGAATAATTTAAACAGTTTTTGCTTTATTTTTGCACGTTTAGTAGAGATTTTTTTTTTCTCGTTCACAGTGGAATTATTAAGTTTACTATCCTATATAAAGGTCATCTTGATCAACGAAACTATAAATAATATTTGCAATTTAAGAAAACTTAAAATATAGATCACATTAAAGCAAAGCCACAAGTACAAACACAAATCTGAAGTACAGCTACTATAGTACGGTATGTGTAATACTAATTAAGACAAAGGAAAAATAAATTTTACACTCCAGATTAATTTTTAATTATAATTTTAATAATAAATTACTCTTTTCTCTCTTGAAAAATATTAAAATTATAAGACTCTTTTTTTTGGGATAATATACAATCTTCTTTTTTAAAATCAAAAGATGCGTTTCACTTCTATTTATTTTAATCAAAATATTCTTATATTTATTTTTTCACATAATATAATAAGTATTAAATATGTATTTCAATAAAATAAAATAATCAATTTTATAAAATTTAACTAATTTATAGATAATAATTTGATTTCAAAAATAACATTTGTATTGAACATATTACAATAAACAAAAGCATTGTCATAAATTTAATAAAATGTTAAAACAAATTAAATTATGATCTTCAATACAAAATAAATAATATTAAAATAATAAAAAATATTATTTTTAATGTTTATATTATTCTTGAAAATATTTTGGTTATATTTTAATTTCAAAGGGTAAATATATATTTTTAAAATAAAGGAAATGAACATATAATTTTGATATCTCTTAATAAATAAGAAAATAATTTATTCTAATTTTAATGCATCAATTTTAAAACATTAAAAAAAATACCTTTATCTTATTTGGAAAAGACACAAATCACCCATTTCACTCTCATTTGACATAGAGATATTTCGCATTTTTCTTAGGGAAAAAAACGTAAAAGTGTTTTGATACATGTATTTTTCCCTAAAAACAAATGTCCCCGGGATTCATTTCAAACTAGCAGTGAAACTTCAAAATTCAGACTCTAACTAGTTTCGTCTTGTAAGCAGGGCAGGGAGTCCTTATGATTCCTCTCAACAGAAATCAAACTTTAATTTATGCTGCAATAAAATATTCAAGTGTTTATAGTTATAAATGACTTGTAATTATATGAATAAAAATATTCCATAACAAAATCACCAATTTGTTTATTAACTCTTTCCCTATTTTTCTAATATATATAGTTTTGTTTATATGTATTTTTTTCGTTTATCTTCCTAATACTGACAGTCAAAAATGGGAGATCATGTACCCTTTGATAATGCAGAACGGAGATGGATCCTCTGCAATTAGGATCCATCTGCAGTGGCCTGCAGTGAAAAACTGTGAGAGCACAGTTTTTGAAAAAATGTAAAAAAAAAACTATGAAAAGAAGAAAAAAAAAATCTGTGAGGAGAATGCAGAGAAAGTTTGGATCCTCTACTGCAGAGGATCCTGGTCCATGCAGAACTATTAAAATAAAAAAATAATTTTTTAAATAGTAAAAGATTCTTATGCAAATTCATCATCAGTGTGTATAATATTTATCATACTTTTGTAATTATTATTAAATAATATTCATATTTTTATTATTTTTTAAGCCCTAAACCCGATACCAAACAGGGCCATATAGGAACAGGAAGTTAATCAACTGAGACAAGTTTCAGATGGAGCCAGCCAAGACCACATTGGCAGTCTGATGATCCATCACCACAGAAATTGACTTCAAGGCCTAAAGAACTGGAGTGCGAAATTCTTATGCGGACCCAGTTTATAAAAATTGATAAATTAGGATAATCACATATAAACATGTAAATATATCAGATACACTTTTCAATATAATTTATTTCTGATATATAATCAATTTTTTATCGATCAAATTTATCTAAGAATTTCTCGTCCTCCCTACTATCATGTAGCCAAGGCTGTTGTTTTGCAAATGGGGCAAAGGTTCTTCCGCATTAGCCATTGCTTGATGCAGTTGATGTGGAATTCATGCCCGCAATCTAGTGAACCAACATCCACTCCATCAGCATATTCCTCCTGCCATCATTGGAGAACAAAACAATTGCAATCAGAGATAAGCTTCTAAGAAGTTACAAGCACCTATCTATTTGTTTTCATGGCCTCACTAAGTAAATAACTGAGACAGCCACCACTAATACCAACCTGACAGATACAGCAAGGTTCCAAATCTGTCGAAGACTCTGACATGATAGATGCATAAACTCGCTGTTTCATCAACTTCATAATGATATCTTCGTTTAGCCCAGTGTTCACATCTCCTATGCGCTCCTCTAATGCCAACAATTCCTAAAATCCCAGTTGCATTTGAGAGAAACAACAGAAGGCAACATCGCTGATGGATGGAAATCGCAATATAGGATTAACCAAGAAAAAAAAAGAATTTTTACAGCTCAACACCGTGTAACTGGGTCTTCCAAAAAGATCCTTATACATTTTTATGTTTTTATTAGAGAACCAAATAACAAATATATAAAAAATTTTATGGGTTTTGTCCAACAAAATATCCTCAATTTACCTCATAAGACATGTTATCAACATCAAGGCGCATGTCTCTGTGCCTGTCATGCATTTCAGCCATACCATGAAAGTGAAGTATTAAAGGGTCAAAGGGCATATGATCCTGACATATAACATGTGTCAAAAAAAAATTGCAGGTTAGTATTTCCAAGGTTCCAGAGAGAGTATTACGGAGTCCCAAAAGAAGACTGCCACACAAGCTACCAGGTCTGTGCTTGCTTCATAAGCAAATGTTCTTATTGCAACTTTACTAAGCACAACCAACTGAAGAGAATAGCACTAACGTATAGTTGAAATTTATCTAAGAACATGTACAAACCTAAGATACAAGTATAACCAGTATTTGTGGATAAATTTTCTCTTCCACACACATCTCAATTAACGGAGTGAGTTTCACATACTATTAGGTCCAACCTAGATTAGATTATTGAAGTCCAGATAAATATTAAAGATCACAAGGTAATCTGAATTCGAGAGAGCATCAAATCAAATTTTCCAAGATTTCAATCTAGTCTACTTTCATACAGTTCATCCATGGGCTGCGTCAATATTCTTGAACTCATTTCTATCAGAGTTCATGTTTAACTAGCCAAAAGATTCAAACCGTTAAACATTTGTTAGCAATCATAAGCCAGTTCCTCATAATAAAATCCATGAAACTTACGTTTGACCAAAGCATGACATTCTTTTTTACCACGCTCAATGTTGAGAATCACACAATTGCCTCAGCCAAGGACTATAACTTGATCTCATCAGCAAACTGTGCATAGAAACTTGCAGTAATGCTATCTAAGAAGAAAGCCCCAAAAAAAAAAAAGGGAGAATGACTATCATGCACATTAGATAGACCATCAAGTGCAATCAACAAATGACAATAAGTCCTCATTCTTTTATTTCACAACACAGCACATGGATGTCATAAACTGTCTAGAGTTAAGTTTATAAGCTCAAAGTCGAACCTCATCTTGTAAGTCCTCAGCCCTATGCATTGCATTCAGGACATGGTGAATCTGGCAAATGAAACAATTAAAAGTAAGTTCAGGTAGGACAATTGCAGCACTAAATTTGAGCCAACTCCATCTTGTTCACTGAGTTCACATTATCTATGTGTTGGTTAATTGGCTGTAAAGTATAAGCAGTTCTGTTTACAGGTACATTGAAAAAATTATAAAAGGATTAGGAAGCAAACAAAAATTAGATAACAACATCAGGAGCAGAATTATACTTAAAAATGGTATAAAACTGTGCTAATCTCTACTATTTACTCATTGATACATTTTTTGTAAAAAGGATAACACGATAGGAATATTACCTCAGAAATTAGTTGGCGTCTCCCCTCAATGTCAAAAGAAAAAGCTCGCAATGAATGGGGAACGCTGAAAACTGCATCACCCCTTGTCCCCATCAATGATGCTGATCTTGCATGTGTTTGGTTGTTGCTAGTATCTCGAGTGGAGGCAGGATGACCAGAAGGTGATGAGGTAGATTGGCCATTATGAACACCAGATGAAAAAAGGGACCAAGGACTGAACTCTGATAATCTTTGCAGATTCTGCATTGGGACTTCATGGTTAACAATCCAACTGGGATTAGGAAATGACTGGACACTTGAACTAGATCCAATCCAAGATGTGGGAAGTAAAGCTCCAGAATTGTTCACATTACCAGAGGACATAGGCCAACTGGTAGGGTCATGTCCTGACAATGCAGGTATGTGCATGTGATGGCCTGTATTATCTCTTGGGGGGATCCTTAAGTTTCCTTCTTCCCATACTGCTCTTTCTCCGTAGTTATAAGAAGTTGATGAAGAGGCCCCTCTTAGATTAGCAGCTCCATTACAAGGAAAAGGGCGCATGTTCCCTGAAAAACCTGGTACATGCAAGGCAAGCAACTGGTTATGATGAGCCCCAGAATTGGTTGCCGTTACGCCGGCTGTTAACCTCAATTCCAGAGAATCATTAAATGAGTTAGAGCCAGGTATTTGATGGAGAGATGAATGATTGGGATGCCTAGCACTGCCTGTTGATGATAAGTTCAATGGTATAGATTCCTGATGCCGTAAATGGATTATACTCCTATCAAAGCTTCTTAGAGGCCTTTCCACATTTTCCTCAACACTTATCAAAGGGATTGCCTCTGAAGCAGCTTGCCAAACCTCATTTACTGGGTTATGCTGTAACGGATGACTAGTAACAGGAAAATCCTCAGAAGGTGATGAAACACTTAAACTACTGGAAGCATTAAGAGCAGGACCAGTAGGCCAGCAATAGTTTTTAGATTCTACAAGAGAGCTTGAGCTTCCTTCAGTACACAGTAGCCCAGAACTATCTTCAAGGGTCTTTCTCTTGCAGGAAGAACCCCCATGTACTAAAGAAGAACTTGAACTGGCATTATCACCCAAAGCCATGTTACCAGAGCTTCCAGATGAAGTTCCTATATAGTCAGATGAAGCACTGCCAAGTAATGTCGGCTCTTTGTCAAATCCACTATCACTGTGTATAGTAATACCTCCACTAGCTTCTGTTCCCTTCCCACGATTAGCTGTACCGGCAATGTGCCCCATATTTAGATTCAAATTTGGGGTTGAGCTGGAACCTTGTAAAGAGCAACAAGGCTGAATACTGAATTGACTCCCATGTAAATTAGTATTTGAATTAAAAGGAAAAATTACATCATCAGGTTCAAATTGCCTTTCTTCTGGTCCCTCAGCAGGAGTCCTACATGAAGAAGACCAGCTATGCTGTGTTCTTAGCCCATTATTATTGACTTGATTGTTCAGATTCAGTCTAGAACTTGGTTCACCAATATTGCAGTCACTGAATCTCTGAACATCAGAATTAGTACCACACAAACATGCCATCTCACCAGAAGATCTCACATATTCTGACAATCGGGTATCTACTGTATTTTGCACATGATTCAAGGAAGTCTGCTGATTCATATCAGTTCCACTAGCACTAGGCACCTGCATCATGCTAACAATTGCTGGGAAGGACCCATTAGTACTTCTATGACCTTGCATCAAACAAAACTATCCCACCTAAATTTTTCACCAGAAAACAGATATCAGACTCTCAAATCTCAAGCTAGTCTGAGGTGCACCCAAAATTAATACATATAACCTGCAGAAAACAACTTTGGTCTTGAAACTAAAGGGCGTAGTATGTTTTGCCCATCGATGCATAATCAAAATTTAGCTTCTCACCCAATGAAAGAAGTTCATTCACTTCATTGATATAAAAAATATAAATACGAATATATGATCATTAATCTCGAGTCTCAACACCTGAATGCATTTGAAAGCCACTGGATTCTTGGTATGCTTAGACAAACAAAATGCGAAACAGAATGTCACTGTGTTACCCACAAGCGCAGACAGAAGCACGCAAACTGGCAATGATTTTATGGTATGGGTAATTGAAAAACGCTATGCCAAAGATAGCAGCTATGCAACAATCAATGTTTGTATCCCTAGGCACAACATGCTAAGATACGCCATAAGCTTGCCAATAACTAGGTGAAAAATTGGAAAGCATAAAGATCGCCCAGGTCATCAAAGAATGAAGTTTAACAATGCCCAACCCAAAATTTCCGAGTTTTCTTGACAGGTTAGGTACGAGAGTTAAATTACCCTAACCCAAACCACTTCCAGTTGTAGAAAAATAATAGAAGATGTAAAATAGCATGCCTTTGAATCATCAATTGTACTTTAAATTAGAGTGGAAAAAAAAAAGTGAGAACAAAACCCAACAGGTCGACACGATCTCCCACCCTTAAACCATCAAAAGGGAGAAAAAGAAAATTTCCCAAATATTCTTGCAGACGGGAAACTCAAATTGCATACGCCTCTATCTAGGAGAAAACGATTTTTTAAAAGCATTACTAAGATGAGAATAAGCATTAACGAACAAAATTGGATTGTGAAAGAAACGAAGACGTCTCAGACATTGAAAAGGGTTAATAAATTACCTGAAGAGGCTACCTGAATCGAAATGGGTTAGGCAGAAGTTAAAGGTTCGATTATGCGTTTTCTGAAATCTCTCTCGGATTCTTCCGCCTCTTTGAATTACTTTATTTTATTTATTTATTTATTAGTTGAGAGAGAGGAAATGCGAATGGGACAAAGGGAATGAGCAATGGATGGGAAGAATGAAAAATCGGAGACGTGGGATTGAAGAGGGGAAGAGAGAGAGAGGTTGAAGGGACAGAGTACGAAGCACAGTAATCTATAATTAAGATTTCAGGGAGAGAGAAGAATTCGTCATACACGTAGCTTGCATGCAGACAAGATGGATCCCACGTCGTACATCAAATTATGTCTGTTAATTCATAATATTGTCTCAACAAGATAATAAAAAATGATTAAATTAAATTACTATTTTTATCTCATAAATTTATTTAATTATTTAATTTAATTTTTTAAATTGATCATCCAACTTATAATTTCTAATTAGTTTAAAACCCAAAGCATGAGGTTTAAAACTATTGTTTATAAAATTTCTCTTACATTGAACGGGATGAAAAGTTATTATTTGAATCAATAACATAGTTATAATTTTATATAAATGGTCAATATTGTTTTGTTTAGATATACCGCATTTAAATGCTCTCTCTCTCTCTCTCTCTCTCTCTCTATATATATATATATATATTACTGAAATTAACCGGTCAAATGCGGAACATAAAATACAACCTATATGGGCCTAGGGTTATTGGACTCCCGAAGCGTGTACAGCCCGCTGGACATAAAAAACTGGGCTGGAATTCGACCAAAAAAGAACTGGGCTTCAATCAGTTTCTTTTTTCTTTGGGCAGAAACTTCTTCCTTCTCCTTTTTATCTTGAGAAAATATCTTAATTAAAATCATACACTCTGGCCCAAAAAAATTAAAATCATCAACACAAATCCAAAGATACTGAAACTACACGGTCTTTTTTTTTATAATTTTAAAAATATATACAATTTTTTTTGAATTCAAAAGTTAACCAAAATATCCTAAATAGTTATATTAACTTATTTTAAATATAATATATTAAACATATATCTTAAATTTTTATTTTATTTATTTTGTATTGAAAATCATACATTTAATTTATTCTAAAATGGTATTAATTCATGCTAATTCTTATGTTTATTAATATATATTTACTACAAATTATTGAAATTAAATTATTATCTTTAAATTGGTTAAGCTAAAAAATTATTATATGAATATGTTTTTTTCTTTTTAATAATTGTTTACTTTTTATCAAACGATTGTTGCTACATTTAGAAAAATAATTATTTTAATATATATTTAATACTTGTTAACTATATAAGTATTATACATAAACATATTTTAGTCCAAATAAATATAAGTATAACTTCTTTTTTATTATAGAAGAAATAAGTGTAAGATACCAAATTGTTGTAGAGATAGAGAGTGTAACTTTTTAAAATAAAAGAGAAGGCCATTTAATTTAGATAGCTCTTAAAGGAGAACAGAACAATTTAACCTATTTTTATCAAATAACTTACTAACAAACACATGAAATTTTATCTAAATTTAGTCCTTATTTTAATAGGGTTTATTAATATGCTCATGTGAATGAATCGGTATTAATTCCTTATTCAATCAAATAATACAAAAAATGTACGTCAACTTCTTTATCTATTCTGGTCTGAGACACTTGTTTTTTGCAGTATGATATTCAGTTATCGCGTACATATTCCACAAAAGGGACCTTATAAGAGTAATATCAAGTCAATATCACGTGCATGAATTTAAATTCACACATTCTATTTTTCTCAATTATTTGGATATAAAGTTTAATAAATTGCAAATAAAATAGAAAACTACGAACAAATCACATTATTTTGAAAAGGTTATATATTAATGAAACATAATAGCATACGTTATTGATTTAATTAACTATTATTTTAATTCTTTAAAGAAACTGTTGCCACCAATTTAGTTTTCATGTTTTAAAAAGCACATTATTTTAATTTTGTCTTAAAATTAAATTGATGAAAACAAATTTTTAAGAATTAAAATAATATTATTAAATTTTTTTGAAATAAGATAAATAGCTCTTATTTCAAACATCAAATAAAACTAACAACAAAACTATATACATACATACATATAAATATATATATCTATATATATATATTTATATGTTTGTATATATGTGCGTGCACGTATAAAGTACTGCTATAAGTTGTGGGATTCTGTCCTTTCTACAACAACTCTTCCCTTTTTTCAAGAATTTTGTTTAAAAGAGCTTGATCTCTTGTTAAATTTTTTATCATTAAATTATTTTAAAATTACCTACATGATTATAAAAAAATTATATAAAATTAAGACAAAAAAATTTCTTTGTTTAACATTATTGGTGCTCTTTTGCTGTCAATCACACGGCCTTATTCCTGGATGCTTCGACAAGCGACCGACCCCACTCCTACTAGTCTTCACCTAACCTCTCGTGTCTGTTCATAAACGTTTTTGGAAATGTTTTATTTATTTATTTTGGTTTGGTGGCACATAAACTTTGATTCCTGCTGAATTTTCTTTGGTTCAATCATTTGAGGTTGGAGCCTCTTCTTCATTTTTCTTTTATAGTCTTATCGAACGCATGTTGGTGAACTTGATTATATATGAAATCATTTATAAATATTCATGAGTTTCAACAAATCCTATGCTTTTGTTTACTTTCAATGAGGAATATATGATGTAGGATTAAGACTTCCTAAATCCCTCCATGCGTTTCCTTGTAAAGCTGACTCCGGAAAAACATCTCAATCACTCTTCTTCAACATTAATTTTACTTCCTTTTCGGTATATATTGGTAAGCTAAACCTAGTTATTACCCAAAAATTTCATTTTAGTCCTTTGCAAATAGAGTATTCACATTCTTTTAAAAAAATAATTTTTTATAAATAAAGTATTTTTTAATTCAGTACTTTATAAAATTATTTTTATAATTTGATCTCTTATATATTAATATTTCTCGATTTAGTTCTTTATAAATAAAACCTTTATCAATAATATCTTTATGTTGATATATTTTATATGAAATTATCAAATATAATAATATATAAAATATTTTTTGCTAGGTTATCACTTAATTAGTTAATGTTATATAATATGTCTATTGACTATTAATTTCATTATTAATAGATGGGTAAAAAAAGTTATTAATAATGACTTTGTTTGAGAATGGCCAAATTAAAGAATATACATATATATGAGAGGCTAAATTAAAAAAACAATTTTATGATGAATGAGATGGAAAAATGTCTTATCCATCAATGATTAAATTAAAAAGGTAATTTTATAAATAATTAAATTAAAAAATATTCTATATATAAAAGGAAAAAATTAAAATGTTAGTTAAATATTAAATTAATAATAAATAAATATAAAATATATTAAAAAGCGAATTCTATATGTATATATAATATTTATTTATAATTAACTGAATGTATTAATATTTTATAAACTAAATCTCCTTTGAAAATTTTTCTATCGCTCATTAGATGGCCAACTCCTCTCACCCTTCTAAACCCAAAGTACCCCCACCAACCTCATACCAACTTTACCTGCGGTATGTCATTTTCCACTTCAACACGATCATTGGTGGATCACCCTGATCTCATTTTCCACCACCTGCTTACATGTGGTTTGTATTATACAGATTCATGAATAGATTAATTATCATTTTTTTGTTTAAGAATTACATGACATCATTTGAGACCGGTTATAAATTTATAACTCATATAACATTCGTCATAATTTTTTAAATTGAAATACAACATTTGTGATTTTTTTTTTTGTTACCCTTTCCAAAGAAGCTTTAAAAACCATTTTCAAGGCAAAATTTATGTATTATATAATAACGTCAAAATTCATAAAAATGACGTTATGAATTATATATATATTTATATTTATATGTATGTGCGTGTGTGTGTGTGGTGTAAAATATAACAATTCCCTAACCCGAAAAGAAAAATAAACAATAAAAGTAAGGTACATTAGTGGTGGGCCAATGGCAAGTGCAGGCTGAACCCGAACTCATGCGATACAAGAACCTCACCAACCCCGACCGGTCGGCTGCCGGTTCAACCAAACACTGCTTTGCCTTCCTCTCACCGGTTCAAACCGGACATTTTCCGTCTCTATATCATACCATCCTCACTCGTCATCTTTCTCAAGGCTCTAGATAAACTCAAAAACAGGGCAGAAGCAACGAAGAGAGAGGTCAAGGAAACAAAAGGTGGAAAGGATTAGATTGAGTGATGGCAGATCAAAAACAAACTGAAGCAGGAAGGCACCAAGAGGTTGGCCACAAGAGCCTTTTGCAGAGTGATGCTCTCTACCAGGTACCCCAAATTGAAGTTCTTATTCGTTCATACTATTTCTGTATAAAAGAGCACACATGAATGCAGAACCAGAACCACTTTCTTCTTCTTGTTTTATTATGTGAATTTCTTGGGTTTTCTTCTAGACAAAAATCATATAATGGATCATATGATTTCATCTGCAGTATATTCTAGAGACCAGTGTCTACCCAAGAGAACCTGAACCCATGAAGGAGCTGAGAGAGATCACAGCCAAACACCCGTGGTAAAGTTCTTCGTACCCATTTGTTCAATTGGTTCTTCTCAGGACTCAAAAATTGTGAATTTTTGGACAAAATCGCATTCAGAAAGTTCAGATGCCACGTGACCATGCTCGCAACACATGGATTTGGATACCCTATTTTTGTTTTGGGTATATGGATGTTTATCAATTGGTTCTTCTTAAGACTAAAAAAAATTGTGAAAATTTCAACAAATAGAGCTGAGATTGTGTTTATGCAATTTTAGATTTGGATACTGTTTTTGTGATTATGGGTAGATGAACGATTACTGATTGATTCAAGAAAACAACAGGAACATCATGACAACCTCAGCAGACGAGGGGCAATTCTTGAACATGCTCCTTAAGCTTATCAATGCTAAGAACACCATGGAAATTGGTGTCTACACAGGCTACTCCCTGCTTGCCACTGCCCTGGCTCTTCCTGAAGATGGAAAGGTACCAACCAACCCACCAACCAACAACAGAGTGTACTATTCTGAATTGATTCATTGTTATTTTTATCAAAATCATCAAAACATGTTTGAAAATTTTCAAATTCTTTGGTCGGGATTGTCGCAGATATTGGCCATGGACATTAACCGAGAAAACTACGAACTGGGTCTTCCAGTAATTCAGAAAGCTGGTGTTGCCCACAAAATCGATTTCAGAGAAGGCCCCGCTCTCCCTGTTCTTGACGAACTCGTGAAAGAGGTAAGCTTTTCTGTCTCTGTCTTAACACTGAAACTTTGGTCTTATCTCCATTATCAATAGCTTTCTCCAACCTAGAGTTATCTTTTACAACTTCGAAGCTGAAAATTTCAATTCAAATCCAAGTAGATCTTCCAAAAAATCCGAATTTTTGTTTTCAACATAACAAGCGATTTGATTTTTGAAAAATTATGTATTATCATTTTATAAATAATAAAAATAGAAGAAAATTATACTAATAAAATAATACTAAAACAATTCTGAAAGAGACAATTAATACTAAAACCTTCAACCTATTTTTGTAATAAAAAAATAGAAAAAATTATAATTTTTAGTCCAAAAATATACATACCTTAAATATTTAACTTTTAAATTTCAAAAATACATAATTCAATCCCACTACTCATTAATTCTTAAATTATATATATGTCTTATTTTTATCTTACTTTTTATTGATAGAAAATTAACAAATAGTAAATCAAAAAGTTCCAAAGACTGATTTATGTATTTATAAGGTTTAAGGTTGAAATAAGTAAAATACATGTATTTCAGACATTAAAACAAAATACAATTTTCTAAAAAGACAAATATGCATAAAATTGACAATAGTACTGTGATTATGTGGGGTGAACCACAGGAAAAGAACCATGGGAGCTTCGATTTCATATTCGTGGATGCGGACAAGGACAATTACCTAAACTATCACAAGAGGCTGATTGAGCTGGTGAAGGTTGGAGGAGTGATCGGGTACGACAATACCTTGTGGAATGGCTCTGTAGTGGCACCGCCCGATGCTCCTCTGAGGAAGTACGTGAGATATTACAGGGACTTCGTGTTGGAGCTTAACAAGGCTTTGGCTGTGGACCCTAGGATCGAGATCTGCATGCTTCCAGTTGGCGATGGGATCACTCTTTGCCGTCGGATCAACTGATTTCCCTCTACCCTTCCACACCCCATCATTTCCGTTTTTAAACCCGGAAGAAAGACTATATCATAT
The DNA here is from genome assembly GCA_026724425.1 of Erythrophleum ivorense. Classification (NCBI taxonomy): domain Eukaryota; kingdom Viridiplantae; phylum Streptophyta; class Magnoliopsida; order Fabales; family Fabaceae; genus Erythrophleum; species Erythrophleum ivorense. Next base: position 3,231,044 of record JAIUCV010000003.1, read on the forward strand.
TTCGATCTGTATTTTTTATTTGTGATTCCACGTTGGATAATTGGAAGTGTTATGCCTTTTTTATTATAAATATTTTCATAGCGCCATTTATATTGAAGCCAATAATCATAAAACATTGGTTAATTTGATAGTGGACGCTAATTTATGTGATTATCAGGAGTGGGTTTTTGGTACTCTTTGAAGTAACGAGTATTATTATTATTATTATTGTTAAATAATTTATTCTCTTAAATCATACAATTTAATGTAAAATTATGAATGAGTTGAATTTCAAATTTTATGTGGGAAAATTTTATTTGTGACCAAATTATAATAATTTTTTCTTTATTTTACCAAAATTACACCCACTTTTTCACTATTTTTAAATATGAATTTTAGTTTTATTTACTAAAACAACCTCTATTAAAAGATTTTAAATTTAGATTAATAAAAAATATTTTACTCAAATTTTAAAATTAGATCAAAATATGGTGTAATTTTTTATTTAAAAAAATTGTGTATATTTTAAAAATAAAAAAATTATGTAATTTTAATAAAATTCAGATAGAGTTTATGTAATTTACTCTTTATTTATTAAAACATAAATAATTTTTAATATTATAAAATGTAATAAATATTTCAGGTTAATAAAAACAAAAGTAGAAAGAATAAAAGGGGAAAAGGAGCAAATCAGTAATGTGTATAAGCAATATGGATGGGATAATGTTTATATTTCTTCTTGAGTTTAACAATTTTACACTTGTGATTATATACAATTATAAAAATGATTTCATCTGAGTATTTTATATATTTGTCCTTGTATAATGTTAAATCTAACTAGTGTGATGGATAAACCAGTGGCTGCTTTTCGCGACAATTGGACAGGTCGTGATAGCGGTGACAAGGAACAATGAACCCAATGTTGGTCAATATTGGATGGCGGGCCTCCCCACTAGGTCGGCACCAAACTGAACCTAGTTATTCTTCGGCCTTACGCCTCAAGCATAACTGTTGGCTAACCCACTCTCTTCTCGTCCTTTCTATCTGTCATCTTTATGGTACAGTATTGTAATTTTTAATTTATATTTAATGAGTAAAAAAATGTGTATCTTCATTAAATCCTAGGTATGATTTGATTTCCAAATTGCCCTTCAAAATAATCAAATCAATATTCCTTATTATCAAGAGATCTAAACGTTATTATTATTATTTTTTAGGTGAAAACTTTTAGGTATTATCCTCAAACTAACTTTAGCTCTCACTCAATCTCTACAGTTTTATGAGAGGAAATTATGCAGGAAGTCATTCCATTACAAATAAATAAATATAAAATATAAAACCAAACATTGGAAGAGAAGAAAAAGTGAAAAAAAAAATGTATAATATTCATCCCCTTCAGTTTATATCTCTCTAACAAAATAACATTTTGCTCACATGCTAATAGGAGGATGATTTGGATTGCAATTAAAATGGATCCTCTCCTATATATCTTATTGGAAGTGGTAGTTATAAGATGTAATGTCCAACGTTGAAAGAGAAAGAATAAGAATATATGAAATTCATGAGAATGGATCCTGGCAATTAAATTTTGCCTACAATTGTGTTGTTAGTAGAAAAATAGATGGGTAAGTAGGTTTAATTTAGAATTAAAAAAAAATTAAAATACACTCCATATTTCTGCTAACAGCACAACTCCTGACAAAATACAATTGCAGAAGATCCAAATTCAAAATTCACATCTCTTAAATCTATCTTTGTCCAATAAAATATTATTTTATTTGCATATTAATATAAGTGGATTAGAAGTGTAAAAATATATGAAGTTTGCAACCCTCAATCTATTTTTCTCTAATAAAACAGTGTCTTACTCGCGTGAAGATCTATCTTGAGACATAATGTTAAATCATAGCCATCATGTTTATTTCTTTTCAAAATTAACATGATAATTTAAAAAAATTTAATATAATTCAAATCCCTCATATCATAAGAAACCTACAGTAAAATTTCTGAGTGGCTCGTTGGCATGAAACACATACATCAAAAACTTACCCTGAGGAGAAAATTTGTCACAGAGTTTATTTCTTCTCACAGCTAGGCAAGAAAAATATATGACCCGTGCTTGAGGCCGAGACCAGCCACCACTGATTCGTCTGAGTTTGCATCTTAAACAGAAAACGACGGTAAACCCGACCATTATCTAAGATTGACAAGGCAGTTACCACGGAAACTTTGCTTCGCATATACCAGAAAGGCACTTTCATATCTTCAAATTATTTACATACTCACTATAACCTAAACCAGAAGCAGCGGCAAGGTCTTGTATTCAATGTTTTGGAGCATAGTTAACCAACACACCCTCCAATAAAGTTGGACCCCCGTTAACCAACATGACCCTCCAATAAAGCCATATTGCTTGCGCACTGATAACAGCGTCAAAGTCGAAGTACTCATGGCTAACAAAAATCTAATTGAAAAATGACCAAAGCTTAATAAAGTATTTTTTTTAATTTAATCCTTTTTAGAATCAATTTGATTTCTTACGAACAAAATATTTTTCAATTTAACTCTTTAAAAAAAAATTATGTTTTCAATTTGACTTATTACATGAGTATTTTTTTGATTTAATCTCTTATAAATAAATCTGTTATTAATAATACTCTTATATTAATTTATTATATATAAAAGTAAAAAAATATAATAATATATAAAATATTTTTTTTAATAAATTATCACTAAGTCATAACTATATAATATATAGAATGAATGTTGATTTTATTAACAATAGATTAACTTTATTAATAATAATTTTATTGTGGGGGATTAATTTAGAACTATTTATACGTGAAAAATCAATTAAAAAATAATTTTATAAGATCAAATTAAAAACAAAAAAATTATATATAATTCTTCATATTTTTGTTATAAATTTTTTAATTAAAATATGATATATATATATATATAATTTTAATAATATTATAATTCTCTAATAATATTATAACAAATACATATTTTTATAGACAATTATACTTCTTCAATTAAACTATATATTGATACCATACATTTGTTATAATAAAAATATAAGGAACTATGCCTAGTTAATCCAATTGAGAAATGTTTTACTTATGAGGATCTGATTGAAAAAACAATTTTAAAATGAACCAAATTAAAAAGTCCTTCATAGGTAAATGACTGAAATAAAATTTTAGTCTATTGAGAAATTCTCAGGTATATCAACACGCCAAGACATTCAAGCATCTCATGCATAAATACTACAAAAAAGCGTGTCCTATTGTAATGACAAATCCACTGAGGATGGACTTCTCTGCCCGAAAGTTTCTCAATCTAATAACAGTTTTTGATAATCGTCAACGACCACCAACCTGATACACACCCTGTTCTAAGATGCAGGATCAAGACCCATATCATAATTCACTACCCCATTATACATTTAAGCATGATGCGGTTGAGTAGTGTGAAATTGGCCACAGTCGGAAGAAAGAAGTTGGTGTCAAGAGGATGTTACCCATTACCCCACATTAGAGCAGTCAAGTATCATCAGAATACGGAAGGAACCAGTGAGAAACAAAAGCAATATTGCAAAAGTGACAACAACGAAGGCAGCTAAATCCAAATATCAAATTTTTCAAAGTAAAAATGGGCAAAAACAAACCTGAAATAAAAGCACTTGATCCTTGTATTGAAATCGAAATAACAAGTCAGACGAATAAAAAGTAACTCACTAGTTCATAAAGGAAAAAGCCAAAAATGATAGAACTACAAGTTGATATCAAAAGTTTTCCACAGCGTAGAACATGAACCGATAACTCAAATAAATTGTCGAAAACACCGCAATTGCCGGGATCTTCCAATATAACGATTTCAACGGTAAGATTTCTGGAACCTGGCGCGAGCACCACGACCACCGAACTTCTTGGGCTCGCACCGCCTTGGATCAGCGACAAGCAGGGTTCGATCGTACCTGACAAGAATATCCTTGATCTCCCTCTTGCTCTGCTCATCCACGTACTTCTGGTAGAAAGCAACGAGGGCTTTGGCTATGCTCTGGCGAATAGCGTATATCTGAGAGGTGTGACCACCGCCCTTAACCCGGATACGCATATCAACGCCGGCGAAACGGTGTTTGCCCAGTAGGAGAATGGGTTCGAAAGCCTTGAAGCGGAGGATCTCCGGCTCCACAAGTTCGATTGGGCAGCCATTGATCTTGATGAGTCCACGGCCACGCTTGCAGTGAGTTACCGCGACGGCGGTCTTCTTGCGGCCGAAGCACTGTACCTGTTCGATTGCTGGCTGCGCCTCAGCCATTGTTCCAGCGCTCTGTGCTCGTTACTGGCCTCCGACAAAACTCTAGGGATTGCCTCTCGACGACTTTAGAGGCGGGTCAGTCAGACCCTTATACGGCCGGTTTAGGGTTTTTGGAATATAGGCCCAGCCCGGTTTTCAAAGGTCTAGTATACCCCAAAAAAAAAAAAAATGATTAGAGAATATGAAGCCTGATTAGCTTACATTACTTTCTTTTATTAAAATACAAAAGTCTTATCTTGGTCCTTTAAAGGTAAATTATTTTTTAATTTAGTTATTTATATAATTATTATTTTAATTTAATTTTTTATAAATAAAATATTTCTCAATGTAGACCCGATAAAAATATTTTTTTAATTTAATCTCTCACTTATATATATTTCTTAATTTGACTTCTTATAAATACAATTATTATTAATAATATTTTTTTTATCAATCTACTATTAATAAAATTAATAGTCTATTTGTATATTATATGATAGTAACTAAATAAATAACTTATTAAAAAATATATTATATATCATTATATTTGTTAATTTATTAATAACTATTTTTTATAAAAGACCAAATCGATCAGGCATATTACTTAATAAGTATACTTAATTGTTCATTAAATTTTTTATTACATTTTTAAATTTTATTACTAATTGTCAAGTTTTAAAAAAATTAAAATTTTTTCCTTTTAATAATATTTTATTCTTCTTCAATTATTTGATCAAGTACCAAAGAATTATTATTTAACAAGTATTTTTTTAATTATTTTTTAAACTAATTAGCCATTATTCTTTTAAAATAAATTTGATTTTTTTATTATTTTTCCATTATTATAGTTGATAATTTAATTTAATTTAATTAATTAATTAATTTATAAATCATTAAATTAATACAAACTAAAATTTCTTACACATATTAAATTTTTAAATCTCTAAATTTGTATTTCATGAGTTACTTTTTTAAAAAATAGCTTATAATTACATGAGTTAATATTTTTAAAAATAACTTATAATTTATCACACATTTATATTTTATTAAATTATTAAAAAATTGCTTTGTCAAAAATTTATTATTTTTCATACTTATTTTATACATTTAAGAATTTCTTTAAGTTAAATTAAATTAGTTTAACATATTATTTATTATTTTATTGCCATATATTATATTGTGAAATTTTTTTTTACTCACAATTATTGCGAGCCATATTAATTAAAAAGAAAATTCAAGATTATGATTAAGTAATAATCGTAACCCTCTTATTTAAAGAATGAAAAACTTCCATGCATCTTGAAACAAATATTTTTAAAAATAACTTACAATAATATTATATATATATATATATTACAAAATGGGTCACGATTGTCTAGCAACTGTGACCCATTTTATATAACTTTTTTTTTATTTTTAAATGGATCGTAGTTTCTTAAAAATCGTGACCCATTTTTTTAAAAAAAATTAACTTAATGTATATAGAGAATAAATAGTTGCAATAATACACACGACGCATTTAAAGTTTTGTTTGTTACACTGTAATCAAAATCTTTTTATATTGTACCCATATGATTCGTGAGTTCAAAATACAAAAAAATGCAAAAAGGTTAAATGCTGGCCCTTGGATGGAATCAACGTCTATGCATTCCATCCAAGGGCTGTGAATGCTCTTGAATTTCTATCAAAGGACTAAAATGGTTAAGTGATTGATCTTTTTGTAACACAACCCTTCCAAATAAGTAGGGCTATCACTAATTATGTTGAAATCTATCTATTACGTAATTTCAATGTTTCCTAAGGCCAAATGCATGAATGAAGCCGTGAATTGATATAAATGTTCAATCTAATTAACACCCAAGAGCATAATTAGCATAATTTGAGATATGGTGATAAATTTGGTTAGTCTTACACTTAATTGGCTGGACAATTAATTTTGATAACCTTGCAAATTAAGATCCTAATCTTAACACTCAACCTCTTGAACTTCTAACAATTAACATATAATTTTTTTCAAATATGAGTTATCTTAAATGAATAGATAATAAAGTATTTCTTAAATAGAAGGAAATAGAAAAGGAAGAGGGGGTAAGAGAAAAAATAAGTGGACTTTATGCAGGTTTGTACTCTTTATATCATCTATTCATTTGAAAAGACTCAAATTAATTTTTTTTACCACCAAATAACATCAATGAAATATTATCAATTGATTTAAATTTTCATAGAATTTAACTCAATAAATGTATTCTACATGAAATTTCTCTCAATTTGATAATTATTGAAAATTATAATTTTTTTATTATAATTCATAAACTTGTGACATTTTGAATGTAATGAACTATTTATCATGTATTAGAACTTTTAAATATGTATGGTTCTTCTGTATTTATTCCTCTAAATGCAGAAGGTTAATTTAGCGAGAGATATAAAAAAAATTAAAAAAAAGAGATTGGAGTGTAAGAAACTCACAAAAAAACTTATTGTTTTGTTTGATTCATTGCACTGTGAACGCAATCTTTTTACATAGTTTGTGTAATATTTATTATACCTTTATACTTATTATTCTATCTATCAAGTATTTTTTTTAAAATAAAGGTAAAATAATTATTTTTTATTTCACCTATCTCTACCTACTCATATTTTACATTCTTTTTATCATTACATCTTCCAATTAAACATACCTTTCAACTATTTTTTCTTTTCTTTTTATTTATTTATTACTAAATTTATCTTCTATATTTAAATACAAGAGATACAAATGCATTTTAAATTAATAGGCAAAATAAAAAAAAAAGTCAGATTATCTGTCTAAGGATAAAAGTTGAAGTAGGTGATTTACAATTTGGCCTAGGAAAAAGATTCAAATATCAAGAACCTCTAACTTTTTTGTGTATGAAAAATTTTATGATATATATAATGTAACTATTCCTTGTCCATTGGACTTTCCATTAACCATTAGATAGTATATTCAAATTTATCCAGCAATAAAAGATAGCAATGTTAAAAAAATTAGACCGGACCGGCCGGTTCGACCGGGAATCGATCCCTGGTCCGGTTCGGTTGGCTCAGAAAATCGGCTGGCTAAAAAACCGGTCAAACCCGGCCAAAACCGGTTTGAACCGGTCCGTACCTATTTTTTTTTTTATATAACAAAATAATTTATCCCAAATAATTTTAACAAATTAAAAATAAAAAGAAATAAAAAAGGAGGAGAGAGTTGAAATATATATATATTAAAAAAATAAAGAATATCAAAGTATAATATGAATACTTTATTATTTTTTTATATTTGATCTCTATTATGTTTATATTCAATTTCCTAATAACATTTCTTTTAAATATAAATGTATTTAGCCAAAATTATTATTTAGTTTTTGTTTTTTTATGTTTTAATAATAAGTAGAATTTTAATATAATTAAAAAACTGTAAAATAATTTTTATAATATCTTAAGAAATATTAAATTAATAATCAAATGGTTAAAATTTATCAATATTTATTTTTTATATTCACATTTTAATATATAAAAATTTTAAAAAATATAATTAATTATGACCGGTTCAACCACGGTCTGACCACGGTTGGACCAATGAACCGTGAACCAGTGCTTTCACCGGTTCAATGACCGGTCCGATTTTAAAAACATTGAAAGATAGGCCTTCGGATTGCCTGCAGCAAGCGAAATGACTGCATCCTATGCGGTTAATGAAATCGGGTCGTTCAACTGATCCGACGACTCCGTCGCACGCCATGTTGCAGTCAACTTTTTTTCTACCCTGTTCACTAAAGAAAGTGAAACGGTGCGTTTTCGCTTGTATGTTTTTGCTCTTCTGAGGCGTAAAATGACACTCTTTTGGCTCCATCTCCCGCAGCATTTTGTGCGAAGAAATAGCCTTGCTCGCAGGTCCCTAAAGAAAGTTTTGAGGATGTCAATGGCATGGAAGAGAGTTCAAGTAAGTCCCATGTTTCAATCCTTCGTAACATCATTCTTCTCAAATTAATCTAGCAGAACTTCAGTTTCTGCTTGAGTTGTGATTTGAATTTTAAAAGTAGTATCCTCCTGGGCTTTATCCTAATTTTTTTTTCTTGATGTGCTATTTGGTTTGTGATGGATTGATGATCTTGAATACTTTATCCTCATGTTTAATTTTGTTATTTGGGAAATTGAAATTAATAAAAAGGCAAGAGGAGCACCCCGGCTTACAAATGCACACTAGGTGTTTGATTATTTGCCTGAACCAACTGCTAGAGGTGTGACTTCGATAAAATGAGTGTCAAAGAAATGCACATTGGGTGTTCGAATAAAGTGTTTGCTTCATTCTGTCAATGAGTATCAAAGAAATTAGCTTGAGCGGGTCGTTTCAATTTGCCCTGCATATATGGTATGAATTTAATTATGAGAATTTTATTAATGGACAAGCTTTGTCATACGATATCACCTCTGATCAAAATCCTATTAAATGGACCATTTATGCATTTGGCAAGTTCTTCAAACTACAGTATAATATTGTAATTTTGAGGAAATGTCTAGGTATCATTGGTGTATGATGCATGCTAAACAAAATGCATCTTCTAACATGAACTAAAAGTACCTGCAAATTTTGGTAGCTTGAAGAACTTACCAAATGCTTAAAATCTTTTTTAACGTGTATTGAACACCTGTGTAAATACTTTTGTTTATGTATAAATAGCTTTGATGTTGATGATTTTCTTTTGTTGGTGTGATTAAGGATGGTTTAATACCCATTGGTTTTTGAGTACCAATTAAGAACAACTCATATAACTTGGTCTGTTGAAAGAAGGTGGTAGCCATTCATGTAGGTGCTACCATTACTTTTGTTATTTGGATTCCACTATTGTATTTGAATTGCCATAATTTTTGAAATCTAAAGTGGGAATCTCTCCCATAAAAAGGAGGCCGTAGTTGGAATCTGCCATAATTTTTGTATTGTTCCTATAATTTAGTCACAAAAGAAGAAGTAAAAATGCTAATAAGCACAAGCAATTTATCATTGCTACCTCAATAAATAGCGGACCATATATACAAGTACTCTTTCATCAGCCAAGAAAAACATAATGCTAAGCCATGTAAGTTTAGTGACGCAAGTTGAACTCTCTTCGAGCTCTCTTCCCCGCCATCGACATCCTCAAAACTCTCTTTAGGGATCTGCGAGCAGGGTTGTTTCTCCACACAAAATGTTGCATAATGCAGCAAAGTGAGAGATGAAACCAAAATAGTGCTGTTTTACGCCTCAGTGGAGCCAAAAAAATACTTGCCAAAATGCACTGTTCCACTTAAGTGAAACGGTACTTTTTGGCATCTCTTCAATTAAAAAAAAAAAAAAAGCGAACTACGAAGTGGCAGGTGAGGGAGCAGTAGGAGTGGTTAGACGGCCTAATTTCCCTGATTGCGTGGGATGTAATCATTTCATTAACTACAGACAACCCGGACACAAAATAGTTTGCACTTTTGAAGTACTCCTAAAATACAAATAGCAAGGCTTTGCCATACATGTTCACTTTTCACCTTTTTCACGCGCAAGCGAGGGAGCCATTTGGATTAGTTGGACAGCCCGATTTCGCTAACTGCATGAGATACAATCATTTCGCTGATTTCAGACAATCTAAACACAAAAATAATTTGCACTTTTGAAGTACTCCTAAAATACAAATAGCAAGGTTTTACCATATGTTTGCTTTTTACCTTTTTCACATGCGTATACACAAATATGTTGAGTATCTTTTTATTCCACACCTCAAGTATCTTCACATGCGTACACACACGCGCGCATACACGTTAAGTATCTTGGTATCTCAGGTCATCTAGGTTATAATTTATCTAGTTGGCACTAGTTTTGCTTGGACTACCGTGTAACTTTGCCCTTTCTTTTCCTCATCTAAGGTCTAGTAAAATTGAAAGATTTTTAAGAGTATGAAAATAAGAGTTAAAATAAGAATGGCATGAAATATTATAATCCAAAATTATATTTGGTATGACATGGAAAAGAATAAAAATGCATTTTTATTTTTATGTTTGATAGAGTAAAAATAATAAAGGAATGTAAAAAAAAAAAGTTTGCAAGAAAACCAAAATACCGTTAAAATACAAAATTGTTTAAATTCTTTTGAAGGGAAAATTGACATTTTATACACAATTCCGTTAGCAAATTGCTCTTTCCATCAGCCCACCCAAAGAATCACCATTCCTTCCTACCAGTGGAAAAGCCTTCCTTAAGGAGAGTAATTTATGTGTACCAAACATGCTTGTGTCCTCTTTCCCTCCCCCTCTCCTTTTCTTTCCTTGGGTTTCCTATGTCCCAAACATGGCCTAAGTTTCTCCATAACTGCCATTGGGGAATTTAATTCTTTTATCAGTTCCTTTGACAAAAAGCCTTATCACTCAAAAGTTAAGGCTTTAAGTGTGGAAGAATATGCCATGTCCTAGAAAAGATTTCTCTCTCTAACCCTTCTAGAAAAGGGTACTGTACATCAGGTGTTCCCAGCAAAATACATCCCCTGCAACATAAGTAGAAAACAACATCCAGAAATTGTCACAGTACATAGTACGAGTTAGCACCTTAATTCGAGTCTGATGGATGGTGAATTTGGTCGGGGTGAAAAGAAATGCCGCCAATTGATCTTCCTTTAAAGCTAGCTACAGAATTCCATCTCAATATATCAATAACCCATCTACATATCAGATTCAGAACAACTCCCCACCACTAAAACCAATCTTCAAGTCAAAATAGCATCCGCCTTACGTTTTATTTTCATGGTAAGATAAATGTGTATATTCTCCCTTACGTTTTATCTTCAAAATAGCATCTACCACTAAAATGTAAGATCCTAATACAAGCCCCAAAAGGAACTCTTTCTAACTTCAACATAGTTATATATTCATAGCAAACTTAATGGCCAAACCACCATGTCAAGTTAAACCTTAAAAATGAATATAAGAGCCGTTTGGTATATTAATATCTTACACTTCCTTACGGCATGATTGAGAGTTTTAAAAAGCGTAGAGTGGGAGAGTGAACTCACTCCATTTATTGAAAGTTTATTTGAAAAAAAAAATGGTGATCCAATCCCCATTGTTTGAATGTCACGGTGTCATCAATGGTGGTGTGGTGGGTTTGAAAGGTGAAATTTTTAATATTACCTTTGTGATGTTAACTTTTTTAAACAAAATAGGCAAGTGGAGATAGTTGAAAAAGTAAATAAAAAATAAAGAATCTAACCCATCTCAAAACCCCCCAATTTGGAGGGATTCGAAAACTGGAGTGTGGGGTGGGTTTGCTTTTAAGCATCCCAATCCATCCTCCCAATGAAGCTCATATATTTTGGTTACCTTGATATAAGATAACATGGTATTGAATATTCTCATGTTTCATGTGACAAATTGCAGATTATCTAAGAAATGATACAATTCATACAAAGTTAATAAAGCTATAAATTTTGAAATGTGAGATCCCGATGAATTTTATAGTGGCATACCATTATAATTAACAGCCCTACTACATGTTAGCACATTACTGAGAAAAATCAACTAAAACGCAACCTGTTCTGTGATGCAGTACTGAAACTTTGCGTTGAGACCATATGATTATCATCGACAGCCCTACTACATATTTGCCCATCACGTGGCTTAGGCATTAGCAACTTGGCATCAATGAGCTACATCAGTTCATCCAAGAGAAGCGTATTAGTATAACAATAATGGAAGAAGCAAACAAAGACTTTCCAGACGAAATCAACTTAAGGCTCTTAATATTAAGTAACCATTTCCACATTACTGAGCAAAATCAACTAAAGCTCTAAATCTTAACAAGAAGTTTGATTAATGAAAAGCATCTCAGTAAGGCATAAGTAAAATGCCAAAAGTTATAGAACAAACAGTTGCTGAAATAAATTGACAAAAACACCTTTTTGCCCTGGCTTTCCAAAAAAAACTTTCAACGGTATGATTTCTGGAACCTAGCACGAGCACCACGACCTCCGAACTTCTTGGGCTCGCACCGCCTTGGATCAGCGACAAGGAGGGTTCGATCGTACCTGACCAGAATGTCCTTGATCTCCCTCTTGCTCTGCTCATCCACGTACTTCTGGTAGAAAGTGACGAGAGCTTTCGCTATGCACTGAACTTGTTCTTTTTAACACTATTTCGTGCAATTCCCGTAGGTAATGATTGGATGCGAGGGTAAACATTAGGGTTTTAGGAGCCTACTTAAATGCCCTTGCTTACCGGCTTTATTACTGGTTACTAGCTCTGCGTGACTAATAATAGGAGATAATCCTTTTAAAATTTAATTAAATTATATTTAATACTATTTATTAATTTACTTTTTATCAATAAAATTTATTTTTTATTTAATATAATTTTTTAAAATAAAATAATTTAAATATTTTTATTATGATATTAAAAATAAAATTATAATCTAAAATTTATTAAAAATAAAGTAAAAATATACTTTTGATTTCTTAAATTTTATTTTTGTCATTCAATTGTATTTGATTTTAATTTAGTTTCTTAACTTTATTTTAATTTTTACTTTTTTTTCAATCTTATTTTGATTTCAATTTAATTCTTTAACTTTGCATCAAGTTTTATTTTGTCTCTAAATTTTATTTTATTATAATTTAATTATTTAACTTTAAAACTATTCAAAAGTTTCCTTTCATCTAATACTAAAGAGTCATAGAAGACTTTTTTATCAAGTATTTTTATTTAATAGTGTTAAAAAGAACAAAACATTTAAGTGATTTTTATAAATTAAAGGAGAAAAGTGAAACGAAATATAATTAAAAAATAAAAATAAATTTAAGATAAAATTATGAGAATCATATTAAAAAAAAAAGAAGAGGAATGAAATTAAAATTTAAAATAAAGTTTAGAGACTACGTTAAAACAAAATGAAATTAAAAGATAAAAGTGAAACTTGAGATAAAAGTAAGGGATTAAATTAAAATAAAATAAAGTTAAAGGACAAAAATAAAATTTAAAGTAAATTTAAAAGATAAAAATATATTTTAGCTTAAAAATAAAATTATAGTATTATATTGTGAAAAATTAGCTTTTGATAGAAAAACAACTAAAAAACAAAAGTTTCTTTTATATAATATATGAAAATGTCAGAAAATTGAGTAATTTTTGAAAAAAATTATAATTTAATCAACCTTTAAAAGAAGTAATATAATTCACTCAAAAAGTAATCTAGTAAAAGTCAATATTAATTAATTAATTTTTAAATAAATAAAATAAAATTTTTATTTTTAAAAAATGTAAAAAATAAATAATAAAAAATTAAATAACTTCTCATTCTTTCACTTATGTTTTAATTTTTTCTTTTTAGATTATAACTAGCATTAACTGTTGGAGATCTAGGGATTTTTTAAAAAATGTGAGTCTGGCCAAAAAATTTAAAAAAAAAAAAAGAAAATGTGGATCCTATGGGAAAAAATTATAAAAAAAGTACAAATAAACAATGTCAAATAATAAAAAAACAATACATAAACAGTAAAAAAATATTATATAAATATTACAAAGTAATATATCATGACATAACCTTGTAAACAGTGTTAATAAATAGTACCTATTTAGAACTTTTTTTTTATATATAAATGATTTATATTATATTTTTTAAAATGGCATTTTATTTCTTAGATTAGTTCGACCAAACTGACAAAAAGAGTCCAAAGCCATATTAATATAAATATATATTTTAAAAAAATTACACTTTTGAATTTATTTATTTTTACAAATTAATATTTTAAAGCTTGTAATTTACTATATGTGTATATTAACTTTTAAAATCAAATAAATATACAATTTGATCCCAAAAAAATTGACATGGAAGAAGTTATAAATTTAAAATAACTAAATGAATAAATTCAATGTTAAAAAACATATCTTTCGTGGACAAAAGTATTTACTGACTCTATTAATAGCCATATTGATAGAAAAATATATAAAATAATATCCTATAGGCTTGTTTCGTGCATATATAATGTATTTGTTTGTATAACTTATTAAAATATTTAATAGAGTATTTTTAAAATTTGCCATGATATAAGTTTAATTGTTTAAATAAAAACTCTTATATTAAGAAAATTTAAATATGTACAATATAAACGAAGATCGAAAATAAGAAACATTTCCAATAAATTAATAACTCATATTAGTCACATAGAACAAGCCTCAATTAAAAGAAAGGAGAGTTTGATGTGAATGTATTATAATTAATTCAGTTTGGATAATATAAAGTTGAGTTATATTAAATTATATTATTCAGCTTATTCTTATTTGGCACACCAAACATCCCTTTAAAGTATTGAATTGCTTTGTCAACACATTTTGTTGATTTGTAATACACTAGCCAAAAAAGAAAAAAAAAGGGAAAAAGAAGAAAAAACAAACAGTCAATTTCTTTTTTCGGAACATTAAATTTATGAAATTTATATATACGTTAATAAAATAAAATATATGACTCAACCAAAAAGGGGAGTACACAACAATAACAAAACCCATCCACTCCATATATCAGCAGCTATTCACCATTTACTCTCACCTCACCTATCAAAATAAGCAACATTTCTGTACACCAGCAGCAATATTCACAACATAAAATATCTCCCACTCTAAATCCCGGGTACAAACTTCAACCATCTCCAATCATCAAAAAGGCCAACCAAGAACAGTAAAAGCATATAATAGTACTAATAATACCAAGACATATCTTGGGTCAGTTTTTATTTCGTTTTCCCTTATTGCCTTTCATCATTCTTAGCAGCAGCTTCCTCAGAAAATCAAATGCTCCTAGCTTTTTACTCTTTACAATTGCCCTAGCACCTTTAGCAGTGCTTCTACCATCTTGGTCTGAAGTAAGATCTTTTGCTGGTGCACCAACCATGACATTCGGAGCTTTCAGAAGACTACTGTTATCTGACTGATCAAGAAGGGGTGGCTTCTGAACATCTTTACTAGTTTCATTTTCTTCAATCTGAGATGACATGAGGATCCCTGCTTTAGTATCATCCTCGGCTTGCATTTGACTGCGTAAAGAGGATCGCTTGATCAAGTTCTTCTTGTGGGATGGATTAATGGCCATAACTCTTTCAAGAAGTGCTGCTTCGCTAGATGAGGCGAGTGCCTTCAGTTGTTTTCCAAGGTTTAGAATGGTTCCTTGACACTCTGCCAGCTTTGATGAAGCTGTTGTCATCTCACATCCCTGAAATATTATTCCAATTTGGACTTGGGATTTGTTACATACCAATAGCTCTTCATGAAAAAGCAAGAGTGAAAATAACCTACATTCCTGTTCTCTAGTTTCAGTTTACATGGAAACCTCTCCTTTATTTAGATAATTGTTAGCAGAGATTATATCCAATGCAATACAAATCACCAAAAGTCGAAGTTAATGTTTATGAAGATTTAAAATACGAGCAGTTGAAGTAATATTTTAAAAATTATAGAGGGTGCAAATGTAGGTTTTTAACAAACTTTAGTAAAAGTTTTAGTATAAATTAGAGTGGGTCTCCATGCAAATGCACGAAAAATTGTGTCAATCAGTCAAGTTTAAAAAAATGATTTTTAAAAAAATTTAATTTGAACAGTGCTGATGAACAGTATTTACAATTCATGAGCACTGTTCATTTATTTTAGAGATTTTATATATCTGTGTATATATATATATATATATATAGATATATATAACGATATGGATAGACTGGTACTAGAGAGGATGTGAGTATAGGTTTCAAAAAGGATGTGATTGTAATTTACTCTGAATTTGTTAATGTCAAACAAATGATATGCCATTGGAACATACAGAACAGGAATTTCTATTACCAGAGTCTATGACATCAATTCAGGATATAAAAGCATGGCATCAATGTTGCAGTTTTATCCATTCTATTCAACAGGAAGTGAAGTACTTACTGTTTGATATATCTTTTCCATTTCATCACTGCCACATGTTGGAGATTCCTTCTTTACAATACTGTTGTATTTGAATGTTCACGAAATCAGAATTATTATTTAGCAAAGAAAAAGAACATTAGAGAAGAGGAAAAATCAAAGAACAAAACACACAGGATGAAGATCATTACCTTTCCAGTTGTAGTTGAAGCTCCAGACATGTTGCCTCCAATTCTTCACAGGAGTTCTTTTTATCTTCCAATTCTACTTCTAAAGATGAGAACTTCTGAAAGATGTCATTTAACTTGGCATGGGCTATTGTAAGCTGTGTATTAAGATCTTCATTTATCAACTTTTGTTTTTCAAACTGATCTTCAATAATTCCTTTGGATTCTTTCATTGCCTCCAGTTCTGATTGTAAAACTTTAATGCTACTTTTCATCTCCTGAAGTTGTTGGTTCAAATCCCCATTTTCCTCAGCCACTGACAGCAACATTGCTTCCAAGTTTTCCCTTACAGATTCTGTGGTCCTCAGCTTATCAGTTAATTTTTTGTTTTCTTCTATAGGATCAGACTGTTTGTTCTTCGTATTGAATAACACACATTGGTCATCAGGAGAAGCAACTGAGAGTGAAGCAAAAGACGCCTCATTTTGTGACTGATGACAACCAAAATGCTTCTTGATCTTATCTCTTGCAATTGAAGCATTTGTAGGAGTGCCACAATTATTTATGCTCCAGTCCAAAGCAAATGCTACTTCCTCAGCAAATTTTTCAAAATCAGCTCTTCCAGTTAATAAATCTTTACAGGTATGAACAAGTCGATGCAGAAGAGGATTCAAGTCCACAACTTTCCATTGAAAAACATGAACAAAGTATTCTTGGGAAGGTCGTGATTGAGATATGTCAGAATGCTGGTTCTTCTCCAAGCAATCATCTGGAAAACTGTTGTAGATTAATGACGTGATAGCAATTCCTTCAATTAACTTGATAATTCTATGAATTGACTTGCTTAAATTAGCATTGAAATGTGGATTGTTTTTCTTTTCTGCAACAGCACTCAAACTAGTAACATCAAAAGAATCAGATTTGCAGGCAGTTGGGTGATTTATATAACCCAAAGCAATCTTTATGTCTTCGAAGAGTTCATCAAGGCTTCGTTTTGATATTCGCTTTTGCTCCAAGATTGCATTCAAAACAATCTGAAGCCAGTCAAAAGATTTTTCAGATATTGCAGATTTGAATTGAGTCTCTTGTTTCCTCTCACTGAAGTCAAGATCTTGTTCAACTGGCACTAGTTCCCTGCCAGTTATATCAGAGCAGTATCCTCTTTTGGGTGTATCAACAGAAACTATAGCTCGTTTCTCCATCTCAACATAATCATCTAGCAAACTCATGTCTGGACCTTCAATGTCTTTACTGTTCTTTTGGTTTCCAACATCTCCAGTTCTTAAATGTTCCAGTTCTGAAATAAGAGCATTTGCCCAGGATCCTGAAGAGCTAACCCCTTCATCACTAGCAATGTTGAACTTTGCTAGTAAAGAAAGTTCATCTGATGTGGGATGACACCTTGCTAACTCCATGGACTTATGATCCTCGAAGTGCTTTCTAAGTAAAATCTCAACCTGTGATAATCTGGAAGCTGTTTGAGCATACATAAACCTTGAAGAATCTAGTTCAGTGTTTTTCTTGGTTAAAATTCTTTTGAGAGCTTTGTTTTCCTCATCCAGATCCTGTAAAAGTTTGATCATCAAGCCAATACTCATTTCAGGTACTTCAGGACAGTTTCCCATTGCAGGATTTGACTTCCTTCTTCTCATATCTGTCTCTCTTCTCACCAACCCAGAAGTACCAGGTGACTTTCTCTGCAGCAGGAGCCCAAGTCTCTGACACTCAGCTTCTAACTTGGAAGCTTTTTGTGTGCTCTCCAGATATTGTTTATGCGATGCATCTGCATACTGACGGCTATATTCCATCTCCTCCTTCCGGATCTCGAGTTCCTTCTCAAGCATGTGAAACTCATATCTTAGGAAAGCGTTTTCCTTTTCTGTGGAATCCAATCTAGCCATTATGGTACTGAATTCTGCATCTGCCTGACGTTTACTTTTAAGAAGGTCCCCAATAGATTTCTCTTTGGCTAATAGGGCACTAGTTAGATGAGTATTCTCAGTAGTTAAGTCTTCTAGTCTTTTACTAGTTTCCCTCAACTTAACTTCAAAATCTTTCTCAATCTTGTCATGCTCTCTTGATGTGTTTAGAACAGCACCAGAAGAGACCTGCAATGTTGCATCTGTATGAGTTACCTCTTCATCTGATGCTTCTTTACCTAAATCTTCATCTTCTTCCCTCTCAAGGGACTTGACTTCTTGTTTTTCCTTGTCCTTGCCTAATTATTATAGAAATAGAGGATCAGCCAGAGCCACATTCAATGTTGAGAAGAAAAGATAAGCGTTATGTGTAAAGCATATATGAAGGAGGAAGTAAACTCGAAAGATGAAAGGACATGAAATTATCGAGATACCTTTGATTTCCTCTTGGGACTTGTGTGAATGTTTTGTTGACGGGTTGTCTCCAGCATGGCAATCAAGGAGAACTGATGCCAACTTCTCATTTAGACTCTTCGAGGATTTTTCCAGTCCAGCTTCTTTATGAGTTGGAAGTTTAAGTTCCTGGAAAATAAAATATGGTTAGTAAATCAATGAGATTTAATATCTCTTTGTGAAGTGCAGTTCATCAATTTTTGTAAAGGATAGTGACTTAAGAGCTATGTTGGTGGCAGAAATTCATAAAAACAGGAGGATAAATCATAGAAAGAGTAAACCAAATAGCAGCATATATATGGAGATGAGTATGAAGTTTTAAGTACCTCTTCTTTGGTTGTTCTTAAAGGATTGACAGCTTTGTCCATTGCAAATGTTGTCTTCTCTGTGGATCTTTTCCTCCAATGCCATGGTTTGTAATTCATGTTTCAGGTCCTGGCCAACAAACCGAAAAGAGAATATTTCTTGCTAATGTACGCTAAGTGAGAAAAAGCTTCTGATAATGCTGAACTCTGAATCATGGAGACAAAATTGATCAAAGAATGGTGAGAACCAAACAGCTGACACAATCTCTAAACTCATATTCATGCTTATAAACCTCGAATTCCTGGGGACCAGAACATGACCGTATGTTTTGAAGCAATACATCAATGCTTATTCATTTGGCTATGGCTATATATCTTAGTGTTTTGCAGTTCAATTGAAACAATCAAGTCCTTCAAATTTTAAAGAGTGGATTAACAATTTGATTTTTCATTTGTGAAACTTATTTTAGTTCTTGAAAATTAATAAGTACATGAGTTATTACTAATTAGTCCTTCCAGCATTTCTTAATTACTTGACAAAAGAATCAATGTGCAATGAATTAGTTCTTTTTAAAAACTAATTTGTATACTCATTAACTTATTGGGATTAAAACTAGATGGGCCTAATAATTCTTGAACATTCACTCAAATTTGAAAGCCTATATATATGCCTCAAAGGCACTGCTATCTCTACTCCCCAGCATTAATTCTTGATTGTCAGATACCAGAAATATGGCTCCGAATAAGAAGAACTAACTATAAACGTTTTCTACAGACTATAAACGTTTTGCATTCCAAGACAAGGAAAAAAGTCCAATGTAGAGGGAGGAAAAGAAGCTTCCTAATTGATCTGTCTCAAGGAACAGAATTTAGTTTCTCCAACGTGAATGGTATTGAAAGGGGCAACCACACCTAGAATTCATGATAACTATATGCAGAACAGTCAGTAGTTCTTGAAGGGAAAAAGGGAACATCCAAAGTAAGAACATGCTCAAAGCTGAAAATTTCATCCTATAATCTACAATTGTAAATTGAAAAGTTTACGTTGGCAAGAAAAGGGGTTAAAAACAACAACAATTATACGAAGAGGGATTTTGTACCTGGGCAAAAGGTGGCATCAAAGAGCTAAAGAGGAGGTTTAAGGCTCGGCTTTGAGGTGGCGAATGGCAGACCAGTTATGAGAAAAACTCCTAATGGATCTCTGTCATAGGATGCTATTATCCAGTTAGGTACCCTCCATCGACACCTTAAATCATGATCTGGGTATGCATTATTATTATGCCATGAAAAAGTTCAATATGATAGAGTGAAAGAGAAGTAATAGTTATCAAAAGTAGGAGTGCACAAAAATGGGAGAGCAGAGTCAAAAGGGACCGAGTATTGATAAAGGAGAGGAGAAAAGAGAGCCCCACTCACAATTCACAAAGAATGTTTAGCTATCAAAATAACACTACTTACGCATATGTGAATATGCCAAAACCGGAAAACGTTGAAAATGTATTCAAATGAGTATTTTTTTTTAGGTGGTGGAATTTATTGATACATATACTTCAACAAGCATTTTGTTAACTTGTTGCGCCAGTTAGCTAGCAGTGCGCTAGTTTCAAAAGAATTTTCTATTTGATTGGACAAAAACGCCCTTTTCTCAAAGCATGAAAAATTTTCTCTGCACGTCTTTTCTTTTGGGTTTGTATAATAAAAATATTTTCATGTTAGCATAAGCATCAATTGAGATTAAGTCTCTGCTCAAGCAATAACTTAGTTCATTTTAAAAAATAAATTTTCTTAAATAATAATCCTAAAGTTTGACCTGAAATAATTAATACAAATAGCATACTTTCTTAACTATTAAGCCAATCTTTGAAACGTTTGAGAAAGATAACATGCTTAGAATATCATGGTTATATCTGCCGAAAAAATGAATGCTACAGCTATAACCCACACAGGACAATGTTTCTCCAAATTCAATATGTTACCAAAATCTCACCTTTAATTATCATGAAAGAACTAACGGAAAAATGTTAATGATTTACTGAAATGCTGTTTCTTCTTCTTTGTCTTGGTGAGTGCGGCCCATGGCTACCGCAACATACCAAATTCAATAATAATTAAAAGAAAATCTGTTGCTTATATATACATCTTTATATATATGTATGTATGTATATATATATAAATAAAAGATAAATCTAGTTATTCATAAAATGATACGTAAGATATAAGAATTGATGTCACAACTAATTTGTTAAGAAGAGTGTGATATTATATATATTTTTTATAATTAACATTTTTTTAAATTTATTCTTCGTAAAATTTACCTTTTTTCGTATTGTCTCCTATGAAAATATTCATGAGTTGAGCTGAATCCAATTTATTGGGTAAATTTCAAAGGTAATCCACAAGAAGTAGCTTAAGCGGTACGTAAATTTAACTCAACAGAAAACTCTATAATATTAGAAGTTCGATTTTATAAAAGTATACTTGTAAAGAAGGACCAATCAATACTCTTGACAAGAATTGAAGACACTTTTAGGAGAAAAAAATTCCCAAAAGTTGATGGAGATTCTCTAACGTATGTTTAGCAGATATGATTATCTCGAAAACAAAGTTTCTTTAGCAAATATGCCCCACATCGTCTTGTAATGAATAAGCTTTAGAAAAGTGGAAATCATAACATAATTTATTCTTTTGACTTTGAAATCAAGTAACGAATACTAAATTAATGATATATGATCAGAAGCTGTACTGGCTATCAAATTATTTGTTTAACTAGTTTTCACCATAGAAGTGAAGATCCAATAGAAAAATCCTCCAAATAGGCTCGTAGCATGCATCAATTAGCCAGATTTTGAGCACTTTACTACTAGAAAAATTGTTAAACGTTACAATGTCAAAAGTATTATATTCATATGCTATACTTTTTTTTTAATTTCATATTTTAAAAATATTTTCCTTCTAGAATTTGAAGTTTTACCAATATTAGATTTATATTTTTTATACATGCATTTTGTTGGGTGTAAATTTTCTATGGTGCTAGAAAACACAGCATCGTGTATTTTGTCCTCCAAATAAAGAGCCATCCCTTAAAAAAAACTTTAATTTTGTTTAAATCTCACTTTATAAAATATGCAATGTTTGAAGTTACAATAATGACTTGCCACTTAAACCCTATTTGAATGATGAGTCACTATTACACTTTTAGATATTACAAATTTCACAAGTAAAGTTTGAACAAAATTATTTTTTTTAAAAGGGATGGCCCTTTTTTTAAGGAGCCACAATACATGGTGCTGTGTTTTATAGCATCCTAAAGAATCTACATGCAATAAAACAAATGTATCAAAAATAAATAAATTTAATATTCGCAAAACTTCAAACCTATAGCACTATCAAGTTTGAAGGAAAAATTTTGAAACTCAATGATAATGCTATCAAATTCTAAAAAAATATAGCATATGAATGCAATAGTTTTAGCATTGTAGTATTTGAACCATTAACATTTTCTACTGTAACATATGAATACAAAAGCCATCAATTAGCACTAGTAAAAACCATGTCAAACTAGCTTTTTCCCTTGTCAAATGGGAACTTTATATCAAACAAAAAAAGAAAGGGCAAATGAAGCTACAAGTTATAATACATTCTATTGGATATAACTTGAAAATCTTGAAAGTGAGTACATAAGAGAGACAAATGTCTATCAAAATGTCGCATTAAATAAATAAAAAACTTGAATCTTTATAAATCAACACTCCTGTAATATGTTAAAACATATATGTATTGTAAATTAATTTAAAATCATAATAGGATAAATCAAATTTCATGTATAATAGTTAGAACAATGAGTAGAGAATACTTCATGTGACCATTATAGTGGAATAAAACTATTAACATAATATTATGTTGATGAGTTGAGTCTTTTTTTCAATTGCTCTATGCTTGATAGTGGCTTTCAATGAAACTTCTAAATTAAGGTTAGCGAGGGATTTAATCTTGCTTTATATAGCCTTATTAGACCCTTATATTATTAATTTTAATAAAATCTAATAACATATACATTTTAACCATTAACTAGACTCGTTTATTGTAATGTATTATAACTTTGGGTACCATATGTTACTTAATCAATTAGGCCTATAATATATCTTACTGAATCATTAGTCAACTCATTATTTTAAAAAATAAATAAATAATTAATTAATTAATTAATGTGAGCCTATATCCAAAATTTTCCAACATTCTCTCTTTTAGGCTATAATAATTTGTTTTAAGATGAAATTTATTTTATTTTGTAAAATAACTTTTAGGTTGACCAAAAGAAAAAAAAACCTTAGGTTTACACTTTTATTTTAAGAAAAAATGATCCTAAGATAACACAACATACATAATCCAGTACAAGGTAACTATCAATATGAGATAATGATAATTATTATATTTTAGATTAACATAAGACCAATCTATAGCCACACATATTAACAATTATATTGATATGGCTCAAAAGTCTACAAATATAATAAAAAATAACTCTTTAAAATAATCAACAATGTACTATTTTTTTATCAGTTTTCATATAATTTCTTACTATCTTTATGTTTAAATTGCATAAGAAATCATTTGGTCTAAAATAAGCATATATATCTCAAATAACTTTATCTTGAGAATAATGTATAGTGCTAATAGAGATATATCATAACAAATATAATTGTTATTCTTAAAATTGACATAATTCCTTAAGAGACATGCAATATTCAATCTTTGTATAAACAATGCATTAACACAATAACAATCATAAATCAAACACATCAAATAGATGAAAACTCAAGTCATATTAAGAATGTAATTAAGTGGTCAAGTAATATTCAGGGAGTCACCATGTAAATGCAAAATGCATTAGACTCATATTGACCTAAAAGATTCAAAAGGTCTTAAAATTTCTATGCACTTAGCAAGTTTTTTAAAATACATGAGTCTTAAATCTTTAGTTAGAGGACCAACTTTTAGTTAGTGAAGTTATGAATATTTCTTCCAAAACTATCACCAATCCAACATATCATGAGGTATAACTATCCCTATAAATGATTTAATAATGCTCTCGCATAGAAACATTTAGTTAATGGAGTTGTAAGCTTGGATTTTATGAAAATAGTCCAATATGATTATAGAACTAAACACCATTATATCTTTACCAAACATTTATAGGAGAAATATATATGTAATGGCAAAATATTACTAACATAATTGTACTAAGGCTTTTTCAAATTTTAGCTATAAAGCTAAGCATATAGCTTCATTAGAATTACACTTTGTATGTAAACAAATTATGAGTTTCAATATGACAACTCCAACCATCATATACAAATGTCCATACATGGATTATTTTATATCTATAGTAAACAAGGTCTTTAATGAGTTTAACATTCTTAGTACTTTGTAAGTATTACTTTATAAAATTTAAGAAACAATTATAGGATTACTCATGTATCCAAACCTATTAACAATATGCTTGGTCAAATGACAAGGCTACTAATGTATCAAAAACAAATATGACCTATTTTGTTTGTCATTGAAAACCATAAATATATTGAGTCTTTATTTTCCTTTTAAGAGGACATGTATTAGCATAAGAGGTAAAATTGTAAATTATATCCAAACAAAACCTTATTGAAAGTAGGACTTTTCAGACAAGTTAAAAATTGTAAGCTCAATTGCAATGCATGTTTATGCCTAAAATCAAAGGTCACCATAAGATTCTTATTCATATAAAATGAACTTCACTTTCACTTATCGTAAGTAAAAAATATTAAATAATATTTACTTAACCATACGAATATAGATTAAGGCAGCATGACAATTTTATCACATTATGAGACTTTAATATTCTCTAAATAAAGTTCACTAGTATACAAAATTTCAATAATACCTTACTTTTCTTAGTCTTTCAAGCCTTCAACATGTTTTAATCAATTATTTTAAGAAGATTATCAAACAAGATATTCATTTAGAAATTCAACCTATATGTTTTTTGCTATTAGGCCTAAGATATTGATAATAAAAATAAAGAAATTGAAGAGCTAGCATTAACTTACTCAATACACACAAACAATTTTTTCATCATTCAATTAATTTGGTTACTAATTGAATTTGGGCCTTTATATCATTGCAATGTTAATTCATAAAATTCATAAAACTTTTGATTCATAAAAATTTTGGTGCATAATAACTATCACTAATCAAAGATATAAAAAAGAATACAAAATGCCTCTAGTTTCCACAACACACGTTTTAAAAACTATAGCCTTACTACTTTCGATTAAAGATCCACCATTACAGTTTTAGAGAAAATTCTATGAATCTTTATGAATAAGTCACTTTGGTGACATTTGTTAGCTCCAAAGTTTCAAAGAAAGATTTATAATTAAATATTTATTTTGATGATAACAAAATTATTGATTTGAAATAAAATTATTAATTGACATTAATATTTAAAAGCATTAAGTATAAATCTAATATTTTGAATATAAAGTTGATTTTATCTAATTTATGGTTACTACTCTTAATTATTGGGTTGAAAGTTTCCTTTTTTAGAGCAACGCAAATACAATACTTAAAGGAGAATGATTAAAGCATACAAATTAAATTTGGAAAGACTGCACTCCACACAAGCAATCAAGGAGCACCTAAGGAAGCCAATGTGGAAACATTTTGAAATTAAATAATCACTTGCTCTCACCAATGATCAAATGAAGAGAAAAGGAAATAAGAAGTATGCTAGAATACAAGTTTTTTGCTTTGACCAATTTTCATCAAGTGAATGATTGGATGGTGATTTCTTCCCCGATTCAACTAACTCTTTAAATGGAGATTTATCACTCATTAATCTTCAATTTGGATAATGGAGATCATGTTTCATGTCTTGTAGCATAGTCATAAATTTGTGAACAATAACAAATATACAGCAAACTAATAATGAGAAGTAGTCAGTTTTAATGAACCAAATTGGCAAAGAACTCTTGAATAAATTTTCCAATGGCTATTTTTCATTAAGGACACTTGGAGGAAGATCAAATTCTAACATGAAAAAGCAAATCAAGAATAATGGCTAGTTAATTGAGAAATTATTCTAATAGCTAGTTTTTGGAGAATAACTATATAAGGGAAGCAAAAAGATAAGGAAGTCATAACAATGAAAAGAAAAAACAATTAAGTTATTATGCACTCTATTCTCTTTATCTTGTTCTTAGTCTTTACTTTATCTAGCATTTAAAAGCTTTTAAGGGTGAACCTCTTGTAATCCCCTCTTTGTAAAGGTTCAAAGTTTTATTTTATCTCTTGCAAATCTTTTCTAATGTGAGGGAAATCAATTGAGGATGAGGTATGTGGAAACCCATTGTGTTATAAATCATTTTCAGTGAAAGGAAAGTGAATTAAGGGTAAGTTATGTGAAAACCCACCTTATAAATGGGTTCTAAATAAACTAAAATTGTGTATTATTAGTGACATAAAAGTTAATTGTCCTTAGGGTATGGGGCCATGTGGGTAAGTTTGGAAAAGGTGCATCAACACCTTATTCTACATTATCAATACTTTCTTTTACACTTCTCATTTCTTTGCTTAACAATAACAATAATTTGACATGATGACCCCTTTTTTTCTTAAATCTCCAAAGGTGTAATTTTTGAATGGACTTGGCAACTTAATTATGATTGAGCCATGTAAATCAAATAAGAAAAAGAAACAAATCAAATGAAAAATGATAAAAATATATATAATTTTGCAAAACCAAGTTGTAAGCAATTTCCCTTCAATTTCTCATGAATCCAATTGATGTTTTGTAATAAATCATGTTTAAAAACAATATAAACTCTACGTGAAAGAAATCAAAATAAGAATATCATATTATTATAAAACTTGCAAATCATGTGATAATTCCAAGGTCAAGAAATCTAAAGGTTGGTCTGCTAATTTTTCTCTTTTAGATTAATATAGAGTATGTATATTAATATATTAAATCAAAGCTTGTAATGAGAGGGATAAAACCCTTAACCTTATTTGCACAATACGCTGAGTGAAATCATAAAAGGAGAGCTCAAAACACATGAGATAAATGTAAGATTTTATATAGAAAAACAAATTTTAGGTTTAAAATCATATATAATCTACTCTAATACCACACATGAATTAATTTAAAATCATAACAAGAGAAATTAGGTCACATGTATGATAGTTAGAACACTGTGTTATATAGGTAAGATGAGTAGGAAATACATGATTAAGCCATCACAATAGAGTAAAACTATTACCAAAATACTATGTTGATATACTGAGTTTTTCTCTCTATTATCATATGTTTAATAATGGTGTCAATAGGGCTAGCTTATAGATTAGGATTAGAGAGAGGGTCTAACCTTGCTTTATGCAATTTTATTGGACTCTCTTATTATGAATTTCAATAAAACCTAATAACCTACACATTTTAAGAACTAACTAGATTCATATATTATAATGTGTATTAAGTATAAATTTTATACGATCACTTAATTTATTGAACTTATAATATATCTTAATAGACTATTAGTAAATTTGTTATTTTAAAATACAAAAATAAATAAATGTAAGCCCCGATCCAAAATTTTTCAACATGTATATAATTAAGCTAATTAATAAATGACACTTAAAAAAACTTTGAAAGTATTGAAAACACTAAATGCCTCAAAAAAAAATTTATAGTTGATTACTTTGAATTGATTCATCAGAGAGACACGATGGTTAACAATGCGTTACATGGTGTTATAAAGATAAGGCAAGTTTTGGTTTTGAAACTAGTAATTTTTCAATAGTTTAATCGTTTATATCAATAGGTAATTAGCACAAAATATAGGATAGAAAGATTATAAGGTAGATTTTTATTTCTTTAATATTATCTTTTTTGTTAAGATATGATCTATCTAAGATATGTGCATATTGTGATTATGATTAGCTTTTACATAAATTTGGGACAATCTTAGATTAGCTTCCTTTTTAGTTATTCTTGAACATATATAAATACCCCTTGTATACATTTTTGAAACACGTAGAAATATAAACAATATTTCTCTCATCTTTATTTGTTTTTCCACTTTAATATGGTATCAGAGCTACCTTCATAAAAATTTTGCTAAAAGATCCTAGGTTTATTGTTCTTTTCTTAAAAGAATCAACCACACACATGCACACCCTTCTAAAGGGTTATGCAACAATAGAGACTCGCCCTTACTTTTTTTACAGCTCATACAGTACATTAGTACCAAACTTGATCACCATAACATTATCAATGTCCTTCATGGCCATTAGTGCCCACTCTTGAGTTTGACCCAAATGACTAAAAGCATTTAGTACCTGATTTTTTGCAGCTTTATGGTGTCGCCAAATTCAAAGGGTTTCACACCATCTGCAAGGCCAACTGTGACGCTATTGACGATGCCACAAGGAAGACACTGCTAAATTGATGTTTACAGTAAGCCCTATTAATGTTGAGATACTCAGGGGCGCTTATAAGCTAGTATCTTCAAGCAAGCCTCATCCTAATTGTGGTTCTCAAATTTTGTTGTTAGTGTTCCTTTATTCTATGTACTGTGGATGCTTCTAAAATTCCTTATTACATCCTTTAACCAATTAATGTCATCTTTGATGGCTTTAATTATGACTTGTTGTTAGTTTCCTAAAGGGTAGACTATTATGGCATATTGTAATAAGTGAGATACCCAAACCTACCAAGAAAAAAGATAAGGAAGAAGATGCATTTACTGAACATCTAATAACATAGGATGGCATGAATCATCATATTTCAATTGGGTTTTGCAACACATGTGCCAAAGTCATCAAGTTAGACTTTTGCAAATTTGATATTGTTAAAGATACATGGGATTTCTTGCAAAGTCATCATTTAGTCTATAATGATATGAACCAATTTTAGTTGTATTGATGTCCTCATCAAATGCAACAACAACCTGGTCAAACTATTTCCAATTATGTATCTAAATTGCTAGAGTTTGGGATTAATTAGCACTTAAAGATCTTATATAGCCTAGGCTTGGTATAGCCACTATTTATGCAGATTTCTATCACCTCTAACATATCTGGCGCTTATTAATGACTCTTAAAGAAGAATTGAAGCCCATTCACAGCTCCCTTCTTCATTGAATT
Organism: Erythrophleum ivorense; assembly: GCA_026724425.1. Taxonomy (NCBI): domain Eukaryota; kingdom Viridiplantae; phylum Streptophyta; class Magnoliopsida; order Fabales; family Fabaceae; genus Erythrophleum; species Erythrophleum ivorense. The sequence goes on from JAIUCV010000003.1 coordinate 3,260,261, forward strand.
CCTTGACTAAACTCGACATTATGATAAATGAATTAATAATATAAGATACTCGCCTTAATGCTCTTCAGATGGAGAAATCTATATCACATACTGATGTTGCTCTTGCTACTTAGACTTTATCTCCTACTGCTCAAACTTTATCTAAGAACTCTTATAAGGGATATTGTCATTACTACAAAAAAAGTGGTCATCACATCTCTAAATGTAGGCATAGACTTAAACAGACCTCTAAACAAAGTAATTCATCCAAGCCCATTCATATTTATTCTTCTACTACTGTTGTTACCACTGAAGGTTCAACAAACAATACATCTCTTAAATTCTCTTTAAGAGATCTTCAAGCACTTCTTTAGCAACTTCACCTTAATTTAGGTATACTTTCCTCCCCAATCCTGTTTGTCACATCAAGTACTTCTTCCTTATGGATCTTTGATTTTTCTTGTTGTGCAACCATATGACCTTTGATTCCATTGTGTTTGAGTATCAAACTATTCCTTATGGTTCACTTGTTGTTCAGGCAAGCAATAGGTCGTCTTCCTCAGTAATAATAAGGTTTAACTACAACACAAAATTAAGGATCTTACAATGAAGTATAGGCACTATTAACACATCTAATCTTTCACTGCCTAATACTTTTCTTGTTCTTAGACTTTCTTTAAATCTCATATCTATTGGTGAATTATGTGAACTTGTGTTAACTTAATTGTTTCAAGTCATGGCTGTACTATGTAAGATCCACAAATGAATGAGATCCTTAGGACAAGGTGTAAGGTTGATAGGCTATTTGAACTTAATTCTCTTTACATTCCATCCATAATAGTTGCTACATCTATTACATATACTATGTCATATTTCTAATGTTAGATTAGGATCTTTAATACTTAATGATTCTTTAAGTCATGTTAAGTCTAAAAAGTTAATTGTGTTTTTGGTCAACTTTCAAAATATTATGTTTTACCTTTTCCTATTAATGATTCTATTTCATCAGAACCTTTTAACTCGATTCATTTTGATATTTGTAGACCAACTCGTCAAAAAACTATGGATAATTTATTTATTATATGATTTTTATTGATGATTTTTTTTCGATATACATGGATTTATCTTGTGTGTAATAGGTTTGAGTTATTTTCAATTTATTCTCATTTTGCAAATATGATTCAAACCTAAATTTCTTGCAACATTAAAACTTTGCACATTGATAATGCCATGGAATACAAAGATAACACTTTTACCCAATTTCTTGCTCATAACAACATTAATGTTCAAAGATCTTGTTAAGTACCTCTCAAAAGAATGGTCAAACAGAATGAAAATATAGACATATGATAGATACTGCTTGAGCCCTCTCAATATCTTTCTCATCTCTATAAAATTTTTAGGAAAAAGTTACTCTCACTGCTATCTATACTATAAGCAATATCCTATCTCCAATCATCATAGGTAATATCTCTCTTTATGAATTCTTGTATAATTGTGCTTTTGATTACTAATCTCTTAAATTGTTTTGGTAGTGTTTTCTTTATTCTTCTCTAACCTTATGAATATACCAAATTAGAACCATGAGCATGATTATGTTGCTTCTTAAGATATAGAATAGAACACAAAGGGTATAGATGTTGGGATTCCTTATCTCAATGACTTTGTATCTCTCGTCATGTGACCTTTTGGCAACACAAGATTTTTTTACTTTCTCTAAATTTCAAGTCAACAAACCTTCTAGTCATTTTTTTTACTAGTCCTACCATATCCTTTTTCCTTGACATCTCTCTTGCCGTTCCTTTTAACAACTTATATAACAATTATTGCAATTTGGACCAACCCACACTCGACCTTGTTATCTCTTCTTTGGCTGTGGATCCACCAATTGATCACTTTCCACCTTCTCCAAAGAATCATCCATCATCTTCATATCATATTGCTCCTCAACCACCTTTTTAATGAACTACTCGAGTAAGTGAATCATAAGTGAACCTTTTATCCATCTTCGTGACTACTAAGCCTATTTTACTATTATTTCCTTACATGAACCTTGCACCTATCACGAGGCTAGTGCGACTAGTGTTGACCTTTTGCGACAGAAAGACGACAAAAAGCAAAGATAAAAGAATTACAAGCACTTATTAACATACACACTTGGGACTTAGTTGATTAACCTTTTGATAAATCTATTGTTAGTTGTAAATGGGTTTATAAAATCAAAATTCGAGTTGATAGTTTTGTCAAACGATATAAAGTCAGGTTTGTAACTTACTGTTATCACTATCAAGCATTGGCAGTATTCAAATAGATATCAAGAATGCATTTCTTAATGGAAATCTTTTAGAAGAAGTATACATGTAGCCCCTACTTGATTATGATCATCCATCGAATAAGGTTTGCTGTCTTCGCAAAGCTTTGTGTAGCTTTAAACAGGCTCCTACAGCATGGTTTGCCAAATTCAACTCCACTATTGGTCGCCTTCGTTTTTAGTCTGGCTCCTACGATTATGCCTTGTTTATTTGAAAAACAGATCAAAGATGCACTCTTTTTCTTCTTTACATTGATGACATGATCATCATTAGGGATGACATTCAGGGTATTGCTATCTCAAATCTTTTCTTTACCAACAATTTGAGATGAAAAACTTAGGTAATTTGAGTTATTCTCTAAGGCTTGAGGTTACATCTAATCAATCAGGATATTATTTCTCTTAGGCTAAATATGCTACAGATCTCATTTCTGGTGTAGGCCTTATTGACAATAAGATTGTTAGCACTCCTCTTAAACCCAATGCTTATCTTTATGCTACTGATGTGACTCCACTCAGTGACTATACTCTTTATCATCAACTAGTAGGCAATCTTATTTATCTCAATTTTTTCCATTTAGATAATGCTTATACTGTTCACATTGTTAGCCATTTCATGACTATTCCCCATGCTGCTCATTTCTTTGCTATTTTTCACATCATTTGGTACATTAAAGGCACTTTATTTCATGGACTTCACTTTTCTAGCTTTTGTCCCTCAAGTTGAGAGCATACTCAGACACCCAACTATGGCTATTGTTTCTTCCTTCGTACATCTCTCATCTCTTGGTATAGTAAGAAATAAACTATTATCTCTTGCTCTAGTGCAGAAGCTAAATATCAAGTCCTTGCTAACTTTACCTTTGAGCTCTTTTAGTTACGCTAGTTATTATAGGATGTGGGTGTTGTCTTTTCCTTTATGACTTCTCTACACTGTGATAATCAAAATGCCATGCAAATTGCTCATAATGATATCTTCCATGAACACATAAAGCGCACTAAGATTGATTATCACTTTGTGCGCCATCATGTCTTTCAAGGAACTATCCAACTTATTCCTATTCCCTTTCAAGCTCAAATCATACTCTCCTTGACGCTTTCAGGAACTTGTTCACAAATTCAAGTTGGCGAATTCTTTACCACCTTGAGTTTGAGGGGGGATGTTAAGATATGATCCACACAAGATATGTGCAGATTGTGTTTGCTATAAGTGAGCATAAATATGTACAGATTGTGATTATGATTAGCTATTATGTAATTATGGGGCAATCTTAAATTAGTTTATTTTTTAGTTTTCTTGAACATATATAAATACCCTTTGTATACACTTTTCAAATACATAGAAATATAAACAATATTTCTCTCATCTCTATTTATTTTTTTGCCTTAATAATTTTAATTTGACAATTGTGTTTACCTAATACAAGACTAATTTGAGGAAACATTAATTATGTATCAAAGATAGATAACACGTATAGTGTTGAAAAAGATGGAGAGATAGTATATTGTTTTGTGATTTGTTAATGTGTAGGTTATTTTTTTTTTTAATCCTTGAAGGCTGATAATTATATATCTATATTTAAGTGTCATTTGTAATAAAAAAAATTTCTAGATAAGTTTTATATAGACTTATATATATAATTGTTTTTTGTGTGTGTTTTTCTTTTGGCTAAAAGAAAGTGTGTATAGCATGAATAAACCATGCTTGGACTTCATTAATGGCTTTAAGACAATTTCGCATGGCATGAATTAAATATTTATGATTAGAAATGAAATAGGAAAATTTAGGAGATAAATATTATGTTTAAAGTTATTAAAAGATTATCACATTGTTAATAACTTGGTTTTAAAGAGATAAAGATTACTTATAGTGTTTCATAAAAAAAATTAAACAATGGTAGATTAATTGTTTGATAATTCTGTTAGTGCCGTTGGATTTTTCTTTTTTAGTGTGTACATTGTTTGTTGTGCTGAAAGTAAATAAGTTTTATAATTTATAAACTACAATAAATAGGAAACAAAAATATGCTGGTCATTGAAAGTTGGCAATTGTCCTAAAATATATTGAAAGAAATATGAATTTAAGGCAAGAATTTATAAATACTTCCACATATAAAAGGTAGATAAATTTGCTCTAGTTAGATAACTACTTAATTCTACTTGTGGTTGTGTTTATCTAGCTTTAAAGGAGAATTTTATCCCCTAAATAGAAAAACACGTGTAACTCTATGCACTATAAAATATGAGTTAACAGTATGTCAAAATGTGAACAATGAAAAAAAATGATTAAAGAATTAGTAAGTGTTGAGGCCACAACTAAGCTAGTCATTTCTTAATGTTGGGTTAGTGAAGCAATATATATCTAGTGTATTGTGAAAACAAACAAATATTTAGACATAATAGTTTAAACATAAATTATTAGTATCTAATAGTATAATCACACCTCAAAATGTAATGTCATATAATAACTTAGCAAGTTTATTTATTAATGAATTGAATGGAATGGAATTATGACACTATAACTAAAGTCACCAACAATAAATTTTTTTTTTTGGACTAAATGGAGTTAAAAAGTTTAATGGGTAACAACAAACATAATAGGTAATTGTGAAGCACTAAAACACAAGTTGTCATTTCAAGGCTAGTGCACTATTTAAGGTTAATAGAGGGCGTGATATACTCTCAAGGAAGTTCAAGTAAGTATATAAAAATTTATAAGGTTTTGAAGCAACTTTACTTAGTTGAACATAGATAATGGTGCTACTCTTAGCAGAAAGTTGGGTCAAATGTTGTGATGTTCCTAAAAACTAGGATATAGGATATAGCCATATGTGTGCTAAACTTTCGATGATCAACTATAAAGATACTTAAATTCATGTGTGTGGTTATTCTAATTTTAACTAAAAAATTATGGTTCAAGGCAAGATGCTACCATTATTTATTTTTGTTAAAGCTTTGAATTACTTACAATAAAGTTTCGAATCCAAAGATACCCTTCTCTATACATCTTTCTAAATCTTAGAGGTGTTACTTAATTTTCAAACTAAATGGAGAGTTGCTAAAAATAGTAAGAAAGAGTAGGGTCTCTCAACGTCCTACATTGAATAGACAAAAGATTTGAGAGTCTTTTATAAATATGCACTCTTCTTATGTTAAAACATAGGTGTATACCAGAGGCCACATGTTACTTGTTAGAAGCTCAACAATTAGAAGCCTGATAGTTGACTAGTAGCTATTGTATGTTAGTAAGTGAGTTTTTTTTCTTTTATTTTACAGTTAAAATGTTTGTTAGCATAATAATCATGCTATTTTTTTAATAAAAATTAATCAGCTATTATAATTATTCAAAAGCACTAAATGTATCAAAACAATGATGATTACACAAAATTTTTGAACAAACTTATGTTGATTCAATTATTATTGAAAAGGCATATGAGATCAAAAAGATTTGTATGAATAAATTCCAAACTCATATGGAATATATGATCAAATGATCATATTCTTTTCTATATGTGCACTTTTCAATTTTCTTTAAAATTGTTTTTCAAGAAAATTTTTTACAATTATTAAATATAGTTCTTTATGATGCTTTGGACCAATCCAGAAGGATTTATCTAAAGCATACAACCAGTAAGGTAAATATCACCTTCAAACACAGTAAATTTATCATACCTTTCAAAGCCTATTTTTTGTGGCTCTATTTCTTTGTATTTTGTATTTTCCCCCAACACATTAAATATAAAGTTTGACTTGCATTGATGGTGGATAACTAAAAGGGCATAAGTGGTAAATTTTGAATTTACGATGCAAAATTAATTAACTGGGCATTCTAAGCTCAAGAATTTTGTATCCATAAATCTCACTCACTATATGATGTTTGGTTAGGGATGGCAATTTGAACTAGACCCGTGGGTATCCGACTTGTTCTACCCCATTTAGGTCAAGTAAGTCAATGATTGACTAGGATTAGAGCGAGTTTAGAGAAAATCCGAACTTTGTAGTTGAGGGTAGAGTGGCCTTATTCTATGCCCCACCTTGTAGCCTCATATAATATAAATCTACAAAATTAGGCATAATTGGATTTAAACATAAGACTTGCAAATGCTTCAACTTAACCATTGCTCCAAGAATGTAGCTTTGTTAAATTAGAACAAACTATTATATATAAAAATATATAAATAATAATATGTCATATAAATATGTTCTTAACATTTATTATTATATTTTTTATAAATAATATATTTACAAAATATATTTTTATGTAAATTTCTAACTACCCACATTAATTCAATCATAGTAAAATCAATAATAATCTTATTTGTTTACTTATCACCAAAAAAATTCATGTAATCTAAATAAATAAATGTATAATAATTAACTCCAAAATGTTGAAAGATTATATTGACTCTATTAAAATGAGGTAATTAAATTATAATAATAATCAAATTTTAAAATGTGTTTTATATATACTATTAAGTCACAGGTCAAGGGTACTAATACTTCTCATGACTACACTAATGCATTCATGAGTTAATTTGAGCTAGTAAATAACTTTGTAATAGAATTATATTTTATTAGGAACCTATTATTGACTAATAAAACATTGATATTTTACATTCTATAATATATATATATATATATATATATGTATGTATGTATGTAGTTAAATAACAATTTAAATACATTTGGTTTGATTTGAAATGAATTTGTATCTTATAATTTAAAGTATATCATTCAACTCTCATGTAATATTTTTGACCCTAAATTTAATATAAATAATCAAGTGAATGTACTTATAATAAATGATTTGATTGTTGAAAATTATGTTTAACTTATACCTTAAATTATTTTTTAGTCTTTTAAAATCATCTTTAGAATTAAGCTCACATTTAAGAATTCAAAACTCTATTTAAACTATAGGGTGCTGTGTGTGTGTGTGTGTGTGTGTGTGTGTGTGTGTGTGTGTGTGTGTGTGTGTGTGTGTGTGTGTGTGTGTGTGTGTGTGTGTGTGTGTGTGTGTGTGTGTGTGTGTAATCTGAGAAAAAAATGGGCAACTTAAATTATTGTTTATTATTCTATTTTTTGTTATCTAGTGTTTTTATTTTGAAAAACTACTCTTTTAGTCTTCATATTTTTACTCAAATTTTAATTTAGTCCCTGCCATTTAAAAATTTGTAATTATATTATTATGGTTTAAAAAAATTTTAATTAATTTTAGTCCTTGTTAAACTTATGTTAGTATTTTGTTAAATTTGTCTGATGTAGTCAATTTTGTATTAATTTAATAATTTGAATATATATTATTTGAATTAATTTATATATATTGTATTATATGACATATAAGTTAATTTTATTTTATTATTTTATTATTTTTTTAAAATTATATATATTCAAAGTACTAAAATAACATATGAATTTTCATGTCATTAAAGTTTAACATAACATTATCAAAAGTTTAATAATAAAAAATAAATTAAAATATACTTAGGGATATGTTAAACAATATTGTCAACTCATGTTACACAAACACCAAAATTTGAATTCAATGTCAATTAATTTTTATTATAAAATTAATATTGTAAAAAACTATTACATCCTAGCTTTGGTAGAGGTAACCCAAATTTCAATCTTAAACGTGAAGTATTAAAAATAAAATTAATTACATATAATTTATATAAAGTGTTGTATAAATATATTGAAAACAAAATTGAATCTCAATGGTGAGTAAAAGTCTTGGAAACCTTTTTTCTAGTGTAATATCATTTTTTGGTATTTTTTAGTTTTAAGATAAGGTGAGATGAGTACGGAACAACATAATACTTGCGAATTTGGATATGGTGCAAAAATAAAATTAAAAAAAATCGGAAAATTATAAGACAAAACAAAAGAAAAATAGGCGAGAATAAATAGTAAAAAACCCATCTTATCCGTCCCCATTGCCATCCCTATGGTTTGTTGAGTGTCGAAAACCTAATTAGCTCTGCTAAATGTATTCCTCTCATCTGAGTGGTTCTTTTGATATAAAAGATAACGAGGTAGAAGAATTACTTGTTTTGAAAAAGCGAGAGAACCGTGGATTGTAGCTGCCCAGTAGACAAGGAGTGCCAGGAAAATGGAAAGCAACGCAGGTGAAAATCCAATAATTCCATAATTTTATGTGATATTAAATTACCCAAATTCAATGTGTAGATGAATACCAAGAAAAAGAAAATTAAAATTCCTTAAAAATTTTGCTTAAAAACTTTACTAGACTTATGAAATTTAATTTTCTGAGTAAAATTTTGAAGGATATGTCAAAATATTTGTAACAGTATCATAAACCTGGTCCAACAAACCAAAAAAAACAAAAACAAACAAGTACCACACGGAACGATGGCGTCTGGCATAGAGAACAATTATCTCTACCTCTATTCTCCTATGTATTTGACTAGGAATATATCGCGCCAGGTAACGAAAATATTGAAAACAGGTTCTTAATCGTTTTTCAATTACTCATTTTAGGTATTCAAAGTTATTTCCAATTGGGTGCGAGATCCAGTTCATGATGATAACTAAGTTAACTCTATGGTGTGTTGATCAATGTTGTTATAAATGATCGCACCACAAAATATGCTATAATCCAAAATAAAAGAGAGACGACATAATCTTGATCCTTAGCACATCATAAACTGCAGAACCAGACGTAAAGCACCGTTTAAGTCAATTTTGAATGAATCCTTCAACTTAAAGCAGAAAATCCACGACAGACCAAAAGCAGTACCACCCTAATGGAAAAAAACTCAAACTGTAATAGCTGAATCACAGCCGGCGCCTACTGCAAGTATCCAACACCCACGAAGAGTTTATGCCCAAGTATAAATCTCCCTCAAGAAACAAGGTTGTCACTAAGTGATAATGAGGCGAGCTGATCTGCAGCAACGCCAGCCTGCTGCTGCTGAGCAACATTCCTTAGGACATCCATTGCCTCGGCCACCTTTGCTTTCAGAGCTTCTGGCGACTCCAGCAAGTGTAGAACCTCAGTCTGGTCCATCTCCAGAAGCATGCCAGTCACTTTAGCTGCATTATCAGGTTCCAACTGTTCCACAAGAGGATAGAGATTCTCGCCCAGCATCTACAAAAATTTAACCATCAGAGATGTGTCAGTCACAATTCGCAAATGCTAAGAAATCAGACTAGGGTTTCACGACACTTCATACCAAATTAAACGGGTGATGTAGAACAGATTAGAAATAATAATGGAGAATGGAAAGAGAATATTACAGGAGAAATTACTAAGTATTTGTATATTAGGGATTAATGATAAATACAGGAATTAGTTTTATTACGAATTTAATTATTTTGTTGGACTTTATAATTATCCTTTTAATCATCTTTTCATTATGCTTATATTATTCCTTTTGTTAATTATCTTTTTATTTTTGAATTAATTTATCTTATTCAGAGTTATCTTTTGACTTTATATAAAGAGCTCAATAATCAGGGTTGGGGAGCTTTTGATTGCTTATTAATAAAGTCTTTTGGGCTTGTTAGCCATCTCTCCCTCTCCCTTCCCCCTTTATTTCTCTCTACATCTCCCTCCTCCGTCTCTTCCCCCCCTCCCCCAATTATTTCTTTTTCACCCAGTTTCCTATCCTGTTCCATCCCCATCTGCAGCCACCATTGTCGGGAGGTATTTGGACAAGTTTCTACTTGTGGTCTCTAATCACTAAAACCAAGAACTTCTTGTCTTGAAACATGCCATAGAACGACAAACCCAAATTACCCAAACTAGCCTGAGCTATACCAACAAAAGCATAATTATATTCAAAATAAAACCAATTATATAATTTCTAATTCTTATATTTATCTTTAATCCCTAATGTACAAATAATTAATATCTCCCTTAATATTCTCTTCCTATTCTCCATTAGTACGATTATAATTATTAGAATGGAAGAAATGCATACCGTCCTCTGCTGCTCTGGAGTAGCATTTGCCAGGGCAGAAGCCAAAGCCCCTATAGGAATTTGCTGGGATAGCGCTGCATCACGCAGCGGCATTCCACCCACATCATATGGAACAGAAAACATGCCTCCAGCAACCCCAGGCATAGGAACATCAGGCAGGCCCCTACCAGGAGGATAACGGTAGACACGTCCCCTTGGAAGCATCTGTCGTGCCCAAAAATAACAGGTAAGATGCTCTGAATGGCATAGTTGGTCTGCAAGAATAAGAATGAAAGATGAAATTTTTATAAACCTGCTGCTGCATGAGTGGAACTGGCTGCTGGGTCTGCTGCACTGGCCCTGCACGTCTTCCACCAGGACGCTGCCCCTGTTGCCCCTGCTGAACCATTGGCACAAAAAAATTTGGCATAGGAGCCCCACCAGGCCTCATACTGGGCACTAGTTGTTGTTGATACCCAAATCCAGGCTGACACAGGAAAGATTCAAGTTTAGATAAGAAAATTTGAGATGATGAATGATGGATAAGTATAATCTATGAAATGAGGAACACTGTCAGAGGAAGGGCAGTCAGCACCAATCAAAATCATTATATTATAGTGTGATTATAAACACCAGGTTACCTGGGAAGGAATGATAGCAGGAGGACCTTGACCATAAAATATTTGTTGTCCAATACCTGGACCACCAGGAGGGTACATTGGCATACGGGGAGCAACAGAAGGTGCCATTGGAACAGGCCGCATTTGAGCAAACTGAGCCTGTATAAACAGTTAGTCCAACATATAGACATCTTGATAACTATTTCAATTCCACTTACAGTAGGATGAAGTTAAAAAAGAAAAGGGCTTACCTGCAGTCTAGCTCTTCTATCCTCTTTTCGTTGGGCTAGAGCAACATACAGAGGTTTGCTTACCACCATTTTGCCATTCATTTCCAAGAGCTACCAAATTATTAACGAAAGAAAATTATAGTACTATTTCCAGACAACCAAGGATATCTCCTGATGTCTTCAACAAAAAAATGGCATCATGACTTACCGCTCTAGATGCCTCCTCAGGAGTTGAGAATGCAACAAACCCTGATCCTCGACTTATTCCATTGGGGTCTCGCATAACCTTCCAAGTCAAAAGGGAATAATTTATTGACCATAGATTATTTTTTAAAAAAAGTCAGTGTAAAGAGAAAAAGAACCTATATACCTTGCACGAGGTAATGGTACCAAATGGGGAGAACAGCTCCTTAAGTTTATCGTCACCAATGCTATCATCTAAATTTTTAACATACAAATTAGCCCCTTGATATTTATCAGCTGCTTCTTTCATGCTCTGCTCAAATCGAAGCTTCAATTCAAGTTCCCTCTCAGATTTTTTTTGAGCTTTTCCAACATACCATTCCTTTTCATTAATTTTTTTCCCGTTAAGGACCTCTACAGCCCTAGCAGCATCATCAGCATTCTCAAAGTTGACAAATCCAAAGCACTTTGACTTCCCCTCCCCATCCCTCATCACCACAGCACTAGTAATTGTTCCAAATTCACCAAAAATCATCTTCAAATCTTCATCAGTGATTGATTCTGATAGGTTCTTTACAAAAACATTGTTGAATTTTGCCTTGTCAACTGCACTGTCTCTCTCTTGCTTGCGGAGGAACGGTCCAACATACACTTGTTTATCATTCAAAAGCATACCATTTAGCTTCTCTATGGCATTTTGAGCAGATTCCTCATTATCAAATTGTACAAAGCCATAGCCTTTTGATTGGCCAGATGAGTCTGTGGCTACTTTGCAAGAAAGGATATTCCCAAATGCAGAAAAGGTATCATGTAATGCTTTGTGATCAATTGCCTTGTCCAAATTCTGCAATGGTTAAGAAAAAATGGAAGGAAGCAATGGCAAAATCAGGGCAAACTAAGATATACAAGATACAAGGTGTCCAAAGTTCCATAACCAGAAAACACGAAAAAACCAGGACATGTATACCTTAATAAATATATTTCCTGCCCCACTTTTGCGAATACTAGGATCACGATGTGAATACATGATTCGGATGGGCTTGTTATTGAGAGGAGTGAAGTTCAGCATATCCAATGCTCTGGCAGCTGTAAATCAGCAGTGAGAATGTTATAAACAGCTAAAAAATACTCAAGCCCGTTTGGTACATAAAAAGTTAAGATGGAAATAAAAATGAAAAGTAAAAAGGTGATTTTGTAGATAAGAAATACCCACAATACTCCTACTTTTAATAATTGAATAATTATTATTAAAGAGTTTTAAATAATGATTATAGGGGCAAAATTGTAATTTTTCCCAACTTTCCTTCCCCTTTTCTTTTTCCCTCCCACTTTCCAAGGATACCGAACAGGCCCTAATATTTAAACACAGTACAACAGGTAGAGATAATTGGTGGTTATCAGAATAACAACTATATATTACAAAGCATTACTCATCTAAAGAAGGCCATGAGGAACTGCTAAAATGAAGATCATGCCAATGGGTAACAAAGTAGTTAAGCAAATGACTATAACTCATATGTAATCCAAAGAACTTTCTTAACTGAAATGCTGATAACTACGGAATTCACACCCCCCAATGTAGAATGGTGTTGGCCAATAAAAAGTAAGACCCCAAAAAAAAAACACAGAAAAGAGCATCAGTCATTTTCTTGTTGTCACCCACTCAGACTTGAAGCTGCAGAATATCTGTCACACAAGAACTAATGCTGTACAAGGAAAAAATACAGCATGCACATATTGCAAACCTCATTCGGGTCAAAATACCAATTCACCTGAGACATAATATGGGAATATGGTATCTAAGGGACATATTACCTAAATCACACATAATTTTGCACTCTAGTCACAAAAGTAGCTTAGAAGTTCCCGGGGCAAATTGTCCCATGTTTGGGATCATTATGAAGCATTTGCTTAATTAAAATGATCATGTATTCAGAAATCATAAATCAAGAACCTGAATAAAGAGTAAGCCTAAATCCTTAGTGACCTCAAATCCTTCATTATTGATCTAAAATTGTTGACATTGGTACAACTGCACTATTTAGAGAAGCTAATTCTGCCAATATGTTTAGACTATGGCTCATTCTTTCCAATAAGATTCCTTTCCGTATGAAAATTATTTTCGATTAAGCATCATAAGTATCCTAACACTTAATTACAAGAAATGAATTATGTATCATATATATTTGACATATGGTCTGGAAAAATCTACCATGGAAATATTTTACGGCTTCTCATATATAAACATGATGGTTCCAAACTAAAAAGTCTCCTACTTTAGATTTAATGGATTCAGGAATTGGTGCCTAGTGTATTCCAGATTACCAGACTTGCTTGCCATTTACCATGTCAACATTACAACAAAGACCACAATAATTTTGAGATTGGAGTCACTGGCATTTACCAAACCATATTAACAAGCATTATCAGGTACAGACAGTTATTAGAAAACTTGACATCACATGACAAGTCACTTCTTATCTTACCCTGTCAAACAACTTCCTTTTCCTTATATGCCTTTTGTCACACCAATACCATAATCAAAATTGACATGTTTATGGGACATCAGCATGCATAAGGTGTTACCACCCTATACTCTTAAGGCATAAGCACTAACAGGATATATGTCAATTACTTGCAGAGTTTGCCTTTGAAACGCATGATACATTTACTTGATATTTGTAATTGCAGCCATAATGACCAGGCAAATGTAATCAGCACATCTTCATATATCAACTAGACCAAGCATTTCTCTTTCTTTTCTTCCCTAGGTTTCAGTTTTGTCTTTCTTCTCTAGGGGTTCAACTAAGCATTAAAAGAATTGTTACTAGCTACAATAAATCTCTCACCAGGGAATTTTAATTAAATTATTAGACACAATCTAAATGGAAACTTAGGGCACTCAACACAGACTAGTGAAGCACTTAGAGCAATTAGTGAGCTACATGACAGTACAACTTCATACAGAAATGAGATTAACCTTCCTTCAAACGACCAGTGCCTTTCCTTAAGAAAAGGAATACTAGGTTTGAAATGCCGAACTCTCAACCAGAAATGTCATCTCTGGTTAATCTATGGTCATGGGACGCTGCAAAGTCAGCACGCTAAATGCTTCGAGAAGCCTATAACATAAACCTCTCCTAATCATGCATTGAATTTTTCACTTAACCCATCAATTATTCATCTAAGGGACAGAAGAAAGCTTCCACATTCCCAAGGGAGACGCCCCACACACATTAAGGCACACGCTGACCCAAGGCGATCTAAGCATTGAAAGCCTACAGATATCAAAGGAAATTTACGAAGGGGATAAGGAAATGACTAACCATCAGGCGCGTTGCCAAAATTGACATAACCATAACCAAGTGATCTCCGGCTGGTCAAATCCCTACAAACCCTAACAGACACAACCTGACCAACTTGGTTAAAGAGGTCATATAGCTGCGAGTCCGTGACGTTCAGGTCAAGATCTCCGACGTAAAGCGACGAAGCACCGAACTGGTTGGCCCCGCCAGCCGCCGCGGCACCGTTAGCCCCCGGAATCGCATTCTGAGGCTGAACCTGAACCTGAGCCATCTCAACCCACAACTACAACACTGTTCTAAATTCTTTTGATATAATTTTTCTTTTTAGAACTTTCCTCTTTTTTTTTTTTTTTTCTATTTCTCTTCCCTCTCCTCTTGTTATTCGGATGAATACACCCAAGGAAGAACAGAAACGTAGACACAGCACAGCTTATGAGAGGAAAAAAGATACAACGCAGATAAACAGCTTTGGGCGATTTTTTTTTTTAAGGAAAATTAAATACTGTTTGTGATTTTCTGGGAAGAAAATGAAAAAGCGAGGAGAGGGAAGGGTAGTGAAGGATAGATTTGGGCGGAGAGGGATAAGGGTAGCCGCCGGTAGCAGCGGCGGCGGCGCGCGAGCAATAAAAAAGGGGCAGCACAGGAACTGCACTGATGAAAAGAGAGGGTATAGAGCAGTGAAAGGTATAGAGGTGGTGACTGGTGAAGGTGGGCTTGGGTAAACCCTAGCACAATCTGATGAGGAGATCGGAGCCGTCCGATCTGAGATGGTGTGGGCCCAGATTACGAGGAAGGGAGGCTGAGGATGTGAGGGCGTAGAACTGGTAACGGTAGATTTCGCAGACAAGAGAGACAGCAAAAGCTTGAACTAACGATCCAGCCGCGTCCCGATTGTCTACACTTCGCAGAGGCTATGCACAGCGTGCACTTCGCAGATACGACGCTGTTTTGGGTGTTTATTACAAGAAAAAGAAAAAAACCATCTAAGCCGTCCATTGGAAGCTGATCTCCACCTTCCATTAAAACCTCTATTTGACCCATTTTGATCCATTATCACAAATCCGAAATGCAAACTATCGTCTCCACTGAGTAAAGCATCTTCTCACACTCTGTTTTGAAGTATGATCTCATGGGTTTTTTGAAGTAAATTTCATAAGTTTGTTGTGTGATCGTCGATCTTGTAGTAAGCTTCTAACCCAACCCTATTACTCTGCCTCTCACACTATGTTCTATTCTTGCCATTCTTCTTTACATACCCATCAATTTTTTTTCTCCTTTTTTACCTTGGTTTGGGTGGCTTTAAGGGGGTTCGAACTAACTCCAACCTAGTGGCGTCTTTGATTATGTACGTAGTTTTCTCAGGTACCCAAAAGAAAACATGGGGTGGTTTCTCTTTTGATTGTTTCATGCAATGAAAGTCGCTAATCAAGTTGGCGATTCCAAGCTACGTCTTTGTTTGCTTTGAATGGTGGTGGTACGAAATCATGATTTCGCTTCATGGGGTTCTAGTGAATCTTAAAGCCATCGTGGTTTCCATGGGAATTTTTGTCCAAACTACTTCTTTTCTCTACATTTTCCCATCTTCCATAAACTTAAGTGTGTCTACATTTTCTCTGTTATGTGTAAGTTGCTCGTTTTGTTAATATGTGGCATAACTTTGTTGGGTTTAAGAGATTGATTTTGCTGGAGATTGATTTTTCATTGACTTCATTCTCTATTTTTCAATTTACACTACGTATATATCAATTTACACATTCATCTTTGCCTCATGTTTTTCAAAAAGTGAAAAAACTACCCATATCTTAGCCACATTTTTAATTTATCCATGTTATCTGAACAAACTTACAGCATATAAAAATACCCACGAGCTTGTATTAAACACTTGCAGCATTTAAAAATTCATGGCAGTGTATAAAAAACTCGCATCAAACCCACGAGCTGCACCCTATATGAAAGAATGAAGTGATTATCTATCCAAATTATATTTTTCATTATCACTTTGATAAACAATGAAAATGATTTCAAAAATTATTATTATCATCATTATTATCATTATTTGATTAAACTTGCAGCAAACCCAAGCGTTTCCTAATGAAACCAAAAATCAGGTGCAGAAAATGATGGATTATTGGGCAAGGGGGTTGTGTAATGGTGTCAAAATGAAAAGTTTAGGAGGCTTCAAATAGATGGACTAGATCTCTTGCATCGGATGGCTAGAATGCATTTTCATAAGTGAGCTGGCATGGCATATTTTGATCTGTTGGATGCATCGGAGGGCGAGTATTTAAGCACTAAAACGGTGCATTTCACTGAAATGCACAGCGAGATGCAGGAAGCGAAGTGCAGAGAATTGGAACGCCGATCCAGCCATCCAAGCGCCATTACTCTTTGTTGTGAGTTGGGACAAGCAGGATTCATGCCCAGCATTTTTTTTCTTTTTTTTTTTCAATATTGAAATGGTTAATAATAAGTATGGTTAATATCTTTTATCTTTTATTATAATTTTACCTCTTATCAGACATATATTTAAATCATGGTTTTCTGAGAAGTAAATTACATGAGGTTTGTCCAAAAACTATATTTAATTTTTTCCCATTTTAAAGACATTATTTACGTTTCTTGATATTTAGTATATTATAAAAAATTTTCATACTATTCAATTTTTTCAATAAAATATATTTTAAATTTATTCAAAAAAGTATATCCTCCAAAATGTAAAAGTATTATTCTTTTCACTCAATTTGAAAAGTATTGTTACTTTCTGTTTTTATTATGTTTATGTCTAAACCATGTATGATATTTGTAAAAATATTTAATTCAAGTTCCCAATATAAAATTAAGAGCATATTCTTTATATAATTATAAAAACAATTAAATATCTCTTTTTTTATAAATATATCTTATGTATAAAAATAATTTTATGAACGGAAAATAAAAAATAAAACTTTTTTTAATATACATAAAATGTTAGAAAAGTTAAATAATATTTTTAATATAAAAAGTATTTCAAATATAATTTAGTTAGATCTTATAAAAAATAATACAATTTACTATTTTTTCAAAAGAAAATACAAACTCCAAAAATTAAAAACAGACAGATGTCAGTCTTGTAAATAGATTAGCACGATATTTTTTTTATTTATTTTTGGCAATTATATATATTTCCATACTTGATATTTATCATTGGTGTCCAATATATTCCAAAAAGAAATTATTTATGTATCCAGTGAGACAAAATATATGTCTGCATAAACACGATATGTCTCACAAGGTTAATCGTAAATTTCGACCATAGAAACTAATCTTACAGATTAAGTACTATTTAACTTAGGTTGTACTAATACATTATCAACCTCTAATATTATTTTTATTGAAATTTTGTTTTTGGTTTTATTAAACAGTCTTTAGACTTATTACATTAAACTTTTTTTTGGCCAACGACATTATTACATTAAATTAGGATTGCCGAAACATGAGATTTTCATCATTAATATTCGGAAGCGAATTCATAATGTCTATTTTTGTTTTTACTCTCCTTTCCTCAATAAACTACATATTACACTGTAAACAATACAATACTAACAAGTTATTAACAATTACAAAAATCAGTTGATTCACGCTTTTATAAAATATTTTTAATCAGGAAAAAAATTTAAGCAACAAATTGGTTGTCATTTCTACTTCCAAAATAGTAGAGATGCACATGAGTTGAGACAAAAATTTTCCTTCGCTTGATGCTCACCCAATTTGGCAGGAAAAAAAATTTAAGCAACAAATTGGTTGCCATTTCTACTTCCAAAATAGTAGAGATGCTCATGAGTTGAGTCAAACAAGAATTTTCCTCTGCTTGATGCTCATCCAATTTGGCACTGATTCTAAAATTTAAGCTTGTGGGCTAGCATGACTTGATAGCGGCTCGGTATTTGATTGAGCTTATTAAATATTTTTTTTATGACTTAAAAATTTTATAAGCTTATATCTTTGTAATCACTTTATTATTTTTGACATTTAATCACTTGTTTTGATACAATTTTATAAGATATATGTAGTAGAAATAGAAAAATATATGTCTAAAAGAGAAAATAAAAAGAAACACAAAAACATAGAAGGTAAAATTTCAAAATGTTATAACTCAAAATTTGATAGTCCATTTAAATGACCACCTGTTTATTTATTTATTTTTGCCAAAAATATATGTTTACAATCTCAATTTTAAAATTTTTGCTTTTAAATTCAATAAAATGCACGTTTTTTGTCTCATCTTTTATTGTCTAAATGTTATAATCATATTTAATAAGGGCCTTAATTTTTTAATTATTTATAATTTATAAAATATATTTAAAATTTTTTAGCTAAAATTACAAAATGACAATTAAAAAAATTTCTTTTTATTTAAGTTTTTTTTTATTAGATTGTTGGGCCAAGTCGGGTCATACTAGCAAATATGACACTACCCTTTTTCTTTTTCTTTTTCTTTTTGTCTTTTTTGGACCAATTTAACATAGCCTAATTTGATCAAGTAACACTACGCCAACCTAATTGGTATGCACCCCCTATAAGTTAGAGTGTATCCTAATTATTGTATACACTATATAGAATAAAATACGTTGTAGGTTATCAATTATTATAAAATTAGCAATTCTAACACTTATAAAGTGTATAAAAAAAATTAAAAGGCAAATAGGTTGGAAGGCATTGCTCTACATCCAAGATAAGATGTACCACAATTAATGAAATCTATCCAAAAGGCTCACCACCAAAATTCAACTAAGGACATTTTAGTGAACGGAGTTCAAACTTGTTAATTAGATCAATATTGTAGGTTTATAGCATATATATTTAATAATATAAAAAGAAATCAATTTTCTTGATTTTCTTAATTACTCATTTATATATTACTCTCTAATTATGCACTTTTAAAGAATCAAATATTTAAGTAATATAACTATAGTTCAACTCAACTTTACTTAATATTTATGTCAATGCTCAAAAAAGGCTTGATGTAAATCATTAAGTGCATATTTGGTTTAGCTTTTTATTTTTCTAAATGTGATTTGGCTAGAAGCAACAAATTATTGCTTTGGCATAAAAGGGGTTGCAAACGTAATTTTCTCATTTTCCAATGCACAACCAAATACGCACTAAGTGAGAAAAGTAAAATGGTATTAGAAAAAAAGCCCTATTGAAAACACAAAATAAATAAATAATTATTAAAAGTTTTATTCTTTTTTTATTATCAAATAACATATCATTATGCACTTATACTGGTACTAATACAATAAACCAATATCTTACAAATTGGATTGGTTATTGAACTAAAAATAATGTATTTTATTATTT
Source organism: Erythrophleum ivorense (assembly GCA_026724425.1). NCBI lineage: Eukaryota > Viridiplantae > Streptophyta > Magnoliopsida > Fabales > Fabaceae > Erythrophleum > Erythrophleum ivorense. The sequence continues at coordinate 3,280,154 of JAIUCV010000003.1, forward strand.
TGTAGTCAAACTAGAGTCAAATTGTAATTGAACCGATTTAATTAATATATTTAATATAATTTTAAAATATTAAAATATTAAAATTTATTATCAATATATTTTTTTAAGTTATATTTATATAATATTTTGCACCATATGATTAAGCAAGTCTTGTTGAATGTTTGATAATAGTTAGATTTGATCACAATTTGGGCCAAAAAAAGTTCAAACCTATACCATTTTATATTTAGGATTTTTTTAATGACTTTTTTTTTAAAGCTCATATATGCTTTTTTTTTGGGTCAACTTGTTAATCTAGGTGAAATTTTTAACCTATGATTAGATTTAATAGAGACGCTAGTCTTTATGCAAAAGTTTCTACATTGTCTTAGGTTTAAAGGATGAAAGGGAGCCAAAAAGGAAAATGATTGCCCCAAAAAAGTTTATTCTCATTATCAAGATTTATTATGCGCTCTTTAAAATATCTTATATTGTATTTTTGTAGGGTTTTCAATTTTTGTTTAATTGTAAAATTTATAATTAAAACTGTAACTCATTTTAGTTTTAGAATAGATTTCTTTTTCACATCAAACCATTTAATAATACATTATCATCATCATCATCATCATCATCATCATCATTATTATATAATAAAAAATTTTACCAAATAATTCTTATTTAAAAGAATTGACTTTATATAATTCTTATATAATATCTATTATATTTTTATAATCATTATTTAATAATATTTTATTATCTTTTTAAATTAGAGGTACAAAGATTATTTTTATTCTTAAAATCACTTTTTTATTCTCTTCCTAATTATATTTCTTTTATATTTACCAAATGAGTCTTATGTCTAATAGTATTGTCAATATAATCTTCCCACATGTAATGTTATTGCACCTTTGTTCCCACCATGATTGGACCTAACTATTTCCATGACTCCTTTCAATTGCTTCTCAATTTCAATTTGATAAATTTTCAATGTGTCAAGAGTTTCATACTTTTCTTTAATAAGAAAAACATAACCATAATGAGAAAAATCATTAATAAAGGTTATAAAATAATTTTTACTACATATAGTTAAAGGATAGGATCCACTGATATCTGTATGTATTATTTCTAAGAGGCTCTCACTATGAGTTACATCTTTCTTCTTAGTTTTGGTTAATTTTTCCCTTATACAATCAATGCATATGTTTATCTCTTTTAAGTTAAGCGAGGGAAGTATATCACCTCTGATTAATCTTTTAATTATTTCTTTTGAAATGTGACCCAGTCGTTTGTGCCACAACAATAGAGATTTCTCTTTAATTAAGGGTAATTTAGCCGTGAAAATTTAATATTAAAAGATAAATTATCAATTTTGAAATTTAAGCATAGTCTATATAGTCCATCAGATAAAATGCATTTGTCAATCATATTAGAATCATACAAAATTTTAACACCTCTATTTCTAAAATTAAAAAAATATATCCAACTTTATCAAGTAATGAAAGAGAAACTAAATTTCTTCTAAATGATGAAATATTAAAAATGTTTTCTCAACAAAGCCAATAACTATATTTTAATGACAAAAAAATAATTCTTATATATTCAATTTCAATATCAGCACATTTTCAACTTTTACCTTAGACTAATTCTTGCTTGACTTCCTCCCATTTCTGAACCCCTGTAAGGTAGAAGTGACATGAACAGAAGCACCATTGTCAAGCCACCAAGAATTTAAAGAGACATCAATAATGTTTGATTCAAAACAAACATAAGCCAACAACTTACCTTGGTCTTTGCTCTTCTTTGCTAGCCCATTTTTATATTTAAAACAATATGTCTTCTTATGATCCTTCTTCTTATAGAAATAGAAATAGCAACTTATATCCTTCATTTTATCTCCATCAGCACCAACCTGATACTTACCATGCCTTTTGAAGTCCTGATCCCTTTTAGGAGCATGTGCCTTCTTATTCTTAAATTTCCTTTATAAAAATTCGGCTTATTATGGGAAACTAAATATGCAGTCTTGTTCTTTTCCCTTTTTAGCTTTTCTTCCTTAACTCACATTTAGAAATCAAGTCATTTAGGTCCTAAGCCTGATTTTGTGTGTTGTAAGCTATTTTGATCTAATTGAATTCTTACAGAAGCGAATTAAGTACGTGATGAATGACAAAACTATATCGAATCAAAATATCATGAGCTTTAAGTTTAGTTTAAGCATGCTTCATTCTCATGATACATTCCCTAACACCCTTAATGCTATCATATCTCATGCTTGTTAATTCACTCATGGGTTGTCCAGCCTCGGCCTTATTAGACACATGGTACATTGTTTCCACAGTATTAATGAACTCCTTAGTATTTATGATTTTTGGTAAACTATTCATGAGATATTTAGTAATTGATCTTTTTATAACTATTAGACTGAAGTTATTGGATCTCTCCCACTTAATATAATACTCCTTTTGTTCAGCAGTGCCATTCTCAGTGGGTTTCAATAATTCACTCTCACATAATGCCAGATATATATCCATTATTCCCAGGGCAAATTTAACGTCTTGTTTCCATCTCTTAAAGTTGGAACTAGTCAAGACCTTAATGGTGGCATTGTTGTTATTTACAGCAAAAGAGACTATTCATAAAATTGCAACATGGTTAATAAAGTAGGTAATTTCAAAATATAGCTTAAGTTGGACAAGCTATCTTTAAGAAGCACCAGTTGTATCATCATGAACTCCCTTTTGAGTAAAGAATATAATATGCATTTGGCCTCTCTAGCATGAAATTAATACGAAGGAGAATATATAATATTACAGGGTCTTATCCCCTTTGAGCAAATAAATCTCTCAAACTATGTATTTGAATCCAACAAGGATGTGTATAGTTAAGAAAATTCATCACCTTTGGGCAGATAAATTCTCTTAACTATACATTTTCACCTGCACACTTCATATCATACTAGAATTAGTATATATAACAACTCCTTTTGGGGCAGATAATTATATAAAATAACTCAATTTCTATTAATAAGGGAACCAAACAATTTTGTGTATTTTGATGGATAAATATCTTTGGTGACATATACTCGTAATAATACACAAAAATAATATTCCTAGATTAAAATGAAAAAATTACCTTACCTCCTATCAATAGGAAGAACCAAGCGGTTTTAATGACTTTTATGAATAAACTACTTTGGTGATTATCATTCCTAATAGTTTATTAAAATAAAATTCTTAGACTAGGAAAAAATTCATATCTTATTAAGATATTTTCATGTATGCATCCTAAAAGATCAATTGTAAACCATGTTTGTATAAAAATTATGAACAGCAACCAATTTTCCTCAAATAAAGCTTAAATATTAATGTTTTTATACCTTAACTTGAGAGTATAATTTTTGTATATGTTTCTAAGGAGAGTACACCTAAATTTTATTCGTTATATATGTTAAAATACATTTCCAAATTTTCTGTAATTTTTTGAGGTCATTTAATAACTCAGAATAATAAAAATAACTATTTTAATTAAAATAAAAATAAAAATTAATAAATAATTTTTTTGAGCCTAAAAAAATAAAATAAAAATTATAAAAAATTAATAAATTCCTTAATTTAAAAAATGACAAAAGAAACACACCTATCAAGGCTAGAGGTGGCTCATACACACCATCCCCTTTTAACCTCGCGCGTGGGCTTTATAGTGGCTAAACCGGAGGTTGTCTTCAACCTTCAACCAAGTTACTCATAGGTTTGAAATGAGTTTTTCAAACTCATTTCAATATGAAGCCTATTTGCTTAATCTTGAGCCAATTTTATTGTTTTAAAACTTAAATTTTGGTTAAAAACATGTTTCTAAGGGATTATGGCCTCAATTTTGCATAAAATGAATCCAAAAGAGAGGATTTATTGATGTTTCTTCATGGTTTTGCGACATGATCCCTAATGACCCAAATTTCAATTTTAAGCATTTTATTACTAAAAAACATGGGGTTATGATGTAAAACTAAGTTTTTAAAATGACTAGATCATTAATTAAGCAAATTAACAAAAGAATCTAATAAATTCCATAGGTATGTGTATGGGTTTTAAAGCATAAACCTTAACCTTTTTTGCTTCAAGTTTCCAACCATACAATGGATTTTAATGCAATTAAATTTTATATTAAGGTTCATAAACACAAAAAGAAGCTTTCTCATACAATAATTTGAATTAAAACTTGATTTTTGAGCAAATCAATATTGAGCATACCATATGAATATACGAACTTTGAGCTTTAAATTCTTTTTAGATAAATTGAAATAGCAAGCAAAATACACATCATAAGAAAGCTGATAATCAAGAGAATAAAAGTCCTAAACTAATTTGGCTAATTAACAAGCAATAATAAGCAAATTTAAGGGCCAAAATAGTGTGAATGAATATAAAGTTATTACCAAAGTTATTAATTTAGGTTCTAAATTTCATACAAAACCTTGCATTGATACCACTATTAAAATTTTGGATCTTGTATGAAGAATTAGAACATCAACTTTAAGATTATAATAAGGAACATACTTATAACTGCCATAGTAGCTACTCAAAAACTGGGTCTTCCTATCTATTATCATAGTTTAAGAAAAGCGGCTTTTAATGGGATTAAGTACTTAATTAGGGTTTAAAAGGGGACCTAAATCTATTTAATGATGTTTTATTGGGTTTTCCATCATGGGCTCTAATAAAACAATTGGCCTACACTTTTAATCCACTCACAAGACTTTTGATTAATGTGTGCTAAGACCCATTAACTTTTTGATTACTTAAATAATAATTGGACTTATAATAAATCTTAGTGGACTATAACCAACCCAATTTTAGAAAATATTAAAATAATTAATGTGAGCTTAGATACAAATTTTAAAATAAAATTTTTCCAACACATTATTTATAAGGATGCCATCCATTAGAGATAAAAGTTTGTCTTTGTCAAATTGAAGAGTGTGTCCTTATATTCATGAATCAAATAAGCCCATGATGCTTTAATAGAACATGTATGTGATTTTATAGGGACAAAAGATGCAAACGTATTGCTCTTATATAGAATTCATTGGATGGAAATAAACCATCACGGGAAAGACGCCAACAATGCATATAATTTCAAAACTAATACCTCCATCTCAAAAGACACAAATAATGCCATCAAACTTTCCTATCATGTTGAAACAAATAAGACATGGCATAATAAGGATTTATATTCTATATTAAGGTTACTAGAACTTCATTATTATAATATCCCATAATTATATATGTTTGGAATTGAAATGCACATGGAATTAATTTAATGTGTTTCACTAAAATGACCCTCACTCTTAGATATAAAGTTGCCTAATCAGCCATATTTTCTCAATAGAATGAACTTTGGAATTGATGGCAAAAAGATCTCATCATAAAAAATATCAAGGATGAAGTAGTAGGGCTTTACAAATATTGAATTGGGTTAGGTTTTTTACTAGCTTAATGCTTGAAATCAGGTAACAATTTTTTAGCTTGGTACTCTACTCCACTCAAGTTGGCCTAGTTTGATTGGGCACTGACTAAGCTCTATTTTAAAATTTTTTTATAAAATTATAAAATGACTCTTTATAAAAAATAAAATTTTTATAAAATTATATTTTGCTTTTAAAAAATTTTATATAAGCCTTTATAGGTTGTAAAAACAAATTTTATTCTTGAAAGAAAATATAAAGTTTTCATATAAGTCCTTTTAAAATTACATTTTGCCATAAAAAATAAATTTTTTATATAAATCCCTATACAATAGTTTTTTTAAAAAAATATATACATTATCAAGTCAGGCCATATTAGCCAATATGACTAGTCTAGTGCCTATCTTGATCATATAGCTTGGCTTGGTTTAGGCAATTTTTGTTTTACCTAACCTAACCTAGCCTATATGTTTAGGTTACACCGAGCTCGCTGAGTAGCCAAGTTAGGTGTGCCCTTATAAAATATAAAAAAAAAGACATAGTTAATGTTATTTCTTCAACCACATTGATAGCAATACAATACTATAACATTTAACAAGAAAATGAGAAACTAAAGGAAGAAGTAGTTCTCTTTTCAATAGTCTCCCTCATCCATGTTATCAATTCATTTGTTTTCCAATTTTTTTCCCAAATAGATATGTTACACAAAGATAGAGTTAGTGAGAATACCTTTGGTTTTAAAAAGCTTATTCACTTCCGAATAGATTTTTCATATCATGAATTTTTATATTGATGATCTTTATCTTTTGAATTTTTAGATATACAAATCTCTTATTTTTATTAGGAATCACTCTTTTAAATTGTTAGAAGTATGCAATTAAAGAATTTGGAAAATAGGCTTTGAGAAGTGAAATATTATTATTTTTGAAGAGTGGTTACCTATGCATTAAGAAATTGCAAACCATGCTCTTTAAGAATATAATAAAGCTTCTAGGGATACACACAAACATCTTAGCATTTCTTCATGGAAAATGGGAATATATCTTTTAAAAGTTAGCTCTTTCAATTTCAAGAGATATGTAAGTCTAATTGAAATCAACAAATATGTCACTTCAATTCAAATTTAAAATTTAAAATATAAGTCTACCAAAGTACAATATAGTTTATTCATTTCCAATGTAGAATTCCAAAACACACCACAAAATTACAAACTATATAACACTTATTTATATTTTACTCTTTAAAAAGTCATATGTACTTTTGAAGAATTAGTTGCTTAAATAATACAATTGTAGTTCAAATTTCACATTTTATTTTATTGTGATGAACTTTACTTAATATTTATGTCAATGCTCATATGAAAAAGTCTTGGCACAAATCATTAAGTGACAAAAGCAAAATGGTACTGTAAAAAAATTAACTATTGAAAACATAAAATAAATAAATAACCATTAGAAGTTTAATTTTTTTAATTATGAAATAACAAATCATTATGCACTACTAAAATATAATTAGCTTTTTTGAGCTGAATATTGTTGACTAATGCAAGGAGCTCTGTCGTTTAAATCTATGCTCTTTTTCTATGTTGTCTTATATTTAAAGGAATGATCAATGGGCCAAAGAAAAGAAAAAAAGGAAGAAAGGAAAATAATTGCCAAAAAAGATTTATTCTTATTATCAAGGTTATTATGTGCTTTTCAAAATATCTTATATTATTATCTTTTAGTGCTTTCAATTTTTGTTTATGTTATGAGAGCCTTACAGGTCTAATATCCTCATAAGCCTAAAATAATCTAGTTTACATTGTCAAGGCTCATGATACTAGGGTAAACCCATTAACCTTGAAAAGCTGACAATAGTTGACGTGAATCCTTAACTTTAAAAGGAAAATAAAGCCTAATTTAGACAAGAATCGGGTAAAATCCCTAGAACTTGTTGCCTTACTAGAATTATCATGGTACATAGGCAACTTCAAACCAACTTCTTCTCCTCTTAGCTTATAGAGTAAAGATCTTGTAAGCTATACATAATGTAAGCTCTATAATATGTTCTAATTGGATTTCTTTTTAAGATGAATTTATTTTTCATATCAAATGATTTAATAATAAACTATCATCATCATCATCATAATATAATAATAGATTTTTCATAAAGTAAATTTAATATAGTATTGTTGGAACTCCTCCTTCCTATATAGGGCTATCATATTACCATGTGCAATGTTATTGCTAGTAAAATCTTCCCACATGTAATTACTCTATTCTCATCACTCTCTATCTATCTTTGTATTCAAATTGAAACTTTTACAACATCCTCCACTATTTAAGAGTTAGAAAGGCACAAGTATCAAGAAATGATATGCTAATGAAGAAGCTAATTGGAAGACTTAGTGCACCATTCTTAGTTATATCGTGATAGTTAATGTGTCTCTTTGTTTCTTCATCTTGAAGCTTATTTAAAATCTATTTTGAATTTAAATCTAAAAGGCATTTTCCCTTTATGTATTTCTTTATTTGATAATAATAGGCATTGTCACGACCCAATTTCTAAGTGATGATCGAGGTATAGGTTAAACTAATATGATGATTAGCTTAACTAAACAAGTCTTAAAGATTCAAACTCAACTATAATATCACATATTTAAGTTAGCCCATACAACCCATAAATTTTGAAAATATGTATCTATTCAATTGTTTCACTTGGAGATTGTCGAAAATCCAATAGTATCTCTCCTAAAAATTAAATATCCCAACTTATACAACAAATCAAACTAACACCAATACTAGTAATAACAAGTTACAAGCAACAAAATACTTCACTAAGAAACTATGAACAATATTTGCACATGTTCTAAATGGCCATAACAAGCCCCACAAGGACATAACACATCATTCCCAAAATACTCACCCCACACCTACATGCCACCACATCGTGGAGGTTGATACCAATTTCACAAAATTAAGCACATACTTTATAAGTTTAGTAGCACACAAACTCCTATATCACTTCACTCTTTTGCCTACTAGCTTGTAAAATAATAATAAAAGAAAATGGATAAGCCTACTATTAACTTAGTGGGTGCATAAATAACAAATTGTGAGAAGAGAAAATAAAAGCACGCTTGAGTTTTTAGAAATCAAACAATTATCAAATAATTTAAGCAATCATAATTTATAATTGAAATGAAAAATAATTATTTAATAATCAAGAAACTTTAAGATACAAATTATATTTACTAAATGTTAAGAAAATATTATGAAAATGGGCATCATAGAGAGAAGCCAAAACACCAAGTACCTTTGCAATCAAACCACAATATTATATCTATTGTCATTGCTTTAGGTATATTCCATCTCATCACTTTCACAGTACATATCTAGCAACTTTGGTTACGACATTGGATACATCACATTACAATGACATCATAACTCACAACTTATTTTAGGTGCACCTAGATCATTACTTTGGCTAACAACTACGAGGCCCTAATTAGATTCTCACCCATTACAAAAAAAATATGGACGTAAAATAAAATCTGCTAAAATAGCATTTTGGTAACTAAAAATAAACTAGAAATCAATAAGTAGTTAATTAATAAGATGAGTTACCTTTCAATAGGACTACTAGAAAAACATGGAATAACAAAACCATATAAAACACTTCTCATAAATATATGCACACACATCATTACTTTCTTTTCTTCAATTTCTTCTTTTGCATCCCGCAAATATATATCTTTGCCATATTCTAATCATTCATTTGCTTATTAATTTATTTATCCATTCATCTTATGAATATATATACACACCTATACTTGCATCATGACACCTATCTTGAAGTTTAAAAAACATCGATTTGTTTTTCCAAAAAGCAAAGCGTATAAACTACAAAACAAAATTTTGACTATAGAAACATAATATAGAATAAAATAAAGATGCCACTCCATTATTTATACACTTACCAGTTGGGGCCGATAGTGTAGGTTTCTATTTCCTATTGTTTAATGTTAAGTTTCAATTGAAGGAGTCTTCCTTATATTACCTAAAATTATGACCAATACAAATTAATTATTTTGACCACTCAAATTACATTCACAATTATTTATATAGCCTAATATACTCCTTAAAATATAAACTCTTAATTTTTTGCATACTTTACTATCTTAATTACAAATCCTATATTTAGGTTTTTCAATTTAATCTTCCATAATTTAAATCAAGCTTAAAACTCACTTAATAGAGTTTGGAGGATGAAGTGAAAAGTGTTAATTTGCTAGCTGAAGATTTACAATAAAAGAGCCCCAAATTGGAAATTCACCCATTGTCAAAATCGCAAAAGGAAGGCTGCATACTCTTTAAGCTTCAATAGAGCATAGAGAAGGATGAAGATTGATAGAAGAAGATGGAGGAAGGAAAAGAATAACTAATTCTCACAAAATCCAAAAAAAAAAAATCCAATGGCTAGACAACAAAAAAAGAAGAGGGAAAAGGAGATGAAGCTACCATCGAAACAAGGATTCTCCGACAACTCAACTCGTCAGAGATAGGTAGTCAATGGCATCCAGCAAGAGAAGAAAGACAAACCCTTGCAACTGGCTAAAATCACGCTTTAGTGGGGTTGCTATGGTGAGAGAAAAACAGAACAATTTCACAAATAGAAAGCTGGATAGGCACGAAAAAGATAAGAAAAAGTGAGGCTTGAGAAAGAAAAAAGATGAAGAAAGGAACATGGAGGATTATTTTAGGGAAACTTATAACGAAGGACTCAGATACTATAAAATTTATAATAAAGAATTTTAAAAATTAAAATTATTATTAAGAATCATCATTACCATCAAATTTTAAGAGATCTTATTACCAGTTTTAAGAGATTTATTATTGAATGTAAAAAAGTTTAGCACTTTCCTACATCCAATAGTAAATATACTAAAACTGGTAGTAAAATCCCCTAAAACTTTATCGTAATGAAAATAATTTTGATTTTTAAGATTCTTTATTGTAAATGGTATAGCATCTAGATCCTTCATTATAATTTTCTCATTATTTTATTATATTTTTGCTAAAATTGCCATTTGGTCCTAGTAAGATTCAAAGTGTTTTAGTTAAATATCTAATGTATTTAGGAAAGTCCCTATAAATTTTACAAGCTTTATAATTAATATAAAAATTTTTAATCTTTATTTAATGACCTAAAGTAATCCATTTTATTATCTTATATTCATTTTTTCTCTTTCTTATTTTTTTAAAAGAAATTACAGGCATTTTTGTAGTCCATCATTTATATCCACAAAGCTTGGTTATTGTTGCATAGCCAATATACATTATGGCTACTAAATATGATTCCATCTACGATGTTTCTCTTTTCAAATAAAGTTAAAGGACCAAAGTGAGATTTGTCCATTTATGATCCATGCCAAGATTAAACCTACCTAAAGAAGTTAATAGCATGGAGATGGTCCTTGATGATGTATTGGTGTCATATCTATTATTGTTGTTCTCTTATACTACTCTATGCTATTATAATACATAGATGTTACTCTAATGGCTCGTTTGTTACATTAAAAAAAAATGTTTCAATGGAATTGGAAAGTGAATATTAAATGGAATGAAATCAAATTAAATCTGCTTAGCATGACATACAAAAGGAAATATAATGCCTTTCAATTTGTGTGTTTGATAAGGTAAAAATAGTGTAATAATTGAAAAAAAAAAACTTTATTAAAAGACCAAAATACCCTTATTAAAAAAAGGGCAAAATGGATTTTTCATTTTCTATTCTTGTGAAAAATTGAGCACAGCACAATTGGAGCCATTGGATATGCTTCAAGATGTGGATGGCACCAATAGAGCCATTGGATGAGCATAATAACATTTAAGCATGATACCATTGGAGCCATTGAAGGGCAGAATGCTTCAATACGTTTTGCTTCAGGATGTGCTTCTCAAGATGTGCCATGCTTTTTAGATAATTGGAGGATTTGCCTTCAACACATCATCGCTGACCATCACTATCACCATCACCATCACCACTATCTTCCAGTGACATTTCATCATCAATCATCATCTATATCGAGAATTGGACATGCTCTTCGATTTTCACATACCAACATGAATCCGGGGTGAAAAGGAACACGATAGTGTATTTGACACGATGTCCTCTATTTCCTCTAAATTCTTGCCATTAAACACTTCAAAATGCACCTGGAAATGTAGAAGCATGGCACAATGCGTTGCTTCAGTATGTTCAAGAAGGGCAAAATGGACTTTTCTAAAAAATGGCTCTCTACCCTTCATTAGCTACGGTGCCAAAAATCTCCATTACGCTTTGTTTGGATGGGGGAAGAGAAAAAGAGAGGGAGAGAAAAGAGAGGAGAAGAGGCGAGAGAAGAGAAAACTAAAAATCTCCCCTGCGTTTGGATGGAGGGAGAAGTGAGGGGAGAGAAAACATATAAATGTATATATATATTAATTTAATGTAATAATAAATTTATTATTATTTAAAATTTTTACATATATATTTTTTTAAAAAATAAGAATAATAAAAGATATAAAAATTAATTTAAAAAATATTTAAAAAATTTTAAAAAATTATTTTTGAAAAAACAACAAATTTTAATAAAAAAATATATATTTAAATTTTAAAAATATTTGTTCTTTAAATTAATTAAATTTATTTTATAAAAAAATATTTATAAATTATTATTTTAAAATTATAAATATTAATATTATTTTTATATATATTAATTAATTTAAATATAAAATATAATAAATATTATATTATAATATAATATATATAATATAATATATATATATATGCGTTGCCTGATCAGGCAACGCATATATATATATATGTGTGTGTCCGACTGCTTAGTTTTCTGTCTTATTTCCCTTAGCATATTTACTTCCGTCATTTAATCTATGATTTAAGCAGTCCGCCTGCTCCTCTACTTTCCAGCTCTTTATTTCCTGTCTCACTCCTCCTCCCCGGGGCTTCTCCCGTCCCTTGGTATCAGAGCCTGAAGGGATTGTAGAGATGTCTTAATTAGATCTGAGTTAGAATTTATGTTGTTAAAAGTTTTGTTGACCGTTTAATTTAGTTTCAATGATCTATACTTGATAGCACGCGGATGGTTTACCATCCTTGTATATGGTTCTTCCATATGATGTCTGAGTCGTTCCGGAGGTGGTAAGGCATAAGTCCCGATGGATAGGGCAGCGATTGATCTCCGTGGTAGGGCATCATGTGAAAAGATATTATGTACGTTTAAAATTGCGGTGGCTAAAGGTAGATCTGACGAACTATGTTAAAATCTCAACAAAATATTTTAATCCATAAATTCTAACCAATTTTTAATTATTATACCTCTATAACACCTGACGGTGACGATACTAAGCTAAGGGAGACAGTACCTTCTGTTTATCTTCTCGCTTTTACATTCTGCTATTTCCTAATTCTTCTTCTATACGCTTTATTATGTCTTCTATTTTCCGCTCATTTTCTCGACGATCTTCTTCTTCCATAAATGAGGATCTAGTGTCCTCCTCTTCAAACAACATTTTTTTTGAAGAAATTCAATTTAAAAACATAAATAAAAATGTTGACGACTGGACTTTACCTGCAATAAACTCAGAAACTCTTTATCAACAAACTCAAGCAAAACATTGGTTTTCAAAAACTGACTACATAGTCAGAACCGTTGAAGAATCAATTTCGGTAAAACCAGAAAAAGAAGAATTTTTTCTCTTATCTCCAAAATCAATAAATCACCATAGAAAAACTTATAATTATATCCATATTGGATGTGTCCAAATTGCTTTAAAACCTTTGGTCCGCAGAGGTCTGAATGTTTCTGCCCTTGTTGCCTTAAGGGATAGAAGGCATTTTGGTTATGCCGACTCCCTTCTAGCAGCTGCAGAAGTCGGACTTCATGATGGTCCTGTTTATTTTAACTGTTTTCCAGACAAACTTGTAGATCTAAAAGATCAACATGTTTTGGATACTTTAAAATTAAACATTAAACTTCATGGATTTAATATGAAACCTGGTTCTATACCTGTAGCTCTCATATACAGAATCCAGTACAAAGCTTTAAATTCCTCGACTACTATGTGTAAAATTCCTAAAGACGAAGGCCAAACCATAGTCTTCCTTACGGACCACACCAATACAAACATCACAATTCCCCAAACAATTATGTGGGATGATGTTACTCTCCCAAAAGAATGGGTTATGGAAAAGGCTGTCCAGCCTATACCAAGACCAATGCCTCAAATCAGTTCAATTTCCCAGACACAAACTGGAACTGTTAGATTATCTTTTGATCGATCTAGGCATTCTACAAGTCAACTTTCCAGATCCATGTCATCTAGATATGATGATTTTAGGACTGTTAATTCTGAATTACCAAGAAGTTCATGTTCTTCGGTACCTCCCCAAACACTCCCCTCTGTTATCTATGCTCATCCACCTGACACTAGGATGCCAGACCCTGTGTCCTCTAATGTTTATATCCATGGAATAGATAACACCCCAAATATTCCTCAAACAAGTTATCAAAAGGAAGATGATTTACAAACTAATCTATCTCCAACAGCTTCTGATATGATAGATGAACCCCAATATGTTCAAACTATTACCCAACAATTTGAAATTGATAAACCTACCCTTCAAAAACAATTTTACTCTTCTGAAAATACTTTGAAACGAAATTGGTTTTTTAGTCAGTTTCAAGGAACATTTCAAAAACAGATTCAAGAAGAATTTTACGAATTTCTTGAAGAACATCAAATTAACATTCCATTTTTTGAGTGGTTTGAAGTATATACTCACGCTCATCATTTAGATTACCCTTATTTGCAAACTATAAATGTTACTAAAACATATTGGAAATCTCCGCAGGGAGAAATAACTTCTTCTGAGCTACCTCCCCAAAAATCTTTTCAAATCCCTCGATTGATTGACGACAAAAGACAACCAATTTTAGCCTCACCTTTTCAATTTAAACATTCAGATGAACCTTTAAACCCTAAAGATGTTAAAAAACTTGTAGAACAAAATAATTACACAAATCAGTATCTTCAGATTCTTGGAGATCATTTGATTCAAACACCTTCCAAAAATATTTCTCAAGAACCCATACTTTCAATTCCCAAACCTGAAATACAGCTTCCTTTATTTAAACCTTTTAACCTTAATCCAAGAATTAAGACAAGTCTTCAAACCAAAAAGGCTGAATTAATTCAAAAAATTGAACACCAACTCAGTATCCGGAATACAACTATTCCTGAAACACCCCAATCATCAAGTTCTACCACCCAAGACCTAACTGTTTTACAAATTAATGAAACTACCTCGGAATCCGATAATACCGTTAAACCTTTCAAAATAAACCGCCAACATTGGAAAAACTCTTCTAAAGCATACTATCCTAGAGCTACCCCTCCGGATGTGCTCATTGAGGAAACTACACCTCAACTTAAGTCTTTCAATGCCGATCACATCTATGAATGGAACATAGACGGTCAAACTGAGAGACAAATTCTCAATCTTCTTCAACATATGAGTATGGTCTGTACAGCATATCAAACTCAGCATAATTATTCTGATGAAGAAATCACTAATCTTTTAATTGCCGGTTTTACTGGTCAATTAAAGGGCTGGTGGGATCATTCCATTTCATCTTATGACAAAGACACAATTTTCAAAGCAATCAAAACCGAATCTGATGGTACACCCATTACTAGTAATGGTGAACCTATATCTGATTCCGTTAATACTTTAATTTTTACAATAATTAAACATTTTATTGGTGATCCATCCTTATGGAAAGATCGCTCTGCTGAACTCCTTGCAAATCTTAAGTGCCGCACATTGTCTGATTTCCGATGGTATAGGGATACTTTCCTTACTAGAGTGTTCACTAGAGATGATGCATATCAACCTTTTTGGAAAGAAAAATTTCTAGCCGGATTACCAACCACGTTTGGTGATAAGGTTCGAGAAAAACTTAGGAACTTAAATGATGGCATCATTCCTTACGAACATTTAACGTATGGACAATTAATCTCTTACGTCCAAAAAACGACCCTTAAAATTTGTCAAGATGATAAAATCCAACATCAATTGGCAAAAGAAAAGGCTGCAACCAAAAAAGAATTAGGATCTTTTTGTGAACAATTCGGATTTCCTGGTTGTAAGAAACCAAAACAAAAGACCAAACGTCATTTTACTCCTTATACTAAAAAATATCAAAAACACAAAACCCCTTACAAAAATTATAAAGCTAATACTCCCCCTAGGAAACTGAAAAAACAATTTAGGACCAAACCTCCCATTGATCTTCAAAACCCAAAACAAGTTGTTTGCTATAACTGTGGAAAACCCGGGCATATTTCCAAATACTGTAGGTTTACCAACAAACTTAAAACTATTCAATTAGAAGAATCAGTCCTTAACCAAATTAATCAACTCATATTAGACTCTGAATCAGATCAAGAATCTATTCCCGAATCTAATACTTCCTCCCTAGATCTTAACCAAATCCAAGACGATGAGTTTTATAACTCTTCTGATAATTCTTCTTCCGCCATAAATATGATCAGCCAAGAACATAATCTCCTTTTTGAAACCATTAATCAATTACCAGAAACTCTAAAAAACGAATACCTCAACAAATTTAAAGATATTCTAAGTCAACCTTCTTCATCTACTCCTCCAAAACCTTCTGTTTCAGTAAATAAGTATGATTTAACTCAAACTCTTGATAAATTTAAACAATCTGTTAAACAAACAACTATCAACGACCTTCAATCTGAAATAAATTATCTCAAAACAGAAGTCCAATTGCTCAAACTCAGGCAAGACAACAATGAACTTCTAGTTTCCCAACTTATACATCCTCAAACTTCTTTAGAAAACCAAACCAATCCTCCCGAAACTCAGGAGAACAAAGACGAACCATTTTTAAATCTAATTTCAAGAGTCAGATTCCAAAAATTTTATGTTAAAGCAAAAATAATTATTCACCACAATCTGGTTTTCGAACAAGCTGTTTTATTTGATACTGGTGCTGAATGCAATTGCATTTTGGAAGGAATCGTTCCTACAAAATATTTTGAAAAAACAACTGAACGTTTTAGTGGGATTACTAAAACACGTTTAGACGTTAGTTATAAACTCTCAAATGTTTTGATCGAAAACAAATCTTTAAAAATACAAACCCCTTTTATTTTAGTTAAAAATATGCCAGAACAGATTATTCTTGGCACACCTTTTGCAACTTTGTTATTTCCTTACGAAACAAATACTGAGGGAATTTCAAAACAATATTTGGGTCAGACTATTTTGTTTCCTTGGACCCAACCTACAAAACTCAAGAACCTCAATCCTATTTTTCTTAAACAGCAACAAATTAATTTTTTACAAGAAGAAATTTCTTTTCAAAAAATTGATCAATTACTTTCTCAAAAACCGCTTCAACAAAAAATTCAAAAATATTTAGACAAAATCCATTCTACAATCTGTGCGGATTTACCAAATGCCTTTTGGGATCGAAAACAACATATGGTCGATTTACCATATGAAAAAGACTTTTCTGAACAACAAATCCCAACCAAGGCTCGACCAATACAAATGTCTGTGGATCTTCTTGACCTTTGCAAAAAGGAAATTCACGATCTTTTAGACAAAAAATTAATTCGCCAAAGCCGTAGCCCATGGTCCTGTGCTGCTTTTTATGTTAATAAAAATGCAGAAATAGAACGTGGCGCTCCTCGTCTTGTAATCAATTATAAACCTTTAAATGTCGCTTTACAATGGATTAGGTATCCCATACCTAATAAATCTGATCTTCTCAAACGTCTCTACTCTGCAAAACTGTTTTCTAAATTTGACTTAAAATCAGGATTTTGGCAAATACAGATTTCTGAAAAAGACCGCTATAAAACTGCTTTTACTGTACCCTTTGGTCAATTCGAATGGAACGTTATGCCTTTTGGATTAAAAAACGCTCCTTCTGAATTCCAGCGAATTATGAATCAAATCTTTAACGATTATAGTCAATTTATCATTGTTTACATTGATGATGTATTAATCTTTTCCCATTCAATTGAGCAACATTTTAATCACCTTTTTACTTTCATTAAAATTGCTGAGAAAAATGGGTTAGTCGTTTCTAAACCAAAAATCTCGCTTTTCCAAACCAAAGTTCGATTCCTTGGGCATTGGATCCATCAAGGAACAATAACCCCGATCGATCGTGCAATTCAGTTTGCTAATAAATTTCCTGATCAAATAATTGACAAAAATCAATTGCAGCGATTTTTAGGCTGCCTAAATTATATTGCTGATTTTATTCCACAACTTAGCAATTTTTTAAAACCTTTGCATCAACGTCTCCAGAAAAATTCTCCTCCTTGGACGGATGTTCATACAAATATTGTCAGACAACTCAAACTCCAGGTTAAGGAACTTCCTTGTCTTAACCTCCCCCATCCAACTGCTCTCAAAATTGTTGAAACAGATGCCTCTGACATCGGCTATGGTGGCATTCTCAAACAAAAACTAAACAATGAAGAGAAAATTATTTCTTTTACATCCAAACATTGGAATACTGCTCAGCAGAATTATTCCACCATCAAAAAAGAAATTTTATCCATTGTTTTATGCATTACAAAATTTCAAGCTGACCTCTTAAACCAAAAGTTTTTAGTTCGGATTGATTGTAAATCTGCGAAAAATCTTGCTTCAAAACAAGACGTTTTACAAAAAGATGTAAAAAATCTTGCTTCAAAACAAATTTTTGCCAGATGGCAAGCTTTATTAAGCATTTTTGATTTCGACATTGAATTTATTAAAGGATCTTCAAATTCCCTTCCGGACTTTTTGACCCGTGAATATTTGCAGGGAAAAACACACGAGTGATTGTGCGACCCTACCTTTTCCCTAAAAATGCCTCGAAAGAAAAAAGCCGGTGACGAAAAAAGGAAAGAAAAAATGGAAGAATCCTCGATTGGGGCCCAATCTCCAATCTCATCAGCAGAACTTCAAGAACTGCTAAACAAACTTGCAGGGACTCAATCCCAGCAATCAACAGGGTCTTCGGCCCGTCCAACTTCGGGGTCTTCTACCCCAAAACCATCAACTGGGTCTTCGACCCAAATTTCAGAAAAGAAAACCCTCCAATCTTACGCCCAAAGGCTTCCATCCCATTCTTGGAGCCAAACAGTGGGCAGCCCAAATGAAACCACCCTTGCCCTTACGGCCATTTCCAAACAGGAGTATGATCTCCATAACTTCAATTATGGCCAACAATTAGCCCAGAGAAAACCTGCGGCTGCCCCTTCCAATCAACTCGTAATTGCCCCCTCTCACGCAATTACAACTCAAACAAAGAAAATATCAACTCCTTATGTTCAAAAACCTGGACGTTACATGACTATTGTCCAAATAGAACCCGAATTCTCGGCTCAAACTCCAAACTTAACGGCTATGAAAATATTTCCTCCAGGAAAACATTTCATTCCCGCTGATCCGAGAAAAACAAGAGAATATTGTGAATTAATATTACTTCATTCTGGTTCGATCTCCTTAACCCGAAAACAGGATCCTACCAATGAATTAATAATAACTCACTCTCAATTACAAATTTTGAAAGTTCTCACGCCATCCCAGTGGGGACCAGATTTAAATAAACCAAAATTTTGGGATATCAATTTTGAACCTAATGGGTATACGTACTGGGATTATCAAAAAGCCTGGTATAATATCTTTTGGGATCAAAATAAAGATTATAAACATACTTGGTTTATCTATTTCAAAAAAGATACCAAGTACAAATTTCCCCAATGGTTTTTGTTATGGTGGGACTTCTTTGGTCCATTACCCGAGATATTACCCCCACTAATACAAAACGCTTTTGAACTTTTTAAACAAAAATTCAATATCAGTGTAGATCCGGCTGTCCCGTTGGAATTACACTATTTTTCCAAATTATCGGCTGCCTGGATATTTTCTTGGCAATACCGGTTTTCTCATGACAATCCAAATTCGGCTCTCCTACCACAATTACAGCGTGTTCCGTTTGTTAGATGGTGGGACAAATTTAAAACAAATAATATTGACTCAAATGCAGTGGCTCAATGGTTCAAAAGGAACCCAGAATTCTTATGTCTCTCGGAACAATCCATTTTCCTCAACCAGAGATCAAGGATTCAATCTAAACTTGCTGCTGTGGATAATAGGACTGACCTCATCAAACAATTAAACTTTATGATCAAACAATTAAAAGATGAGGAAGCCTCTCCAAGTCATACCCAACAAGATTCATCGACAGACTCAGACGATGAGGAAACTGATGATGAAGAGAACCTAAACCTCACTGTTGACCTAAATGAAGACTAAAGTCAGCATGATGTCACATCTGCACTGTTGTATTCACTTGACACTATAGATTTACTCTCCCTGTAAACTTGTATTTCTGAAGTGTCGGCAAAAGTCAACAACACTGTAGCAAAATTCAAAATTACTGTAGCAAATAGTAGCCAGACCGGAACTGTTCAAGTTACTATTAGGTTACAGGTCACCCAAACAGTGTTTTCCGGATCTATAAAATCCAACTGATCCAAGAGACCAGAAGGACTCGGAACACACTCTCCCCTTCTCTCTAAACCTCTCTCTCTCTCCTCTTTAGAGATTTCTCTCTGAAGCTCTCTCCTTTCTCCTCTTCTCTTTTGTAAGTACATGTTTTAAATAAACTTTACTTTCAGTTTTCATTATCATGTCTTGCATACATCTGCATACTCTCTTCTCTTCTATGAACTAAGCACAGTGTGGATTACCGCCGTTCTTAGTTTTCTGTCTTATTTCCCTTAGCATATTTACTTCCGTCATTCAATCTATGATTTAAGCAGTCCGCCTGCTCCTCTACTTTCCAGCTCTTTATTTCCTGTCTCACTCCTCCTTCCCGGGGCCTCTCCCGTCCCTTGATTGCAGTCGGACACACATATATGTCCGACTGCATTGCAGAGCTGAGACCAAACTACAGTCGGACATATATGTCCGACTGCAATGCAGTCGGAATTTTTTTTTTTTATAATTTTTTAAAAATTGTATATCATCTATTAATTTTTATATTACAAAATATTAATTAATGTAATAATAAAAATTAATTATAACATTAATTTTTTAATTAACTAATTAAAATATTTTACAAATTTTATTAAATATATATATTATTATTTTACGCAGTAATACCCGTTTTCTCCTCCAATCTCTCCATTTCGGAGAGGAAAAAAACACATGGGACCCACCGTACTTTTCTCTCCATTTTTTCTCTTCTCCTCCGTTTTCTCTCCGAACCAAACGAGGGAAAATTTCGTTTTCCTCCCCCTCCCTCCCCTTCCCCCCACTTTTCTCTCGATCCAAACGCACTGTTAATGTCCTGTTTCCTTTTCTGCTGTTAGTTCTCTCTACCAAACAGATTTTGCTATGGATTCCATTTCGCTTTCTGTTTGAAGAGTCATACCAAGCGCACCATAATTTTAATCATACATTATACTTCAAGAATCAAGGATCCATGCAACTGTTAAGCGGACTTTTGTTAACTAGTTCGAGAATGTTCCATTAGAAGGAAGAATATTTGTTACTAGTGAATTTGGAGTGGGTTAAAATAATGGTTCCTATAGGACCACCAGACATCCTTTTAAAATTAATTTTTAATTCTCAACAACTATTCATGTTTCTAAAAATGATTCTACTGTCGTGAGATATAGATTTGAATTTTGTTCATTTGTTGATATCCCTTCTAGGAAAGCTGACATTAACTATATATTTAATTGGTAAATTATATTGTTATGAATGATTTTATACTGTTCCTATTAAAATTCATTCTTCATGTGTCTAATACTTTGCCTACTTTAAGAAGTTATTGAAAAATTGTCTGCAATTGCTAAAACAAAAGAGACTTTCAAGGATGATATCAAGAACAAGCGCATGGAGATAAAGTCAGAAGATATTAAATAAGTATTAATAGTAAAGCATAAGTTTGAGCTTTGTTTAGGGTTTAAATAACCATATCTTTTAGGATCATGATATGGTTATGATATGCATAAGTTTGAGCTTTGTTTCTTAATGCTCTTTTAAGGTTTTCTTTCAGCATTTTAAAAAATATTTATATACAATTACAATAAAAAATAAATATATCTCAAATAATTATTAATATAATTTAAAACCCACATACTACTATTTGGATGGTATTTTATTTATATATATATATATTTATACATATAGAGAGAGACACTAACACCCCCCCCAAACAAAAAAAACATATTATGAGTTTAGAGCAAAGTGAATATTATATTATTCAAATTAGGTCTTTGAAATACTAATGAAAATTTATACCTAAATCTTTTATATCTAAACCCAAATAAATAAATTTTATGAGAACTTATATACTATGAGTATTTTGCTCATTTCTATGCAAGAAAAAAAAATTCTCGAACAAGAAAAAGAAAAATTTTCATTTAACCTATCATTATCCACCCTTCTCTCTCTCTCTCTCTCTCTCTCTCTCTCTCTCTCTCTCTCTCTCTCTCTCAGTAATTTACCAAACTGATGTTCTTGAAGATTATGACTCAATACAAAATG
Organism: Erythrophleum ivorense; assembly: GCA_026724425.1. NCBI lineage: Eukaryota > Viridiplantae > Streptophyta > Magnoliopsida > Fabales > Fabaceae > Erythrophleum > Erythrophleum ivorense. The sequence goes on from JAIUCV010000003.1 coordinate 3,302,238, forward strand.
CTTTGTTTATCAAATGAGTCATTTAAAGTGGCTACATTTGATTTAATGACAAATATCATAAATAATTAAAAAAAATTAAATTTAAAATTCAATTCCGTCATATAATGCCCTATTTATCTAGTGAAAGAGTCAAGCCTCACTTTAATCAAGATATTATTTTATTTCTATACAATAGAAAGAATCACAGAAGATAATTGATACTCGTTTAAAATTATTGTGAATTTTTACTTATTTTAAAATAATTTTTTTACATGAAATTTTAAAAGAAATGTTATGAGAGAGAAACAATTTATATTTGACCAAATCATATAACAAACACTTGTATGAATATTTAAGAAGCAATTTGTATTCGGTAATTTAAAAAAAAACACTTTTAAATATTAAATTACAAAAAAAGGCATGTACATATTTGACATTGCAACAGAGGTTTGGTAAGATAATTGAGAATAACTATGATAAATAATAATTTAAGGTGGAGGTACGATTGTCTAAAAAATAATAATAATAATTTTACTTTTGCTACTATTTGTTTTAAATTTTTTAAATTTTCTGTTTCTTTTCCACAACAGAAAATTGCTTCTCGTTTTCCGTATAAACAACTTTTTATTTTGCAGAAGCTAATTCACCAAACACTTCTAAATCTTTAAATAAGTATTTTAAAAAATCAATTTTCTTTTTCCGAATAGAACGGCCAAAATAGGAACCGGATTTTAATTAAAATATTATTATATTTGTATACGTGAGTAAAAAGATAGCTAAAAATATAAATATCACTTGGTTTTTTAAGGTGGGGCTTGTAGATATTCAAAATAGGAACAGGGATAACGCGTAGTTCGCAGTAAAACAAGATTAGTATACTATTTTAGTATTTTTGGGCCCATCCATGAATTTATAATACATACTGCCACTAATAATGGTCCCAACAAAATCTTCAAATAATCTTTCTATAAAAAACTGTGACCTGATACCATTATAGACAAATGCTGACTGTGCCTTTCTTCGGCTTCATGTAAAGGACTTTGAAAATTAAGTATCATAAAAAAGAATAAAGACGAAGAAGAAGATCCAGTCACGTTTTCTTTGTTATTCACGTGTTACTGCTGGCTTATTCAACATTAAGAGTGTGAATTCACGTTGCTGAGTCTATAAGAATTAATTACAAAAACAATAAAATCACTGACCTGATGATCAATTCATTAGTTGATTGTTAAAAAAAATGATGAAATATAATAAACATATTGACATATCAATTTATAACTTATTATTATATATTTGATAACTTCTACTTAGCTAACCACTCTATTGTAACAATTTGTTGAAGGATTAGATTTAGATATAATTCTTTATATCTTTAATATCATATTTTTTAATTAAAACATAAAAATGTATATTTCTTCGATAATATTATTGCACTATAAAAATATACAAACAATTATACATATTGCACAAGTAATAAAGCAAAGAGTAGAATATTATTCTCATAAGCATTTATCAATAAGATATATATCAAGTATTAAAATTGTATACTTTAATGTAAATCAAACTAATAATAAAGAGAATTGGAAATGAAACTAAATTAAAGACACAAAAATAATAAATAAATGAAGATAATATTATAGACTAAATTAGAAGTCAAACTATTAGTATTATGATTCTCCTTAGTATTTCATAAAAAACTAATCAATATTTATTTACATTGATCTTAATGATAATTTTTTGCTAGCCTAAAATTCTAAATTACCTACATGTATTACAAAAAAAAAATTTAGTATCAACTAAAAAAATCGTCACTAAAGATATATTTTTGTGACAATTTTATTAGGTTGTTATTTTTATTTTGACAAAACTTTTAGTAGTGACATAAAAGAAGCTATCGTTGAAAATTTTTTGTAATGACATTTAGTGGCAACATTAATATGGTTGCCACTAAAAGATTAAAAAAAAATATTTTTTTTATCCAAAAATAGGGGTGACATTTGACTACCACTAAAATTCACTGTTCATAACAACTTTGATAAGTTACTATTAAAAGTTTGGCTAAATTTTTTTTTTGAGAGATTAAAAAATTTTTATGCCAAAATTTTTAGTGGCAACCAAATATTGTTACTAAAAGATCATTTTTAGTTAGTTTTAATAATTTTTTTTTATAGATCCAAACATTTTTGTATTCATTTTGTTTTCTAAAAATTTTTCTACCAAACTTTTAATAGCAACTTAACAACTTTTTATTTTTTAGTGTTAAAATGTTATTATTAAGATTTGAACTAAAGACTCTAAAACAAATTGTTAATATTTTAATTGATTATACTACAAGCTTCTTGTAGTTATGTTATGAATTGTTTAATATATATAAACTTCCACATAAAAGAATATAACCAATATATATTTATCATATATATAATATATAAAAACAACAAAACTAATATATATATACACACACACACTATTTATAATTATAACTATATTTTTAATTTCGTTAAATTTTTTTATTTCACAAATTACTTGTTCTAATTTATTTTTTAAAAACTCTTTTTTTTTGTTTTTTTATTTCTAATGATAGTGAAATCTTAATATAATTTAGGAAGCCAAGAAGTTAAATATTAAATATTTTAAAATTTTAATCGTGAGTATTTTTTATTTTAAATTAAAAATAACTTCTTGACATTTTAAAAAGCATACAGTTAGTAATGAAATATTTAAAATTTATTAATATTTATTATATTATATTTTTAACATATAAAGTTTAAGAAATATATTTAATTATTATAAGTTTGATCATAATTCAATCACAATAAGATTAATGAACTTTAAACTAGTGCCTCTATTAGTTTAATAACTAATCAAATTTTAAAATGTTTGCATATTTAATATTTATTTATTATTTAATATTATATGATAAAGGTTTTTAGGATTATAGATATATATATATATATATATCATATTTTCTAGAAAACAACTTTAAAAAATATAAAAATACTTAACTTAATCTTAAATTTTATCTTTTTTTTTTTTTTTTTCTAGTCACAAATCATATTTGTGTTTTCTTCTCTAGTACTTGTTCACATCCAAACTTCCATCTTCTCTCTTCATTCAACTCTTCTTTTTTTTTTTGTCTTCTTCAATCTTTAGATTTGCATGTTACGGTAAAGGCTTAAGGAAGAATGTTTTGTTTTATCTAGTAAATATAATAAAGTGAGTGCAAGATTTTAGTAATGTGGTCTTAAGAGTTTCTTTTTAATTATTTTTTATTTAATTTTAGAAGCTATCTAATCATTAATTAAAATTAAATAATAAACCAAGTAGATAATTTTATTATAAATATTTAATTTTTAATTAAAAAGATAATTACAAATTTATGAAAAGAATTTGTACATCATTGATTAAAAACTAATAATTATCCTATAAAAATAATGTTAATATTAATTTAAATAATCTCAAATAATATATTTATCACTTAAGCATTTTCTTTATTTATATATCAATTATCAATTGTGTTTTATTTATTCTTTATCCAATTTTATGAGTTATCTAATCATTAATCAATAATAAAAAATAAAAAAAAATATAATTTTATAATAATTATTCAATTTCTAATTAAAAAGACAAGTACAATTACAAATTTATGAAATAAATTTGTACAATACTTATTAAAATTTTAATAATTATTGCATAAAAATTAATATTAATTTATTTTAAATAATCTCAAAAGATATATTTATCATATTAACTATTTTTAGTTCCTAGAATAATTATTAGCAATTTGTTTTCAATTATTCTTCATAGCTATATATATTATATATTACGTTTTTACTAAAAATTTGAGAATAAAAACTTAAAAATTATTATTTTCATATGATAGCTTTATAAAGAAGATGTGATGTGTATTTATAAATTGATAAAAATTTAATTTCTAATTAATGAAATAATTATAAATTTATGAAATAAATTTTTATAATATTTTTTAAATATTTAAAAATATAACATCAAAGACACCTTACCCAATTAAATTGTTACATATTTTCTTAATTTTATTTCTATTATATTTATATATTGTAATGAAAAAGAAATAAAAATAAATTTGTACAATACTTATTAAAATTTTAATGATTATCTCATAAAAATTAATATAATATTAATTTAATTTGAAAGATCTCAAATAATATATTTATTAGTTAAACTAATCTTTTATTTATATATCAAATATCGATAGTTTCATTTTTTATTCTTTATCTAGTTTTAGAAGTTTTTAATCATTAATATTTTAATAATTATTTCATAAAAATTAACATTAATTTATTTTAAATGATATCAAAGAATATATTTATCACTTAAACTACCTTTTAATTTATATATCAATTATCAATAGCATTTTTTATTCATTCTTCTTCTTTTTTATTAGTAATCAATGTTGAAGCTAAGCCCTTGGAAAGGAATTACATAAGCCTAAAATGAGCAACTCCCTAAAAATCAACATTGAAAAGAGGAATACAACCATTAGGAGGATTTTACATAATATGAAAACCAAAGGAAAGGCAACTAGCAAAATTAGCACAAGTGTTGTAATTTCTATCTATTTAAGATAAGGTTGATTGTTGTCGTCTACTTTGTCTATAAGCTAATCATTAGTTACAAAATGAAAAATAAGCAAAATACATAATTCTATTTAATTTTTTAATTTCTAATTAAAATGATAATTATTGAAAGATAGATATAATAGAAATTAAATTACAAAATTTAAATTAAGAGTTAAAGAATATTTAGATAAAGATGACAAAATATTTTGACTATTATTAAATAATGTCTAGCATAAGATATATAATTTTTTAATGTTTTAATTTGTTGTTTATGACTACAAAAAATAACAACTTTTATTTCTAATTTATTATTATTAAATTAAAATTTTAAATTGTACCATTCAAACATCTAAGATTTAAATTTTAAGATTTAAAAACTAAATTAAAAAAGTCAACAAATATTTAAATAAAAATTGATATAGAATGTGAAAATTAAGGGGAAGGGAATTTGTAAAATTAACAAGCAAGCTTGTACTTTTATTGACTTTTCTAAAAAAGTGGTTGATCACAACTTCCTAATAGAAGGACAAATACCTTCTAATATTGGAAATCAGGCAATTACAAGATAATTACATATTTAAGAAATAAATTTGTTGAATATTTATTAATATTTTGATAATTATCTCCTAAAAATTAATATTAATTTAGTTTAAATAATCTTAAGGAATAAATTTATCACATAAAATATTTTTTATATAAAATTTATTGGTATTTTTTAATTATTCTTTATCCAGTTTTAAGAATTATCTAATCATTAATTAATAATAAAAAATAAATCAACTGGATAACTTTTATTATAGTTGTTTAATTATTATTTAACAAGATAATTAACAATTTATGAAATGAATATGTTCAATATTTATTAAAATTTACATAATTATCTAAAAAATGACACCATTATTTAACATCCTTCATATTGATATTTGAACTTCAAAAACTTTCATCTCTTAATCTTACTTTGACCCCTAAAATTTAAATTATCTCATAAAGACAATATAGTTGCCTTGTTTGGTTTAGGGTTAAGGTTGATATATAGGTTTAATATAGATAATAAATCCTAAATAAAAAGATTAAAAATAAAAATATAAAATTGACTAAATTAAATAATTAAGACAAATAAAAAATAACTAAAATAAAAAAATATATGTAAATAAATTATTTTCCATTATTAATATTAAATAATTATATTGGTTATATTTACATAAATCATGTCTTTAAAATGTTAAGGTTAGTCATCTTTTTTTTTTGGATACCTATAAGCAAATAAAAATGGCTAATGTGGATGTTGATCATACTTGTAAAATGTCTATTTATATATCCAATATGCGTATTCATTAATATTGATGTGGAGACTAAATTCCACTCTCCATAAGATAGGGCTTAGTCACATCAAAAACCACCTTACAATTATCTTAATAGAAACTAATAAAAAAATAATTTTTTTTTGAAATTATAAAAATGTAATCATAAACTTTTCATTATAATTATTACAAAATTTAAATTGGGGGAAATCCAGGATAATTTTACCTTCATATTATATGGATATGAATTGTGATGTGGCATGGATAGTTCATATGCAGGCATCCTCGTATCCATCTAGCCATTCATCCTTTTACGAAAAAGACAATAAAACCCTAGTTAACCCCTTGACACAATTCCTGGAAGATAGCCTCCAAAGTCCCACTTCTCTCTTCTTTTAAAAGTGTGTTTGGTTGGAGTTTTTGGAGGAGAGAAAAAAAAAATTTTTTGAAAAAAAAAAAGAAAAAAAAATATTTTTTAAATTATAATTTACTTTGTTATTTATTAATTTTTTAATATATTAATATTTAATAAAAATTAAGATAATTTTTTATATTAGAAATTAAAAATAAAAAATTAAAAATTAAATTTTTTTAAAAAGAATATTAATATAAATAATTTTTTTTATAAAAAATAAAATTAAAATAATATAAAAAAATTTATCTAAATATAATTATCTTCTTTTTTTTTTAAATCAAATAATAATTTATTTTTTTATTTTTTTATCTCTCTCTCTCAACTAAACAAAATTTATTAAATCCTCCCCCTCACCTACCCGTCGATCCAAACGGAGCCTAAAGGAGAAGATCACTCATTATTCTCTAACTCCAACTAAATCAACTTACACTCACTCACTCTAAACACCGAATGGAGCCATCGTATCGCACCGGCCAATAGGCAGCAGAGGCGACAGTGGCACTATCTCTTTGCAGACTAACCTCTTCACTCGGAGTGATTTCTTTTTTCCTCCATTCTTGAACTTGAATTGTGGCTCCTGATGTTTTCATTCCTTGTTATTTCAAATTAATGAAATTGCTACCCAACTTCTCTTCATTGTTTGTTATTTTGTCTCTTTCGGAGAATAAGCCCATGGATGAGAGAGATTTGTATTACCCTAGTCAATAGTTACTCCTTGACAGCCAGCTTTTCTTCATTATTTGTGTCTCACAGAGACTTGGGGGCATATAGCTTGGCGTCCTATCTATCTGCAATGACCATATAGTTTACTAACGTCGTGGGGTATGATTTTAGGTTGTATTATTTTTTCCTAAATTTTTTCTCCTATATTGAGCACCTAACAACTTCAAGGTCTCCAGAGGTCAGAAAATGCTCATAGACTTTTCTAAAATTGCTTGTGAACACTCTTCTCTTCCGTCTTCCTATGTGTAGTGATTGACTTTGGGCTTTTGGGGTTGTCGGAACTGCAATATCTGCTGGGCCCTTATCCATTTTAGCCACCCTTAGTAAAAAATAATGCCTTTGCTACTTCTTCCTTGCCATTTAAAGTTCCCTCTTTTTAGGATTAAAATGCATACAAAATAGCAAAAAGAAAATGTCATAGTCCTGAATTATGCAAGTGATTGAGTGGGAACCTAATTTTTTCGATTGTTCTCCACCTCATGCAGCGTCGCTTTCTCTTTTCACTACACACACAAATTACACCATATCCCTAACTTGTACTCCCAAATCTATGTTTCATTCCTATTGCCATTCCTTTATTATTATTATTTTTCTTTTCTTGTCAAAATTTTCAGAAGTCTTGAAAGGATATTGTTGGGCATAAGGTAGCTTTGCTTCTGCTCCACTGAACATGAGTATAGCAATAGAGGGGTTGATAGTGTCAGATGCTAATCTAGTTGTGTATGTTCATCCTTCAAAAAGTAACAAGGTTTCCCAAGTAATTCTCAATGAGCTCAGCTCTTTGCTTTTCACATAAGTTATCTCGCCTTTTGATTTTATATTTTGGAAGGATTTATGAATGCAAATATCATTTATGTTATGTTCAAGGACGTGATTGTTGATGAAACTTTAGTTGTCATAGGTGCCTTAGTGCACTTACTTTGTATTGTATGCATTCAAAAGTTCTATTTATAGTTTGGTTGATGAGAAAACATGGGAGACTGATAGAGACCAAACTCTAGGATATATCAAATCAGTAAAGCAGAGCATAAAATGGAGAATAGGAGTGAATTGAAACTCTGAAATGCCACAAAACCAGATTTCAAGCTCCAGACTAATGGAAAAAGAAATTCGCTGCGGTAGAGAACTAAACCAAAAAAATGTTGAGCTCTAGCACAATTTGATTTTGCTAGATACCTCCCCAGAACCGCACAAAACTCCCTTGTCTATTCCCTTCCTCCCTTCATCCTTATTTCCTGATAATAGATTGTCTAACTAACTCCTTCTGCTGGTGCACACACTCAACTATGACTTAAGCTCCTTTTTTAATTCCAGTTCTTTCCCTACCATCAGTCTTACATCTCCTCTCATGCACCTTAATGATCATTATTCCATTGGTGACAATGTAAAACCACCTGGACTTTGTTATTCCTAGTTGTCTCATGAAGTAGCAAGGATTGTTGTGCATATTTCTGTATTTAGAGTTGTATGCTCAATTTTTATTGATTTAATATGATAATCTGCTGGATTGTCTTGCAATTTTTGTTGATATTTTATTCGCTGCATACTGATTATATTTTTACTGGTTTAGAAAAAGGTTTATGGTAATGTTAGGTGTTGGCATTTTTTAGCCCTCTCTTATTAATTCTCTGCGAGAGATGTGCAATAAATATGTGGTTTTATATATTTGAAAATTACAAAATTGCAAAAGTATATATGTGTAGCATAGTGCTAAGCATAAGTTTACTATTGAGTTTAAATTTAATTTTCTTGTATCATTAAAATGTCATGGTTTAAGTATGCCAATGGGCTTATGTTGCTTGTTTTAGAATACTGTGTAGAATTATAACCATGCCTATGCACTCACACTCCTATATATAATGTTATTTTGGTTATGTTGTCCTTGCAGGTTCAGTGAAATCTTCAATGGAGTTGTGTTGGCCTATGATGTCAACTTTCTTGATAAATGTGCAAAAATTCTTTCTGGAGTTCATCCTTATTTTGGTGTTAGACTAAAGGCAAATTGTTACTTTTTTCTCCAAAGGCAAATATGCTTTTAGGTAATTCACCTGTTGTGATTTATGAGTCATGACTGTTATTATTTTATAGTTGCTTGGTTATATCAGTCTAGAAAATTAAGGAATGAAATTAGTTTTGTCCAGATTCTTCTGTTTTATTTTATTTATTATGTTCTTATTTTGCCATGGTTTAATTACATCCTATGTTTTTTTAGGACCACTATGTTTCCTTGCTAATTTTGTTAATTGATTGTTGCTTTTAGAAGGGAAGGTAGTTAAGCTTACACAAGACTCTATTCATGCCATTGTGCTTGGCTTTTCTTCTGCAATTATAACTGACAAAGACATCAGGGAAGAGTTCATACACAAAATTGTGAGTACCTCGCCTTGATATTCAATCGTATCTATCTATTCTCTTTAAAGTTATGATTGTGATTTTAGTAATTAATATTAATGTAGTCCACATGTGTGCTGTGCATGTTTATAATAGAAACATGGACAAGGTAGGTACACAAGCAGATTGTATAAGCAGCATGTGATAAAGGTTGGAACCATGATACCCTTTTTAGTTGAAAGGTGACTATGCTAATGCTACTTCAAACAAGATTGCTTGTATTCAATGCATTTTTATGTTGCCGAAGAATCCATTTCAATGGAGTATGTTAGGCTTAGTTTGTGTCTTTGTCTACATGTTAGAAAGTATAGGTTTTGCAAATAATCATTGGCTGAAATAAGTGGAATTGATTTTCCCAGTCTTAAGATATGAGGGATTTGTGTTCAGTCTTCCTAAATGTGTTTCAAAGACCCTTTGCTTGGCACCTTGGACAAAGCATAATGAACGTCAGTGTAACTTAAGGAATTTAAAAGTCATAAATAATATGATCTGCTAGAATTAAGTGATTGTCATTCTGTCTATGTTGTGAAAAATGCTATTGTCATTCTGTCTATGTTGCAAATTGTGTCACTAACATTTTCCCCCTTTATTGGCGTTACTAATTTATTATCTTCTATATTAATATGTTTCTGGGACTTTTTGATGTCTTGGTCCAACAATGAATCCCTGAAAAAAAAAATACAAATTGTCTTGGTATGAAAAAGTAGGTAGATATATAAAAAAAAAGTATGATAGTAGGTAAAAATGATATTGTTATAAAATTGATTGAGAGTTTAAATTATTATTTTTTCTTTTAAGTTAAAGCATATATATTACTTTATTAGATGTATAGAGTATGAAATTAGATTAAACTCAATATGAGTAATCAGAAATATGAAATAAATTTTAAAAAACTAAAAAAAAAATTAGTGGCAATCAAGGTTGTTGTTAAAATTATTTTAAATTAAAAAACTTTTAGTGATGACCAAAGTTGCTATTAAAAGTAAGCACACTTTTACTTATCATCTCATGTGCTCTCATTAAAAAGGTCACTTTCAGCCGTGACTATTGTCGCCACTAAAAGTCTTGCTTTAGTGGCAATCTCTATAAGACACAAATTGATGGACACACCTTTGGTGGCAACATTTGTTGCTACTAAATAACATTACGCTATGGTGACTTTTTTTGTCGCCACCAAAGGTCTTTTGCTAGGGGGGTATTAGTCTCGACTCAATGGTGACCAAGTGACTTTTTAACTTTAGCTGCGACAAAATTGGTTGCTAAAGGCCTTTTTTTTTTGGGTAGTAAAGCATCTTTTAAATTGCCTATAGATATTCCACAAACCAATTCATAGTTTCTTATACAAGTAATTAAGAGACATAACTAAGAATAGGTTATGTGAGACCGGTAAGTATATTCTTATCCTATAAGCGAATCACTTCATTCAACATTATAACCTTCATGTACTTACATTATCCAATTCAATTCCTTTCCCAAGTTCATTTAGGCTACACACATCATCTAATGATTTTCACACATTTAAAAGTATGAAGAATAAAGAATGAGTAAGCGAATTATATCATTAGTTCACCACAAAATAATAATAATAACTTAGCCATTATTATTTAAAAATCATGATTAAGCCAATGCTTAATCACAATTTCATTAGTCATGGTTAAGCCATTGCTTGGCTTAGACATAGTATGGTATAACCATGGCTAAGCCATTAAATGGCTTAACCAATATTATCAAATAATTGTGGCTTTATTTGATAACTGTGGTTAAGTCATTGGTTTAGTCATGTTTTTTTTTTCCCTAACTGTGGCTAAGCCCATTAAATGTGGCCTTTTACCTAGTCCCTTCCTCCCCTTCTAATATGCATTTTTCTTTTTTGTTTGTTTCGTTCCTTATTACTTGCTACCCATGCTATTTGATCACCTTTCTCCTTTATTGTTGCTTGCTATCACACTCTCCTTTCTTCTTTATTGTCGCTCGCTATCTCCTCCATGTCTAAAGAGCTATCTTCCTTTGCCACTACAAAGGTGTCCACGAGCTATGTTCCTTACCTGTCAACCCCTTCCACGTCATCGTCACCTTTTGTGTTGTTTTCATCCTTCAAGTAACTTCAAAGTTTATGATTGTAAATATGTGATTGTGGTTGGGCAATAAAGGACTTTAGCAATATATATTTTCCATATAAAAATTTAAGTTAAAAATTAATTTTATGTAGTTGACTAGAACATTTTTCATGATTTAAGGTTCATAATGTTATAGATTTGAATACAATAAATATGTACTAACTAGGCACTAATATAATTGGTATTCAATTTATTCTATTGTATTTTTATAAGGGAAGTTATTTTTTTTAGCATTTTCATTAACAAAATTGAAAGTGTGTTTAGTAACAAGCTTGCACATAATTTTTTACTTGTCCATGTTCATATATATATATATATATGTATATGTATATGTATATGTTAAGCACCACAAAAAAAAAAAAGGAAAAACAGAATCCACTCTGGATCATGTGAATAGCTGTGTGAAGCACTTTAGAAAGAATAAGGAATTTTTACCTTTTGGACATGAGTGGTCACAGAAAGAAGCAAATCTTGGTGAATCAAAGCCTTTCCAAAAGCAAAATTGGCAATCCTATCTAATCCTTGGTTTGCCATATTGAGTTTCCCTATACTTAATTGAAAAACTAATTGATTTGAAATAAAAAAAACATATAATTCATGTTTCAAACAAAGAAGCACAACTCTTTAATATGGTCTAGCCATGACAATTAATTTTTTTAGATTACTTTTTATCTATATTTCTCTAAAATGTTTAATTAGGGCTTTGAAAATTCTAGCAAACCACTCAGAGAGAATAATTGGACCACATTATGGTTCATATATTAGAAAATTGATAAATGTGACCTATGAGTTTGTTAAATTTTTTGGTCTATATTAAAAAAATTTAAAAAGAGATGAAAGGCCGAACTTTTTTTTTTTTTGCCTTTTAAGGTGAATATGAAATCTAAAATGCATTTCATTTTAATTAGTAATGAAAAAGGGATCAAACTTTACAAGGACACTATTTTTTTAGCATTTGTAAATTTAATGGTGGTAATGTCACTTGTCATGGTGGTTCAATTTTACTCTCATTTGTAAATTTAGGAACGACTTTAATAATGGTGAGTACAATTTCATTGGTAGGTAATTAAACTGTCATTTGAATTTCATTGGTAGGTAATTAAACTATCATTTGAAGTCCCTTAATTTATTTTTTTCGAAAGGATATTAGATTATATATTTTTTTAAAAATGTAAACATTATAAGTTTTTCTTGTCTTTCTTAATTAATTCTTTAAATTTATATCTAACATCTTTATATTCTTACCTAATTACATCATATATTGGTTTGATTTGAACTTTGAGCATATCCTAATTCTTAAACACATAAGAATATATGTTAACATACATGCATGATGATTCAAAGTTGTTTTTACCTCTAATGCATACAAGGAAAGGTAGTACCTATAAGTTAAGTAGTGAAATCTTATTATCTTTATTGATAGCTAATCACTTAGGGAGGCATTTTCTTTTTAAATATTAAATAATTAAAGGTCTTTTTTAAGTTATAGAAATGGACAAGTCTTGGGCCATTAAGTCTTGGAATACTCATAAATATTTAGATGGATTGAATGGATTTCTAGACTTTGTATTTGCCAATAAGAGTGTTGAGGGTAAAATAATATGTCCATGTTCTAAATGTTGATTTAAGAAATGGTAGATTAGAGAAATTGTGTGTGACCACTTAATTCTTAAACCATTCCCACAATGATATATTTTTTGGGTTAAATATAGGGAGAGACTTAGATATTAACCTACGGTTGATACACATATTGATAACGAAAATAATGAACTATACATTCAAGCATCAGAAGCTCAACAAGTATATTATCTAGAAGATGAACTAGATAAAGACTAGAGTATGGCCAAACATTTTGTAAAGTTTCACATTGGAGAGGAAGGTCTTGGGTTAAGATTATATAAGTGGGAGTCGTACTCTCCCTGCCAATGATGCGTTTTCTCGCAGAAGGGAGGAATAAAACCCTAGCAATGGAATCTAGTTTTGGACATGGCATGGCCTTAGTCTAAGACCTTTTTTTTCAATGTAGGACTTTACATTCCACCCTCCTTTTGGGACTAACTCATCATCGAGTTGCACATGTGGTTAGGCCGGCTTTGATACCACCTCCATAGAGAGCCTGCAGCAATATTGTCCCAATCCAGCCATGTCCAAAATTGGGTTTTGTTGCCGGGGTTTTGTTCCTCCTTTCTACAAGAAAATGTATTGCTGGTGGGGAGAGTACCACTCTCACTTATATGGCCTTAACCTAGAACCTTTCTCTTTGATATAAGACTCTATAATCAACATAGGCAAAGTTGATATGCCTAATATTAATAGTCCTCTGCCAAGTCTATCAATAATGGTAGATATCTAAGTTACTTAGATCCTGTTAATCCACTTAATTCATCCATATCACTTACTCCTAACGTTCTTGATTTCCCAACCATCTAGCTAATTTTGGATGTTAACCTATTTATAGATGATGCCTAAGAGTAACTTGAGTAGCTTGCATAAGCCACATAACAACCATAGAGATAAAATTGGTTGGTTGAGGTTATTTGGTAAGTAAATTAATAAGTATCTTGATACTAATTTGCTTATTTCTCATTTATTTACTAACTTTAATTCAATAGATGAGAAGGAAAAGTGACGCATAAGTAGATGATTGTATATGATGTTTGGGCCCTTTATCTTGGGTAGAGGGTCATGGTATTATAAAGTGATTCCTTCTAACTAATTGAAGATTGTGGTAGATTGGTTAGTGTTTTTATGGGTTTGGTTGGGACTGGCTTTCAATCATTTTCGCTTATTTACTTATATTAAAGGAATATTTAAAAGAGTACAAAGATTATATATATATATATATATAACATTATTATTTAGATAATAGCACACTGAGTTAATATCTCTACTAACTATTATATTTTAGACTAAGTTTGCATTGATAGCGTGCACAAGAGATATATTTTACAGTCATTGGGAATTAGGTGGAGACATGCATGATATGAATTATATAAAAATGATGGGACTCAAAGGCATCCCAAATGACATAGACAAGGATCATTAGGCATCATTTATAAACCATCGTTTTAGTGAGCAAGTCTTAGTCAATCACACTTATTTTTTGAGATATACCTACTCTTAGATGATTTTATTAATATTTTTCTTAATAACTAGGAAATTGCAAAGAAAAACAAATAAAATAAAAAAGTTAGCTATGTCACATATTAGTGGATCAAAAAGCTTTGCATTAAAAAAACTGAGATGGTAAATTTAATTTGATAAACAAGTCATTTGAATTTTAAATGTAATTTGAGATACATTACATGTGTCTTTATATTTGCAGGAAGCTAGGGTTCTAGTCACACAAGCATACATATGGACTACAGTCCATAAACATGATAATAGATCTTACATCAACGACGAAACTAAAAGTGTCTATGTAAGTGTTTGAATGATGTGAGTATTGATTTTTGATTTTGTTGATGAATGCATTTATTTTTCAACTAATTTATTGCATTCCATTTAAATTTGCAAGAATGAATTGCTGTGTTTTAGTTCAGAGACTTTTATTCGGAAGAAATTTCAAATGATGATTCATTGGCCAGGAATGGATTTGGCGTTTACCCATCCTAAGTATTCAAATGTCAGGCTTATTGGAGTTCGTCTGGACCTTTGTACATATATAATAAGTTACTTAACTTCAAGTACAAATAGCTAAAAGAGATGAGCAACCACGACAAGCAAAGGCTAAAAATGATGTAATTACTGAGTAACAATGACAAATAGAAGCAATTATGACATTTATACTTTAAAGTTTTTAGGATATATTGCCACGAAGCTTGCAACCATACAAGCTTGAGGGATAATTTTTTAAATTTCTATTCTAGTTGAACCATGCATATGAATGTTTTTATTTTTTATTTTTAATTTCTTACTAATAATATTTTATTTTGAATTTTAGGGAACTAATAATCAAAACAATGAACATCTACTTGCTAATGATAGTTATTCCCTATAAGAATTGACATATTGTTTGGATATACTTTATAATTACATTTGTATTAACTTATTTGTAGATTAATGAAATATGAATCTATTGGCAATTTTAATAGCATATGGTTGTTGTTATTGTTAGATATATTGTTAAAAATTTTTGTTATTGAATTAGTTACTAGATATATTAGTTAAAAATTGTTATTACATATTTGTGGGGAAAAAAATTTCGATCAAATAGTTTATTTTAAAATTTAAAAAAAAAATTAGAAACAACAATGAAAACCACTACCTTAAAATGAATATAGCCATAATTTTATAAATTGTTGCTAACGAGGTTTAGCCATGGTTATTATAACTATGGCTAGAACTTAGTATAGACATGGTTATAGTAGTCATGGCTTAAAAGTCAAAATAATAGTAACCATAACTATGCCTTGTCCTTTATAATAATTATGGCCAAGTCAAGCCCTCTCTACAATTATAGAAAATCATGGCTAAGGCAATTATTGAAATTGTGGTTAGCATATAACTTAGCCATGGCTTTATTAGTGGTTTCTAAAAACCATAGTTAAAGTTTTCCTGACGAATGGTTTAACCACAAATTTTTTAACTATGGCTAAACAACTTAACCACGGTTAAGACCATGGCCAAAGCTACTAAAAAACCTAGTTAAACCTGTGTTTTTTTATAGTGATTGCATGTAAAGAGAGTAGTTTCAACTTACTACAAATTAGAGTTTATCATAATTTTAGATTAAGATGTTTAACTCATAAATATAATATAACCCAACATCAAAATCAGAGGAAACAACAAAGGCATGTGGAATACAGAGAAAAGAAAAGGAATAGACAAAACTAGAAAATGATCTTCGCTTATCTTCAACCCAAAGTTCTCTTCGATTCCTAAGATGCTTCTTGAACTCTCAAATAACCCAAAATGTTCGCCTCCTTTTCAAAGTATCGAAACCCCTCTTTAAAACTCTCAATTAGAGTTTTAAAACACTATGTTTTGTGAAATTGTGACTAGTAGCATGATGCTGTAATTTTTTTTCAACACCACTTTTAGGCGTCGCAGTGCTGGAATGTGTTATGTAAAATTTTGTTTCTAGGCGTTGTGATGCTCAAATCTGTCACTATGATGTTGAAATTCTTCTAGTAACACTTTTAGGCACTGCATCTCTGAATGGAGTCATGATGCCAAACCCCTGTTTTGCTTTAATGATGCATTTTTCATGTGTTTTGACAAATAGACTCAATTTACAAATAATAAATAAATATAATAATAAGCATGTTTTCAATAAACTAATTTCTTTTGTTATAAATAAGTTTTAAAAGTTGATAATGAAACAGGAAATAATGTAGAAATCCAAGCAAGTACATCAGGTTTTCTTAACACTTGCGGATGTATGAGTTATAACTCTTGGATCAATAAAATCAATTTCTAAAATGTTAGACTTAATCAGCCTTTTCTTTAATTACTTTTCTAGTGTATTAATTTCTCAAGCAAATATGCTCCTCTCACGTAATGGCTAGGTGGCCCAATCATATTTTGTACGTAGGCCTTGACCCAATTGGTGGTCCCACTCCAACTGCAACGCTCGGCCGAATCACTCCTTGTTACACCCACTAACAAGTAAACAACTGATTGAATCACATTTCTAATTTCCCATGATTTGCTTCGTTTGTTAAATATGGATTCGGTAACTCCCTTATTATAAATAGATCATCCATTTCTTCGACAATAGCCAAACCAAATACCCTTGTCTAGCTGCAATCATTTTTCTTCTCCTTTTTCTGAGAACAGTTTTCTCTGCAAGATGAGTAGTAATGGACATCGCGCTCTACACATATTCTTCTTCCCTTTCTTAGCTCAAGGTCACATAACTCCAATGGTTGAGATGGCCAAACTATTTTCCTCCAGAGGGGTGAAAGCCACCATAATCACCACTCCTCTCAACGCTTCTCTTATTTCAAACGACGTCCTTCACATCCAAACCGTCAACTTCCCCTGCGTGGAAACTGGTTTACCCCAAGGATGCGAGAATCTTCACTCAGTTCCCTCCCAAGATCTGATTCCCACCTTCTTGAAAGCCACCACGATGCTTCAAGAACCACTCGAGCAAGCCTTGTCACAGTCCCTCCCAGATTGTATCGTTGCTGATATGTTGTTCCCTTGGGTGACTCGTTCTGCGGCTAAGTTTGGGATTCCTATGCTTGTGTTTCATGGGACTGGTTTCTTCTCCTTGTGTGCTGTCCAATGCATGACACTCTACCGGCCGTACGACGATGTTGCTACGGATTCGGAGCTCTTTGTGATTCCTAGTCTTCCTGGTGAAATTACGATGACCATGGCAAATTATGTTATGAGGAATGAGGAGCCTGAAATGATGAGTTTCCTTGAAGCATCCGAGGAATCTAATGTTAGGAGCTATGGGGTGGTTGTTGACAGCTTCTATGAACTTGAGCAGGATTATGTTGATTATTACCGGTATGTGTGGAAGTTGAAACTCCTCTTTTGAAGCATTGAATAAGAATTAAAACTTCTGACATGAAGCACACGTTAGATTTTAGACTAAACTTTTCTCGGTTGAGATTTATTAAAATTATACAATTTTTTATTTTAAAAAAATATATTTTAATCTAATTTTAAAATTTTTTTACTAAAATATCCTGCATAAAAAATATGTAAGAGTGATAAATGAAGAGTATTTTAATTAAAATATTTAAAATTAGATTAAAATATAGCATAATTTTTATTTTTAAAGAGATTTATATATTTTTTAAAAATAGAAGAAACATTTATATGAATTAAATAAAATTTAAGAAAGATTTGTTTAATTTACTTTAATTAAAATTAGAGTCGTATGACTTAACAACTCATGTCAATTTTTTTTAACTAATGTTTAAATGAATTATTTTATTTAAATGGTTTTGCGATAGGTATAAATTGTAAATTTAATGAAATTCACTTATATTGTTAAGTCATAATAATATCTTTTTCTAATGTTATCTCAAAGCAATAATAAAAGATAAAGAAGTCTTTTTGTCACCAAATATTTCTGGATGCTAAAATCTAACCGAAGGATTTTAAAATTACAGTCATATATATATATATATTTTAAAAAACTTAATTTTACATTAATTTACATTCCAAGCATACTTTACAGGAAGGTACTCGGAAAGAAAGCATGGCATATAGGCCCTGTTTCTCTCTGTAAAAGGGATATTGAAGAAAAAACAGACAGAGGAAAGGAAGCATCCATTGACAAACATCAATGCTTGAAGTGGCTTGACACAAAGAAACCCAACTCAGTCGTTTATGTTTGCTTTGGAAGTTTAACAAGCTTCCCAGAATCTTAGCTCAGAGAGATTGCAATGGGTCTTGAAGCTTCCAGCAAACAATTCATCTGGGTGGTGATGAAAAGCAAGAAAGGTGAACAGGATAAAGAAGACTGGCTCCCTGAAGGACATGAGAAAAGAATGGAAGGTAAGGGACTAATAATAAGAGGCTGGGCACCTCAAGTGTTGATTCTTGAACACGAAGCAATTGGAGCGTTTGTGACTCACTGTGGTTGGAATTCAACGTTAGAATCAGTTTCTGCAGGAGTGCCTATGGTCACTTGGCCTAATTACGCCGAGCAATTTTACAATGAGAAATTGGTGACTAACATACTTAAGATTGGGTTTCCCGTCGGTGCTAAAAAATGGTCCAGATTGGAGAGAGACAGGATCGAATGGGATGCAATAGAAAAAGCTGTGAAGAGGATAATGGAAGGGGAAGAAGCTGACGAAATGAGAAATAGAGCAAAGATGCTTGCTCAGAATGCAAGGATGGCCATAGAAAAAGGTGGATCATCCTACTCCAGTTTGGATTCTCTTATTGAGGAGTTGGCTTTGCGTTGCCATTGATGCATCCTGAAAATTGTATTCTCTTAAAAATTACTAAATAAAGTCCAAGTATTTTTTTTTTAAGACTTCTCGATTTTAGTAGGCTTATTTTGCTGAATATATGTCAAGGATGGCATATTAGACAACAACAATAATTATGGAGTAAGCTTCAAGCATTAATTTTTCATATAATGAAAGCTGGCAAACCTCCCTCTCTATACATACATACATACATATATATATATATATATATATATAAAAGAACCCCTTGTGTGCACTAAGTACACATATACAACAAATCTTACATATACTAATCAAATCTTAACTATTAAATATATGCGTATTTGGCATGTCTGTATATGTATGTGTATATATATATATACACACAAAGCATTATTTCCTTTCAATGACTATTCACAAGTCACATTGGTTTTGACTTTGCTTTGAGCATCGTGTTCTTTTTTTTCCCCCTTATAATTCTTATCTCCGTCTTTTTTTTTTTCCCCTGTGATTGCTTCCCTTTATTTTTATTGATTTATGTGCTATGCAAAGGCCACTTACTAGTTTATATTTAAAACTTACAACATATCATACCAAAGTCATCAATAATAATTTGTTTAGAGAAAATTATGACTTAAACCAAAACTTTTGGAGCACAAGCAACTTGTTTCTATGATTAAGGGACAAAGTTTTTTTTATTAATTATTTAATGTAGCTCTCAATATAAAATTTGGAGAGGAGATTTTCTAAATCCAAGTATCCCATTGGAATTTTGAATCTAGATTTTGTAAACCCATGAAATTATAACACTGCCGTTATCATTGATCTAAACAAGATCTTCATTTATTAAATTTCTACATCGGCAAGTCTTTTGTCCCATCCATTGTTTGCGCTGTAATCATAAAAAAGTAACATTAGGGTAAAAAATTAATTTTTGGTTTCCATTTTATGAGTTAAAAAAGGAGTAGGTAACAGTTCTTTAAGAATGAGGATTTTTTCAAGTCCTAAATATAATTAAGTTTAAGATAAAAGTGTCAACGAGGTATAAAATTAGAAATACAAAGTCTGTAAATAGAAATAGTTATTGAATTTAATTGCAAAGTCTATAAATTGAGTATGACTTGATTAAAAATTGGGTTAGAAGCAGCGAACAAAACGTTAAAGAAAGTGATAAATAAAGTTGGTAAATAATTAAAAAATAAAAAAATATATAAAATAAAAATTTTAAAAAGTTTCGGTGTATTTTGCATTGTGCTCATTTGTTCCCAATTTATAACTCCCTGTGTTATGTACGTTCTCCATCAGGCCATATCTTTGATTATTGCCCTTATGTTTGTTTGATAGCTTAGTGGTGCAAATCATGGAGTTCAACTACCTTCAGAGATTGCTATTTTATTGGATTCATACCTTTTTATTTTTTCGATGTTATGTCATTCGAGGCGTGGGTTTTTGGCTGATGATAGTACTTTGGTTAATAATAAGGTTTTCAGCTGACTTATGTCATGACTTGTATATTTCAACTATATTCTTTAATTGAATTTCATCAGCTTATCTTAGACGTTTAGCTATGGATGGCATGCACCCTTATGATTTTTGTACTAACAATTACTAATTTTTCTAAAAGCTAGCAGTTTATGAACATCAACAATTTTATTCTCTAACCCATTAAATATTTAGTACGGAAATAAATGAAATTAATAAGAAATAAAGCAATAAATGGATACTTTTATAGTTTTATTATTGGTTATAAATTTTAGAAACTATAAAGAATAATGATATATAAGGAGATAATTTTGTTCACTCATTTTCCCTTAAAGACAATAATTTTTGCTTTCTTGTAAATTTAAAAATAGAGAAAAATGTTAAATTTTATTTTATTGATTAACATTCTTGGCTTTTCCCCTCATTTCTTTCTTCAAGTTTCATATTTTAATTCCTTACATGTGTTGAAAAATTGGATGATTTTACGTGCGAATTAAAATTCAAAAGTGATGAATCAACATCAAATAATATCGATCTAGTAATTTTAAATTAAATTCCTACCACTATATAGAAAAATAAATATTCACAAAAGGAAAGAACAATTGACATTTAACATAAAAAACCCTCTAATGCTCGGGCGAAAAACATAAGACAATCTCCGAAAAATTTTTACTATTTCAAGGATATATAATTATAGATCCTCATCACGCTTTCTTATTAGAAGAGGTACAACAATTATAGTATACTGTGATAAACTTTTTATTTAAATAGTATAATTCTTTGTTATTCGAGTATAAAATAGCCCTAGATGACATTGAAAATTTTTCAGGCACTGCATCTCTCTTCCTTTTATCTCTCTACCTTGCTTGGCCTATTTTTCTTTTTTTGGCTACTGCTTGACTGTATCAAACAAATGAAAAATACTTTCATTTATAATTGTGAGTAATTTATACCTCCCAATTCCTCTTGATATATATAATCTTGGATGCATCTTTCCAAATTGGGTTTGCAGGAATATATTTCAGATCGGTCAATAACGTGCATAAGCAGAACTCACTGAAAATTGGTGGTCTTTGCTTGCAAACCAAGCAATCTCATCATGCTCCGTGCCTTCTAGATGAGCGTTTAGATGTCAAAATCTGTTTACGAGCATCATTAGGAAGCTTATAACACGTAGCTCATCAATCTTCCAAGGTAATTTCCTCTACAAGATGGATAATACTGAACATCTCGTCCTCTCTACAAGTATTCCATCATTAATATTCAGAAAAGTATATATCTATATATGACATGTCTAGTATTGAAAATAGATTTATAAAATACATATATACTACACTTTAAAGAACAAAATACATAATAGATTACCATTTATTATAAAATTAATTATTCAATTTTTTGTAAAGTATATTCCTGAATGTTTGGAAATTATTATTATTTATTTACTCACTTATAATTCACTCTCCAAAATACAGTCTCTACAATTTTTTCGGGGCCAAATATTCCATCTCTACTATAAAAGATTCAAAATCCTTTGAATAATATCCAATTGTAGTTCAACTGTGAAAATTTTTTTAAGTAGAGCTTTCAAATTTTTATGTTATTTGGTGGTGAAGTTTTATTAATATTCAAGGATCGCAGAAAGGCTTGGTATATTGTATAGTCATTAATTGACAAAGCAAAATGGTACTCTAGAAAAAACAAAAATTACCCTATCCAAATCACAAGGAAAAATAAAATTATAATATAACCATTAGAAGTTTGAAAGATAGAGAAAACTAATATAGATGCAGAGTTAGCAATTAGAATCTTTTCTAAAATTGGAGTTTTGAAAGACATATTGCAAGGTAATCCTAAGTCAGTAAAGATGTTGTATTATGGTGTGAATTTGAGTCACTTCTCCCATTGTTGGGTTAGGTGGCAGCTGAGGAAATTAGTGGGCGAAGTGTGTGTGTGTGTGTTTTTTTCATCCCTTTTAATTTTCTATATTTTTATCCTTAAGGTATTTTTTTGTCCATTGTTATTTTAAAAATATAATTTTTGTTTTAAAATTTTTTATTAACTCCATCAAAAATAGGACTTAAAATTAGCCTAAAGTGTATAATAATTTTTTGTTTTAAAAAAGATTTATATATATTTTAAAAATAAAAGAGTAATATGTATAATTTACTCTCTTTTTTTGTCTAAAAGTAATCAAAAAGCACTATTCATTTTCCTAAATGAATTGAACCAGAGCTCCTGAACTCTCTCTCATGGCAGACCTCCTAAGTAGAAAACGAAGAGGAGATCTTGTTGTTTGGTGCTGTGTGAGGGTGACACGGAAACAATACCAGAATCAAAATTTTACATTTGAATATAAATGTCGCTGAAGCATTTCCGCTATGATAGCTGTATGATAGGTGACAACATCCTCATGTTTTGAGAGCTTAGATTTCTGATAGTGAAAGGCAATCGAGAAACCAAAAGGTGAAACCCACGTTCACACGATTGAACGACAATTTAAATCAAATTTATAGTAACTATAATTTTAATTAAAGAGCTTACACTACTAAATAACAAATTATATCCTTTGTCTAAATTAATAGTTAATTAAGAGAATGGAAAGGGGGGACAGAATTTGTGAATACTTGATTATAAAGACTCTAATTTTACATTAAGTATTATTTCAACATGAAGACTTAAATCATTAAATAGTTGTTAATAAATAATTGTGTTATAATCTGTAGCATGATATCTCTCAGGAAATATAAAGATTTTAAAGGAAAAGCTGATGCAAAAAGAATGTGACTTAATACAAACTGTTTTCTTTCGTCTAGCGGGTCTCGTGTTAAATCACTAAATGTTTAGTGTTGAAAATTTTCAATAATTAACAAAGAATTTTAAAGTTAAACTTCAACTCTATAATAATAATAATAATAATAATAATAATAATAATTCCATTTTCACCTCGTCATACGGTAGAAGAAATTAATTTCTTATATATATATATATATATATATATAGTGCAGAGGAAATTCACTTTCAATTTTCTGCTGTGCAGTGTTTGTGAAGAGAATCCATGTATTTGAGGGGGAAAAAATCTAAGTTAAAAAAAAAAAGTATCTCCTGCTGATTTTGCCTGGATAGCATCTCATTCTATGCCACAAGATTTGGACACGAAGAAATTACACATTTGCATGTTTATTTACGAGGAATGAATCAAGCCTCGCCTTTACTTCCGCCTGCCTAAATGATCTGTTGACATTAAGAATTAAAAACTACGATTTTTAATTAAAAATATCATTTTATTTGTATAAGACAAAAGATAGGTAAAAACAAACATCACTCCTTATGATACCACTAACAAGTCAAACCAAAATTAACCAAATTATAACCAAAACCATTAATTGATTGAATCATATTTCTCATTATTTGGTTAATGATGGCCGGGTGTTAGTTATGGATTCGGTGAGTCCTCTCTTGCTATAAATAAATCCTCCATTAAACCAAATCCCCTTGTCTCCTTGCAACCCCACTATCACTATCAATTTTCTTCTGCCTCATCGTCTTACTCAGTGTTGTCTAATACGTAATTCGCTAGAGTACGGGACACGAATACAGGTACAAGGTACGCTAATCTGTATAATTTGCAGTACGAAAGTATTCTTAGTTGGTACATTAATTTGATAAGTAATATAGTATATGTAGATAATATTTTTATATATTTAATAGATAAATAATTTAATATATTTTACAATTATTCTTTCTTTCTTAATTAATATATTCTTTTCTATTTTTACTTTTTCTTTTCCTATTCTCAAATTTTATTACTTATTTTAATTTTTAGCAATATAAAAAGTAGTATAATCATCATGATTAAAATAAAAATTTTAAAATAATAAATATTAAAATATAATTGTCATAATTAAATTAAAAGTAAGTTTATTTAAAATGAAGAATAAAGATTAAAATATAAGATAAATTTATAATGACCCAATTATTTGTTATTAAAAATTTAATCCTTTTGCTAAACAAATATATATATATATATATAAAAGCTTCAGGTTTGCTGCCAGCACGTCCCTAACAGGCATAAGGAGAGAGACAACAAAAAAAATCCTTTTGCTAAACAATGCACATCCCTCGTTGCCGCCTCATCCTCTTGTACAAGCCACAATCGCTAGTTTTCTACCTCCAATCCTTTTGGGTCTCCAAGTTGAACGTCATCGAGAAGGCTGATGGCGTGTATCTCAACGCTGGCACGATTACGAGGGTGGAAGTGGAAGTGGACAACCCAGACAGCAAAATCCATGGTATTTCGGCAAGACAAGGTTTGGGATATTGATGGACAATGGGAATGTTAATCTAGGGTGGAAGACGTTTCCAGGATTTACAATTAAGGCGAGGAAGGTAACGATTATGAAACCATTGCTCCTTTGTAGTCTTGCACTATTCTAATATGCTGTAGAAGTTGTTCTGGTATGCAACAACCCACGATTGGGGTCGTCCGTACCAAATCGGAGTTCGGCATTCATGTTGCCAAATTAGGCAACACTGGTCTCACTACACAAGATGGATAATAGGATCGAACATGATACCCTACACATATTCTTCTTCCATTTCTTGGCTCATGGTCACATATCACCAATGGTTGACATGGCGAAACTACTTGCTTCTCGAGGTGTCAAAGCCACCATAATCACCACCCCTCTGAATGTCCATTTTATTTCCAAAACACTTGAAAAATCCAAAACTCATGAAACTACAAACGACATGGTGCATGTGTAAACTATCAACTTCCCCTATGCCGAGGCTGGTTTACCCAAAGGTCGCAAGAATCTAAACTCTGCACTTTCCCCAAAGATGACTCCAATCTTCTTGAAAGCCACTGCATTGCTTCAATAGCCTCTGGAGTATGCGTTGCTTGAATCTCACCCACATTGCATCGTTACTGATATATTCTTCCCTTGGGCCACACGTTTTGTGGCTAAGTTTGGAATTCTTATGATTGTTTTCCACGTGACTGAGTTCTTCTCCTTGTGTGCTGCGGAATGCATGAGACTCTATTGCTCATATGACAACATTTCTTCGAAATCAGAGCTCTTTGTGATTCCCTATCTTCCCAACAAAATTACTATGACCAGGCTTTGTTATATAGTTTATAATATAAAGTGGGATTTAAAATTTCATATTGGATAAAAAAGAGATTATTTAGAGATATATAAAGGTAAGCCCATTTAGATTTGGGGCTTAGGCCTTGGGGTTCTAAAAGAAATTAAGCCTGATAGTTTTAATTTAATTATTTTAAATTTTAAATTTAAAATAAAATAAAGGGATGTGTCTATTAAACTAGACACTTATTAATGAAGAATAGACTTGTCTGTTAGTAAAAAACATGCATGTCTATTAAATGACAATTGTTAAAAGAAAATAGGTATGTCTATTAAAAGAGAATATATATGTCTGTTGATAAAATAAGTATATATGACTGTTCATAATGTATAAATAACCTTCTTTCAAATCAGAAATGCTAAGTTCTTTTGAGCATTTCTTTGAAGGCTTTGTTGAATCTTAAAAAATCATTGTCTATAAATCTCTATATATAGGCAATCATTTTTTAAAGATAGTGAATTTTTACACCTCAAAGCCTACCTCTAAATTTCTATTCCTATTATTTTTCTAACAATTTTAAAGAGTGATTATTATGGAAAATCCAAAAGAGTTCATCAAACTTAATCAATTCAATGGCACTAATTTCATTCGCTGGAAAGATAAGAAGGTGTTCCTCTTGACTTCTTTAAAGATTTACTATGTTTAGGATCCTTTATTGCCTATACTACCAGACCCTACTGAGAATAATTATGATGAAATCAAAACATAGAAAGAAGCATGAAAAAGATGAGTTGATATGTCGTGGACATATTCTAGACACACTAACTGATCGCTTGTATGATGTGTACTTCGACTTGAAGACTTCGAAGGAAATTTGGGTTGCCTTGGAGACTACTCATTAAACTGAAAAAAGAGATATAGACAAATTTTTAGCACTACAATATTTTGAATTCAAAATATTTGATTTAAAACTTATTGCGGATGAAGTTCATGAATTATAAGTCTTAGTTTCAAAACTAAGAGATCTTGATAGGGGTGTACGTGGGCTGAGCCGGGCAGGGTTTTGGCCTTGCCCGATGCCAGGCCCAATTTTAAAAGAGCTTTAAAATTGGAGCCTGATACCCGGCCCAGCTCGATTTAATATCGAGTGGGGTTGGGTTAAATCGGGTAGCCCTACATTTTTTTTATTTATTATAAAAATTATAAAATAATCTCAAAAAAATTTTTTATATAAATCTTTATAAAATTACATTTTATCATTAAAAAATTAAAATTTTGATATACATTTTTATAAAAAATATTATTATTTTTTTATTTTTTTAGACTTAATTAGACTAATATATCTTTTATGGCCAACTTAAATTTATTATTAAAATTATAAAATAATACTTAAAAATTTTTATATAAGTTTTTATAAAATTATATTTTATCTTTAAAAAAAATTAAAGTTTCGATATAAATCTTTATTAAAAAAATTATTTTTTTAAAAAAATAAAATTATTTTCGGGCCAACATAGTTCTAAAGGTTTGTTCGATACCCGATTTTGTGGTCCGCCCTAACCCTAAATTTTTTAAAAAAATTTTTTTATGCTTGGCCCAACCCAACCCGATTTGGCCGGGTAAGGCTAGGCCTTCGGGCCCAGTGAACACCCCTACATCTTGATGTGAAAATTCCTAATGCATTGCAAATTGGTGCAATTCTTTTTAAATTGCCTACTTATCATACTAAAAAAAGAGGCACAAATAAATTCTTGGCACTATAATATTTTGAATTCAAAATATTTGATTTGAAATCTATTATGGATCAAGTTTATGAATTACAAGTCTTAATTTCAAAACTAAGAGATCTTAATGTGAAATTCCTGATACACTGCAAATTGGTGCAATTCTTTTTAAATTGCCTACTTTTTGGAATGATTATAGAAAGAAAGTATTGCATTCCACTAACAAATTAACCCTAGAACAATTCCAAACACATCTTTGAATTGAGACTGGAATTCATACCGTGATGTACAGTTTTCAATCCCAAACTCTATGTTTAATTTTGTTAGTAATAACAAATTTGGCAAAGAATCTGGTGGTAGAAACAATGGTTTAAAAATGAATAAGAAACCTCTTAACAAGAAGAGAAAGAATTTACATTGTTTTCATTATGAAAAACAAGGCCATTTGATTCGTGAATGCAAATTTAGAAATGTAGGAATTAATTTTAAAATTTAAAATTTTGATAAAGCAAATGTGGTGAAGAATTCTGTTCAAGACATGATAGCAATGATTTATGTACTTCAAATTGGAATGGTTACAGAATTGAACATGACTAGTTCAACAACAAAAGATCCTAATTGGTGGTTAGATTCTGGAGTCACTGTCCATGTTTGCAATGAAAAAAAAATATTCAAGACTTATAAAGAAGTGAAGGAACTTGAGAAGGTTTTAATGGGCAACCATATCACAGCCAAAGTGTTAGGAAAAGGGTCTATGGAGATCAATTTCACTTTTGGACAAAAATTGACTTTACTAAATGTGTTTTATGTGTCAGAAATTCGAAAGAACTTATTGTCTACCAATTTGTTATCTAAGAAGGGTTTCAAAATTATAATTGAATTTGATCATGTAATAGTCTTTAAGAATGGTATATTTGTAAGAAAAGGATACAACTATAATGGCATGTTTAAACTAAGTATCAATGCAATAAATATGATTTCTGCTTATATTATTGAGTCTGATTATACTTTGTGGCATGTTAGATTAGGACATTTCAACTTTGGCTTATTAAAATATATGTAAAAAAATGGTTATATTACTTGCAAACATCAATATATTAAAAAATTTGAAATCTATATACAAGTAAAAAAGACCCAAAAAAAAAGCCTTTTCCTAAAGTTGAAAGAAATATAGAATTATTAAATTTAATTCATTCTGACATATGTGAATTAAATGAAGAATTAACTAAAGGTGGTAGAAGGTATTTTATTACTTTCATTGATAACTATTCTATATTCACTTTAGTTTATTTGCTTAAAATTAAAGATGAAGTTTTTTAAAAATTTAAAGAATATAAGTCAATTGTAGAAAATCAAAAGAATAGGAAAATAAAGATTTTACATAGTGATAGAAGTGGAGAATATTTTCCTATAGAGTTGGATAAACTCTGTGAAAAACATGGTGTGATATATCAAAGAAGTGCTCCTTACACACCACAATAGAATTGATTGGCTAAGAGGAAAAATAGAACTTTAGTTGACATGGTCAATGCTATATTGTTGAATGCATACTTACCACATAATTTGTGGGGAAAGGCTTTATTAACTACATGTTATATATTGAATAGAGTGCCTTAAAAAAATATGAATGTGTCACCTTATAAACTTTGGAATAATAGAAAATCAAATTTAAATTGTTTCAAAGTGTGGGGGTGTATTTTATATTATAAAGTTCCTTATCATCATAAAACAAAATTAGGTCCTAGAGGAATCAAAAGTATCTTTGTAGGATTTGTGCAAAATTCAAAAGTATATAGACTTTTAAATTTACAATCTAATGTGATTGTAAAATCTATACATGTTGAATTCATTGAAAACAAATTTATTCATAATTTTGATGACCAATTTATGTCTAAACAAGACCAAAATAATATTGATGCATATAAGATGTTACATTCTAGTGTTGCTATTGACAAATAGAAAAGTGATAACACCTAATTAAAACTCAGAAAGAGTCAGAGGGATAAGAAAAAAAACATCTTGGTTTAGACTTTATTTCTTCACAATCAATAGTATTTTTAGTTGAAGAAATAGATCCAACATTTGTAATAAGATACCCATCTTATTGAACATTGAAAATGATCCAAAAACATTTCAAAAAGTTATGTTTCCTAAAGATGTAACTTTTTGAAAATAGGCCATAAATGACAAAACGGATCCAATCATGTCTAATAATACATGGGTCTTAATTGATTTACCTCCTAGTTCAAAATCTATAGGTTGTAAGTGGGTATTTAGACGAAAGTATAATATAAATGGATTTATTCAAACTTTTAAAACAAGGTTAGTAGCGAAAGGTTTCACACAAAAAGAAGGCATTGATTATTTTGATACATATGCACCTGTGGCAAGAATAACATCAATTAGAGTACTATTATCTTTAACCTCAATATATAATTTGTATGTATATTAAATGGATGTTAAAACAAATTTCTTAAATGGAGATCTAAGTGAAAAAATTTATATGTAACAACCTAAAGGTTTTGTGCTCTCTAGAAATGAAAAAAAGGTTTGCAAACTAATAAAATCCCTTTATGGTCTGAAACAAACACTAAAGCAATGGCATGAGAAATTTGACAATGCTATTTTGTCAAATGGATTTATTAATAATCATGCAGATAAATGTATTTACTCTAAATTCACAAAAGAGTATGGTGTTATTATTTATTTATATGTTGATGACATGTTGATTTTTGGTACAAGTATGCTTGGTATCTATGAAATTAAGAAGTATTTAACTTCAATCTGTAAAATGAAAGACTTGAATGAAGTGGATAAAATTTTAGGCATAAAAGTGAAGAGAGAAAACAAAGAAGTGACTTTGACATAGATAAGCAAAGTGCTAGAAAAATTCAATTATTTGGAAATAAAGGAGTTTAATACTCCTTAAGATTCTAGTATCAAGTTAATTGAAAATTCTAAGAGAGTAATAGCACAATTAGAGTATGCAAATGCAATAAGTAGTATGATGTATGCAATGCATTGTACTAGACCTGATATAATATTTATTATTTGTAAACTTTCAAGGTTTACTAGTAATCCAAGTAATGATCATTGGAAAACAATTGTTAGAGTGCTTGGATATTTGAAAAGAATAAGACACTTGCGAATTTATTATAGTGGTTTTCCTCTAATGTTAGAAGATTATTCAAATGCAAGTTGGATAACAAGTGTATATGATAATAAGTCCACAAAAGGGTAGATATTCACCTTAGGTAGGGGTGCTATCAATTGAGCTTCTAAAAAGCAAACTTGCATTTCCTATTCTACTATAGAATTTGAACTTATAGCATTAGTAGCTGCTGGAAAAGAAGTGGAATGGCTGATAAACCTATTATTGGATATAAAGTTATGGCCACAACCTATGCTAGCCATTTTCATATCTTGTAATAGTGAGGCTACAATGTGTGTAGCCCATAACAAGGTGTATAATGGGAAATCAAGACATATAAGTTTAAAACATGCTTATATAAGATAATTAGTAACAAATGGAATTATGACGATGATCTATGTACGATCAAGCAAGAATTTGGCTAATTCTCTTACTAAACAATTATCAAGAGATCTAGTGCAACAAACTCGTAAAGAAATTAGGCTTAAACCGGTAAAACAAAACACTAATAATGGAAACCCAACTTTGAGTTAGTATACACTATAACAATACAAGTTCAATGGGTAACAACAAGTTACTATATGTTGAATAAGCACTGCACTTCTTAGTAAAGCTTTATAGTAGAATATGTTATACAAACAATTCGTAGAGTTAAAAGTGTTTGAAATAACAAGCACATAAAACAAACTTCATAGTGCATATTGTTACTAAAGGAGGTTGACAAAGGCTTTAATAAAGTTGTTAAATGTTTGAAGTAACATGGACACAATGACAAGCTCCACATATATGCATATTGAAGTGGTGTCACTTCAAACAAGATTTAAAAAGTTGATCTTATAAATATTCATGAAACCAAGATTAGCAAATAGCCATAAAAGTGCTAAAGCAAAATGCCAAAAGTTCTTAGCATTTAATAATATCTTATGTGTGATTCTTTCGGTTTTGACATAAGAAAATGTAGTTCAAATCTTAAGATATCAATAATTTCATTAAAACTTTAAGGGATTTACATTAATAGAAAGTTTAAATTGTTATAAGATACTTTCTAATATGCATAATATTATGAAATAATATTACAAACTAGTGAGAGAATTGTTATATAGTTTATAATATGCAGTGGGATTTAAAGTCTCACATTGGATAGAAAATGGGTTATTTAAAGGTATATAAAAATAAGCCTATTTAGTATGTCCAAAATTAATTATATATATATATATTAAAAGACTTAGACTTAGATTTGGGGCTTAGGCCTTGGGCTTTTAAAAGAAATAAAGCCTGATAGTCTTAATTTAATTATTTTAAATTTTAAATTTAAAATTAAATAAAGGAATGTGTCTGTTAAACTAGAAACCCATTGTGGAAAATAGGTATATCTGTTAGTAAAGAATATATATATATATATATCTATTAAATGACAACTGTTAAAAGAGAACAAGTATGTCTGTTAAAAGAGAATAGACATGCCTATTGATAAAATAAGCAGACATAACTATTGAAAGATGACTGTTCAGAATCTATAAATAACCTTCTTTCAAATGAAAAGTGTTAAGTTATTTTGAGTGTTTCCTTAAAAGCTTTGTTGTATACTGGAAGAGCATTGTTTATAAATTTTCATATATAGGCAATTACTCTTTAAAAACTGTGAATTTTTACTCCTTAAAGTGCATTTTTAATTTTCTATTCATATTATTTTTCTAACACGTTTCAGGTGTCAAATTTTGTTATGAAGAATGAGGACCTCGAAATGGTCAGTAACATCTAAGGAATCTTTTTTTAGAAGTTACGGCGTGATTGTTGATAGCTTCTACGAACTAGAGCTTGATTATGCCAATCATTATTGATATTGGGAAATTTTTTAAAGGGGTTACAAGAGGATTGAACCATTCATAATCACAGGTTAAATTATTCTCTCATTTTTTGGCATAATCACTCAACTTTCTTTTTTATTAAATAAATTACATCAATCTCCTAAAAATAAAAAATACTTTATAAATAAACTCATTTTAATAAAAATAGCTTCAAGGATGTTATTATTATTTTAACAAAAGCATATCTCTAACAATTTTTATTTTAATGTTATTTTTGTGTTTTAAAAAAAATTATTACAAAATTTTATTATATAAGTGCTAATGTTGATACACACACACACACACTCATACATATATAATATATGTTATTGTTGAAATTAAATATTATTATGTTATCTTTTAATTGGTTAGATTTTTTATATAAAATTTTCTCTATATGCTATTTGTTTTTATACATGAACTATCTTTTATTCATAATTTCAAATTTTACTAAATTTAAAAAATAATTACTATTTTATAAATTGGAGAATATTTGGGTCAAAATAAATTTAGTTATAAAGTATTTTTTTAATTTTAAGAAAAAACCATGTAAATTTTTATAATAAAAGGAGGAGTTATATAATTAACCCATATTTTAAGGAAGGAGAGAATATCTCATCATAAATTTTAATCATGCCATGTGAGTCTAGCTCATTGGCATGTTTGAGTTAATTTTTTTTTAGTTAACTACTTCTGTTTTGGTATAAAAAAAATTTAACCACATATTATATGCCACATTGTCTATATACTATTTAATAAAATAAAGCCAAGTCACATAATTGATATCTATATTTTATTACACATTACAAGACTATCACATGATAGCATACTATGTGATCTCACATTCCATTACATAATTTGGTTCCATTTTATTAAATACTATATAAATAACATAATGACAAGAATTTCTTGTATAAGAAAACAACCATACTTAAAACTCTTTCCCCACACCTCTCCACCACCTAAATTTTATGTTTGGACTACATTTTTAAATAATAGAATTTAACTATCTTGTGAAACTGGTAATATTGTCATTTCTTAATGTCACATCAAATAAATAGTGAAAATAAAAAAGTATTTTTGTTACCAAATGAATTATTGATATTGAAATTCTATAAATTCTAAAATTTACACTTTTCTTTAAAAAATAAATTTTAATTTCGTAGTACTTAATATTCCAACCAAGTTAAATTAAAAAAAGTATTCAATTCAATTTGATTTTCAATTTTTGAGTGTTTCAACTACACTTTACAGGAAGGTACTGGGAAAGAAAGCATGGGATATAGGCCCGCGGTTTCTCTGCAAAAGAGACATTGAAGAAAAGCAAAGAGAGGAAGGGAAGCATCCATCAATGAACACGAATGCTTGAAGTGGCTTGACACAAAGAAACCTAACTCAGTTGTTTATGTATGCTAGTTTATTAAACTTCGAAGATTCTCAGTTTAAAGAAATTGCGATGGGTCTTGAAGCTTCCGGCCAATAATTCATCTGGGTCGTGAGGCAAAGCAAGAAAGATGAAGAAGATACAGAGGAATGGCTTCCTGAGCACAAGGTAAGGGACTAATCATAAGAGGTTGGGCGCCTCAAGTGTTGATTCTTCAACATGAAGCCATTGGAGCGTTTATGACTCACTGTGGTTAGAATTCAACATTGGAAGCAATTTCTGCAGGAGTACCTATGATCACTTGGCCTTTATATGCCGACCACTTTTACAATGAGAAATTGGTGACTAACGTACTAAGGATTGGGGTTCCTGTGGGTGCTAAAAAATGGACCAGATTTGTGAGGGATAGTAATAAATGGGATATGATAGAGAAGGCTGTGAAAAGGACAATGGAAGGGGAAGAAGCAGAAGAAATGCGAGACGGAGCAAAGGTGCCAGCTCAAAAGGCATGGCAGGCTGCGGAAAAAGATGGATCATCCAACTCCAATTTGAATGCCCTAATTGAGGAGTTCGCCGTGCGTTGCTATTGATATATCCAGCAAATTGTTTTCTGTTGAATGATAAAATAAAGTCAAAAGTTGACATTTCAAAACTCGATGTATTGTGAAAAAGCCGTCGTCTGAACAGAGTAATTATAATGTATTTGGTAAAATATTATAAAAGTTGCTTTAAATAACATGATTAGTAATAATTTCTCTAAATGGTTGTGGGTAAATAATATATTAATAATAACTTTATAAATTGATACAGTATGTGAGTAATGCTTGAATTGGATCTTCGTGTGTTGGGCCTAGCCCAAAATATTTATCAATTGCCATTATTGATTGACTCCGAGTTCAATCTTCCCCTTCAAATTTTCGGAGGACTACATGATACGGATACATCTAGTTAAAAATGAGTCATATTCTGTTTTTTACTCTCTTTTGCTTAGTTTTCAAATGATACTTTTGTTTTAAAATTTTTATTATATACATACACATATATATATATATATAGAGAGAGAGAGAGAGAGAGAGAAGGGATTTCGAGAAAAAAAAAAGATAAAAAACAAGATATAAGAAAACAAAATGTAACGTGTGTCTCTCTTTTTTACTTTTTTCTTTTTTTTTGTTACATGCTTCTTCCATGCTTTTTGCTACAATTCCAACTGTAAGGTAGATAAAAATCATACTAATTTAGAACAATATGAAAAAATATATCATTTTTCATGTTCCTTGGAAGGGTGACACACAAGCGATCAATTTTCTTTATTTCTTTATCTCCCTATAAATCTAATGTTTGCAACAACAGGGACAAAATTTTATCAATTCCAATAAGGTAGATAAAAACCATACTAACAATCTTCCCATAGCATATAAAACATTAACTCTATTTATCATTCAATGGTTTTACAACAAAATATTCATTCCACCATCAGTAGAAATCAATTTCCTTAAAAAACATAATTTTGGCAGAAACCACCAATTCAATTTTAGATAACTGTCAATGGCAAAACTATAGATAAGTAGAAGATGAGGACCTTTTTTTTAATTCTTGGATTAAAATTTTGAAATAATCCACTATTCTCTGACTTGGTCTAAATATAGTTTATGCCTATAACAATTCGTTGAACATAAATAAAAAATATATTAAAATATTATAGCTTTTTTAAATAATGAATATTACCTTCTATATATCAATTATAATATGAATAAACCTCAAATATTTATTTGAATTCATAATTAGATGTTTATCAATCTTACAATATATATATATATATATAACAGAGATAACAAACCAATAATTTGAATTTCTTCACGTAAATATACATTAACTAAATTAACAATAATAAATATGGTCATTCAAACTACCAATGATAAATATGGTCTAAGTACTATATGAGGCATCTAATCACCCCATTGGATGTATCCATTTAGTCAAAAGATCAACTAGCATTTTTTTATTTGAATATTTATAACTACCTAATCAGCTTTGACTCATTCTTTCAAGACTAAGTACTTTATGTAGATATGTTTATTCTTATTACTCTTCTTATCATTCTTAACCACGAAGATTGTAGTCATATTGTCATATAACACTTTAATAGGCATAAAGACTTAATTTGGAATCTAAATTCCAATGATAAAATTTTTCAATCATATTTCTTGTGAACTTACCTTAAAGCAAGAGATATATTCAACTTTTATGATGGAAATAGTTGTTAAAGACTATTTTATATTTCTCCATAAAATGACTCTTTCAGCGAGCAAGACGATATAACTTAATGTTGACTTTTTGGTATCAACATATCTTGTCATATCTAAATCCAAATAACCAACAACTTCTAAGTTGTCGGTTCTCTTATATGTATGCATGTAATCTTTTGAACCATATGAAAGAAAATGAAAGTACAATTAGAATAATTCTAGATAAAAGAGCGGAAGTTAGTGTTTTAAAAATTTCTTTATTTACCTTAATATAAGATCTCATTGTAAATTATATTAGAATCATAAGAAAATGTTAAAGTGACTTACTTTCGTGGCCAATCACATTCAAAAGGTCAGATTCTCAAGTAACAAAGTCATAGATCTAAGCAACATGAACTCCAAGCCTAATTTGTGAAGGTAACACAAGTGTTTTGCCTCTAAGTATATCTACACTAAGGCAAAACAAAAGTGATAACAAAGATCATATCTTTAGTTTAAAAGAACTACTCTTAAGCTTCTAAGAGAGAAAGAGTGGTGGTTAGAAAGTACTAAATTTTTATACATCCTTTTTTTCTTTTAAATAAAGTGCAAACCTTTTTTATGTTCCTTTCTATTTAAGTATCTCTCTTGTTTTGCCTTGTATTATGTGCGACCTAAAAAGGTTTATATTCTATTAGCTGTGAGAATATAAATTTTTATATTTATAATTGAACTATTTTCTAATTCAGGAATCACAATTATGTGACTTTTTGATTCTCATAGATCATAAGTGATATTTAGCAATATATCATAACTCTTAATATAATATGAATTTATTCTCAAGCCAATGAACTTATCATGTTTAGTATTTAATGTACAATCAGATTCTTCTATTACATGATGCTTCTTTGTAAACTTGTTTAAGTATGGATAATATGTCAAATTCTAAGTTCATGATGCACATGATTTTGGATAATGACTAAAATAAGAAAATTGTAATTTCTAATTTCACTTTTTCCTCCTATGGTCTATGGATAGATATATAAGGGGGTTAGGGGGTGCTTCCCCCCAGTGTTAAAGGAGGTGTACTACAATAAGTGATTCTTTTTTGAAACTATTGAAGAATTACAAAGCTATTATCTAAGATTATTATTCTTTAGCATACACTATATCAAGTGATGATAACAAAGCAAGGAGCTAGCTCCAAGATCATGCTAAGTTAAAATTTTAATAAGCATCAAATTGTAAGGCCTTATAAGTGACTAGTGTTTTTGCATATAAATCAATGAACATGCATTACAGAAAAGCTATAAACTATCTGCCTAACAAGGAGCTAGTTAGATAAAAGCATGTTTCATTCTTTCCAAATACAAAGGCCTTATTTGGTAGGCTAGAAACACGATGCATAGAATGGGAGAGAAAGTGGGAGTGAGGTGTTTGCATGTTTGGTGGGCTGGTGTAGTGTAACCCAAGGGAGAGGAGTATCTATTAAATGTGGGATAGATCAATTGTCCAAAGTATCAGTGGAAAGATTGTACCTGCATGGGAGAGATATAGATTTAGACTATTTTACCCCTAAAATTTCTTCACGTGTTAGGTAGCTACAAGCTTTAAAGATTTGATTGGTTTGTTTAAAATATCTCAAAATTCCTCTTCCTCCCACAATAGATTTAAAATTAGAAATTTTCATATCTCATTTACATTCTAGGCTATAATTTTTGTTTGTAATGGATAAGTAACCTTTTCTTTTGCTACATTTTTAGGTGAAATTTGATGAATTTTGTGCTAATTACAAATAAAAATATGTAATATTTTATTATTTTTTCTAAAGGTCATTTTGGTTTTTATATCATACTTTTTTTCCCATTCTTGCCATATTTCTATCTCACCAAATATAAAAATATAATTCCATTCCTATTCCTTTTCAGATATACCAAACATGATTTTGGCTACAACATTTCACTTTATTCCTATTCTCATTCACATTCACATTCCCATTTAAATTAAATTTACAGATTAAATGAGGCCAAAGGGTTAGATGATCAAGATCAAACTACTATTTCTATAGCCTATTGATGAGGTTTACTTGAACTTTGAACTAAAAAAGTATAGTTTTGATATTCTAAGTTTGTGTCGAGTTCCTAAATAAGACTTTTGATTTATAGTCATTTTTATGTCAATCTTCCAAGGACAACTTCATTGATACAACCTAATAAAATGGCTTAACCACTTAGTATAGTACACTTGCATGTCATAGTATGCCACTTGAAAAGAGGACCTTTCCAATTTCTTCTTTGAAAAATCCAATTTTACCTCCCAATACATTAATTCTAGATTTGTCCTTGCAATGGCCTAAACTTTATCTAGTTTTACCATTATTAAATGAAGTATCTTTCTCCTTTACTAAAAGTAATAGATTATTCATTAGTTCACTCACATATCTTCATACATTTAATATCATATCCAATAATTACTTTTAATTGAATTGATTATTAGAATCAAAACTAAATAGCATCAAAATATAACATATAACATACATAAGATATCAATTGTCACATAGGTCAAAGGAAAATTGTATTATACTAAATAAAATAGCTATCAACATGCTAGTATTTTTTGCAGGTTAGTTCAATGTACTCATATATACTTGTTATAAGTATCCACATATTAACTTTAGTGACACCAATGCAAGTGATCTCTCAATAAGCAGATCTAACCATGTTTTAATCTTATTGGATTATAACTATCCTAAGTTATAATTCTCAATTAAAAACTCTTTAAGATTTAAGTTTTAACAAGATCATAAATTCCCTTGAGATAATTAAATCATCACTTATATTTCTCATCTCTTAATCTGAAGACAATATTACATTGTTAGTAATATTGATATAATGCTAAAATTTTATTGATAATAAAACAATAACTGTTAATTATTGCCTTTAAGGCATTTACATTAACACTTTAAAAGTATCTTAAAACCTTTTTTATAGCTTTTTAATGATCCAGGCCTTGATTACTTTGATATTTGCTTAACATACCTACAACAAAAGTTATATATGTATAGTCTTGTGCAAGATTTAGGCATGCATTAAGCTTCCCTCCACTGAGATATAAGGAATGTTCTCCATTTATTTTCTTTCAAAATTTTTCTTGGAATATTGGAACAAATTCCTTTCACTTTAAACACTGAACTAGATGAATAATATTTCATATGCAAATGTTCAAGAAATATATTAATATATATTTTTTGTGACAATCTCAAAATATATTAAGATTTTTTTTTTTTTATGGATCCTTATGCATATAACATAAGGTGCCTCATTCATATCTTTCATATTAAACTCTTGAACAAAAACTGTTTCACCTTATGTAATAGCTCTAAGTCACTAAATGCAAACAAGATGATATCTACACATAGAACTAAATAGATGATCTTGCTCTCACTAAGCTTAAGATATATACACTGATCCATGATAATTTCAATGAAACCCAAAGATGTGATCACTTTATAGAACTTCAAGTACCATTATTATGACTTATTTAAGTCCCATAAATTGACTTTTAAGCTTGCATAAACTTAAGAGAAACCATTTAGTTTGTGTGATGTATATCTCTTTCTTAAGATCTCTATTAAGAAAAGATGTTTTCACATCCATTTAGTATAATTTCAAGTTAAAATAGGCGACTAGAGTTATAATGATATGAAAAAAATCCTTCTTAAACATAGGAGAAAATGTTTCTTTGTAGATAGTTTTTTTTTGTTTCGTGTAAAACCCTTGACAATTAATTTAGCATTTTCATATTCAATATTA
This sequence comes from Erythrophleum ivorense, assembly GCA_026724425.1. Classification (NCBI taxonomy): domain Eukaryota; kingdom Viridiplantae; phylum Streptophyta; class Magnoliopsida; order Fabales; family Fabaceae; genus Erythrophleum; species Erythrophleum ivorense. The sequence goes on from JAIUCV010000003.1 coordinate 3,342,337, forward strand.
CCTAATGAGTTTTTCTTGATTTTATAAACTTATTTATAGCTAATGGCTTTTGCTCTATTAATCAATTCTATAAGTTGTCATTGAAAGTCTATTTTCAATGATGATTTTCAGTAGTCACCAATGAAAGTGCATTTCAATGGCAACTCTTCGTAATTATCAAATGAATAATTTTTTTAGTGGGGACTATTTTAATTGCCACTAGAAACCTTCATCAACAAAGATATCATCTACAATCCAGCAGCAACCCAAAAGTCATCACCAAAAGTCAACTTTTTTATAATGCATGAAAAAGGTTAATCTTGCATTTTTTTTAATTTTAAGTTTTTGAATGGCCTAATTTTACTTCAAATCTTTTAAAATGTAAGTAAATTAAGAAACCGTTTTTCATTTTTGCTTCAACTTCCTGCTACCAATTTACTACTACTCACCACCCAACGAGGGCATTGCCACTATCATCATCCATCATGGGTTGAGTTTAAGCTTGGGCTTGGATTCAAGTAATTTTTTTGTCAAATGAAGAATTTTTAAAATGAGATATATATGAGAACAAAAATTTCCAGTCAAATTAAGAATTGACCCAAATAGATATATATTGAAAATAAGTCATGCTTCAGTCCAGTTTGGACAAAGGCATTTCTATACCAATCTAAATGGCAATTTTAAGAACATTGTGGGTTTCTATCAAAGCTTAGGACAAAAATTTCTTTTCAAGTCAAGCATAACCCAACTCCACCACCATAAGCACCTTCGTCCATATAAGTGTATAAGCAACCACCATTATGCCATCAACTGTCTAACTGTTTGCCACCTTTTTTTTTTTAATGTATTCCAAGCAATAAAAAAAATTCATAGAAAATTTTCTTATGATATGTAGCCTTGTAAAATTCAGAGATCCAATTAAATCCTGCCAACCTTCCCATTAGGAGCTATTCACTTGCCACAACGTTGATTAAGAAAATTAAACTGAGTAGATGAAAAAGCCAAAGAGCTCCTATTCTAGCAAACGGATCCTCTGCATTTTTTAAAGGAAATAGACCACGTTAATTTCTCTTCACCTTAGCCGTTCGGTTCATTGACGCCTCTTTTTCTATCACATTGCCCTTTCTCTACGCAAAACGCACCATTTTGAATAAACCAACAGTGCGTCTTTTAGACTAGACTAGTCTTTTGCAAGTTGTTCTTGGACAAACCAACTCAGTCTCCTCCATTGCCGTGCCTTTGTCTCTGCTTTTGCCTTCTTTACTACTACTACTGTTTCTACGGCCAAGATGATGTAAAGGGACATTACGGAGTGGTCTTGAAGTGTTAAGGCACGAGGAATCTTAGATACCAAGGAAATTTTTATTGGCCTTTTATTATTTATGGACTTGACACTACTTCTTAACTCAAAAACTTCCACATTCCTACTCACATTTGAACCCAATATGAAGAAGAGGTGGCGACAAGGGTGAAGAGAGATTGGGGGTTTCTAGGTTTAAAGAGGAGAGGGGAAGAAAGAGAGGAGGTTAAGGCAGACAAAGAGGGGAGAAGGAGGCAAAAGTTTGAAAGTCGGGGCAGTGTAGTTCATTGACGTTTGTGCAACTGAGGATTCGTATGCCACCTGAAGGAAGGGTTTCATTGACGTTGCATAACTAAAGGAAGGGTTTGATCTTCCATTAACGGCACCAACCCTGCTCTCTACCTTATCTCCTAGTTGAGAACTCCACAATCCCTTGTAAATACTTCTTCCTTGACCCATGAAGCAGTTGATAAACCTAGCTCTCCCACATGAAGGGAAATATGTTTCAGGATGGAAGAGTGTTTGCGTTATGAAATACTAAAGATTCATGTTGATTTTCCCCCTTTTAAGTTCTCTTAACATCAACATGTGTATGGCAGACTGCTTTCATTATTTTGTTACTAAATTCTTCTCTGTAATATAACCCAGGTTTCAGGTGTATTAAAAAAAAAAAAAAGAAGGGGCAGTTTTTTGTTAATTTCATCACCATCGTGCTGTTGGTACATCAATATCTTGTGCCATCATAACTTTTGGTGTGCCTTGCTTCCTTACATGAATTAGACAGATCAATTGACAAAAAAAATTGACAACTCTGATTTCTAGTTTGTTACTAAACTAGTGTTGAATTGGAGCTTTATGTAGTTAAAAAACATCTGCATCAAGTAAAAACTATTTAGTTCATAACTTCATTAAATTGGCCATACAACAAACTGTCTAGTTCTGACTAATCTTTGATGCATTGTTTCAGGTGGTACACAAGTTTTTAAAAGGATGGATAGTGGTCTTCTTGAAATAGGGAATTATCTAGGTATGTATTAAATTTATCACTGTTGTCTATGAGGCAAATTGTCATTCTGTTTATTACTAATCTTTTCAAAAATTTCAGCAATTGGTGCAATATTTGCGGGACAGATTTTGTGTGCACATTGCTGGTTTGGATGAATATAATTTTGCAGTCTTCGTAGCAACTAAGGTGGCAATGCAAACTACTGAACTTAGTAAACATTACCTTCTCTTTTATCTGGTCGTGATTGCATACTTCATGCTCAGAATAATTTGCTACTTAGAGTTGGTTTTAGTCTAATGAAAGGGCGTTTATTTTTCATTCAATCATGTTTTGGTCATGGTTATATGTGGTATCAATGAATGCAGCTCTGTACTTTAGCATGCTTGATTGTGCCCAGTGTACATGCACTCTTCGAAAGCATAGTTGCACGATTTTGTCCCAGTGTGAACAAGTTATTGGGTTCTACTCTAGCATTCTTGTTGGATTCTGGAGCAGCAACATAGTTAACATTACTCTTGGAAGCATTCAGAGTTGCAAAACACTTTTTAAGATTTAGAATCTTCTAAAGAGAAGAAGGGGCTGATGTAGCTGCAACTGAAAAGGAAAGTGAAGATGATTCAGTATTCAGCCAGGCACAGTATAAGAGGGAAAAAAATGGAGCCAAATCTAGCACAGACTAATTCAAGCGAAATTCAAGCCACATGAAGTCAATTCTAGCACATGCCAGTTCAAGCCATAAAAGGAGAATATAGCATGATGTAAAACCTGTATATCCATTGAATGATGTAAAATATAGCATGATGTAAAGCCCAGCACCTAGAACAAATTCAATTGTAAAATTACATCTATTTAAAGGAAAGATTGACAAGTGATTTGGAGACACTCAAATGATGAATCCCCAAAAAATAAGATTTCCTTATACTCCCCAAGTTGCTGAGGTCATTCTCAACATTCCAGTGCGCTGTCATGCTGAGGAAGACAAATGGATTTTGAAAAGCTACTAGAAATGGAGGATTCTTGGTGAACTGTGCATTATTCTTCAAGAACAATGTGATTATATCTAAAACATTGCACAAATAGCCAAAAACAGGAACATTTCCAATAACATACGTTATGGGAACATAATTGTGTGATTAATACTTTGTCCAATACCAATGATTAAGTATTGTGAAAATGACACTTTAACATATCTAATACGATTAGAAATATCTCAGTGGACTCATTTTGGAACTTCTAGTTGTCTCCCAGAAGTAAAAAAGCGACCCTGCAAGCTTCTGGTTCCCTAAATTATTGTGTCCAACCGCATACAAAATTGTTGCGTTTTCCTGGTCAAAAAGGCAAATTTTCTGAAATAGACATGTCAGGATCAACAGTTATAGTTTGATAAAAGCTGGTGGGAAATGATTAATCCAAGCTGAACTATAACACCCCAGTTTGGCCATTTTGACCTCCAGAGGGGCACAACGCCTGGAAATGTTAGCTATTTGCCAAAGCCCGGTCCCCACGTAAACCAACATGCAAAGTCATTATATTTGTTTATGGCGCATGCACTACCTAATAGCTTGGCCAGATATGTGTTTGCAGATTTAAAACAAGTAAAAGCCACCATAAATAATACTAAGCACGTGGTATAAACTACTGTTCCCGTCCAAGTCTGCCATTTCCATGTGATGCGTCCTAAAAGCAATTATTAATATTGTAAGTGTTGTGAGCCTGTTGGACCTCTATCCTACGTCTTTATCGATGGTGACAGATCCTACTTCTCCCATACCAGAAACGAAATAAATGAGACACAAATTAATTTTTCTTGTTACAACCAATTGTCACTTGAAAAAAAAAAAGGTGTATATGCGCAGTGTCAACATAATCACAGTTAAAATAATTGTAAAAAATACATATTTTAATTACAGTTACAATTAATTATTATTAAATCACTTCTTGCCTTAATGACAAAAGCTTAACCACGATTATACAATAGCCATGATTAAGTCACCGTTTAACCATGCCTATTATAGCTGTGGAGAAACTAACAATGGCTTGACCATAGTTATTGGTAGTAGTGGTTAAGGCCTTAGTGACTTGAACAAGGTTTTTTGAAAAATCGTGGTTAAGTCCGTGGCTCATCCCTCTTGCCTTTTCAACACCCCTCTTCCACCTTCGCCATCCTCTTCGTTTGCGTGGCCTCCATATCATTTCTGTGAGTCTTTTTTTATTTTCTTTTTATTCACTTTCAGCAGTCCATTATTCAATATTTTCATGGTGGGTGGTTTTGATTTTTTTTTTGTTGGCTTTATTGTTTGAAATATAAATAAAATTTATTTCATTACAATGGCAGAATTTTATTTTTTGTTGTTTAAATTCTTTTATCTTATTGGTGTAGAGTTATATTATATTTTTACTGAAATTTTTTTGGCTCTATTGTTCAAAATATAAATAAAATTTGTTTCATTACAATGGCTAAATTTTATTATTTGAAATTTCACTTTTGATTGTTTGAATTTTTATTTTATTTTATTGGTGTAGAGTTATATTATCTTTTTAATTTTTTTCATTGTGGTTAGTGTTTAAGTCAACTTACATCTACCTGAATTAATTTATATTTCTGATTTGATGAAAGATAGACTATTAATGCAAAAATTAAAATATTAAAAAAAATTATCTAACCTTAAAAAAAATTAGCATAACTAAAATAATTATGGGAGATAGAAGTTTTATTGAGCTTAGAAAATAATTTAAACAATGTTATATTTCTTTATCAATACAATTCGAAGGAATTATCTGGTGATTATAAAAGTGTGATCTTTTACTTTAACTACTTGGCTAAAAAATTAATATCAATATTTTAAAAAATTATTTTTTTAAATATATCATACTAATATATAGAATGTACCTTAAGATTATTTTAGAAGGAATCAAGTTTATAATGATGCAAAATAATAATAATAATAATAATAATAATAATAATAATATGAGCCCAATTCTTTTGAATAAAACTTAAAAAATATATAAGTTCAAGTTTATAATGATAAAAAAATTAATATAAGTTCAATTCTTTTGAATAGAACTTAAAAAAATAGAATTTAAATGCATTAAAGACTGACTCAAAAAACCAGAAATGATTCTAGGCAGTCTGACATTCCCTTCTTTCTTTTTTAAGGATTGGAAGTCGAAGTCGTTATGTTAAGCCTTGGAAGTAGTCCAAGTAAATTCCGGTCGTATCCGGGGCATTGGCTTTTCCTTTAGCCCGTGCACCTCCTTCCGAAGCAAGTAATTTGATTACTTATTGAAGTGATTCTAGTTTGTTGGTTACTGTAAGAGTCAGAGTTGCTTTCTCTTCCCATTCATCTTGCTTGAGTACGTGAGTGGGCTTCCATTTCTGTGTAAGAGCCCAAAAGGGAATCAATCGTTAGCATTCCAATCCGTAATGAATCTCTTTGTCTTCTATTCTCTTTCTCGTTTTCGAAGTTGTAGAGCGAGTTTATTTTCATTTAAGGAAATGGTCTTTCGCGGTAGTTTACTTGCTTACTTTAAAGAGTAAGGGGAAAGGTTGATCTCTCTGGTTGAGGCTGCTACCACGGCCCACGGGCAAGCCAGCGACCTTCACCTCCCGCAGGGCGTACGGGGTGTTTCGCCGGAGTTCACGGCGGTCTATTCCCTTTCCAGATTGAGTTGATAGGGGCTTTTGGCTAACGTACGTTCAGGGGTCTGCCAGTCAACTACCTTCTCATCTAATGAGGTTTTCAGTACCACGAGTCCGTCGGTCGTTGTGTGGGTGGACTCGATTTCCGGAGGTTTTAAGCAATCCGTCTTTCTCATGTTTCACCATATGGATTACCTATCTTTCGGTTTCCTCCCGCAAGTCCCTTCGGTCTCCTTTAGCTCTGGTGGGCATGGTTCTGTAGTTCTTCTGGCCTTCCTTCATGTCGTAGCCTTAGCTTATCGACGGGTCTTGCATTAGATACATACAGCATTTTCTTTGACTCATGCCTTACTCTAACAAGTAAGCGAGTTAACTACCTTGGAGAAGAACGTTCTTTGTTTGAGTTTGAAGTCGTTACCTTGCGGGAGCCACCTGGGCGAGACCCTTCTCTCCTTTTTTATTTCCATATGGTATGTTGAATCACTTGTGAAGTCGACTTCACTCGACCACTTGTTACGGGACAGCCCTTAGGCCTTAGGCTAGATAAGATAGAGCCAACTATACTATAAAAGCCCACCACATTCTAGTGTGCAGAACAGGTCACCTCTAACCATCTTATGCTGTATTAGGTGATGACGTGGTAGTTGCTCAAGTCTATTATAATATAAGGCTTTTAGATCTCCTAATTGACCAGGAGCACATTCTCGATGAAAGCTAATCCTAAGGAGTTGGCCCTCATACCTTCGTAGGTCCACCTTGCAGAAGGTTCAAAGGACTTCCTTGCGTGGTATGCCACCATCCTATTAGCTTAGCTTATTTCGAAGGTCTGATCCATACTTTGAAGTGTACCCGACCCGTATAAATGAAGTCCGGAGCTTATCAGCTTTGGCTTAGTATGGAGGACAGGCTATCCCTAAGGCCTTCAGGTAATAGTTCTATTGAGGGACCATCTTTCCTTTCATAGGCTGGAGCAAACCTTGCGTTTACATAGCTATGCCCTTTAGTTGCATGTTCAACCTAGGCAAGACCTGCTGGTTTATCCATCATCCAATCCACAACAAATCGGATGAAAGCCTGATACTTCTCGCCTACTCAAATCAAACGAGATTGAAAACTACCATTCCGTCGAATCGAAAAAGGTTTCAAAGAGCGCAGCGCAGAAGGTCAGTTCGGTGGTAAGATCTGAAGGGGGGAAGGGATCTATAGTACTTGAGCAACCCGATTGGGAAGGCAACCCGATTGGGAGTCAGAGGATCCATAGTACCTGCAGCCCCGCGGACTTCATCTTCATCATTTTTTAAAGCGGGGGGAAGGGATCTCCTTTCTGCAACGGAAAAAAATGGAGCAGATTTGACTCGGCACAACCTAACGATGCATCCAATACCAATGATCTGTGCCTAGAATGCGTTGCTAGATCTCTGCTCTATAAAGCTATGTTGTAAGGAAGAGGAGGCCCTTGTCATGGTGAGACTTTTGGTTGCTTCCATGATAAGGGGAAGGGGAGTGGTGAGGAGGGCCCCTTCAAGGCTAATCGATCTCTCTCCCAACAAGAAGAATTTCATTGACTCATTCTTTCACTCCCTCTATTGGAGAACCACCCACCCTTAACCTTATCCTGAAATAATGGTCTTCGCTTCCCTTGAAGGGACAGTTGAATTACGTTATAAAAGATCAAGTCAACCATATGCAGCTCCTGCTACTAAGTCATGAACCAATGCTACTAGAACAACTTACTCTTTTCGACGCCATTAGTCTAGCTAACCCAATCATACCGTACCCGCCTGAGCCTCATTCATCACATCAATAGCTATTTGATCAGGACTGACTCTAAGTACCAGACATGGCCTCTTGTACGTGATCTTGTCCACGCTCAGTCTAGCCTTACTCAACACTAGATGAAGAGTGCGATGTAATGGATTCACGAAACCTCTTTCGGTCTTGCTCCGCATTCGATATGGGATATGGAGGTTGCACGGTGGTACTCTAACCTTCTGTAATAGGTGACTTCCGATCTAAAGATGAGTAGACCTCGGCATTTTATCCTTTCTTTCCTTGTCTTCCACAGGCCTACTCAATCGGATTTTCTTTTCTTTCAAGCCTAATTTAATTGGTCTGCAATCATTTACTTATGCTTTGTTGAATGAAGAAGAAGCTTGTTTCAAGATCATCTGTGCCTTCCGTAGGCACCCCAGCCCATCTCACTCCAAGATGGATTATTCTAATTATGAAGGCATGGCCCTATACAATGAAAAGCGGCTTACATGATCCGATTCTATTTCAAGATCCCTGAGTGGGGGAAATGTTCGGGGTTTTGACCTGAGCCACGTCGACGCAGACGGAATCCAGACTTTGGTCTTTATATCACAAGTGATGTCATAATCGTGCCTAAATTAGAGTTTCCTAAACTTAACGAATTATGCTAGCGCGAAACCAATCTCAGAAGCCAGATAGAGGAGAGTTGAGGACCAGTGGAAGGTAGAAGAAAGAAAATAGGAATTCCTCAAGTCTTTCTCATTCATGACAGTTATTGGCTGTTTAAGCGGTGGACCTTTACGATTGTCGAACAAGTAATTCGAACCCTTATAAAGGGTATTGTTGGAATTATTTGTTACATATACTTCTTTAAAATTCTACGGATCGATCAGATTGATCCACAGTTCACACAGGAAAGCGGGAGCCCCCCTCTCTTAAAGAGAGACTGTTGAAACCGGGTCAGCTTCCATTCATCCCTAACACCTTTAATTTTATTATTATATATATATATATTTATATCAGGGGTAGGGTAAGGTGCACAAATGCTTTGAAGCAGGAATAGCGGATCGTGAAAGCACTTGCTTGGTCCGGGTAAGCCCCCTTTCCCGATCGCTTCGATACGACAGCAAGGTAGGATTCTTCGCTCGATATGATTCACCCGGGTACCTACTATTGGTAGTAGCATCAGAGATTTTCCCCTGCCCTGCCCTATCTGACTTAAGCTTAAGAGTAACGGGGAAGTAAACTAGAGGGCTATTCCCCTTGTTGTCTTCAATGCTTTAGGGACCGGCACCCTTTTTTATGCGCCACTTTACCCTGAAAGGAAACTGGAGCAAAGCTCTCCTCTGGGTGCTAGGCGCTCCCGTGGTTCGCGAGAAGGAAAAAGGACTCATCCTTTGTTGCATCTGGCATGAGATGATAAAGAGAGAGCTTCGTCTATCGATGAACAGCGGATTGACGGAGCTCTTGGCATTGCTTTGTTTTTCTCTCCTTTCCTATCAGCGAGTTCCGATCCTTTTGTTCGAAATTTCTTCGTTCGTACCGAACCACTTGCAGAATCAAATCCTGTTCCACAAGATCCTATATCAGCTATACATCCTCCTTGCATTTATGCCGGAGACGTCGCCAGTGCTATGGGCTTTGGATTATGTAGATCAAAAATGATGAATGGGATTGTGGCACTCCACTCGCCGCCAATGCGGAAGGATGCCGCCGAAAAGAATGGAACGCTGCTTCACTCTGCTGGATGCGTCGGATCCCGTATAACAAGCGAGCTTTTTACCCTAAAATTCAAACATGTGGGCGCAAAATGCTATCCTGCTCCATTGTTGCGTAGCAATAGAAGCCTGCTCATGCTGCTTCGGCGGCGCTTTTTCGCCTTCTCTTCGCTCTGGACAGGAGTGCTAGTGGACACGGGGAGGGAGCAGGCGAAGCGTGTCGTTCGTAATGAACAGAAAGATACCACTACTTCGCCTCTTTGGTGAAGCGCCGGCGCGAACACAGTGGTCTCTGACCAGGACCAGGAACCAATTCGAATTTGGAGACAGGGTTGAAAGAGCTTGCTTGTTAGAGTCTGGCGAGTTGCTGTCATTTAGCCTGAAAGGAAGGTACAAAGTTACTCGACCAGCGGGAGAGGGATGAAGTTGCTCGACTGTAAAGGATAGGTATTCAATTGAAGCGAGGACAGAGCGCTCACAAGCGATAGCGAAGAAGAGCGAAGCAGAGATTATCGCTCGGGACCCATTCATATGAGAAATGCACAAAAAATTCATATAAAGTAAAAAAGTATAGGAAAAGTGAAAAAATCACACCAAAAAAACAAAAAAACTCTTAAACACACATGAATATATGTTAACACACATACATGATGATTTAAAAGTATTTTTACCCCCGATGCCTTACTTTAAGTCAAGTAGTAATATTTTATTATCTCTAGTAATGGCTAATTACCTAGAAAGGTAGTTTCTTTTTAAATATTAAGAATTAAAGATTTTTTTTTTAAGTTACAGAAATGGATAAGTATTAGATCATTGAACCCCAAAATACCTATGAATACTTGGATGGGTTGAGCATATTCTTAGACTTTATATTCGCTAATAGAAGTATGGAGGGTAAAATAATATATCTATGTCTATAAATGTTGATTTAAGAAATGACAAATTAGAGAATTTGTACATAATCACTTAATTGTTAAACCTTTTCTACAATGATATACTTTTTGGGTTAAACATAGATAGAGACTTGGACATGAACCTACTGTAGAATCTCAATTAAAATTGCAAGTGAGAGAAGAACAAATTTGTAAGAATGATCCTATGTAGGATATGACTCTTGATACATTTGGGGTTCATGACAACGAAGTATAGATAAAGTTGAGGGTCCAGTTTCACCAACAAATTAAAGGATGAATAACAATGCAAAGGAGTTTATGAATTAATAAAGAATAGGCAATAAAATTTGTTTGAAGGGCGCAAAAAGTATTCAAAATTATCTTTTGTAGTTAAATTGTATCACATCAAGTGTTGATGTGGAATAAATGATAAGGTTATATCAATGATATTAGAAGGTTATATCAATGATATTAGAATTATTGGGTGATACTTTTAAATATATAAATATTTCACCTTCTTTTTATGAGGCAAAAAAAAAACATCAATAAATTGGAGCTCAATTATACAAATATTCATGCGTGTCCAAATGATTACATGTTGTAATAGGGTGATGATGAAAATAAGGACATGTGTAAAGAGCGTAATAAATCTAGATAGAAACCAAAAATGATAAAACTTACACTATAGAGCAAATAATTGAAGATGTTCCAAATGACATAGATAAAGATCATTCACCATCGTTTTAGCAAGAAGTCTCAAGAAATCACATTTATTTTTTAAGATGTACTAATTTTTGGATGGTGAATATTTTAAAATGTACTAATCACATTTAATATTTTTTTAATAACCAAAAAATTGCAAAGATAAATAAATAAAATAGAAAGATATTGATTATGCCACAAACTAGTGGTTCAAAAAACTTTGCACGAAAAAAAGCTAAAAAAATTCATTTTAATAAATAAGTCATTTGAATTTTAAATGTAATTTGAGATGCATCACATAAGTCTTCAAATTTGCAGGAAGCTAAGGTGGGGGTCCAATCACACTAGGAGACATGTGGACTATAGTCTATAAACATGATGGTGGATTTTATATCAATGACAAAACTAAAGCTATATGTGTAAGTGTTTGAATGACATTTGTGTTGAATTTTTATTTTGTTGAAGGCCTTTATTTGTTAACTAATTTACTATGCTTTATATGAATTTGCATGAACGGATTAATATGTTTTAGGTTGAGCACTCATTTTCTCAAGAAATTTTGAGTGATGATTAATTGGTCCAAGCCTTAGGAGGCAAAGAGCATTGTGGTCAAGTCTGAGGAGTAGGACTCAGTGTTTGTCCATTCCAAGTGTTCAGATGTCAGGCTCATAGGATTTCATCTAAACTTTCGTACATAAATTGCAAAATGAAGTTGCTCAAATTAAAGTGCAAATTGCTAAAAGAGATGAATGACAACGACAAGAAAAGGCTGAAAATGCTATACTTGTTTAGTGACAATGACAAATAGAAGTAACTATGAATTTTATGCTCCAAAGTTTTCAGGGTATATTGCTACCAGAGCTTATAGCCTTACAAACTCGAAGGGTAATTTTTCAAGTTTGTATTCTAATTGCAGCTATACAAATAAATTTTGATTAATAATATTTTGCTTTAAACGTTAGGGACAAGTGATTAAGACATCGAACACCAACCTACTAACAATAGTCATTTTCTATAAAAATGAACATATTACTTGGATAGGCTTTATAACTACATTACTTATTTATAAATTAATAGAATGTGAATTTATTTTTAATTTTAAGAGCATTATGATTGTTGTTATTAAAAGTTAGTTCTTGTTATTGGATATGTTATTAAAAATTAGTTGGTAGACATATTGGTTAAAATTTACTATTACAGACTTGTAAAAAAATTTGGCTACCATAGTTTATGTTTTGGAATGCTAGCCAAACCTATTATAATCATGATTTATAATTGTGGATAAGTCTTATATTAGCCATAATTATGATAAAATGTGGCTAAATTTTGTCTTGCCCCACAATTTTATCTAACTATGGCTAAGTCTAGTCTTAATCATAATTATAAAAAAATTGTGGCTATGTCCTGTCATAGATATGACCTAGTCACGATTATAAACTAGGGTTATGACAAGATTCAGTCACAATTTTATTTAACCATAGCTAAGATAGTATTTAGCCATAATTTATTTAAATTGTGACAAAATCTTATCTTAATTATAGTTCTATCAATGGTTTACCAATACCATAATTAATTCTTTTTCCACGAACAGTTTAGTCATGGATATCTAAATTGTGGCTAAAAATCTTAACCATAATTGAAATTATGGCTAAACCCACATTTTTTTTTGTAGTACGTGTGGGGTCATTTACTTTTACAGACTCATGATGATTGTCATTTTTTCTAGCCTTGGCCCTGCGCAACTTGTTATTAAGAGAGCAAGTAGGGTCACTTCACAGGAAGGTTATGTTTGGAAGTTAATTTGTAATATAATTTGTGATGTAATATTTTTTATAACACTTATTTTATCTTTATAATTATTATTTAATAGTATTTATTATTTTTTATTTTATTTATTCACTTTTTAAAAAATAGAGGTAATAATATCATTTTTTTTCTTTACATTTTTTTCTTTATATACCTAATATTACATCAAACCTATCATACCCTAAGGCTAGAGAAAATCATGATCACCTTGAACTAGAAAAGTAAAAAAAAAATTACAATTTAGGATTTTAAGTTGAAGATATTTATACTAAAAAAATTTAAATTTTAAAATTATTCTAAAGAACTTTATGATAAAAAATTTTAACTTGAAATTTTCATCTACGATTTTGTTATGCAATTTAAATTTTTAGTTTAGAATCCTTCAATATAATTTCAAAACTTAAGATTTTTTAATATAAATATCTTTAAGTTGAAATCCTAAACTATAATTTTTTTAAAAATAAATGAAGCCACACTATTTTTATGGCGACTCTAACCCTAGAGAGAGAGGATCACTGGGGCAAAGAATATGTAAAATTTCGAACTACTTATTGAGTGTATGTAAAGTTGATAAAAAATTAATTGGAAACAAAATTGGTTGAAGTAACTAAATGTTGAAGAATGTGTGTTATTGACAATGTCTCTTTAGTTTAAATCTTTAGTTTAGGTTTTCAAGTTAGTTGTTACTATATGTTTCTCTGTTATAAAATAAAAAATCTTTGTTCTATGTGTAAAAAAATAAAGATGGTTAATGTAATTTTTAAAATAAAAAATAAAAAATTTCGATAAATCTAAAAATATGCGTATAGTGCAATAAACTGTTATGTTATTTGAGACTAATTCATGTGAGTATTATTTTAGCAATTGTATTCAAAATAATAAGTAAAAATGCTACTTTCTCTAATCAATTGAGTTAATCAAGTTCATGGGAGTATTTGAATAAATTTATTCAGACCATATGTCTTGGTATAACTTTCCGAAGAAATTAAAGAAAAAAATTCTATGCAAGCGTAATGTTGATATATTACTTATGATAATATGAAACTATAATGATATTTAATTATAATTTTCAATTGATAAATACTAAGGTTAAACAATCACCAATATTCTTTCTTTAGAATTCTATTTACAATAAAATTCAAATTACAATTTTGTGTAGAATTGTTGAGAATTGATTGGACCATTACTCATTGAAGAAATCAAGTGGAAATCAAGTATAAATTAATTTTTAGAATGAATTTTAATCTGCCAAAAGCAATTTATCTTTTATTCTTTATGCAAAGCGGTTTCAATTGTGTCGCTTACGCTCTTTTAATATAAAACTTTCAAGTTTTGTCTAGGTAAAGATTGTGATGCTTTTTCTTTTTCCTTCTTTTAAGAAGCACGAAGATATGGATGCGGGAACAGTCATAAATTAGTATGAGGGGGGAACGTAAATATGACCTTTTTTTTTTTTTTTTAACGTATGCTTGCTTTAAGGTCCTTTATAACTTAAATAACAAAAAGGGGCGTAGAATGCTTCAACTGCTAGGTCACTATCACGTCTAGGAAAGAAAAGAGAATACAGAGTGAAACCGGATAACATATTGACAATGTTAAAAAATTGAAAGATTTTATCAAAAATAATAATTAAGAGATCAAAATATAGCAATCAATATGATTAGGATACAAAAATATTAATTTAGTCTATTTTTATAAATTTACATTGAAAAATTTATTCAATTGAAATTAAAATAAAAAAGGGCATTTTTGAGGTTTATATTTCCAAGTCTTTATTCTCCTTAATAATTAATATTTTAAGTCCCATTTGGTTTATAGAATAATTTTATAAAAATGAGAAATGAATGTGAATAAAAATAGACATGGAAATAGATTTTGACAGAATAGAATAATTATTTTTAATATTTCATGAAAGGAAATAGATATTCCATTTTATTTTAGTATTTGATTGAATAAAAAAAATGCAAAAATAAAAATAAAAGATAAATAAATAATCATAATACCTTAGTACAAAAATATATTAAAATATTTATTTTCTTAATTTTATTTTGTCAAAGAATTTTTAAAAATACATTAAAATATTTTTTAATATTTTAATATTTTTACAATATTAATTTTTATTTTTTAATCTTTAGAAAAAAAATCAAACATAATATATGGAATAATGAAGCTCAGAGAGTAATGATATAAATTCTCATTCCATTCCTTTAATTACTCTCTTATTTCATCAAAATTTGGAGGAAATCCAAATTCCTCAATTTTTGAGAATAAATTATTATACAAAATGGAATGAAATTATATTACTGCCAATCCAATATCTATGACATTGAAATTTCCTATCTATTCCTTAATCTACGGTGAACAAATCAGCATATGCCAAACGGGGCATTAATATCATTGTCTCTCTGCCGTGAGTGCTGTCGGTGATTTGATTCCATTGTAAGGTTGGGGTGTTATATGCATCTGGGCAAGAATTTCAACACCCCGAAGGAGGCAAGAATTTCAACACCCGTTTTGTATATAAAATAATTTTTAAAGAAATAAAAATAAAAATAAAAATGTGAATAAAATAAAATTTCTTATGTTTAATATGATATAAAATAATATGAAAATGTTATTTTATTTATATATTTATTTAAATAAAAAAAGAAATAAATACTTAATAAATAACAAAAATACCCATGCTTCCATCCCCCACAGATTCACTGCTCTCGCGTATTCCGTTCCTCGAAGAACCCAAATACTGCTTCTTCTCTTCGCGCTTGCTCTGTTTGCTTCAATTCTTCAATTTCTGTTTTTGTAGAAGGAGACAATGCACCTTCTCCTTCGCCCAACTCATCAACTCCGACCATTCGGCAACTCCAGCGGAGACAAAATCACCCTCTCCGGCGTTTTCTCTGACAAAGTCTTCGGCGTCTCTTAAGCCATCTCCTGCAAAGTCTCCGGCTTTATCGCCGCATTCGGCAACTATGACCATTTCTCCATCTGGGTCTGCCTCGCCGCCGGCGTCAACTCCTCTAGTGAAGTCCCTGACTGCTCATTCCCCAACTTCATAATAAGGGCAAAATGGACAAAGCATATATTAGGCTCAAGAAAAACTCTCTCCATTTGCTCTCACATCGGGAAGGAAACCAAATGCTGAATTTCTCTCGCTCATGCCAACAGGATTATTCCTCTCCATTTCTGTTTCTGAACAGTTCCCAAACGAGGTGTCAATGTATTAGTGGAATTAGTAATAAGTTATTATTGTGTGCTAGTAATGATTACTAGGTGTTAATACTTAATTGTTTTATTTAGATGTCATCATTAATATGATTACCTAATATATAATTTGTTATATGGTGTTGGTGATAAATTATCAAAGTTTTTTTAACTTCATTAACTTCGTTACCAACATATTATAAAATATATTATTAATTATATTTATACTTTTAATATCTTAGTATACACAAACAATTACTAAAATATTGTATTAAAATTATTTATTAATAACACGATATGGCGCGAGTTACTACGGGTGTTTAAACTATGAAAAGGGATATATGTTCTAAGCAAGCCTTAGCTCATCTGGTCCATCCCATTTCACTAACCATCTATGAAATATATGAATGAATCAAGTAAAATAAATAAATAAATAAAAGGGAAGTGACGGAGAGGTAGGGAAATTGAGGGACAGAAGTAGGGGCTGACAGAAACAGAGCGAGACGAAGGAAAAGAGAACTGGAGGGACCGAGAGTGAGAGAGGAGCTTTTCTGGGTCGATTTCGGAGTGGGGAAGCCAAAGAAGTCACTGGAACTAAGGGAACCCGAGGAAGGGAGAGTGAAACCGAGGGAGAAGAATAGAGCAGAAGAGAACTGGGGGAGGCAGAGAGAGAGGGAGACCAAGTGCGAGAGAGCGAGAGAGGGAGCAAATCTGGCACAGCGGAGGAAACAAATCTAGCACAACGGCAAAAAAATCACTTCAAAATCAAAGATGCGGGGTCCGAATATTGAAGCCTCACCCAAGGTGATCTGTCAATTTGATTTTTACGTTCAAATATTCATAAATGGTGCATGGGTGAGTTTGTTGAATTCTGGAAAATCATCCGTTTCCTTATATGGCACGGTTCATTATCGAATGCTTAAAACTCTGTAGCAATTTGGTGAGAAAGGATTCACGGGATTGAAAGTTATTTATTTGATTCGAATGCTAGGGACCTTGCTTCGGATTAGATTATTTTATGCCCTGTCTGAGATATGAACTTGTTTTGTTTCACTGCTGGCGTGGGAATTCATTCCTTTGTTAATGTGATTAATCTATGCTTGATTGAAAGGCGAGGAGATTGTCAGAGGCTAATGTTAACATCTACAAGTGTGTTAAATGTTTTTTATGAGATGCGTCTTGGCCAAATCCATATTCATTTTTCGTCTCTGTTGGTATCCTGTTTCAAAATTGTGCATTTGGAATTCCGCCAGTTGCTATTCCGCTCTAGGCTAAAAGCACGGCATATAACTATGCAGAGTTCCGCATTTAGTTGGTTGCATATTTGTGAACTCTCTTGTCTAAAAATTTTGCGTTTTAAGATATGACTTCTTGGCATGAAACACTGACTCATGCTTGTTGGACTATAAATTGGATAGGGACTTAACCCTTTGCAGGTTGTCACTTGAAATTATGCTAGTTAGCTTATGATATTAATTTGTTTCCAGTTAAGTTTACGCTTTGGCAAGTTCTAATTCTCATTTTTTATGGTCATGAAAATCATGAAACTGATGGAGGTGACATTACCAAGAAGAGGGGACTCAAGGATCCCATAAGAAAATCAAAGAGAAAGGAATATGGGATATGTGATTGTCAGAGGGGGTATACGGAAAATCCTAATGGAAGACTCAAGGAGAATGGCAGAAAGCTTAATCGGTATGAGCCAAAAAAGAAAATGACCCATATTGAGGAAAGCATAAAGAAGTTCAGAGATGAAGGCACACCAATAAAGACAAATCGGTTTCGTGTTTTCCTTTATTAGCATTTTATTTTATTATTATTTCTTTTCTCCATTCCTGAAATATATTTGAATGTAATGTTTAATACACATTCACAAGTTACTGTGTATTTGTAAATACATTTATTTTTATTTTATTTTCTTTTTATTGGATTTGTTATGTGAGATTTTTTGTCCTTCTCAGATACATAAGGAGCATCTAAGGATCATATGAGGCAATTGCTCTTCATGAAATTTTACAATTACGTTTTAACAAATTTTGAGATCCAATAACCCACGTCAAATTAGGTTTGATTTCAAAAAGATGTTAAAAAAACTTACTAAAGGGATTTCCCAAAAAAAATTAAAACAAAACAAAACAATAAAATAGTTCTCATAAAAGTGAAAAGATAATCCTTTAAATAAAAAGGAAAGAAGTTTTAAAAAAATATATAAAAATAAAAAGTAATTTTCTTTAGGAAATCATACATATTTTCCTTAAGATAAAAAAATAAAAAAATTAATTTAAAAAAAATAGAGAAGAAAGGGATCAAGATTATAGAAAAAGTACTGATTTAAATCTAAATTTTTTACTTTCCTTTAAGAATATTTCAAATCTGAAAATTAGTGTTTCAGAAAGAAAAAAGTAAGGGAGAGAAGAGAAGAGATAAAAATTTGTTTTTTTATTAAAAAAAATAAAAAAATCAAATAGTTAACAATGAATCAATAGGAAATTTTAAAAAGGGTATATTAAAGAAAGTAATTGACATAAAAAAAATTATAATCAAGAATTTTAATTGAAACCAAACAAGATAAATTATAGGTTAAAAAATTCTAAAAAGCACTTATTCAAATTTATTTTTAGCCCATACTATTATTATTATTATTATTATTATTATTATTATTATTATTTTACTTGTTCTGATATACTTTCGTTATGACTACTTAACATGGGGATCATAGCATTTTGTTCATTTTTTTTTAATCTTCCTTTATACTTCTTGAAGTAAGTCTCATATCCCAATATATATGCATCCTTTTTAACTTATAGCAGAGTGCGGGACCTCCTTTCTTCACTTGTCCCACTTCTTTCCTCGTTATAATTGCTAATTAACTCCTTGCATCTGATCTTTTAAAGGAGCTTTCTGGAAGCAAAATAAATACACATAATTTTGTCTTTCTTGCATCAGACTTGACAATCCTGCCACTTTATTTTTCTTTGGGCTCTTTTTCTTATTACCTTGCGTCTCTTGAAGCTTCTATGCCTCCCAACCTGCATGCTTCAGCTCCACTTAGTGTATTGCATCTTCTGCGTTCTAGGGTAGCAAAGGGACATTAGGAATTCCACAATATAGTTTTTCCAAGGTGATTTCCTCCTTTATTCAACCATTGTGGTTAGTCGAAGCTCCTTCGTTTAAAGTTAATATTAGCTTTAATTTTATTCTTTTAGCTGGTAGTCTCTTCTTCGGCCAAACTATACAAGATAGGAGACTTGCTTTTGGTTTTCAATTTCCATAAATTACTACTCAAATCAAAAATCCTTTTATAGATCAGTCTCTGTTACTAATGTTTTATTACTCATTGGTCTTGAAACTCCTATAGCTTATTTTCTCCCAAATATTTTTCCCCTCTTTATGGCAGCCTCGTCGTCCTTGTGCCATAGTTGAGAAACCTATCCCACTTAGTACCTTTACCCTTCCAGTCCTTGTTGATCGTGGGTGGTCTTGAAGTCTGTATGATTTAATGGCTTAGGTAATTACAAGGATAAGGCATTGTGGCAGATGAGTTAGTGACGCAATTGGGATACCTTATTGCTTATGGTAAAAATTCCTCTTTCCCACTAATTGTGTATTTCAACTTAAAGTTCTTTGGAAAATATATATGTGTGTGTGTGTTATAATGTTTGTAAGCTCAGGAATGGAAATGTTGTAGTTGTAGGAAAATCCCTAATAAGGTATTTATGTGTAGTAGTTACTTGCCACAACCTTCAGTAATAATGTAGTAACGTAAGGTTAATATATATATATATATATATTAGTCATTGTGAATCAATATGAAGAATAGGTTAGGATAAGTTAATACTAGAAACATTTATAATAAGTTAAGTACTAAATTAAGTCCATCCTAAAGTAAGAATTGATCTAGTAGTGAATAAATTAAGCCAGGATGCATAATTACCAAGGGTGTGATTAGCATAAGATTAGTATCTAAATCTAATTCAGGCTAGGAAAATTTAACAAAACTAAGGTAGGAAGAATCCATTGATATTGTTCTTGTACTTAAGTTGAATTATTGCAAATATGTTTATAGGGATGGCATCTTTGGAATCCCCTGTTAAAAGCAAGTAACAGTGATTCAGATTGAATGATTATCGTTATTTAGTGAGCACTGTGAGTAGATAATGTTGACTATACATGCTATGAAAAATCCATTTCATTTCTTTTATCTAAATATTATTTATTTGATTATCATTTACTTAACTCTCTAATGTTATTATTTAGTTTTCCAAATGTTCGCTTAAGTATTACAATAACTTGGGAAACACGACAAAGTTTGAAATATTTTTTTTATTAAGTGTGAGGGTTTAATTAAAATTTTCTGAGCTTCTGTAAGTTTGTAATATTTAAAGACTTATGTTGCTTATATGCTCTGACAGCGAGTATGATTAAGAATGTTGGTTTATTTATTTATTTATTTTTAGCATCCTTGATGGGATTTATCTATTTCGAAACATTACAGCTAACCACAGTAGAGGTTGGCCATGGTACACTATGATTTGTATCCCCAGCTAGCAGGGTTGTTGTTAGCCCTATGTGGTTGGCCACCATACGTGGATTTGTTATGAATTTTGCAAGCGGATTGTTCAGCGCCTGTTTTACTTACCCTCATGAGTTGTGTGCTCTGCGTCTGATTCAATTGGTACCAGTTAGATGTTTTTCAATGTATTTGATGAATGATTTTATTAGAAGAAAATATTAATTATTATATTTAAAGTTGTAATTACTGTATTACTATTTTGAATATAACTTTAAAATAAATTTTTTCTTATATTGTATAGTTAACTGTATTTACTCACTATGCATTTGGCTCACTTATTTTATTTTCATTTTTTTAGATAGTAGGATTGAACTCGATCTCTCTTCAGTGACTTAGGATAGGTCATCCCCTTTTTATGCCCGCATCTATTTGCGTGGGCATATTTTGGCGAACTACATGAAATCTATTTTGTTCTGTAATATGTTGTATGTCGTTCCACTGAGTCACAGATAGGATCCCTCACCCTTAGAAATTGATGTATTTTAGTTTGGATTGATATTACGACTCTCTTTTAATATAATTGTATTGGCTAGGTTAATTGTAAAAATATCGATAGGTGTAAATTACAGGGAAGGCTTTGTCAAAATTTCTAAAAAAGCCAAATGCAATTAAATATGTTTAATACAAGTATAATTCACAATTGTTCTATTTGGTCTTACATTTGATATTGAATTATAGGGATATAAATTGAATGTTTGATAAGGTTTTAGTTTTAGATAGATTTACGAAAGAAAAAGTATTTATCTTCTGTGTTGGTCACACTTTTTAGTTGTAGGGTGTGACATCTAACTTTTAAAGTTTTATCTTGAAAAAAAAGAATAAGAATAAGAGAAAAAAATTAGCTTAATGTTTACTGCCAAAAATGGAAATTTCAAATTCAACCATTCATGTTTTAAGTTTTGAGAATTTAATTCTCAAAATGTAATTTTTGAATGCTTGTGTCTTAATAGTTTAATTTTGAAAATAAAAATAAAAAGAAAAGAAAAAAATCATTTTTACTTAAATAAAAATTTCATTCAAAAAAATCAAAATAAAAAACAAAAAAATCATAATAAAAATCATTAAAAAATATCAAAAAATCAAAATACAAAAAAAATCAATCAAAAAAATCAAAAATTAAAATACAAAAATCATTAAAAAGCCAAAAAAGATCAATAAAAAATGGAAAGAGCAAAGAAGTGAAATTAAATATGTTTTTAACAAATTAAAATACATCAACTGATTCCAAAACGGTTTTGTTTGTTAAAGGCAAAAGTAATTCTTACTTCATTTTCTCTTTAAAAAAAAATTAAAATTAAATAAAACAAACACACAAATAAAAACACCAACCAATTATGTTTTATGTTTAGTCGAACTATGTGGACTTTAATACCAATTGCAAGGTACGTAAGTCTTAGGTTCTCATTCTATGTTAAGTCTGTCCTTATAAATAAATATTTTTTTTAATTTTATTTTCTTAATTTCCTTTTTTCTTTTCCTTATTATTGCATGTGACTATTAAGAAAATCAAAATAGAATGAAGGCTGTATCAATTTTGAACAATTAACTTAGGATAATCATTTTTAAGAATGAGTGTTATGGGGCGCCTAACACTTTCTTCACACACAATCGACTTCTGAGCTCGTATTTGCCTTGCTGAAAGTAAAATTTTCGTGGTGATTCTATTACTTTGATTTCGATTTTGTTTTCAAAAATCGAATCTTTTGAAAATTTTTCTAACACAATGCAGTTGCATTTCAAGTGTCACATGAGCTAATTTAAAGTTGAGCTTCCTACTTAATGTTTATTGCCTATATTTTTTAAGCTTGAGTAGCATCCAATCTCCCACTTTAAACTCCTTATTTACCCTTTTCTAATATGCTAATTCATTTATCTTGAATTGAGCTTAGTGGAGGTTTTGTTTAAGCTGTACTTGTATCTCTTCCCCATCCTTAACCAAGTTGTCAATTACTTCTACTTATAAACTACCAGAAGTGTACTTTGGAAGGGTGCTAAAATTGATTCTGCACAAAGCTTGATGAGGACTCATACCAATGACTGAGTGATATAAGGAATCATTAGAAAGTTTTGCCCAAATCATGAAGTTGTACCAATTTTGAGGATGTTATGCAATGAAAGCCCTGAGATACTATTCTAGGAAATGATTGAGGACTTCAGATTGGTTATCTATTTAGGGGTGGTATGAAGTACTATATTAGAGTATAGTTTCACTAAATTTGAATAAAATTCTCTAAAAATGGCTTAGGAAAAGAGGGTTGCGGCCTAAAACTACAATTCTAAGAAACCTGTGATGTTTTGCTACTATGTCAACAAATAATCTTTCTACTATTATGGTTGTATACCTTACCTTCCACATCCTAGAGGGAGACACTTTAGTTAACCAATCGATTACCACTAGCATATTGGTATAGCTATTAGACTTTGGTAACCTTATTATAAAATCCATGGTCATATTTGACCATGGTTTATCAGGTATAGGTAAGGGTTGTATTAAGCCTTTAGGCTGATGTTTTTGTACTTAGTTTGTTAACAGATGAAGCAGTTGACTATGTATTTTTTTAATATCTTGCTTCATAGTTGGCGAGTAAAATATCTCATATGTCCTTCCAAAAGTTTGAAGGATTCCCATATGACTAATCAAAGGTGTGCAATGAAATTCGTACAGAATATGATTTTTTATAGTGGAGTCATTAGGAACATATATTTTATCATCAAAGTATATCAATTGTCCTTTCACTGAATAGGTCTTAAGAAGTAAATTTTTTACATATTGTTGATGTAATAGCAAAAGCTCTTCTTTCTCATAGTTGTCTTTGAGAATGTCTTCCTCAAGAAAACTATATACCCTGATAAGTTATGACCATTTAGCTCTTTTATTACTTATCTATGTGTCTTGCACTCAAGACAAAGCATTAGCTTCTTGGTTGGCTAAGTGAATTTGCTATTCGAGGGTTTGTATAACCTGATGCATGAGCTCTTTGAGGCTCTTATGATTTGTTTTAATTACAAATCTCTTCCTTAGCGAATAATGTCTATATTTTATCATAGCTTGCTTAATTGCATATAACTTTCTCGTCTAAGCTGAGCTTAAGGAAAGCTTTTGAGTGAGAGTCTTGCTAAAATAAGTTAAAGGATGCCTTGCTTGTGATATAACTACCTTAACTCCCATCTTTAAAGCATCCATTTCTATCACAAAAAAGATGGTTAAAATTGGGTAAGGCTAGCACATGAGCTAGGGTCATTCACAACTTCAATTCTTCAACTACCTATTAGGCATTGTCACTCCATATGAAAGCATGCTTCTTGAGTAAATATGCTAAAGGCTGAGCTATAAGCACATATCCCTTAATGAATTTTTGGTAGTATCTTGTTAAACCCAATAACTCTTGTAATTGTTTTACATTAGTCAGCACTAGCTATTCAATCATAGTTTTGATTTCCTTAGGATCAACTTATATCCTTTTTCGCTTATAATGTGTCCTACGTATTCCATTTCTATTTAACAAAACACACATTTCAAAAGTTTAGCATAGAGGGTGTTTTTTGCAAAATACTCAGAATTGATGCTAAATGTTCAATATGCTCCTAAAGAGTTTGACTATAGACAAGGATATTATAAAAAAATACTACTACAAAACGTTTCAAATGCATTTGAAATATCTTGTTCATTGTTGCTTGAAAAGTGAAAGGCATATTGGTAAGGCCAAAGGGCATTACAACAATTTTGTAATGGCCTAAGTGTGTTATAAAGGCTATCTTGTGCACATTAAGCCCCCACATTCCAATTTGATGGTCACTAGAATGGAGATCTAAGTTAGAAAAATAAGTTGACCCTTTTGGAGCTCATCAAGCATCTCATCAATAGTTGGAATGAAAATGTTGTCATTCACTGTTATATCATTCAATGCTCGATAATCAACATAGAAATGTCAGCTTTCATCTTTTTTTTTTAACTAATAAAATAGGTGATGAATAAGAACTTTGGCTTTCATATATGATTCCCATTTTCAACATCTCTTCCACTAGCCACTCAATCTTTGATTTTTGAAACTGAGATATCTATAAGATCTCACAATGACTGGTTTTGCTCTAGTATGATGTAAATCTTATAATCTTCATTCTTAAGGGACGACACCCTTTTTTGTTCAGAGAAAACATCACCATATTGTTTCAACATTGCTAAGATTTCTAGAAGTAATTCCACACTCATAAGAATTTCTTGATTTAGTAATCATTTATAAATGGTAAGGAGAAGCTATTGACTATTCATGCATCAGCTTATTTAGGGTCTTACAATTCATAAGTTGTTTTTGCATAAGAACATCACCTTGTAGCTTGACACTTGATCCTCCATAATCAAACTCCATAGTAAGCTCTCTATGATTGATGAGTACAAGGCCATGGTCTTCCAACCATTGGACCCCTAAGACTATGTCTGACCATTTCAAGTCCAAGGTGTACAAATCAATTGTAAAGCAATGATCTTGAATCTACAATTAGACTTGGTCACACCTTTTATTGACAAAGAAATATGCTCCACTTCCTACCAAAACTTTAAATTCTTTAATAGATTCTCTTGGGATTTGTAGTTTTCAAGCAATGTCCTAACTAATGAAATTATGGATGCTTCCATTATCAATTAAAATTCTCAACTCCTTCTGCCTACAAATTGCCCCCATTCTTAAAGTGGTAAGATGAAATTGTCCTTTTAAGGCATTAAAACTTATTTTGAGCACAACTTCATTGATATCCACCCTTAGTTTCTCCATTTTTTCTCCCTCCAACCCATGTCTTGTAACATTTCCCCGAGCTCTTCTTGTCCCACTAGAAGGTAATATGTAATTTTACACTTATAATTAGGATTGTACTTCTCATCACAATACTAACATAATCCTTTTTCCCTTTTGGCTTTAATCTTAACAGCTATCAATTTTTTATAAGGATTAAATGGTGTAGGATTGGATGATTGAGATGATTTTAAGGTGTAATTGGTGAAAGCATTTAAGTTTTTTATGATTGGATATTGAATTGATGTTTTGTAAAATGTGTAAAATATGACTTGAGCAGGAGTACTTGGGGACTTGAACAAGTAGGATTTACTTTAATTATTTAACTTCTGGGTCATTTGGTGCTTTAGATGTTTTCGTTCATGGAGTTTGGTTAGGGATACCACTTGGAAATAGCTTTCAAGTTGTGCAAGTTGTAATTCACATTTCAAATAATCTTGTAAGCCTACAATAAAAATGCTAACCAACCATGATTCAGGTAGACTAGTTACCTTAGTTGACAATTCCTCAAACTAACTTTGATATTCAATAATAAAGTCTATCTATTTCAGTTCCTTTATAGCGACCTTAGGATTAACCAAACCGAAGTTGTAAAGCCTTAAAAAATCCATCCCAATTTTAGATAAGTTATTTTTCATAGCCCATTTGTACTAAGAATAGGCTCATCCTATCATGTGAAATAGACAATTTTCACTCCCTATTCTACTAGTACATTATAGGTGTTAAAGAATTCATGTATTTTGAAGGTCTAATTCTTAGCGTCTAACCCATCAAAATGTGGAATGCCTATCTCCAAGTTTTTCCCAAGAGTCATGCTTTAATTTAAACTATTCATTTCAACATTCTTCATAAAAGACTAAGCGTTAAAGATGTCATTTTATTTTGACTCTGTAGCATTTTTCACATCATGATTTCCATATTTTAAAAGAACTTTTGATAATTGTTCATCATCTCCTTGAATCAACTCATTCGATCATCTAACACACCCCTTGTTTGTTGAAGCTCTCGTTGAGCCACCTTAAGCTTAGTAAATCAAGTTCCCTTTGCCTTGGCTAACCTTTCAACAAGAACACCAAAATGATATGATTATACAATTCCATAATATAGATAGAAGACAAGAACAACACAAAGATACTATAAATGCAGTAAGTGGAATTAAAAGGAAGAAACAAAGGATCGACTCTCCTTCTTTTCTAGTAAGAAGGCAACTTCTCAACCTTACAGGTATTAGTACAAAATTTTCCTCTATTGCCTCTCATCCATTCATGACCTTTAAACCTAAACCAAAGGAAATAACAAAAATTACACATGATGTATGCATTACCCATAAACCCTAGTAACTAACTTTATTTCTTAACCACACGTGTCAGTAGCATATTGAAGGAAATCAAGTATCAAATTTCACCCTATTTGGTAGTCACATGTCCACATAGGTGCTTTCCTCATTCTTCTAGTGGCAATGATGGCTTCTACATACCTACCTTACTCTCTTTCATCAACTTCATTGCTTGATTGAGCATGCATGATTCTAGTCGTATGAGAGAGAGTTGAATAGAGAGAAAAGAAGAAAGCACTCAAGAGTAAAGAAAGAGAGTAAGGAAGGAAAAACTAAGAGAGGGACTATTGAATAAAGAGGATCAAAGTTGAGAAAGGGAATCATTCAACTACTTCTAAGGGTGTTTCACTTAGACCCACTCTTGAAACAAGTATTCTAATTAGGCCGTTTTTTCTACTAAAACAAGTAAAATTTCTCTCTACCTTGTTTTGATTCGATTGGAGGTGCCATGCCATGATTGGGTTTTGAAACTCTTCCCTGATTTATCCTTGTATTTCTATTTTAGGATGAAATTTTAATCATTTTGTTACAATGGTTTTGATCATAAGTGGAAATTTTTGGGTTGAGGTTATGGGCATTTCATCATACTTGATTTTAATTTTTTAAAGGAATTTAGGCTAAGGTTGAGGTTTGTTCTTTTGTTATAGTGCCTTGATTCTATGTGAGAGATATGGTTTAAGACTAGAGCATGGACTAATTCAGCTTTGCATTTAAAATTTGAGGCATGCTCTATCTGGTTATATGCATTAAAAGTTTGGGTGTACTACTAGCTATATTAACTCTATCATATATACTAGTTCAAATTCTGAGTGGTATGCTTAATATTTGAGATGGAGACTTTAATGTTATATGCTAAAACTATTTAGTGGAAAACTTTTGAATTGACCTTTAGACTTTGAGTGAAAAATTAAGATTAAGTTTGAATTGATGATGAAGTTCATAGCATGGAATATTGTTCTTCTTTAATTAAGATGACAATGGATGCATGGTGTGTTTTCCTTTTCAATCATAGTGTTTTGTTAGTATAATGAACTTGAACTTGAATGCTTAGTTTTTTTATGTTAGTTACATTACAAGGAAATTATAAATAAGCTTTGTAATTATCTCTACTTGCTTGGTCATGGGTTTGGTGTTGCACAAGGGGTTAAGAAAGTTCTAGCAGTATCTCGTCTATTTCATATGATTTAGGTTGAGATCTCGGCTATCTCCTTTCTGCATAGGATGCTTCCAATTGTGTCCTGATTTATTTGGAAGTTTAAATATGAAATTGTGGGTTTCACTATGGCTAAGACATGGATCTACATCTTGCTTGGAATTGTTGAAGTTTTGCATGCTGTAAGGATTGGGTGTTGAAATTTGACATAGTACAATATTAAGATTAACATGTTAAGATTGTGCCAAGAATGCCTTCATTTGGTGTTAAATTTTCACACTCTAGCTATTACATTAACTTGTTAAAATTGTTTACAAAACACCTTTGTTTGGTGTTAAGTTGCTACAATTAAGCTATATGATTAACATGCTACTGTGTTAGAGATGTCTTCATTTGGTGCCAAGTTACTGCATTTCAACTCCGTACTTTCCATGTTGAAATTGTGTAAAATTGTTGTTTTGATTGTGTATAACTTATGGGGTTGTATAATGGTTTGATGATGAATATTGCCCTGGAAAATGTGTTGTTTTGGGTATGTGAAAATTGTCTTAATGGTATATTAATGTTTAAAGCCTCATGCTATCCCTAATTTGGTTTTCAGTATTGAGAAATCTGCATACAGTCATCTTACTGTTGGTTTTAATGAAGGGTTACACAAGGTGGAAGAAGAGGATTGGATGATCATTTTCACATGAAATTGAATATTTATTTAATGTTTGTTGGTTGTTGAAACGTGGGTCTCGAGTGAATTATTTTGCACATCATTTACCTTTTGTTTTCACTGCCAAGTTGAGAACAAGATGACATAATAATAATGCATTTAATTGGTATTACCTATTAGTACGGAGCCATCCTTGTCTTGTGATGTAAGTTAATTACTATGATTCCTTGACTTGTTGTCACCCTTTTGTGTTACTCGCGTAATAGCTAATGATTATCATCTTTCTTTGCTTGGTATGTAAGAAAAACATCGATCACAAAAAGGTGGAGGAAAACAAATACATCTAGTTTGTATTTCTCTATCCTACTTCTTGTCAAAATTTATGGAATGGACCAGGAGAATTTACACCTGATTCAACATGGGGGCACACTCATACTAGATATTACATGTATATATTAATTTTTTTATTGATTTTGTGTTTATTTTATTTTATTTTTAGAATTTGCTCTATGTAATTTATTTTTGAAAGCACATAGGGTGTCGATTAGTAAGTTGTATATAACCTTAAGTCTTCACAAGTACAATTTCAATTAGATTGCCACATCTTATTTTGAAAGTTAAAATACAAATAATATTTTCAAAATAAAAAAAAAAGTATGAAAGAGAGAGAAGAAGAAGAAGAAGAAGAAGAAGAAAGCAAGAAAGTGAGATTAATTAGATTTTATAAATTAAAACACACTAATTAATCTTCACATCATTTTGTTTGTGCAATCAAGTTAATTTCTATTTTTTCTTATTTCATAAAAATAATTAAAAATCACTAACCAGCTAATATAATTTTTCACCTTACAAACTATGTGGATTTAGACTCCTACCACAAGATACAAAGGTCCTAGACTCTTACAACTTGTAAATATCTCATTTTTCTCATTTGTTTTCTTTTCTTAATTTTCTTTTCTTTTTTATTTTTTTCTCTTTGCATGTGCTTGATAAGGGCAATTAAAATTAAATTAAGGCCCTATCAATTAATTTTGCACAATCAATATAAAATAATTATTTTTAAAAATGGGTACTATAAGTTATCTAATATTTTCTTCATGTTTAATTGACTCCTCAACTTTAACTTTGATTTGCAAATCATCCTTTCCTTTTAAAAAGGTTTTCTTTAAATTTTACTTTTTTTAAATAATTAAAATGTTGTTGGCAAATTCATTTAACTTAATTTACAAAAAGAGCTTTTGAAAATCAACTTTCTTGTTTTTTTTTTTGGACACCATTTGCACCTAATTTTTGGGTGTGATATCACCCCCAATTATTTGCCTTTGCTTCTACTAGGTTATTTCCATTACAAAACCCTCTTACAATTTACTTATTTATTATAAAGGTAATTTTTTTCACAATATGAGACATAATTTTTCTCTTAATAAATCACGGAAAGAAGTTAAGTTGAAGTTAATTTTCAGAATATAATTATGATTTTGTTTTCAATATTATAATAAAAGTAGTAAATATTTTTACTTTTAGAAAGAATATATATTGTGTAAAATGTTAATTTTATTGACAACAAATAAATTGAAATGAAAATTTTTATAATTTACGTTAAATATTAAGAGAATCAAATGATATTTCGTTTAAAAAAAAGTACTAAATGTAATATAATCAAATAAAAAAACTATTTTATTTTAATCCAGTTAGCCAAACATGTGGTATGCACATGTTCCTTCTAGAGCAAGGGAGTAAATTCCTCCAGGGGCAGGGGCCTACGACTTTCTTTACAAAGCGAACTGTTCATGGGCAAGCCATCATTGATCCTACCGATCAGTCTTTCCCACGTCACCAACATGTAAGACCCACAGTTAGGTCGATATTAAATCTCAAAGACTCCTAACCCTTGTTACAAGAATACGAATATATATACATATATATTCCAATAGCCATCGTTCTCTCTCTGTGCAACCCAGTATTTCTTCTCAAGATTTGCTTCAATGGGTACTGAAATTCGCCCTCTCCACGTATTCTTCTTCCCATTCCTTGCCCATGGCCATATAATTCCTATGATTGACATGGCCAAGTTATTTGCATCGAAAGGGATGAAGGCCACCGTAATCACAACCCCCCTCAACGCTCCTCTTATCTCCAAATCGCTTGGGAAACCCAAAACTTCCATCCATATCCAAATCCAAACCATCAATTTCCCTTGCGCAGAGGCTGGTTTGCCTGAAGGATGCGAGAATGCTGCCTCAATCCCCTCCCCAGATTTCAATCTTAATTTCTTCAAAGCCACTACCATGCTTCAGGAGCCACTCGAGCAAGTGTTACAACAGTCCCATCCAGATTATATAGTTGCTGATGCGTTCTTCCCATGGGCAACTGATTCTGCTTCTAAATTTGGAATCCCAAGGCTTGTGTTCCATGGCATCGGTTTCTTCGCCCTGTGTGCTACCGAATGCATGAGGCTCTACCATCCTTACAAGAACGCTTCCACAGATTCAGAGCCTTTTGTTATTCCCAACCTTCCCGGTGAAATTACCCTCACAAGAATGCAAGTGCCAGATTATCTCAAGAATAATGAAGACAACATAGTGAGCAGATTACTGATAGCTTCCAAGGAAGCGGAGATAAGGAGCTATGGGGTTGTTGTTAATAGCTTCTACGAACTTGAGAAGGACTATGCCAATCATTACAGGAATGTACTTGGAAGGAAAGCATGGCATATAGGCCCAGTTTCTCTCTGGAATATAAACAAAGAGGAAGAAATTAACAGAGTAGAGGAAGCAGCCATCGATAATCACGAATGCTTAAAGTGGCTTGACACGAAGAAACCCAAGTCTGTTGTCTATGTATGCTTTGGAAGCGTAATATTCTTCCCAGAATCTCAGCTTAGGGAAATTGCGATGGGTCTTGAAGCTTCCGGCCAACAATTCATCTGGGTGGTAAGGAGTAGCAAGAAAGGTGAAGAGGAAGATAGAGAGGAATGGCTACCTGAAGGGTTTGAGAAAAGAATGGAAGGTAAGGGACTAATCGTGAGAGGTTGGGCACCTCAAGTGTTAATACTTGAACACGAAGCAATAGGAGCATTTGTGACCCATTGTGGTTGGAATTCAACGTTGGAAGCAGTTTGTGCAGGGGTACCTATGGTCACTTGGCCTATGTTCGCTGAGCAATTTTACAATGAAAAGCTGGTAAGCGAGATCCTTAGAATTGGAGTTGCTGTGGGCGTAAAGAAATGGTGCATGGTGGGGAATAGTGTGGAATGGAATGCCATAGAGAAGGCAGTGAAGAGGATAATGGAAGGGGAAGAAGCAGAGGAAATGAGAAATAGAGCAAAGGTAGTTGCTCAGACGGCAAGAAAGGCGGTGGAGAAAGAAGGATCATCTTACTCCGATTTGAATGCTCTGATTGAGGGGTTGGTTAAATGTTGACGTTGATGTGTCCTGCAAGTTGAATTTACTATTTGCCCTTATTTTCCGCGTGTTATCTTGTTGATTGGTACGTTTTTTGTAATATTCTCTTTATGTTCACCACAGTCATAACGAGCTTTTAGACTCGCATGACGATGTTGGGTCCTCCTGATTCAACTGGTAAGAATAATACAAGATGGCACTCAGCCGGTTTGTGATTGCCATGTATTTCTTCTCATTTCAAAAGAGGTTTTTTTTAAAATAAAGTTTCATAAAAAATTATGCGAAAGAGAAACTTGACAGAATTATTTAATAAATATTTTTATTAATATTATTAGATAAAGTAAATATTTTTAAAAATATATTTTAATATCAAATCATTTAAACGGTCATACTCGAAATGATAAGGATCACTTTTATAAATGGATAAGTGAATTATGCAAGGGCCCCACATCTTATAAATGAATGATTAAAAGAGGAAGTAAAATGGGGGGTTTAATTTGTTGGTTTTAATGTGTTGGTCAGTTTTGATTTTTATTTTTTAAATATTGAAATTGTTTTAAAATTTGAAATGGGATACTTCGAATCTCTTTTATACTAAAATGAAAATAATAATAATAATGTAAAAAATTCAGACACAACTTTTTATTTTCGATCTTAATATTATTTGTGACAATTGTGATCTTATGTGCGGTTAAAATTGCATCACTCAATAAATATAGACTTGATTAATATATTTATCTAAAATTAAATAACAATTAAAATTTTAAAAAAATATTTTTTATTTAATTTTATTTAAGGAATATACTAATATTTAAAATAAATTACAATAATCACTTTTAAAGCTTGGCTAAATTACATTTGATATCTCTTCTTATTTTAAAAAGTTACACTTAGCTTTCTTTTAATTTATTTTTTACACAATACGCATATATTGTCATATTATAAATAAAATCACAATCTTATATTATAAAAAAATTAATTTTTTTACAAAAAATAAATTAAAAGGAAGATTTTTACTTTTTTTTTTGTTAGTCAGTTATATTTGTTAATAATGGATAGTTAATTTTTTATTTTATCATTTTAACTAGTTGGTTATGGTAACTCTACTATTGCACAATTAGAGTTAGTTTGTCACATTGCACTTAGTTATTGTAACTTGGATCTTCTCTAGTAAGTAAATAATAAATTACTAGATAAAGAGTAACACAAAAAGTGAGAGTGTGTATGTTTATTTTTTTCTCTTTTCTTTTCATCTCTCTTCATTTAAGAGCTTTTTCATCATCTACTTAATTGAAAAGATCAACATTTTCAGTTATTGAATGTCGGAGTTGCTAGTTTAGTTTGTAGTGTTAGACCATTGGAGTCCATTTAGCTAGGATGAAGGAGGTGCTAGATTTTATTTATTTATTTTCTTATATTTTAAATAATTGCCTATAAACAAGCTTTAGCCATTGAATCAATTTGTGCACCATCATTCCATCTCACAATTGCCTATGAGCTATTATGTTTAAGTCTTCATTTAGCAATTACAATATAACAATGGTATCAAAGGCACATGAGGAGAGAAAGGAAACATTTTGTAAGTTTAAAGAGAGAGAGAGAGAGAGAGAGATAGTGTGTGAGCAATATTTTTATTGCAATAGCAATATATCTTTAGTATTATGCTAATAGATGTGCAAAAGACAGAGCTTGGACAACTAAAGTTGAAAGATCTTCAAGCAAAGAATTACCTTTTCTAAGCTACTAATTACTCAATTTTGGAAATCATTCTTTGCAAAGACACTTTCAAGCAAACTTGAGATTCTATGAAGAAAGAGTATCAAGCTCTTTTAAAGTGAAGTGTACATAGTTTCATGCCTTGAGAAGGGATTCGAGACTCTACAAATAAAGGAGGGAGAATCCCTCATCAACTATTATACCAGGACTATGGAGATAAGTGATAAAGCATGGGTTTATTTTTTTGTAGGAAAAATTAGAAGCTTTTAATATATTTAAAAGTTTTAAGGCATGTGTTGAGAATGAAACAAGAAAAATATTAAAATCCTTCACATTGATCATGGTGGAGAATACTGCACAAAAGAATTTGAAGTTTTTTGTGATGCTCATGGCATTTAAAAGGAGCTTACATATGCTTATACACATCAACAGAACGGTGTATTGGGGAGAGAGCAAGAGAGAGAAAAAAAAAAGAATTATCCTTAACATGGTGAGAAACTTGCTAGCAAAAGGGAGCATTTCAAAGAGTTTTGGAAATAAATAATGACTTGGAGTTTCCATGTCTTGAATAGAAGTCCTACTTTTATTGTTCTAAACATGACATTAGAAGAGGCATGCAGTGGGTGAAAGCCAAAATAGCAAATTAAACTTTCTAGTGACAATACAATAGCAATTGATCACAATTGTTGATGAACAGCCATGCTTAGAAAAGAAACCAACTTGGATAATAGATTATCTAAGTGAATATGATTTATCTAATGATAATTCAATTGTTTACTTTGTTTTCTTTGTGGGTTGTGATCACCTCATATTCTAAGAAGCTGCCAATGACTCAATGGCAAAATGCATGCCATCAATGAGGAGAGCAAGTTTATAGAGAAAAATAATATGTGGGAAATAGTGGAACTTCTTAAGGGGCAAAAATCCATTGAAGTCAAAGGGGTTTACAAAACTAATATGGCGGCGTTGATTACACAAAGCTCAGCTCACCTTGTTATAAATAAATACAAGTAAAATTTAGAGTTGATTACAAAAAAGTTTATACTCCAATTACAAGACTTGATAATATTTGATCAGTGTTAGCCATGACAGGTTAATATTCTTTGTGCAATGAGAGCCACCATTTATGATTATTGCATCCATATGCACAGAAATATCTTTTTAATTCCAAAATTTTGGAGTCAATTTTAATTTCATATCAAATATTTATTTTGTGTTAATTTTATTCTACATGTTTACAAAAAATTTTAATATCCTCTTAAAGACTAACAGTATCTAATTATTTAACAGAATTAGTTAAACAAAATTGAAACTAATCTAACTCTTTTGGGACTAAAAAACATACTTTTGCCAAATAGAATCTTTGCCTTATTTATTAGAGAGACCTATGTCTTATTTTGATTACTTAGATTCAAATTTTGAGACTAATATATGCAAAATGTTATTTTTTTAAAGAAAAATTATATTTAATGACCCATATCATATAAAATTTATAATGAAGGATCTTAAAAATCAAAATTATTTTTAAAAACTATCATTGTCATCAAGTTTTAAAAAAATTATTAGCACTTTTAGAAGATTTACTATTGAGTATAAGAAAGTTGAACATTTTCCTACACCTAATAGTAAATCTTCTAAAATTGATAATAAAATTTTAAAATCTGATAACAATGATAATCCTTAATAGTAATTTTAATTTTTAAAGTTTTTTATGATAAATTTTATATATCAGTTCTTTAATGTAGTTTTTTTAATGTACTAAGTCAATGTAAAATTACATCTTTAAGATAGTTCAAAATTTTTTTAATTTTGATTGACAAAAAAAGTGACTTAAAAGTACTGTTAAAAAAAAACCAAAATTTACATCACTATAGAATGTCTTTTTGGCCGAAACACTACTGTAGAATGTTAAGTTGATAAAAGATTGTCAAGAATAATAAACGAGTTAGCAGCGGGGGAGATATCAATTTGTCAAGCCAGACTAGGATTTGCAAGATTTTGAATCGACGCTATAACGTCGTTTTTCTCACTCCATTTTTTGTTCCCATCAAACATTCAACACGAACTTTGATCACCCATTGATACCTCCGATCGAAGTGGCATGGTAGATAGATTGTTGAAACTTACAAGAGTGGTTGGTATTAGTTACAACTAACAACTTAGATTATTAAATCAATATATATATATTTTATACGCATATGATATTCAAAGTTGCGGAACCGATTCCCTGCACTTCCCAAAGAAGTGCAGAGAGGTGCACTTCTCATCTGGACCATCCAGATTTGATCTTGACGGTCCAGATTTATTTTTAAT
This sequence comes from Erythrophleum ivorense, assembly GCA_026724425.1. NCBI lineage: Eukaryota > Viridiplantae > Streptophyta > Magnoliopsida > Fabales > Fabaceae > Erythrophleum > Erythrophleum ivorense. Next base: position 3,378,277 of record JAIUCV010000003.1, read on the forward strand.
ATTTTTAAAAATTTTAACATTTTTATTATTTTAAAAAATATAAAATATCAGATAAAATTAATCTCTTAACTGTATAATTTTAAGAAAAATGATATTTTAAGTAAAAAAATTAAAATAAAAAAATAAAATCTGAACCGTCCATATCAAATCTGGACGGTCCAGATCACTTCTCAAAGAAGTGCAGGCTGTGCACTTCTTTGAGAAGTGCAGAGAAATCGGACCCTCAAAGTTGTGGTGATACGAGCTTTGATCACCACGTGATACCTCTGTCGAAGTGGCACAGTACACTGGTAGTTGCTGCTTTTCATATTTGAAACATGACTAGTATGGTATCTATAGGATTATTTTATAAAAAGTGTGATTTTTCAGGTGATTAATAAGTTGTTTACTATTGAATTTATTCAGAATTTATATAAAATAATTTTATTATTATTATTTTGAATTGATCGCTATCTCCTAGCAAAATCAATTGATATAAACTCATTTTTACAGTGAAGTTCAATCAATACGCGTTTCGTTTCCAATTTGAGTCGAATTGTCATAGTTCGCAGACGCATGCATGTTTATGTATTTATTCCACTTCCGACTTTATTTGTACTTCTTCCTGTTTAGTCAAGGCCCCCCATGTGAGTTCCAGAGTATGATTGGTACGATGGAAGAGAAAAGTAAGACAAACGGTCGGGGGATGAAAAAAGAAAAATGTTGTTTGATATATTGGAATAGAAAAATTGATGGATTCCATTTCATATCTTCTGATTATCTGTTTATTTCATCTGAAATATTAAGAAAAGTTATCATTAAAGATGAAAAGAGAAAAAATATTATTTTATATTAAATGATAGTAATGTTTTATATAAAAAAAATTAAATTTTACAATTATTTTGAAAATTTTAAAAACAAAAAATTTTAACCTAAAATCTTAAACTATAATTTTATTGCATTATTAAAATTTTTAGTCCTTAAATCTTTTATAATCATTTTAAAATTTAAGATTTTTTAATATAAAATTATATATTTTTTAATTTAAAGTCTTCAACTATAATTTTTTGTTTTATTTTAATTAACAAAAATTATTTTTTTTATTTTTTATGGGTATTTTAGTCAATTTTTTACCTTTCATTTTTATTTTTATATTATTTTCACTTTATTAAATATTAAAATAAAAAATATTCATATTTATTTTCATATTATATCAAATATAAGTTTAGATTACAAGAGTCTAGTTTATGCTCATTTTTTATTATATTTTTATTTTTTAAAAAAACTTTTCACTTTATCAAATATAACATATACGGAATGAATCTTGCAATTCTTGATGTGTCATTGGCGCCACGTATTATTGATCCCTAAACAACATTGTCTAATTGTATGTCCAAAAAGGACAAAATTTTGTCATCCCCTGTGAGTGTTGAGGCCACAGCCAACGGATGATGTGTCACTGGGGCCATTAGGCCTGCCTTTGAACTCAAAATTCACAACATAGTATAATAATCTAGGTTTATGGACATTGGTATAATAATCTAGGCTTATGGTACCAAATGTCCACGTGACATCTAACAATTTCAACATTTTTTTATTGCTACTTCTTTATATGTGCTGACCAGGGCATCCATAGCTATTGTAAATATCAAAATATCTTTATCCTGATAAATTAAAATATTAGCCCTGTCTTTGAACTCAAAATTCACAACATAGAATAATAATCTAGCTTATGGTACCAAATGTCCATATGCGATATCTAACAATTTCAACATTTTTGTTGTATTGCTATTTCCTTTTGCGTGTTGAGCAAGGCATCCATAGCTATTGTAAATACCAAAAGAACCAAACGAACAAAAGTAACATCAAGCTAAGTACAAAATTGAAAGAATTCTCGGATCATCTTCTCAAAAGCATCCCCCTTAATTCCAAGAGCAGAATGTCTAGCCACACATATGACTTTTTCTTCCCTTCATGTCTCAAAGCCATATGATGGCAACTATGGATTTTTTTTAGCAAGATCCTGTTTTTTAATTAATTATATTGTCAAATCCATTTAAAAGGAAAACATTACATCTAAATGCTGTACATGGTGAAAATTAGAACTCATCAGTCCAATTTTAGGGGTGCCTTTTTTGAGAGAAAAAATAGAATTACTTATTGGAGGTTGATGTTAAGATGAGTGCATCATGTAATAAAAGAGTAATTATTATTGTATGATTAATTACTTAGAGTTATTTTTTATTTGTGTTAGAGTTAGTTATTATTTGTTTGTTAGATAAGTGATTGGTAATCAAGAAGCAATCATTATTGTCTTATTAATTAGTTAGAATCAATTATTGATTTGTTTTAAAGTTAGTTATTATTAGTTTGTTAGATGTAATAAATATTAGTTATATAATGATTTATTAATAAATTTAATTAGATGCCAAATACTAATAAGTATTGATAAATTAGTAATAATTAAAATAACTATTAATGTATTGAATAAGTTAAATAAATGAAGATGGAACAAATTAAAAAAATTATATGAAAATATAGTTAAAAATACAAACTACCATGTGAAAAATTAAAAATTATATAATGCACCTTTACATATCAGATAAGTTGAATTAAAATCACTAAGATTATTTTTTACAATATACAAAAAATAATTTATTTGATTATATATATATATGTACATATGTAAAAAATAATAGTTGTCAATATCATAACGAACCCTTTATCTTTTATGTTGCGATCGCTTTTGGCCCATAAGTTTTTCATCTTTTTGATCTAGTGGATTGTTAACAGGATTAGTTAATAGAATATTTAAATCAAATATAAATAAATAAATTAACTAAATTGGCTGCTGTGGGGTAACAAATCCCTTGAGACAATGATTTCACAATTTTAAAAAACTAACTATTGTATTTAGTAATAAAGATAATCAGATCATCAAATAATAACATGAAACCAATGACACCCCACATTTCCTAAACATCATATCATATTCTACGCTAGACACTCAATATTACATTGGATTTAAAGAGACTAAATACCTATATACTAAATCAAACATATACTAATTTGAGGAAAAGCGTAATTTTTGTCCAATCATTTGCTTTAACCTCCCCATTGTGATGTATGAATCAATCCTCAGTACTTTTATTTTGGGGAACTCAAATGTTATGTCATATGGATCATCATACATTTGTTTGTTAGCATATATGCACATAGTCTCATTTTTATTATTTATTATTTTTTTCCTACAATTTGATTTGTAAACGAGATCTTATAATAATACATAAACAACAAACAAAATGGAAATATTTTAATATATATATATATATTCTTGGTTTAATTTATAAAAATTTTATGGATAAATTATTGTTTCCTTTAAAAAATATAACTTATGTACACAATCTTTTTTTTAGTAAAATAATGTAAAATTTTTTTAAACTAAAAAATGTGTTACAATTGCACATATAATAAAAATAATATCTTCAAAAATTGGATTCATTAATTTTTATTGAAAAAATAGCTTATTATATAAAATGCATTATCTTTAAATTTTAATTCAGTATTATTTATTTATTGTTAAAAATATAAGACTTCATTTGTTAATGTAAAATTTAAATTTATAATAACACCTCTTTTGATTAAATCTATTATTATTATAATTGTTTCAAATATAAAAAATTCTTCCATTAATACATTCTTTGTATTTCATAGTTATTTATTATTTTTATTGAATAATTTTAAAACTTGTTAAACTAAGACTAGTTGTTATTTTATAATTTTTTATGTTTGGAAAAGTAGTTATTTTAACATGAATTGATTATAATTTTTCTTTTGAAACCATGAAAGAGTACATTTTTTTAAATTGAAAACCCTTTAAATTGAGCAAACTCTTGAAAACATATTTGATTATGTTTATAGTTATTTACATATTTAAACAAAATTTTAAAAAAATAGTAGCAAGAATAAAATTAGTATCAATATGAACAAAATATATAAATATGACAAAAAAAATACAATCAAAATAATTGCAAACATCTTTAAAAATTTTAGATGCAGCCATAATTATACAAAAAAATAAGTGCAAATATATAATCTAAAATACTAACATGTACAAAGAAAATTAATATATTTGACATAGATTAATTTAACTAACACCTATCCCTTAAAATGCTAAAATTAGTGAAGAGAAAGATGTTGAGCAATTTTCAATAAGTAAGAGTCAAAAACTTAAACTGAAAAACGGAAGTAATATTCAAATGATACAAGATGAAACTAAAATTTTTGCCTACCCAAGGAAGCAACCTTCAAAATTTTCAAACTAATACTAAAGCAAATGAAATTTTCACTAACATGTAATACAAGAAATGAGGACTACATCATGTTTTATAAAATAATTTGGTCCAATCCTGTGATGAGTCAGGGTCATAAATGGCCTTGACATGATCATTTGAATATTAAGTATGGTTAGCCTGTAATGTTAAGTATGGTCGCTCAATCAACATTAATTTTTTTCAAAAAATAAAAATTGCACCCTTGTTATCATGCCAAGGGCACAGTTTATAATCCTAAAGTCAAAACTGTTAATTTTTTTTAAAAAAATTCAAAGCTATGCCTTTGTTACCAAGACAGGGACACACTTTATGATATTGAAGTTGAAACTTATAATTCTAATTTCAGCATTAATTTAAGAAAAAAAATTAAAACTAAAGTCACAACCATGTTTCTTGTCACTATAATAGGAGCAAAATTAATTAAGTTGAAGTCAGAATTTTTAGTTTTGACTTCAATATTTTTAAAAAAATCAGTTTCAAAAATTTCAAAAATCTTGAAATCGAAGCTAATAGATCCAATTTTGGAAAAATCTATAGCATCTAAGGGTAATTTTTTTTAATTAACACTGATTTGTAAGATTTATTCATTCATGTTACGCATTTGGGTCAAAAAACCCTGCAACTATAGACATGGCCAAACTATATGCTTTACAAAGCCAAAAAGTAACACTTATTACCACCCCTTCCAACTCTCCTCTTTTTGCCAATTCAATGCACAAAAGCAAAGAAAAGGGTCAACAAATCACACTTCATATCGTCAAATTCCCATCATCAGAAATCGGATTACCTGAAGGATGCGAGATCCTTAACTCCGTTAATCCCCCTGAATTAAAAGGATAGATTTCTCAAGGCCATTTCTTCGTTAGAAAAAACCCTAGATGAGTTCCTTCAAAAAGCACCGTCCCAATGTTCTTGTGGCTGACACATAACTTTTCGTGGGATAACAACCTTGCTGCTAAACCCGGGATTCCAAGGTTAACTTCCATGGAACCTGTAATTTCGCTTTATGTACTTCCTTATGTATCAATTCCTACTGCCTCACAAGAAAGTCTCATCCGATTCTGAACCTTTGAGATATCGGGTTTTGCAAAATGTTAAGGAAAGTTAATGTTGAGGATAATGAGAGAAAAAAATATATATTATTTTGTCTCAAATGATATTAATATTTTATATAGAAAAAATTTAAATTATTTTAAAAAACACACGGACAAAAAATTTTAATTTGAGATTTTGAATTATAATTTTATTAGGTAATTAAAATTTGTAGTTTTAAAGTCCTTTATAATAATTTCAAAATTTAAAGACTTTTTGTATAAAATTACAAATGTCTTCAATTTGAAGTTTTCAACTGGAATTTATTTTATTTTATATTAATTAACAAAAATTAATTTCTTAATATTTCTCAAAAGGTATTATGGTCATTTAGTCACCTTTCATTTTCATTTATGCACTATTTTCACCCTATCAAATATTGAAATAAAAATATATTCATATTCTTTTCCATATCCTACCAAATATAATTTTAGATCACAAAAGCTCATTTGATTCTCATTTCTATTCTATTTTTTTATTTTCTTAAAATTTTTTTCTATTTATGTACTATTTTCATCTCATCCAATATTAAAATAAAAAAATATTCACATTTTTTTATATCATACCAAATATAATTTTAGATCATAAAAATTAATTTAATTCTCATTTCTATTCTATTTTTTTTATAAAAAAAAATTCGCTCTACCAAACATAACCCCATTCATATCTATCGGCTTGCAAATCTTGCAATTCTTGCTGTGTCATGGGGCCACGTATTGTTGACCCCTAAACAACAGACATTGTCTAATTGTCTGCCCAAAAAAGACACAACTTGTCATCCCCTCATGAATGTTGAAACCACAACCAACGGATGATTAAAAAAAAATTAAGAGTAATTTTTTTAAAAATTTATGTTTTATTACTGTACTCCTTTAAAGTATAATTATTATCATTAGACTCCAAGATTTTAAAACCAATCATTAAAATTCATCCTTAATTTCTATTAACTACATCGTATTAGTCCATGGTAGATAGACTTTTAAAATTTTTTAAAGCTAAATTATGATAATTATCCTTTAAAAATTAAATTGATAGAAGATACCTCAATCTTTTAGACATGTAAATAGTAATTTACTCAAAAATTAGTAATATTGGTTAATGAATTGGTATCTCACATGACTTGACATTTAGGGTCCGTTTGATTTGTGAAAACATTTTTAATTTGCATCCTCTATTTTATTTTTAAAATTTATTTTTCATTTGTTAGTTTTTATTATTTAATATAGTTTAATACTCAGCATAAAATATATAAATATATAATATGGATATTGACACATACTTATGCTGCGATCTTTTTTTATTTGTGAAATTTTACACATGGGGTTCTATTGGTTTTATATTTTTTTAGTTTGTCTTTGTTATGCTTGTTTAAGAGCGAATCTTGTATGAGTTTTTGTTCTGTGTTTTTTCTTCTATGAAGTATCTTTTGGCCAAAAACAAAAAGATAAGTGCTTGTTAGGAAGAATGAAGAGCTATGAGCTATCCCCTCCTTCCCCTTTCTTTCAAACAGCTTCCATATAAAAAGTTTACAGATCCTTCATTACCTAAATTAACTTACCTGCGATATTATACCTTAATCAGATACCGATTCTTGCCTTTTCTTTTTTCCCAAGATTATAACTTGGTGTCCAAAAAACCACAATAAGCCTAGAACGTGACTGCCAAGCCATCACAAGTCAAACACTACAAATAAAGAAGTAGATGTATTTAATTTGCTTTACGTAAGACTTTTTTTTTAATTATACTAAAATCCCATTTTCAATTACAAACTGTGTGCCTAATTTTTACAATAAGATGGGATAAGGAAATCCGATACTCTTCTATTAAATCAAACTAAAATATCTTTATCCTAATAAATTAAAATATTAGGCCTGCCTTTGAATTCAAAATTCACAACATATGCAATATCTAACAATGTCAACATTTTTTTTTATTGTTATTTCCATATGCGTGCTGATCAAGGCATCCACAGCAATTATAAATACCTAAAAAACAAAATGAACAAAAGTAAAGTAACATCAAGTCAAGTACAAAATTGAAAGAATTTTCCGATCATCTTCTCAAAAGCATCCTCCGTAATTCCAAGAACAGAATGTCTAGCCACAACCATGAGCTGCACATAGCTTTTTTTCCCTTCATGTGTCACAGCCATATGATGGCAACTATAGACATGGCCAAACTATTTGCTTCACGAGGTCAAAAAGTAACACTTATTACCACCCCTTCCAACGATCCTCTTTTCGCCAGATCAATCCACAAAAGCAAAGAAAAGGGTCGCCAAATCACACTTCATATCATCAAATTCCCTTCATCAGAAATCGGATTACCAGAAGGATGCGAGACCCGTAACTTCGTTAATCCCCCTGAATTAAAGGATAGATTTCTCAAGGCCATTCCTTTGCTAGAAAAACCCTTAGATGAGTTCCTTCAAAAGCACCGTCCCAATGTCCTTGTGGCTGACACACACTTTTCATGGGCTAACAACCTTGCTGCTAAACATGGGATTCCAAGGTTAATCTTCCACGGAACCTGTAATTTCGCTCTATGTACTTCCTTATGTATCAATTCCTACATGCCTCACAAGAAAGTCTCATCCGATTCTGAACCTTTTATCATACCAAATCTTCCTGGGGATATCGAGTTTTCGAGGAACCAGATACCGAGTTTCATGAAACTAGAAGATGAAGAAACAGAAAGTTCTAAAGTGTTCAAGGCTTCTGCAGATTCAGACTCCAAATGCTATGGGGTTTTAGTGAACAGCTTCTATGAGCTTGAACCAGCTTATTCAGATTTCTACAGGAACGTTCTTGGAAGAAAAACTTGGAACATAGGCCCTATTTCACTCGGCAATAACGACCCTGAAGAGAAAGTAAACAGGGGAAATCGAGCTTCAGCTTCAAACATTGATCATGAATGCCTGAAGTGGCTAGACCATAAGGAACCAAACTCGGTAATTTATATATGTTTCGGAAGCACCACAATGTTCACTGATGTACAATTAATGGAGGTTGCTTTGGGTCTAGAGGCTTCTGGGGTGGGATTTATCTGGGTTATAAATAAAAACAAGGAAAACGCAACAAATGAAGAATGGCTACCGGAAGGATTTGAAAACAGAATGAAAGAGAAAGGCTTGATTTTGAGACATTGGGCTCCCCAATTGTTGATTCTTGGTCACAGAGCAGTGGGTGCGTTTGTGACACACTGTGGATGGAACTCTGTAATGGAAGCTGTGGCCGCAGGAGTCGCTATGGTGACTTGGCCTGTGGGTGGTGAGCAGTTTTTCAATGAAAAGCTGGTGACCCAGGTTCTGAAGATTGGGGTTGATGTTGGGGTTCGAAAGTGGGTTCGATGGGTGGGAGATAGTGTGAAGCATGAAGCCATAGAAAGGGCAGTGAGAAGGGTTATAGTTGGGAAGGAAGCAGAAGAGATGAGAATTAGGGCAAGGTGTCTTGCTGAAAAGGCACGAGAAGCTGTTGCAGAAGGAGGATCGTCTCATAGTGATTTAAGTTCTTTGATTGAGGAGCTTTTGTCTCTCAATTCATAGAGAGATACAGATTCCCGAGTAGATTCTGTGGATTGATGAGACTGAAAGTAAACACTCAAGCATATCTCAGGTGAATCTTCTTTTTTAAAAAAATGTGTTTAATTATGCCTTGTGGTAATGAGTTTGATTTATCTAATTTCAGTAGATTGAATCTATTTTATTACTAATGTTGTTATGTGTGTATTATCAAATAATTTCATCATCAATAATTCAGAATCTCTAGAGAAACTTCATTTAGATTTAATCCGTTTAATTTATATATTTTTAGAAGATTGAATATATTTATTGCTTTTGCCGTTAAGTGTGTACTAGCAAATAACTGCATCATCAATAATTGGAAATTTTGTATTATAGTAAATATAGAATTATTTAATTTATTTATTTTTAATAAGTTTGAATCAATCTATTTTGTCGCTGCCATTGTTATGTGTGTATTAGCAAACAACTATTTCATCATCAACAATTGAAGAAAATTTCTAGGACAATTCCATTACAATGTTTGAAAATTCATAATTAACTTCATTTATTTTTAACAGTTTACATTTATATTGTTTTTGTTGTTTTTCTTCATATTATTGTTGTGATGTGTGTACTAACAAATAACTACATCGTTAACAATCTAATTACTTTTTTGGAAATACTCCACGAACGTGTTGAGTCTACTCAAGCTATCATGTTGAAAATCATGGCTTGGGAGAACTGTAGTTGTCTGTAATTCTTGAGAAATACATCTTAAGGAATAGAACATTTATGATTAAACACCTTTAGGAGGAGTTATTAACAAAAAAATAAAACAAGTGTTATTTACTTTTCCTTTTGCCAAACTTATTAATTGTTTGCATCTGTGAACTCGCATGCTTATTTTCTTTGTCAAAAAGAATTAAAGATACTGTTTGTTAGGCCAAGAATTGGCGGGTCCATAGCCAACAGTCATCGTCCCCAATGATCTCCTTCTCCTCTTTCTTTCTTTTATGTCGAAATCCTCTTCTGCAACAAACAGCTAAAAAATGGAGGACCAAACCCGTCAGCTTCACGTATTTCTCTTCCCATTCATGGCTCATGGCCACATGATGCCATTTCTAGACATGGCCAAGATCTTCGCTTCGCGGGGCCTAAGAGCAACCATTATCACAACCCCATCAAACGCTTCCTTCTGTAGAAGAACAATTCAAAGCAGCAAAATCATGGGAAAGATCGAAGAAATCAAACTTCTCCTCATCAAATTTCCTTCTTTCGAGGTCGGATTACCCGAAGGTTGTGAAAATTTGAACCAAGCTTCTACCCTCGAAATGCAGGGAAAAATCTTCAAAGCTACAGCGTTTCTGGAAACCCAGTTCGATAAACTCCTTTCTGAACATCGTCCTGATTTCCTCGTGGCTGATATGTTCTTCCCTTGGGCTACAGATGTTGCTGGTAAATACAAAATCCCGAGGCTAGTCTTCCATGGAAGCTCCTTCTTTTCCTTATGTGCTTCACTTTGTCTCCTAAAGCATCAGCCTCACAAGAAGGTATCTTCTGACTCAAAACCTTTCGCAATCCCCGATTTCCCCGATGATATTAGATTTACCAAAAAACAGTTACCTGAATTCATAAAGCAAGAGGTTGAAACAGATTTCATCAGGTTGTACAGAAAAATAAAAGAATCAGAACATAGGAGCTACGGTATTCTTGTTAACAGCTTCTATGAGTTAGAACCCCCTTATGCAGATTATTATAGAAACGTTCTGAAAATGAAATCGTGGCATATAGGCCCTGTTTCACTGTATAATAGGGAGGAAGAAACTCATTTAGATGAACATAGGTTAATAAATTGGCTAAATTCTCAGGAATCCAATTCCGTACTGTATATTTGCTTCGGAAGTGTGGAAAATTTTGGGGACTCTCAATTACTCGAGATTGCGAAGGGTCTTGAGAATTCTGGACAGAAATTCATCTGGATTGTGAAGAAAGAAAAGGAGGATGGTGAAGATGGAAAAGAAAAATGGTTGCCAGAAGGATTTGAGAAGAGAATGGAAAGTAAGGGCATAATTGTAAGAGGATGGGCTCCACAATGGTTGATTCTTAATCACGGAGCTGTTGGAGGATTTGTGACTCATTGTGGGTGGAATTCAATATTGGAGGCTGTGTCTTGTGGAGTACCTATGATCACATGGCCAGTTTCTGCAGATCAATTTTACAACGAGAAGCTAGTGATTGAGGTACTGAAAATTGGTGTCCCTGTTGGGGTTCAAAAGTGGGTGAGATTGGTTGGAGATAGCGTCAAGAGGGAGGCTGTAGAGAAGGCAGTGAAGAGGATAATGGATGAGGAAGAAGCAAATGAAATGAGAAACAGAGTGGAGAAACTTGGAAAGATGGCTAGAACGGCGGTTGAAGAAGGAGGATCATCCTACGCTGATTTAAGTTCTTTAATTAAAGACCTCAAGTGCAGTGAAATTTAAGCTAAACATCATCTTCTACCCTTAATTTGTGTACTCATTTATGTGTGCTTGCTTTTAAGAATTTGACGTAGGTAGGTTTTTAAAATTAGGGTTCATTATGTGGAATCAGTTGCCGCATGTGGCACTCTTTACCGCATACTGCAAATGATATTATAGAATTGTGCTTAAAATCATGCATTGCCTAAAATACCTTCGATCAATAAATATATCTTAAAAAAATTTTAATTTGAATTATTTTAATTTCTTAAAAATTAATATTCTTAATTTTGAATGAAGAAATACATCATGTGTGTAGAATTGATACATGTGTACCTTTTATTATTATTTTTTCAAGATCAAAATTTACATAATCTCTTGAATTTTGAACATGGGTAGAATTGTTTTTATTTGACTTAATATTAAATTCATAAAGTTGGTCTCATTATAAATCATAAATTGCTTATTCATCCGCTAAAAAAAAAAAATTGTTCAATAATGTTCGACAATGCAACACCGAGGACTTTGACTACCTCCTTTACTAGTTAACATCAACGTTTAGCTTTCCCAAAATAACTTTTTTTTGTCAAAATTGTATTTTAGTTTTAAAAATATATTGAATATTTTATAATAATTTTTTATTTCAAATAAATTTATAAGTTTCAAAAATACTCTCTAAAAATCTTAAAGACAAATATGATTATATAGTTGACTTTTATTATGTTCACACAAAATTGTCAAACATAAAAATAAAAATAAAATAATGAGTAAATAGAATGAAATAGTTACATTTGATATGATATAAAAAAGAATGGAAATATCATTTCATTTATACATTTAGTCAGATAAAAATAATATATGAATAGAAAAAAATAATAGAAAAATGATTCTTGTGTTCTTATTTAAAAATAATGTTAAAATAATAATAATAATAATAATAGACTTTGCATAAGTTAAATATAATAATTACTTTTAATTGGCATACTAATGAAATAGAAATAGATTCTTTTTCTAATCTTATAAAATATGTACTAAACAAATATTATTCAATGAATTTCTCTTTTTTTCTTTTATTTTTTTCCCACCAAGCGAAGGCATTAAAAATGTGGCGTGATATGTGACAATTTTGTAAGCTTATGTGGTAATTTTGTTGCCAACTAAAATCCTAGTCATAAACTTTTTTTTTTTTGTCTTCTTCCTTCCATTATTTCTTTCTCTTCTTCTTTTCTTTAACATTTCCATCTAAAGAGCTTCTTCGAAGTAGCCATAGCCAATATCTGGTTTTTATCAACTCCACCACTAATGGCAACTCCATCAACAAACATCGTGGGAAAAACTAAGACCAAACAAACAAGAAAGTTGAAATTGGGAAAATAATCAACCAAACAAAAGCAAGATCTTTGGAACACCCACAAACTTACAATCTAATAAAGCCAAATTGACAAGGAATGAAGTAAAATAAAAAAATATACAAGGAAAATAATAGGTTAATCCATGTCTCGGTATAACCTAATATAGATTGGACTAAATTTAAATGCAGATTCTTATATTTTCGCTATTAGATTGTTCAATTAAAATATATCATCTTCTTTTAATTAAAATATATATAGATATGTGATAATATGTTTTGTCCAGTTAATTATGTAAAATAAAAAAAATTAATTAAGCTTAAATTAAAAATAAATAAAATATACCTATTTGATTTTGTAGTAGAATATTACATGATATGTATGAATTATGTAACCGTCATATGTGTGTTTCGAAAATAAGTATACTTATTCAATTTGTGACATTGTGGAACTTCATATAGTTATTTTAAATAAATTACATGATGAGAGAATGCTTAATTCAAATTTAAGTAAGTATATTTATAAAAAAGAATGCACTAAATAATTATTTAATCAAATATTAACTATTTTGTAAAATTATAAGCAATTAATATATTTTGACAACAAGAATAGACTTGAGTAAAATTTATATAGAGAAAAAATATTTTTATTTAGAGATGTTAAAAATATATTACATAAGTGAAATTTATTAATAAAAAATTTTATAAATTTTATTACAATTATTTATTAATAAAATTAATTTAATCTAATCATCTAGTTGAAAGGGAATTAAAAAAATTAAAAGCTTAATTACAAATTAACTAAGTAATTACTATCTAACTAAATGAATCATGTATTTTAGAAAAATACAAATATTATAGGCGTACAAGGAAGGAAATAAAACACATGCTCCATGAGGTGATCATATTTCATTCTTCAATCTTCATTACTCCCCTAATGCAGCACAAGAAATGATGGTAGGGACACCTCATTAACCTTGCATCTAAGAAGAATGCAATCACATGGTAACACATAGTCAGGGTGACTTCATTGCCTAACCTCAAATTTCACATGTTGCTTGACACATTACTTGAAGAATTAATGAAGAGAAATCATAATTAAGACACATCATATTACAGTTGGCACAATTTCATTTCCTCACATTCAAGATAAAAGGATAATCGCAATAATTATAATAATAATTTTATATATGATACGATTGTAATGATCATTTAAAGTAATTTATGGACCATCTCGTGCCCTTAATCAATGCAACTTTGTCCTGAGAAGACAACTTGCATAATATTGTTATTGTTGAAGAAGTGTTCCACTCTATGTGGAACAAGAAAAGGAAAGAAGGGTTAGCTTGCTATTAAAATAAACCTTGAAAAAAATCTATGATAGGCTAAGTTGGACATGACACCTTTCGAGAAATTGATCTCTCCAGTCATTTTATTAAACTTATTATGTCTTGTCTTTCTTCTTGCTTGATGAAGGTTCTTCAAAATGGAAGTACCACAAAGGGATTTCATATGTCTAGGGGTATTCGATAAGTTGACCCTCTTTTCCCATACTTTGTTGTTTTATGTATGGAGAGATCGAGACATTTGATTGAAGAGTCTACTAGATAGATGTTTTGGAAGAGTATCCCTATCATTCAAAATGGACATAATATCTCACATTTTTTCTTTGCCGACAACTTAATTCTCTTTGGAGAAGCCTCGATTGCTTAAATTGAGGTGATAAAAAAGTTTCTTGATATTTTTATGGCTAGCTCAAGCAAGATGTTGAGTAAAGAGAAAACTAAGTTTTTCTGCTTTAGAAACATCATTCATAACATGGCAAATCAATTGAGTGAGATCTCTGAATTTTCTTTGACTCATGATCTTAGTAAATATCTCAAGGTACCTATCGATCATAAGAAGGTGACTAGAAATTTTTATTATTTCCTATTTGAGAAAATGAATTCCAAGCTTGGCTATTAGAAGGCAAAAAGTTGTCTTTAGTGAGAAGAATTACTTTTATGCAAGATGTTCTCAATTCCATATCTACTTACTATAGGCAAACCTCTCTCCTTTCTGTTAGTACTTGTGAGGCCATGGGAAAAGTTAGCCAAAAGTTCTTATGGGGATCAACTATTGAAAAGAGGAATGCATCTTATAGCTTGGAATAATGTGTGCAAACCTAAGTCAATGGGTGGTGGGGCCTCTTGGAAAGGAAAAATGATTTTTCAGTAAAAGTTTTGAGGGCCAAATATAAATGTGGGGATGGCATTATCCCATTCATTTAGCAACAAAATTTGTCCTCAAATACTTGGCAAGGAATTTGTAATAATTGGAGACATATCCAAAATGGCATTGACTGGAATGTTGGCTTAGGAAAGGACATGAAAATTTGGAGTGACAATTGGGTCCCTGGGATTGAAGCTTTAGCCACTTATGTTGGGCAACCTCTTGATGAAAACACTTTAAATTTTCCTATTAATGCCTACGTTTAGGACCAGGAATGGAATTGGAGTGAGATCTCTCATCTACTTCCTAGTGAGATTTGTGTGAGACTAACAACCATACTAGCTCCAATAAATGAAAATAAAAAGGATATGCGTATTTGGCTTCATTTTAGAGACAACCTTTTCACTATAAAATTTGCTTACAAAGTAATCTAACCTATAGCGAGGTATGCTAATAAGTACGCTTAGACTAGGATTTGGAAAGCTCCCTTTTCTCAAAAAGCTTAGTCCTTTGTCTGGCTTATCACACATGGCAGGTTAATGACAAAGAATCCAGATCATGCTGCAGCTTCATTGATATGGATCAATGCCTAAGATGTCAATGCTACACTGAAACTATTCTACATGCTCTTTGGGATTGTGATCACATGAAAAATTTATGGCTTGCTAGTCTTGAACCTCGATTTTGGAATGCCTTCTTTTCATGTGAGTTGAAGGATTGGATCTCACTAAATCTCATTATAGACATGGGTAGAAATAAATGATTAACTAGAGAGCTCTTTCTGGCAATGGCGTTTAAATGGTCTAGCTAAATAGAAACAACTGTATCTTAAAAAATGAAACTAAGAACATTGGAAACATGTTTATAAGAACCGTTATTAATGTTGGAAAAAGGGAATAAAATGAATTGAATATAATATTGAAGAGAATGAGGCAGATAAAGACTTCAATAAATTAAACAATGTAAAAGCCTATTATGTAGGCGTACAGTAATTGAAAATACTAAAATATAGGAACAAAATATGATAATGGGATAAGGTAGTAGGTACATGGTCCACGTTCTGACTTATTAAATAAAGCAACAAAACTTTATGTTAAAAAATTCAATGATTGATTCTGAAATAAAGGAAACGGAAAGCATGTGGTTTGAAGCTTCACTCAACACCCCTTTGCTTCAAAGAGACACACACCCATTTGCATTCTGAAATCTTCAATTTTTCCAGCAGAAAGTGACTTGGTCATGATATCTGCAACTTGTTGATTTGTACCACAATATTTCAAAGTAATTTCTTCCTTTGTAACAAGGTCACGAATGAAATGATGCCTAATGTCAATGTGTTTTGTTCTACCATGAAAAATTGCATTTTTTGTCATTATAATTGCTTATTTGTTGTCATAATAAATCTCTATTACCTTAGATTAAGTTTGAAGAAGGTCTGCAAACAGTCTTCTCAACCAAACAGCTTGACAAGCTGCTAAAGTTATTGTTGCATACTCTACTTCAAATGAGGATAAAGCCATAGTATCTTGCTTCTTTGAGCTCCATGAAATAGCACCTGAACCAAGAGTGAAAACATAACCTAAAGTGCTTTTTCTATCATCCATATAACCTGCCCAATCACTATAAGAAAAAACCTGATAATTTGAAACTTGATACCTTTAAGTAGCGAATTCCAAAAGCAACAGTGCCTTCAACATAATGCATAATCCTTTTTACAGCTCCAAGATGATGTTTAGTGGGATTATGCATGAATCTGGAAATTACACTCATAGAATGTGCTATGCCAGGCCTTGTATTAGATAAATAACTTAAGCCACCTACCATGCTTCTATAATACTTTGCATTTGCAGCTTCAGTACCATCATTGACATTCAATTTCTCATTCATATTTATAAGGGAACATGCTATTTTGCAGCCCAGCATGTTAAACCTTTTGAGAAGATCCATTGCATACTTTCTTTGAGAAATAAAAATACCATTAGGACCTTGCTTCACTTCTAAACCAAGAAAGTAATGCAATAGTCCCAAATCTGACATCTCAAAATTTTTCATCATACTTGACTTAAAATTAGCAATAGTTTCTTCAGAAGACCCCATATATATTATATCATCAATATAAAGATAGATTACTAGAAAATCAGAATCACCATGCTGTTTCATATAAAGAGTAGGCTTATTATCACTCTTTTTTAAACCATTTTCAAGAAAATATGAGTCAATTTTATGATACCAAGCATGTGGGGCTTGTTAAGGCCATATAAAGCCTTTTTAAACTTATAAACTTTGCTTCCCTCATCATTAATAGCATAACCTTTAGGTTGAGAAATAAATACTTCTTCTTTCAACTTACCATTCAAAAAGGCTGATTTAACATCAAATTGAAACACAGGCCATTGAAGTTGAGCAACCAAAGTTAGAAAAGTTCTCACCATTTCAAAACGAGCCACGGGAGAGAAAGTTTCATCAAAATCAATACCTTACTGTTGAGTATAGCCTTTAGCCACTAACCGTGCTTTGTGCTTCTGTATACTACCATTAGCATTATACTTAATTCTGTATACCCACTTGAGTCTAATTACATTCTTTCCTTGAGGAAGATCAATTAACTCCCACGTATCATTTTTCTTGATGCAATTCATCTATTCAACCATTCCATCTTACCACACTTGCTCCTATGCAGCATTTGCGTAAGATATAGCATTTGTAACACAGAGAGCAAAGTCACAAGTTTCATAAATTTCCCTTAAAGATTAAAACTTGTTAGAAGGTGTTTCACTTGAAAAACTTGATGGTGAACTGGTTGGTGAACCCACAGGTGATGAATGAGGAGTTTGAGAGCTACTGCCTCATTGGGAAGAGAGTTCTAGATTTGCTGGTTCAGGTTCAGAATATGCTTTTTCAACACTTATAAGGACAGATTTTTCAGCTTCTTTGTTGCTCTTACTACACCAATCCCAACTAACTTTGTCATTAAATACAACATCCCTACTAATAATTATTTTTCCATTAATTATATTATAAAGCCTATAAGCTTTGCATTGCATACTATAGCCAACAAAGATACATTTTTCAAATTTTTCATCAAGTTTTTGACAAGATGATTTTACCAAAGCATAAGCTATACAACCAAATATTTTAAGTGGCTTATCCAGGGCTTTACACCTCTCTATACTTCATAAGGTGTCTTGTTTAGGACTACTTTTGTAGGAGAAAGATTGAGGAGATACACTGTTATGGCTACTGCTTCAGCCCAAAATTGATTAAGAAGCTCCTTTGCCTTCATCATGCTTCTAGCCATTTCTACCACAATTCGATTTTTCTATTCAGCAATGCCATTTTGCTCTAGTGTATGTGGTGAAGTGAGCTCCCTCTGAATACCATTTTCCTTACAAAAAATGGCAAATTCATTAGAACAAAATTCCCCTCCTTTATCTGTATGTAACACCTTTACATAACAATCACTTTGCTTCTCTATTAAAGCTTTAAATTTCTTGAAATTTTCAAACACTTCAGATTTTAATTTCAAAAAATAAACCCAACTTATTCTGCTATAATCATCAGTAAACAACAGAAGATAACAACTCCCATTTAGCGACTTAATATTCATAAGCCCACATAAATCTGTATGCAATAACTCAAGACATTGAGAGGCTCTCCAAGACTTCTTTATAGGAAATGATTTTTTACTTTGTTTTCCTAAAACACAACCTTTATAGAATTCAATAGTTGTAATGTTTGGCAGCCTCAAAACCATATCCTTTTGACTCAACAATTACAATCCTTTAAGGTGCAAATGACCATACCATAAATGCCAAAGATCATAATCACTTATGCCTTTAGTAATAAAAGCATTTTCTTGAATAGATGAAATGTTAAGTGGGAACATTTTATTTTTAGTCATCTTAATTTTAACAAGGATCTGATCAGTTTTCTTATCTTGAATGACACAAAAACCGTTATCAAATATAACTCTCAATCCACTTTCCATCAATTGACCCAAACTCAAAAGATTTTGACCCAAGATAAGTACATATGAAACATTATACAAAAGTTTCTTGTTACCATTGCTAATGTTAAGAAAGACTGTACCTTTACCTTCACTCAGAAGCCATCTTTTATCTCCAAGTTGAACATTGGATTTCTGCGATTTATCCAATTCCTTGAACAATGAACAAAAATTAGTCATGTGACTGGAACACCTGCTATCAACAAACAAAATATTATCAGCAGAAATATCAAAGTCAGTAGATTATGCCACAAACAATGTCTCTGACTCTTCTATAGCTTACCTACTTTTGTTCATCCTTTTGTTTTGCCCAGCAGTTTGCTTCTTTGTGCCTAAATTTTTTGCAATAATTGCATTAAATGGAGCTCTTTTGATTATTTACCGCGACCTCTGCCACTACCACGACCTTTGCCTTTACCACGACCTTTGCCTTTGCCTCTACCATGAAAGCCACCTCTACCATTTCCTCTGCCAATGGAATTGGTGCTCCTAAAAGACTCCCACTTCACCTGAAAATGCTTGTTCTTTATGCTTCTCTTGTGACTGATTCATCCTGTCTTCATAAGCTTACAAGGAAGTCATTAATTCATTAAAAGAATATTTAGATAAATCATGGGCCTCTTCAATTGCAACAACCACAAAATTAAAACGAGGTGTAAGAGTTCTCAATATGTTTGCAACAACAGTTTCATCAGTAATTTTCTCCCTATAAGACCTCATTTTATTAACCAAAGAGCTAGCTCTATACAAGTAATCCTGTACAGATTCACTCTTTTGCATATGGAGATTCTCAAATTCACGACAAAATGATTGGAGTTTTACAAAGATTACCTTGTCAGAGCCCTAAAACTCAATCTTCAATATCGATCGTGCCTCTTTAGAAGTCACTGTGGAAGCAATTCTAGATAAAAGGTTGTCATGCATCGCTTGCTGAAGGAAAAATAGAGCCTTTGCATCTCGCTTCTTATTTTCCTTTCAATTGTCGCTAGTCCGTATCTGGGGTCTGCAAAATCATCTTCAACCAAATCCCACAGGTCTTGAGATTGGAAGAGGGTCTTCATTTTGATGGACCAAAACTCATACTTATCCCTATTAAAAATGGGAATTAAAGGCTGTGATGTTGTTAAGACGCTAGTGGTTGTTGATGAAATTCTATTAGTTGCCATAGAGTGCCATCACAGTAAGCTAACTTTGCACAAATGGAAGTCTCCCTTGTTCACAATTGAACTTGGAACAAAAAGTGAGAGAAGGAAAGAATAGTTGTGGTGCTTTCTATTGGGGAAAGTAAGGGTCAAAGTGAAAAAGAAATGAAGGAGTTATTACGGTGCTCTCGCCTCTCAGGTATCTTACAAATGTTCCCCTTCTCGCTCTCTGGAAGGCTCTGATACCATAAAATATTGTTGGAAAAAGGGAATAAAATAAACTAAATATAATATTAAAGAGAATGAGTCAGATAAAGACTTCAATAAATTAAACAATGTCAAAGCCTATTATATAGGCATACAGCAACTGAAAATACTAAAATATAGGGGAAAAAATATGACAGTGGGATAAGGTAGTGGGTACATGGTCCATGTTCTGACTTATTCAATAAAGTAACAAAATTTTATATTAAAAAAATTCAATAACTGATCTTACAATAAAAGAAACAGATAGTGCGTGGTTTGAAGCATCACTCAACAATTAAGACTCAAAAAAGTGTGAAAGCCTACACCTTTCATCCTGCTCTTGCCATGAGGAAGATAGAGATGTTAATAAGGTGGTAGTTTCCATTAGGAGATTGGGTTAAATGTATTTCTTAAGAATCTGTGAGGAATGGAGGCATCAGTTCTAGTTATGGAAAAGTTATAAGGGATGCAACTAGGAGTTAGATTCAAGGGTATCTTCGAAAAAATAGGATAGAAGGAGTGATGTGCTTGAAGTTATATGGCATATTATCCTCCATTAAGCTTGATTAGCAATTGGGATATTGAAACGTTTGGGTGGAAGCAGATTCTAAGAGTGTTATCACTTTAATCTAGAAAGATTACTACCTTGCACATCATATGCACCATCTTGTTAGTCGCATAAGGGGTGAGTTACACAAAGATTGGATGGTGAAACTTAGCCACATTCACAAAAAAAGGGAATAGATTAGTGAATTGGTTGGCAAACCAGTCACACGCCTTAGACAGAGGTCTCATGCTCCTCCCTCGCCCTCTAGTTGGGTGTTATCGAATCATTATAGATGATATGCTGCGTGTTTTATTTTCCTAGATGTATTAGCACTTAAGCTATTCTAATTTCCCTTGTTATCCAAATAAATACGTACATATATATATATATCCATATAGACGTCCTCCTTTTCGTTCTTCACCAAGCACGAATCTAAATCAAGAAAGAGAAAAAAAGGGGAAAAGAGAAAAGGGAGAAGAGAGAAAGAGAGAAAAAAGAAGGAAACGGAAAAGGAAGCAAGTTATACCTTAAAATTTTTTAATTTGAGATAGAAATAATAACCTTTTTAAATTAGTATTTTTGCTCTTTTAATTTTTTTAATATTTTAGTCATAGTTATGATGCATTTATAATAATTTTTATGTATGAATTAATTTAAAGTTCATTAATGCATAAATTAACATAGTATTTACTATAAATTACTTTAATTTAGTTATATAATTTATAAGTATTTTTCTCTTAGCATTTTGCTATTAGATATATTTTAATTCATGATTGTAATGTAACTATAGTTATTTTATGGTTTTCGAGTAAATTAAATTATAATTATTAATTAACATGTTATTTGTGTTCAACAAATTATGTGCTTTATTATTAAATTCTCAAATTAGTGTATCAAGTGAGTATTTAGATACTTTAAATTTATCATGTTGAAATTGTATCATGATAATCCCTAATGAAACTATGAGTCTACTTTGATTATGTATAGACTATCTATGATAAAAATAAATAAAGTTAAGTGTAAAACAAAAAAGAATCCTTAAAGAAGGAGGTGATCTTAAGGAACCCTGAGAAATGATTCTCAAAAGAGAGGTGACCTTTGATTACTTGATTTTTTTAGTTATGGATCAATTCTGAGGGATGTCTTAGTAAACTTTTAGCAATTTGGATTTAGTTCACGATGATGAATAAAATTCATAGATATATTTAGAAGAAATGATGAATATGAGAATATCTTTTTTATCCACAATTATCACCATGCATGCATTATTATTATGAGACATTCTTTGACTGTTTATATGCTTTATTTTGCTACTATGAATGCAATATGACCATGAGATTTCTATAGCTTTATACAACTAGTGCTATCATAAGTTTTTATATATTGTTATATTCATTGGGAAATTTAAATTCTCATTATTTTGTCTCATGATATGTCCAGCTCACCAAAACAATCTTTAGGTTGACATTTGAAATAGTGGTAGATTAAGATCTATCACTCTTTGTAGACTTCACACCCATCATCCAAATTTTATACTAGTGGTTTGGGAAGTGGTAGATTAAGATCTATCAACTTCAGATGTAGTAGGCAACAAACGTAGTTGAACCTTTTTTCTTTTTTTTTTTGGTTTTTTTTAGAGAGAGTTTCTGGGGTTTTTTTTTTTTGTATATAAGCATATAGTAGATATTGTACATTATAAACCCCACATTTAAATATTTTAAAATGGGAAATATTATGACCTAATCTGTTATAAAATGGTGAAAAATCTAAATAAAAAGTTTCATAAGAAATTAACTAGGTAATAAAACTAAGGGAGTTACATAAAATATAACAAGTGCATATTTAATTAGAAAACTATATACTTATATGTAAAAAATATATACATATATCATGTTACTATTAGATAACTATATGCTTGTCATATTTTGACTAAAAAATCTAATAGTTGGATATAAATAACTTTATATAAATTTTTTTCATATAAATTTCTATAATAGTAGATATATGGGATGGGAACTCTAATACTAAAGTTATAATGGTAGAAAATTTTAGGTTTTTGTTTTTTAAATTTGCATTTCTTCCTTTTAAATCTTTGATGTTTCAATATAATATAGTAGAGAATGGACTCAATTTGCTCATCCTCTTCCCTATTTTGGATGATAAGTAAATCACTAAGATACACAAGATTAATATGAGGCTTAAATTCATCATTTGCAGAATATGTTGTTGTTCTTTGATGAGGATGAGCAAATAGTGTTGATGAAACCCTTGGAGATTGGGCAAAAATGGAAGATTCAAATATTGTCCAAATTGTGAGAGAGAGAGAGAGAGATGGATCTTCTCAAATTTTCTTTGAATTAGATCATGTTAATTTTAGAAAAAGATAGACAAAGTGTGTAGGTCCTACTTAAATATGTGAGGTTTATTTGAATAATAGATCTCATATTCATCAAAGTTTTTGCCTATAAATTTCCTATAAAGTTAGAGAGACTCAAAGATAGAAAAAGAGAAAGAAAGTGGGATCCCTTGTCTTTGCCTCTTCTCAATTTTATAAAAAATTTACAATAAGGAATTTTTAAAGAATCCATTCTTTAGGTTTTGCATATTATATATCTATTTTTTTTTCAAAATTAATACTATTAATTTTAGAGAGAAATTAAGAGGATCTATTTCTGAAAAAGAAAAAAAAAGTAATAACTAGGATCCTAATTAGCAAAACTAACTGAATTCCTTGTATCTATCCCTAAATATAAATAATAAATTTAATGACAAAAAGAGAAAATGAAAGAGAGAGAAGTTTGGATCCTATACTATAAATAAATTATTACATATAGTATAATAAAAAAGAGATAGAAAGAAAATAGTGAATGAGTATAAAAATAGAAAACAAGCCCTATAAATATTTTTGCTCTTTTAAACTTATTTGATATATAGAAAGTTAAATACAAATAAAAAAAATTGAATATAAAAAATTATTTTAATATTTATACTTTTAATGGTTGAATAATGATTAATAAATAATATTAAGTGATAATTAAATAATAATTATAAGAATAAATTTGATATTATACATATTTTTTTTATTTTCTTTTGTCAAAACAAATGGGCCTTTGTATTCCAATTATATCATTTCAGACCAACTAAAATGAATAAGAAAGTGGATGCAAAAGGTCAATTTGCTAGCAAAACAAACAAAAAAAGAAATTCACCCTTTGTTCTACATTCCCGCGGGTAGTCCACTAAATTTTGAAATTATGATTTTTTTTAGAATAAAAATATATTTAAAATTATAATAAAATAGTAAATATATTTTTAAGATCAGCTTTATTTTTATTTAATTATGAAGGCACATTTTTTTGTTATTTCTGAATAAATAATAAGCCTTTTAAAAAAATTTATTCGTTCAAAGCAATCCTCTGGATTTTTGTCATCAATGCCCCATAATGTAGATAGCAAAGATGAATCGGGATTCTCTGCAATAAAGGATCTCAAAATTGTGTTTGTCGTGCCTCACATTTTTTTTCAACGAATTTTTATTTTTATTTTTAAATTTATGCCTCTCACAATTTTTACTGCAGACACTGCCAATGGATCCATCTCAGGCAAGGATACCTCTGGATTTTGTACCGTTGGCGTAACGGTTCTGGCTGATTCAATTTGGATTATTAAGGTGGCAAGGTTTAAATTTCGAAATTCAAAATAATGGAAGTGATGCCAACTCATTCACTCATAACCTATTAGCTGTCCGTCCCTCCGTTAACCAACCTTGGTTAGGAAGTAGTTAAACCTAAGGTCAATCTTTCATCTTCCTCCTATAAATAAACCAGAGAGACGTTAAAACTTTTCAAAAGGTTTCAGGAGGAGGCGTCTTGATAAACGCCTGCGTTCTATTCGTGTTCTTCCTTCGATCCTTACTGAGTTCTATTAATTCTTTGATTTCTCATTCTTGTTTCGTTCCGCGAAGATGAGAGAGTGTATCTCAATCCACATTGGTCAGGCCGGGATTCAGGTCGGAAATGCCTGTTGGGAGCTCTACTGCCTCGAGCATGGCATCGGGGTAAGTCTCTTGTTCATCTCTATGCTCTTGGATGTTGGATCTGAGTCTTCTTCTGCACTGTTCGATTTTTCTTCAGATCTGTCTTTATCTTTTTCCATTTGGGTTTTTGATGCATTCTTTGTTATCGGTTTGGATTTAGCAGGCTTAGATATTTTGAACCTCATTTTCCTCAGTCACACATTTCCGTGGTTCTTTCCTTTGACTGATAGCTTCCATTTTCTTGATTATTTGCGCTGGATATGAATAAGTTGTCCGTCTACTCTCCAGATCTGTTGAGCGGTTCACTATTTCTTATCAATCTCATTTTCGGCTTTTAGTCTTATGCATTTTTTTTTTCTTTTCAGATCATGACGGATATTCCCTAGATCTGTAGTCACAGGCAATCTAGCATTAGATTTTCGTTGGATGTTTTTGTTTCCGCTTTATAACGCTTGTTGTTTAAATTTTTTGGGCATCTTTGATCTGGAAAATCCGTTCCATGTAGTTCTTCCTATGATTCAGGAAATATTTTTTCAGAAATTCTTAATTTTATACCTTCCTTCGTGGCCTGCTTGCCTCTTTTCTGATTAATTGGATATTGAAATATTTACATTTTCCACAGCCGGATGGTCAAATGTCAAGTGACAAGACCGTTGGCGGTGGTGATGATGCGTTCAATACCTTTTTCAGTGAGACTGGTGCTGGAAAACACGTGCCTCGCGCTGTTTTTGTAGATCTTGAGCCCACCGTCATTGATGAGGTAAGGACTGGAACCTATCGCCAGCTCTTTCACCCTGAGCAGCTTATCAGCGGCAAAGAAGATGCTGCCAACAACTTTGCCCGTGGTCATTATACCAGTAAGTTATACCCATGAGTTCCCGGTTTTCAATTTGCATGTAATCATCACGTCTAAGCTTTGGCATCATCTGATACATTTATGTTGTTGTGTATTATGCTCCTTCAGTTGGGAAAGAGATTGTTGATCTATGCTTGGACCGCATCAGAAAGTTGGCTGACAACTGCACTGGTCTCCAAGGGTTCTTAGTTTTCAATGCCGTGGGTGGAGGCACTGGTTCTGGGCTTGGTTCCCTTCTTTTGGAGCGTCTTTCGGTTGATTATGGCAAGAAATCGAAGCTTGGGTTCACCGTCTACCCTTCTCCCCAGGTGTCCACCTCTGTTGTTGAGCCCTACAACAGTGTCCTCTCTACTCACTCCCTGTTGGAGCACACTGATGTGGCTGTACTATTGGACAATGAAGCCATATATGACATCTGCAGGCGCTCCCTTGACATCGAGCGTCCCACCTATACAAACCTTAATCGTCTTGTTTCCCAGGTAAATTTCATCAAATATGTAATGTAGCTAATAGAACTAAGGTATCCTTTCGATCTTTGAATAAAACTATGATGTTTTAAGGGTTGACATTTTTTCGGGGGTTCAGGTGATTTCTTCCTTGACCGCTTCTCTGAGGTTTGATGGTGCCCTGAATGTGGATGTCACTGAATTCCAGACCAACTTGGTCCCCTATCCTAGAATTCACTTTATGCTTTCTTCATATGCGCCGGTTATCTCTGCTGAGAAGGCGTACCATGAACAACTCTCGGTGGCCGAAATCACCAATAGTGCATTTGAGCCTTCATCTATGATGGCCAAATGTGATCCTCGCCATGGTAAGTACATGGCTTGTTGTCTGATGTACCGCGGTGATGTTGTGCCCAAAGATGTGAATGCTGCTGTTGCCACCATTAAGACCAAGCGCACCATTCAGTTTGTTGATTGGTGCCCTACTGGTTTCAAGTGTGGTATAAACTATCAGCCACCAACTGTTGTTCCCGGGGGTGACCTTGCTAAAGTGCAAAGGGCAGTTTGCATGATTTCAAACTCTACCAGTGTGGCTGAGGTGTTCTCTCGCATTGACCACAAGTTTGATCTCATGTATGCCAAGAGAGCTTTTGTCCACTGGTATGTTGGTGAGGGTATGGAAGAAGGAGAGTTTTCTGAAGCTCGTGAAGATCTTGCTGCCCTTGAGAAGGATTATGAAGAAGTGGGAGCTGAGTCTGCGGAGGGTGACGATGACGAGGGGGATGAATACTAGACTCTATTTCAGATTCTGGTGCCCTTTTCTTCTCGGGCCTCTAGTATTTGGTACTCACTCAGTTGTGGTTTGTTCTTATGGATGCATTGTTTTGATGCCCTGCTGTTATATTCTTAGTCTGTCAGTATTTTGATTTGGTGTTATATGACTTGTATCTTATAATAATGCCCATGCATTTTATCTTAAATATCTGCATCTGTTTTTGGGTATAAACCACCGTTGGAAGGTGATTGCACAAACATGAGACAGCTAAAAGGGGAATGAACATGATGACAAATCAGAAAAAGAAAGGCTTGGTGGATATTTTCCTCCAACTTCAAGATGACCGACCTCATAACACTGACAGTGATATCTCTCGTTTTTAACAACATATTAAAAATATCCCTTGTTTTTAACAACATATCATACCAAAAAATATAACAATCAACATATTACTTAATTGTGGAGAGTTGTTTTTCAATACCTTTTAACCTCTAGCTGGCTTCATATCATCCTCATGGTAGGACTCTACTACCTCCTCTCCTGGTCAACATCATCAAGTTTTCCAAAAGATTCCTGAATTCTTCGAAGTAAACCCAGGATTGCTTGTTCACAAGTTCATGTTCTTGTGACCAAAAGTTTGATATTCTTACCATCTGATTGGTTGAATGATGGAAAAGAAATAAAAATATAAAAAAATGGATAAGTTATACATGATACGAAATGGTTTTTATATTTTTATTATTAAAAAAATAATTTAATAGTTAAAATGATAATTTAATGAATAAAAAAATTATGATAAAATATAATAGATATTGTATAAATTATGAAAAAAAAATATTTGTTGGCATTGAGAATGATGATCTTTCAGAATCTGAATCCCCTACTCATCTTTTGGTATTTTTTAAATTTAGATTTTTTAGATTTATTTGGATGGTTTAAATTTAATATTTAATATTTTTAATTTTTTTAATTTAAATTATTAATATTTTTAAAATTTATTAATTAAAAGATTATTTTTATTTTATATTTTATGTTTTTTGATATAAATAATTAAAATATTAAATTTACCATTTAAATTTAATACAATTTAAATCAAAATGAATAGAGAAAAAATAAATAAGGTATCCGTGTTCATGTTCTTGTGACCATCTATTATATTGTTATTGTTATGGGCCCATGTTGTTTGGCTTACAATATGTAGACTCTTAAAGAATTTGAGACTGTTTAAGTTGTTATAGCCGGAATTAATTGCCAATCAAAATTAATATGAAGCGATTGCTAGTTCACAGCTCGCATTGTGATTGATACTTCATGTCACCATCTGTTTTATGGCAGACTCTCACGTTATAGTTATGGGCCCTTGTTGTTCGGCTTCCTTGTGTGTAGACTCTTCTTAAAGAGTTTCAGCCTCTCAAGTTGTTATTTATACCTTATAATCAAGAGCCATTAATAGAAGGGATTCTTGTTGTTTGGCTACAATGTTGACTCTTCTCGAAGAGTTCGAGGCTCTTAGTTGTTATTTATACCCTATAATGAAGGCAGCAAGCGTAGTTCTTAAAATAGAAATTGCATGCCAATCAAGAGCATTAATATGAAGAGATTCCACTTTTTTTTTTAAATATTGCTAATCAGAGTAAATCTATGAAAGGACCTTAACTTCTATTTATGTCAAGAAAAATTTGTAAAAAAAAATTTCGCCGTATAATAAAAAATCACTCCTTAAAAAGAAAAAATAAAATAAAATGGCTTATAGTGGTTATAAATAAGATTTTTTTAAAAAGAAAACTCAATTATGAAAATAAATAAAATAATTAATTATAAATAAATATACAAATATATTTAAACATCTTTAACGTGCTTACAAATAATTGGCCTGTACCTGAGAGAGAATCTTAGGGACTATACTAGATGCCACAGCCGTTCAATGTCAATAAATTATATTGACAAAATCGTCCTTTAACTACTGTATACATTAATATCTTCCCCATGAGATGAATATCAAATATTCCTCGCTAGTTGGAAGTATAAATTTAAAATTCTTTCTTGGTTCTATTTCTAAACTCCATTTTTATGCCTTCGTAAAGCAGGCAAAACCTTTCTTCATGACAGTGGCCTAATGAATATTTTTGAAGAAACAAGACAGAATGAAGGGCCACTATAATCAATGGACCCAGACAAGATGGCTAAGGTTGTGAGAATCAAGAAAACTTTTGTTAAAGATAATTTGAAAATTCATGACCATAAACAACCAGTCAATCAGTTTGACACATAAACAAAAGATTGATTTTTAGAAGTCACCAATAATTAAATTTTAAAAGTTATCAGTTAACTGGTGATCAATTATCAATTAATTGTTATGTTATTGGATATTATTAGTTAATTGGTGACTAATTACCAACTGTTTGATAATAGTCCAAAAGGAATTTTAGAATATTTTAAAAGTTATTAATCGACTAATCAAAGAAATTAGTTAATTATTCGAAAAGTCATTTCAAAATATTTAAAAAGTTTTAACAGTTAAAATGTGAGTTGAATTAAATAATCATATGTTTTCATTAAATAATAATCAAATAATTATTAAAATATTTGAAAACTCTTTGAAAATATTCAAATAACATAATTAAAAATCAAATTTTAAAATTTAAAATTTAAATTAACTCTTATAAAAAGACATGTCTACTCAAAATCAACCATATAAATAATTAATTTTAAACATATTCAAAAATAAGTGAACTCAACGATATTTTAACTAGTAAAAACAGTAGATATTTCACATCTTTTATTGATAATTAATCTAAATTTATCGATGTATATGTGATGAAAACTAGCATTCTGTAACGAATGGAGCATGTGGAAAATATGCAATAGTGTGTAACGGAATTTTTTCTTCCTTCTCCTCGAATAAAGGAAGCTCAGGCACAACATCTTATCCATTTTGGGTAGCTAACACTATATGGATATAAAATTCAAATATGCAATGGCTAGTGGGAATATTGTTTTGTTATAGAAAAAAAATTAAATACTCAAGATTTTTATTCAAATCTCCTATCAAACATAAATACTATGTAGTTTGAGCCTATCATTCTCCAGAAATCTTGCAAAATTCCACACACCAAAATCTGCCTTAGGAAATATTCAATGCCATTTGCAATCGAATTTCAAAACAGGGCTAAAAGTTCAGGTTGTGGTTTTTAAATTCGTTAATTGCCCTTATTTATATAAAACTTATGAATAAAGGAAGACTGTATTTATTTTTATTATCATTATTTTGTCAGAGAAGACCGCATTTATCTAAACAAAGTAAATAGACATCAAGATGCGGAGGTATTATGATGAAAAGCAACAGTAATTTAAAGTAATTAGCATTACCGATTGTAACTGCGGAAATAGCCACAGCCCTAAAATATTAATATTATGTAGAGTAAATTATTCTTTTTTTTTGGGATAAGTATTTAAATTACACAAATTTTATTTTTATGATAAAAAATTAAAAGCATACGCAAATTCTTTTAAAGTTAAAATATGACCAAAATACCCTTAAGAATAATGTTGACTCTTTTTATTATAAATATAATTTATTAAAAAATATATTTTAAAAAATTTTACTTCAATATTATTTATTTTTAGATGAAAATTATAATTTTAAATTATTTTAAATTTAAATATTTTACATTGATCAAATAAATATTTAATAACTTTTATATTATATAAATTACATATATAAGAATATTTTGATTATAATACATGTAATTGTGGCTCATTTATTTAGTTAAAAGATAAATGTAATACATTTTTTAATTTCAGAAGAAGAAAACATACATTTTTAAAATAAAAGAAAAAGTTATATAATTTAAATATTTCTTGATAAACTACAGTATACTTTACTCCAATATTAATTGAGCTAGATGAAATATTATGTACCATTACTACGTCTCCTTAATTACATGGTTCTCCCAATTAATATCATCATTACAAGTACATAAAGCCTTGGATAAGAAGGAACTTGAAGGCAGTGTTGGGTTACTAATTACTAGAAAAATTCAAATCCCGCGTATGTAAATCAAGCTAGTAATAAAAACAGACGCATGGATATGTTACATAATTCTGCTGAATATAACTTGCCTTAATTCGGTGTATGCAAACAAGATTCTATTTACGATTAGACACATTTTTAAAATTAATATATAAACTTTCAAACATAACCCCCCCTTAACATTGAACAACAATTATTTCAATTAATTTTTAAAATAAGAAAGAATATTTTGGAACTAGAAAAGAAACTTTTTACAAGTCTAAATGTTGAGCTAAATCAGACATAATCATTGTGGTCAATTGTGGCATTTTACTATTATTTTTAATTAAAATTGAATATTTTTATTTTAAGGAGAATTTTTAATTTGGTCTCTATTATTTTATTTTTGACAATATTTTATTATATATATGAATTAATCTTATATTGTTATTTATATGTTTACCTCTTCTGTTAGTATAAATGATATATATTTAGGTGTTGAAATAATATATAATTAGCTATATTAAAAAAATAACATAATATTGACAGAATTTTAATAGTAGAGGCTAAATAAAAAAAATTAAATTGTAAGGACCTAATTACAATTTTAAAATTATAAGAATCAAATTAAAATTTGAATAAAATTATAAGAACCAAAAATATAATTTTTTCTTAATTAAAGTTTAAAGAATTTTGTTATATTTTAAAACTCATGTGTCAATTTTGTAAATAAATTTTAGTTATAAAAATATATAAACTGTACTTTTTTTTAGAAAGGCCAGTATTGAGTTATAAAAAAATATGAATTAGATTTAAAGTAAATCACACAAATTCTCCTAAATTTTCTTAAAATTATACAATTTTTTATCTATTTTTAAAATATATACAAACATCTCTAAAAACAAAATATAAACTTACATTTTAGTTCAATTTTAAAATTTTTAACTAAATTATTATTCATTAATTTAATTACACATTTTCTTAAACTAAATTTTTTTAAATGGAAGGTATTGTAATTAAAAATTTTAAAATTAAATTAAAATATAAAATAACTTCTTATTTAAAAAATTTGTGTACTTTTTGAAAATAAAAAAATATTTACACAATTTTAATAAAATTCAAAGAAGAACTATATAATTTACTCTTAAATTTAAATATTTTAATTTCATAAGTCTCTCGATTAAATATCATCAACCAGTTAATTAACCTCATATCTTTTTTTAACTTTTTCTTTTTCGGGTTGAATATCAAATCAGAATAAGTTTGGTGATTAAGGACAAGGAAGCATCATTATGAGCAGTATTAATGCTTGTTTAATATACATGATGAAGGCGTTGATCTTGAAGAACCAGCTACCAACCACAATTACAACGCCTTGACTGGGCAAAATCAGTTGTATCATTTTAAGAAAAAAGGGCATAGTGCTTGGGAAAAGCTTGCCTTGGTTAACCGAAAAGGATCAGATTGAATATTTAATACATAGGAAAACACCTTTCTTTTTGTTAAAGTTGCCTCTTGATAGCCTAGCGTGGCAATAATCAAATTCAAAAACTCAATCTCTAATAAGGGAATTTGGACCTTGTTCCCCACTCAACATGCCTCATTTCCCCACCCGCTGACTTTTGAAAGATAGTGCGTGAGTTTTTTGAATTGTGTGAGTGGATATAGATTGATCATTTGCTCAAACATTGAGCTCTCATGGGAATTATGATTCATTGATTTGGCATGAGAAAATGGAAATGCAGGCACTATGCTTAGTTTTGAGTGTGGAGATTGTGCAATTTGGTGCCATAATGAAGCATGACCTGCTTCTTTAAGAAAACACATTGATGAATAATGCATATGGTACTAACTGATGCCTCCACTGCCCTCTGCAGCAAGTCGTTGAGACGCAGTTAGAGTATATGGTTCGCAACACAAGTCAAGCAGCACCAGCCTGCTATGCCCTTTCTTATGCTCCAGTCTTGATGTCTCGTACCTAACACCTCAAACTCTGACTCACTGTTTCAGATCTTTTCCACCCCATTATTAATATATGGAATGAGGCAATCTTGATTAGTCAGCTCTCTTTTCGTACGAGGGAGAGAAAAAATTATTATATTATTATTTAAAAATATTTATTTTTTATTATCTTTTAAAATAGAAAAATGAATATACCCAATGTAACCTTGATACTTATTACATTAATTAATGGTAATTCAACTCATAAATAAATTTGTTATACGAAATTTTATTATATTAAACTTTGTAATTTTATCATTGATTTTATTTTTTTCACAGTTAAATATTTTTATATTTTGTTTGAATTATCTTTTTTAAAAATGTATTTTTCCATATAAAACTTAATTCTTGTATAAATATAACTATATATAATATAACAAAATTCATAGCTAATAGCTTTCACTTTGCATGGATTCAAAGTGGTACGTCTTTTTTAATTGATTAAATAACAAAGTAAAATGACACAAAAGATTTATTTTTTTCTTTTTCACCTATTCTTATTTTTGTTATCTTTCTCCAATTAAAAAATATTTTATTATTTACTTAAAAATAAATAAATTTTACATTTTCATTTCACTCATTCATTTATTTCATTTCATCAGCAACTGTCGTATTCCTTTCTTAACAACCACCCAACTTCCCCCCCCCCCCCAACCGCCATCCTCATCTCCCTCTTTTGTTAATTATTTAGAAAAATTACATTTATTTATTTTTGTCTTGAGTTTCAATGTCTCTCTTAGTTTTTTTTTGGTCAAATATAAGTGATCCCGGAATCTATTAATCCCAATGCAATAAAACTCTAATTATCTAAATTTTAAAATGTTAGCCATATAAACAAACATATATTTTCTATAATTTAATATTTTTTTGGGCTCTCCTTTTCGTCTTTTCCAACTAATTATTGATTGACTCTTTTGATTTTTCATAGACTCGCCACAATTAAAATGCTCTTGTTGCATGGGAAAAAAAACTATTGTCAAGTATCGCTTCTTTTGTCCTTTTATTATTCTTGTTTTTTTGGGTGTCTTATATAACAGGATAAAAAGAAATAGAAAATGGGAACTGGGCATCTTCGCTTCTTTTGTTTTATATTTATCATCTTTAGCAATTTTCATTTTCTGGTTCTTCATGCATTTAATTGGGGTATGAAGAGGAGAGGTAGATTTGTCAAGCGTTTGGAGACTCGTCCACACCTTAACAGATAGGCAAGCGTTGAGTATTTGACAAGAACATGCAAGGGAAAAAGATAAGGGTGAGTTTATTATTAGTAATTTAATAGTTTGATTTCTTAAATTTATTTATTATTTTGCATTAAATTAATTTTTTTTGAACTTTTAGTTCATATGATATATGTTATAAATCGTTAATTCAGCCTGCTAAATTCACCCACAAAAAAGCGACAATACTCTCAGACTTATGTATACTTCTAATATAACAAGAAGCTAGCTAAACTTTTGAAGAAGTCGAGTTTCATTTTAATCTTAAAATTATATTTGAACTAATATACTGTATTTATTAATAAAACAAGAATCTCAACTTCACAAGGAGCAGATCTAGTTTGAAAAGTTCAACAAAATAAAAAAGGTTTGAATATTCTTAATTTTTTTCATTTTTGATTAAAATTTAAAAAATAGATACATAATAATAAATTTCACTAATTTAAATTATCTAAAATGTAAAATATAAATAGTCTCTTTACAATAAAAAATTATATAATAAATAAAAATTATATAAAATCCATGCTTTATTTTACCCACTCCATTTTTCATCTCTCTTATTTTAAAAATATTTTACAAGCTTTACATTTCAAAATATTTAAACTTGACATATTTCATGTCAATCTCCCAAAATGAAAATGATGTGCATCCAAATTATACTAAGAAAGTTGAAAGCATCAACCTCATTAATTAATTGCCTTCAGCTGAAAAAATTATGATTTATCAAGGGAACAGCGATACGGGACCCATATAAAGTGACATTGGCTACATTTACAGCTCCCACGACCTGTGCCTCGGGATTCGTGATGCTCTCAATCTTCTCCGCGATTCCCCTGTCCCTCCCTCCAGAGTTCTGCACGCCTTCCACCTTCATCTTCTTCGTTGCTTCTGCAAATAAATCACGCAACACACACAAACAAATATCTCAGTCTCTCTCTCTTGCTCTCTGTCTATTTTCCCATTCGAAGCAATGAAGACCAACACTAACACTAAGCTCATCCTTGTTCATCCTTCTCTTCACAAACAATCTTCTGGAGGATTTGTCCCACACCGCCTTTGGCTTCTCTTCTTCTTCACCTTCTTCACCTTACTCTTCACTCTCACCCTCCGCACCACCACCTTCACCCTCACCGACCCCTCCGACTCCTCCACCACTGCTGCCTCTGCCACCGCCGCCACATCCTCCGCCCCTCGTCTTCCTCCCTCCGTTGCTAAAGCCCTTCTCCACTACGCCGCGGCCTCCAACGACACTGCCAAATCCATGTCCGCCGGTGAGCTGTCTGCCATCGCTGTTGCTCTGCTTCAAACCCCAAATCCCAATTTCCTCATCTTTGGCCTTACTCACGAGTCCCTCCTCTGGTACGCCTTCAACCACCATGGCCGCACAGTGTTTCTTGATGAAAACGAATACATGATCTCCAAATTTGAGCAGTCCAACCCCGGAATTGAAGCTTACGACGTTCGATTCACCACCAAGGTGAGCGATTACCCTCAGCTTCTTTCGCTAGCGAAAACCCAGTCGAAAAGCGATTGCAGACCTGTACAGAATCTCTTGTTTTCGGAGTGTAAGCTTGGGATCAACGATTTGCCGAACCACATATACCAAATCCCTTGGGACGTGATTTTGGTTGACGGGCCTCGTGGGTATTTTCCAGCGGCCCCGGGGAGGATGTCGGCGATTTTCACTGCGGCGGTGCTGGCGAGGAGCAAGAAAGCTAGTGTTGGGGGTGGAAGAGTGAAAACGCACGTTTTCGTGCACGATTTTAACAGAGAAGTAGAGAGAATTTTCAGTGATGAATTTCTGTGTCAAGAGAATTTGGTGGAGACATTAGATTTGTTGGGGCATTTCGTGGTGGAAAGTGGAAGCGAGAATGATAATAGTTCCGGATTTTGTAGAAATTCCAGCTCTCTATTATCTTCATCGTCATTGCCGTCGTCGCATGATGTAGGCGAAGAAGACGATTAAGTTTTGAGAATCTGTAAAATGATCTTTTTTTCTTTACTTTTTCTTTTTTGTTGTAATTTTATAACCGAAGAAGTGTATAATCTGGAGTAACAGTAGGGGCTTCCCTTTTATTTCTTTTCTTTTTTTATTTCTCCGAAGCCATAACCAAGGAAGAATCAAGCTCTGGAATTTCAAATTTCTCTGGGTGTAACTTTATTAAGCTCTGTTTGTTTCCTGAGGAAAAAAGAAAAAGGTAGAAGGAAGGAAAAGAGAAAAACAAAAAAATTTCAAAGTTAATGCAGCAACGATCCTTACATGTTGGAAATATTTGACTTGTCTATAAGGCGGGAGTGCAACGGCGTGTGAGAGAATAGCAATCAATTTCAACTTTCAAGTTCGGAGACGCGTGTTCAGGAAAATGACAAATGGATGAATACAATTCAAAGTTGAAATCGTGACTCTTTCACTCACATTGAGCCATGTAATTTTCTCAAGAACCAAACGGATTATGTGTCGGTGTGGGTGGAAGTAGAATTTGCCAGCTTCGAGAATACGTAGACTCTTCGCAAATTTTGACATACAGGATCTGTTTGGTTCGACGAGGGAATAAAAAAAAAGAATATAAAATATCAATAAATAGAGATAAATAAGATAAAAATAATTTTTTTATTTTTATTTTTTAAAAATAATTTAATAATTAAAATAATAATTTAATAAATATGATAAAAATTATAAAAATATAATAAATATTCTGCGTCTATATTAAAAGAATGCGACCGTGCTGCGACCGACGGACCAAAACGGAGCATTAGACTTTTCGTTGGTGAAGAATTGGTGGGTCGATCATTGGGTCTTTATGCGTGGCTTGCATATATATGTCCAAGTGTCAGCACCGGATTCGTTCTTAAAAGGACACTGTAACTAGCTGTTCTGTACGGTCACGTGGATCAGGTGAGCAGGGCGTAGGCTACAGTAGAAAAAAAAAAAAGGCATGTGGTGTCGGTGCCACACCTTTTTATTAAAAAATTGAACGATCCCAATTATTGCTTACACTAATATTTATATTCGTATGATCCGATGCTAAAATAATAGCTCAATTATGTTATAGATTTTTTTAAAATTATTATGTATGTTATTGTTGAATATTTTTCTTACACAATGTTAATAGTACTTCTCGACGTTTTGTATTTTTATTAATCCTTAAAATTTTGAATAAACTATGTTCTTTTCTCTTAAAATAGGTTAAAATCATATCCTTTTATTTTCTATTTTAAAGCTCTATTTTTTTTGGTTGAATTCAAAATATGTAATACGTTAACTTCTTATGCTATAAAAAATAGTAATAATTACACTTACATTTATTTTGATTAAAATATTTTTATATTTATTATTTATATAATATAGCAAGTATTAAATATATATTTAAATAATATAAAAATAATTAAATTTTTAAAATTAGAATACATTAAACTTATAATTTTCAACACAAAATAAAAAATAATAAAGTAATAGTAAAAAATTAATAAATTATATTTTTAATAAAAGAAATAAATATCATTCTTAAAAATATTTTAATCATATTTTAGTTTTATAGAACTTGTATATATTGTTATAATAAAAAAGATAATTATGCAATCTAAATATCTCTTGAAAGTAATTTATTCTAAATTTTTTTTAATTTGTTACATTTTGTACTCTCAAGTAGAATTGTCATGGAAAAAAATAAAAAATTGTGTTATTCATATATGAATGTTAAGTAGTTTTAAAATAAAATTTTGGTACTATTTTTAGATATTTATTATTAAATTTAAATAAAAATATAATTATGTGTTTTTTAAATTTTTTTCACATATATGTCATATATTTATTAAAAAAATTAGTAATAAACATATACGAAAATTTATCCAATAGCTCTAAGAATTTAAAAAGAATATCAAATGTAATTTTTTTTTTCCTTTCTTTTTGTGTATGAAAAAATATAAATCCCTTTCCAAATAGCATTTTTTTTCTGTTTAACATGCCGTGACCCATATAAATTCCAAACGTGGACATACTAACTACCCGTGACGAATCTAATTAAACAAATGGCATTTGGTGTTTAAGAACCAAACATACGAATATTATATATTAATTGAGTTGGTATGTGTGTCCTATATATGTCGTTTATTGTACTTCTCGTAGTTCTCTTCGCCTAATGTTAGTATCATTTAGAATTTTAAAAGCAAGTGTTCCTCATGGATTTCTCAATTTTGACTATTAAAGGCCTGCATTTTTTATTAAATTAATTAATAAAATGTTAAATGGGCACCAAACGTTCACTTCTTGTAGTTTTGTCTTTTTTTTCGTGGAATTTTGTTAGGAGTATTGATCTTTAATTTTTTAGAGTTGAGAGTTTTAGAATTTTTTATTGTAAAACTTTTGTAAATAGAAGAGAGAAAAGGAAGAAGGCCAGAAAAAAGAGTTTTTACTTTTATTTTTATACATTTTTACTCTTTATATCGTTTAAACGCTACAAAAACTTTATCTTTAGAGGATGTTTATTCAATTTCTTATATAACCTTCCTAATATATATTATTTTGGATCATCACACTCAAACTAACATTTACAAGAGATTGGTGGGCTTATATATTCACAACAGGTTTAGGCCCCAGCCGCTTATAGTCCAGAAAATCAACCAAATATGTCATTTGGTATTGGGCTTAATAAGAAAGAATTAAATAGTAATGTTAAAAAAATGTCCAGGACTCCTAAAGCCTCTCACTTTTCCTCTAATCTTAATCATTAGCTTAAATTTTTATTAATTTTTGGAACACATGTTTTAACTTATGTAATCTCTTTCCGTGGAAGAGGAAAAGCATATCTGACTTTAAATCAATATCTCTCTCTCTTTTTTTTTTATTAACGCATTAATTGGTCTCATTGGTATTTTCTTTTGTGAAGAAAACAATAGCACGTGAGCTTTAAATGGAGTTGAGATGAGCAACAAAGCATCCGATAGTATTATCATTTATAGTTTAATAAATAAATAATTTTAATCTTAAATCTAACTCAATCATAGTTTAAACTTTAATTATATGATTTTGACCAAAAAAAAATTAAATGACAATAAATGAATGAAAATAGTATCACATGCTTAATATTACATAAATACTGAAAATGCCACAAATTAATGATATTTAAAATATTAATTATGGTGTTAATTTGAGTGACATTTTTATTGGGCCAACATTTGAGTGCCATTAAATTAGTGCTTCCCACGTGTTTTCTGAGGTTTCCGTTTCTTTCAATTTTATGCTGCGTCAGTACGGTCGTTATTTAATACTAACCTTTTACTTTTTGCTTTTATTTTTTAAATGTAAGTCATCTCCATATGAGATAAGAATCATTGAAGATATTATATGATACTACTATTTTAGTTGCATTTTATAATTATTTTAATTTTAAAAAATCATGGATTAAAAATAATACCATATTAAATCATAAATTAAATCTCCAACACTAAAAGTTAATTAAATTTATAATTGGACTTAGTTGAAATTTTAATTACTCCACCTTTTGTATTTTTTGAGCTTAATCTCTTTTATCTAAATACTTTAAGGAGCAAGAAGAAGTGACTTTATGTCAACATGATAAGTATTAGTTGTTATGATTAGATTGTATATATTTAGTTTATTGTAAAGGATAATTAAATGGTTTCATACAAGTCTGTTTTTTACTTTTAAGATGTAAGTCAGTATATATATTTAGTGAAAATAAAAAATAAAAACCAATACCTCAATTTCTTTTATTAACATGGTATCAGAGTAAATAAACTGGTCCCATAACACATATTCCTTCTCTCTCTTTACTTCTTGAACCCACTACTTGAACCTAGTTTTTGTTCTCTTATAAACCCAAATAGATTCTAACACCTCACCTTTAATGGCCAATAATTCCAATCACATAACCCAATTGGACTCTAACACCTCACCACCATCCATTATCGTTAATAAGAATAATTCCATTTGCCCTATGACTGTCCTTCTTGATGACAAAAATTTCTCATTATCGTCTCAATTTATGGAGATGCAAATTACTACTCATAATAAGGCTAGATATCTTATTAGAGACAAGAAGAAACTCAAACTCAAAAATCTTGCTCTTGACATATGGATCACTAAAAATCACAAAATGAAAAGTTGACTTACTGACTTAATGAGTCCAACTCTAATGCAACACTTTATTTGTCGGATGACTCCCTAATTTTGGTAAGTGTAAGGTATATTTCGTGATTGATTAAGGAGTCATTTGCCTCTTTCTTGAATGATTTTGTATAAATTTTTATTCAATCAAAGTAAATAAATAAAATATAACATTTGCAGTATTTTTAGTAATTTTGAGCTTTATTTTTTTTATTTTAATCTTAAGAGAAAGGTAGAGACTTGCTAGAAGGAAATATAAAAAAAGAGAAAGTTGGAAGTCAAAAGCATGCCATTCAAGTCTTCTCGCTATAGCAAGGATGCAGTTCACTGTAGCTAGGATGACATTTCATCGTAGCGATGGGGTCAGATAGCTATAGCAAGGTCGTGACTTATACAAAATCTAGGGAACTTCTAGCTATAACGCAGGTTGTGGCAAGATCAACAAAGAATCTAGAACTGATAAGCTCTAGCTATAGCAAAACCCATTACTGAAACACACAACTTCGAGTTGCAGACTAAAAACCTAATTGGAAGCTAGGGATTCGACATTCTGAGCTCGATGAGAGAGTTTCTAAGGAGAAAAACACATCAAGGAGCTAAGGTTTGAAGGCAAAAAGCTTGAATTGAAGATTAGAGGCCGAATCAATGTAATTTCACTGAGCTTTCTTATATTCTCTATCTCTTCTTCAATGGATCCTTGTTTATTTGAATCTTTAGTTTTGTTTGCAATGTGTAAAGCCATGTGCAGCTAAATTTTCTAGATCCTAAGTTTACTTAAACCTATTGTCATGTAATGGAGATTTTGAGAAGTTAATTTGGTTTGATTATTGATTTGAGTGCTTAATCTGTTTGTTGTTCTTCATTTAAAAGTTTAGCCATCTCTTTTGTGGAATTAGGGGTTTGAGATTAGCTCTTGAAAAAGAAAAATCTTAATAGACCATTTGATTGAGCAACGTAGGATTATGTTATTCTAATTTTGTTCCTCGGTATAGAAATATATCTAAGAACCTTAAGTGGTTTAAAAGAATTGAATATAATTAATCTAATTAATTGTGAGAGAAATATACAATTGACTAGGATAAAAGTCTAAGTGATTCGAGAGACACTTAGATTCATTTAATCTTTTTAACTCTCAGATTGTTAATCAACCAATTATTCTCATTAGAACAATCTTAACACTCGGAACAAAAGCGAACCTAATTGAGTCTAAATCAATTCCCTGTAGGATGACCTTTATTAATTATACTACAAAAGCGATATGTACGCTTGCAAAATTTATTGCAAAAATAGTATCTATCTACCACCTATGAAAGAGATATAGGAGGCCTTATTCAAAACCTTTTATGATGGCTCTGATGAGACAATGCTTTTTAAGTTAAACCATAAATCATTCTCCATAAAACAAAATGGCCGATCATTATCAATGTACTATAATGAACTCATTATTTTAAGAAATTGACCACGGGTTAATCTCTTAAGAAGAAATGATTACTAGAATGGTCTAGTTGTATTCGACCATGGCTCGACTTCAGGTTCACATCTTCCTAAGTGGATTTGATCTTAAATTTGATCAGGTTTGTGCCGAGCTATTGCAGAAAGACCCTAAGCTTAATTTGGAAAGCACCTATGGTTGCGTTCAAAAAGAATATTAGTAAAGATAAGTGATGGGTAGCTCTTAGCTAATCACAGAAAGCTAAGCAATGTTGATTAAGCAAACCTAGCAAGGAGCCTTGCTCAAATCTTCAAAAAATTGAAGCAAAAAAACCTGATACTTATGTTTGCATTTATTATGGTGAAACAGGTCATTCAAAACAATGTTCCTATAAAATTGTTAGTAACCTTGACTGGTGGGACTTCACATAAAAAACTTGGAAAAAGCTAAGAGGGAAAGCCATGCACACGACCACAAGGGAAGAACAATTGAATCCCACTGCCAATATTAAGTAATCGAGTAATTATGGTAAGGGATTAGCACTCTTTATAACTCTCATAAACAATGTTTGGATCATTGATATCGATGCCTCAGATCACATAACTAAGGACGCCAGTATTCTAAAAATTGTTCTTCATTCTTCCCAATCAATTGTAACCATAGCTAATGGTAGTGTCTTTCTTATCATGGGACAAGGATCATGTTCTTTATCTAAAACTCTTACACTTGATAACGTTCTCCTTGGTCCATTTCTTGAGCACAACTTGTTATCTGTTAGTCAGCTTACATCAACTCTTGCTTAGACTATAAAATTCTAGCCTTCATGTTATGTCTTTCAAGACATTCTAACTTAGAAGATTCTTAGTTATGGTGTTAGGCGGGGCAAACTTTAATACTTGGAACTTACAAATAATAATGGGCTGTGAATAAGTCATGTGCACCACATTAGCAGTGCAGACAAAGCTAGGGCAAATGTATGGTTATAACATCGAAGATTTAGACGTCTTTCATTTGGATATCTTCAAAATTTAAGACCTCAATTATTTTCAATATTGAATGATTTTGATTTTCACTATGATATTTGTGAAGATGCAGAAAGTCATTATGATCTTTATTTGCTTAGTTTGAATAAAAGTTTCGAACCTTTTACTGTTATTCATTCCAATATTTGGAGTCTTGCAAAGGCCTCTTCTTTGGTATCTTTACTCTATAATAAAAGTGATGTTTGCCAAGCATTTTAGGATTTTTTTTTTACTATGGTCAGTATACATTACAAGAAAACATATGTGTTCTCTGATCCGATAATCGAACTGAATTTATAAGCATAACACTTGGTGATTATCTAAGACTAATGGAATTCATCATCAAACCTTATACACTTATACCCCACAGCAAAATGAGTTGGCAAAACAAAAGAGCTGACAACTCTTAAAAGTAGTTTTGGCCTCCCTCTTTGGGATGAATATGCCATGATTTTATTGGAGAGAAGCAATAAAATATGTAGTTTACCTTATCAATCAAACACCATCTTAACTGCTCAATTTCCAAATGCCACAATAGTTGCACTCGTTGATCATAATACCTTTTCTTCCAAATCTTGAATTTCATGTTTTCAACTGCACAGTGTATCACTATAAGAAAATTGAGATTTTCTCGCATTATTTTTCCATTAGAAAAAAATAAAAAATTCTATGAAAAAGGACATTCTCACATAAATTTTCACATACTTTGGGGTGTGAAAAATAAGGTTGTAAGAATCCTAAATTCTTATGGAAAATTCTTGTAAGAGAAGTTTCTCACAGATTTTTTTTTTCCATGAGAAAAATTAATGAGAAAAGATGATTTGAAATTTGTAATATTTTTGTAGCTTTCTCTCCAATTGTCTCATAGATATAAAGTAAGGTTCGTAGTTAAAGGGTATGCACAAAAATATGAGATGGATTTTCAGGAGACTTTTATGCTGGCAACTAAGATCAACACCATTTGAATTCTCTTATCCTTAATAACAAATAGGGACATGGAATTGTCCTTGGGAGTTAAATGTGATTATTCTTGTAAGAACAAAACTTGTAGACTAAGAAAATCATTATATGACCTAAAACAATTCGCTCAAGCTTGGTCTAGAAAATTTGCCTCTACAATGAAGAATTTGGAGTATAAGCAAAGCAATATAGATCACGCCCTTTTCATCAAACATGGGAAAGAAAGATATTAGCTCTCATTGTATATGTTGATGACATGACCCTAACAAGAGATGATTAGTGTAAATGTTGACATTACATGAATATTTGACTACTAAATTTAAGATGAAAGATTTAGGACAACTCAAATACTTTCTAGACATTGAAGTGGTAAGATCAAAACAAGG
Source organism: Erythrophleum ivorense (assembly GCA_026724425.1). Lineage (NCBI taxonomy): Eukaryota > Viridiplantae > Streptophyta > Magnoliopsida > Fabales > Fabaceae > Erythrophleum > Erythrophleum ivorense. Next base: position 3,422,410 of record JAIUCV010000003.1, read on the forward strand.
AATTTTCCTTTCATAAAGGAAATATGTTTTAGTTCTTTTCACTAAAACTGAAATGCTTGATTGTAAACCAATAAACATGCCCATTGAAATGAATCATAAACTTGAGATTTATCCTAATCAAGTTCTAATGGACAAGGGTCAATACCAACAATTGATTGGAAGACTAATATACTTTTTCCATACAGGACTAGATATAGCCTATGCCATAAACATTGTAAGCTAATTTATGCATGCACTCAATGAAGACCATATGAATGCAATATCATGCATCTTAAGGTATTTGAAGGGAGCCCTAATAAAGGCTTATTGTTTTTTAAAAATAACTCCTTGAACATTGAAAGGTACATAGATTCTGACTAAGGAGAAGATTAAACCACCAAAAGACCCATGTTTGGTTACTTCATATTTGTAAGAGGAAACCTTATCACTTGAAAAGCAAGAAATAAAAAGTTGTGACAAGATTGAGTGCAAAAGTAGAATTCCATGGCATGGCATATGGAGTGTGTGAATTATTATAGATCAAACGTGTGTTAAAAGGATTTAGGAATTAAACATATAGAGACTATAAATCTTTATTGTGATAAAAAGGCAACTATTAAAATTGCATAGAATGCTATACAACATGACCATGCAAAGTATGTTAAAGTTGATTGTCATTTCATCAAGGAAAAATTTGATCGAGGACTAATACATTTTTCATTTGTACAATTAGATATTCAATTGGTTGATACCTTCACCAAAACTCAAGAAAAGCATTTCACAATGTGATTGACAAGTTGGACATGATAAACATATATGTCCCACCTTAAAAAAGAGTGTTAGCATAATAAGTATTAGTTGGTATGATTAAATTGTACATATTTAGTTTGTTGTATAGGATAATTAAGTAGTTTTTATATTGTAATCTTTTCAAAAAAAATCATGTAAGTTTGTTTTCGATCTTTAAGATATAAATTAGTGTATATAATACCTCCATATTTAGAGAAGAAAAAATAATTTATTTTGAAAACTAATACTTCAATTTCTTTTATTAACACTTTAGTTTTGGAGAATGCAGTGAACAACTCAAACAATTTTAATTTTGAATCTCTTTAATATTTATATAAAATAATTTTTTACTATCATATATAAATTTTAAAATAATCTGACAACAAAAAAATTTGAGTTAAAGCCTTTTGATGCAAAATCCTATGTAGTTTTTGCCCTTTAGCAAAGCATAAGGGAAAAAGAAAGAGGAAGGTGTCAATTATGATGAGCAAGCAGGTGGGAGCATACAGTATTATGGTATCATGATTGGATGCTTGCATTCGAACTTAGCCATAAGACAAAGATTTTTTTGGAGGTTTCGTCTGAACAAGTAAAATGCATGTACCCAACGTCCTCTCAAAATCCTTTCTCTTTATGATGATTGGATTGTTATTTCCTACCTTCAACTTGCTTTCTCTCGAGTTTGGTTTCCTTAAGTTTTTGAACCCCTGTAAAGACACAGCAATATGGGTTGTAGAACCACTATCAAGCCACCAAGAATCAATAAGGATATCAACTAAATTAGACTTATAACAAACAAAAACTAAGGAATTACCTCCGGATTTCTACTTATTCTTTAGCCAAGTCTTGAATTTTGTGCAATCATTCTTTTTATACCCCTTTCCCTTACACTAGAAACACCATATGTTTTTCTTAATGGGGTTTGGTTTAGGACCTCTTACATTATGATGTGGACCATTGCTTTGTTTCCTTGAACTTTAATTCTTATGAGAAATCTTGAATTGATTTTTCTTATGTTTCTATTTACCCTTGCCAGAATAGGGTTTATCATGGGAAGTAAAAAGGGCTAGCTCATGGGATAGGTTACTCTTTTCTTTCTTTAATTTTTCTTTTTCAGCCACACATTTGGTAATGAGGTCATTAATGGTCCACTTCTCACCAAAGGTATTATAGGCAGCTTTGATTTGTGTAAATTTGGCAGGTAGGTAATTCAAGGTATGTGAAACAATAAAATTCTCATTAAGATCAATGTTATGGGCTTTTAGCTTAGTTTGGATGTGAACCATCTTTGAAATGAACTCCTTTACTTCCTCATTATTGTCATACCTCATATCAATCAACTTTTTTATAAGATATTCAGACTCAACGTTATTAGATACTTAGTATCTTTCTCCCAAAATAACAATAAATTCTTTAGCACTTGTGGTTTCTGGTAAGCCACTAAGTAGGTACTTAGAGATGGTCCTTTTAATGGCAATCAGACTAAATCTGTTGGATCTGTTCCATTTGGCTAAGAACTCTTTCTATTTAGTTGTACTCTTCTCATTCACTTCAGGCTTACTCTCACGTAGTACCAGATCAAGGTCAGCAATTCCTAAAGAGAATTTTAGGTCTTACTTCCACTTGTTATAATTTGATCCAGTTAAAATCTCAATTGAAGCAGAACAATTATTCATAAAAAGGTAACTGCAAAATTGGAATGCATTAGAATAAATAATAAAGGCAATTTATACTTAGCTTTAATTAAAGCAAGCTATCACAATTAGGCCAACATAATAGCACATTCTCCTTTGGGTAAAATGTACAAATCAAGGTCACAACCTAAATCAGAACTTCAAATGAGTTAATTAGTGAGAATACATTGAGTTTAAATATCTACCCTTTTTAGGTAGATAAATATTTTAGACCAATATATTTTCTATTAACTTTATCCCAGATTAACTCCTAATTATAACATACAACAACCCTCTTTGGGCAGGTTATAGCATGAGATAATTAGAAACCTTCCTCAAATTACAAAGGAAATTTTATGCATTAATATAAATAATTCCACTTTGGTGTTAATTGTTCATAATAATTTGTAAAACTCCTTGTACAGGAATTACTTATATCTTGCCCAAAATCATGGTACAGTCTTTAAGGAGGTACAATCAAATATTATACCCCTATTGTCTATAAACAAATTATATAGCATTCTTAAAGAGGCTTCATGCGAGTACAATTAAAATAGAATCACATATTTCTTAAAACTAACATATTAAGACATATATATTAGGCTGAGAGTATACAAATATATATTATTATATATGGAGAGTAAACATCATCATAAGGTTCAAAATATAATGAATTAATTTTTCAATGCATCACTTTTCAGAAAATCATCTAAATAAATATTAAAATATATTTTATATATTAATATTTATATAAAAAATATTTATAATAGTCAAAAAATTATGAAACATACTCCAAAAAATCACATTTAAAATATGGATTGCAACACAAAAAATGGCATTGAAAAATTCTATCTGTAGAAGCCACACTCTCTCTCACTCTCCAGAGCTACGAGTAGGCATGGAATTCAGCTTCATCTTCTACCTTAGGCGGGTCAATCCAGCAGTAGAAATGGGTCACGCAGGACCTGCAGGTACAGCATTCGAGTTTCACGTTTTTAAGGCTTTTTTGTGATTTTCTTGTGGTTTTTGTTCCTAATCCCATTCTAAACTTATCTACCCTAAAATTCTCAAATTTTATTGAGTTTTCATGGGTTTTTTGAAGCAAGAAGGACCCTTTTCGTCGAGATGTAAGAAGCTTAAATTTGGGCAATTCTTGACGCATTTTCTTGCAATTTTCGTGTGGTTTTCTTTTATATGATCACAAGGAACAAAATACTTGAAAGTCATTCATCAATTTGAAGTATTTTGTGAGAATTGGAATTCAATTTTAAGGAACCTTAATTATGGATTTCGAATTGAAATTCCCATGGAATTAAACAATTTTTTATACAATTGGTATAGGGGTTTTACTTATATGATTAAGGAGAGTGCAATTTTTAAAAATATATTCATCAATTTGGTCTAATTTGGGAGAATTGAAATTCAATTTCAATAAACCTTAACCTAAATTTCAAACGTGAAATTCTTCCTTCATGGTGCATGAAATTTCACAATTCATGTGTCAATTGATTCAAAGTTTCAATATGTACAAAAGCCCTAAGATCTTTTGTTCCAATTTTTTTTAAAATCATCCAATTAGAATTTTAAAAAACTTACATGAATGAAAATTACAAAAGGATGAAATTATTAAGCATATATTCAAGTCTTCAACCAATCAGATTCTAAATCATATAATTGAGGCTCTGATACTAAATGTAAGAATAAATTCAAGACAATTATATGAATTAGAACATTAGATTGATTACTTGTACAAGACATAGCAACAGATTTGGGATATCTCATTGATTCTAAATGCCTGAAGGTTTGAAGAGACTAGAGCTTCTTCTGTGATTCACACTCCCTATCACAACTTATAATGGGGTAAGTTGTGGAGTTTAAATTTGATGTGAACACAGCAGGGACCTAGTTAAATTTAAATAGAACTCTAGTGCTCACCCATCATGGGCTTATAAGTTATGGGCCTGCACTTTTATCTATACTAATCAATTAGATATCCAGTCCAAAATAATAAGATCACTAATCATAATAAATACGCCCAAATGCATCTTTTATGGATCATAAATTAACTTATTTTTTATTTAAAATAAAAAATAATTGATTACAACCTATAAAAATTTCTACAATTTTTACCCTTTATACTGCGGTTGGATGGGAAGATTATCGGAGAGAAAAGAAAGGGAGAAGGGAAAACGAAGTTTTCTCCTGTTTGGCTGGAGGAGAAAATAGAGGAGAGGAGAGAGTCAGGAGAAAAAAGTACCGTGGACCCACACGAATTTCTCCTCGAATATGGAAAGATTACAGGGAGAAAACGGCTCGGCAACAATTTTTGTCATTTATTTTCCAAAACTACCATTTGCTATTCCTTTTTCACGCTCTCATCTCCATTACTGTGTGGAAGACAATAAAATACTAAAAAGTTTTATTTGCATGGAAGACAAAATTAGAAAAATATGAAAAAAAAAGTTAAAAAAAAAGATCGAAAGAAAAAAAATACGAAGACCCTTGTAGGTCCGATTGGGTCCGACAAGGTCCGACTGCAATATGGTCGAACAGGTCCGACTATTATACAGTCAGATATGTATCCAACCATGGGCAGTCGGATCTCGTTATCCGACTACCTAGTAGTCGGACTTGTGTACGACCATGCTTTGGTTGGACCTGGGTCCGACTGCTTTGTAGTCAAATCTTGTGGTCCGACTGCAAAGTAGTTTGACTTTAATTGCTCTTCTTCTCCCCCTCTTTTTTTTTTTCTTTTTTTTTTGTTATACAAAGAATTTATTTTTTTTCATTTTATTTTCCTATACTTCTTCGTCTAAATTTTAAATATTTTTGTTTTTTTCACTTAAGTGAGGTGTTTATTTTCTTAATTAAACCTATTGCCATTTCAAGTAATTTTCTTTTTGATAAAAATACCATTATATTTATAATTTATATAATATAATAAGTATTAAATATTTATTTAATTAATAAAAATAATTATTTTTTTGAATTTTGAATATATTAAATTTATAATTTTTCACACACAATAACATTGAAATAAATATACATAAATTTGTTTTAAAATCAAAAGATAATCAATGTACTTTAAGGATAATTTTATTTTTTGTTAAAAATATAACATATTAGAATGTGCTTAAGAAATCGAGTAATTTCTTTTTTGATGAAAATATAATTATATTTATAATTTATATTTTAAATTATTCGTTTAAGAAATTATTTTAGAATTTTATAAATTAAAAAATAAGTAGACATTATAGGGTCAAATTCAGACGATTACATTCATATACATACCCATATTCATGTATTTTATATTATATTATTAATGAAAAAGAGAAAAATAATCACAAGTTATATCTAAAACTAAAATTATTTAAAAGAACAGTTATAAACTTTTTTTTTTTAATTGCATTCTATCCAAAACGAGGGAAAAGAACTTTCTTTCTTCGTCCCCTCTCTCCTCTCTCCACTTTTCTCTCTCTTTTTCTCCCCTTCCACTTCTCTCCTTTCCTGTCCAAATGAAACGTTAGCAAAGCGGGAAAAAGAAAGAGGGAGCAAGAGGTGTCAATTATGATGAGCAAGGAGGTGGGAGCATACAGTACTATGGTATCACGATTGGACGCTTGCTTTCGAACTCAGCCACAGGACGAAGATTTTTTTGGCGGTTTCGTCTGAACAAGTAAAATGCATGTACCCAACGTCCCCTCAAATTCCTTCCTAAAGATGATTGGATTGTTATTTATTAGACATCTGTATGAATCTGTTGAGGTGAAGGGTGAGCAAGGGCGAAAATAAATTTTATATTAGATAAAATTAAATTAAAAAATATATAAATAATAAAAAAATTTTAAAATGTAATACTTTAAAATTTTTGGTCAAAATATAATATTAATCCTAATAGAAATTGTGGTCAAACTCATTTATATAATTCTTTAAATTTTAATAAAAAAGACTTAATAAATTTTTTTAATATCTAAAAGTCTTTTGAATTCTAACAACAACTTAAAAAGTTTCGAGGGAAAAAAATTAGCATCATTATACAGAACAAAATTTCACTCATGGTATAGCGGTTACAATGATATATGAACGGTTTTGTGGTTGATCACCCAATTATGATGGTTGAATGTCTATTCACAATGGGAACTTGTAAATAATGCGAAATTTTGGAGGGAATTTGGCAAGATGATAGTGTAAAATTTTAATATTTTTTTAAAGTAAAAGTATAATAGTTATTTTTTATTTATAAATTTTTTTTTATTTTCATTTCTTTTTATAACTTTATATATATCGATCGGTCCGTAAGTCTAAAGATCAGGCTGATAAATTTGGGTCGGATATAATTGACTATGTAAAAGAAAAATAAAAACCCATTTTGTAACTTGTTTGGCTGTACCTGTGGAGACAAAGTGGTCTAGTTTCCACGCCGCACGTGCTGCCCACAAATAAATGTTAGTAATGTCGCCATCCATTTTTACAAATCAATTGTCACTGTATCAGTCCAGTCTTGCATGCAGTGGTCTTTCTTTAATTGTTGAACTTTCCTTCAACAACCTTTTCTTTATAAACAGCACATAATTCCATTCTCTAGCTTAATTTAATCCATTTAATATTCAAAAAGTTCTCCAAGTAATTATAATGTCATTGTAATTTAACCTGTCTCTGGTCATTTACATTCAATGAATCTGGGCTCTCGTACAACCAATCACTGTCACGCTAAAATTTAAAGCTCGTCAAGTACGGATTTGCATCCTTTTCTTTATCGGTAAAAGAGAATACTTAAATGAATTATATATAAATTTATAATAGAATTAGAGGAAAAATTAAAATTTTTAATTTACAGTTTAAAAGACTAACTCTATATTTTATATCTACTTCTCTTCACTTTTATAAAATACAATAAAAAATTATAAAAAATCTTGACCCGTGATTTTTTGCGTCCTTTCTTCTGTTACTAACATCATCTCCCGTATGTACCAACCACACGTAAGTCTTTTCCACATTTAAAGATATATATTTAATATCATTTTACGGCACCAAAGACGATAGGGATCACAGATTAGTAGTACCAATGTGAATCCACCATAATGCAAATTGGGTTACAGGACACTTTCACAGCTTATTCATAAATACAATGGCTGATGAAAACCGAAAATAAAAGAAATTACGTGCAAATTAACAAACAACAATAATTATAACTGCACGTATATCCACGTAACTTACGATTAACAAACAACAATAATTATAACTGCTCCAAATCGACGACGAGTCATAATGTTGAGAGGATCACAAACGAGGGGGTTTGAGAGACTTGTAGGTCACCGGCGTCGGCGGTGAACTGTTTGCTTCGGTAGCAGGCGCGATCCTCTCCGAGTTCGCAAAGTACTTGCCACAAGGTACAATGTTGAAAGACTTCGGGTTCGGGCAGGGCTTAACCTTGGAGAAAAACTCGGTACACTGAGCTGCCGGTCTCTGATTGGGGAGTCCCAGAATGCAATTTCTTCTCACATCCAACACTTTCGAATTTATCAGCTTCCGACATTTGGGTCCCACCTGGGTAAAATAATTACCCGACAATGTCAAATTCCCCATGTTTCGGAGCCCCCGAAGCTTGCACACCGTCTCCGGAACGGCGCCGTAGAATCGATTCTCGGCCAAATTCAAAAACTGAATGTTTTCTAAGCAGGCAAACGAGTGTGGGATTGGACCAGTTAACCAATTCTTGCTCACATCGAAAACCGTGGCATTTCTGAGGTATCCAATTTCATAAGGTAGACAACCAGAAAAATGATTCCCCAGGAACAGCACTTCTGTCAAATGTGGGGATTGGCCGATGCTTCGGGGGATTCGACCGGTTAATTTATTGTTGGCAAATGTGAGATACCTGGCCGGTGTGGAACCAAAATTATCAGGAAGGCTTCCAGTGAACTGGTTGTTGTTGATGAAGATCACGTCTAGAGCCAACTGAAAGAGTTGAGGTGGAATTGGCCCCCATAGTTGGTTGAACCTGAGATCTAGGAACACTAGTTGTGTCGCTTGAAGCACCTCTTTTGGGAACTCACCCCCTATCTTGTTGTTGCTGAGGTCGAGCTCGTAGAAATATTTGAAGTCGGAGATGTTACGTGGGACATTGCCGGTGAAGTTGTTGGAGTTCACGTGGAAGAATGCTAACTCTGGTATGTTGTTCAGGACTCCTGAGAGCAACAGCGATTTATCTTTCAGCCTGGAGAATCCGAATCCGTTAAAGTCTAGTCCGGCGACTGCTTGCTGCTTTTCGTTCGGGTATGGGGCGCAACGGATGCCCGTGAAATTACACGTGTCGGTGAATCGATTCCAGTTTTTAGTTTTCCTTTGGGGGTCGCGGATATTACGCTTGAACCTTAGAAGCACGCTCCGCGCTCGATTCAGCCGGTTTAGCGGGGGCGGTGGCGGTGGCGATGGTGGAGAAGGTGGAGGCGGCGATGGTGGGGGCGGTGATGGCGATGGTAGTGGTGGAGAAGGAGGAGGCGGTGATGGCGATGGTAATGGTGGAGAAGGGGGAGGCGGCGATGGTGGGGGAGGTGGTAATGGAGGAGGCGGCGACGGTGATGGTGGAGGAGGAGGAGGCGGCGATGGTGATGGTGGAGGAGGAGGAGGCGGCGATGGTGGGGGCGGTGGTGGCGGTGGAGGGGAGGGAGGAGGTGGGCATGAGGACGGAGGAGAAGGTGGAGGATTTTGACATTCTCCACATTCTGGGGAAGGAGGACCATTACCAATAATAATACCACCGCCACCTCCACCTCCTATGATAATTTCCAAAGCTTCTCTTTTTGAGCCAGTCAGCTCTTGAGAATACGAAGAATGAAGCAGGAAAGCAGATAGCAAGAATAACACACACACAGTGATGTTACCCATCTTGAACTATCAAGACGAGGAACTAGGATTTGGGGGTAATGAAAATTAGAGTCGTCCAAGAAGATATATATATATAAAAAATTCCATCTTAAGATTACAAGTTGAAAAGTCAAGCCTCTCCCGAGAGCCAGAAATGATCTATCTAAAGCAATCTTTGCGAAGTTGTGAGATGGTGCTCTGCTTTTTTCGCTTCTGGAGAGATTAGTGACATATTCCTTTCTACATTGTCTCTTTAATTGAAAATGCAAAACAGCTTTTTGGTAGGTCCTAAAGTTCTCAACTTTAACCTTAGATGCTATAAAACAAGTAGACAAAGCACACTCATCCACAGTATGAATTGACTTGAAAATGCATTTGGTCTACTCCGTCGTCGCAGATAAAAATGTGTGACATTCAAGCACTCTGCTGCTAAATCTCCGCTTTGCAAGTTGGGACCCTGGTGCATATAATGCAAGGAAGACGACATCAATATTTCGAGTTTCAACACCTTCTTTTAAGGATAAGAGTTCCGACAATTGAATCTTCACAAAGGGGATCAATTAGTGGATCAAGTGTTATAGATATCATATTAAAAAATGTATTAAAAATAGGATAATTATAATGTGCCAAAAGTGGTAATAATTTTTGTAGGAGAAAAAATTTAAATACAGTTATTTAAATATCTAACATTAAGATTTTCAATTAAATTATGTTATATGAAAACTATATATATCATATTTTTATTAGTTTGAAAATATAACAGTATACATTTAAAAAATTATATACAATTATTATTATTATTTTGCAAGTTGCAGTCAATGAAGTGTAATAGCACTATTTAAACGAAATAAAGGGATCCAACTGTTAATTATGTAGTTATGTAAATAAAAATCAGACTCATGAGATGGAGGCATCAAACATGCATGTGTTTTTTGGTCCCTGAAAAATGAAAGACGGAGACGGAGACGGAGACATATGCTTGGGGCAAACAATCCGCCAAATGTTGTCTGTCATGGCTTGTTATCAAATGACCTAAGTCGCGTCTAACAAGTTAGTTTTAACTTAAGACACAGGTAGAATTCGAAGGTTATTCCGAAATCCAAATGGAGTTTTCAATTTGTCCTTTGTCTTGGAAATTCTTTTGACCCTCACCCAATTTTTTTATTGGTTCAAACATATACAGAGTCAGGCCAAAAAATAAAAAATAAAAAACGTACACAGATTATCATGGGTGGGTGGAATTTCAGATTGTGTTTCCAAGCAAGTGTTATGGCAAACTTGTACAGCAATATTGCAAACAACATTCAATCTTTCATATTTTTCCTATTACTTAAGCATATATATATATATATATATATTGCACCTAACATTCTTCTTGGATATTGCAAACAATTTCTTGAATCTATTTCTTTATTGAGCCAACAGCACAAAGTATACGAAGGTATATAAGTTATCTGAACAAAATACAAGTTAAATTGAATTCAATCCCTATAAATAATAAAGTTATATATATATATATATATTGTGGTATATAAATTTTTGTATTTTTTTTTCTGTAGCAGCCTGTGCCAAATTCTACTCTTTCTTTCAACTGTATATCTGATTGTAAACAGGCTCAAATCAATGAGATATGAGGCTTTAAATCCATTTTCTAATCAGTTGCTTTATGAATTCTGAAGTTTTGTACTGTCTATGCATGATCGATCTCTTAGATAACATTGAATATTATGAGATGACTACATAATATATATATATTTTAAATTATACTAATCTTTTTTTAGATTTAAATAAATTACACTTAATACCCTTTTGTATTTTAAAATTATACTCAATTTCCTTGACATTTAATACATATTATAAAAACTTTTTCTCCCAATCTGCTTTATATAAGTGAAGTTAATTTTTTATGTAATATAAGATTGTGATTCATTCTTAATATAATAAAATGAACAATTAATTGATGTTGAACTCCAACATGAGATTTGTGATTTCATTCGTTATATAAGAGTGAACTAACTTTATTGATAAATAATAAATTGGATGGGAAGTTTTTGTCATATATACATATATCAAATATCAATTGAGTTAAATGTAATTTTTGAAATAAATTAAGTGTAATTTACTACAATAAAGACAAATAATATCGACTAAAGTTTAGTCCGAAATTAATCTTTTCAACTAAAGTTTTGGCTAGATAAATAGTTAATTTTTTATTATTATTGGTATTTTGGTATTGACTGAACTTTAGTTGAACAAGAGCAATTTTACTATGTGCAATTTTTTAATTTTCAATTGAAAACCAAAATTTAGTTGGAAACAATTTTTTTTTTTAATTTCCTTTTTAATAAATGTAAAAAATTTTGGATTTATCTAGGTCTGGCTTTCTTATTCTCGTTCTTCTTTTTTGAATTGGTATTCTTCTTTTTCATTCTCTTTCTTTCATTCAATTAAATTTTTATTTATCCAATTCATCTGTATCAAATCTCAAATCAAATTTTTTTCATTTGTATATGTAAAGGAAGCAAAATGAGAAAAAGAAAAATTAATAAATTATTTTCACCTATATCTTTAAAGAAAAAGGAAATCAAATACATTAATAATCAATCCATATTCCAACCAAAACGAGTAAATGAAATAATAATTGAAAACTTAAAAGAAAAAACTTTCAAAATTACAACCAGATCAAAACCTATAAATTATTTTCACTTATAGTCAATAATAAAATAAAACATGAATAAGAAAGGATGAGAGAATTGAATCTCACTTGAACGAGAGAGCTAAACCACATATGCAAAAAATTAGGAAAGAGCAAAAATGAACCACATATGCAAAAAATTAGGAAAGTAAAAAAATGAAATCTTACTAGAAATCAAGAAGAAAAAGAAAGTCTAGTGGAGTGGAGGAGAAGAAAAAGATAAAATGTAAAATAAGAGAAAAAGAAAAAGAAATGCAAAAATCATTCAAAAAAAAAATGAGTTTATATATAAATACAAACAAAAAATTTAGAAAGTTAACATTTGCACACAAAAAATTAAATTTGAAAACAAAAAAATTTAAACTTAAAAGCTTTTTACTGAAGTTTGGTAATATAATACATTGTCGAAATTTAGTAGGTAATGCAATGCATTACAATCATTATCAATTATTATATGTTATATATTTATATATCTAATTGTATCTTATATATTTATATATCTAATTATATTTTATATATAATATTTATTATTTATATTTTCTTATTAACTATTATTTTTTATTATATAATATTGTAATTATATTATAATTATTCTAACTATATTATAATTAGAATATTATACTTCTAAAAATCCTTGTATATTATTATTTATTTTTTAAAGTTCTTATTTTTGAATATATTCATTTTTTTCATTGAGTAAACAATCTTTAACTTTTTAACGTTAAAAAAAATAAAATAAATAAATTAAAAAAAACTTGGCATTGGGCAGACTAAATTTTAGTCAACCAATATGGTTGATTAAAATTCAGGCTAACAAACTTTATTTTCACAATTTTTTGGTGTGTACGGGCACGCGGGCGCACACATACATTCATACATATATATATATATATATATATACTCCCTCTGGTCCTGTTTATTAGAAACAAAATACTGTTTTACTGGTATTAAGAAAAACAGTTAATATTAGTTTAACTCATTAATTAGATTTAAATTTGATAATTTTTTTCTATTTTACCCATCTTTATTTTGCATGGGAAAACGTTATGCATTGTTAAGTGTATTAGATGTAACAATAAATGAAGGATAAAAAAGAAATTTATTATTTAGTGAAATAAAAAAATATACTATGTTTCTTATATTTTGGAACCAAAAAAATCTCTTCAAATTTTCTTATAAACAGGATCGGAGGGAGTATAATTTATTTTTAAGCGATTTAATTTTTTTTATCCTAAACTAAAAGTTAGTTCAAAATTATGCAAATGTTAAAAAAGAAAAAGAGATTTAGTTGGAAGAATCAAACATTGTTATAGTGATTTAACCAAACTTTAGGATAAGTTAATATAGTTTACTTTAATATTTTTCTTGTTAATCTGAATTTGATTTTGTTAGAAACTTTTTGAATGTAAAATTTTAAATATAAATGCACTAGATCAATGTATAAAAGTTTGCTATTAAGATTGCTCAAAGAGTAGATTCAGACTTGGCTCCTTCTAGAGTACCAGTTCCTAATTGCACCATCATAGGCATATTGATGGATCGTTCCATCTCATCATATTAACTTACTAACCAAACAACCATGTCATTAAAGTTAGAATTGGAACCTTACAAAAAAAATTATGATTGGAAGGCTTTCAAATTATAATTAGCTTGGCATACATACAAATTCTTCTGATTTTTTTCCCCACTAAATCAACTATTTGCAATACGAGATAGCCATATAAGTCTTTCATGTACCTAGCTTTGTTCTATTTCATTGCTTAAAAAACTATCTATAGCTTCGTTAACATGAAAGAAAGAAATAGCGATGAGATTTCTCCTCTTTATGTCCTATTTATGCTTATAACTTATTTAAAGAAAATGATAACGACGAGCTACTAATTATTTTAATTAAGGTGCTTACATTTAATATATTGCAGGTATTTAGAATACTTAAAGTTATTTGGTATATTTTTGTTAATTTAAATAGTGTAATTTATGATATATAAGAATTTTATACTTGAAATTAATATGATAATTGAAAATTATCATATAAAATATTAATTAATTAATATGTTATAAAAAAAGTTAACAAAGTTATATATAGATGAAATTCTTACCAGTTTTGACAGGCATAAGATATAACTCAATTTAGTTACGCTGGCTTTTTGTCTTTTTGTTTTTTTCTTTGAATGATATCAAATATCAATTCAGCAAATGCAAATATTTTGGATATCTCATGAATCATGATAATTAAAAAAATTATTAAAGTATATCAATTTTGTTAAATATGATATTTTTGAATATATCATAACATGCTAGATATTAGAATCAAAATAATGGTGGCTGGATAAGAACGTTATTTTAAGTTGATATCTTAAACTATCCACAAATTGTGGGATCCTCACACATGATAAATCTTTACCTTTACTAAATGTTGATAATGAAAATCCTCATTAAATTTTTTTTCGGATTGCTCCAAAGGTATCCCATAGCCGGCAGGTAGAGACTAATCTCTTCCGAAACTACAGAAATCACCGAAGTGGGCAGGCCTCTCCCAACATAAATTATTCTTTCTTTTTCTAAGAAATATTCAAAATAAACTGTCATTCCTTATGTATTGAATTATACGCGTATATACCACTCTAAAATATGAACATGACTAAAATAGAATTAAGAGTAATATTAATTCTTTTATTATATTAATAACTTATTAAAAACATCTAAAATACACTCTTGATCCCTTAACTTTACTTTAGGTTTTACTTTTATTTCTTAATTTCATTTTGTTCTGATTTAATTCATTAATTTTATTTTAATTTCTTTTTATCCTTTAATTTTATTTTGTTTTAATATAGTCTCTTAACTTTATCTTAGATTTTATTTTCATTTTTTTAATTTTACTTTGTTTCAATATGGTCGCTCAACATTATTCCAGGTTTCACATTTGCCCCTTAATTTCATTTTGTTTTAATTTGCTCCCTTAACTTACAAAGATGACTCATTTTCTTTCTTTCTAACCACTGATCAATTGTTATCTTGGATTTACAAAACACAATGGGTGGTGATAGAAAGGGTAATGTAATAGGTGAATCCAAGTTGGTAAGAGGTTATTAGAATTGAGTTGCCAAGGAGTCATACAAAACCTTTTTTTTAATCATTTTAATTTGACAATATTAGAGAGAAGAAAACATTTGAGTAATTTTTTTAAAGTTTAAGCATCAAATTAGAACAAAATAAAATTGAGAGACAAAAGTGAAACTTGAAATAAAATTAAGGGACTAAATTGTAACTAAATAAAATTTAAGGAATAAAAATGAAATTTAAAGTAAAGTTAAAAGACCAAATTGTAACCAAATAAAGTTAATGGAGGAAAGTGAAACAAAGGTAAAGTTAAGGGACTAAATCATAACCAAATAAAGTTAAGGAGCAAACTAAAACCTTAGATAAAATTAAGGGACTATAAGCATTTTTTTCCCATTAAAAATATGTTTTTAAACTTTTATTTTAATGTTATTTATTTTATATTGAAAACCATAAATGTAACATATTCTAAAACTTGAAAAATTTAGCTTATGTTTGATATAGTATATTTAACACAAATATTATTATTGAAATCAAATTATTATCTATAAATTAGTTAAATTTAAAAAAATGTTTCCTGAATATATTCTATTGTTTGTAATAATTTTTTTTATTAAATGACCTAACAATTTATTAAATTTAGAAATTACCTATTTTGTATTGGTGAAATATATATTTAATATATGTATATAAATATAGGAGGATTTTGATCTAAATAAGTATAATTATTGCTCATTTTTATTGTAAACAAAAAAAAAGTAAGTGTAACGTATTTTTTAACTTCAAATAATCAGAATAATTACATTTTCAAAATACGGAGCAGATTCTATAATTTAAACTTATTTTAAGGAAGAAAAAAATAATTTATGCTTTATATAATGCTAATTATAAATAGTTTTATTGTTATACTATAAAAATTGAAAACATTATTTCTTTAATCACTAATATATATATATCTACACACACACCCAGGCACGCACACAAAATATGCGGAGGTATGGAAAGGAATGAAGGCCCAAATTTAGGTTACATTCCACCTCATGGTCCTCTGGTGATGAACAATTTGACATGCGTAACAGATACGAACTCCTATTTCAATGCAGTTTCTGTTGTTCCAACCAATCCTACCCCTTTCTTCTAATTTCTCTCCTTTAAGCCTCTCTCCGTTATCCCCTCCCCTTTTAAATTCTCGTACACTTTCCTCTTAGTTTCCACCAGAAACAACAACAATGGACTCCTTTCAAACATCATCATGTCTCTTCCTTTTTCTCTCCTTCTTGGCTCTCGGCTTTGCTCTGGACATGTCCATCATAGACTATGACGCCAAGTACGCGCCGAAAGAGGCCATTAATAAGGACGAGAAGCACGTGAGGAGCATGTACGAGGCGTGGCTGGTCAAGCATGGCAAAGCCTACAATGCCTTGGGGGACAAAGATGAGAAAGAAAGGAGATTTGAGATCTTTAAGGATAACCTACGGTTCATTGACGAGCATAATATGGTAGAGAACCGGTCCTTCAAGCTTGGTTTGACCCGGTTCGCTGATCTCACCAACGAGGAGTACCGGGCCATGTATTTGGGTGCCAGGATGAACAGATCCACCGGAATGCTTTCCAGGTCGAAGAAGAGCGTTCGCTACGCCTATCGCGCCGGCGACGAGTTGCCGGAGACGGTGGATTGGAGAGCCAAGGGTGCGGTTGTTCCGGTTAAAGATCAAGGCCAATGCGGTAAGTTTCTGCGTTTCTTGTTCTTGATATATTTTTTTAATTCTCTATTTTTCGTTTTTGGATCAAGATTTTGGCTTGGATTTTTGTGTATTCCAAGAGAATCGGAGCATAATTTCCGAACGTGGTCTTATCATTTTATGCACTATTTTGAATTCGAATAGAACTGTTAAGGAAAGCTTTAAGATTTTTTTTTTTTTGCTCAAGATAAAACACTTTTATTTAGTAAGAAAAAATGTGTGGAAAAACCGAAACTTTTTAGAACAACACTGAATATATTTCTTTAATAACTTTGAGTATAATAAAGAGAGATAGGAGAACGAAGAATACATTTTATTCCATAAGCCAAGCTTTTATATAGGCAAATACATAAGTGATAAAATTAATTAAATAATGAAAATAATTTCTAAATAATAGGACATGACTTGCAACACTTAGCCACTACATAGACTCCATAATGCATTTTATCTCCTAAAATGGTGCAACATGGGAAAATGCAAAACAAGATGTAGAACATGGATAAGTGGATAACTCAACGGTAGAGTAGGCAACAAATTAGGACATGTGGGAAGCAAAAGATTTGGTCAAATTTTATATTTTCCTTAACAATCCCTCCCTTAAACTAATATTTGCAAACATTTAAGTTTAAGAGTGTAAGGATTTAAATTAAACCCTCTTTCAAAGAGCACACTCTAAGCATTTTTCGAAGTTTCACAAACACAACAATCTTGAGAGGTTTGGTCATAATGTCAGCAACTTGATCTTCACTTTTGCAAAACACAAAATCAATTATACCATCATTGCAAAGGTCACGCAAAAAATGGTATCTCACATCAATATGCTTGCTTCTTCCATGTAAAGTTGGATTTTTGAAAATTTTGATTGCTAAAACATTATCATAATAAATTGTTGTTGGGCCTTGTTGTTTACTTTGAAGCGTTTCAAGCAATTTCTTTAGCCATATAACTTGACAAGAATAGGCTGCTGCTGCAACAAATTCAGCTTCCTTAGTTGACAAAGTAACAATTTGTTGTTTCTTTGAAGACCAAGATATATCTCCAGAGCTCATTATAAAAACAAAGCCAGATGTGCTTTTCCTATCATCAAGATCTCTAGTATAGTCACTGTCAGAAAAACCATAAAACTTGCCTTTTAAGTTAGCTTTATAAAATATTCCAAAATCAACGGTGCCTCTCAAGTAGCGAAAAGTTCTTTTTGCAGCTAAGAGATGACTCTCAGTTGGATCCTCCATATATCGACTTATTAAACTAACACCATACATGATATTAGGCCTTGTTGAAGTAAGATACATCAAACTTTCAACCATTTGCTTGAAAAAAGTAGCATTAATTTTCTTTCCTTTGTCATCTTTCACCAACTTTAAGCCACATTCAGTTGGAGTACGAATAGGATTGCAATCCCCCATTTTAAACTTGTCTAAAATCTAAAGAACTTGCTTCTTTTGTAAAATAAAAATACCAAATGATGATTGCACAATTTCAATGCCAAGGAAAAAATGCATTAAACCCAAATCAGACATTTCATACTTATCATTTTTCTTTTAAACACCTGAATTATGGAATTATCATTTCTGGTATAAATTAAATCATCAATATAAAGAGATATAAAAAGTATTCTTCCACCTTTTTCAAATTTTGTAAAAAGAGTATGTTCATAAAGGCATTTTTGAAAGCCTTCTTTAATAAAATAAGCATTTATACGACTATACCAAGCTCTTAGTGCTTGTTTTAATCTATATAAAACCTTTTCTAATTTATATATATTTTTTTCACTACTTTTTTTTCACATATCCAAGTGGTTGATCAACATAGACCTCTTCCTGCAACTCACCATGTAAAGATGCAGATTTCACATCTAATTGATAAACATACCAAAAATTTTGAGCAACTATGGCTAACACTAATCAAATAGTATTAAGTCTTGCAACTAAAACAAAAATTTCTTTATAATCAACCCCAAATTCTTGCTTGTAACCTTTTACAACAAGGCGAACTTTATATTTGTCAACTTCACCATCTTTGTTCAGATTTGTTTTGTAAACTCATTCCACTAATTCTCATGTGTTATTTTTCTCGATAGATTTGATCTCCTCATCCATGGCAATTCGCCATTTTGTATCTTTGATGGCTTCTTTAAATGTAAGGGGATCACAATCTACAAACAAAACAAAATGAGCTATTGATTCATCATCAAATAAATCATCTCCACTTACATAATCTATCATCCAAGCTGGTCTCTTTCGAGCACGACTAGAACGAGATTCATCTACCACTTTAGTAGTTGGAGACTCTACCATTGCTTTTGTAGATGGAATATTGTTAAGTGAATTTTTAGGAATAGTTATTATGGTATTTTCTGGATGTGAAAATTGTCGCTTTTCTTCTTCAATTTCATTGTCAACAACGATTGGAGAAGGCTACTGCCCATTCCAATTCCAAGTACTCTCTTCATAAAAAATAACATCCCTGTTAATCACAATTTTATTAGTAAGTGGATTAAATAATTTATATGCTTTAGATGTTTTACTTACACAACAAAAAACACAATTTTTTACTTTTATCATCAAGCTTCTTTCCTTTCTCATATGGAACATGGGTTTAAGCGATACAACCAAAAATTCTGAAGTGATCTACAGATGGCTTTCGCCCACTTTAAGCCTCATGTGGAGTCATGTTTTGAACAACAAATGTAGGACTTTTATTCAAAATATGAATGCTTCAATTTACTGCTTTTAGACAAAAATGTGATGACCTTAACTTCTAATCATTGTAATTAAGGTTAAATACGTGATTAATAACTATAAACCAAGGTTATATGACATTAAGACTAATTACATTATGAAAATGTGGGAAAATTTGAACCTTAATATTATTAGAGTCGTCAACCATATAATTACAAACACTTACGTACATTAGGAAAAATAAACATTCATTTATAAGCTTTGATTTTATTACCCATCAATTCCAATTCACAAGAATCTTCTATTAATGTTTCTAAGTCATCCCTTGAGATTATCATATGAAAAACCAAGATTTTCTAGTAAATATAAGGGTTTCAGGACGTTCGCCACAGCCAATTTCCCCTTAGCAGCGGCCAATTCCTCTCAGTTTTACTCCTTACTTCATTACTAATTTCGCCGCGACAATAGTGGTGACGAGTTGGACCTTTGCTGCGGCCAACCTACATGGCGCTGCAGCGAAGAAACCTTATGGAACCTCCCTCACTCGCCTTTCGCTATTGGCCACGGCCAATACATCCTCTTGCTGCAGCCAATTCCTCTCTGGAATGTCTGGCTTATTTTCACAAAAGTTCGTTGCGGCTAATTCCCCATTTCGTGGTGGCGAATTCCCTTTTACAAGACTCCCAGTTTAGCCTCTTACATTTCGTTGCGACTAATTCTACAATTCATCGCGACAAATTACTCTCTGGACTCCCCCTGGGCATTTTAGGCGAAATTTCTTTTGATCCTACACTCTGAAAATCTTGTTTCATACTCTCTACTATCCCTCCAATATCACTCTATGGCCATTCTACATTAATTTATGCAACTTTAATGGCATTTATGTACTTTAATTACCAGTTTATCTACCATTACCAATTCAAAACTTAGATATAAACTCCTACTCATCCAACTACCATATGCTAACAACTCATAGGTTAAAAATAATAGAATTTCATAAGTTTCCAGTAATTATCATTCAAATATACATTCCCTTAAAGATCTCATGTATCACTGATTCAAATTAACAATTTCATATGCCTCATAATGACATTTCCCATAGTAAACCATATCATGAATTCAACAAGTGCATGCATCCAGATAATGTAAGTCCATACATTCAAAACTAAGCTATATTGAGGCTTAACCCCTTAAGAGTTACATTCTAACTAATCAAAATATAAATGCCTACACTTGACAATATGATTACATGATGATGCTATATAAAAGATTAACAAAATTTAGTATTTACTCTATTCTACTCAGACCAAATGTAGCTCCCCAACACCAGGCCGAAGAACCTTCACCTAAAATGTTTAACCCATAAAATGGGGTGAGATGCGAATTTCAGTAACCAAGGCAATTCCATCGTATATTCCAACTTAATTAACATACATGTATAATTTCACATAAGCATAAAAAAATACCAGTCATATTAGTAAATGAAACAATTAGGCTATCATAATTACTATCTTATACTAGCAATCATATTTCTACATGTTAAAGGCCAATAACACTAGGAGAGGCCTGTCCACGGCACCTACTTTCCATTGAGTACAACCAGAGCTCAGTGCATCTGGGATTTGATCATAACCCAGTGCCCGATTGAAGCACATGCACGGGTGGCAGCCCCACCACAACTCCACCATGGACTTACAAAGTCCAATTACAATACAATAGATAGCCAACTACTTCATTTAGTATTTCAAATCATTTATGTACAACAAATATAAAATTGAAACAGATATATGCATGGAATTAATATAAACACGTATAGACAATTTGCAACAGTCACCAATGGTACAAAAATCCCCCTATAACCATAGTATCAAAGAATTACTACTTCAATTCATTATTTACAGTAGCAACAAGTACTCACAGAATTTAAAATGCTAATAACTATCTATGGAACATTTACCCAGCCACTACAAGTCTCCATATTCGGATTAAAATGTCCTCTACTAGAAACTTCAATATTTCACCCAAAATCCTAAGTAAATTCGTACAAAATCAATACCCATGCTATAATCCAATCGTTGGGGTTTTAAACCAACAGAAATACCTCAAAAAGAAGAGTTTATACTTACCTAATGTCAGCCCTAACTTTAACCTACGAATTTTTCTCCATAGAAACATCAAATGACAAGTTTCAGATTTTGGGTGTGGGTGAAAATACTCCAAATGAAAAACTAATCAGGCCAAATTAAAGAGAAACATGAAATGATTAAGTTATATAACTAAAACCTTAGCTGAATCTTGCTCTAAATGTAAGAAATGATGAATTCTTGCCCCAAACCCTAGCCTCCCTCCAAACCTCCAAAAATGAATAGTGTGTTTTAGCAAAATGAGGAAGGGGCTAAAGTGTTTAGGATTTTAGTTGGGTTAAGTTGGGTCAAATATGGGTCATGAGCTACTCTAATGTTCAAATCCATTTGGGCTTTAAATTTCAGCTTTGTTAAGCCAGTTTTAAGGTGTTGGGCCGCATAATTTTATTGGGCCAGACCTAGTTTCAAGAGCTCCCTTGTTTTGGGTCTATACAAGATTTATTAGACCTTCATAAGAGCCTATACAAGGTGGATCTTGGGCCTTTATCGCATTGAATCAAATTGGGTCTACACCTAGCTTATTGGACCTCTATTAGCCTCTTATCATGATCTCCTATATTAATTTGGACTTAGATAAAATTTTTATCTCAATTAAATTTCAATCCCATATTAATAATTTATCTCTCTAAAATTTTTATTTACTTAACTTACCCGATTATTTCATATTAATTATTTTTAATTAATCTAAAATCATGATTAACACCTTAATTAATTTTGAAGTGTTACAAAAAACTCTTTGAAACTTTTCCTTTTGCTAGCAAGCTTCTCACCATGTTGAGGATGGTTCTATTCTTCCTCTCTGATACACTATTTTGTTGTAGTGTATAAGCGGTTGTAAGCTCTCTTTAAATACCATACTGCTCAACAAAATTTGCAAATTCTTTTGATCAGTATTCTCCACCATGATTAGTATGAAGAGTTTTAATATTTTTTTCTGTTTCATTTTCAACTTGAGCTTTAAAGTTTTTAAATATACTAAAAGCTTCTGCTTTCTTCTATAAAAAATAAACCCAAGTTTTTTGACTATAATCATCAATAAATGTTATAAAATATCTTTTACCAT
Organism: Erythrophleum ivorense; assembly: GCA_026724425.1. Classification (NCBI taxonomy): domain Eukaryota; kingdom Viridiplantae; phylum Streptophyta; class Magnoliopsida; order Fabales; family Fabaceae; genus Erythrophleum; species Erythrophleum ivorense. The sequence continues at coordinate 3,445,106 of JAIUCV010000003.1, forward strand.
CATTGGAGGTTGGTGTTATTGGCCCACAAATGTTAGAATGAATCAGCTCCAATACATCTTTTGCTCTCCATGACTTTCCTTGAGGAAATTGGGTACGTGGTTGTTTGCCAACAACACACTCTTTACAAACTTGAGAAGGAGCAAAAATTTGAGAAAGACCAGTTACCATATTTTTTTTTATAAAGAGTTTTTAATCCAGCAAAGTTTAAATGCCCATAGCGATAATGCTAAAGCCATGAGGCATCCTTCTCACTAGCCAACAAGTAAGATTGAACACTTTCAATCTTTAATAGGAACAACCTGTTTGAACTCATTGGAAAAATAGCAATAGCACCTCGTGAAGGATTATAAATCTCACAAGCCCCTTTTTGAATAGTTATAATATAACCTTTTTTTTGTAATTGACCAACACTCAAGAAATTGCTTTTCAAATCAGGATCATAAAAAACATTGGAGATTGATTCCACAAAACCATTTTTATTTTTTATTTTAATATTACCTTTTCCCATTACCTTCTCAGTAGAACAATCACTATAACTTACAATGGAATGAAATTTTTCATCTAAAGAAGAAAATAAAGATTTTCTTCCACACATATGGTTGCTGCAGCCAGTATCCACATATCAAAGATATGATTGAGGTGTTTCAATAACTTGACATGCCATTAACAAGGTTTTTTTTTATACAGCCTTTAACAAGGTTTCTTTCTCTTTATTTTCTACAAAAATTGACTTCTCTCCTATTTCTTTATTGTTAGGCAGCTTAATATAACACTTGGAACGATAATGACCAAATTTGTTACATCTAAAGCATTCTACTTTAGATTTGTCAAGTTGTTGATTTCGTTCTCCACCTTTGCCTTGAAATTAATCCTCTTCATCATCTCTATTGCCTCGGTCTCCTCTTCCTCTACCTTGACCTCAACCTCTATCTCTACCTCTACCCCTTCCTCTAAAATTTGAGGAACGAGTAAAAGTAGAAGTTTTTAAAGCTTGCTCCTCCGTAGTTGAACTGTAGTTCATCTTCTGCTCATGAACTAGCAAAGAGCTCTGTAATTCATCAAGTGAGAGTGCATCTATATCTTTTGACTCTTCAATAGAACAAACAACATAATCAAATTTGGGAGTTAGTGAACGTAATATTTTTTCAACAATAGTAACATCTTGCATTTGTTCACCATATAAATGCATTTTGTTACTTATTTCCAATGTTCTGGCATAATAACTTGCGACAGATTCACCATCCTTCATTTGTAGAGTCTCGAAATCTCTTCTTCTCAACACTTGAAGCTATGCACACTTAACTCTTGCAGTGCCTTGATATTTCTCCTTCATGGAGTCCCATATATCCTTGAAAGTTTCTTTGCAAAGAATAGTTTTCAAGATGGGATGATCAATTGCCTGAAATAAATAATTCTTCACCTTTAAATCTTTTAGCTTCAATGCCTTTATCTTTGATTGTTGCGCATTCGTAAGCGCTGCTACACCATTTTCAACAACATGCCAGTACTCCTTGGATCTTAAGAAATTCTCCATTAGCAAGCTCTAATGATCATAGTGACCATCAAAACATGGAATAGATGGCTGCGCAAAGTTAGAATCTGAAGAAGATATATTGATCCAACAAACAGAAATAACAATGAATGTCAATAATAATAACAAGAGAAGAGGAAAAATAATATTGCTCACTCCTTTTTTTTCACAATATTTTGCACTCCTTACAAAGAGGCTTTGATACCACTAATAACTTTGAGTATAATAAAGAGAGAGGGAGAGTAGGAGAATGAAGAATACACTTTATTCCATAAGCCAAGCCTTTATATGGGCAAATACATGAGTGATAAAATTAATTAAATAATAAAAATAATTCCTAAATAGTAGGACATGACTTGCAACACTTAGCCACTACATAAACTCCATAATGCATTTTATCTCCTAACATGGTGCAACATGAGAAATGCAAGGCAATATGCAAAACATGGATAAATGGATAACTCAATGGTGGAGTAGGCAACAAACTAGGACATGTGGCAAGCAAAAGACTTGGTCAAATTTTATATTTTCCTTAACATCCTTTGTTTTATGGATGCTACAATTCCTTGCAAGCCTAAAATTTTTTAACAACAAAATTTAAATACATTTATGCATTTGTTACAAAATTATTCAATAAAAATATAATATCTTGAAGTAAATAAAAATTTTAATTTTTTTTCAAGTGTTTGCAAACTTATTTATAAAATTTTTAGATATAACAAATATAAAAATTTTAAAATTTATCTATATAGTATGTTGTAAATAATGTAAAGATGATAATTATAGCAAGAATTATAATAAAGGACTTAAAAATAAAAAAAAATTATTTTCAAAGATATGTTTCTATTTGTTTTAAAATGATTATCACTGATTTTAGTAACAAATCATTGAACCTAGTGATAAAGGTCCTTACAAATAATTTTTTTCATCTTTTAGTCCTTAAACATAATTTTTTCATAATTATATATATAAGTTTTTAAATATTTGAAAATTTGAGTTACTGGTGCACCAAAACGCAGATTTTTTTTTTCTCATCTGTTCAAAGCTTGGCAATTTTTCTTTTCTTTTTGTAAGTGAGTTTAATTGAGTGGGGTCTAAAATGAAGGGAGTTGCTGGTCATTCTCTACTGTTGGTGCGGTGGAAGGTATCAATCAAATCGTGACTGGGAATCTGATATCTCTATCAGAGCAAGAACTGGTGGATTGTGATAGAACTTATAACCAGGGATGCAATGGAGGTCTCATGGACTATGCTTTTGAGTTCATCATCAACAATGGAGGCATTGATACCGAAGAGGATTACCCTTACAGTGCTCGTGATGGTACATGTGATCCCAACAGGGTATTTTTATTTTGAATTCCTGTGGCATCTTCCAATTGATCTATATACTTGTGTTCTAATCTGATTATTCTTATGTTCTGTTTGGATTCTCAGAAAAATGCCCGAGTTGTCACCATTGATGGATATGAAGACGTCCCGGAAAACGATGAGATTTCCTTGAAGAAGGCTGTTGCAAACCAGCCAGTTAGTGTCGCCATTGAAGCTGGTGGCAGGGCATTTCAGCTTTATCAGTCGGTAATCACACTCTCGTTTATTATATAAATTTTTTTTGGGGGGCTTATTGTCCTTATGATCCTTTGATATTAAACACCTTTTAGCGTTTAGTACTCTAAACATAACAGAGTCAGACCTCTTAAACTGATAAGAAATTAGATTCTCTCAAATTTTCTTTGAAATTGGAACTCTTAATTTTTTTAAAAAAAGAGAAACAAGTGTATAAGAATAGAGAATCCCACGTTCTATGTATAACCTCTTGCGTTTCATTTGATGGCGGAGCTATACCTTCTTGATTTCACTATAATGGTGCCTTTAGTATAATGAATAAATGGTTTATCTGACAAAAAAGAGAAAATTCCTTTTTATAAATACATGTTTAAATTGTTGTGTTTATGAATTTTTCTTTTTTTAAAAAGAAGTTTCAGAACAGTCAATAATATATTGGCCTATAGGTCAATCTGTTTAACTATAAAGTCGTACGGGTCGAATACAGGTTATCTTTTGCTCATTTAAGTGGTAAACCATCACTCGTCAAATTCAACAAGCCAGGCAATGGAGTGTTTAAATTATATCAAAATAAAGATGAATTATCCAACTAATTTTGTTTTGGGATGTTAATTTGAAAGAGTTTGTTGGTCGGTCCATATCCTAAAAATGAAATATTGTGATACTTTCATTAATTTTTTTTTTCTCTTTTCAATTTTGGCAGGGTGTTTTCACAGGCCAATGTGGAACACAACTAGATCATGGTGTGGTGGCGGTTGGATATGGAACAGAAAATGGTACAGATTACTGGTTAGTGAGGAACTCATGGGGTCCATCATGGGGCGAGGAGGGTTACATAAAGCTAGAGAGGAACGTGGCAAGCGCAAAGACAGGAAAGTGTGGGATTGCAATGGAGGCATCGTACCCTACAAAGAAGGGTCAGAACCCTCCAAATCCTGGGCCTTCGCCTCCATCTCCTCCTCCTCCTCCTCCTTCAAAGCCTGAAACTTTTTGTGATGATTACTACTCTTGTCCTTCTGGATCCACTTGCTGCTGCGTTTATCAGTACCAAAACTTCTGCTTTGGATGGGGATGCTGCCCTCTTGAGTCTGCAACCTGCTGTGACGACCATTTCAGCTGCTGCCCTGCTGATTACCCTGTCTGTGATACACAAGCTGGAACTTGCAGAGTGGTACGTATCAGTCTTCGTTACTTTTGCTATAAAATTCTTTGTTATTCATCAATATTAGATTTGATCCCGATACGACTATTTCGCTCAATTTTTTTTTAAAAAAAATTCAGGCTTCAAATTTGAGGCATAGTTAGGGATAGAGTTCTTTCTGAATTTGATCGATTCATGGGTATACTTGTCCCAACAGATTGAAGTCTATTCCATTTAGAGACTTCGGATCCAACTGATTTTTTAAAAAATAATAATAAAGTTAGAAAAAGGGGACAGTTCTTTGGTATACCCCCCACCACTGTAGAAGATCAGTCCTCTCACTAAAATTAAGTTAAACTTAATTTTTTATTGACTTGTGTTTAGCAATAAAAATTTTCAAACTGTTTCACTTTTTCATTAGTCATAAAGATGTCATTAACGTGAATATAAATTTGTTATTTTTCTAGATGAAAAATGTTATTGACGTGTTGAGTTGATGCTAATAATTTTGCATGAAACAGAGCAATGAGAACCCATTCGGAATAAAAGCCTTGAGGCGATTCCCAGCTTCAGGCACACGAGGCCAACAGAAATATGCTGCCAAAATCAACGTTGCATGAGAAATCTGTGGAATCACTACTCTTTCTTTAGGCCTCAAAACGATGAGGAACATGAGATCTAATGTGACTTCAGAATATATGCATTTTCAATTTGATTATTGATTGCTGTAAATATCAATTATTTTAAACTCCAAAGCTCTACATTTTCAATCCTGCCATTTCTGGATTCACTTTGCTTCTTTGTTGTCTTGTTTAAATGGGAATACCATAAATTTCAGATATGTATATTTGGTCCCCGAAAAAGAAAAAAATTAAAAAAAAAAACTTGCTTCAATGAACTAAACTTGGTGGTATATATAATATATAGTTTTAATTTAAAATTTATTAAGTCCGGCATTTAATATTTAACTAATCCTATGAGGAGATGATTTATATATACAAGGTGGTTCAGATCGGTCTCATTAACTCCGGAATGTTTTCTTTGGAGAAACCACAAGTTAGGTCCCAAGTTTCCGAAAGAGAGGAGGGAAAATTAAGAGAGATGTTTGTTTGTTATGGTCTGTTTGAAAATGATTCTTTTAGCAAGATAATGTTGGTACTTGGAAAAAGGAAGCTAATGCTAAAGGAAAATATACTGAGAAAATCTGAGGTTATTTTTCATGTTTATTTTTATTTCAATTATTTATTGAAAAAAACATGTCTATATCTTTTACTACTTTATTCAATAATAATCTAAAGAAGATAAAAACTTTAATAAAACTCAGAAAAAATAAATAAATTACAGTATTCTTTATGATTTGGCTTAGAATTTCTTTTCATAATTCAACATGTATCACATGTTTCATTATCACAATGTTAAGATTTAATAAATATTTTTTTATTGTTAATAACACGTCTTCACTCATACCTTGAATGTGATTATAGAAAGTAAGTTATCATTTAAAAAAAAATAATACTATAATCCTTTAAAATTATTTAAGACATAAGTGAGAGATAGACTTTTAACAATAAAATTATTTATAAGGTTAATATTTACGTGATTTTTTTCAATTTAGATTTAGAAATAAAACATATTGCAATTAGATTGAATGACAATTGTTAGATTATTAGGTTGTTTATGATGGGTTGACTTATAATCTATTAATGAGTAATTTTAATTAATTAATTAATAGTGATTAATTATAATTAATTAATTAATTTAAAATTACATTTTTTAATATTTGTCGTTACAAAATTAAAAAGAAAAGTTGAGAGAATTAATACACAGCAAAAGTTATCATACATAAAAATAAGATCTCCTTTAGAAGAGAAAATAGAGATAGAAGGCCACAAGAAACTTGAGAGAAAAAAGAGTTCTCTTTATACAATTTTCAAATCATTCTTTGGATCATACAGTGCTTATGCTACGAAATAGTGGTTAGTATTCATCTTGTAATTTTGGTCTAAACTATGTAGGACAAAAGATTTGAGAAGATTAATTAGTTGTATGTAAATATCTCGATTCCCTTCATAAATGGAGAAAAAAGAAATAAATTATCGGTACTTTTTTTGAATTTTATTGAAATTATATAAATTTTATTATTTTCAAAATATACATAAATCTCTCTTAAAACAAAAATTTAAACTATACTTTAGTTTAATTTTAATTTGTTTACTGAAACATTTTTATTAATTTAAATATATATTTTCTAATTAAAATACCTTTTTATATTTTTTATGAAGGGTTTTTTAGTCAAACATTTTAAAAAAAGATTAAAGTTTATATTTTCATAAAAAAAAGAGAAACTTATATAATTTTAGTAAAATTTAAAAGAAATTTATATAATTTACTCATAAAAAATAAAATTAAAGTAATTTTATTGATATTATAAATAAATATGTTAAAATAATAACATGATCATTTAATTTTATTTATCATTTCAAAATAATTTTTAGAATTTGAATTGTTTTAAAATAATTTCTTAAATTTTCGTATTACCGTATAAAAAACTTCTGTTATTAAATTTGTTAACTCCTCTATCATCTGTCAAGTGTTCTATTTAGGTAGAGGTTACGTAGACAATTACAGCCAGTTAGCAACCCACAAAAAAAAAAAAAAAAACACCCCAAAAAAAAACACAACGCAGCCAGAAGCACTGGAGACACGCTCTTCGGTTGGACTATGCTTAGGGCACACAAGTGGACCTTCTCTGGCGGCGGCGTTCTCTCTCCGGCGTGGAAGACTCACGGCGAACGCTGGGGATTCTCGGAGGGGCCAATTCTTCCACGAAACTTGACCTTATGATTGGTTTTCTTTCTCTTTGGGTTCGCAAATCTGGGCAAAAGTTTTCGAGCTCAACGTAGGTAATTAGTTTGGGATTCTATTGGTTATCATTCTCTCTGGGTGTTCTGTTCCATTATTTTGGGGCTCGATTGCATTATAATTGCTTTCCTGTTCACTCCTCTCAACCAAGAAAGCAGTGCTGCTTTGATCCATAATGCAGAAAGCGATTTTTGACAAAGACTGTAATCACCTAGCTAAAATAACGATAATAATAAATTAATTAATTAATTTTAAGATAAATATTAAATTTAGCTAATTTTAAAGATTATTTTAAAATTTTAAAAATTACTTTAAAGAATAATTTTAACATTTGGTATCCATTGAAAAATTTTTATGTTTTAAAATTTTAAAATAAATTGATACAAAAATTTTAAATATTATGAGGTTCTTATTTTTATTTTAAACACGTAGGAATAATGTTTTTTAAATTTTACATAAATCCCTTTAAAAAAAAATTTGAGTACTTTTTATAATAATATTTTTTCTTTCTTCCTTTCTCCCATGCGCTGTAGCACGCCCCGCTCCAAATTTTTTTTTTCTCTTTCCTCGAATACTTCTGCAACATTCACGCAGCCCCTTGTTCTTCTTCCATTTTTCTCTTCGTTCTGTGTTGCTTGCCAGTTGCTTCCTGCCATAAACGCCGTGCCGTCGTTCTGTTCAGATGGCCAGACATTGGTTCAACGGCGTTTTTGGGCTGGAGGAAACCATGGATGGTAAGCTCCATTGATGCTCCATTTTCCCCCTTCCTCTTCTTTTGTGATTGGGTTGCTTTCTCCTTCGTTTCAGCTCCCATTTTTGCTTATCCTTAATGCTAATAGTGACCTAAAATATAATTTTTAGCTTTCTTCTCCATCTTAACCGTGATTAACTTCTCATGGAGCTTTTTGATTTAAACTTCTTAAAATATGAATTGACACCTCCAACTCATTTTATTAAATTCTTTAAAATATATTCTAAACTTAAATTAAATTTTAAAAGTTTAAATTAGATTATGAAAGTTAATATGTGAAATTCAAAACCAAAAATTATTAGTGACATCAGATAACTTAAAGATATAATTATAGATTTAGGTACTAGAGGGTGAAATTAATTATATTAAAAATTTTTGAAGTTATTAGAGAAATCAAAATGATGTTTTATATTCAATATAATTATAGATGGTATTAAACTTATTTATTTAATCAAAGTTCTTATTAAAATTGTAAGAATTTGGAGTCTTCACTGTTGGCTCCTACAGGTGAGTGTGAAGTAAGAATTGGAAGTGTGAAGTAAGAAATATGGAAGTGATGATATTTCCTACATCTAAGTAGTTGAAGAGAAATGATAAAATACTAAATTCAATGCTTGTTATCCTATTATTTTATTCTCAATTTCAAATGGAGAATTTTATTTATAATTTTATTATATAATCTTGTTGATTCATTGTGTTTATTTAATCTAAATTATTCATTTTATTTAATCTAATTTTTTACTTGCCAGTATTTAATTTATTTAAATGATTTTATTTCAAATTGTAGATGGGAATTTGGTTAAAACCCTGTAATCGTTAGCAAAGGTAACGTTTAGGTGTACTTAATTAAGATGATAAATAATCACTATATAATGACACTCAGTGATAATTATATTAGATATATTGTGAAATACATACCATGTGATGGCACTCGATGCTGGTAGTAATATTGTGATATTGTATAGTAGCATTAATGGTAATATTGAATCTTGTGTGGCAATACTCAAAGTTGATTTTATTTCTTTCTTGTGAGACTCATTCCATAATATCTTCCTTAATCTTAAATTATGCTTTTGTTAATAACTTGTAATATAAGCAAATTGTTGTAATTATATATATATATATATATTGGTCAAATATTTGTTAAAGTACTCTATTACAAAAAGCTTTAAGTTTCTTTGTTCTCTCTTTTTGCTTGCTTTATTATTTATACATTTACTAAACGAGTGGTACCTCAAAAAATAGACTAAAATGCTCTAAAACTTGCGTACCTCTCAAACACAAATGGTATGTTAATTGGTTAGTTAGTTTATACTGAGTTTCCAAGACATATTGGTTACTAAGTGTGGTATTATTTTAAGTCATGTGGATGTTATGCTTCTTTTGTAGACCATATGATGACCCTTGCAATGACATTTGTTTACATTTTAAAAAACTTATATATATGCTGTGCTGTGACAAGATTTATAAGGCATATGATATTAGTGAATTTCTAAAAGTAAAAGTATTAGGTTGTGTTGATATTATAGGATTAGGATGTCCAAATTTCGGAGAGGTATTATTAGATTTTTGACAACATCTTATTATTTATAAGTGTGTATATATATATATTTTATATATAAAGGTATGAAATTTGGATGAGTTATTAGACTTGTTGGGCTAGACTAATCTTCATTGGCTTGATTTATGTGCCAGTTATGGCGTAGGGTTTGGATCATGACAAAGACCACTATGAGAAGTTAAAAAAGAGAGACATGGATGATGATTAGGGGCCATGGGAGTGGATACCATACTACGGGTAGACATAGGAAGTGATGGACCACACTATCGTTGAAGTTAAAAATTTGTTTGAGAAGTATACAATACATGTTAGAGTGCTGTGCACAATGCACCATGATTCTCTATAAATGATTGGAATGATTGGAGTGCCGAGTGCTGTGTATTGCATATACAATGCAGCGTCAATAGATAGCCTTCGTAAGTATAATTTCCTATTCATGCATAATTTCCTTAAATTACCGTTTAACTATACAGGGTGAATTTTAAGGGTATGCTTTTTCTTGTTCTCTTTTTTTGTGGGTAAGTGAATAGATAGCATTGTTAAGTATGATTTATTGATTAAAAATTAAAACATTTATATAAAAATATACATTTAAACTTCTATATATATATATATATATATATTTATATATCATAAATCATTAAAAAAATCAGGTAAGGTTGTTGGCAAAAAAAGTAATAAGAATAGAGAAAATACTCTAATTTCATCTCTAATCATTTAGAGATGGAATTATCCTAAATCAAATACAAAATTTTTTGTACTAGAATCCTGTTTTTCTTGTAGAAGTTCAAAAGAGAAATAAGCAAGAAAGGCTTAGAAGTTTCATTATGCTGAGAGAACAAAATGAAATAATAACAATACCCACCGTCCAAGAATCAACTCATAATCCAACTTTCAAATAGTCATCCATAAAATAACTAGAACAAACTGGGGAGTCTCTGTCTCAAAATATAGAATGCAAAGCACTTTTAGAGCTAATTCTTACTTTGTTTATTTGTTATATACAGTGAATCAACATAGTAGCTATAACAGCCGCATGAAAATCTTTTTGCATTAGTCACAACTGGGAAACAACTAACTAAAATGACAAAATATAGGCGGCACTTCATATCAATATAATGTACATGCAAGAAATTGTTTATTGCTTTAATAAAAGTTTATTAATATACAATAGGGAACTAACAGGAAATAGAGTTGCAGAAACCCAGAGATTTTTTTTTCAAGGAAAATGGCATATATTATTTAGCCTATATATATATATTAATCAACTAAGCTATACCTTCGTGTTTTTTTCTTCTCCATGTAGCGTAACATAGCATTGCCTCAATTCTTTGCTAGCTCTTCCATGCTAAACCAGGGTCTCACGGTGCCACCGTATAGACTTCCACCCACTATATTCTCCATGACTGTCTGTCACCTTCCAGGTGCCACCACTATACTTGATCCCTTCCTCTATGATCACTGATCTGATTTAATCTATATATATATATATATATATATTTTGGCTGTTTCTGAAAGCATGAAATAGATCTAAGTCTGATAAACCAAGAAACATGAACAACTTTACCATAACACAATAAATTGCAGAAATTTTCCATTTAAATTTTATTTGAAATACATAACATGGAAGGACTGCCTATATTATCATACATGACTGAAAATTATGACTTTTCATGATATGGATGTAGATGCAGCTTTAAACTAAGGACACAATCAAAGCTAAAAGACTGTCTACGCATCTTCAACACTCAAATCCTTTCGTCCTCCATCGTTCCCTCCATATGTGCACCCTTTCCTGCACTATCGATGCTGCGAAGGCCCACATTTTTGTCGGTACATTTAAAACTATTAAACCACTTCAAGTGCATCTTTATTTTTCAACACTGATTCCCTCGTAACTCTGAGGGTTCAGTGTACTGTATTATATCAGAACTTCACAAAGTTAATGAGAAAAGAAGAAGAAGATAGAAACACCAACAAACACATAGAGCAGGGACTTCAAATTTGCAACCTCACGTTAGAAAATCATGAAGGAAAGATACGCAATGAGCATGCCTCTGTATCATCTGTTCATAACCATTTCATCGCATTCTACAAGTAATTACAATTCAATAGCTTAATAAGCAAAGCTCAAACATGTGCATTGGTAAAGACGCCATCCTTCAATAGAAGGATCGGGTTCCGTGGAAGAATCCCCACTTTCAAAAGCACTTAGCGTTTGCCATGAGTCCTTCCACTAAAGAGAGAGCCATCATCGAGGAAGGTCCGCCAGCGTGCCCTAGCAGAGTCCAACTGAAGAGCGTGTGTCTCCAATGGGCGCAGCTTCTCTCCAGTCGTCATGCAAACTGGACCATCCAGTCCTGAGTAAAGTCATATTATAACTTTAAAAATAAAAAATGAAAAATGAAAAATAATAAAATGAAGCAGCTTTGTCTCAGGACTGGATCATCCTGTTTGCGCCAATACTGGAGAGAAGCCGCTGCCGTCTCTCCAATGCTTCTGGCTGCATTGCGCTTTAGTGGTGTTTGTTAATTTTTCTTTCCTTTTTCTTTTAACGCTGACTCATTGTCATTGTCTTCCGACATTATGAAGTAATATAAAAAATTAAAAGACCATCTAAAAAACACTTCAAATTTAAAATATTATTTTGAAACGATAAATAAAATTAAAGAATCATATTACTATTTTAACCAAATAAATATATACAAAATTCATTTATAGCACTTAATATCTAAGAGATGGGGTGAGTCATGTTCCTTAATAAGTACTCAACCTTCTTTCATTAAAAAAAAAAATTGATTAGGACCAACTTAGTAATTAAATCTGACAAAAAATAGAAAATATAGATTAATAATCTGACATGAAGTTTATACACAATATTTTGGGTGATGTCATATCAATTTTAATTTTTAAAAGAAGTAAGGGCAAGCGATGAACCTTTGATTAGGAGTGTTTATTGACCTATTAGGCTTTAGGGGCCCACTCTAATCTGGTCTAATCCGGTTGGGTTGAGCTAGACCAAAAATACAAAATAGACAAAACTTTAAATAAAATTATATCAGGTCGGGTCAGACTATAAGTGAAGGTATGTTTTACTTAATCTGTCTTTTTTTAGTTATTAATATCTTGCTATCTTATATATATATATATATATATATATTATTCTTATTTCATCTGATTCTCTCTGCATGCTATAGTTTTCATTACCTATCCAAACTCTCCCTATTTTTTAATTATTTTCATCATTGTTATGTATGCTTACTGACATTTCTTTTGTTGAATAATGAATATACACATATTTATCTAAAGTTAATTATGCTAATATATCTTATATTTTATTTGATAATACTAAACTATTTTTTTATTACTGATAAAAACATGAGAGTTCTAAGGACTCATTATTTTGTAATATATGCCTATGAATTTGTAAAAAAATATTTTTATATTACAAATATCAGTTCATAAAAAAAATTGCCCAGGCAATCTTAACCCAATATAAAATCAGGCTTGTTCAGGTTGGGTTAGGCCATAGGTATAAAAACAAATCCAATATCTTAATCAAGCTCGACATCGGGCTTATTAGATATCTAACCCGACCCTACCTATAAATAGCCCTACCCTTGATGACATTGAACTACATGTCATATTTTAGATCATTGGATTGTACCAACTTCAAGTTTCAAAAGCAATCAAGTAGATTTTGGCTCGTGGATTGTTCCAATAGTGTTCAACAAATTTGGAGTCTTTTAAATTTAGGTGATAGACAAGCTTCTAATCTTGAAGAACAGAGGAGAGTCAATATGAGAAAACTGACGAATAGACTTGATCATGAATTCTAAGCCATGTAATTCGATAGGTCCAATGAATAAAAAATGGATTCGAACATTAAAATTAAAATCAGATTAAAATACGGGCTCATTTAAAAAAATATTTTATAAAATAAGTTGAGACTTTTTTCAAGTCCAACGTAGTCTAATGACTTGAGCTAATATTTTTTTATTATTATAAAACTATACAAATTGTTATATATATATATATATATATATACATATCTGCATCTAATTTGAAGTAGACACGTAGAAAAAGAAAAGGCTAAAGAAATTATTAGAAATCTAGATTAATGCACCTTTGAATGAATTGAATGGACAGTTTTTGTGCTAATGCTTTACCTAGAGATGTCTCTACAGTCCGTCGAGATCCATGTAAAAAAAAAAAAAGGGCAATTTTGCAAATACTCGAAACTAACTTGGTTAGGCAATAGATAGGGCTCATTAGTTCATGAAATTGTTAGTAATGTAATGTTAAAAAAAATGCAAAGATGAAATGTATTGCAAATCATATTTAGTTGACACAAAAAAAAAAAGAAATATCTTGCTAATAGTTTGTTTGGTAAAAAGAAAAAACATAGTATGAATGAAAAAAGAAAATGACAAGAAGACAAAAATGCCTCTGAGTAGGAAAAAAATAAAATAAAAATCAATTTGTTTTATCCATGGTAAGTGCAAGGTCGAAGGACACTGAGCTTCTTCTACTTCAGTGTCTCCATTCTGAAGAGGCATAAATTGGGCTCTAAAGGGCTTTGAAGGTGCTAATCGTGTCCACATGAAGCAAGTGGTCTATTTTTCTAGGAGATTTTGTTGCAAGAGTTCATCCTCCACTGATCATTGTCCATTTCGGGGTTGGGGAGATATAGTTAGGGCATGAATTGGTGAACATGGAATGCGGCAATCTGTTGACCCTAATGAGCTACAACCGTACAAAAATGGATTACATACATTCCATTCTCTACCTTGCCGATTGATTTTAAGAATTTTTGTCAGCAGACAAATTTTAACAATACATTTGGATGGAGAGAAAAGTGGAAAGAAGAGAAAGGAATGAGAAAAAAATAGAATTTTCTCCCAATTGACTCGGAGAGAAAATTGAGAAAAAGAAAAAAAAAGTACAATAAGTCTCATGCAAAATTGTTCTCCCCATATTTGGAGAGATTATGAGGAAAAAAATGACATTTTTTTTTTGTGCCTTCGTCCTTGCCAAAACATATATATATATATATATATATAATATTTTTAATATATAATATTTATAAAATTTTAAAATAAATAATCATGTTTATTTTATTAAAATAATAATTTATAAATACTTTTTAAAAAATAAAATTTAATTAATTTAAAAAATACATTTTCTAAATATTTTTAATTTTAAAATCAATAAATTATATATCAAAAGAAAAAAAAGACTACTAATTGAATGCAGTCATAAATAAAAAAAGTTAATTTAAATTTTTTTTACACTTTAATTAATTAATTAATATTATAATTATTTATTTAAAATTTTATTATAAAATTAATTAATAATAAAATATATTTTTAAAAAATAAAATTAATAAATTACATTTTTACAACAATAAAAAGAACTACAAATTGACTGCAATGCAGTCGATTGTGGCTACATCCAAAATAGAGTCAAACTAATGTCCAACTGTATTTTGGTTGAATGGGATGAATTGCATCATCATATCCTTTTACACACACACATATATATATATATATACCAATGGCAATGCATATATATATATATTTTATATTTTATTATAAATATATATTATAATATATAATAATATATTATATATAATATATATTAAAATAAAAATATTTATTATATTGATATATATGATATTTAAATTAATTAACATATATTAAAATAATATTTATACATTTTTAAAATAAAAATCATATTTATTATATTAAAATAAGTATATATAAATAATTTTTAAAAAAATAAATTTTAATTAATTTAAACTATATATTTTTTAAAATTTAAGCATGATTTTTTATAATAAACTATTTTGATTACATTTTTAAATAATTTTTTTATTATTTTAATATTTTTTACAATCATTTTTTATTATTTAACTGAAAATTTTTTAAAAAAAATTAAAATATAGTTTTCATAAATTTTTTTAAAATTTATTATTCTTATTTCTTTTAAAAATATATGTGTCTAAATTTAAAGTAATTAATTTATTTTTAAAACATGATTTTTTAAAAATATAAAAATTATTATCATTATAAATTAATAATTTTTTTCTTCTTATTTTCTTTCCATCAATCCAAATATATTGAAGGAAAACATTTTCTCCTTACTTTTTTCTCCTCTTCCTTTCCTCTATACTTTTCTCTTTCTCTATCCAAACATAGTATAAGTTTTGATAGGGGCAATACACTATAAGGATTCCCCTACAAGTGTTGCCTAATCTCAATTCGGTTAAGATTTCCAGAGAAGAAAAAACACTTGTAATTGAATGTGCACTAAAACTATAGTAAACATCAAAAAATGAACTTGGGCAGCCCTCGTTGATGTTGTTCTTTGCTGTTGAATGAGATGGCTATCAATGTAATTGCAATTTAAGGGCAAAATGGACTATCAGGTTGGCTCCAAACTACAGTCATTTCATGTGCAAGCAGTGACTAGAATCCAAATGTAGAGACTGGATTCCAGCGCATTATTGATACTAAATTGAAGGGAAAATTATCTCACCAAAGTTCATTATCTCACTATCTCAATAAAGTTCATGGGAAAATTAAAGTTTAAGGGAAGAATTAAAGTTGATGATACTAAATTGAAGCGATGCACATAGTTCATTATCTCACTAAAGTTTAAGGGAAAATTAAAGTTGATGACACTAAATTGAAAATATTTATATTAAAATATTTTAAATTTTAAAATTATTTTAAAAAAATTAAAAACAAAAGTTTTTTATTTGAGATTCTGAACTGTAATTTTTTTATATAATTTAAATTTTTTTGCTCTTATATCCTTTATAATAATTTCAAATTTTAGTATCTTTTAATATAAATATCTTTAATTTAGAGTTCTCAATTGTTATTTATTTTTAATTTTAAAACCAACTTCCTATCATTACTACAAGCTCATTTGGTACATAGCATGTTATGTATAGAAATGAAAAATTAAAGAAAAATGTAAATGTAATAGATGAAAAATGATTTTTGTGCCTTTACTTTTTAAAAAATAATAAAATAATAATTATTAAATAATAATTACAAAGATATAATAAATATTGTAAGAGATACCAAATGAGCTTAGTGATTATGTCTCTTATGGATGGAACCAATGCACAACAATACAAGATGAGGGAAAAAAGAGAAGTATGTTAAGTTGAGTCTGGCTTCTTTTTTTTTTTTTCTTTTCAAATTAGACTTTGAAAAAAAAAGTGTAGGTTGGATTTGAACTCATATCTATTTGTGTAGCTATTTTTTTTTTAATAATTCAACTCATTTTTAAATGAGTCCAGTGCACGACTAAGTTTATTAACAACTTTATCTCACATGATAACACTTAGATTAAATTGCATGACTAGGATTTAAGGTTATAAAAGTAAAAATGTAGAGAAGATGGAGGAGGAAGAGGAAGATGAAAACCTTTAGCATATGGCATATTAAGATATCTATGAAAAAAATTCTTAATTGGCCAAAAAAATCATATTTACGCAAAAAAATCCTTAAAAAATTTTGATCATTTCAATCAGTTGAGTTTGGCCAATCTAATGATAAAAAGTAGCCAAAAGATATATTTAAACAAGTAGATAAATTTATTAAGTATAATTACGATATAGTCCTTTATTTAGAAGAAAAAAAATTAATGTGTCTCACTATCACATCTTAATATCAATTTAAATGAAAAAAGAAAAAAATCATTTACAATTATATCATAAAACACATTTGACATGTAAAACATCAATGTCGTACACATATAGCTTTGAGTTTATCAACATATATAATTTAAACTAGTACATATCCTGCATCTTGCGGGGGAAACTCAGAAAAAAAAATTGTGGACTCTGCAAGATTTAAAAAAAAAACGCAGCTCTCAGTTTTTTAAAAAAAGTGAATAAACAGTGCCTCGATGTGGGAATCAGATTCTCTGAGAAGATAAATCAGCTGCACCTCCCTGCTCCTACTTCAACGGCGCCGTTTTCCTTTATTAATTCCAGCCATTCCAAAAATGCCAGACACACGCCACGTATTGCAATGCCCAAATGCACTGTTTCATGTTTAATGAAACGGTGTGTTTTCATCTGTTGATTTGAAAACGCATTTGGACCATTAACTGTAAACAAATCTGAGCTGTTCCTTCCAATGCCCCAAAACCATGCGTTTTATATTACCTTTTAGCTTCAATATCAGCACAGAAAAAAAAACTCTTCATCCCTGTTCTATCAGTAGCTGTGCATTTCGCGCGGGAAAACCATATTTTGGCTTAAAAGAAGCTCATAGGTAAGGTATGGTTCTAGATAAAGTAAGATCATCCATTGTTACTTTTCTTGTTCGCTACAATATGTAGTCATTAGATTTATATATGAAATCATATCAGTTGGTTTTTGATTATTGAGGGAGAGACGTTCTTGATGACGTAAGATGGAAAAAATTGAAAAATATATACATATTTTGAAAAAAAACTAGTTTTGGGAAATATTATATATATAAAAAATCATGAACCAATATTTTGGAACAAATATTATTTATTTTCTGAATAATGTTCTACAGACAAAATTGAAATATAAATACAAACCAAGTTTAAAAGTTTTAGATATACATTCATACACACACATGTATATATATAGTGTGTCTCTTCTACTATAAACTAATTTTATTCATAGTAACCACAAATTTAATATTACATGATTTGCATTTTTATTTAAGTGAGAGATCAAAAAAGTGGTAGACATGAAGCATCAAGCAGAAAGAATGTCAACTTGAATTTTTGAAAGTTTAACTAAATGAAACAAATATAAAACAAGAGATTAATTTTTTGGTTTGCCTCATTATTTTTTTTAATCTTTAGAAATAATGTGAACTTAAATTACTTTGTCTTAATTTTTTTTTCAGGAACCATTTTATGGAAGGTGATTTGATTCCTAAAGTTGGGTTAGAATTTGATAGCCTCGATGAAGTATGGAATTATTGGATTAATTCCGGCGGGAGAATAGAATTTGGAGTTAGAAAATATAATGGAAGCAAGAGTGCAAAAGATGGTTCCATAACTTCATACAGATATGTATGTTGCAAAGAGGGTTTACGCAGACCAGACAAAAGGGATTTTAAGACAACCAATCCTCGGCCGGAGACTAGGACCAATTGTAAAGCGAGAATGACAGTTAAACGTGTGAATGGAAAATATAGAATAAATGAATTTGTGGAAGAGCATAATCACCCATTCCATCTTCCAGAGACGGTCCACATGCTAGCATCTCAATGAAAATTAACTGATGTCCAAGCCCACGAGATTGAGTTAGCAGAGGAATCTGGACTTCAACAGAAAGAAACTTTTCAATTGATGAGTACAAATGTTGGAGGAAGAAGTAATCTTGGCTACACCCGTGAAGATGCAAAAAATTATCTCAAGTCTAAAAGACAACGAAACATGGTATATAGAGAAGCTGGCTGTCTCCTACGATATTTTCAACAACAATTATCTGAAAATCCTTCATTTTATCATGCCTATCAAATTGACATGGAAGAACAAATAACAAATGTCTTTTGGGCTGACGCAAGAATATTGCTTGACTATGCCTATTTTGGTGATGTGGTGGCTTTAGACACAACTTATAGTACCAATCGGGATCATAAACCACTTGCAATATTTTCTGGTTTCAACCACTATAGAGGAGTAATAATTTTTGGGGCTGCATTGCTTTATGATGAAACCATAAAGTCATTTAAGTGGCTAATTGAATTTTTCTTGCAGGCACACCAAAAGAAAAAGCCTCTCACCATTTTTACTGATCAAGATCAAGCAATGATAAGAGCGTTGTCTGAGATCATTCCAGAGACAAAACATGGATTATGCTCGTGGCATTTAATGCAAAATGGCGCCAAGCATCTTGGCAACTTGATGAAGGAAGGCTCAAATTTTTTTAGGGATTTCAAAAGGTACATGTTCGAATATGTGGAGGAAAAACAATTTAAGAAGGCATGGAGTGAATTGTTTTATGATTATGAGGTACATGAGAACACATGGTTGAGGTCACTTTAGACTATAAAGGAGAAATGAACTGCTTGTCATATGAAGAAAACTCTAACACTTGGCATGAGGAGTACACAAGTGGCTGAAAGTGTAAATGCAGATGTTAAGAGTTGCACAAGACTCGACTTAGACATTAACCAGTTCTTTAAGCAATTTGAATGGATTGTAGAAATAAGTGATACAATGAGTTAAAACGTGATTATGAGTCCCGACAAAAATTGCCTAGGTTGATTGTCCAAAGTGCACCCATGCTACGACAGCTAGCTCAAATGTATACACCCCCTATCTTTGATTTGTTCCAACGAGAATGGGATAAATTTGCTGCTGCTTGCATTAAACATAAAAATGAGGGTGAGCCAATGTTTATATATATTGTTGGGATGGTTGATGAAGAAGGAGAATGGAAAGTTTCTTATCATCCCACGTTTGGGTCAATTATTTGTAGTTGTCGAAAGTTTGAAACCTGGGGTATATTATGTTGTCATGCTTTGAAGGTGTATGATGTGTTTGATGTGAAAAAACTTCTTGATCAATATATTTTAAATAGATGGACAAGAGAAGCACAAAGTGGCGTGATACATGATATTAGAGGAAATGAAGTTGAAGCAAATCCTATATTACATAGTATACAACGATATAGACAACTTTGTCCCATGCTAATAAGATTAGTAACAGACGCAGCTGATTATCCAGAGGCATTTGCATTAGTGCATAAAGGTGTGCAAGAATTGAGTAACCAAGTTGCAAAACTACATTCACAACAACAAGTTCCAAACAACAATGGCAATGCTTCCACAACATTACCAATTCAGTGCATTTCACAAGACATAAGATTAAAGAAACAAGATGGTACTAGGAGGAAAAAGAGATTGAAGAGTTGTCTTGAGCATCAACCAAAGAGAAAAAGAGCAAGAACATCTTCCATTGTCACAACATCACAAAGTCAACAATTGATGGTATAAACATTGTATGATTAGTATTGAAAAAGAATCAAAGTTGCCTTCTTAGTCTTGTTCTTATATTTTGTTTAATAATTTTAGGATAAGCAATTACACTATGAAGTGTCTTGCTCAGCACCTCCAATACCGTACGCTTGCCCTGACACAAATAAGGGCGAACTTACTTATACTGGAATGTTAATGGTATGCACCATCAACTTTTTCATATATATATATATATATATATTATGTTATTAGATAATTAGTGCATATGTATTGATTCTTTTAAAACATAAGCACCATTTGATTGTCCCATACCGTCCCTTGAAGCATTGGAGTTCAATGAAGACATATCAAAAGGTCCGTGATCATAAATAAATGCTAGCTTTATAAGAGAAGAAAGAAAAGAATCACTTTTATTTACATCAATAATCTCATTACATTCAATCATAGTATCCCTATTCTTACTTATTACACTCAATTATAGTATCTCTATTCTTACTCATTACATTCAATTACATGCAACAATTTCATTATATAGTACAAGTTCTTGCTCTTGTTCATTGCTTCATTTGGCTTCATATTCTTTGTCTTCATTATGTTGCTTGTCATATTCTTGTTCATTCTTGAGCATTACATTCCTAAACCATTGAATTTTGTTGTCTGCAAATACAGGTTCAGATTTTAGACCTACAGGAAGCCATTGAAAAATTCAGACCCATCATATCAACTTTCATACAGGTTCAAGTGCTTAATTGTGATAATTCCATTGCTCTTTTTGTAATCAGATAACATACCACACTTCATGTAAATCAAATAGTTATTTGGAGAATTCCACTGCCCTATTCTTTTTGTGAATAAGCATCATGTATCAAATTTAATATTTTGTATGGTTTGGCTACCAATTGGTATATATTTTGTATGGTTTAGCTACCAATTTGCATGAAGTATTATGTTCAATCCTTTATGCTAACAAGTAAAACCTTTCTTTTTCACATGCTAACTAGTGAAAGCCAAAACAAGTTGCAATTCTAAATTGCATCATCATTTACTAGGCATATACTGGAAGTGACTTCAATTTTCACTAAAGACAAGTTTAAGTCCACTTTTGTTTTCCCCAAAAAGCCAGCATTCGTAAATGAATCCAGATTTCTTAATAATACATCTTATATAAATGAATCAGCTTTCAATTTAATCAGCAGAGAAAATAATACATCTTATATAAATGAATCTAGATTTCTTAAGAGGAAAGATTGACTAGCAGCTCTCCAAACTGTGGGAAAGAGGCACTTAATCTTACTAGTCAACTCATTTGCTCCTCTGTATGAAAATTCTTTGATTTCAAGGAAACCAAACTCCTGCACAGGAAAAAGTTAATGTTCTTGGTCAGTAGTAAACTAGTACTATACTATTTTAGGAGCCAAAAGTACGCAGGAAGAGTAAGGAATGTTCAAAGCAGTAGTAAACTAGTAGTAATTTATTTGCATTTGTCCTTATAACATGCTTGTTTTCTTCTTTTTTAATTTAAAGGTTCAGGTGGGGGGTTTATACAATTGCTATTACTATACATTTAGGACTTTCAAAGCAAGGAAAAAAGCAGATGAGACAGAATTCCTATTGATTAGTTTTACCTATCAAACTCAAATACTAATGATGTCTCGTTTAATAAAGTCCATTTCCCTGTTTAATATAGACAAAATTCATGCACTAACTCAATACAAGAATGCAACGTTCATATAGACAACACCTACTGATTCATTGATGTAGCGATAAAGTATGCCAAGTTATGAGTCCTGAGGGAAAAACACTAACAAATTCATGCGACCAATGCACGAATAAGCAGGATCCCAGCTAGCATTCATCGATTTTAATGAAGGCAAATGACTAAAAGAGAATTAAGACAAAGGAGCACTGCAAATACCTAAATGATGAGAGAGCCCAAGGGACGTTTGAAAGTAAGATTCATGGCGATCCAGTCTTGTCTTCAAGTCGAATAGCTAGAGCTGCCAGATCCGACCTCTGCCATGGAGTTAGATGTGAGCAATTGAATTTCCTTGATGAAGGAAGGATAGCCTCTTGTCGTCGCACTACCCCGCTTCTGCGTAATGCTTTTGACCAGCGAGAGATCCGACCTCTGCCATGGAGTTGGATGTGAGCAATTGAATTTCCTTGATGAAGGAAGGACAACCTCTTCTCGTCGCATTGCCCCGCCTCTGCATAATGCTTCTGACCAGTGAGAGATCCGACCTTTGCCATGGAGTTGGATGTGAGCAATTGAATTTCTTTGATTCCAAACACACAGCCTCTTCTCGTCGCACTGCCCCGCCTCTGCGTAATGCTTCTGACTAGCGAGAAAGATGATATTGAAGGAATGGCCACGATTGATTCAAACAAACGGCCTAGATGCGTTTTAGAATGACTAGAATTAATAAAGGAAAACGACGTCGTTGAAGCAAGAGCAGGGAGGTGCAGCTGATTTATCTTCGCAGAGAATCCGAACGCCTCGATGTGACGCTACTGAAGAGTGATAATGAATAGTAATTTTCATGGAATTATATATATATATATATATATATATATATATATGATCCGAGTAGAATCTGGGGGCTCCGTGTACGAGGTGATGAAGAACCCAAAAAAAAAAATCATCTTGTAAATAGTTTAAAAATAATAAATTTAAAATAAAAACAAATTAATATATATATTAATATTGATTTTTATAATCTTATTTGAAACAAGAATTTCCCTATCACGAAAAAGATATTGCTGGGAATAAAAGAAATTTAAAGCTTATTTGATTTTTTGTTTTTAGAATAATTTTTTATTTAAAAAAAATTTATTTGATAATGCATTTTCATAAAATGTTTTGCAAAATATAAAAATATAATTGTATTTTCAGAAACAGAAAAATCAAAATATTTTTTAAATATTTTGTTAACTTTTATTTTGTCAAATTAAAAAAAATAATTGTGCAGAATAATAATTCAAATAATTTTTTAAATTTTTTATTCTTTAAATTAATTTTTAAAAAATATTTATTTAACAAATATTAAAACGAAAATAGAATCAACTAGCTCTTACTTCGCTCATCCTGTGTTTTATTGTTTTACAAGACCTCTTTACAGAACAGTATCCAAAATCCACTCTTCTTCCCCCTTTATAAAAAAATCTGACATCACTAAGTTGCATTGTTATAAATTACTTAAAATAAAATCTGTAAAATCACTTTTCTTGTTCAATCTAAGTATGCTATAAGCGTATAATAAAAGAAATTGGTTACAAATATTGCGAAGATTAATAAATTATTGTAAAGATAAAAGACAAAAATATTAAATAACAAATAAAATTTAGTGTTGTTCCTCTTTACCCCCCAATTTTAAAGAAAACTAAATTTAGTATTCTGCCCAAAAAACAAATTAAAGAATTACCTTCCTTCTCTATTCAGCTCATTAACTTTTGAAGACTTACAAACGAACCAAGATGAAAATTCTCTTTTTTATCGTTTTCTTTTCTACTTTATCAATTCTCATCCGTCCAAACGTAGTCTTACCTCTTACTGCTCATCGTTTTCCGGTAAAGGCAATGGCCGATTCGTAGTTTGCGGAATTTAATTACAGAGAAAGAGAGAGAAGCTTATTATGTGCGACCATTCTTGTACTATGGCTTGTCTGACTGCAGAGTCCTCTTCATCGCAGAATGTCTGTTTCCTGCAAACGGTCGTCAAACCAGAAACAACAATGCTTGTAGATGGTTCTGAAGAACCTTTCGTCCCTTCCAAGCGATACCCAGAGGAAAAAATTCTTCAAACCCGTGAAGAGTCATACCTAATAATACGGTCAGTCAATTTTCTGTCATTTTTGTACTTAAGAAAGGAGAGAAGACTTAGGGTTAATATATCGTTTTTTTTTTTTTACCTCAATCGCAGTACTCTGTTTGTCCATGTCGATAATGGGCATCCATGGCCAACTTCTTGAGGTTGCCGGTAAAAACCCCTTTTGCCCCTTTTTTCTCGGTCTCTTTTCCTTAATTTTGGTATTCAAATTTTTCATTATTACTATTAGACCATTTGAAGCTTCTGTGGGACCCACTTTTATCTGT
This sequence comes from Erythrophleum ivorense, assembly GCA_026724425.1. Lineage (NCBI taxonomy): Eukaryota > Viridiplantae > Streptophyta > Magnoliopsida > Fabales > Fabaceae > Erythrophleum > Erythrophleum ivorense. Next base: position 3,469,599 of record JAIUCV010000003.1, read on the forward strand.
GATAATATTGGTTGCACGTAAGGATATTTATTACGATTAGAGGTTTAATTTGAAGTCAAAATCAAATCGATCTAATTTAATTAATTTAATATTTAGTTAAATCTTATCAATTTTAAATTCTAATTAATTTAGTTCAATTTTTGTTCAGTTTAATTTATATTTTTTTTTAAAAATAATTTTTTTTATAAAAAATTATTTCTTGTAATATATAAAATTTAGCTTTTTAATATTTTGTATCTCTTAAAATTTTGATTAATAATAGCTTTGGAATAATTTATTATTTTTATTTTTATTTTTTTTGCCTAAACAAATTTATTACATTCACAAAAAAAATTTTAAAAAATAAAAATAATATCTTATAATAAAATAGTATAAATAATTTGTATATTCTTTGAACCAAATAAAAAATGTAGCTTTAATATAAATTTAATTAATAAAAGATCCCATTAATCTAAAAAGAAACAAAATATTAAATTTTAATTAATTACAAATTTAATAATTCGATTCGATTCAGTTAACCAAACTAAATATAGAAAAAATCGACAACCAAATCAATTTAATTAGTTTTACAATTACAAAAATTAAACTAAACTAATTTTTAATCAATTTTATTATATTTTTAGTGATTTGGTTCGATTTGATTTGGTTTAATTAGTTTGATTTTATTTTATTCTTTTTTAGTCGCGCGCACGTATCAGGTTACAAGTGGAAGGATACAGAATGGATTTCAAGACAGCACCCTTATGTCTGTCTCAAATATGGTAACTGAGTTTTGAACCCGAAATAGTATGTTCTTCATGTCTGAGCTCCAGTGACATATGTTATTTAAGAAACACTGATGAGGATATGTGTACCAAGTACGATATAACATCATATATTGAATATGACAAATTTTAAAATACGAATTTGGAGATATATATATATATATAATTATATAGTTTTTATATAAAAATATATATTTGATAAATTAACTTTTTAAAAGTAAATTTAGTCATCAATAAACAATATAAATAATAAAATAATATGAATTACATGCCAGATTAAAAGGGCAAACCGTCCAAATAAAATATTAACAATTTGAGCACTTAAATTCTCTTCAACTCTTTGATTAAAGACTTCCTTTCTTTTTCTCAAATTGTATTGATTTTTAATAGGTATAATTTAATATGTATCTAAAGGAGACAAATATGTAATTGGCAGTGATAATGACACTTGGTTTGGCTTTTGCATTTTTTTTCATTTTGCCTAGACAACTATTATTATTAACTGTTCAACGTATAGCAATCCCCTTAGTAGTTACCTTCAATAAATGATAACATTTAACTCTAGAATAAAATTCATTATATTTTTTATTACAGTGATTACATTTTTAATACTTATATCTAACATGATGAACTTCTCCCTCTCTATTCCTAATTATTAAAGTCACATATGCCCATGAAAGAGTTTTATCTTTCTAAAATTGATTAGTAGAATAATATCCGGCCGAAGCATTCGTACTACCAGAACCAGAATTTCTAGCCATTGACCATACCTATTCAAGCAACTTGTTATTACAACATGACTAGAATGAAGCACCTAAATGAAGCTTAGCAAATTGAATAAAATGAAGCACCCAACAAAATCAACATTTCAAAATCAACAAATGAATGAATCAAGCAACAAATCAAACAAAATCAACATTTTAGAATTAATGATGAATGGAGAAAGCACAAGGGATAGAGACAATCAAAGCACCCACAAATAAAGCACACTCATAGACAAACTAGGATGAAGCACCATGCCCAGACCATAACGGACAAAGGATGATGAAGCACTACAAACAGACCAAAATGAAGCATGACGGGGCAGCTGAGTATGGCAAACCACTACTGAGCAAAAGGGAAGATGGACAACAATCAGAAGGCACGAAGAACTGCAGACAAACCAAATGGATTGGGCAGGGCTTCGAAAGAGATGAAGAAAAAGAAAAGAAAGGAAGAAAAAAAAAGTAGAAAACAACGTCAGTTTTCATCCAATCGTTTTGAGCACTATTTCTGCGTGTTTCAAAATGCTTCAGTACATTTCAAAATGCTTCCAAATACACCCAAACAAAGAAAATTAGTACGAACCTGTATGGTATGTGTATTCGTATTGGATACGTGTCCAATATGGGTACACCACAGTTTTCAGCGTATCCATGCATCTTAGTATGTTATGAACCAGTTGTTATGTATGAGACTTGAGTCTGGTATTAGAGTATGAGATTCTAAAGTGAGGCTTATATGAACTTTGGGTTTTTCATTGTTGTATGCTAACTTTTTTATGCAAGACATGTAGCAAATAAATTTATTGAACAACTTGACTTTCAAATATTTCTTAACTTCTAAGACTTTTTTATTTTGAGCAGTTTTTTATAGTCTTAAAGACTTATTATTATTATTATTATTATTATTATTATTATTATTATTATTTTGTTTTAAAAGATTTTCTTATTTGATGATATTTTAATTTTTCTTTTTATTTAAGAATTATTTGTTCATTTATTAGAGTTGATTAAAATTTTTTAACTTCCATATAAATACCCTATGTAATTGATTTGCGAAGACTGATCAAAAAAATAATTATTCAATAAACCTTTGTTTTCATGATATTTGATATTTTTCTAGGCTGGTGCGGAAGGCGGAAAAAGCCCAACATTTCAAGAGAAGTTCATGTATACACTGATTGAAGGCTATAGGAAGCTTAGTATCACGGTTTAGACCAACAATACACTCAGGGTCTGTTTGGTCAGAGGAGGTAATAAAAAAAGAAATGTAAGATATGAATAGGTAAGATAGATAAGATAAGAAATAATTTTTTTGCTTTTACTTTTAAAAAGATAATTTAATAATTAAAATAAAAATTTAATAGATAGAATAATAAATATAAAAATATAATAAATATTGTATAGCCAATGTAAAAGAAATGTGATCGCGTTGTGGCAAACCAAACGGAGCATCAGTATAGATGATTTTATTGGTAGCGCAATGTAATTATATATGTTTTTGAAGTGTGTGCTTTTACTCTTAAGCATCACAATTTTAAATACCCATTTGGCTTAATTTTCACTTTTGAGATTGGTTTTAATATTTTGCATTTTTAGGGTTCAACTTCCCAAGGCTACTTCAATAGGTTTTGATGACAATTGTTGGCCCCTACAAACCACAACTAGTAGGTAAATATAAAAAAAAAGGGGTGGGGAGATCCTTGAATAGATTTTGGCTTTTCGCATCAGTCTCACACATCAATATATGTTTGCATATCATAATCATAACTGTTTGTTTAGAAATACGTTGTCCTCTTCCATCAGAGATTTAGCATCCAAGTTGAGAAGATATATCTCACTAGTTACTTTTCTCTTTGAGACAAAGGTGTACTATAATGAAGCCATAGTTTGCAATTAACAATTTTTGACATTTTTCTATTCTTTTTAAAGTGTAGAGAAAATCCAATTTATTGGAAAAAGGAGTTTTATTGCAAAAAAAATTAACAAGAGTCTATATCTAACCTTGGAAGATGAATGCCTCCAATTGGATTTAGTGACTTCTCATAGATAGGATTTAGTATTCTGACAGTAGAGTTGGTATTTTTGAGTTCTTAAAGCATTATGAGGCAGATTATTTAATCACTTCTCATCTAAAGAGTGCCATTGCACAATCATACAGTGATACATTAACTTAAACTAGCAAGTAGTTTAACAGAAAAGTTTTTTTATTATTTTTGAAATCACAAGTTATGGAACTAAACAAAAGGTAAAGAAAAAATTCAAGAAGTAAAGCTTAGTTTGTTTTATTTCATTTATTAATTTATAATTAAAAGTTTTATGAATTGATTAAACAACATTAAATGCTTAACTATTCTCATAAACACTGCAAAATCAAAATTCTAAAGTGAAAAAAATAATAATATGACATTTCCTAAAAATAGATGCTATTAACATTTAGCTTTTCACTGATTAACGTATCAAGATCTGTTACAAAAAGCAGAAATAGACAAAAACAAAATATCAATGCTTATCTTATTAGAAATGTGCGCTTACTTAGGATACTCAACTCAACTTTGAGTGCTCAACTTAACTTAATGTAGGGTCTTCAACTTTACATGCAGTTTGCTTAACTCTCTCGAGTGCACTTAACTCTCTTTAAAATGGTAAATGTAAGTTGTATTATTCTCTGAAGAACTGTTAATAAGTGCATGCAACTTGTTAGAAAAATAATTTTAGAATCATAAGTATAATAATTCATTCCATGCATGCCTTATCATTAAGATCTTTTATGCAGTGATTTCAAAATTTGGAGTCTAATAATTATATATGTTGTTCTATATATATTAAAAATTAATGTCTACACTATTATGTATAATAATTTAATGTATGAAAATGTACGTTACCTTATATGACAATTTTAACAAAAAATAAGTTTCACAATTTTAATGGACTCAGTTTATAATTATATATGTAAATTAAACACAATCGTAATTTCATTTTTGGAACTACGCTGACCCATTCTAGGCGATGTTCTATAAATACAACGCCCACTTGAATAATTTTTCGAATAACAGAGATAAGAGGTTCTGGGGTAAGAGTTCAGGTCAGCTCAAATTCGATCCCTCACAAGCCTCTTCATCCATGTCGTTAGCGGGCATTCATGGCCTCTCTCGTGAGGTTCTGGTTACTGGTATAACGCAGTACCGCTATAACCCTTTTGCTTCTTTTTCTTCTTCCTGTCTCTCTATGCTTTAATTTATTCTTAGTTCATGCGGTTTCCTTAACTAGCTAGAAGGAAACTAATCTTCTGTTTGTGACTTTTGTCTCCGAAGTCGTGGGATGCAACATTTCCTCGGACACAGATTTGGTTACGAGGCAACATCCGTGGTATGTATGTATTCAATATGGCAGCAAGGTCATTATCGTGGAAAGCACAGGTAAATAACAGTTGATTAGTTATATCTCAAACAGGTTATTAATTTCAGTTTGTGTATGAGATTTAAAAATCAAGCTCACCGATCTCCTGGGCCTTTGGTTTTAAGCTGCAGATGACGGAATGAATCCGACGTTTCAAGATAAGATCGTTTTTCAACTAATTGAAGGCGTTAGGGAGCTTAATGTCGTGGTTGGGAAGAACATTGCTTTCGCTGAGGATGATATTGTGGGCACGGGAAAGTAATTAATTTCTTTAACCTCCAGTTTTCGAAACCTTTAAATAATTACCTTTCTTAATTTTAGATGACAATTATTAATTTGTTAAAATATGAATGAGAATAATACTTAGTTTTTCAGTAATACAATAAATATTTCTTCTGTCAGTCAATTTGAAACTGATTTAATTAATTTATGTCACATTTAGGGTTCCATTACATGTAGCTCTTCTGCAAGGTTATGAAGACTTCTCTTGCCCCCTCCAAAAGGGAAATAATAGGTAAATAGAAATTTTGGGGGAAAAAAAATTTGTCCCTCAATCGATGATTTAGCTCTCGAATGCTTTATGATATGAAAATTTCCCTTTGCAGCCGTGCAGGTGAATTAAAACTTAGATTGCAGTTGCAGAATGCAAATGCCAACGTAAGTTAAAGATTTAATTTTACTATTATTATTATTACATTCTGTAATAAAATATATATTAAGAGGTATAATTAAGATTCTTCCTCCTCCAATGTATATAACATATAATATATAACGAGTGGCGCTGCATCATTCGCTTGTTTTTAGATCCATGATAGTATTTTCTTGTCATATATACAAATTTCAAAGAAATTCAATATGATAAGACTTTACAGTTTCACAGCACTAGTCTCGGCATATAATTGGAAGTTATTTATTTCACTGGTCATTTATTAAATTCAATGCAGACACCTGCAGCACCTACATATGCTCCGTCATCATCATGGTCGTCATTACCGGGTTACCAGCAGCAATATGGCCCATATGTTGCAGGAACTACTCCTTACCTTCAAACTGCAGCACCCGGTTCCCCATATATATCTGCATATCCACCATTTCCGTACCCTCCTCCTTTTACTGTGCTTCCAGCAGTTTCCTATTATCCTCCTCGACCATATACACCACCACCTTCACCTTCTCCTCCACCCCGACCACCACCTACTAATAATTCTTTTGCTTATTATCTTTCTCCTGCTCTACAAGGTTTAGTAGCGGCTACTTCCTTGGGGGAGCTTTTAATGAATCTCTCTCAATATTTTGGAGGAGGATTTAATTAATCCACGACGCACACCAGCATTAAGCAGAGAATGGATGATGTTCCTGTATTGTGATAAATAATTTGATATTGTTGTTTGACAAGTTCATCGTTGTTTTTTCGTGGAAGCTTTCTAAATTTCATGTGAGTTAATGTAAGGGGAAATTGAAATTACTTACTGTAATTTTTGCTCTCAATAATAATGTTCCCCATATCTATATAAAAAATGTATTTTTAATTTCCTGATCTGTTAGCTCCATTTCTATAATTCACTGCCCTTTAAATCAAAGTTAAATCTAATTGAGGGCGCGCGCGCGCGCGCGCACACATATATATATATATATATGCATTGCATACTCCTTTCCCACTTTATTCGAGCATCAATTTGTCTTTGTAAGCTCTCCCATTCTTATTTTCATTCTTTCTCTAACGTTAAACCAACTATACATCGCGATAGACACCTGGTCAAGTGGGCAGGCAGGGGTAAAAAAAAAAATTGTTGGGTCTAGTCGAAGAAGAGACATGTGCAATGTATATAATTCAATTAGATTTAATATGATTTAAGTGATATAAGAGTAATTACAATAAGATTAATAAATTAAAATAGTAATTATAATTTTTTATTAATTAAGAAACATTACAATTGGAAGCAAGAATTGTTATAGGTAAATGCAATTTTTCCTTTTTGTTATTTAATGCCAATAAAAAATGCGAGGATGTGTCATACTGTTTAGTAGTCTATGGCCAGCATAGGGTAGGTTTTAATTATGCAAAACAACTTTTTCATGGGTCCTATACGCTAATTAAAAAACCTATACACGAGCGTGCACGCGCACATCGAAATATATTCAATAAATGTAAGTGATATTTTAGCGCCCTGTAAGCCAATAATTTCCACTTGGAATTTGGGTCTCTATTCCAACTTCGTTGCATATAAATTAATGCATGTAGACGACATGATATTAGAACTCTGGGGGCCCAAAAAAATTGGCAGAAAATTTTTGAAAAAATATAAATTAAAAAATGCATCACATCACTTATAGTTTACCTATAGTACTTTTAAATCCAGCTTATATATATATATATATATATATATATATATTTGAAAATTAGCTGGTATGAATGACACCTTGTCAAGCCATTTATGGCTGTAACCCTTCTTCATTCCCTGGTTATGTTGGAGGGGAATCGGCTATACATGATGTTGATCAGATATTGCTGGATCAAAAAGAGGTATGGGAGCAACTGAGAAATAATTTAAGTGAGGCTTAGAGTTGAATGAAAAAGCTAGCTGACAAGCATAGAAGTGAAAAGGAATTTCATGTGGGCAATGGGGTCCTCTTGAAGCTCCAACCTCATAGACAAGAATTTGTAGATAAGAGGTTGAACTACAAGCTGTCCAGAAGATACTATGGGCATTTTGAAATCATAGCGAAAATAGGAGCAGTGACTTACAAATTGAAGATGGAAGAGGAAAGTAGAATTCTTCCCATTTTTCATGCATCGTTCCTTAAAGAATTTAAAGGGGATGCTTCAATAGCTCAGCCTACTATCCCTCAGAATGCTGTACGCTATCAACGACAGCCATCTGCAATAATAGCAGAGAGAAGTTGCATGTTGGGCTTAGAGTTTCAATAGCAAGTATTAGTGGAATGGAAGGGGAGACCCAGAGAGGAAGCGACGTGGGAAAAGTGGACAGAGAATACAAATATTTGAGGTCAAGGACCTTGAGGACAAGGCCATTTTCAAAGGGGATCCAGTTGATACGGATGCTAGAAGCAATGGGCCTATGGGCATCGAAAATAGGGAGCTCAAGACCACCGGGCCCAATACTGAATAGCTGGAGATGAAGACTTAGAATGTGGAAGCTACTCCAGCAGTGAGAGAGAGAAGGGCACGCCAATTACGTGCGTAGACTCGTGACTACGTGATGCATAACCATGGAGTGGAAGGACCATCAGAGGAGCAAGCCTGACCTTAATGACCTGGGGATAAAATCTTTAGGCCTTATTAGTTTTGTCGTTTTGTGTTTATCCTATTTGGTTCTGGTATTTTTGTGGGCATATGATAAGAATTGCTGTACTAGGTTGTTTTGTCATTTTAACCTTGTTGCAAGGTGTGGAGTGTTTCTCTCTGTTGGCTTGAAGCAAAGGAGACCTTTAATCGTCTTCCAAGTATTTCATATGGCTATATCAGTGAACATTGCTTCCATGTTGATTTCGTTATCTTTGCTGATTTAATTGGTGAAGGAATTTTTAAGTAGTTTATGCCTTTCACCCCTGAAAACAACATATCCAATATTTACAAATTTTGTTTCATCCCATGCAGAAAAAGAAGTTTGTAGATGTACATGTTATTGGACATTAAATAGAGATAGTATTTGCTTGATAACAATTATACGTTTGAGTTAAAATAATCACTACATCAGAAAATAGTTTTATTGATGATTATTTTTTTATTAAAAATTTTTAACCACCAACAATACAAACACCAATAAAAAAGCCAACAATTTGTTAGCAGTATTGTTAATTTTTTTGTTGGTGTTTACATTTATTAACTGCCAATAAAAATATATAATTTTGTTGGCGGTTCTTAAATAACCACCAACAAAAAATTATTTCTTAAATAACCGCCAACAAAAGATTACAAATAAGGACTAATTTTTGTTAGTGGTTAATAATAATTAATTATTAATTTATATCTTTTATAAGGCGTGAAGCTTAATTTATATTGCTTCCATTCTTTCACCAACTAGCTGGACATATCTAACTTTTACTAGGTAGTTTAAATTTTTATTCTGAGTAATACAAAGCATGATATTATTAATACCCTCTAACATTAAAAAGTTTTAAATACTTAGATGGACACTAGACATTGTATTAATATATTATAAGAAGCATAAATAACGAATATAGGCACAACATATGATATGAATAAAACATTGAGTTTGACATGAGAAAATTATGTTTAATTATGGTTCAAACAATTAGAGCTGCTCAATTACACGAATCACAGAACCGGTGAACAAGTTATGATTTTGATCTAGTTTCTTCTAAAATCCAACATGCAAACAAATTAGTCAAATAGTAACCTAACAGATAAAAAATTAAAAAGAATTTTAGGCCTCATTATATATTAAGAATTTTTTTTTCAGAGCTTCTTGTCATTTCAAACTGAGTTCATTTGGTTAAAGCTATTTAATAGTCCAAAATCTTTTTGGGTGCATTTTGGGACTGCATTTAGTTTTTTGTTTGACCCTTTTTTGTATTTTCAATTATTTTTATTTATTTTTCAGAAATTAATTAGATGAGAATAAATATGTGTAGAAAGTGATAACATGTATCGTTGCAAGCTAACTGTGCTAACCTATATTTGTGACGAAAATTGTAACTAGAGAATTTTATTTTATCTAATTGCCTAGTTCTTCTATATATTTAGGTTTTTTGGATATCCCATCCATGCTTAAGTGCATTATGTCATAATGGTGTTGTAAAGGATATTAATTTGTTTGAATTTGAATAATAAATATTATATCATATTTGACCTTATTTTTATGTTAACCAATAATAAAATATTTTAAATTTATTTATTGCTATTTATTATATTAAAATTTTAATATATAAAATTATATATAATTATTACAATCTGATTACAATTGGATTAATATGCTGTAAAATAGTACTTTCACAAATGTAATAATGAATTCAATTTTTAGAATATTACAGTGTGTTTGAAAGGGAAGATTTTGAGCGTTCGATCAGTCGTCTGTTCGCATCTCAAGACTTACGTTTAACTAGGTGATAGCCGTGCCAGTAGAATGGATCTCGGTGTAAGGCATTTAAATTTATAAATAAGATTAAAAAAAATAATGTGCCTGCAACTAAAAAAAATACATATCCATTATTTCGAAGACGATAAACAACTTCCCCTAAAGTTTAAATATATACTGATTGTAAAATTGTAAAATACTATTTCTTATAAATTTAAAACAATCAAATCTTAAATCTTGAGAAAACAAGAATAAGACAAAATACTCAAATTTTAAACCAAAAAAAATAAAATAAAATAAAATAAAAAGAGAAATGCAGGTCTTAAAGAGAAGCACAAGAGGAGGACTGGGCTTCTGCGTTGTTGTCAGCTAGTGGGGGGTTCGGTGTTTGATGAGCCTTGTCAGGTTTGAATCTTCTTTCCGTAGAGTCAGCTCTCCTTCCAGCTATATCCCAATTCCCTCCTCCTACTTTACTCCAATCCCACTCTCTTCCACATGCTCCCTTCCTCAATCCCTATTTTCTTAATCAACAAATTTTTGGTGTAATTCTTGAAAATTTACTTGTAGATTCTAAAAAAATTGTATGTAACTTGTGATGAAGTGAATTTTGTTAGTAGGTCTTTCATAAATGGTAGATAAATTCTTTTAACTCGTTTGATATGTAAAAAATTAGAAGTAAAAATAATTTTAATATTTTTATTTTTGATTATTAATAAATAATATTAAATAGTAATTATAAAAACAAAATAAATATTTTATATAAATTTTCTTTCCTTTTCTATTTTTTAATTCTTCGTGAAGAAAGATACTCACCGCTATGAGATAGCCAATGGCTCCAACACTTGCTCTCACACTTGGAGTCAGCTCCATGGCAAGAGTTTAGGAGCTCTTCGTTCCATTATTACTGTTTGGGTTACTTTCAAGTTTGACAATGAGCTATTTTTTTTTTTATATGAATCGATAGTGTTATGTTCAATTATGAAGATCTTACGTGTGTTATAATCTATCAAATATTTAAAAATGTCACTAAATTTTATTTTTTCTCAGTCCATTGTGTAGCCACTTGAAGAAGTAGGTAAGAAGAGTGACAACAAGTCTCAATGATTTGTCCCTCTCCACCTCCCCAGCGAGAAATAAAAAATAAAAAAGTAAATTTAGCGTACATATACTAAATTAATTAAAAATATATGAATTTATTTTTGTATTAACTTAGCGGATGTATATTCAGTCTAGAAGAAAAAGAGAGTATGATATGTCTACATGCTTGTTTTTCATTTACTCAATGCATGTAAGGGAAAAAAAGACTAATAAAAAATTTTTTTTACAGCTTGTTTGGTATACAAAATATTAGGTATAAAAATGAAAATAAAAAAAATAATTTTGTAAATAAAAAATATTTTATAATATCTTTATTTTTAATGATTGAATAATAATTTATAAATAATATTAAATAATAATTAAGTAATAATTATAAAATTAAAATTAATTTTTTTTTCAACTTTCACTTTTCTTTTCCATTTCTTTAACCATACCAAACATGTCATTAGGAAAGAGAAGAGGTAAGAGTGATAAGTGGATTATTTTTAATTGAAATGAAAAAAACTGAATAATTTTTAATATTAAAAGTTCCTTAACCCTATATTCCTTAATTTATCTTTTTCTATTTATATGTTGTGCATTTCTTTTTTAAACTTATAGGATCAAATTCGAGGAGGTGGGAACTCTGAAATTTGGTCAAAATTAAACACTGCACATGCTGCATAATGAAAACTGTAATTGAGAAAGAGCGAATAAATGTTACAAGTTACTCATGAGTATATCATAATTATTTGGTGATTTGGGGCGCTATTCGTAAGTTGGATTCTCTAAAAGGTATAATTTGTAAAATGTTTATAAATAAATAAAAAATAATATACAAAGTAAAAATATATATGAGATCACTTTATTTATTTTTATATTTTTTCTTTTGTTATCTCTCTCTTATTTTAAAAATGTTTTATAAATTTCACGTTTTAAAAAGTCCAAATACACTGTTAACCTGCCTTATGGAAAAACCAAACACAAACTATAAATCCTGATCGATCGCCAGACAAGGAAACTAAAAGTTTAAGGGAGAATTATAAATAAGAATTCAAATTTAAAAATAATTATTTTAAAAGATCTGTTATTACTAAATACTATTAATTTTAATTAAAATTAGTTATAATTTATTTTTAAATAATAATAACTTTTTTAAAATAATTATTTTTAACTTTGGATATTTATTTATAATTTTTCCAAAGTTTCAATATCAAAATGTGCTCATTTCCATATGTGCTGGGCAGAGCTCGTTCTTTTAGGCGCGGCATCTCTATTTCAAATATTATCTTGCAAAGTTCTTTAAGAAAAAGATTATACTTAATTAGGAGTATTTTTAAATTTTACTTGGATTAAGTTTTTTTAATAACTAAATGTGGGTCTCATAAAATTGCATGGAATCCATGTCAATTACATGGCCTTGGCCTCATATCTAGTTCAAATTTAAAAACAAAAACAAAAGTAAAAATATTTTTTAAAAATGAGACCCATAAACAGTTTAATTACAAATAATGATAATAAATTCTCCTCTTATATATATATATATATATATATATATATCGTTTAAAAGACATCATCTTCCACGTTAATTTATACGTAATCAGAATTTTTATTCCTAAAATGTTTTTACAAAAATTAAACAAGATTGATAAAAACGAATAATAACTCTTAGCTTTAAGTGAGTTAACTAAACCCTTTCAATAGAATTGAAAGATTTATATATTTTTTACAAAATTTAAATTATATTAATTTCTCTTAAAATGTAATTTAATTATACTTAATATTTTTATTATTTTAGAAAAAATTATTTGATTCATTTGACATTTGATATATGTTGCAAAAAAATTTTATCCTATTTATCTTTTGTGAATAAAATTAACTTTCTACCCAATATTCATTCCTTTTCAAAACTAAAATTACTTAATTGCTTTGATTGTCATATTAAGAATAAAACTATAATCTCATGTTAAAGTTTAAAATTAACTTAATTACTTTTAATATTACGTGATTGAAAAGATCATAGTTATCTAAGAAATTAATTTCATAGATAGAATGTAAATAGTTAAGAAGGTTTCTACCATATATATATATATATATATAACTAGAAGATTAAAAATAATATTCTTAAAATAAAAAAATCAAGTATAATTTATCTAAAATTTAAAATTTAAAAATAATTAATGTGAATTACTCATGTGAGAATAAAGTAGGTGAATTTCTTTCTGGGATCAAAAACCAAGTGAATGATGGGCTGGAATAAGTTGGGCCCATTACTGCTAAAGAGTCAGCCCAGCTTAGCCCAAAGAAAAAGAATGACAAATTGAAGAATTGACTAGCAGAGCAGGGAAGAGCAGGGTCCCAGCCTCTATGCCCTGCTTTCATGCGTCTTTATTTAGGTTTATAAGAGGTAGTTTTCATTGGGTCCAGCTTGGTGTGTGTGCCCTTGGATTTCTGCCCTCCAACTAAACACCGAAAGCACAAAGAAAGAATCCCCATTTATCATTATATATATACATATAAAAGACAAGCGTGAAACTCACACCTCAAAATTCAATATCTACTACTTCTCCTTCTACTTTTCTTTCTCCTCCTCACACCAATCCTATCTTCTGCTTCCCCATCACTGAGAGAGACACACCCAGAAAGAGAAAGACAGAGATAGAGATGGGTGAGAAACTGTGTCTTTGCTTCTTACGATGAGCAAAAGACTATACTCACTCCCTCTCTTCTTCCCGGAAGAAGATGGCAATTCTCCACCATCACAATCACCAATTAGAACACCATGAGAACTCTTCATCTTTCCTTGATGCTCTCTACTGTGATGAAGAAAAATGGGAGGAGGAGGAAGTAGAAGCAGTACAAGGGAATAATGACACTTGTCTTCTTCCTCGGATCCTGTTGGAGCAAGATTTGTTCTGGGAAGATGAAGAGCTGAACACTCTCTTATCCAAAGAAAAAGAAGAAGCTTTTTTTGATCTGAGTGTTGATCTTTCTCTGGCTCGTCGTGAGGCAATAGAATGGATGCTTAAAATGAATGCTCTTCATGGATTCTCTGCTCTAACGGCAACACTAGCCATTAACTATCTGGACAGATTCCTTTCGAGCTTCCATTTTCAAAGAGAGAAGCCATGGATGTTCCAGCTTGTGGCTGTCACTTGCCTCTCTTTGGCAGCAAAAGTTGAAGAGACTCAAGTCCCTCTTCTTCTAGACCTCCAAGTACGTTAAACTAAACAACACAAAAAACAAACGTGAGTTTCTTCTGTTTTTAGACATCATAAACATGGTTTTGTTGTTCTGTTTCAGGTGGAAGATACTAAATATGTGTTTGAGGCAAAGACAATACAGAGAATGGAGCTGCTTGTTCTATCAACCCTCAAATGGAAGATGCACCCAGTAACCCCACTCTCTTTTCTAGATCACATCATAAGGAGGCTTGGATTGAAAACCCCTCTTCACTGGGAATTCCTGAGGCGCTGTGAGCATCTCCTACTCTCCATTCTTTCAGGTAAGCACTAAGATTTGATTTAAAAACAAAAAATTTACCCTTTACTCTCTAGATTCCTTATCATTTGGTATGTGTGTGTTTTATTGGATCTAGATTCCAGATTTGTGGGTTATCTTCCTTCGGTATTGTCTACTGCGACAATGCTGCATGTGGTAGACCAGATTGAGCAGAGTGAAGGTGTGGAATATAAAAATCAGCTTCTGAGTGTTCTTAAAATTAACAAGGTTTGTACTTCTGGGGTGTTCTTGAAAGCCGATATTAATGCACAATACATCATAAGCACATTATTTGATCTTTCGTAACTTTTGGTATTTTGGTTCTGTATTTTGACAGGAGAAAGTAGATGAGTGTTATAATGCAATACTGGAGCTCTCAAATGCCAATAATTATTATAATTATGGGCATAACAGGTCCAAGAAGCGAAAGTATGAGGAAATCAGTCCTGGAAGCCCAAGTGGCGTAATCGATGCAGTTTTTGGGTCTGATGGTTCCAACGATTCGTGGGCAGTGGGGTCATCATTATGTTCATCCACAGAGCCTCTGTTCAAGAAGACCAGACCCCAAGAACAACAACAACAAATAACCCTGTCACCGTTCAATCGGGTCATTGTCGGAATCGTTGGCACCTCTCCTTAAAATCTTCCCACCCTGTCCTTGGGAAACAAGGAAACAGAAAAAACCAAAAAAAAAAGTTATATTTTCTGCGGTAACACTAGTCACTGCTTTGACGCAAGCAAGAGTTCCTTCTTTCCACTCTCTGTCTTCGTTTCCAACAATGCCCATGGAATGGTTTCTTAAGGTGAAGGTGAAAGTGAAGGAGAAGGACAAAGTTGGCAGTGAAGAATATATCTGCTGCATTCTGCATCTCTATATGTTTTCTTAGGCACTCTTTCTTGCTTCTTTAAATGGATCTCTTCTAGACCATACCTTATTTGGACATACTTATATCTTTCATTCTATAATAAATTCGGAACAATTCTTGTTCATTTCGTTTATGCTTCAAAGTTGAAAGCTTTGCTGGCTGGGGTGAAAATTTTGATGGGAGCCCCAAACGGTCCACCCAAAGCTTTTTCTTTTATTTTTGCGTGAAATCAATATTTTTGTGCTTTGAAGAAATTTTATCTAAATTTCGTATAGTTCGAAGGATTTATTTTTGCTTATGAGAATACTTTATTTTTAACATCAATTTTATATTAAATATGTTAATAAAAAAGTGACATCCTAATAAAAAATTGATATGATAGTTAAATGCTCGATTATCAGTGAAAACAAATCCGTATGGTGCTATGACCATTTTAAGTATTTAATTTTATATTAAGTTATGTCACTCATTTTTATTAATTATAGTCAAAACAATGGTAAAAATATAATACTCTTTAAAAATTAGAATAAAACAGTTAAATTTTTTTTAAAGAAAAAGTTAAATTGAGATCATATGTAATTTTTAGGAATGAGTTGTGAATTCACATGTTGGGAAAAGGGAGAGATAGATGACCTGTATCCAAAAAGAAAGAGAAATAGAAAATGAAAAATTAATATAATATTTATTATACTATTATTATAATTATTTAATAGTATTTTTATTTTCTATTCATTTTATTATACCTAATATTTTATATATTAAATGGCTTCTAAAGATGTAAGATTAAAAAGAAGTTTCTAATATTGAAGGTTTTCATTTGTTTCTTTCTCTAATTATGCACCCTGCAAGAGATTCATTGCATGAATTCAATCTTTTATTAGATTTGAAAAGATAAATTAGTGAATTGATTAGGGAAACAGGTGGGGCCAGAAGATGAAGATATAAAGGATGGGGGATACAAGGAGAGGGAATGGTGTTGTTGGCATGTGAAGGGAGAAGCAGATTGTCGGTCAGTGAGCGAAAGGGTTGTGGTCTTAGGTGGGGGGGTTTTGACCTCGTAACAAGGACCAGACTTGGAGCCATACGAATAGCATTCAACTCATTTTTAACCCTTTTCCCTACAAATCTAATCCCTCACCTTAACCTAAACCACCATCTGTCCCTCTTGGGCATTACGCGCCCTAAGAAGAGCGTGACATATTTATTTTCTAGTAAAAAAATAGAAATATTTAAATACATATAATATTAAGAAAATGTATAAAACTATTTTTTTTGAAACTTTAAATCTCTTACAAATGGTTTTTAAATTTTCAAGATTTAAAATTCGATTCCTTAACTTTTATTTTTCAAGAAATAAGTCATTTTATTTATTTATTTTCTTAACAATGTTAATTGAAAACATTATGTTAGAATTAGATGGCATCCGTGCTAGTAACGCAGGTTTCAATACAGAACAAAAAAACAAAAATTTCAAAATAGATTTAAAAAAAAAACACGCGTGGAGTTCAAGGAAGGAAGTCATTACTAAACTGATGAATAGTAACAACTTCTTGCAAGGAAGACAAAGTATAATATATATGGATTTTTCAAAACACACGTAGCAAAATTTCATTCATCCTTCATGCTGACATGTTAATACGCACCTTAAGAAGAAGGTGAGACACATGTATTTTGTATTAAAAGAAATATATAAATATATATAATATAAAAATACAAAAATATTTTTTGAACATTGAGTCACTTATAAATAGTTTTTAAACTTCTGAAATTAAAAACTAGACTCTTAATTTTCACTTTTCAAAAAATAGGTCTTTTTATCCTTTTTTTTTTATGGCATTAACTCAAAGGTTATGTCAGAATTTTTCATAATTGATATAGCACAATCTCATTTGTCCTTTCATGTGGAAATGTTAATTATAGTAAGTCTGGCCTAACATTTGAGTCAATGTCATTTAAAAAAACAAAATAATATATTTCTAAGAATGTAAGAGTAGAGAGATATAGTTTTTCATATTTTCTGCGTTCAATTTACAAATTTAATCGTTCAAAAACAGCTACATTTCAATGTATAATGAATTAATGATGTAGAAGCACTAATGACAAGAAGGAGAGGATTTAGGGTTTAATCTAAGAATGTAAGAATAGAAAGATATAATTTTCTATATTTTCTGTGTTCAATTTTCAAATCTAATCGTTCAAGAGCAGCTACATTTCAAAGTGTAATGAATTAATTATGTAGAAGCACTGATGAGAAGAAGGAGGCATAGGGAAGAAGATGGGTAACACTTTCAAGAGAAATCAAAGTAATGGGATAATACATGGCATTAAAACTTTTGATTACATATGCAATCTTTACTTTGCTTTGTAGGTCGTTAGTTGGATTAGACTAAGTATGATTAAGTGCACAATATCTTTTCAAAGAAAGAAGAAAAGGGGGAGATACCCCATGTGGATAACATTCCGTAGACCTTCCCTTTCTCTATATTGCGTGGGGGATTTTTCTTTTCTTTTTTGTTTCTCCCCTTTTCCTTTTAGGAATATGATGGCCATTTTAGTGGATTCACTATAGTGCATGCTTCACCTTTTGGTTTTTTTTATTTGCTTTGTTCTTGTCTTTGTTCTAGTGTGAAAATAAAAAACAATCAAAGTTCATCATTTGCTTCTTTCCATGTGTATAATGTATCTAAAATTAATTGTATGTGATCAAAATGGAATAAGAACCTGCCATATTTTCAAGCTTAATCTTGGCTTAGTATTTTAGGTCATATTTCTTCAAGGATAGCAAAAGGGTACCCTAAAAATTCTCAAACAAGAAAAAGCAGAGTCAAACTGCTCTTCATAATTCCTATCTTCATCCATATGCGAACCACACAAATTTCTTGTAAACGCTGCCCTAAGGCTTGATGTTTAACCAACTAATAAGAGAAAAACATCATGAGGTGATAGAGAGAGAAATAGGGATTGTTTTTGTAGTTGTTTTGATAGAGTACCCACTAATCCTACATTATGACATAATGCAAAAAGGCAGTGGGATTTTAATCATGGGGGGACAAAATCTTTGATTTAGTTGGAAGATTGTCCTTGGTTCTGTTAATATCTTCTTTTGGTTGGTAAAATTTTTAAACTGATTTGATTTATAAAAATTAAATTAATTAAAAATAAATACATAAATATGCTAAAATTATATTTCATTAAAAAATATACATAACATATATGATTTTATGCAATTAATTTAATTTATTATTTTTATAAATTAAATGATTTTGTCATAAAAAAGCTTACCTATTTATTGTGAATGGATCCTTTGCAATAATATGTAGTAGGAGAAAGAGTGTATGGAGTCCAATTTCTTGCCTTGGATTTCTTACATCATTGCAGTGTGCAAAGTAGATAAGAGTGATGGTGTAATTGTGTTTAGAGTTTACTTCTTCTCTTTTCACTTATTTTTTTTTCTTTATCTTTCACTAACTATACATTACTTGCTCAATGCAAAAGATTTTTAAACCCCATTTGATACATGTAAAGGAAAAGTAATCCTTTTTTATAGCTCCTAAGCTATATTTATTATACTTTTATTATTATTATTACTCAACACTTATTATTATTATTTAAATAGAAATAAAAGAATCATTTCTATCTTCAAAATTATTTTTATATTTTAATATATTCATTTTTCATTATATGCACTAAATGAGGCCTCATATACCACTTCCTCTCTTTTCTTTCTTTCTTTCTATTAAATTGACAGCTTCAATTTGACTCTAAATTAAAAGGATTTGAATTCTTTTTCATTACTGGATCATTTTGAAATTTAAAAGGATTTGAATTCTTTTTCATTACTGGATCATTTTGAAATTTAGGCCTATGATAATAAAAAAGCTTACATAAATTTTTTTAAAAAAATTAAAAAATAAAAAACTCAGTTCTTTCAAACTCTGCATTACTCTAAATTAAAACCACATATTTAAGTTCGATAAATAGAATGTAGATAATAGCATGTGGATGCTAGTGATGATGAATTTATGAGCCAGAGAGATAAAAGCTCCATAGTGAGACAGTTGTTTTTTCAAAGGGAAACAGCTTGCTCCCATGGACCAAAGTTCATGAGATCAGTAGTAATGTAATATTATATGGCCCCACACCAATAGTTGGAGAATAATATGGTCATGCCTTCTGGCTTAGCTTGCTTAGTGATAATAAACTTTCCTTTTTTGAGCTAGTCTCATCCATCCTTATTAATGTTTCATTAATTAATATAATCACGATGAACTCAAATTTTGGACTAAAGCCCTCCCATGTAATTTTCCTCTCTGTAGTCTTTTCTTGCTTACAGCTGTAAAGTATAAGAAAACAACAACAAAAGAGGACCATATATGTCTGTGGACCCCTCTTTCTCTCTCTCTCTTTCATGTCTGCGAAGGTATAGTTTTTCTGGAGTATATAGAAACAACTTCTTACATCTTAGGCAGCACAAGCAAACATACCCTTTTTGTGATGGTAAGCATACTCTTTAATCTCTATCTACTTTTCTTTAGAAGAAACAAGAAAGCATAAATAGAATTGCTGCTTTTCAGCTGCATCAATATCTAGCTCTTGTGGGTTGTAAGCAGTGGTCCTTCTGGTTGTAAACCATCCCATAATGCTCAAATCGTAGGACTCGACTTTTTTCTTTTAAATATTATTATCAGGTTTTAGAATGAATATTGACAAAAAATGATTTTATTTGAATATAAAATAATGTCTTTAATTATGCATCTCACGTATTTGCGAGCTCAGCTTCTCTACTATTTCTTGTGAAACAATTACAATCCTCCAAATAAGAGACCCATGCAATTTAATTTGTTTTTATTTTCTTATAATGGAGCTCTGTTATGCAGCATGCAAACTGCATAAGAGAATCCGTTTGTCACATTTACTTCAATTACTCGGTCAATTTTAACTGCTACCTTCAATAATATCTCTTCTTCGATTAGAGTGGATGCAACTGTTTGGCAGAAGGCAAAATTAAAGAGAGTAGAAAACCAATTGATGGAGATTAATTTAGGGTAATTTGCCAAAATATACATATGAAGGAATATTGAAAATAAAAACTATTTCTCATTTACGCTCCATCTCTAACATAATTTCATTTCTCAGGCACATGAAATGGGCATAGGATACATGTATCTTTTAGTTTCTGACTGAAATATATAATTTTACCACAGAGAGAGAGAGAGATAATATCAGAAAAGAGGTACTACACTCTGTAATAAGGTAATATGTCACATCATATAGTACATAATCTTTCCTATCATTCGCAAAATCAACTTATAGAATTAAGTCAATATTTAAAAAGTATTTAAATCCTTCAATTTAAACTCTCTTTCTGGGCAAGTTTTGACAGAAAAATTCAAAACTCTACCCACGTCACCACACGTTTCTTTTTTACCTTTAAAGTTCTGTTCTATATGACTGTTATTATATTTTTTTAACAATTCATCGTAAATTAGGTAATTTTCATGCTTCAACAAAAAATCCAGGATTTCATTAATCGAGCCAATCTCTAGCAATTCTGTTCGTTTGTTATTAATTAGAGTTAGTGTATCCTTAAATTTTGTGGAAACTAAATTTTTTTTGAACAATTTTAAGAGTATGTTTTTTAACATTAATTTGGTACACTTAGAATTTAAAGTAGATCTTAAAAAATTGAAGAGAGTATATATCTAAGGAGTTTTTGTTTATCCCTCCTATGGAAATGGGGAAAAATATGATTCTTCTCGTTTGACAGTGTGTTATGACCTTTTCAACTTGATGGAAAGTCACTGCTAGCACAAACAAATTTACTCCAAAACTAGGTTCTGAAATCTAAAAGCAAAGGAGAGTTGGTGTGTGTCTGAAACTCTCAAGGGACTATATATCCAAATATTGATATGGTCCCAAGTAATCACCAATGGGATTCAAGGCAGCTGATGAATCACTATTACTATTCACCCTTCTAAATGGCCCCAGGAGATCAGAATGGAGGCCCCAAAACCTTCTGTCTACGAGCATTTTCCACATCCAATGCGTGAATCAAATTATTATGGCAATGTTGCTCCTATCTTTTTCTGTTACAGTTAACGTTGAATACTGGGAAATCGGTATCCAATGTGCATGGAATTGATCATATTCAAGGTGGTCACCATCATCTCAAGCAGAGACAAATCAAAAACCACAAGATCCATAATTTAGCCTTTGAATATATTTTCTTGAACTTTTGAGACTGAATGTTGGGACCAGGTCTGGGAGAATTTAGAACACTGTAAAGATCCTCATTCATTGGCATAGCGAGGAACCTACTCATACGAATAACATTAAATTTTGATTCAAAACTATAAGACATTAAATTTATGGGTCATTTCATTTCATTTATGTAGCTTTCTATTAGTTCCCTCCATTTTCAATGTGGGTTTCTTCCACCCAAACACTTAATTCATTAATAAGATAGGTGTAAATGTATGAATAACCCCTATGAACATAGCTATATCTTAAATAATCTTGCAATCACATTGTGGTCTATGCATATATTCTAACCACTAGAATGCTCAAAGACCCTTCTACACAAGCTTTCTTCTACAGTATTTGAAAAAAAAATAAAAAACTTCAGCTTGGAAAAGTCCTGAACAAGCACAAGCTTCCTGAGTATCAGAACTGTGTTCAAAATTCAATTTTTTTTTTTGGGGGAAGATTTGGCCTTTTAGATAGCAAATTAGCAATTGGGAAACATGTCTTTGGGGAGCAAGAGTTGTCTAATAAATAAGGGACTTTATTCAGCAGCAAACATATTGAATGAACTGAGTACAAGTTATTTATTAGTGTTTTGTTTATTACCTACTTAGAAGTTTGAATAACAATGATCCAGGGAAGATCAATAATGTGAGGAGAGTCTTTAAAGTTTACCTCTTTGAATCTCTCAGTGGGACCTCAAATAAATCTTCTTGGCGCCCCACTGGGGCACCCCACCATATTCATGCATCGTCATATTTGGAAAAGAAAATGTTTTTAAGGAAGAAGTAGACAAGAAGCATTGAATACCTAAACTTAATGGCAAGAACAGTAATAGGTTTAGGTGGTCCAATCCAAATTTCGAATGCTCTTTTGCTGAGCTATTTCTCATGAGATTTTTTTTTTTTTTTGGGTATACTCACTCTATCACATTATTTTTAAACTGCACTTACTATATAGCACTTTGCACAGTCAAATAGTAAAAGGAGCCAATAAAAATTTACTAAAGATGAATAACTTATCATCTACAAAACTCGTTTGAGTAGGTTTTCATTAACTCATTGTACTACAGCCAATCAGCTAATACATTATGTGTAACAATAAGAGTTCCTTACAAATGAGTGAGTCAACAATTAAAAAAAAAGTAACTTCCATAAGGTTCAGAACCTAAATCATGTGTGACAAAGTTAAGTTGTACCTACTGCATACACAAATCACCTCATTTCCTATCCCGTTAAGAAGGTAAGGTTCATTGGTAAGCAAGTATAGGATGCTTTTTAGGTCTCTTTAGTTGCTTTACAAAGTCAGAAGAAAAGGACAAGAGGAATTAGTGATGTTTATAGGGGCCAGCCATGGCATAGCATGTCTCAAATCTGTGAAACTTGGTTGCCCTACTGCAAGCATGTCTGGCTTATCAGACAGACAAAGATTTGGGTATCTTTACACAGGCAAGAGTGACCCAACCTATATCACCAGCTAAGCTTTCATAGCCTTAAGTTTGTTACTTAGAACACACTCGCAGTGTAATAACCTTAATGTAATACCAGTCCAAGTTCTTCAATATCAGGACAAAAAAGAAAACACAAATACACGAAACCAAAATATGCATGCCTCAGTACACAGGGAAGGTCAAATTGTATGGCAGTCAATGTTATAGGCAGCAAAGTATATCGTACAGAAGACTGTTTCTATTCGTACAAAGGTAAGAAAGAATAAATGAAACTAAAGGAATAGAGTAAATTAATGATCAAGCAAGTAATCTCATTGTGTCTGTGCCCATAAGGCTTTTATCTACATCATATGCTAAAAGGATAAGATGCCATTGGTAGTTAGTTTTTAGTTTTTACGCATCCAAAATTCTTACTTTTCAGTTTTGGCGCATCCCAAAATTCTTATCAAGATTGCAAAATTTTATGCAGGTTCGAATTGCTTGAATCACATTTCTTCACAGAAAGATAGAACCCGTGACTCTTTTTATGGTACATTATGATCTGTTGTTATGCATCGCAGTGGGTCAGCAGAAATCCTAGTTTGGATAATTGGGCCACTGTTGTGAAAAGTAAAACGTAAATGTTGATTTTTATACAATTTTCCCCTCTTCCCTCCATCTTGGAATCTCAAGATTCAAAAATTTGACCCATAAAGTGATTGCATTAGGATGTGTACAGAGAAGCTGATCCTGAACCGCAGGTAGGCCAGTCCTGCCTGAAACGAATTACTATTCAAAATTGATCTTTATTCACTTTAATTTCAAAAAAGATGTTTTCTAGTGTCCTCGCCATCCATCAATCTCTTCATTTTTTATAAGCCTGAATGAACTGAATTGGTCATTAAGAAAGTCGATCATATATGATCTTGAACATTAGACAGAAATAAAGCGTATACCATGTGTTATTATTTTCTTGCTATTTTTTACATCCAAGAACCAATACAGAAGTTAGAAAAGATCCCTGTCTTTTGGAGACGAGCTATTCTAACTCAGTGAACCAGTAGCACTATTTAGCTACAATGACATATTAACAAGTTCCAGAAAACCAATGGAAATCAGTATTGATTAAGCCCTCTTCAACTTCTATATCATTTTCCTCGTATATCAGCTGCTAATTCGGCAAAGTGTCATCCATTTCAATTGTCTTCCAATAGGCGCACTGCGGCCAGCTTTTGTTTGAGGATTTGTAAGGCGTTCAGTAGTAACTGAGAAGCCTTGAGTGCGCCGCTGGATTCAACTTTGAATATGAAAGTATCCTGTTTCTCATTGATTTCAACAAGCCCCGGCTTGCCCATAGCTTCGGCTTTCCGGATCACTTCTTCATCATAAATGTAGGCCTCCGGGTCACACACCACAACCTGAAAAACACTTAGTTAGTTCTGGTAAATAACCTTAGGGCAATGCATTCCAAGTATAATTGTGTGGCCATGTTATAAAACTTCAAATTTTCTAAGCATAATAATTTATAAAATATCAACAATGGATTAAAACAATTGAAATCGAAAACCGAACAATGATCATTAATTACTGGACATCAATATTTTTTAAAGCCTAACAACAATCATTAAGAACTGGACATCAACCTTACAAAAATATAGTGCAGGTATGTGGTTTACTCAGTCAACCAACTGAAAACAAATTCAATCTTTTCAGTATCTTTTAGTAAAACGAATTAGGTGGACAAGCTATAAAGCTCAACTTCTTGACACTACTTGACCTCAATGTGTGTTGCACCATTTTCTTAGGATAGTTTGCAACACTTGCTGGAAGATATAAAGTAATAATCCAAAATACGATAAGCTTGAGAGAGAGAGAGAGAGAAAAATCAATTATGTCACAGTTGGAAAGTTATATGATGAAAAACTCTACCTATGTCCGATAGTTATTTGACGAATTAGAAAGAACATACTCTCTAGTACTTTTTACTTAGCTTGGTAAGGGTATTGGATGCCCTGTAATGTATCAATAAAGAATTAACACCAGCTTCAGTAACTCTGGCCAAGAAATTTACTTAAAAAGAGAAAAAAGGGAAAAAGGTAGCTCATTAGCTCTAGCGAGTGTCCAGCAAATAATCATAATCACATGCTAACTTAACCAAAATTACTTTAAAAAAAAAGACTTCCCCCACAGCAATCATTTCCAAACCTTATACGTTAATCTAGTAATGTCACGACCCTAACTTCCATGGAAGTTATATAGATGGCCCTCCCTTAAAACTCAATTTATGCCTCTTCGCAAAGTTTCTTAGAATAGAACAGTATTATAGCTAGCTACATATGCTGGTTGTCTAACCTATGAAGACTTCACTGCAACAAGAGGCTACATCAAAATCTACAAGATGAAACATAGTGAGGAAAGGGGGAAAAAAATGTTGATAATAAGATCCATATCTTTAAACATGCTGCATGAGGCATTAATGTTGAGTTTTCAAGAAACATAAATGAATCTACTCTGCCTAGCATGGAGATTTAAAAAAAAGGAAAAAGAAAATATTTGGAACATCAATAGTATACTTTGGTACTCAATCAAAATGTGTGTGTGTGTGTGTGTGTGTGTAAGAGAGAGAGAGAATTTCATATGCATGTTTCTTTTAAGTGGTTATCATTCTAAGATTATTCCTATACATGTTTAAGGTTGAGAGAGTAAGTCTAATTCGTTATCATTGGCATTATATAGTTTCGTCGATGGTAGTTGTTTTGGGAAAATAGTTTTTTTTTTTTTCTCAAAAGTCTTTTCTGAATAGAATTTCTTTTTGTATTGGGGTTTTTCTTCTATCTAGGAACCTTTGTAATTGTAAGTAGACACACAAAAGCATTTGACTGAAAATACCATAAGAAATCGAGGGAGAAATAAATAAATAAAACAGTGTGCAATTTCCTATAGAAGGAAGGACATGCTTACACTTAAACAAGCCTAGCTTCCCCTCATGCTTGTATTTCGAGAAGCATATATTATATCTACAGGCAGAATTTAGCCAGCTCACCAAAGCAGACAGGATAAGTGGTTCTAAGGTACTTGATGCATTTGCCTTCACGAATAAGAACTTTTTCTTTTCGTAGTTTTAAACGTTAATAAATATCAAATATTTTGGACGATGTCTTTTTTGATTCTGTGATCATATACCAGTGGTTTTTAGTTGTTACCGTTAAGGTATTAGGAAACAAAACGTAAGAATCTTTATTGGCAACTTATCGATCCACAAGTTATTTGAAACATCATGTCACTGATGTGCATCCCTTCTTCATGCAAAATGCCAACAGAATCTAATAAGAGTAGCATAAAACAGCTACATATCCACTCAATTGTAATTGGCAAAGAGTATCGCATGGATACTATTAAGCTAAACCCAACGTGGAGCAATGCGCGTCAAATAACTTCTTCAGCAATAAAACTCAAAAAGC
Organism: Erythrophleum ivorense; assembly: GCA_026724425.1. Classification (NCBI taxonomy): domain Eukaryota; kingdom Viridiplantae; phylum Streptophyta; class Magnoliopsida; order Fabales; family Fabaceae; genus Erythrophleum; species Erythrophleum ivorense. The sequence goes on from JAIUCV010000003.1 coordinate 3,496,160, forward strand.
AGGCTAGGCAGATGTTCACAGATTGCTTTAATCTAAGTAATAGGAAATGGAAGCAAATAATACTATAAGAAGGAACAGAAACATTGAAAGGCAAATATTGAAAAAATAAACAAATGAATAAACCAACAAGAAGCCACCTGTTCGGTATCAGGATTGACTTCAAACACAGGGGTAGGACAACTTGCAACCCATTCTTTTTTCTCCTCAAGTGTCATTGTTTCCATCAATTCTTCGTTTATTTGAATTTCTGGCACATTCATGTAAGCTACAGTTGCTGCTGGCGACCACTTTGCATGTTCCATTCCAATTCCCTTCGTAGCTATCGCCCTCAGCTTCAGTTCCTGTCCTCGCCCTAATTTCACAATTACAATACCCCTAAAACGTTAAAGAAACGGTATTACTCATCCTATTTACTAAGCAGAGTCATTCCTCTATTCAAGTTCAGCACTATCGTTGTCCTCTCCATTGAATCAAACAACATCAAGATCGTTCAAAAATCAAGGCAAAGCAGTAAACCTTGAAGTGCTCGCAAGGCAACCCTGAATCATGTCATTGATTTCACAACCAAAGAATCACCCATAATCACACCAAGACACACGCGATAGAATATGCATTCTAACACGAAATTGGTGCTCCATGCGCCACAACAAATACGAAAATTAGATATCCAGTCCAAGAATTATCGGTTAAATGTCTCAGTACAAAGAAACACTTAAATCCCAAATGGTGGATACCTCGACTCGGACTCAGGTACGTGGAAGTCGACGGGAACGACGGTCGAGTCAGAACAGTGGAAATCCTTGCTGGTAACATAGAGGATTTCATCGGTGATGCATTTGGCGCTAAGGCGGAACTCGATGGAGCAGAGGCCACAGTGGCCATTGCCATCACAAAGTCCACACTCTGCAAGTCTCACCATGGACATTGCGCGGTCGCTGGTGAGGGGGATGAGGCCGAGACGGTGGGCGATGAACTCGTCGTTGAGGACGGAGGAGTTTTGCTCAATTTCAACGAGTTCGATGGCGATGGTGGGCACCTCCGCTAGCATAATGCGCCTGAGAGCGTTGGCGAAGCTGATGTCGGAGTCTCGAAGCTCGAACTTCAAGAATTCATCTTCCATCTCCAGAATCCTCACACTCGGCACGCGTGCATAGGAAACTCCTTCCATCTCTTTCTCCTCTGAATTAAACCCTGCAAAACTGGGTTTGTTCCCGCTCGAATGGTTGCTACGAAAAATTGAGATGGCAGTTAGGGATTGTATGGTAATTTCGACTTCTCTTTTTTTTGGGGGGGGGGGGGGATTTTGTTTGTTTGTTTGTTTGCGGAGACCAAAAGTGCGACCCTTCCAGAAATAGAAAAGAAATTATTAAAAGATAAGTATAATTATTACAATAAAATTATTTTATTGCAGTTTGTATCGTATTTATAATTTCATAATTTTTATTAGTTAATTTTACATATACTTACGAATTTCTTATCATAAATTAAATAAAATTTGCCAATGACATGTGAGTATAAAAAAATTTTCGAGTGAAATGATTTCTTATAACTAAAAAAAAATTAAATAGAACTTATGTCTAAATGAGATATTGATTTCCATTATTAGGTCAAATGAATATCATTTTAAGAAAATCACAAAGCTGAAAAATGATGAATAAAATAATATAAAAATTTTTATTTACATTATTTAATATCACCTTAAATTTTTACAGTTGAATGTTGCACCCTCAACATTTTGCTTCCTTTGATTTTGCACGTATCAGAAATCCAGATGGAGATACTTGTTTTCTGGCAAATTTGCCTCACAACTGTTGCATTTAATCATAGGAGGAGTAAGAGCATCACTTTTTTATATTTCCCAAGATAGCTAGGTGTAAAACGTTTGATGCTTCTTTTAAATTTATCATTATATCTAGTGATAGGCAGGATATTGAATAATTATATTTTTATAATTATTATTTAATAATATTTGTTGTTATTTTTTTAAAATAAAGACACAAGCATTTTTTTCTTAACTTTTTGTCCATCAAACAATCTCAAATTTTATAGATTCATATGAAATTATCCCCCAAAGCCATAATATATATATATACATATATTTTTTAATATATTAAAAAAATGTCATATGAAAAGTATTCTATGGTTTTAAAATTAAATTAGCTACTATTTGACATTTACCTTTCATTATAATTTTATATAAATAGATTGTATATCTCAACTTAATAAAACTGTTCATTTTTAAAATTTTGCTGATAAATAAATCCAAAATCTTAGGATATAAGACTCCAATGAGAGATGAGATGAGACTTGAATTTCTTACTCTCTGATTTAAAAGACTATAATATCTAACCTCGATCTTTCCCGTCATAATCCCTATTTGTATCCATTACTCTGCTTCCTTCTGCACTACAGATTCGTGAGCAACCAAGCTAACAGTACAACAATGACCGAGCTTCAAGTTTTATCTCAGATAAAGAAACAATTAGGTTTCAACCCCAACTCTTCAAAAAAATCGACAAAAATCAAAGGGCCTAAGCTATGAAAATGAGGTATTAAGTGGTGGATTTGGTTTGTAAATTTATTGTTTTGTTCCCCTCGAGGACAGGTGGAAGGTGAAGAATAAAAATAGGTAGGGATTATCAAAATGATACACAGGATTTCTTCTGTATGTTTTCCACATACTATACGAGCAAAGTTCTATACAAATAAGGAAAATTATAGTTCTTAACTACGATGGCAAAAGTGGCAAACAAGAGAAGGGAGAACAATTGTCAATAAAGAGCACTTGTTATTACGCTCCAACCTTTCACACATTAAAGGAAAGAACCACATTCAGCGTAATGCTATTAAGATTGTCACATCCATCTTGCTCCATATGGACCTCACTGGCGATTAGTATCTCCTACAGCATTTGGCGCTAACTTGCTTCCTGCAGCAATTTCATCTTTCTATATTAAGTTATAACAATCCAATTCTTCCCGTTAGAACAAAAACGAAAAAGAAAAATACAATTGGAAATCCAGGTTTGACCTCCTCAAACTTACATGTTCCATATTTATTTGATAAGAATGCATCTAATCGGTGATCCCTCAGCACCAACCAACCTAAGAGGTAAGCAATGGACTGAATAAATTCCAGCTGGGACATCATCAAGCTTCAGGGATTCCACGAGAACGATTTCCTGAAGCATTCAAACTTGTTAGTAAATGGCTTGATGTTTATTATTTTCCAATGAACAAATAAAGAATATTCAATTTTTGTTCATAGAAGGAAATCCAAAGACAATACTAGCAATCTCATCTCAAACTTTCATAGAAGGATCCCGTAATATATTTCCCAGAAGATGTGATTTGTTTTTAGTCAAAAAGGTAGAAACAATTAACTAATTATTAGTGAAACATAACATATGCATTCTTAAATCTCAATCATAATGTTTTCTCACCCTGCCTTCAAGAAAAGCAAGATGAGATGGAATCAAGTCGTCATAAGCCGCAACAGATAAGTAATCAACACCTACATTCCATCACCCAAAACAAAACAAAAAAAGTGTAAGCACAAGAAACTAAAGCAGAAGTGAAGAACAGAATACAAATATGTGCAAAGAACATAGAGAGAGAGAGAGAGAGAGAGAGAGAGAGAGAGAGAGAGATGGTTACGCTACATGACTACACAAGGTAAAATATACAAGCCGGTGCAGACAAAAACCCAGAGATGACATTTTAAATGGAGAGGGAAGTCATAGATTCAGAATAATCTTCTGAAACTACTTCATTTGCCATTTCACAATCCCACTGAGACGGGAAAATAATGTATTTAAGGCACCATTAAGATAAGGCCACATCAAGCCCATAGAGCTGCTTGATCACACAACTACTCAAAATTATGCTGCAACATCTCAATTAAGTAAAGAAAAGAAATTAACGGAAATTCAATTCATTTAAAAGAAAAAATGTGACCAAATGTTTATCTGAACTGGCATGACATCTATGAAACACCTGTGTTGTCAGGAGTGAAAATAGAATATGGAAATGTCTAGATGTGCAAAACTAGATATTGCCCAGTCATTTGACAAGGGTAAAAGGACAGAGAAGATGCCTTTAGCTAGGAAGAAGTGACCAAATCTCAAAATAAGATCTATATCTTACCTATGAGTTTGATATCGGTGTTCTCTGCTAGCCATTTTGCTCCATTCACTGTGAATCCCACGTAGCTAGGATCAAATTCCTTTTGAAACATAAGCCGCCTAAAAATTTAACAAGTTTGAGCTCCACATATGGCTTCTAATGAACTAGAAAATGACCTAATATTGTCATCACGAGATTCTAGTTTGAATCATCAAGGTCAAAATAGCAAGATCTGATCAAGCATAAATGTAGAATATTAACAATAGCAATCAAAATCTCAAGTCACAATTAAATATGACCTCTGCTTAACATTCACCTGTCTTCAATAGCCTATTTATCACAGATGGACATCCACATTACGTGATTGGGAGAAATAGGTAACAAATAGTTGAGCCGAAGTGAAAATAAAATAATTTGCAGACTGAAGAAATATGAAAACTCAATCTGTTCCTCACGAGGATATTTAATGCTGCTTATCCAAAACATAATTGAGTATACACTTGGTAACTTCAGAATGCTACAATTCCTCTTCAGAGTTGTTTCTTCAAATTTATGAGGTTTTAAGTATCAGAGGTAATGTTTGAATTCGTATAAATTGATAAAAAATTGTCAAGGTAAGCATCTTGTCAAATTATAATGTCGAACCTAATAATCACACACAAAGTAAAAGTCATAGTTATTTTTCTCTTACAACTATGGAACTAGCAAAGAAGCACTTTTAAATAAACCATAAAGAAACATAAAGAAATTGACTAAATCTTTGTTTTATGCCAGACAGGTAAAAGAATATACTCCTCACATCAGTATGAATATACTCAAATTGTACAAGTTACCTATCAGTATTTAATGTTCTGAAGAGCACACGACGTACACCCCTTGGAATATTTAATGACTTCATAACTTCAGCTGAAATAAAGACAAACTTAAAATTAATTACCACTCCTAAGATTTTTTACCAGAAAACTTCCACCCTACTCCATGGATGAGAGGGCCACCGGCCCACCACCAAATTACATAAAATTCTTTAACAGCAAAGCTACATTTATCTGAATAATTGATAGGCCTACAAAGACAAGCATTGAACTCCATGTATATCACAGATGCAAAAGTTTCCATCTAGCCCAGAATTGGCAAATTCCTCCAAAGTTGCCAACAGTATTTGACCCCTGTATACCAAAAGTAACGTTGAAAATAAATAAAATGTCTTGACCAGGTAAATCGTGAGTTATACATACCAGTTATGTTTGTATCTCTCGGAACATCGATCAATAGTGCAGGACCTACGTACACAAATAAGCCTATTAATTGCCATCTTATTGATTTAACATGAACAATCATGTCACTCCAAAGAGTATATAAAAGAAGGAAAAATACAGATAACTAAAAATGAAAACAACAAAAGCCAAACAAATTGCCGATAAAGCATCTGACGTGATAGCATAAGGAAGAACCATTCTTATCCACAGAGTAAGACAGTGGAAAGTGGACCTGGCCTTCACAAAGCCCAAATGAAATTCGATGAAAAATGATAATTATACGGAAAGAATATAAAACAAAACAGTGAAGAAACAACAGCATTATACATTGAGACAATTAAGTGTATTATAAAACATACACCTCTTTTTTAGTTAACTTACACCTTATATACCCATCACTTGGTAGACTTCAAGTTCTTAAAGCAAGAACTAGAGCTTCTTAACATAGATAAGTGAAAGATAGTTTAGATTTCTAGTTTAAAACTAGGTTGAGTCAAATTACATATTCTCTTTCATAATCTTTACATCAAAGAGTATGTATTTTAAGAACAAATTATACAATATCATAAAAGGCAGGCACTTGCCACAAAAACATCCCCTGGTAAATGCACAATAGAATCATAGGCTCGCAGCACGCCCCAGCTAAAAGGTTATACTGCAATTCGCCTTACAAAACTTCAAGCGAATTATAAAACTTCACAAAACTCAACCGGTGAAAGTCAAAAGCCAAAAAAAAAAGAAATCAAACACATAGTATCAACATGATCAGCAAGTATCAGTTCGATTATCGAAGACGAGGGGATTAAAATCAAATCAACCAGTATCTAACAATCAAACACAAACACCACAACTATCACTCACCATTGAGGACTTCCAAATCGAGCGTGTCGACGTCAAACCCCGCGTCGAAGTAGCGGTCGATGACGTGCCCCGGAGCGTCAACATGGGTGCCCGTGTGAGTGGGGATCTTCATTTCTGAGTTATTTGCAATCGAACCGTTTTTCATGCTCTTTTGAAGCCAGAGGAAGTGGCCAAGGCCATCTTTAGACTCAAAAACTGGCATGTCGGGGACGTACTTGTGACTAATATCGAAGATTCGGCCATTGCCGTGGACTTCTCGACGAGGAGGGATAAGAATACCGTCGCCGCCCGCTAGTGAACAGTCGTCGGAGCCGGCGCCCGGGATGTTGGGGTAGGCTGCGGTGGTGGCAGCGGCTGAGTGGAGTGAGATTGCGAGGCTCAACGCCGAGATAAACGCGAGCAGAGGTGCTCGTAGCGAGGAATCCATAATTAGGTAAGCTACTCGCACAGCAAAACAAGACTGATCGTGAACGAGGGTGCTTAAAAATAAAAAATCTTTCTTTCAATTTCATTACTATTCAAACACCAAAATAATACTTCCACGTGGCATGTCCTTTCGTCAGAATTGTTTTTTTGGATCAGTGATAAACTTCGTGCATTGTATCTAGGAGGATGTATAAGGTCTGCAAACATAAATAAATTAATAAATATATACTTGAGAAATTCAAAGTTTGCTTTCACTTGTATTTAGTTCAACATTTTTAACTATTAATTACATACAGTTTTCTCAGGCTAGTACATTAGTATGAAAAAAGTTACTTATAATAATATTACGTACTTATTTTAATAATAAAGAAACTTACGAGATAAATTAATAACTATTTAAATACCATTACAAAGTTAAAAGTAAATAATTAAATATAGAAATTTTTATTTCTTTTTTCATAGTAAGATGAGGTCTTCGAGCTGCGACACTAAGACAAGATGGAACATTGACGACTGCAGTTTGACCACAATAATTGATACTTAAACTATAAACACGAACAATTTTCAGTATTTTCAAGAACAAAATTACCTATTCACATAAAACAAGACCATATTTATACAACATATATATTATAAAATTAGGCTGTGGTCCATGGAAAATACTAAGGTCTGCCTTACCAACCTCGGCAATACTTCGGGCTCATCACCTCCTAGTATTAGCTTTGTAATCAAATGGAGGAATCTAATACTCCCTTGTTTCTGACATGTCACTGTGCCAGAACTGTTTAGTTTCGCTCTTCTCTAGAATTATGAACTAATCAATTGTGACCTCTCGATCTTTTCATTTTGGGTTTAATGATGGCTTCAATAGAGTTTGTCACATAATGCCAAGTTGGAAGTGTGGTCAACAACTTGTATATGTCTCACAGTGCGATAAAGATAATTCAAAAGTTCAGTTGTCAGTATCAAATGCAACTTTTGCAAACAACAACCTAATAAAATAATTAGACTATTGGTAGTTGATGTTTTAGATGGCTAACAAAAAGACTCGGCAATTGTAGAAAAAGGTTTTTAACATAACTTGGTTTGGAAACATTGTTTTCCGCAAATAGATATAGGTATTGTCAATAGATCAAACAAGACTTGTGAATTTTTTTTTGTTGAAGCAATACGTCATGCCATACATTTTATAAGTATTTAGGAAGTAATTGTCAATCCGCACACATATCTATTACATCTTTTGCTTTTTAATAAGTCTCAATGTCGGAAGTTACAATCATAGGTTTCTCATCCTGTTCATCTACACAATATCCGTCAAGATATTTGGTCTTTATTTTCATTTTTTTTTCGGTTTATTGCTTTTGTATCTCGGAAGATGTGGGTATTAGGTTCCAAAGTACACTCCAAGATGATGGGGTAATGTTTATCATTTAATCATATTTTTCAGTATTGTCCCAAAAAAAAAAAATTAGGCAGGCTGCTTCATCCTGATCCATATAAACACCACTACTGATATACACAATATTATGAGGCTTTCGGGCTACATTGTTTCAGCATCAGCATTAGACTCAAAAGTAATATGATCAAACATTACAAAGCAAATGCCAGATTTGATTCCTGTCCAAAACAAGAAAAAATACTCAAATTTTGAAAGTGGAGAATAAATATCAGAAATATGATCATACAATTCACAAATTGTAAACCCAGGTTTGCATTCCTAAAACTCACATGGATCATATTAACCGACCAGAATACATTGATGCCTCGAAGCCAACCAACTTAAGAGGTAACCACTGCAGCAAATATATTCCTGCCGGTACATTATCTAGCTTTAGGCTCTCCACAAGAATGATTTCTTGATGCATTTGAACTTGTTATAGCACATTCTTATCCAAGCTACAAATGAGTATTTTCTACTTTGTTTATACAAGGAAATTCAAAGAACATACTATAGTAACCTCTTCTCTAACTGCATCTTGTACTAACTAACCTACAATTATCTTTCAAAATAAATGCAACATCATCTGTCAAGAGGTGACAATCATAGAAAGCAAATGCACCACAAATTGTGAGAAGTTCTTCCCGATCTCCAGCTGATTAAGGCTGAGCTACGCCAAGTAATCATTGAATCAAGCAATCATTATGAATCATCCAAAGGATAGGTTTGGCTTGTGTATAAACAATTGTTTATTAAATCTAAACGAGCTCTATCAATAAAACTAGACAAGTTATGATAGGGGAAAAAATACCAAAAAAAAAAGATATCAATTGTCGCACTTGAAAGTAAATTGGTTTTCAAAAACAAAAATTAATCCAAATGGAGTCACATCAAAATTTTAATTATTTTAAAGACAAATTGTCAAAAAAAAAATCAAAAAGAAAAGATGGTCTATAAGTTAAAAATGTGTTCAAGAATCAATTGTGTATTAGAAAATGTGTTAGGCATCCCATAATTATTCTTACAAATAGCTACCCTGAGTTAATTATACAAAAATGATATAGTCTTAATTTTATTTAATTACCTTTATCAATCACACACAAAAAAAATAAAGAAGAGGAAGAAGAAAGAAATTAAAAAAAATAAGGGAAATAAACATTTATTTACAAAGAGAATAAGAAATGGGCTAAAAAAGAACACAGAAAAAATTAAATGCTTATAAAGGCAAATTTGACCTAAGAAGAAAATCTAAAGTCTTGTGAAAGGAATCCACACTTATGTGATTCGAAAGTTTGAAAATTTTACCACTTTATTGGTATTTTTAATTTTTTGACAAGATAGAGAATAAAGTTTACTTTGATTTTATACACAAAAGGTGTTTGAAGATTAGCTAGTATGTTTAACTCATAAAATTCAGTAAATCTCATTTTTTTTCTGTTTTCATTTTCTCTTATTTTTTCTTGTTTTTAATTTATTAAAAAAGGAATTTTTTGTATATATTTTTTGTATTTAAAATTTTTTTAAGTCATTTCCAAAAATAAATAAATAAATAATTCATTGTATATGAGTGTGAATATGTGCATGTACTCGTGTTCAGTCAAACATCATTCTAACTGGATCAGTAATATCCACTTCCACAAACTCTTCTCTTGGTCTCTTTCTATGAATCCTTAAGCATCCCCTCTGTCAATTTCTATGATTCATGGCTAAGAGGCAAAAGGAAAAGTTTAAATTAGAATTTGTTTAAGCTCAAATTTTGTTAGAAACAAATCAAAGTTCAAGTTAAAAACTGACATAAGATCAAATTTTGTTTAAGCTTAATTAAAGCTTATACAACACATAAGATAAAAATTTTGGCACCAAATTATAGCACATAAGATCAATATTTTGACATCAAATTACAACACCTAATATCCAAATTTGTTGGCATCAAGTTCCAGCAAGAGATCAAAATTTTAGCATCAAATTATACAATACCTAAGAGCAGAATTTTGGCACCAAATTATATCATCTAAGGTTATAATATTGGCATCAAATTATAGCACATGAGATCAAAATTTTGGCATCGAATTACAGCACCTAATATCATAATTTTAGCACCAAATTGCAACACATAAGATCAGAATTTTGGCATAAGGTGAAATTTTAACACTAAGAATCATTTCAAGCACAAAGATCCAGCACTCATGAATAATTTCAAGGAAGTTATGCATGGGAAGAGAGTGGACATATGATCACAAATTGACACAGCACTTTGATAAGAATTCATTTGTTCAGGATTTTAAATACCTTCAAAATCCTAGATGGCACATTTGATACGCAAACCACCATAGATCATTAAAATCCTAATCTCAAACATGCAACCAGTGAAAAGGCCTCACTTTATCACTCAATGACTTATCACAACCAAGATAGACAAAGAGCATCACCTAGATTTCAAACCACGATTTCATGTTAGACCAAGGCAAGATAACCTTAGCATGAATTCACACCTGCATCCTTGTAATAAATTGAGGTAGGTCTAAGCATTAATAAAAATTTTGATCCCTAATCTCTTATGCTAGAGATGAAATCTCAAAAAGAACATCGGCAAAGAATTAGAACTAAATTTCCATGCTAAGCAAAAATTCAGACCCACATTTAAATATTGAACTGAGACTTATAAGGAGAGCATTTAGTAGAAAATTCAATCGAAACTTTCATGCTAAAAATAAAAAACCCTGGGAAGTATTCAACAAAAATTTAATCAAATATTCAAACTGAAAATCAAGGAGAAAAGTCTATCATATTAATTTCATATCATACCAAGAGAATTTAGATCATATGTATGATAGTTAAAACACCAAAAAATGAGAAATATATATATTTGATTGAGCTATCGTAGCAAAATATGATTGATCACACAAACCAATGTTATATGGTTAGGTATTCCTCTTTAAAAGAGTGATTTCCTTTCTTTATTCTTTCTTTTGACTGAGCATTTTTCACAGTTGGTTCTAGTGTGTGTTTTTGTTTTGTTTTGGCTATGTTTATCTTTTGGTTTTAAGTAGTTTTGTTGCTAGTTTTAGTGTGTTTTCTTTGTAGGTTTGCTTTGTATGTAGGCAAGAATAATAGGTACACAGCTAGGAAGAAGAGCTTATGTTCTTGTCTACAGTCACAACACAAGGAACACGAACATGAGGGAGTTTTCTTCACACCCCCCCTACTTCTATTTTTAAGCTTTTTAACTGCTTTAGACATTAAGGAAAATGTCTAATTTAAGAGTGGGGAATCCAAGTTTTTTAGAAAATTTGAATTTTGTGATTATATTTTCATATCTTTTCAAAAAGAAAATTGAATGATGCTCCTTAAGTTTCATTTTTGAGTTGAATCGTTGTTGACTTATTTATGTATTTGTTTCTTTGTGACTATTGGATGCCAATGATAAAATTAATTGTTGTTTATAGTATAATTGATAGGAAACTCGATGTTAATGCTACTTGTTAATTAGATTGATAGTTAATGATCCTTTTCTCTTATTTTTGAAATTTTTGTGCACTTAAGCCATGCATAAGATTATTGTTTGTCTTAGAAAGTCTACGTGAATTGAACTATATGACAAGTCTCAAACCTAAAACTCTATAACTTGTTTTGTATTCTCTCAAGGCAAAATTTTAGGTTTTGCATGATTTAGAAATAAGATTTAGGCATTCTTCAGTTATGTTTAAGCTTTTAATCCTAATTTTGTTATTAAAGTCTATCAATGAAAACCCTGTTGGACTTTTAAAACAAAAAAATGTAAGTGTATAATTTTCTTTTTCATACACACATTAATTTTACCTCTTAGCTCAAAAAATAATGACTAACCCTTTTCAAGAGAATAATTTAGCACTTTTTTTTGTACTGAAAAATCAAAAGAATGTGGTATGGATGAAGAAATTATTTGCTAGTTTCTTTTCAAGACAAGCAAATTTTTGAAATAATATATAATAGCAAATGTTCGTAACTCCCTTTTGAGACAAGAAAAATTGAGATGAACGAAGAAAGTGAATGGTTCTTTCTCTCCCCTCATGAGACATGAAAAACAAGAAGATAAAAAAAGTATAATTTGAGTAAAAGAACTCAATTTTCCTTAAAAAGAAGAGAAAAAAAAATCTAAAGATAAAAAACATCTAATTTGGATGAGAAGAGAAAGAGAGAAGAAAAGAATAGAGAATATTGTATATTCTACATTAAATTTGTGTTTCTTGCAATATCCTCTTGAACTTTGCTTACTTTGTTACATATATTTTTTATTTAATAACCATAACCCTAAGCTATGTTACAAGCTTATAAAGCTTCTAGTTAAGAGATCGTTTGTGTAGATTGGTTTGCAAGGTTTACTCTAATGGTTACAATTAAACTTATTAATGGCTATTCTCACACACACACATGTTCGCACACTTCGTGAGCATGGAAAATTTCTTCAACTATTGATTTTTGAGACTTGTATACATTGCTTTGTTTTTTTGTTGATTATATCTCTTGATACAATTGTTTAGGGTAAATATTTACAAAAACATGAACGCATTAGATAGGTTATCTTTGGAACTATGATGTTTTGCTCGAGGACAAGCAAAAAGGTAAAGTTAGAGGTGTGATACAAATTTGGAAAATGCTCACATTCCAATATGAACCATTCATAATTAATCTAAACAATCTAGGTTTCATAGATTTTTTTTTAATTTCTAATATAAAACATTATTTTTTGTTGTTATTAGAATTAGAAAAATTGTTTTTATTCTATTTTCTATATCATTTAAAGTAAAAAAAATGTTAATTAAAAATATATGAAATCTATATCATTTATATTAGATTTGAATAGTTTAAATAGAATGCACACATGCGCACCATATCCGTGCCCTTGTGCGCGTGTGATAAGTCATAATTTTATACATATTTTCATGCCATTTTATAGGATTTAATATTATGTAAAAATCTAGCTTAAATTAGGTTTTTGTCAATAAAATTTAGTAATTTTTGGTTAAGTTTAAGTTTAATTGTTTATTTTAGTTTTTAAGTAATTTTTGTAATAAATTGATAGTTTTTAGCTTAATTTGATATTTTTAGATGTAGTTTAGTTGTTTGAACTTTATTTGTAGGTTAATTGGTTGAGTATTGGATATTGGGTATTCAAAGCTTGAGTTTTGAAGATAGCACGGCATTCTTTGGCACATTTTCTAGGAAACTATGTGCCTAGGCACTATCTTTCTAGCACTGCAGCCACGGGAACATCAAACAACATAATATATATTCCAGCAAGCATGATGTTGCGACACCAGCACATCAGATTCCCAAAATGCACAGGTTTTATTTTACCCCACTTGGAGAGGCTATAACGAAGGGGGAGAGTCTTCGGCCATTCTCGGAGTCTTCGGAGAGCCTTGGGTAATGCAGGAGCTTCAAGGATGAGGATGATGAAGAACTAGAGGGAGCAGATCTTCAAAGTTGCAAACCATAGTTCACTCTCTTGGTTAATTACTTAAGGCACTTTGTCTTGACCAATTAATGTTCTTCATCACTCTTCCACGCTTTTCTTTTATCTTTTGTATTTCTTTTCTCTTTTGTTTGTGTTTTTGTGTTTAACTTTGTTCTTTATCTTTTGATTTGTGTACTCTGGTTTGAATTGATATCAGATATTTCTATCAATGATTTATGTTTATCTTTTCAAATCATGAATGTGTTGTGAATCTCAATGCAAGTAGTATAGATGAAGAGTAATTTACTTATGATTATATTATGAAAGATGACATTATAATGAAATCAATTTGGAATCTTGCTAACTGAATCTTGTGCCTAATGATGTGTTGAAAGACAAAAATAGGTAAAAGATACCTTATATATATTATATATTATAATTTGATGCATTAAAATATGAAAAATTGCATAACTAACTCAGAAAATATAGTAATTTGTTGAAAGACAAAATCATATTAACTAAGGAATGTTTGATTGGAGAGGAAAAGTAACTTAGATCAATTTTAAATCTTTAATTATCAATCAATAGAGTCATAATATTGTTAAGTATTTTATATTTTATGTCTTGTGTCTTGCACCTTGTTTGAATTTTATTTGAAGTCTTTATTACTTTTTTTTTTTAAATTCTCTTCCACTATTTGGTCTATTGTCTATGAGACTAATAATTAGAATGATTTAGAATACTAGCTTATGAATTATACAATTCTCGTAGGATTGTTCTCGTACTCCGAAACACTTTATTATTTGAAATACGGTATACACTTACTAACTTCACCGTAAGATAGTACACATCACCAGCATATACACATTCAACATAATGCTATTATTTAGTTACATCCATCTCGCTCCACATGGACCTCACTGGTGATTAGCATCTCCTACAGCATGTGGCATCAAACTGCTTCCTGCAGCAATTTCACCTTTCTGTATTAGCATTCTTCCCCTTAGAACAAAGAGAAAAAGAAAAAGAAAAATATAATTGGAAATCCAGGTTTGACCTCCTCAAACTTACATGTTCCGTATTTATTTTATCAGAACGCATCGTAATGGTGATCCATCAGCACCAGCCAATCTAAGAGGTAAGCAATGGAGTGAATACAATCCTGCTGGGACATCATCAAGCTTCAGGGCTTCCACGAGAATAATTTCCTGAAGCATTCAAACTTGTTAGTACATGGCTTGACGTTAATTCTCAGCGAATTAACAAACGAAGAATATTCATTTTTTGTTCATACAAGGAATACCAAAGACAACTAGTAATCTCATCTCAAACTTTCATACAAGCAGGATCTGGTAATATATTTTGACCCAGAAGATGTGATCTGTTTTTATAGAGAAACGTAGAAACAATTAACTAGTTACTAGTGAAACCTAACGTATGCATTCTCAAATCTCGATCATAATGTTTTCTCACCTTGCCTTCAAGAAAAGCGAGATGACCTGGAATCAAGTCAGTGAAAACAATAACCGATAGGTAATCAAGACCTGCATTCCATCACAAAAAAAAAAAAATGAAAACATGTGTAAGCACTAGAAACTTAAGCAGAAGTGAAGAACAGAATAGAAATATGCGCAAAGAACATAGAGAGAGAGAGAGGGAGAGAAAGAGATGGTTATGCTGCATGTAGCTACACGACCACATACACTAAAATGCACAAGATGGTGCAGAAACCCAGGTAACACATTTTAAATGGAGAGGGAGGTCATAAATTCAGAGTAATCTTTTGAGGCTATACTTGCGATCTCACAATCCCACTGAGACGTGAAAATAGTGTATTTAAGGCACCATTAAGACAAGGTCACATCAAGCCCATAGAGCTGCTTGATCACATAACTACCCAAAATTATGCTGCAACATCTCAATTAAGTAAAGAAAATAAATGAATGGTAATTCAAATCATTTAAAAGCAAAAACGTGACCAAAGGTTTATCTGAATTGGCATGACATCTATGAAACACCGGTGTTGTCAGAATGAAAATAGAAAGTGGAAACGTCTAGATGTGCAAAACTAGATATTGACCCTGTCATTTGACAAGGGTAAAAGGACAGAGAAGATGCCTTTAGCTAGGAAGAAGTAACCAAATCTCAACATACGATCTATATCTTACCTATGAGTTTGATATCAGTGTTCTCCGCTAGCCATTTTGCTCCATCCACCGTGAATCCCACGTAGCTTGGGTCAAATTCCTTTTGAAACATAAGTCGCCTAAAAATTTAACAGTTTTAGTTTTACATACGGCTTCTAATGAACTAGAAAATGACCTAATATTGTCATCATGAGATTCTAGTTTGGATCATCAAGGTCAAAATAGCAAAGATTTGATCAAGCATAAATAAATGTAGAATATTAACGGTAGCTATCGACGCCTCAACTCACAATTAGATATGACCTCGACCAAACATTCACCCCTCTTCGATAGCCTATTTATCACAAATGGACAACCACATTAACTGTTTGTAAGAAACAGATGACAAATGGTTGAGTGGCCAGGTGATAAAAAAAAAAAATTGTAGAATGAAGAAGTATACAAACTCAATCTGTTCCTCCCAAGGATATTTAATGTTGCTCAGCATCCAAAACATATTTGAGATATACATTGGGTAGCTTCAGATTGCTACAATTCCTTTTCCAAATTGTTTCTTCAAATTTACGACGTTTTAATTAAGTATAAAAAGTACTGTAACTTGTATAAATTGATTAAAAAATTTGTCAAGGTGAGTTTCAAATTATAATGTAGAACATAATAATCACAAAAAAAATATATCATAGTTATTTTCTGTTACAGCTACGAAACTACGACAAAGAAACACTTTTTAATAAATCATTAAGAAGTTCACTAATGGCACGATTAGTTTGATATAATATTAGGTATATAAAAGAAAAAAATAAAAAAACTAAACAATAGATGAAAGATAATCTCATGTTGTTATTTTTAAAAAATAAAAAAATAACAGATATTATTAAATAATAATTAAAAATATAGTAAATATTTTTAAAAAACTATATTATAAATTACGTTACAGAAGTGTATCCAAACGAGCCATATATCTACATTTTACACTAGACTGGTAAAAGAAAACACCCCTTACGCATCAGTGCCAATGCACTCAAATCGTGCAAGTTACCTGTCAGTATTCAATGTTCTGTAGAGCACACGACGTACACCCCTTGGAATGTTTAATGATTTCATAACTTCAGCTGAAACAAAGGTAAACTTAAATTTAGTCACACAAAAATTAAAAATTAAAATTAAAAATGATTTTAGAAATAAAAATTAATTATTTTTATTTCTATTCTAAAGAATTTATAAAAAAATAAATATTATTAAAAAATAATTATAAAAATATAATAAATATTGTAAAAAACTTGTTCTTTCCTACTTCCTACCAAATAGGATCCAAGATTGTTTATTAGAAAACTTCCACCCTCTCTATGTCTAAGAGGGCCACCACCAAATTACATAAAATTCTTTAACAACAAAGCTACATTTATCTGAATAATTGATAGGCTATAGCGACAATCATTGAATTCTATGCATATCATAGACACAATAGTTTCCATCTGGCCAAGAATTGGAAAAATTCTCCAAAGTTTCTAACAGTACTTGATCCCTGAATACCACAAGTAACAAAGAAAAAAAATAAAATGTCTTGAATAGGTAAATCATAAACTATGCATACCAGTTATGTTTGTATCCCTCGGAACATCGACCAATAATGCAGGACCTACGTACATACGGAAACAAGCTTATTAATTAGCATGTTACGGATTTAACATGAACAAACATGTCACTCCAAAGATTAAATAAAGGAAGGAAGAATGCAGATAGGTAGAAAGGAAAACAACAAAAGCCTAACAAATGGTGGATAAAGGATCTGACGTGAAATTATAAGGAAGAACCATTCTTATCCACAGAGTAAGACAGTGGAAGAGGACCTGGCCTTCACAAAGCCAAAATGGAATTTGATAAAAAATGATAATTAATTATACGGAAAGAAAACAAAATAAAACAAAACAGTATCCACAGAGTAAGACAGTGGAAGAGGACCTGGCCTTCACAAAGCCAAAATGGAATTTGATAAAAATGATAATTAATTATACGGAAAGAAAACAAAATAAAACAAAACAGTATCCACAGAGTAAGACAGTGGAAGAGGACCTGGCCTTCACAAAGCCAAAATGGAATTTAATAAAAAATGATAATTAATTATACGGAAAGAAAACAAAATAAAACAAAACAGTATCCACAGAGTAAGACAGTGGAAGAGGACCTGGCCTTCACAAAGCCAAAATGGAATTTGATAAAAAATGATAATTAATTATACGGAAAGAAAACAAAATAAAACAAAACAGTATCCACAGAGTAAGACAGTGGAAGAGGACCTGGCCTTCACAAAGCCAAAATGGAATTTAATAAAAAATGATAATTAATTATACGGAAAGAAAACAAAATAAAACAAAACAGTGAAGAAACAACAGTATTGTACATCGAGATAACTAAGTGTAATAAAACATACACCTCTTTTTTAGTTCACTTCCAGCTTATATACCCATCACATGGCAGACTGCGCAAGTTCTTAAAGCAAGAACTAGAGTTTTAACATGGAGAAATGAAAGATAGTTCAGATTTCTAGTTTAAAATTAGGTTAAGTCAAGTTGCATATTCTCTTTCATAATTTTTACATCAAGGAGGATGTATTGCAAGAAGAAATAATACAATATCTAACAATCAAATACAAACACCACAACAATAACTCACCATTGAGGACCTCCAAATCAAGCGAGTCGACGTCAAACCCGGCATCGAAGTAGCTGTCGAAGACGTGCCCCGGAGCGTCAACATGGGTGCCTGTGTGAATGGGCATCTTCATCTCTGAGTCATTAGAGAGAGAACCGTTTTTCATGCTCTTTTGAAGCCAGAGGAAGTTGCCAAGGCCATCGTTAGACTCAAACACTGGCATGTCGGGGACGTACTTGTGACTGATATCGAAGATTCGGCTATTGCCGTGGACTTCTCGAGAAGGAAAGATTGGACCGCCGTAATGGACTTCTCGAGAAGGAAGGACTGGAGGACCACCGTAAAGGACTTCTGGAGGAGGAAGGATTGGAGGGCCACCGGAATGGACTTGTCGAGTAGGAACGATTGGACCGCCGGCTAGTGAGCAGTCGTCGAAGCCGGCGCCCAGGATGGTGGGGTAGGCCGTGGTGGTGGCAGCGACGGAGTGGAGCGAGATTGCGAGACTCAACGCACAGAGAAATGCGAGCAGAGGTGCTCGTAGCGAGGAATCCATGGTTCGTGAAGCTGTTAGCACAGCCAAAAAGGAACGATAGTGAATTGATGCGTGATCAACAACGGTAAAGAGTTCTTCTATATATAGATTTGATGCGTGATCAACTATAACAGCCAAGCAGACTGGGGCATGCTTGTAATTGACGTTCCGAATAATTAATATTTTGTATAAATTACACATACTTTGTTCGCTTTTGGCTGAAGTTAAACAAATTTTTTTTAAATATATATTTTAGGCTAATTTTAAATTTTTAATTAAAATATCATCCATAAATTAATATATATAAAATATTTTAGTTAAGAAAATATTTTAATTAAAAAATTAAATTTAAATTTAACTGTAACGTAAGTTTTGATTTTAATGAAATATATATTTTTTTAAAGAAATAAAAAAAATTTATATAATTTCAACAAAATTTATTAAAATTTTGTGCAATTTTCCATAATATTTCTTTTATAAATGATAACATTTGCCTTTTTCGTCTCAAAGCATATCCTTTCATAAGATTTTTTTTTAATAACAAACTTTGAGAATTTTACTTAGTCAGATGTATTTAGATTGTTTGGTTGCATAATTGAAAAGAAAAAAAAAAGAAAATAATATTTTTTGTAATATCTATTATATTCTTGTAATTATTAAAATTACATTTATGTTTATTATTTTTTAAAATAAAAATACAAAGATCATTTTCTATCCATTTTATTTATATTTTCATTTCTTTTCTATTTTCATACCTAACAATTTTCTATACCGAACAATTTATAAGTCTTGTGCACATACAATATCAATAATTATAAAAACATTAATTGGATGTTACCATGAAAAAGAGTTACCTATAAATTAATTATAATGTAAATTATTTTTCTTTTCTACAGGAGATATCAAAATTACATGGTTGTTTACTTTGTTTTAAAGACATATTTTTTCCCTAAAATCAGAATATGATTATAATATTCTTAAAAATAATAATATTTTTTTATTAAAAATAACTTATTTAAAGTATAATTTTAAATTTTTGGTATTATTTTTTTTTTGTTGAGAACCATAAATTTATTTTATTTTAAAAATTTATTAAATTTATCATATAATTATGTTTATTAATATATATTTAATAAAAAATTTATTCTTAAAATTAATTTATTATCTACAAATTAGTTAAATTTAAAATATCGTTTAGTGAATACGTTGTTGTTTCTAATATATAATGCTTGTTATTTAATATAGAAAATAGATATAGAGAAATTATAGATAAAATAAATATAAATATAATTTATTTTTTATTGTAAGAAAGATAATCGTATTGTATTTTTTGTTTTAAAGAGAAAAATATTTTTTTTCAAAAAAAAAACCATATAATTAGAGTATCTATCACATGGAGGAGTGATTAACTCTTAATTATAACACCAGTAAAAGGATCTTGTTATCAAGTGTTATTAGGAGATTAGTTAAAAAAATAATATTACGTAATTTTTTTAATTAAAAAAAACTTATGAGATAAATTAAAATACAATTCAAATATCAAGACAAATTTATATTAAATAATTAAATACACAAAGTTTTATTTCTTTTTTTCACATTACGATGAGGTCTTCAAGCTTTGACATTAAGATAAGGTTGAACAATGGCCACCGCAGTTTGGGCAAAAAAATTGATATGCACAGTATAAAAACATGAACACTATTCACTATTTTCCAACCTATGCGCACATAAATTTCAGGAATCAAAAAACCTATCCACATAAAACAAGAGCATATATATACAACATAATCCTATTAGGCAGGCTGCATCATCCTGATCCATATAAACGCCACTACTGATATGCACGAGCATCAGCATTCCCTCCAGCAATCAGTATGATCCATGGCTCAGATGTAAAAGGAAACGTGGGAACTAGAATTTTGTCTAAGCTTAAATTTTGTTAGAAAAACACAACAGTTCAATTTAAAAATCAGCATAACATCAAGTAAAGTTTATTCCGCACATAAAAAATAAAAATTCTGGCACCAAATTGCAGCACATAAGATTAGAATTTTAACATCAAATTAAGGCGCCTGACATCAGAATTTTGGCCTCATATTACAGTACATATGATCAAAATGTTAGCGTCAAATTGCAGCATCTAGGATCAGAACTTTGACATCAAATTACAGCACATCAGATCAGAATTTTAGCATCAAATTTCAACATCTAAGATCAGAGTTTTGGCATCAAATTACAGCTCATCATATATGAATTTTAGCATGAAATTTCAACATCTAAGATCAGTGTTTTGGCATCAAATTATAGCACCTAAGATCAGACGTTTGGCACTAAATTATAACACCTACGATTAGAATATTGGCATCAAATTACATCACATAAGATTAGAGTTTTGGCATCAAATTACATCACCGAAGATCAAAATTTTGGCATCAAATTACAGCACCTAAGATCAGAATTTTGACACCAAATTACAGCACCTATGATGAGAATTTTGGCATAAGATGCAATTTCAGCACTAAGAATCACTTCAAGGACAAGGTTCCAGCACTCATGAAATAATTTCGAGGAACCTAGTATGGAAAGAAAGTGGACGTATGATCACAAATTCACGCAGCACCTTAGTCCAAAAGCAGAACGAAATATATGCAGGATTTTCAACTAAAAGGAAACACATTATGCTTCATTCCCATTCCCAAAATAAAGATTCATTTGTGCAGGATTTTAAAGGCCTTCAGAATCGTGTACAGCACATTTGATAAGGAAACCATCATAGATCATAAAAAGCCCTGATCTCAAACAAGCAAACAGTAAAAAAGCTTCACTCCATCACTCAATGACTTATCACAACCAAGACAGAGAAATAGCATCACTCAGATTTCAGACCCCAGTTCCATGTTAGTCCGAGATGAGATAACCTCAGCACAAATTTAAACCTGAGTTCTTATAATAAACTGAGGCAGGGCTGGGCATTAACAAAATTTTAAACACAAATCTCTCACGCTAGAGACGAAATCTCAACAAAAACATCAACAAAGAATAAGATCAAAATTTTCATGCTAAGCAGAAATTTAGACCCACGTTTAAACACTGAACGGAGACTTCCAGGGAGATATTTAGCAGAAAATCCAATTGAAACTTTCATGCTAGAAACGAAAAAATAAAGAGAAGAATTAAACAGAAATTTAACCGAATTATCAAGCTGAAAATCACAGAAAAAACTCGGCAAAAATTTAGCCAAATTCCCATGTTGGAAGTACAAAAACACATAAAAAGCATTTGTCAGAGATCTAACCAAATTTTGATATGTTTTTACAAATGACAGGGGTAACTATGTCTTGTATATATTAACAGCATTTTTTTTCCGCATAACTATCTTCTATTAGTCGTTGGCAGAGAGATGTATATGGTGTGTTTGTTCGTTGGCTAAGGCATGCAAAATGTGATATTGAAAATTCCCTCCAATTCTCACTTCCTTCTTTTTCTCTCCTCCTTCCTTCTCCTTCTCTTACTATTCTATCTGAATTATGTCCTTATTGCACTTGTGGGCACATCATTCAGTATTAGAGTGGACGATCTATGGTGGAAGAAACATAATAGCAGGTCTAAGTGTGGGAGGTGGAGGACCGATTGCGTGCTGAGTTGCACAATGAGATTGACAAATGTTGGGCGATTGGGGATCTTCAAGAGATGATTTGCAGACTCTCTTTACAGACGATTGAAATGACCAATGGTAATAGAACTCAAGGTCAAAATGAGCATTGTGACCATGGTAGTGAGATCAAGTGCCAATGAGATTCACTCAAGTTGATTTTCCAAAATTCACTTAGAAAGACATCATTAGGTGAATTTCAAAGTGTGAACGGTTCTTCACATTGGATGGGTCACCTAAAACAAACAAGGAGGTACTGGCTAGTTTGGCTATGGATGAGGAATCTCATAAGTGGTTTTAGTATTTTGAGAAGAGTGTGCAAGGTAGACTCACATAGGAGATGTTCATTGAGGCTATTAAAATACATTTTGGCCCACTGTATGACAATCCTATGGAGGAGTTGATACAATTAAAACAAGAAGGGCCTTTATTAGAATTTTAGACCAAGTTTGATAACCTTATTTGCAAGGTGGAATTGTCAGAAACACAAAAATTAAGTTGTTTCTTGGGTGTTCTTAAACTTCAATTGGCTTGGGGGGTTAAGTTACTCAAGTGTCAATCTCTACAAAAGGCCACTAGGTTTGCTAAATTATAGGGTTCTAATTTGCAGTTATTACAAAAGATGTAGGGATTAGGGATTAAGGAAGGACAACAGACCAATCAAGCTATTAGAAGTCATTCCACTATAATTGACAAGTAGAAAAGGGTGTGGAATGATGATAAGAAAGTTGGAAATCCAGTCAAAGAGGCTACTACTAAGGGAATTTTGGGTAAACCCATTATGAGGTTTCAACAAAAGCTTACATCTAAGGAAGTGGAAGAACATAAGACCAAAAAATTATGTTATTTTTGTCACAAGAAATTTACACCTAGTCATGACATTCATTAGAGGAAAGGCATGCAGATTTATTTGATGGAGGTTAAGAAAGGCAACTTAAGCCAAGGTAAGGAAGAAGCTAGCCATGAGCAAGGGAAACTGACTCTTAATTTGATGAATTACTTCACCAATCCTATTATATCTGTGAGTGCTTTATCAAGAACTGCTAATTATCCTACTGTAAAGATCATTGGTAGATGTGTTAAGAAATTGCTACATATCCTTATTGATACAGGTAATATTCATAATTTCTTCGATGAGAAACTTGCTAACAAAAGGAAGGGAGATATAAAACCAATTAGGGATGTGATAGTTATTGTAATAGATGGAAACACACTAAAGGGCATACAATGTTATAAGGGATTAAAATGGATATCACAAGGTATTGAGTTTGTAGCAGATGTCGTTCTCTTACCTTTAGTAAGGTGTTACATAGTGTTAAGGATGCAATGGATGAGGGAATAGAGCTTGATTATAGAGTTTCATTGGGGTAAACAAAGAGTTCAGCTAATAGGAATGAATGATAGATGTAGTAAGGTGATCAATGAAGATAAATTACTTAAAATTATGGTCATTCAACCTCAAGCTCATACAATGTAGTTAATCCCTTGCAGCAATAATTCTACTTGTTGTTCATTATTAGCTCTACAAACTGATGATATGCCTGCAAAAGTAATTGAGATTATTGGTAAGTTTCTTGATATTTTTGAAGAACCTGAGGGGTTATGTCCTAAAAGAAGGATGCATGACCACCAAATAATCCTTAAAGAGGGTGCTAATGTAGTTAACTTGCGACCATATTAATACCTTGCTATTTAGAAGGATGTTATTGAAAAGCTGGTGCAATAGATGCTTGATTCAGGCATTATCCTGCATAATAATAATAATAGCCTTTTTGCTTCACCTGTGGCTTTGGTCAAGAAAAAGGATGGAAGTTGTGCATGTGTGTTGATTATAAGGCTTTAAACAAAATTACTGTAAGAAATAATTTTCCCATCTCTCTTGTTAAAGACTTGCTAGATGAACTTAGGAGGGCCAAGGTCTTTACCAAACTGGATTTAAGAGCTGGCTACCACCAAATTAGGATGAGGGAGGAAAACATTCACAAGATAGCTTTCTTAACTTACTCAGGGTAGTATGAATATTTACTCATACCCTTTGGATTATCGAATGCCTCCTCTGCCTTCCAAGGTATTATGAGTGCCATTTTTCATAAATTGTTGAAAAAGTATATTTTGGTTTTCTTTGATGATATCCTTGTTTATAGTAAGGATATGGCCACACACAAGCTTCGTTTAAGGATTGTTTTTGGTATTCTTCATGCCTATCAATTCTATATCAAACTAAGAAAGTGTGCCTTTGCCACAAGAAGAATTGAATATCTTATTACACC
Organism: Erythrophleum ivorense; assembly: GCA_026724425.1. NCBI lineage: Eukaryota > Viridiplantae > Streptophyta > Magnoliopsida > Fabales > Fabaceae > Erythrophleum > Erythrophleum ivorense. The sequence goes on from JAIUCV010000003.1 coordinate 3,520,955, forward strand.
TAAAGGTATTTTAGTAGATCTTAATAAAATCAAAGCAGTCATTAATGGCCTACACTGGCTAATGTCAACGAATGGAAAGGATTCCTAGGCCTTTTAGCTTATTATAGATGGTTTATAAAAAACTATGGTATCATGGAACAACTTATGATAAAATTGATTAAGAAAGATGGCTTTACCTAGAATGCAAAAGTTGAAAATGCTTTTAGAAAGCTTAAACAACCTTTAACTGAGGCTCCAATACTGGTTCTTCTTGATATGGACAACCTTTTGTCATTGAAAGTGATGCCTCCAGTATTGGCATTGGTGTTATTCTCTTGCAAAATTCTCATTCAATGGCTTATGTTAATAAGGTTTATCTCTTAAAATCGATTATTGTGTACATATGACCTAAAGATGCTTGCAATTGTTTTTGCAGTAGGAAAATGACACTAATACTTAAATGTGTAGCCATTCATAATTTTAACTAATTAAATAAGTCTCAAGCATCTTTTTGAGCAAATGTTATCTACCTCTTCTTAATATAGTTGGATTACTAAACTCATAAGGCTGACCTACGAAATTCGTTAAAAGTAATGCAAAGAGAACATAGCTATAAATGCCTTATCTTGAGCTAATCATAGAGAATTATTGCAACTAAATCTCTCTTCTATCTCCATTTATCTATGGCAAGCAATTCAATCAAATTGGCATTCTGATTATGACTTGCCAAAGATCATTTTTTACCTCAATTGGAATACTCAAACTCATCCTAAGTACAAGTGGTATAATGAGTTGTTGGCCAAAAAGAATAAGCTAGTGATTGGAAACTCACAAGCTAGCTTTAAAAACATTATTCTGTCATGGTTGCATTTCTCCAGCCAAGGAAGACATTTAGGAATCAAGGCTATTTCGAAATAAGTTAAATCTTTTCTTTATTAGAAGGGGATGACACATGATGTGAAGGCCTTCTTAACCCATTGTAAAATGTGATTGAAGTGCAAGTATGAGACAATACCTTATCCAATATTGTTGCAACCCTTACCAATTCCTAACATGGTTTGGCAAAGTCTAGCTATGGAGTTTATTGAAAAATTACCAAAATTTAAAGGAAAAGATGTTATTTGTGTGGTGATTGATTGACTGAGCAAGTATGCATACTTCTTAACTATAAATCATTATATTTCAGCGAACATCTAGCTCAGCTCTTCTTAGACAACATGTACAAATTGCATGGTGCCCTTGCTAGTATTGTTAATGATCATGATCCATTGTTCACTAGCCAGATTTGGCAAGAGTTTCTTGCATAGTTAGAGGTAACTCAAAATCTTCTCATGGCTTACTATCCCTAATTTGATGGTCGAAGTGAAGTATTGAATAGGTGCCTTGAACATTTCCTCCATAGCTTCACTTGGCAATCACCTAAGGAGCGAGCAAGGTGGGTTACCCTTGGCTGAATGATAGTATAATATCACCTATCACACAGCTATTGGCTGTACTCCTTATGAAATCATGTATGACCACCCACCATCATTAAAACTACTGTATTTATCACATGAATCCTCCATAAATGAGACTGATAAAAGCTTTACAATAAGAGAAGTTATGATGATAAAGTTGAAACAAAATTTGCAATTGGCTATTAATTGGAAAAAAAACAACAAGCTAACAAAAGTTATTTTGAAAGGTGCTTTAAAGTAGGTGATTAGGTTTTTCTAAATTATAGCCTCATCGTTATATCTTTATGGAAAGAAGAATTTTTGAAAAACTATCTCTGAGGTACTATAGACCCTTTCAAATTATTGCAAAAGTGGGGACAATTGCCCCCACATTGAAATTACCCCTTACTTCAAGAGTTCAACCTACTCTCCATGTGTCACTACTTAAAAAATATCCCAATTCGAATATACCACTCCATCAATTGCCAGATGAATGGGGTGTTATCATTAATATTTATAAACTAGAAGCTATTTTGGATAGGCATATTGTTCAACATCGCAATAGAGCAATGACCCAAGTTTTGGTGCATTGAAGGAAGAATTATAGATGAAGTAACTTGCGAGATATGGCAGGATATTTAAAGGAAGTATCTTGAATTTTGCCTACCATTTGCACCCTTGGGGACCAGGGTGATTAATATGTTTTTATAAATGATAGAAGTAATTATGTCTTTTATATATTAATGGCAATTTTTTTGTCTTGCATAACTATTGTTTGTTAGTCATTGGTAGAGAGATATATATGATATGTTTGTTTGTTGGCTAAGACATGTGAAATGTGATACTAAAAATTCCCTTCAATTCTCACTTTCTTCCTTTTCTCTCCTTCTTCCTTTTTCCTTCTCTTATTGTTTTATTATAAGTCTGCCCTTGTAAGCACACCAATTTCATGCTAGAATTAGAAAAAAGAACTCCACAAAAAGTGATCACTAAACATAATGAACCCTATAATAGGAACGAATCTTCCTTGTGCTCTCAGTTTCTTGTTCTCTCAATTTCTTTCTTACTTTGTTCCTTGAATTTTTTCTTTTTTGTTCTTAATCTCTCTATCCTTTCTTGTTTTTTCAACTTCTTCCCCCTTCTCAACTCTCCTTCTACTTCTCTTCTTTTAGTTCTCTCCAATAATGGCTCTTAGTTCTCTTAATTTCTCTCTATCTCCTCTTTTTCTTTTGTCCTTTGATTTATAGTCGTCTTCTATGTGCTCTTCAAGAAAATCTTGCTTGAATCTTCATTTTGAACCCATAGAGGATCTTCTCTTCTAAGCTTCCTTTTTTGCTGACTTTCTTATTTTGCCAACTTCGACTTTTTGTTTTTATTTCTTTCTTCCCAAATTCTATCGTTGAATACAGAATGGGGGTCATAGAGCATTGGTCAAGACGCAAGGAAATCCTGTGCTTTGAATTTCCCTATGTTTTGACTTAGTTGAGCTTGTCTTGGACTATCCTCAACTATGCACTAAACTTGAAGTAGGTGTATTATGGCCTATTCACATTATCAACCTAAAATCTTGTTTAAAACCTTCAAATTAAACCCAAAGCATACAATTTTTTTTATTTTTAGAAAGTACCCAAATAAAATATGATATAATATTTAAGATTTACAACTTGTATTAATTATCAAGAGGCTAATAGTTAAATTTGAATAGTTCACTAGTTTGACAAGTGGAAGTATAGAACCAATCTTATAGTATCCTTTAATAATGCATTTGGATTTTTTGCGACGTGGTGTTGTGCCTTTCAAATAAGGAGCCATCTTATTTTAAAAAAAAAAATCCCCTTTAATTCTATAAATGAATATGTTTTGTTTAACAACTTACCATTTGCAATACTAAAAGTTTGAAATTGCAATAATTTACAAAGGGAGAATAAATCATACCTACACTTAGTTTGAAGGGGTGAAAGTGAAAAAATTTGGGATTAAGGAGAACTCAAGAAGAATGTCATATTATTATCTTGTTTTAACCTGATCATAGGCTATAAAGCCCACTTGGCCAAATAGGCTTTGCATGAAAAGATAGATATAAATAAAAAAAATCTAATAAAAATTGGACTTGTTTTAAAAAAAACTCAGATATAAAATGATTATGTTTAAGTTTTTGTAAACCCGACCTAAGCCCAAGCCTAGCCTATATTATAATTATTTTTTATATATTATTAATAAATAAAATTATTACAAAAATTATTTTTAACTAAAGATATAAATAATAAAGAATTATATAATACTTATGATTTTTTTTACTCTTATTTATTGTATAATGTATTATTATGAATAAATTATAATTCAAAAAAAATAAATTATTAATCAATAATATTATTGAAAATACTATTAATCTTTAGATGTTTTATTATCTCATGTATATTCCAAATAATTTAAATTTCTTGTAATATCTTTTTTAAGCTATTTGATATTTAAAACAAAAAAACAAACACAAATGAGCCTCGCAAACAATAAAATAAAGATATATAGTATTTAAAATTAAAAAAAAAAAGATAAAACAAAATTAAAAAAATAATTTTTTTTAAGAAATAAATCGAGCTTAGCTTGGCTCATTTTTAATTAGGCTCGAGATTAGACTCGTTATGAGTGAACATACTTAATCGAGCTCGAGCTCGGCCCAAATTGTTTTTACAAATTTTTTTTATGAGCCTAATCTATTTTTAAATGAGTCCAACTTGTGATGAAGTCTACTTTATTTGTAAAACAAACATAAATTTAGGAGGAATGAAGATGAAAATAATTGACCTAAATTAGATCAAAATTAATCTCTACAAAAAGGGAAGAAAGTTAGAAGATATGGTGATAATATCCTAAACTACAAAATTGTCCTTCTTAAAATACTATGTTAGCATGTGATTTGAAAATATTCTCTTCTTTTTCACGTCACTCATTTATATGACTTCCAAACAAAAAAAGAACAAATTGTTGTTACTTCTCATTTTCAATTTTTTAGTCCCCTCGATCTCTTCCTCCTTATTTTGCTCCCAAAATGAAAGCTTACAAATTATTAATATATTTCGTCTTACAATATCAGTTGATTAATTTATTTATTTTGACTGATAAGGATTGGAAAAATTAGTTCATTAGTAGTAAGATGTAACACATCACTCAATTTTCCACCTCAAGACATACCTTCCAGAAATAATTCAAACGCCATTTGTAGGGACAATGCGTGTGTGTGTGTATACGTATATAGAGAGAGAGAGAGAGAGAGAGAGAGAGCATAAAGGGGAATGGTGTGAATGCTACCTAATGCAAGGATTTGACCTATAAATGTGACACATTAGCAATTATCATAGATAGATAAGGGGCTCAAGTTCTAAGATTTATTTATAATATTTTTTACGTTTATAAACTTATTTAAAACAACAAAATATTTTTAAAACTAATAAGAAACATGAAATATATCTTTTAAGGCTAAAAGTTTTGAAACAAATTCTTTCACAATTTTTTTTATACGTGAAACTTAGACAAATTGCATGCTCATAATATATCATTTAAACTATTTTTGTTAAAAGTACAAACGACAAAAGGAAACTCTGCAACAGTCAATCATAAAGACTTAATCATTTAAGCCCTAGTTATGTCGAATTTTCAACCTAAAAAAGAAGACTTTGCTTTTTATATTTTAAAAAAAATTGAAGAATCAAGTTATTAATTAATAACACCTAACAGAAAGGGTAATTGTGTTGCGTCTTTGCTTTTTTTTTTAAAAAAAAATTTGCACTTTAATCTAAGACAGTGACCTTCACTTGAGATAATGGCGAGTGGGGACTTGCCGACACGGTGTAGCTTGAAAATAGATATCCACCTCCAAATGTGGTGCACCAGATCTCAGAACTCCATCAATGGCTATCCTTGCAAGTTGCCGTTTTAATGTTTGAAATATTGGGGGTCTCCTTTTTATTAAATTTTTTATTAGATTTTAAAGAAAATTATGTCTATTGACTTCAATCTAAAATCTTAAAATATTATATTTATAAATTAATTCATTTATACAACACTTATGCAATTTATTTTATTTTAATATGAGATTTTTTTTCACTTATACCTAAGCCTAACATCTGTCTCACAAAAAAAAAAAAAAAAACCCAACGCATTGATCATTATTTACAATAGGATAAGTTATTTTGTTGGTTGTTATATTCAACTTTCACTTTGAACATTATTTATAGCGTTAGTATGAAAAAATTTAGTTGAATTTTAATAATCTCGTTGATGTATCATTAACTTCTGTAATTAATTATATACTAGTTTGACACACTTACTATATATAATTCAACAAATTAATAGATAAAAGCTAGTTAAGTGCACATTACGTGATGTTAATTAAGTGAGGTGAGTGAAATAAATTAAGTAAATCATGTAGTGCTAAATTAGCTTGTCCATGTAAGCAGATATTGCACATTAAATAATTCCAAAATTATAGGAATTTGATTAAAATATTTAAATTATAAAAGCCAAATTAAATACCATAGCTGCTATGGAAACTGGAGCTGAATCAGCCGATAATAAAACACTTCTCCATTATTAATGCAAAAACATGGGGTCGCACAAAACAACCATTATCGTAATTTACAAAGGTCTCTTCTTATTCACGAAATACACTATTTAATTCTATTAGTAATTCAAAAAAATACAAAAGGGGAAATCTTTTTATTATTTTTTTAATGGACACAGGGAGACACCATGATCATGGTTTTCCTTGGTAGGCTTTCTTGCAAACAGAGCTGGGTTTCTGGGCAGGCGTGCACAGCTGTGAAGTAGCAGGGCAGCTCTGCAGACAATTATCACCCAAGCTGCCGGAAACTGACCCGCCGCCGTTGCCGGCGAAGAATCCAGCCGGCGGCTTCCCGACGAGGAAGTTCCCATCCAAGAACAACCTTTTTATAGACTTGCTCTGACTGTACTCCAATGGGATCGTGCCACGTAGCAAGTTGTACCGGAGTGACAGAAACGACAACACGGGATACGCGGCGAAATTCGCGGGCGCGTAACCTTGGATCTTGTTAAACCCCAAATTAACCGCCACGAGGTTACTGTTACCCGCCGCGGGTCTTGAGATCTCGACGCCGGAAAAGCTATTGTTCGCCAAGTCAACTTGCTGAAGCGAAGGTAATAGGAAGAACCAAGCGTCAATTTTTCCGGCGAGTGCGTTCTCGCTGAGCTCAACCACCTCCAATTGGTTTAGCTTCTCGAACGTGAATTTATAGAGAGACCCAGTTAATGAATTCCCCTTTAGCGCGAGTTCGATCAGGTTCGGTGGAAGCAATTTCGGGAGTGGCCCAGTTAGCTTGTTGAAACTCACATCGATTCTTCTCAAGCCAGTGAGCGAAATCATAGAATTCGGGAGAGACCCAGATAGGGAATTGTGGGAAAGGTCAAGACTTTCGAGCGACTTAAGGTTAATTATGGAGGGAGGGATTGACCCAGAGAAGGAATTGGATCGTAGAGTTAAGGATTGGAGGTTGGAGAGGGAGGAGAGAGACGGAGGGATTGGACCGGAGAAGGAGTTGTCGGCGATGTCGAAGGTGGTGAGGTGGGTGAGTTGGGAAATGAGTGGGGTAAGTGAACCGGAGTAGCCGGCAGGGTCAAGGGTGATTTGGGTGACCCGGGTGGAGTCAGGGGAGCAGGTGAGGCCGCAGACGAAGAAGCTCCGGCGAGGGAGAGAACAAGGATCAATGGTGAAGTTCCAAGAAGCTAAACAAGACCAGGGTGGGATGGAAGAGGGTTTAACTGAGGCTTTGAAGGCTTTGAGAGCTTCAATGTCTGAGGCTAAAGTGCGTGCTTGAACAAGGAAATTGTGAAACAAAGAAAGGTGCATAGTGAGGATTAGAAAGAGGAGGTGTTGCATATTTGAAGGATATGTTCCCATTCCCAGATCTCGCGTGGACTTTATGAGAATTTCAGTGACGGTAAGAACAAGGTTCAGAAAGAAAGCTTATGTGAATGGAAGAAACAGAAGAAGAAAAAGAGAGAAAGAGCGAAGTGAGTTCTAGAGCAGAAAAGAATGAATGTAATGAATGAACGAGGACATTTGAGACTGTGTGTTGACCAAATGGCTGGGGAGGATAGGTTTGGTTTCAGGTAGGTTGGGGGTGTAGCTCTAGAGTCTGGAGAAATAAACGTGGGAGAAAAAGTTGAGGATCTATCTGAGTTAGCGGTAAGAGCTTGATTGGGCTTATTGGGAGTTGGATGAAGTGGTTAAGTATTTTGTTTTTTAAAAATACATGTTTTTATTATTTAGTTTTTTTGGTAAGAATTTATTATTTAGTTTTTACATTGTATCTTTAGTTAATTTCCAGTTAAAAGGTTAAATGCACATATTTTAAGAAGTCACGAGTAGTTAATAAAAAAATTGAAAATTAAATTATGTAAATATTGGATTTAAGAATTAAATAGTTAATATATGTATTTTTAGGAATCAAATCATATATTTCTTTTTAAATTGTTATTTTTATTTTTTATTTTTAAAAAGAAAAGGTGGGATGGGTTAGGACATGAAATTCTACTAAGTCCCGTTCTTTTTCCAAACCTCTTCAAATTTGGTTTGAGATTACTTGAGTTCCTTTTATTTTTTATTTATTTGTTTTGAGTAAATTATATTAATCTCTATAAAATTTAGCTAAATCATACCTTAATGTTTCTCTTATCTTGAAAATGCCATTCACCTCTTCTAATATATATATAACAAGAAACCTTTTTTAACTTTATTTTATGCTGATAAAATTAATATTCTATACAATATAATGTGTTATTTTCAAAAATAAAATTATCTATCTATTTTTATTATCATATTAAAAACAAAATCATATTTTCATCACTTTATGTTGAAATTTATCATCAACTTAATTAATTTATTTTAATATTAAAAATAAAATTACAGTTTCATTTTTGTATATAATTAACTTCATTAACATAAAATAAATTTGGAAGGAAGATTTTGTAACATATATATATCAAATGCCATGAGAACTAAATGTTGTTTATGAAACAAAAGGTATATTAAGTATAATTTTGTTAAATCTCAAGAAAAAAAAAGCTAGTATAATTTACTATTTATTTTATTCTCACATTTTTTTTATTTTCATTAATACAATAATAAAATCTAAAAAATAATTTAACCCAATTCACCTCGTTAATAGTATATGAAAATTTTGAAAATTTAATAACATTGAAAATCTTTTTCTTCTAACCCAGTTCACTTCATTAACGACATTTGAAGAATTTGAAAATTGAAGCGTAGTGCCACCCTTAATGTTTATATAAACTTGATTTATTAAAACTAAATTTAGTTAATTATTAAGTTGGTAACAATACTCTGTATAATTTATATACCATTAAAAGTTGGTACTCAAACAAAAACAAACTTGATTCCCCAGTTCCCATTAATTTATTGCAAGTGATAGATAACATTTGCTAATCCAACTACTATTGTTCTATTAAGTAGGTAAATGAATGACTAGCTGTTGGTCTAGATTTTAAATATTGCTAAGTTATATACACATATTAAGAATCATAATATGACCCAATATATGTTTCAGACGTGGTCCGTGGAAAGACCCACTTGAAGAGAAAAACGACATGATTCATAATTGATTGGTTGGGTTTATTAAGACTAAATTTGTGACAGAGGTGACAGGAAAGGACATCTTTCTGGATTACACAGCCCAATAGGCTTTTGTCATTTTACCCAAATATGTCTCTGTTTATTGGTCAAGAGACTATAGTTTTTTCAAAAATTATGTAGATAACTGCGTTATTAAAGATTCTGTCAAGCAGGTAGAGAGAAAACAATAAAGATAAAATATGTAAGTGCAGGTATAGTTATTGCTAAGGATAATGTTTTTAAAATTAGGTCGATTATTAAATTGATAAAAATATTAATTTATAATTTATTAGTTTGATCGTGATTAAATTAGTGATAATTAAATATATATATATATATATATTATTTTTATTTTTATATATTAAAATTTAACATAATAAAATAATAATAATAAGTAAATATTAATAAATTTTAAAAAATATTATAACTAATGATACATAAAAATAAATTAAATCTAATATAATATTTAAATTTTAATTTGTCTATAAATTAAAATTATTTATACAATTTTAACAAATAGAAATATCAATTCAAGGTTAGGGTTTGAATTATAAGGTAATAATTTTAATTTGCTAAAATAGTAATATAAACATTTGTATTAAATTTAAATATCACACCCTATAACTAAAATTCCTTCTTGATTCAATGGTGAAGGTGCAACACTTCCAACCTAGAGGGCAGGGTTTAAGAAAGCAAAGGGGATTTTGCTAATTTGTTTAAATAAAAACAAGTTTTTATATTCAATATTACCTATATTAACTAAAGGCGTTTGTTTGTGTTAATGGTAAGATGCAGTGTTGATCAAGGCAGGAGGACGGGTTCGAGACGTGACAAGAAGCATTTTGGGAGATTATATTTGAAGACACTGCAGACTGGTTCAACCACGAATTTCAAGTCGGTTTTCACCCAAAATCGACAAGTTTAACTCAATTTTTGACCAACTTTGACCGATTCTAAGACAAGTCGATTCTTAGAGACTTCTAGACCAAACAGGGTGTCGATTCACTAATTTTTTAGTTGAACCAGTCAGTCTAGTCTAATTCTGATAACATTGGTTAAGGAGAGCATCCTAAGCCCAGACCTCCATAACATCTTTATATCTTGGTTATAAAAGGGAATTATAGTTAAGGACTCAAAATTTTAAAAAAATTATTCTAAAAAGCCTATTACCACTGTTTTGAAAATTGAACCGGACTGATCGATTCAACTGATTGGATCAAGAAACAATCTTTGATTTGGTTCGGTTAGCCCCTAGAATTGAATAGGCTCAAAACTGGTGAAACTGATGAGAACCAAAAAAGTTAGTTGAGTCACTGGTTGAACCGGTCTGAATTTTTTGTAGCAAAATTTGCAACATTATGATTCAAACCAGTAACCCTTTGGCGCATTTCACATGTCTCTTCCTCTGAGTTAGGAAGCATATTCAATTATAATATACAATATTTAATATATAATCTTTATTATGGTTTTATTTTAACAAAAACAATATCTTTTCCCTTAAATTATCATTATTATGTTATTTATAATTATAAAATTTTAATATTATAGATGTGAAACAAAATTAAAATTCATATTATTTTTATTAAAATTATGTAAATATACTTTAAACAAATAAAAAATTATATTATATTTGATTTGTTTTTATGTATAATTAGTTATAACATATTTCAAAATTTATTAATATTTACTAATTATTATTTATTATCTTAAATTTTTAATATATAAAATAATATATATATATATATATATTAAATTATTATCAATTCAACCACGGTTAAATCAATGAATCGTGAACGAGTGACTTCACCATTTTAATGATCGGTCTGGTTTGAAAAAATACTGCCTATTACCATTAGATTTATGGGATTTTATTTAAAATTAGTAGTAATCTATCTTAAAATAATAATAATAATAGGTTTTTCAAAGTATTTCTTTTAAATATGAATCATCAACTATAATTCTCCCTAAATATAATGTCTCTATTTTAAAAATTAAAATGGTAGACAACAAGTAAAACCTAAGTCTTTTTCACCTGTTAGCTATGACAAGTGACCAAAAAAAGAAAAAAGAAGTATATATCAAATATGGCCTATTGCTCAATGAGCGATCATTTTTCATGTTTATTAAAAAAAAAACTTAATAACACATTTAAAAAAATTTAATAAAGTTTATTCTATTTTAGTATATTAATTCAATTAATTAATTTATTTATTGACTTTACTTAAATTAGTAATAATTAATAATAATAAAATTACTATTTTAATATCATGAAGAATTGTAAATTATTAATTTAATTATAGTTGAACCATTAATGAAATTTTTAATATATTTTAATTACATATATAATTTAATATGTCAATATATTAAGAATATAATAAATAAGTAATTTAAGATGAAAATTATCAAATAATATATACTAATCTATTTGAAACATCATTAGTAATTCTATTATATATAAAATATGTTCATAACCTCACATAATATAATATTTAAAACTCTATAATAATTATTACAGTAGCATTTTCAATCACAAAAAATTAAAACATATATATAATTACTTACCATTGATATTTAATAAAAATGACAAAATAGTATTATTTTAACTTGTAAAAGTAAAAAAAAAAAAGTAAAGTAACATTATTTCAATAACAAGATTAAAAACCAAAGAATAGTACAAATTGTCTAATTTATTGATTAAATATTAATTTACTATTTTTTTGTTAGTCGATTTTACAATGTCATTTGGATTAATTGAAGGATTAGTAGATCAATTTTTTAGTCTAAACCATAGCTTATAAAACTGGATTGGATTAGCCAATTCAATCACAAAATCAATGAATCAATCTCTAATTCAATTTAATTGACTTAAAAAACTTATCAGTCAAAGAATTAGTTAAATCGATAAAAAAGAAGCCGAATTAATCATTAAAATTTTATTTTTTTAAGACTATATTTTATAAAATAACACTTTTTTTTGGATAAATTTTAAAAACAAAAAATAAAAAGCAATAAGAGAAAGAGGAGTTGAAATGAAGAAAAATTTAAATAAAAGATAATATTAAAAACAATTCACAAGCATATACTTGGCTATATTCAATGTTTACTTTCCATTATATTTCATTTCTTAGTATCATCTCTTTTAAATATTAAGGTTTTTAGCAAAAATTATTTATTCTTATTCCATTTGCTTTTTTATTTTTTAATAATAAGTGAAATCTTAATGTAATTTAAAATTTTTAAAATTTTAATAATAAATACTTTAAAATTTAATTATGAGTAATTTTTATTTTTTAATTAAAAAATAATTTCTTAAACATTATGAAAATTTAAAATTTATTAACATTTATTTGTTATATTAAGTTTTAATATATATAATTTAAAAATATATATTTATTTATTATCAATTCAACATAGTTTAATAACTTTCAATCATTAAATTATGACTTTATCTCACTGATCCAATTTTAAAGATATTAATCCAAACAATCAATTTAGTCTAATTTTATAATATATAAAATGAATTATAGAAGGATGCCTCAAAAGCGAAAGGTAAGAAGTTTTAAGAACAGAATTACGAAAAACTATTTGTTGCAATTGTGGCATATACTGCATTTAATCCATTTTTCACGACTAGGCCTGGGGATTGACTTTCTGTTCACAAGGTTTACTGGTTTAGAAGTTGAATTGGGGAAGCCATGCATTTCTGATAAAATCTTCATAATGTTATTGCAGGTGCTCTCATGTCCCACAGCATCGTTGGAAATTGTTCAACAGCCAATCAAGACCTTGATAGAGGCCTTGCCCAGAGATTCCTGAAGCACTCTGAATGTACCTGCATCCAACCATTCACTCAAATTTTGATTGTGAAATAATTTCACATACGCAATTAGTGATTGCACATCATCATTAACGTTCGTAGTCACTCATTTCATCACTTGAAAGTCAAATTGACAAACGGATTAGATTCATAAAAATTATCTAAAAAACAACTTTTTTAGTACCAAATTAAGAATTACTTTCTCAAAGGAATCAAAATAGAGTTTTAATTTATATATTAGCAATTTTAAGGAAAATAAGTAGCTAAGCCATACCAACTACGGTGACGAAGTGTATGCAAGCCGAGTTTATCAGCAACCTCATTAACAGTCATCGCACCTTCAACGTCTTGCTTATTGGCCAAGACAAGAAGTATAGCACTGCATAGTTCAGACTGCAAAACAATGCATGAGCCAAATCTAACGACATATATCAGAAATAGGTGGTGAATCTCTTACTGTCAAATACAAAACAGAATATATACTGTCTTTTTAACAAGTGGACTCACATCGCTTAGAATATCATGCAGTTCATTCCGAGCTTCCGAGATTCTTTCTCTGTCATTGCTGTCCACCACAAAGATCACTCCATGTGTATTGTGAAAGTAATGTCTCCACAAGGGCCGAATCTGTTCACCGAAGTGGTTAGTATTTACCGAAATTAACCTACAAAACATTCTTTTTGTAGATTCGGTTAACTCTGAATCAATATTTATCATACATAATTTAAGAGACTTCACCATATAAAAGTAATCAATTTTAATTGTTGAGTTTTTCTTAGAGACTACCAAAAAAATCTTTGACCTAGTTCATGTTTAAACGAATCATGGTTTTAAAACAAAACTAGCTGACTCACTGCGTGTAATTTGCTTTAAAAAAAAATTATTGGTGAGACAAAAACTTTAGTACCTTGTTTTGTCCTCCTACATCCCAAAGGGTGAAGCTAACGTTTTTGTACTCTATACTCTCTACATTAAAACCTGGTCCATATAACAACAATGGATTATCATTTCTGTTCAATGTTAACTAAGCGGAATTACATAAAGTCATCTCATACACATTTAAAAATATCTGCTTTTTTCCCTTTATCATAGCTTTTGTCTAGGAATAGGATAAGAAGGGAAAGAAAATTGGTAATGAATCGAGACACCATTCATCTCATTTTCTCTCCCTTACGTTTTGTTTCCCAAACGAACCATTTATGCTACATATTTTGGTCAAAACAATAACCAGAAAGAAACATTCTTGTGCAGACCCTATCTAAATTCACTCATCCGTTCATATGTTAAAGCTGTAACTTTTTATTGTTAACTTCTATATATATATATATATATATATATATCTCTCTCAAAAAAGCATGGTATTTTGAATCCTATCAAGAAATATCTAAAGAACAAACACTAAAAATAAAAAGGATTTTATGTGATTAGTTTGATTAGGAGAACATCCTTCACTATTTGTTGTGTCCAAATAAGGAGGTCGTCTCTTCTTCTTTTTTTAAACATTATTTTATTTTCTTTAAACATGCTACACGTTATACACTACAACAGAGGGTTCTAAATCGTTTGATTAAATAACTTATAAATTTTTTGAAAATAGAACGAAGGTGATTTCCTATTAAAGAGACAGTTAAGGATAGAATGAAAAAAGAGACACGGGAAAGCCATTAAATTCATTAATGAAGAAAAGGATTAGCTCAGTTGTTAAAATAAGACAATAATATTTTCATCAATCTGTATATGTCTTTTGAAAAATGTAAAGGCTAACGTGATTGAGTACATTCTTAACATCGTTTAAAAAAAAAACAAAAGAAAACCCTTAACCTGAGAATACCTCTTGTAATTAAAAAGAAGAAAAAAGGAAAGGGTGTTGAAGTGAATACCGATAGTCGGTATGGTTCTGACTGTTTGCCCCAATTTGAGCTTGTAGAGAATGGTGGTCTTCCCTGAAGAATCAAGACCCAGGATGAGAATCCTCAATTCACACTTGTGTAAGAAGAAGAACCTGTTCCCCAGTCGAGATATGATCTTACCCATGAGAGAAAGGAAATTCTAAGGTAGATGACTCATTATGTGAAGATGCAGAGAAAAGAAAGCATGGCTATGAAGGAACAAGAGAGATCCAGAGAGACACGGCAAAGAGATTGGATTCTTGACCGAAGATAGGAATAAAGTGACAAGTTTTTCTTTAACATGCAATATTGACAACTGTTCCAATTAAACAATGGAGCTTATTTATAAAGATGGCCAAACTTTTGTAGGTTGAAGAAGTTGGATTATGCATCAACCACCTCATGGTTGAAGTTGAACTTTAGAAAAGCCAGCCACTTGCAGTAGCCCTGAAACGATACTTCTCTCCGAAGCTGATTCCCCATTAAAATATTCTGGTTCAATTTTGTAGGTCATTGTCTCACCAATTCAACTATCGAATGATTAATTAGATTCAAACGTTAAAGTCTCCATTTTTTAGGATCTGATTAGTTTTAATGTCACAAAAAGACACTGATTAGGTCCTATTTTCTTTAGTTTTTTAAGTATTTAAAAATTATTTATAAAAAAATTTCGAGGTATACTATAAAATAATAACGTTCCTATATTATTTAGGAAAGATATAACATACGAGCTTTAAAATATTTATATTTATTATATTCAAATATTTAGTAAGTTTTTTGTTTAATTATATATTTGATCTATATAGTTTATTTAAAATTTTAAATTATTTCTTATATTTTAGTGTTTTTAAAACTAGTTCCTATACTTTTTAACTATTCTTAAATAAGTCCCCAACGTTAGTATTAGTTATACCTCCATCTCTTTTGGACTTCATGATTGACAGTGCCTACATGTCATCCTACCAATGCTGATGTGGCATATAATTTGTCAAATCCGCAGTTTAGCCTCCCTTATTGCTGTGGCAAACACAATGAGTAAGAAAAACGAGTCTAGATTTTTTGATGTCGAAAATTTTTTATATGAGAAAAATTGTAATACGGTGAGTGTGAAACTCATATAGATAGATCTTATTATTGAAACCCATCCATTATATTTCTCTTTTCTACACAAAAGTTCTAAACCCCAAATCATAAAATTTTTTAGATATGAGAAATTTGTGGACTAGAGGAAACCTATCACCAAATCTGGCTCCTCCACACCAACGTCTAGATTTACGCTGGACAGTCTCACCAGAAAGGCCGAAAAGCTTTCGCGAAATTATGCAATAGACGAGTTATCAAAGATAAATTATTGGATTCTTTAGAAGCAATGTAATTTTTCCTTTTGTATTGTTTCTAGTATCTAACGAAATGCATAGGTAGTTTCACTTGAAGTTTTCTTTATATGATCTGTTTTTCTATTCTCATTCGAGCTAAATTGAGTTTGCACCATTGGAAATGAGGATATACACAGAGACAGGGAATTTGGTTCTTCTGAATATTTGTCGTAATATACTTTATGGGAATTTCTTTTGTTTCGTTTGTAAAGATGCTGCTCTGGATTCTGGACATGGAAGCAAAGTAGCAAACTCTGTTTCGCAAGCTAGTTTGGTATTTAAATCAGAATCACCGATAAAACCGACCAAGTAGGGAAAACGGCTCCAATTGGTTCAACTTAAATCATAATTTCACAGCCAAAGCAGTAAAGTACAAAATGCAAGCATCGAAACTTAATCTTGAATATTAGAAACATATGACTAATTACAACATAGAATGAAAACCAGAAACATAGCTTTCTAAATTTGAGCTTTGGAGTAGACAAAAGCCCAATCAAAGAAACTTTTTTCATGCTTAAGTATTACGAAAGATGAATATTTCCCATTAAATTAAGTGATCTATACGGGTAAAAGCGTTTGATGTTTGTGCTGCACGGTGGTTTGATCATCGGATTCAGTTTAAAGCAGCGATCGTCCTGCTTCATTAGGTTTTCTCCAGAGGAAAAGAAAGAAGTTATAAAATTCACCACCGTCTCAAAGATCACCACCATTGTCATTGGAGAAGGAACTACAATCACATTGACCTTCCCTAGGTGCTTAAGCTGTGCCTCTTTCTGGTTCCATACTCATTATGTGTCAGCCCGAACCACCACCATTGTCATCCGCGTCAAGTGGTAATTTTGGTTTGAATTTGTCATCACGTAAAACTGCAGTACTACTTGTTCGCCTAATGGTTTCTAATGGCTCAACCTGACTCTGATGATAAAAAAATATATCTAGTAGAAAAGCCCAACAAAATTTCAATCTCTTAAAGCCAAATAAAAATCTTTATTGTGAAGCTTTTCTTGCTTTGGCTCAAAACCTTCTAATTGTCTGATCTCATATCTGATTATTAGTTGAGGCAAAAGGAATATAGCATTTATTCCTTTATTTTATTGTTTAAATTCAAAAAAGGTCTCATTCAAAAGTTAACTAGTATATTGACATTGCTTTCTCTTGTCACTATCCCATGTTAAAAGTATCATTATTTTACTCTAGTTTGTCTCTTTTATTTTCACAAGTTTTGGAATATTTAATATCTATATTGAATGTTATTTAATGCAGATAGAGAAGTTAAAAAGAAGAGATCTTGTAAACCAAAAAAAAAAAAAGACATCTTCTCTGAGAACAAATTCTCTAAAATAAATTTTTTTGAAGTTTTTGTGGAGTGTCTCATAAATTTATTTTTTTCTTAATATTAATATTTTTTGTAAATAAACAAAAATTTTGATTTGTGAGGCAGTTCAGGAAATTTCAAAAAGACTTACTTTAGAGGATCTACTTTCTATCTTCTCCATCTCTACTCTATATGAGTAGATCACACGAAAGAAGACACTTAGATCTATGTAGCCGAAAGCTTTGTTTCTTTGACCACCATAGCCATCATGTTTTATGATGAAAAATCTCTCCTTGCAACAACAAATTTAGAGATGCAACAGATATAGTTTTTAAAGTTATATATAAAAGAGGTTGAAGAAAAGAAGGATAGACACACACACACACTAATAGGAATATTTTTAAGATTATATTATAATCCTCTTTGTTCTTTTTACTCTTTTTTTTTTTTTGGGTTATTTTTGAGTTTGTTTCTGTTTTTTTTTTTTTTTTAGCTTTGAAACCCTTTTGTGAGCTGACATGTGATTCCTTCGTTTGATAAAGATATCAAATCTTTTTTCTTTTCTATAGAAAATCTTTCTGAAGTGTGGAAAAGTTAATTGTTGAGTGAATTGAGAGAAAGTTTTTATTAAAGTTATAATTGAATTTAAAAACTTTGACCTGTTGCCAGTAATCTAATAGTTTTAGTGAAAAGAATTTCTTAAATTTTAAGAGAACTAAACATAAAAATAAGTCCAAATTAAGACCATTTACAATATTTTCTTCATTTTTTTTAACTATACTTCTTTCATTACTTTTATTTTATTCAAGCTCAAAGATCCAACCGACTAAATCTTTTGTCAATTAACTGAATCTTCTCAGCTAATTCTTTTTTGTTTAATCGTGTTAAATTTCAATCACTTGAATCAAAATTCAATTAATTAAATCTTTCTCAGTATTAAATCTTCAGATTTCATGTCTCACTTTAATTTCTTTTGTCTAATCATTATTTTATTATCAATATTACTCAATTAAATTATCTCAATCTTATTAAAGTTTCAAGTTTGCATCAAAATCAGTTTATGGTATAAACACTTGTTCATCCCTTCTATATGCATTCTTCACTACCATCCCTTTCTGCTTCTTCTGCACCAACCACAGTTGCTGCTGCTGCTGCAAACACCACTACTGCTGCATTCTCAGGTGTTCCTCCTCCATCCCTTCTTCATGATGTTATGATTAGCACTTTCTCTGGTAGCACTTCTAGGTTTGAAAGTACTTCTTTTGAGGATGCTCCTAGTGGAATTTTAAATTCAAAGATAAAAGATGGGAACTTTCATGACCCCCTTTCAAAAGCAACCACAGCCAACCAATGGAGGTTTGACGAGAGACATCTCGGGTCTCAGACCTCTTCCGTATTTAGATTCTTAACATCAACATTGCTGATATTGGAAACCGTATGGACTCCTTCCATGATCATAACGAATCAATGCCAAAAGCCATGGCAACTTAGCAACACATATCCAATGTATATGGATTTATTTTTTTAATTTCAGATCATACATTTGCCATTTTAGCCTGCAATCTTCCTTTAGCGATTGCGTTGGCAGTTACATCTCCCCTTACTCGTTGTATAAGCCACGGTCTGCGTAAGATTAGCATAGTTATAACTGTGGGTTAACTATTCGATTTCGCTGGCAAGTTATAAGCTACGTCAGCGCTGTATGGAGACAAGTAGGCATTCCGTTAGCCATCTAAGCCCAAAGGAGACAGTCTTGTAACTGATACTAACATTGGAGACCTATTTAAAAACGGGAGGAAAGTATAAATACCTGTATGGAAAAAATAATAATAAATAAAACATCGGATCAAATTAAAATTTTGGATAAACTATACACACCAAATATATAATAAATCAATAGGTGTTTGAAAAATTAAAATTCCCATGTAGTACTAAACACTACCTTAAGCGAGAAAGATCAATACATCACTTGGACATGTTATTAATCTGACACACCATGAAAGATCAAACAAGAAAAAAGAGAGAGAAATTCTAAACTAAAGACTGGATTGGATAAAAGCAACAATATACACAGAAACCTTGTTATGATTTAAAGATTCCAATTTCTATTTTTGCCACAAAAGCAATATTACAAAAAACAATGATAAAATTTCATCCTAAAAAAATCCGCAGTTACAGAATTTACAACAATGGTTAACAGCGTTCGAAACAACAGTGATTAGTTCTTTGAGGCTGATTGGAAGATAAAAACTGCGGTCAGAACACCGACCAATGCTGTTACTGCCAGGGCAACTGTCGGCAGTGGAGAGGTGAGTCCAAAGTTCTGCATAATGAACATACGAGAACATAAGTATTCTTTTGCAACAACAGATTCAGCTAATAATTGTTCGTTGCTCCACTCGCATAGTGGCATATCACTTTTTATTTTTATTTTTTTGGGGCCTGAGAATAGTTGTATATGCATCAGAAAGAGCATATGAAACTATATGCATATCATAATGCACTTGAATTTGGTAACCACACTATGTTCAAAAAGATACTACTAGTGAGGTTATCAAAGGGAGGCAATAGCCAGCAGCTAATAATTCATTTAATGGAGCAAATTACAAGTTGTGCCATGGCTCATAAGATGGAGGATGCCAATCAAGTTTTTCATGCTTGAGGACCAAATAACCACAAAGAGTGGTTACTCAAGTTAAAATATGAATTGGATATGTCAAAAAGGTTATTACACAGGTCAATCTTTATATATCTTTATATTCTGGTTGGCCCAAAAAAAAAAAATTCATTTTTTGGGAGGGGTAGTGAGGTTATAAAAGGTAGGCAACAGTGAAGAATCCATTTCATGCAGTAAATTAAAAGTAATTTCATGGCTCATAAGATAGAGACAGCTAAGATGCATTGTTATTTTTCACCTGCTCATTTTTGCTGCGATCAAGCATAACCTTAGTCATGCCAGCAAATGGAAGTAACTCACTAAATGCAGTATAATGTGTCATACCTCAAGAAGGCCCTTCCCTGTAGCAATTTCAACACTGATGGCCACTGCAAAGCCAACCATGGCTAACCGGCCTAGCCATACATCCAAACTGTTCCCTCCTTGGGTACTTTGCTCACATCTTATTGAAAAGGGCATTGCTTTGCATGCAGGCTTCCTTGCATAACTTCTTCGAATCACTAGGGACGAAGGCAAACATCAGTATTAATTAGCTTACCCGCTAAGTAGCTGGCATGTTATTTCAACATTATTTTAGTGCCTTCTCACCCTCAGCCTAAAAAGGGAAGAAACATCCTTAAAAGCACAGCAATGTTTCAGATGGTATCTATATTAGCACTATTATCTTCGTCCCTCACTTTGGACCAGCTAACTCTCAGTTTTATCTAAAAGCTTTTGATCACAAGATTGAAAGCATTTTTTTTCTAACTTAAAAAGAAAATACACACTGTAGGACTTAATGTATAGTTGAATGCTAGAAATATGCTGACTAGGATATGATTATAATGTTAGCTGTATATATGTTGTAATTAGGGCAATAATTCGTAGAGTTTAATGACTTTGCCTTGTATTATTTACCTATAAACACAAGGTCTCAAGTAGATTAGCACTCACTGACTACACTTCCAAGAAAGGGTTTTCTCTTTATCTCTATTTAAACACACTACATATTTGCAATAGAATTTGACAATGGTGAAAACCATTTCTCTCTGCCTCTCAAAATTAAAGTCAAAGGGAAGGTACTTGAAAGGGGGCACTGGACCTGTTGCAACTCAAATTAAAGTGCAGGATCCAAAAAAAAGTTAGCGAAAGGAAGCTATATCCTATGTTAATCGCTATGCCACAAAATCCATGAACAATATTCTTCCAATTTGAAGTTCACATGATGAAATACCCAAATGTATATTACCTCAGGAAGATACTTAATTTCGATTTCAAAGAAACTGACGCATTTGTTTCCGTCAGAATAAAATCTTCAAAAGAAATTACAATAGACCCGAACTTGCTAAGATAAACAAGCATCATTTTTCTAAATGCAGGGGAAGTGGCATTAATTAAGGAGTAGCAAAGCAAAAATTCTTACACAGAGGGGAACCAGAGGTAAAGGATGCTCCTCTTGGAGCGATATTAGATCGAGGAAAACAAGAAGATGAAGTGGATTTGGGTAAGCTGAAAACACAAACATCTGCAGAATAATTGATGAATTATAGTTAAATATGGAAATTTAGGACCAAGAATTAATGCCTCAGTATAAAGGGAGAAATGGAAATGGGTTACCGCGTATAGAGACGGAGAGAGAAGCAGAGACTTGAGCAAGGGCCATGGAGGCTGCTATACTTTGTGAGTGAAGCGATGCTATGCGGTGCCCAGAAATTCTGCTTTTATCTTTTGGTTTTGTGGGGATGGCGACACGGTGGGTAACGCTGGCTCTTTCTAGTTCCAAGATAACCATCCATATTTTCAGACTCGAGAGATAGACACGTGGCCTTTTGGATTATTTTTTTTAATAAATTAGTTATATTTTCTTTAAATTTTACTAAAACTATGGACGCATCCCTACGTTTGCAGCAAATTCAAAAAAAAAAAAAGTCTTGTGAATCCCATAAAGAAAATTTGAAAAAAAATATTTAAACAATATTTATACGAATACAAATAACACATCTGCATACAATCCAATGAATATTGCATAATAAATAATTTGTAAACAGTACGGTTTTCATAGATTTATATATATATAGATTATATAAATTTTTTATTTTAAAAAATATAAACTTTTGAAATTAAAATTTTTAAAGTTTTAACCAAAATGTTTTTTATTATAAGCTAGTAAAAGTGGTATGACCCACTTTGGGGGGAGGGGGAGACGTAAGTTCGAACCCCAAACCCCTGCATAAGCAGCAATGGAGATGTCATAACTAAAATTACTCATCACTCTTTTATATATATATATATATATATATATACACATTAAAAAATATTTAAATTAAAAATTTTAAAATAAAAATAAAATATATATTTAAAAAATGTGTAATTTCAACCAAAGAAATCTATATAAGTTAATTTTTCTTCTTTCTTAGATCATGTATTTAGTTCTCTAAATTTTAAAATTACATTTTAATTAATTTCGTTTTAATTGTAATACATTAATTTATTCTCATTATATGTAATGGATATTATTTCACAAATATTTGAATTATATTATTTTATTTAGCACAAAAAATATTTTTAAAAATCTTATTTTAAAAAAAATTAACTCAAAGGTTTTTTTATAATATAAAAAATAATATTGTCTTTTTAAAAACGCCAGCAAATAATGCTAGTTAATAATGCTATATTAAAAACAATATGCCGTATGATTATATTTATTAAAAATTTTCAGTTATTTAAAATATATTTAAAAAGATATGAGAATAAAATGAGGATAAAAATTAGTAGATATCAAATTAAGTGATAGAAATTGACAAAGTTATTAAATCCTTAGTTGTACTTAAAAGTGATATATATATATATATATATATCCCATTAAATCAAGTGATCTGTACGGGTAAATGCGTAGATCACCACCATTGCCATTGGAGCAGGAACTACAATCACATTGACCTTTCCTAGGTGCTTGAGCTATGCCTCTTTCTGGTTCCATACTCGACCACTTTTTGTTGCTATGTATCAGCCCAAACCACCGCCATTGTCATCCACGTTAAGTGGTAATTTTGGTTTGAATTTGTCATCACGTAAAACTGCAGTACTAATTGTTCGCGTAATGGTTTCTAATGGTTCAATCTGACTTCGATGATAAAATATATATCGAGTAGAAAAGTTCAATAAAATTTCAGTCTCTTAAGCCAAAAAAAAATCTTTATTGCGAAGCTTTTCTTGCTTTGGCTCAAAGCCTTCTAACTTTCTGATCTCATATGCGATTATTAGTTGAAGCAATCTTCTCCATCTCTGCCCTATGTGAGCAGAACACACGAATGAAGAAACTTAGGTCTATGTAGCCGAAAGCATTGTCTATTTGACCTCCATAGCCATCCGTGTTTCATGATGAAAAATCTCTCTTTCCAGCAGTGGCTACTTTAGAGCAGCAACGGATATAATTTTCAACGCTACATACGAAGGAAGTTGAAGAGAAGAATAGACACAAAAGCTAATAAAAATATTTTTAAGATTACATTATAATCCTCCTTGTTCTTTCTACTCATTTTCTTATATTATTTTTGAGCTTGTTTCTAGGTTACTTGGCTTTGAAAGCCTTTTTTGAGCTGAAGTGTAATCCCTTGTCTAATAAGAATATCATTTGTTTTTCACATCAGTAGAAACTATTTCCAAAATGTGAGAAAATCGATTATTGGGTGAGTTGAAAGAGAACCTTTGTTAAAATTGTAAGTAAGCTTAGAAACTTTGAGCTACTGTCATATACTGTGATATTTTTAGTGAAAAAATTTTCTTAAATTTCAAAAAGACTGAATATAAGATAAATGTTCAAATTAGGATCACTTGTAATACTCTCTTCTTTCTTATTTCTTTTTTATTATGCTTCTGTCATTGCTTCAATTTTGTTCAAGCTAAAAGATCTACTCGACTGAATCTCTTGTCAGTTAACTGAATCTTCAGCTTTTTTTTTTTTTTTTTAGAGATTAATTGTGTTAAATTTCAATCAAGTGAATGTTTCTCATAGTACTGAATCTTCAAATTTCATATCTTACTTTAATTTCTTCTATTTCATCATTATTTTATTATCAATACCACTCAATAAAATTATTTTATTGCATTAAAATTATTCATCCCTTGTATGTCCATTCTTCACCACCATCCCTCTCTGCTTCTTCTGCACCAACCACAGGTGCTGCTGCAGCAAGCACCACTACTGCTGCATCCTCAGGTGTTCCTTCTCCAACCCTTTTTCATGATGTTATGGTTAACGCCTTCTCTGATAGTACTCCTAGGATGCTTTTAGTGGAATTTTAAATTCAAAGATTAAAGATGGGAACTTTCTTGACCCCCTTTCAAAAGCAACCACAGCCAACCAATGGAAGTTTGACAAGAGATTTCTCGGGTCTTAGGCTCTTTCCTATTGAGATTCTTAACATCAACATTGCTGGCATTGGAAACTGCATGGACTCTTTCCATAACCAACCGAATCAATGCCAAAAGCCATGGCAAGGTTAGCAACATATATCCAACATATATGGATTTTCCTTTTTTTTTATGCTTTTCATTTTTGCCTGCAATCTTTCTTCACCGATCGCGTTGGCAGATATATGTCCTCTTACTCATTATATAAGCCACGGTCTGCGCAAGATTAGCATAGTTATAACTGTGGCTAAAACTATTCTGCTGGCAAGTTATAAGCCACGTCAGCGCTGTCTGATGACAAGTAGGCATTCCATTAGCCATGTAAGCCAAAAGGAGCCAAAAGGAGACAGTATTGTAACTGACACTAACATTGGAGACCTACTTAAGAACAGTAGGAAAGTATAAATACCTGTATTGGAAAAAAAAAAAAAGGAAATAAAAAATTGGATCAAATTAAAATTTTGGATAAACTATACACACCAAATACATAATAAATACGTGTTTGAAAAATTAAAATTCCCATGTACTAAACACTATCTTATGCGCGAAAGATCAATAGATCACTTACACATGTTATTAATCTGACACACCATGAAAGATCAAACAAGAAAAAAGAAACAGAGAAATTCTAAACTAAAGACTGGATTGGATAAAAGCAACAATAAATTCAGAAGCCTTGTCATGATTTAAAGATTCCAATTTCCTTTTTTCGCCACCAAAGCAATATTACAGCAAACAAGGATAAAATTTCATCCTAAAAAACCCCCAATTACAGATTTTAGAAACAATGGTTACCAGCGTTCTAAACAAAAGTGATTAGTTCTTTGAGGCTGATTGGAAGATAAAAACTGCGGCCAGAACACCGACCAACGCTGTTACTGCCAGGGCAACTGTAGGCAGTTGAGTGGTGAGTCCTAAGTTCTGCATAATGAATGTACAAGAATATAAGTATTCTTTTGCAACAACAGATTCAGCTAATAATTGTTCGTTGCTCCATTTGCATAGTTGCAAATCACTTTTGTTTTTTTTGGCCTGAGCATAGTTGCATATCACTTGAATGGGTGAGAAGGGGCATAGGGATAGGTAGAAGGGTATCAGAACTCCACAAAGAAATCAAAGAGTGACATTTACTTGGATTGATTTTACCTAGTTTATATGCATCAGAAAGAGCATATGAAACTATATGAATATCATAATGCACTTGAATTTGGTAACCACGCTATGTTCAAAAAGTTACCACCAGTGAGGTTATCAAAGGGAGGTAATAGCCGGCAGCTAATAATTCATTTAATGGAGCAAATAACAAGTTGTGCCACGGCTCATAAGATGGTGGATGCCAATCAAGTTTTTCAGGTTAAAATATGAATTGGATAGCCACACTTTGTGGTTTTTTTTTTTTTTAAATCTTTGATGAGTTAAAAAGGTTATTACACAGGTTGGCAAAAAAACAAAAAAACAAAAAAACAAGAATCTTCGGGCCTGTTTGAAACTGTTTTTGTTTTAATGTTTTCAAAACATATGTTTTTAAGAACAAATTTTTGAGAACAAAAAAATTAAAAAATCTGTTTGAATCATTATTTTGAAAAGTAATTGTTTTCTGTTTTTTACCTGATTCTATAGAACAAAAATTACAAAACACTTAAAAAATGTTCTGAGTTTTTTGTTTTTGAAAACAAAATTTTATTTTTTTGTTTTCCAAAACACTTCATTAAAAACACATTATCAAACAAGTTTTTTTGTTTTTTTGTTTTTGAAAACAAAAAAATTGTTTTATAGAATAATTTCAAACAGGCCCGAATTTTGGGAGGGGTAGTGAGGTTATAAGAGGTAGGCAACAGTCAAGAATCCATTCCATGGAGTAAATTAAAAGTAATGTCATGGCTCATAATATAGAGACAGCTAAGATGCATTGTTATTTTTCACCTGCTCATTTCTGCTGCGATCAAGCATAACCTTGGTCATGCCAGCAAATGGCAGTAACTCATTAAATACAGTATAATGTGTCATACCTCAAGGAAACCCTTCCCTGTAGCAATTTCAACACTGCAAAGCCAACCATGGCTAACCGACCTAGCCATACATCCAAACTGTTCCCTCCTTAGGTACTTTGCTCACATCTTATTGAAATAGGCATTGCTTTGCATGCAGGCTTCCTTGCATAACTTCTTTGAATCACTAGGGATGAAGGCAAACATCAGTATTAATTAGCTTACTAGCTAAGCAGTTGGCATGTTATTTCAACATTATTTTAGTGCCTTCCCACCCTCAACATAAAAAGGGAAGAAGCATCGTCAAATGCACAGCAATCTTTCAGATGGTATCTATTAGCACTAATATCTTTGTCCATTACTTTGGATCAGCTAACTCACAGTTTTATCTAAAAGCTTTGGATCACAAGATTGAAAACATTTTTTTCCCCTATAAAGAAAATACAAATTGTAGGAATTGATGTATAGTTGAATGCTAGAAGTATGCTGACTAGGATATGACCATAATGTTAGCTGTATAATGTTATAATTAGGGCAATAATTAGTAGAGTTTAATGACTTTGGCTTGTACTATTTACCTATAAATACAAGGTCTCAAGTGGATTAGCACTTACTGACTACATTTCCAACAAAGGGTTTTCTCTTTATCTCTATTTATACACACTACACATTTGCAATAGAATTTGACAATGCTGAAAACCATTTCTCTCTGTCTCTCAAAATTAAAGTCAAAGGGAAGGTACTTGAATGGGGGCACTGGACCTACTGCAACTCAAATTAAAGTGCAGGATCCCAAAAAAGTAGCGAAAGGAAGCTACATCCTATGTTAATCGCTATGCCACAAAATCCATGAACAATATTCTTCCAATTTGAAGTTCACATGGTGTAATACCCTCGTGGATATTACCTCAAGAAGATACTTTATTTCGATTTCAAACAAATTGACGCATTTGTTTTAGTCAGAATAAAATCTTCGAAAGAAATTACAATAAACCCAAAATTGCTAAGATAAATAAGCATCATTTTTCTAAATGCATGGGAAGTGGCATTAATTAAGGAGTAGCAAAGCAAGAATTCTTACGTAGAGGGGAACCAGAGGCAAAGAATGCTCCTCTTTGAGCGATATTAGATCGAAGAAGACGAGAAGATGAAGTGGATTTGGGTAAGCTGAAAACACTAACATCTGCAGAATAATTGATGAATTATAGTAAAATATGGAAATTTAGGACCAAGAATTAATCCCTCAGTATAAAGGGAGAAATGGAAATGGGTTACCCTTATAGAGACGGAGAGAGATGCAGAAGCTTGAGCAAGGGCCATGAAGGTTGCTATACTTTGTGAGTGAAGCGGAGCTGTGCGGCGGTGCCCAGCAATTCTGCCTTTATCTTTTGGTTTTGTGGGTATGGCGACACCGTGGGTAAACGCTCGAGACCAGTTGTCAATGCATTTCTTTATGCCCATCTTTTCTTTAGATTTTTTTTATTTTGGAATTGGACCATTCAGATTTTTTTTAATTTTAACTTTTTTATTTTAAAAAATACAGAAAAAACCTTTACAGACATAACACCTATATTTATTAACATATCTAATTGATATTATTTATGTCTTTTAAATCTAAATTGACCTTAAACATAAATATAATATTTTTTATTTTGATCATAAAAAAATGTAATTCTTCATTTCTCAATTTTAATTTTGATATTGTTACTAAATTGTTCAAAACATCTAACATTCTAATTTTTCATTTTTAAAATCTTGTACACTTCTTTTTGAAGTTGTTTTAATTTATCTAATTGATTATCTTTTATAGTCATATCTTCTTTTATAATTTCACCTAATTTAATTATAGTTAAAATTTCTTCTTTAGGTACAAGCCTACATTCATGGGTATTCATTATGAAAATAAATTCACATTCATTATCATCAAATGCATCTGAATCACTTCCAGTAACATTGGTGACCTCATATAAGATGGACTCATTATTAGAAATATCTTCATCGAAACAAATTTTTAATCCATTTGTATCCAATATTTTAATCATTTTCTTAGCATCATTTTTTTTTAGGACATTGTGGAATTATTTGCATAGGAGATAGAGAGGGAAGCTCAAGGATCTTCAAAGGCAATATTTTCTATTATTCACAAAGTTCGATGAATATTTTTTGAATATAAATTGTGAATAAAATACAAGTATTTATAAGAATTCTATTACCAAAAAGACAAAATTGGCACTATTATGCACTATTTTACACCATTCATGCACTATTCACTATTCAACGCTATTCACAAAAGAACAAATACAATAAAAGTTCGCTTACGTAACTTCCACTAAAGGCTTCTCGAAACTTATACAATTTTGGCTATTTTGTGTACAATTTTTCTATACTTTTTGACATGTTTTTAAGAAAGAAACTTCATACTTTACCGGCATTTTGTAAAGCTTCTTATCTCTTTTTGCATATTTTATGAGAATGAAAAACGTGTTACATTGGTTTATGCCACGTATTTGTCTTCGATTATCTATTGCGTGCAAATTGTATTTGTTGTTGCAAAATTTTGACAATACTTTTTTGTACAAATATCAATCTTCTAACATTCTTTCAAGATTTCTTCATGTTAAAGAATCTAGACTTATTAGGCTATCAAGTTGATATTCTCTAGCTATGACAATTGCAAGTTCTTCACTTATATCTATAATGTTTGCTTCAATAATCTTTTTTGCTGGTAATTCCAAATTTTGGAGATATACCAAATTATGAATAAATGTATTGACCTTATCCTTTTGTTCTAGCGTGGTATGATAATCATATTAAAGATATATAAAAAATATTCTTTTCTCATTAGTTAATTTAAAATTTGTGCCTCGTTATATTAGCTTGGCTTCTCTACTTAACCAAAGGAGTTTTTGGCTTGCAAATTCATCAAAAATCAATTTATTTAGAAGAAAATTAATATTTTCACATTGTTTGGATTCTTGTTGAGATAATCTATAAGAAAATTATTAGTTCCTTTAATATATTCAATATTAAACATATATTGATAGATAATATTGTACCATCGAATCCTTCTTGGATTTTTCTCATTTTTCTTATTTAAAAAAAATCTTTAACTGATTGGTTGTTAGTTCTAATAATAAATTCTTTAAAAGCTAAATAAATATGAAAATTTTTTATTTCATTTTTTATGACTAATAATTTCTTTTTCACAAATTATATAATTCATGTCATTTTGATTGAATTTTCTTGAATTATATCCACCGACTAATTCTCCAATATTAACTTTAGCTTTTTTATTTTTAAAAAATCCATTATGGCAGGTGCAATAGATGGTAGAGAACCTTTCATAAAATATAATGTTGATAATATTTCAATTTGGTTAGGAAATAATGAATTTATTATACCAAAAATATTATGTTTTCCTTTTATAGATGGAGGTTTTCTATTAAGAACAAACTTTCTAAAAAAAAATATTATCTATTAGAAATAAATCATAATCAGGCAAGTCTTATAAATATATGTTTAAAAATCTTAGTATCTCTAGTAAAAAATCATAGACATAAATATGATAGAAAATTTTATCTTGTTTCAAAAAATCCAAATAAGGGAAAAAAATATATGAACTAAAGAGTAAACATTGAATTTATCCATTATTACAATAAAATTTTAGTGACAACCCACTAAAATTATTTTCTAAGAATCCTAAATATTATGAATTAAAATTAAAAGATCTTAATAAAATAATTAAATTTAAACCAATAGTCTATACAAAATAAGATATAGACAAATTCAAAATTCAAATTCAAAAATTATTGAAAAAAGGATTAATTGTACCTATAACTAGTCCACAATCTAGTCCAGCATTTATGACAAGAAACCATACTAAAATAAAAAGAGGAAAAGCTAGAATGGTAATTAACTATGAAAAGTTAAACCAAAATCTAAAATTTGATGGATATTTTATTTTTTAAAAAAAGATATTTTAATCACCCAAACTAAATAAGCAAAAAATATTCAATAAATTTGATTATAAATCCAGATATTACCAAATCAAATTAACAGAAAAGTCAAAAACTTTGACCACCTTTAGTGTTCCATATGGATGCTACCAATAGACCGTTATGGCCTTTGGCTTAAGTACAGCTCCGCAAATATTTTAGTGACGGATAGATGGAATATTTAAATGTTTAAAAAAAAATTTTGTAATATATTTAGATGATATTTTAATTTTCTCCAATACAAAAGAAGATCATACAAAATACCTAAAAATGGTTTGTGATAAATTTGTAAAGACGAGCATCATACTCAATCTAGCAAAGATTGAAACAAAAAAAGATGAAATTGAGTATTTAGATTTAAGACTAACAAAGTCAAATATAAAAACTACAAGATCATATTATATCCCAAAAAAAAAAGTTTTTCAAATGAATTAATGGATAAAAAACAACAACAAAGTTTTCTTAAGAATACTTAATTATGAAAGAAATTTTATAAAAAAATATTTATAATAAAGAAAAACCTGTATTAGAGAAATTTAAAAAGAGTAAACTGTTTGAATGGAAAAATGAAGATACTAAAATAGTAAAAAAGATTAAAAAAAGTGAACTTAATAATTTATCAACAATTTATTTTTCTAAAAAAGGAGATAAATTAATTTTGGAAACGAACACCAATAACAAATATTGGAGTGTAGTATTAAACGTTAAATAACAAAAAATTAGTATGTGGATATAATTCAAGAAAATTCAATCAGAATGAAATGAATTATATAATTTGTGAAAAGGAATTATTAGCCATAAAAATAGAATAAAATGTTTTCATATTTATTTAGCTTCTAAAAAATTTATCATTAGAAATGACAACCAATCAGTTAGAGATTTTTTTTAAAATAAAAGAAATGAGGAAAATTCAAAAAGGATTAAATGGTACAATTTTATCTATCAATATATGTTTAATATTGAATATATTAAAAGAACTGATAATTTTCTTGTAAATTATCTTAACAGGAATCCAAACAATGGATAACAGGGGAAAAAAACCTCAAATAGAGGGACGGATTATAGTAAAGAATAATCCTAAAAAGGGAAAATTTTCACATTCTTATCAGTAAAATTTCAAAATATCTAGTGTAAATCCTACACTCGTACAGCAACAATTTTTTGTTCCATTAGCTGATCAATATTTGTCAAGTTCTATAAAACAACTTTAGAATTCATACACTCAATCTTGGGAAACCTATAATTCACAAAACTCCCAAGTTTCAAAAAATCTCTGCAACAAGCAAGAAAGCTCAAAATATCCTCTTAAACATCTGATGAAAAATAAATAATAGATTTTTACAATCCCAATTTACCATACCAAATCTATACTCATATCAATGGAATATGAAAAACCCATATTGAATGAAAGAAAGATTAGTTTAAGAAAAACCTAACAAATATTACTTCAAAACTTTTAAAAAAATATGAAAAAAAAACAGTTGAAAGAATTGATTTTGAAAAGTTTTTTTAAAAATGATTATGATGACATCAATTTTGATTATATTAAATCTATTATGAATTTAATTAATTTATTGGAAGAATAGGAAAACTTTATATTTAAAAAAATCAAAAGGATTTATCTTTTTGAAAAAGTAAAAAAGATTTTATCTACTAAGGTATATACTCTAATAATGAAATATATCAAAGTTTGACCAATTTGAAAGTTTAAGTGAAAAATTCAAATAGGATATTTCACAAATTATTCTTACAAAGTATGATTTGTTAAAATTGTATATTAACTATGATAGCTAGGACATCTTAGATATCAAGTGAGATATAGTTGGCAAAATTGAATTTCAAAATCAAGCTTGGGAACAACTAAAAAAATTTTCATATTTCATAAAAGCAATAATTTACTTTGTCACAAAAAATGATATATTTATAAAATATTATATTTTTCACATTACTAGTAATATTGGTGAAAGGGTTAAAGAAAACTTTTATCAGCCCTACCAAATTTGGGAACTAGATGAAGCCAAAGAAATGAATTTTCATTTTCATGAAAAATGTGAAAATATTATTTTTGTTCTAAATAAATTTTTATTTTGATGAATTTGCAAGCCACAACTTCCTTCGATTAAGCAAATAAGCTAAGCAAATATAGCAAGACATAGATTTCAAATTAACTTGTGGAAAAAAAATATTTTTTACATATCTTTCATGTGATTATCAGACCATATAAGAATAACAGAATGAGGTTAATACACTTATTCATAAATTGGTACATATCCAAAATTTGAAACTACCAATAGAAAGAATTATTGAAGCAAAAAATATAAATATGGGTGAAGAACATAAGTTGTCATGGTAGGAGAATATCAACCTAACAACCCAACAAGCCTAGGTTTTCTAACATGGAGAAATCTTAAAGAAATGGAAGAAGATTGACATTTGTACAAAAAAATACTGTTAAAATTTTACAACAGCAAATAAAATTTGTATATAACAAATAATAATCACAAGAAGACAGGTGTGTGGCATAAACTAATGTGACAGGTATTTTTCATTCTCATAAAGCATGCAGAATGAGATAGGAAGCCGTACAAAATGTAGATAAAAAAAGAATGGAGTTTCCTTTTGGAAAATAGCTCAAAAAGTACAAAAACAAATTGTAAACAAAAAGAGCCAAAATTGTATGGATTTTAAAAAACCTTTAGTGGAAGCTACATAAAAAAAAACATTTATTGAAGCAAAATCTAAAATTACCAACAAGAAGAATTATTGAAGCAAAAAGTATAGATATGAGTGAAGAACTTACAATTGTCATGGCAGAAAAACATCAACCTGATAGCCCAACAAGCCCAGCTTTTCTAACATGAAAGAATGCTAGAAGATTAACATTTATACAAAAAAGTATAATCAAAATTTTACCACAGCAAATAAAATTAGTACATAACAAATAATTATCACAAGAAGACAGATACATGACATAAACCAATATAACACATGTTTTTAATTCTTATAAATCATACAGAAGGAGATAAGAAGCCGTCAAAATGTAAATAAAGTATGAAGTTTCCTCTTGAAAAACATGTCAAAACGTATGAAAAAAATGTAAACAAAAGAGCCAAAATTGTATAAATTTTGAAAAGTCTTTAATGAAAGTTACGTAGGAAAACTTTTATTGGACCAAATTCTAGAATTACCAATAGAAAGAATTATTGAAGCAAAAAATATAGATATAAGTGAAGAACTAAAAGTTTTCATGGAGTAACCTAATAGCCCAACAAGTTTAGATTCTCTAAAATGGAAAAATCTTATAGAAATGTTTGAAGATTGACATTTGTATATAAAAAAAAGTACTATCAAAATTTTGCAACAGTAAATAAAATCTATACATAACAAATAATTATCACACGAAGACAGGTATGTGGCATAAACCAATGTAACACGTGCCTTTCATTTTCATAAAGCATGTAGAAAGAGATAAGAAGTCATACAAAATGTAGATAAAGTATGAAATTTCCTTTTGAAAAACATGTCAAAAAATACAAAAAAAAAAATTGTACACAAAAGTGCTAAAATTGTATAAATTTTAAAAAGCCTTTAGTGTAAGCTACATAGCCAAACATTTATTGAAGCAAAATTTAGAATTGTTAGCAAAAAGAATTATTGAAACATAAATGCATAGATATGAGTGAAGGACTTATGGTAGTCATGGTAGGATAACATTAACCTGATAGCCTAGCAAGCGTAAATTATCTAACATGGAGAAATCTTAAAAGAATGCTAGAAGATTGACATTTGTACAAAAAAATATTGTCAAAATTTTACAACAGTAAATAAAATTTGTACATAAGAGATAATTATCACAAGAACACAGACACGTGATATAAACCAACATAACACATGTTTTTCATTCTCATAAAGCATGCAAAAAGAGATAGGAAGTTGTACAAAATGTAAATAAAGTATGAAGTTTTCTTTTGAAAAACATGTCAAAAAGTACAAAAATTTGTACACAAAAGAGCCAAAATTATACAAACTTTGAAAAGCCTTTAGTGGAAGCTACGTAGAAAAAATTTTGTTAAAGCAAAATTTAGAATTACTAGTAGAAAGAATTATTGAAGCAAAAAACATAGATATAAGTGAAGAATTTACAGTTGTCATGGCTAGAAAACATCAACCTAACAACCTAGCAAGTATAGATTCTCTAACATAGGGAAATCTTGAAGGAATGCTAGAAAATTGACATTTGTACAAAAAAACATTGTCAAAGTTTTACAATAGCAAATAAAATCTATACATAATAGATAATTCTCACTTGAAGATAGATACGTGGCATAAACCAATGTAACACTTATTTCTCATTCTCATAAACTATGCAGAAAGGGATAAGAAGTCGTATAAAATGTAGATAAAATATGAAGTTTCCTTTTAGAAAACATGTTGAAAACTACAAAAAAAAATTATACACAGAAGAGTCAAAATTGTATAGATTTTGAAAAACCTTTAATGGAAGCCACGTAAAAAAACCTTTGTTGAAGCAAAATTTGGAATTACTACCAGAAAGAATTATTAAAGCAAAAGGCATAGATATAAGTGAAGAACATATAGTTGTTATGGTAGGATAACATAACCCTAACAACCCAACAAGCCTGAATTCTCTAACATTTAGAAATCTTGAAAAAATGCTTGAAGATTGACATTTGTACAAAAAAGTACTATCAAAATTTTGCAGCAGCAAATAAAATCTATACATAATTATAATATATCACAAGAAGATAAATATGTGGCATAAACCAATGTAACACATGTTTCTCAATCTCTTAAAGCATGCTAAAAAGGCTAAGAAGCTATATGAAATGTAGATAAAGTATGAAGTTTCCTGTTGGAAAACATGGCAAAAAGTACAAAAAAAAATTGTACACAAAAGAGTCAAAAATTTATAAATTTTGAAAAGCCTTTAATGGGAAGTTGCGTAGGAAAATTTTTATTGAAGCAAAATCTAGAATTACCAACAGAAAGAATTATTGAAGCAAAAGGATAGATATGAGTGAAGAATTTATAGTTGTCATGGCAAGAGAACATCAACCTGATAGCTGAACAAGTTTATATTCTCTAACATGGAGAAATCTTAAAGAAATGTTATAAGATTGACATTTGTACAAAAAAGTTATGTCATAATTTTGTAGCAACAAATAAATTTTATATAAAACAAATAATTATCACAAGATAGATACGTGGCATAAATCTATGTAACACATGTTTCTCATTCTCATAAAATATGTAAAGAGAGATGAAATGCCATACAAAATATAGATAAAGTATGAAATTTCCTTTTGAAATGTCAAAAAGTACAAAAATAATTATACACAAAAAGCCAAAATTTTATGAAGTTTCCTGTTGGAAAATATGCCAAAAAGTACCAAAAAAATAGTACGCAAAAGAGTCAAAATTTTATAGGTTTTGAAAAGCCTTTAATGGAAGTTGCGTAGGAAAATTTTTATTGAAGCAAAATCTAGAATTACCAACAGAAAGAATTATTGAAGCAAAAGGCATACATATGAGTGAAGAATTTATAGTTGTCATGGCAAGAGAACATCAACCTGATAGCCGAACAAGTTTATATTCTCTAACATGGAGAAATCTTAAAGAAATGTTATAAGATTGACATTTGTACAAAAAAGTTATGTCATAATTTTATAGCAACAAATAAATTTTATATTAAACAAATAATTATCACAAGATAGATACGTGGCATAAATTTATGTAACACATGTTTCTCATTCTCATAAAATATGTAAAGAGAGATGAAATGCCATACAAAATATAGATAAAGTATGAAATTTCCTTTTGAAATGTCAAAAAGTACAAAAATAATTATACACAAAAAGCCAAAATTTTATGAAGTTTCTTGTTGGAAAACATGCCAAAAAGTACAAAAAAAATTGTACACAAAAGAGTCAAAATTTTATAGATTTTGAAAAGCCTTTAATGGAAGTTGCGTAGGAAAATTTTTATTGAAGCAAAATCTAGAACTACCAACAGAAAGAATTATTGAAGCAAAAGGCATAGATATGAGTGAAGAATTTATAGTTGTCATGGCAAGAGAATATCAACTTGATAGCCGAACAAGTTTATATTCTCTAACATGGAGAAATCTTAAAGAAATGTTATAAGATTGACATTTGTACAAAAAAGTTATGTCATAATTTTGTAGCAACAAATAAATTTTATATAAAACAAATAATTATCACAAGATAGATACGTGGCATAAATCTATGTAACACATGTTTCTCATTCTCATAAAATATGTAAAGAGAGATGAAAAGCCATACAAAATATAGATTAAGTATGAAATTTCCTTTTGAAATGTCAAAAAGTACAAAAATAATTATACACAAAAGCCAAAATTTTATGAAGTTTCCTGTTGGAAAACAAGCCAAAAAGTACCAAAAAAAATTGTACACAAAAGAGTCAAAATTTTATAGATTTTGAAAAGCCTTTAATGGAAGTTGCATAGGAAAATTTTTATTAAAGCAAAATCTAGAATTACCAACAGAAAGAATTATTGAAGCAAAAGGCATACATATGAGTGAAGAATTTATAGTTGTCATGGCAAGAGAACATCAACTTGATAGCCGAACAAGTTTATATTCTCTAACATGGAGAAATCTTAAAGAAATGTTATAAGATTGATATTTGTACAAAAAAGTTATGTCATAGTTTTGTAGCAACAAATAAATTTTATATAAAACAAATAATTATCACAAGATAGATACGTGGCATAAATCTATGTAACACATGTTTCTCATTCTCATAAAATATGTAAAGAGAGATGAAAAGCCATACAAAATATAGATAAAGTATGAAATTTCCTTTTGAAATGTCAAAAAGTACAAAAATTATTATACACAAAAAGCCAAAATTTTATGAAGTTTCCTGTTGGAAAATATGCCAAAAAGTACAAAAAAAAAATAGTACGCAAAAGAGTCAAAATTTTATAGGTTTTGAAAAGCCTTTAATGGAAGTTGCGTAGGAAAATTTTTATTGAAGCAAAATCTAGAATTACCAACAGAAAGAATTATTGAAGCAAAAGGCATACATATGAGTGAAGAATTTATAGTTGTCATGGCAAGAGAACATCAACCTGATAGCCGAACAAGTTTATATTCTCTAACATGGAGAAATCTTAAAGAAATGTTATAAGATTGACATTTGTACAAAAAAGTTATGTCATAATTTTGTAGCAACAAATAAATTTTATATAAAACAAATAATTATCACAAGATAGATACGTGGCATAAATCTATGTAACACATGTTTCACATTCTCATAAAATATGTAAAGAGAGATGAAATGCCATACAAAATATAGATAAAGTATGAAATTTCCTTTTGAAATGTCAAAAAGTACAAAAATAATTATACACAAAAGCCAAAATTTTATAGATTTTGAAAAGCCTTATGTAAGCAAACTTTTTTTGAAGCAAAATTTGGAATTACCAAAAAAATTTTATTGAAACAAAAAGCATAGATATGAATGAAGAACTTACAGTTGTCATTGTAGGAAAATATCAACATGATAGCCCAACAAGCCTAACTTCTCTAACATGAAGAAATCTTGAATGAATGTTAAAAGATTGAAATTTGTACAAAAAAGTACTATCAAAATTTTGCAATAAGAAATAAAATTAGTACATAATAGATAATTATCACTAAAAGACAGATATATGGCATAAACCAATGTAACACATGTTTTTCATTCTCATAAAGCATGCCAAAGGAGATAAGAAGTCGTACAAAATATAGACAAAGTATCAAGTTTCCTTTTGAAGAACATGTCAAAAACTACCCCAAAAAAATATACACAAAAGAGCTAAAATTGTATAGATTTTGAAAAGTCTTTAGTGGAAGTTACATAGAAAAACTTTTATTGAACCAAAATTTGAAATTACTAACAGCAAGAATTATTGAAGCAAAAAGCATAAATATAATTGAAGAAATTAAAGTTATCATGACAAGAGAACATCAACTTGATAGCCCAACAAGTTTATATTTTTTAAATAGAGCATTATTGAAGAAATGCTAGAAGATTGACATTTGTAAAAAAAAAATACCATCAAAATTTTGTCGCAGCAAATGAAATCTATACATAATAGATAATTATCACAAGAAGACAGATACGTGGCATAAACCAATGTAATAGTGTTTTTTATTCTCATAAAACATACTAAAAGAGATAAGAAGCCTTACAAGTTGTTGATAAAGTATGAAGTTTCCCTTTGAAAAACATGTCAAAAAGTACAAAAAATTGTACATAAAAGAGCCAAAATTGTATATATTTTGGAAAGCCTTTAGCATAAGCTACATAGCCAAGCTTTTATTAAAGCAAAATCTAGAATTGCTAGTAGAAAGAATTATTGAAACAAAAAAGCATAAATATGGGTGAAGGACTTAAAGTTGTCATGGCAGGAAAATATCAACTTGATAGCCCAATAAGTTTAGATTTTCTAACATAGATAAATCTTGAAGAAATACTAGAAGATTAACATTTGTACAAAAAAATACTGACAAAGTTTTACAGCAATAAATAAAATGTGTGCATAATAGATAATTATCACCAAAAGATAAATATGTGGCATAAACTAACATAATACATGTTTTTCATTCTCATAAAGCATGCCAAAAGAGATAAGAAGCTATACAAAATGTAAATAAAGTATGAAGTTTCCCTTTAAAAAACATGTCAAAAAGTATGAAAAATTGTACACAAAAGAGCCAAAATTGTACAAACTTTGAAAAGCCTTTAATGGAAGCTACGTAGGAAAACTTTTATTGAAGCAAAATTTGGTATTACTAGTAGAAAGAATTATTGAAGCAAAAAGTATAGATATGAGTAAAGAACTTATAATTGCCATGGTAGGAAAACATCAACCTAACAGCCTAACAAGTTTAGATTCTCTAACATGGCGAAATCTTTAATGAATACTTGAAGATTGACATTCGTACAAAAAAGAATTGTCAAAATTTTGTAGTAACAAAGAAAATATATACATAATAGATAATTATCACAAGACAATAAATACATGACATAAACCAATGTAACACATATTTCTCATTCTCATAAAGCATGTAAAAAGGGATAAGAAGCCATACAAAATGTAGATAAAGTATGAAGTTTCCTTTTGGAAAATATGTCAAAAAGTATGAAAAATTTGTACACAAAAGAGCCAAAATTATATAAATTTTGAAAAGCCTTTAGTGGAAGCTATATAGAAAAACTTTTATTGAAGCAACACCTAAAATTACTAGCAAATAACATAGATATGAATGAAGAATTAATAGTTGTCTTGGCAGTAGACATTAACGTGATAACATAGCAAGCCTATATTCTCTAACATGGAGAAATCTTAAAGGAATGCTAGAAGATTAACATTTGTATAAAAAGTATTATCAAAATTTTGCAATAGCAAGTAAAATCTATACAAAATAGATAATTATCACAAGAAGATAGATATGTGGCATAAACACATTCCTCATTCTCATAAAGCATGTAGAGAGAGATGAGAAGCCATATAAAATGTAGATAAAGTATGAAATTTTCTTTTGGAAAATATGTCAAAAAGTACAAAAAAAATATACACAAAAGAGCCAAAATTATAAAGATTTTGAAAAGCCTTTAATGGAAGCTACATAAGCAAACTTTTATTTGAAGCAAAATCTGGAATTAGAAGCAAAAAGAATTATTGAAGCTAAAAGTATAGATATGAATAAAAAACTTATAATTGTCAGGATAGGAAAACATCAACCTAACAACTTAGTAAGCCTAAATTCTTTAACATGAAGAAATCTTAAATGAATGCTAGAAGATTGACATTTGTACAAAAATGTACTAATTAAAAAATGTACTATCAAAATTTTGCAGCAGTAAATAGAATCTATAGATAACATATAATTATCACAAGAGGATTGATACATGACATAAACCAATGTAACACATGTTCCTCATTCTCATAAAGCATGCAAAAAGTGGTAAAAAGCCATACAAAATCTTAATAAGGTATGAAGTCTCATTTTTAAAAAACATGTCAAAAAGTATGAAAAAATTGACACAAAAGAGCCAAAATTATATAGATTCTGAAAAGCCTTTAATGGAAGATACACAGGCAAACTTTTATTCAATATTTTTAAAATTAGATAAGTTATTGA
The DNA here is from genome assembly GCA_026724425.1 of Erythrophleum ivorense. Lineage (NCBI taxonomy): Eukaryota > Viridiplantae > Streptophyta > Magnoliopsida > Fabales > Fabaceae > Erythrophleum > Erythrophleum ivorense. The sequence continues at coordinate 3,561,681 of JAIUCV010000003.1, forward strand.
ACTGATAAGTCATTAATTCATAGTTTATTAGTTTGATCATGGTTGAATCGATAATAATTATATATATATATACATATATATATATTATAAAATTTTAGTACAATAAATAATAATAAAATTTAAAACATTTTATTATTAACTACATATAAAAATAAATCAAATATAATGTAATAATTAAACTCAATTGATTTTTTAATTTTAAAATTTGAACCTAAAATAATTTATTTATTAATAAATATAATCATCAAATATTAATTTGTTGAAACAATTATTAAAATAAAGATATTATAAAAATTAACTATTCAATATATTAACTTTTTATTATTACATCTAAAAAAAGTGTATAATAAAATTTAATTAATTATAGAAAGTTTGAATATAATGTAAAAAAATAGTTAATAAATGTTGAAATTAAATATTATAAATTTAAAAAATACACAATTATATTTATATATAGTATGCATAATCGAATCAAAAGAAATGAAGCAATGCAGTGGTTAAAGTGTAAAAACATTCTTTCGAGGGTATGGGTTTGACCCCACTAAAGGCTAATTTTATAGAAAAATGCCATTTGAATAGTTTATTTATAAAAAATTTGAATATATACACTAAAGATGCTTTGTAGGTTAGATGGCATTTGTGCATTTTGAAAACAATAGGAGGTACCAAATTCGAACCTTGTTGAATAGTGCTAATTTTGTCTTTTTACCAATAGGATTTCTATAAATACTTCATTTCATTCAAGATTTATATTTGAAAAGCACCCATTGAACTTTTTGATTCATTTAAAATATTACTTTTGAAGATCCTTAAACTTTCCTCTCTATCTCATATGTTAATTATTCTGTTGTACATAAGAGATGCGCCGCTTCGATAAGAATTGGTATTTAGAGTAGAATGTTGTAAAGTAATATTTTCAATTCTATTTGCATATATAGTTTGTAAGTTTCTACCAATCTTTTTACTCTCATTTACTATTTAAGTTATGTTCTTTATTCTTAGTAACTTATAATTTTATACGCCTGAATGATAGTATCCTCTATTATCAATTGTTATTATGCCATGTATTGGTCATTTGTGTGTTAGATTTAGAAGTAGAAATTAGTAACTCATGATGGTTTTAGGAATAACAAGTTTGTTTAAGATGGATCAGGTCATTTGCATAGGAAATGAATATTAAAAGAATGAGAAAAACTCTTATGAACATAACTTGTATATTGATAAAAGTTTTAAAAATAATCTATTTGCTATTATTATTGGTGTCAATACTATTATAGATATAACTATTAGTTAGTTTAAGAAATTAGATGAAAAAAATTACAAAGAATCATATAGAGGTACTTAGTCATGTAAATACTTTAGACAAAATGCTTCTTCAAACACCCTAATTAATGAAGATAAGTATATGTTATATTATAGTAATCAAATTTGTATGTTAAAAGAAAAATAAAAAATTCTAAAAAATAATATTGAGTTTGATTATGCAAAATCTTTAATAAAATATTGAAAAAACTAATATTTAAATATTAGTAATATTCAAAAAGAGAATTTAAGCCATGGGTCCAAGATGACCATTCATATTTCAAACTTGGGAGATAGACACGTGGCCTCTTGGACTATTTGTTTTAATAAATTACTTATATTTTCTTTAAATTTTACTAAAATTATATTACTTTTTTATTTAAAAAATATATAAAATTTTTAAAATAAAATCACTCTTGTATATATATTTTTAATAGAAAATATTTAAATTAAAATTTTTAAAACAAAATAAAATATATATGTTAAAAAAATGTGCAATTCGAACAAAAGAAATCTATACAAGTTAATATTTTTCTTTTCTTTCTTAGATTATGTTTCTAGTTCTCTGAATTTTAAAATTATATTTTAATTATCTTCGTTTTAATTGTAATACATTAATTTATTCTCGTTATGTGTAATGGGTATTATTTCACATAAATTTGTATTATATTATTTTATATTTTTTTGTAAATTTTTATTTATCACAAAAAAATAAAAAATATTATTTTAAAAACAAAAATTCACTCGAAGGTATTTTTATTATATATAAAAAATAATATTATCTTTTTAACAATGCCAGCAAATAATGCTAGTTAATAATGCTAAATTAAAACAATATGCCGTATAATTATATTTATTAAAAAATTTTCAGTTATTTGAAATATATTTAAAAAGATATGAGAATAAAATGAGGATAAAAATTAGTAGATATAAAATTAAGAATTTAGATAAAACTAAAATTTCTGCCAAATAGTTACGTGATAGCAATTGACAAAGTTATTAAATCTGTAGTTTTAATTAAAAGTAATATATATATATATATATATATGAATATCAAAATAACTTTATTTTATTGAAAATGTATGATTTGATATTTCTATTTCTAATGTTTCAATTACAATTTAATATTTAAACATTACATCAATTATGGATTAGACCATATAATTATTTTTATAAAATTATTCGCTAACAAATTTAATATAAAATTTTATTAAAAACAAAACATATTTTGAAGGACTTAAATATAACAAAGTTTAAAATTAAATCTTAAAGGGAGGACTTAAAATAATATGTATCTTTCATTAGTAAAATATAAATTTACCCTCTCCATTTCATCTTACCTACCGGTATCTAATCTGAGACAGATAGAGCGCCTCCCAAGAGTGCAAACACAGTTCTCCGATAATTAAGAGACAAATTCAAAGAGAAAGACTTGCATTTTCTCTTTATCACTCTTGAAAAATAATGATTTAGTTTTTTTGAATTTATTTGTTTATAAGATAAAATTTTTTATTTAATCTTTCCAATATTTTTTCAATCAAAATAATTTTTGAAAAAAATTACAAATACTTTTTAAAAGAATCATTTTTATTAACAAAATATTTGGACCACTAAATCAAAAAGATTTATTTTTAGAGAATCAAATAAAAAATAATATTTTAAAATTTAAATTAAAAAATTATTTTTGGATGAACAAATTAAGAAAATAATTTTCATGAACTAAAATTATTAAATTATTTTCCTTTTTTGGGTCATGAGATAAACCTATAATTATTTTGCTGAGTTAGTTACCAGTTAGCCAAAGGGCACCCTTTCCTTCATCTTCTTTGTAGCGCTTTGCTGTATGCTTGTACTTGAGAGGACATGGCTACCTCTCCAATTAGGACTAACTTGCCCCCATCCCAACATTTGTGGAGCCGAGCATTTCACTCTCCATTTCATGGCCTTCGCACCCTCCAATCTTCTCTATCGTTATCATTTCCTTCCTTCTTTAGCCCTTCTTCTTGTTGTAGAATTAGGGGTCTCAGTTTGCTCGGAAATCGTGTATTGGCACGCGCAGAAGACAAGGACAGAGGTTCTACTTCTTCGTTTCAGCCGCAACAAGCTGAGCAAAGTCCCGAGAAACAGTTTCAGGTTTCTCTTCTCCATAACCCCTTCAATGGTTTTGCTAGTTTCTGAATTCAGTAATCAGTGAAAGATTTCAAATTTACCGTAATACTGGAAAATGGATTAAAATTCAAATTGTTGTTTAGTTAAAAGGAGTTTACTTCACCACTGCAATGTTCAATGGGTTGATGTTTCTCTCTCTCTCTCTCTTTTTTTCCCCTTGTGGGACTAGAGTACACCTTTAGTCGTTCTAATTTTAATTTTAATTGAGTCAATGTTCTCTTTCAGTGTGTAGAAATAATGCATTTAAGTTCTTTGATCTTACTTCTGTCCTGGTGGTGACGAAAAATGATGTTAGTACAATAGAACCACATTCATGGATGGGATTTAGTCCACATGGATTAGTTAGATGACAAGTAACCAAATGAGATCATGTGGATAAAACATGATTTCACTTAATTGCTTGTCATCCAGTGGATTCACATAGCCCAAATCACGTTTAGCTAACCAAGCGAACTGAAACATCATGATGGCATTTGGGGGGTGGCGACTGTGGTAAGATCAATGTGGTTCAGCCAGTATAGAAAATTTGCACATTGGTGGCGTTTGAAATTCCAGCATCTGCTTCTTAGATGCTAATGTTTACACTCCACTTTGAGGTTGTCATCAGGACTTGATGTCAGAATCTGGAACATGTGATCCCCTGTGTTCAGTTGATGAAACCAGCTCGAAAGATTTTGAAGAAACTTACAAGCCCAAGACTGATTTTCTGAAAGCTCTTGCTATATTTGCAGCAGCTGCAACTGGAGCATTGGCAATTAACCAGTCTTGGGTAGCTGCTAATCAGGTCCATCAATGTCGTCGTCATCTGTATGTTTCATTGTAAAGTGCATGCATTTGAAATTTTCTGATTATGCTCTATTCTTACTTCTTTTAGTTTTACATGACCTCAAAACACAGGATCTTGCTATGGTATTGCTGTTTGGAATAGGATATGCAGGCATTATATTTGAAGAATCTCTAGCCTTCAATAAAAGTGGAATAGGATTGTTGATGGCTGTAAGCTTATGGTTGATACGGAGTGTTGGGGTAATGCCCATATTTTATGTTGAGAAATCAGTGAATTCTTGATTAGTCAGGAGCTGCATATGCGCCTTGTCCTGCTTTTGAGATTTATATTGCACTTTCAAGGTTTTGTCTGACAGTGCATAGGACACAGACAGAGTGACATGTACTCGATGCATCTATTCCCATATGTGTATGTGTAAAATTTTCTTTTCATCAACATGATGATAGTTCATCAATTGATCTATAACAGGTTTTTGTTGCCTAACTTGCCTTTGATTATGTCCTCACCAGTCCTTCTCTTCTCTCATTGACATTCATCATGCCTCTTTGCCGCCCAAGTGATATGTATACATTTATAATTCAGTCCATGTCTGTACTTTCCTGGGTTGTTTGTAGGCTCCTTCAACTGATATGGCTGTTTCAGAGTTAACGCGTGCATCTGCAGAAGTTAGTGAAGTAGTGTTTTTCTTGCTTGGTGCAATGACCATTGTTGAGATAGTTGATGCTCATCAAGGATTTAAGTTGGTTACTGACAATATAACAACTCGAAAGCCACGCATTCTTCTTTGGGTGGTAAGTGCTCTATTCTGCATCATTGTCCTCACTTGAAAATACCTTTCTAGCATCTATTTTGTTTTTCCCCATTTATTTGACTGAATTGGTTAAAATCTTACATGCTATATTGGCCGTGATTGGATGATATATGCAAGCTCTCCTCTATGCAGAGTGAAGCAGTTACTAACTTACCATCTAGGCTAATGCAACACATCTTTCAATGTTTGATACTCATAATTTTTATATTTTTAAGGAATAAAAGAAATTATTAATAGAAGAATGGGCAGAAGTACGAGCATACTATTCCCGAGTCCCTACCCCTTACATGTGATGTTGCTTTGCAAATATGTTATGTGAGACCACATAAACTATCTGTCTGTGATAGAAATGACTGATATATCTGTTTCAGTTGCTATGAGGATATTTTCCTTGGAATGAACGTTTCATTAATTGTTTTATTCATTTTTTTTCTTGGCCAAATCACTTGTTTTATTCTAAATCCTTTGCAGTTTGCATCAGTGAATTTTTTAAAAATACACATCTAAATAAATGGTATTTTAAAAATTAGTGTTATATTTGCAGATTGGGTTTGTCACGTTTTTCCTCAGTTCAATACTAGACAACCTGACATGTACAATAGTCATGCTTTCTCTGTTGCGGAATCTAGTACCTCCATCAGAGTATCGGAAGTATGTGTCTCTCCTCTGACAATAGTGCAATTCTAATCTTATGTTGTAAATTTTCAGCATAATGTTCTTCTGCACATCAAAGGACTAAATGTGGGCAGCTTTTCTAAAATGCCACAACTTGAGTGAGTGGTGATGTTCGTGCATTATTCTAGTTTTTGGTCATTAAATTCTCATAAAGAATCTTAGTATAGACACTTGAGGGATCTTGAAAAAATTTCCTTGAAGAAGGGATATATCTATATCTGTTTCTGCTAGCGCTTTATATTTATAAGATGATATAAAATTGGTGTAAGCTCTTGAAGCTTTAATCTGCAATCTGCATTAATGATGTTTCTTGATACTTTTGTTGACGGGCATATACAGTCAGACGGTAAATCTTCTAAACTTGCATTCTATAATATTCTCTGCTTATTATGAGGTTTAACAATTGTATCTCTTCATTGTTAAGTTGTCCTCTGATTTCTGTCTGGAGTTCAAATATATAATAGCTAAACTCTAAGGCTAGTATAAACGCCTGGATATTTCCTCTCACATTGTCATTGTTGCATCCCAATAGCAAGAGTAGTACTGAATAAAGAGTGGGGGAGTGAGTCCCTCAAATTTGGCTTATTTTATTTTCATTCTTAACACACCTGAGCTTCAATCTTGTAAGTTTCTTTCAGAAACATGCTCTTATATAAGGAGGTCTCCAATGAGTTTGCTTATATCACTTTTGTCAAAAGCTCCTGTGTATATTTGGACATCCTAAAGAGCTACTGATTTGGATTTGTTGACAGGATTCTTGGAGCTGTTGTTGTTATAGCTGCAAATGCTGGTGGTGCATGGACTCCTATTGGCGATGTTACCACTACTATGCTGTGGATACATGGTCATATATCCACTTTGCCAACAATGAAGGTTTTCTCCTGGCAAATTGGTCCTATGTTATATGTTTGTTTGGACCATGGTACCATTTGACCTGAAACATTAACAATACTGGTAAATAAAATTTAGCAGTTGTGACATTTTGAGAGATTCTTCTGAGCCTGTGGTGTCGATAAGTAAAGTATATGATGTGTTGCTCCAAATGTAGATTCCCTAAGTCAGACTCTTCTCTTACTGCTTATTGATAGCACGACACAGATTTGGCTCAGTGCATATGTCATGTACCTTGTATAAATTACTGACTCTTGAAAGTGTTTGCAAGTATATTCATGATTGCATTTCCTTGGCTTACAGGGATTGTTTGTACCTTCAGCTATTTCTCTAGCCGTCCCTCTGGCTCTTTTGTCCCTGACTAGGTACTTCCACTGCAAAAAGTAATCAAGAAAATATGATTTGAATGGTAAGAATTATCTTAGCAAATTACGATTTAGATGACCCTGGTCTTCTTCTGTTCAGTGAAGTTAATGGGAAAGGACAGGATTCTCCCAATGTCTTGGCATCTGAACAGATGGCTCCTCGAGGACAGCTTGTTGTCTCGGTGGGTGTAGGAGCTTTGCTTTTCGTGCCAGTGTTCAAAGCCTTCACAGGTTTACCTCCTTACATGGGGATGTTGCTTGGGCTTGGTGTGCTTTGGATCCTCACTGATGCTATTCACTATGGTGAATCTGAAAGACAGAAGCTAAAAGTACCACAAGCCTTATCAAGGATAGACACTCAAGGAGCACTATTCTTCCTCGGAATTCTATTATCTGTTAGCAGGTGACTTAGGAAACATAACAATGTTCATGCTGTGTAATAAACTTCAGATAATAATTGTGGATTCATCGAATTAAATCTTAAAGAAAACATGATCAAGAATTACACCAGAGTTCCTTTGGGGAAGTGGTAGTCTTGTGTAAATTGTGCTTGCGTATTCTTCCCATGTGAAATACACTCTTTACATAGCTCTTTAAATTTCCCTCTCACTCACTTTAACTTGCTGTATTGAATCAATCTTAACGGTACTGTTCTTTAGCCTGGAGGCAGCAGGGATTCTTAGGGAAATAGCAAATTACCTCGATGCTCATATTCCAAATGTTGAATTGATAGCAAGTGCTGTTGGAGTCATATCAGCTGTAATAGACAACGTTCCATTAGTTGCAGCAACAATGGGAATGTATGATCTCTCCTCTTTCCCTCAGGATTCTGAGTTTTGGCAGTTGATTGCATTTTGTGCCGGTACTGGTGGATCCACGTTAGTTATCGGCTCAGCTGCAGGAGTTGCATTGATGGGGATGGAAAAGGTGGACTTCTTTTGGTACCTACGGAAGGTATGGGCCACTTTACAGATACTATCCTTACCTATTGAAATGTCTTTGGATAGATTTTTTGGTATGCCCAGTCTGACAAAAATAAACAGACCAGGTAATGCAGTACAAAAAGATACATTTATTATTTATTTTATAAGGTAATAATGTAATTATTATTTGGGAATTAGGACTTGTAATTTGGTCAATTGGAGTAAGTTATGATTTAATTAGGGATTTGAAGAAAGCCTTTTGAACTTAGGGTTTCTTTTAACATTTTGAGCCTAGAGCCTTGTTAAGCCATCTTCTACCTATATATAAGCAGTTAGTCAGTGTTCATCATTACCTTCTTCATTGATAATAATAAATCTGATATATGACGATTATTTTGTTTCTTTTTTCCCTTTTTCGTGCTGCATCACCAAGTCAATCATAAGTGGACATGCATGTCAAGTATGGATTATTTACATTTCTATTCATGATTGGTTTGGTCTGCATTTCTTTGATAGGCTAGGTCTATCCCAGAATTTTTCATGTTTTTGTATTTTGTAACATAAGCTTTCATGTCCTCTGCAGGTTAGTGGCTTTGCTTTGGCAGGTTATGCTGCTGGTTTTGCTGCATATCTAGCACTTAATAACCTCCACATCTCCTTACCCACAACTCTGGCTGAGATTCCTTTTCTTTCTGGTTCATAGATCAGCAGTTCAAACTTCACTGGCATTCCAAATCAACTTGATGATGCAGTGGATGCTGAATGAAGATTTTGGGTGACAGGAATATGGTTTGTACAATTCATGGAAGGTTTTCTGGGAGTCTCGAAATATTCCTGGATTTGATAAATTGTAAATGCTAAAAGGTTTCCTAAAATTTTTAAATTACAAGCACTTAAAGTAAAAGATGTAATTCTAGAAATTACATATTGACATTTAGGTTTATTACGTGAAACGAACGATAATGAGATTAGATCACTTTGGTCTGAAAGAAAATGATTGCATTTATGCATAGAATCTCTCGCTTTATTTTGATGCTTCCAGCCAACAATCCCAATTTGGATACACTGAATTTCCAAGATGAGTATAAGCATCCAATTTTTTCACATGATTAATATGTTTTCTAGTTTGCACGATTATAAAACTTCCATATGAACTTATCCGAAGACGCACTCCAAATGTTGTATGCATAGAAGTTTTCTACAATTTATCCTAACTATTATGGTATGTTTGGTATTATATGATATAACATTGCAACGCTAATTAAAATAATTCTTTCAGAATTATATCTCATCTATTTGATTCGTTTTTTTTCATTCTCTGTTCCTTTACATATTTAATATTACATCAAACTAAATATATCCTTAATCTACAATTTTACTTACACATATATTTCACATTAATTTATATAACATTTAAGAGAGCGTGTATGTGCATGTGAGATTTACTAACATATGAACTTACCCACCAATCTAAGGTCATGGAATCTAATTGGATTTTGTCTCTCAGAAGTTACAGTTACAGCCCTTATTTGTTTTTGGAAGGGTGAGATTTATGCCTTGTACCGAAAGTCGAAACCAATTGCAAGGTATTAATAGACATGAATTTTATATCAAAACTACGAGATACTGATGTAAAATGTATACATCCTTTGAACTCTTCCATCTCCCGATTGTATCATTTTCTTTTTCTGAACGTCTGTTACCCAGAAACAAGCAGTGCTGCCTGATGATGATAATGGAATTTATCCCCTTTCATTACTCTAATTAACAATTTCATGATTTTTACAAGCCACTTTATGTATTAATGTGAGCTCAAAATGGCGAAGCATTCTCCACTAGACAGGAAAATCTATGTAACATGATCGTCTACAAAAATACAACAAATGGCAAACTCGAACGAGCAACAACTCGACTAAACAACTATTTGTTGTTATGATGAGACACCGAACCACAATATAAATTGCAAAAGCTGGATTATTCTTTCGCCACCCCACTAAAACTACAACTCTCAATCATTCAACAAACCGGGCACATCAAGCAGCCATTCCCAATCGAAATTAAAAGAGGAACCCCCAAAAAGGAAAAAAAAAAGAGTGGAAAATTAATCTCTTACAACTTCAGGAAAACGAACTCCTCAATGGCAGGAATTTCCCCAATGTTCTTCAAAGTTTCTGTGCTAGGTTGTTCATCCACTCCAATTGCCATTACAGCCTGCTTACGAGGAGCAATCCTTCCTACGCTCATGAAACTGACGTTTACATTCTCCTCTCCCAAAACGCTCCCAACCTTTCCAATCATACCCGGTTGATCCACCTGCCTGCAAAGTATAATGCTGCCTTCCAAGCTCACATCAACATCAAAAGATCCAACCTGTGTAAGATGGGGGACACCATCTTTCACCCGACCTTCAAGCTTAATCTCCCCAGATTCCGAAATTGCACTGGCAAATCTGGATTCCACATCAGCAATCTGGACCTGGATGAATTCAAGTGGACTCTCAGGTGAACCATCAAGAATAATTCTCTCTTCAGTTATCCTAAGTCCTCTTTGCTTGGCAGTGAAATCAGCATTCACCAAATTCACAAAAACGCTGGATATTGGCTCAATAAGACCCTTGGTTATCATGGCACGGAGAAGCCGAGTGTCAAGGTCGTCGGGAGCTCTAGCAGAAGCATAAGTCACTTTCACTGATTTTACACCACTGCCTCCTGCTACCAATTGGACAGCCAGTCTCCCCAGTTTCTCAGCAAGGTCAACAAATGGTTTCAACTCTGTTATCACCTGCAGTTAGGAAAGGAGAAATAGCAGTTAACCCGTTGTAACCCTAACTTTGCAACAAAGTTGAGCCAATGCTGTAAACCACCTTCCATCCAGGAGTCACGTGATATTATGAGTGTCTCAGACTAGGTTGTTGACGCTAAAAGTGGATAATTTTATCAACTCCAAAACTTCAAATAGAACTAGTTAAAATCAAGTAATGAAACTGATAGGTAAGCTCCCTGTATTCCCAATTACTCTTGGCAGAGTTCTCAAAACGAACTTTTCAAAGCGAGTAATTAATTCCATTTGAGCAAGTAAGAGTTAAAACTTAGAAAATATTAAGGGAAAAAATATGTTCCATATTTATTTACAGATTTTGATCCTAGTTATATACTAAGATTAAGGATTTACAACCAGGAAAATCTCAGGCCATACAGTCAGCTTTTACGAAATCAGTTTTTTCCAATGCAAATGCTGTCAAGAGAAAGAATGAGGGAGAGGGACAGCGGCAACAATTCAACATTTAAAGTTGTTCGTCTAGAAAAGGATAAATTTCAATTAGTACCTCAGCAGGAACCATTGGTGCATTGACTGCAGTAGCAGCAAGCTCCCCTTTCAACGCCCCTACAACAGCTTCTGCTATTTCAATAGCCACACCTTCCTGCACAAAAGTTTTAAAGGTTATAAAACAAGAAAAAATCGAAGAAAAGGTGGTGCTCATAACCAATTGCTCAACATACCTGAGCTTCCATGGTACTAGCACCGAGATGAGGTGTTGCAGTAACTCTCTCATGCAGAATCAATTTGCTGTCTTTTGGGGGTGGCTCCTCTGTGAAAACATCAAGTGCTGCCTGAAACAGAAAGACACGATTAATTAGTTTCCTTCACAATAACTGTTGGTGCTTCCAAAAAAGGAGATGCCAAAAACCTGAGCTACAATGCCGGTATCTAGTGCCCTAACAAGAGCCTCCTCATCAATAACTCCTCCACGAGCGACATTGACTATCATAACTCCTTTCTTCATCTTAGCGAAAGTCTCATCATTGAGAATCTTTGATGTAGCAGGAGTAAGGGGCATATGCAAAGAGATAAAATCTGCAGTAGCAATGGCTTCATCAAAGCTCACTAGTTCCACACCAACTGCCCGAGCACGGTCTGCTGGAGCATATGGGTCATGCGCAATGACATGCATACCAAGTCCCTTGGCACGTCGAGCAACTTCAGAACCAACCTTCCCAAATCCCATCACAGCAAGTGTTTTCCCAACCAGGGATACTCCGACATACTTATTTCGTTGCCATTTCCCTGGATCAACCATGACACGGGTATATCAAGCAGGCTGGAGCTGGACTTTATTAACTAACGCAACTGGCATGAGAGCGAGTCGGAAACAGAGTACACTATGATTTTGCATAAAAGGTTATAAGAAAGACAATAGTCACAACCTCAAAACTAGAGTTTTCTTTGGCGTACAAAACTACTTTTACTTGCAAGAGATACACTCACTTTAGTTCATTAATATATTAAAAAAATCTATCAGAAGAATCTACGATAACTTTATCCTATACATGAAAAGCAGATCTCATCAAAACTGCAAAAGTACGTAAAGAATCATTCATACAGGAATGTTGATTCCATGAAATTTTCGCCTTCTAAAGGGAAATATTTTACTAAGGGTTAGCTTCGACAAACTTTTCTCCCCTCATTCCCAAGCACTTCAATACACGTGCACAATACAAGTTTATGAAAAGACTTCAATGTTCGTAGAGCACTCGAATTCATTTAAAGCACCAAATGAAGCATACTTAATCATGAGATCATAATCACATCCAATAGACACAAGGCTTTCGATAAAATGCTCGAAAAAAGCAACAAACCCCAAAATGGAACTCACACTTCCAACATTCAGTTTACTGACCAGCTTTCACGGACGCATCAGCTTGAGCAACGTTCCTAGCCATGGCGGCCAAAAGCGCGATCCCGTGCTCAGCGGCGGCCACTGTGTTGGCCGTGGGTGCATTCACCACCAAGCATCCATGCTCGGTAGCCGCAGCCAGATCCACATTGTCGATTCCAACGCCGGCTCTCCCAACCACCTTGAGCCTTCCACCGGACGACTCGAATACCTCGCGGGTGACCTTGGTTCCACTACGCACAATCAACGCATCGCAGAGCGAGATCTTGGTGCAGAGCTCCTCGGGGCTCAGATTGTAGGAGCAATCAACATTGGCGAAGTCATTTAACAGCTTGAGCCCGGCTTCACCGAGCTTCTCGGATACGAGGATGGTGGGCTTGGCATCCAGACCCGCCGAGACCACCACAACGAGACGCCGCGCGGGTCGGGTCCGGAGCTGCCGGAGAGAAACAGAGAAGGATGAAGATAAAGGGAGTTTGGAAGAGAGAGAGAACGATGGGTTCCTGAGGGATTGGGTTCGAAGGGTTTGGGAAGCAGAGGCTGCCATTGATGCTCGAGTTGGGAAGTCGGGTTTTGTTTTCGGCAAGTTGCGCCAGATGACGTGGAAGAGTGAGAGGGAAGTGGGGGTTTTATAGTGAGGAGATTGAGTTCCACGCGCTGATCAGCAGGATTTGCAGAGTTTTACCAGCAACCTGCAAAATTCCTGATTCTGAGTGCTCCTTGTTTACACCCACCAAACCTGAAACAGTTACAAATCACAAAAATTCAGAGACAGTGACAATCAATTGTATTTCATATTTTCATTTTACTGCTGCTTATACCAAAATGTGAAAATCATCAATCAACCAATCTCTACATATAAAAACCGTGGTATTTTATTGTTTGTTTTTACTATTTATATATTATTTATAATGTTCTTGTAATATACTGATTATTTATATTATTTTTTTGTAAGGTTCATTATCTTTTATCTTTTTCTGTGAGACTTACAATAAAAAAAAAAATTAGAATCTCCTTACACCCGACAGAGGGTTCGCTAGTACTCTTTATATATAAAGATTTGTAATTTTTTATTTATTTTCACTATTTATATACTGTTCTAATATTTTTTATATATAAAAACTCATGCTTGTAATCTTTAAAATATATTCATTGTTTCCCTATTTTAATTCGAAGTTATAAAGAGGAATCCATTTTCTTAAAAATGACGCAGTTAACATAATTTGGATAGCAACTGGGAGATACTTAATGGAAGTATTAAATTACAACGACTCTTATATTTTTAAGAATTAATTTGTGCACTGCTAAAAATTCAAAAATTAATGCTAAGTGGGTATGTAAATTTGAGGGCTAGATAGCTAGTTTACTCTGTACTCTATCCTTTTCAGTTTTAATTTAATTATAATTTTATTATACTAATTGTAAAATATAACAAAATACTTCCTTGCTCTTTGAGAAAAAAATTCCCACATTAAATGACACTAAAATAGTGTGTTTTGTGTTTTTATTTTTCAACTAATAAAAAGATACCTTATTACATTTTCAAATTAAATATATTAAAATTATAATTAGGTGTTAGTTTAAGAAAATAAAATGTATTTTTTAATTAAATTATCACTTTACAATTTGCATATAACTCCAACAAAACTTAAGTACAGTTTTTAAATGTTAGATGTAAGCATGTCAATTGAAAATTTTTTGACACAGCACTATGTAATAGAGTCAAGGAAAGTCCATCAATATTATATTTTTATTATAAATTTTAATAACTAACACTTCAAAAAATTATCTAAATCTTATTCTACTAGATCAGTGTCTTTAAGACTTTAACTATTAAGTACGGCTGATTAGTATATTTATGATAAGATTTTATTATTAGTGTTGGGACTTGGGAGTATGTAATACCGTTTTAATGATTGTTGGTCCTCAAAGTGTGTGAAAAATCTTTTTATTTCTTCATCAAGTTGGAAAGTATTAATAAACTTTTACAATATTTATTTATTTTTTGTATCAGCATATTTGTTTACAAAAATAAAAATAATTGAAGGATTGTGGACTTAACCTATTTCACTTGTTATTTTTTTACCCTCAAATTGATAAATTACACCCCATATAAAAAACAAGCATTTATGTGTTATGAATATTCTATTGGAACTTACAGTATAGTTGCGTTCAGATCTAGTGCACAACGAATTGATGATCATGTTGTGTATATCATATTTGGACCACACAAGTTAAATTTAATATTAATTATTATTTTTAAATTAACAGTTAAACAATTATTTTTATTTTATGTTTTGTAGTTCTTAATATTAAAAAATTAAAAAACCAAATATATATATATATATATAATTTGAAGTGTTCAAATTTGATTTGAACCGCATAAGAACCGTGAAGCACCGTGCTTATCATTGGTATAGTTGCATTGATATTGATTAATATGGGACCCATGGGAAAAAATTAAATACCACGATCATATAATTAAAAACAAAAAATAAGAACCAGCTATTGCAACTAATTTAATTAGTTTTGTCATTAAGCACTATCTTTCACTAAGCTGGATGACCCCAGACTAAGCAAACCTGTGTGACGTGCTAATTCCAACGGAAAATCCTAGATGTGACATAATGAGAATATATACACATTTATACGAGATTTAACTTAAATAAAATCTAAGAATGTTTTTAATATTAATAACTATAGAAAGAAATATATACACACACAATAGTCTAACTCTAAAACATGGAATGAAAATTATTGATATACATTTGGTTAAAATATGCAAAATTTTTAAGAATTTTAAATTATATGTAGGTAATCTTTTTTATCTTTGAAATTTGATAATAAAATCTCTTAAATTTAAAATTTTATGTGAGAAATTTTCTAATATTAGTGAGTTCTTTATTTTACTAGCCAAAGTTTGATATTTGGCTGGGTTATTCACATATAACTTAAATTTTAAAGAATTATTAGTACAAAAAATAAAATTAAAAAATTTATTTAATAAAAAATATTATCTTTTATTAATAAATTCATTAATGACAGTTATTATCTTCATAATATTAAATATTTGAGAAGATTTAGTATCAAATATTAAAAAATTAAAAAAATTATCTATACATAATTTATAATTTAAAAAGATTCTGACATATTTTCATGTCACTATTTTTTAACTTTACTTACTATTTCCTCTTGGATATATTATTCCTAAGGATCTTTCATATGAATCCAAGTAATCTTATCTTCTTACTTTAATATTGAACCAGATTGAGACACCCTCAATATTAATCATAAAAAAAAAGAATTTTCTTTAAAGTCTCGTTTATCGACCCATGATTTGTGAGGAAAAAGAAATATGCAAGATATGTGTTTTTTTTTTTTAACTTTCTTGTGGGTAATGGAGGGTTGGTGGAGGCTTTTGTTTAGGCCCATGGGTTGGTGGAGATGAGTGCAGGAGAAGTACGTGACGCTCTCCTTGCCGCGTGAAAATCGCAAGATTACTCCATATTCATACGGATTCAGATCCTCTCCATTATTATTCTCTCAATTCTCTCTCCAGTAAAATCTGAACCATTCAAAACTAAATCTGGATGGTTTAATTTTTTTTTTCATTTTTCTATGTTAAAAAATTATTTTTTAAAAAACTTACAGTTAAAAAATTATTTTTATTTTGTATTTTGTATCTTCTAAAAAAAATTCTATTTTCAAAACTTAAAAAAAAAAATGAATCTGGACCATCCAGATTGATCTAGGCGGTCCAGATTTCCCACTGCAGAGGCCATGGGAGAGGCCATTGCAGGGAATCCAATTCCTATCCATACTGTGCAGCAGAGTCTATTTTATATATATATATATATATATATATATGTGTGTGTGTGTGTGTGTGTGTAAGTTGATTCCCTCAATATTACACACTACTATAGATTTTTGTAACTAATATATCCATAAGTCTCATCTTTTCTTTTTCAAATCTTCTGTTTTTGACATTTTTTAAATTTAAATTAAATGTGACTCTATATAGTTAATATACTTTTTTTTTTTCATGCAATTGCAAGAGACTCATATCTAATTTTATTTAAAAAAAAAGATTATAATAAACAACTCTTTCTATTTGAAAGTTAAGTTTATCTGATTAGAGCAATATGGTAAAGAAATTAGATCCCAATCTATCACTCATTTGGTATTAAAAAATTTTAATATTTATTATATTATTATAAATATTATTCAACAGTTGTATTTATTATTATTATTATTTAAAATAAAAATGCAAGTTATTTTTCATCTTTTACAATCACTTTTTACATTTAATTTCTTTTCCATGTATAATATATGGATATCTAGTGTGCTCGAAATGGGATCCAAAAACACATACACATTTTGAGCTGGTGAAGTTTTTTTTACAAAAATAAAAGACCTGATGCTATACAAACATGTTATAAAATAAAATTTTAATATTACCTATAACAGTTGTAGAAAACTCATATTTAATATCAGTAAATAAACATATAATTATTTGATAGAAGTAGAGAATGATTAAAAACTTTACTCATTGATTTTTTAGAATGAAAGTTTGTCACCTTTTTTGTTGCTGAAACAATTCTCTCACATTTATTCTCTTAACATGTTAGAATTATTAGTTTCTTTAATAATATAAAAGTTCTGAATTTTATTATTAAAAGCGCACTGAAAACATAATCTCTAGAGGGACATTGAAACCACGATGAATATAAAATAAACATTTTAATAATATCAATAAGACAGAACAAAAGATTACAAAATATTTCGATTTGTCATGGATGATGACAACTTAAAAGGCTAGAAACACGGGTAAAATAAATATATCTGTAATGAAAAGAAAATAAAAAATAGATATTTTTTATATATGTCATAGAATAATATATCTAAAGACATTATTGAAAGGAGGAAAAAAGAGAAGGATAAGAAGAGAAGTTGGTGAAGAACTCATGTTGAAGTAAAATTCGTTTTGGCTTCAGTCAACAAGGCAATGACACTTGACAATAGAAAATGGTCCACAGATAACTCGAATCCTCTGTGCACAAGAGGCTGCGCATCTGTCAAATCTAAATTGCTCACATTTTATATTTTATATTTTTTTAATTTCAATAATCATTTTTTCTTAAGTTAACTTTTAAAAATTTATTTATATTTTATATTTTATATCATTTAAAACAAAAAAAATAAAAAACTTAAATAATATATAGTCTAACTTATTCAAATTAAATTTGTATTATCCAAACTTTTATTTGAAGTGATGCTCAGAGAATCTGCGTTGGTCCACGAGTAGCATCTTTTTTACCCAACTCCGAGAATATTGTCACGGGGTCATTACCCTCTCTCTAAAAGACGCGCCGTTTGGAGTGTGCAGCCCCCCGCTTATAAGCCCATTCACCTCTCTTGGTCCAACCGATGTGGGACGTAACACGCTCCCCCGACCAATCCGTAACGTCCTCGTCACGGGTGGTCCACCTGTGGGGCCCCCCTGGGCCAAACCCGAGGCAGGCTTTGATACCACTTTGTCATGAGGTCATTACCCTCTCTTCAAAAGACGCGCCGTTTGGAGTGTGCAGCCCCCCGCTTATAAGCCTCTTCACTTCCCCAGGTCCAACTGATGTGGGACGTAACAATACGCATTCGTGTGGTCCTCAAAGAAAAGACGAGGGATCAGTGCTGCTGCCGCCAAGTTGGCATCCATACTGCTAGTTGGACTTCTTGATATTAACAGCCCGTTTGCTACACGTTACATAGAAAATTAGGTATAAAAATAAAAATAAAAATAAATTTTTTAAATAAAAAATATTTATAATATTTTTATTTTTAATAATTAAATAATAATTAAGTAATAATTATAAAAGATAAAATTAAAATTTCTTTCAACTTTCATTTTTTTTATTTCGAGCTATACCAAACATGGCGTAATTAAAATTGAAGTTTAAATTTTTTTAAAATTTTAAAGACATTATTTTTTTAATATTATTGAATAAAAAACTTATTTTCCATAAAAGATAAAATTTAGTGCAATTAGAGGAAGATAATCTCCATTCTTAATTATTTAGGTAAAAATTCTTAAATAAAATTACTATAACAACAATAATAATTTTTTTATTAAGTAAAATCGATATCATAAAATCTTATTATAAAGTATATTGATTAAATTTATAGACTAAATTAATAGATTTAAATAGAATGAGTTTGTAAAAACTTATAGTTAAATTAATTATAAAAGAAATGCAAATACATTGAAAATGAATCTATGTTTATCAATTAGTCTTCACTTGATTTTTTTTTCTTTTTGATTAGCGCAAAAGTTTTAAGAGTTGAGAATAGAAAAAAAGACAAATACAAATTGAATTGATATTTCTACTTACAAAATTTTGAGATTTGAATCCTCTAAATTTTTGAAGTACTAATTTTGTAAAGAAAATACCCACTGTGCATAAAATTTACATTGAATAACACAAGTCAAATGCTAGCCTCCTTTTTTTTTCTCCTTGAATCTCACTCCAAATTTCTGAGAGATAACAAAAGTCAGTGAGAAAAAGTAAATGAGAAAGCTCAGAAAAATGGAAAATTTGACCGTACTACTCTGTTATCTTTACATTTTATTTAAAAAGATATTCAAGGATTTTTAATTTTGACTGTACTACCATAAATATTAGGAACTTTTCGTTTATGTTTGATATTGCCTAAAAATATATCTTGGCTAAAAAATTATTTATAACCACGTCTCTCCTTTTTTTATTTTAATTTCAGAATATAATTAATGAACATTATTTTATTTCTTATTTATCAAAGTTTGCTTTTTTTTTTTTTGTGTCCACATAATTTAGTATTTTTTTAAAGGATATATTCAAGTTTGTTGATGTTTGAAATGGATAAAAAAACATATATCTTGTCTAAAAAATGGTGTAGGAAAAAACAAATAAGAATTAAGTGCAATTTGAATTTAAAATCTGAAAATAAAAATCAAGATAATAATAAATGAAATTATAATATGTATTTAAAAAATAATATTATATTATTTTATGCATATTCCTGTATATAAATCCTAATATAAGAATCAAGATGAGCAACAATAATTCAAAGTGTTATTAATATGAAATTATAAGATTTTAATTAATATGCAATTTTTTTAAATTAACAATTAATAAAATCAAAACAAAAATAATTATGTCAATTAAAAATTTTAAAAAATAACAGCCCGCGTCCCCTTGTTGCCTTCAATTCAAGACATTTTAAATTTTAAAAAATAAAAAAATGCGGGAGGTTAAGTCTTACGTTCCCAAAAAACATTAAAAAAGGACTAGAGTCATGCTTTAAAATATTAAAAAAATAAAAGTGGATGGCAAACTTTAAGTCCTGCGTTTAGGAAAAAAATAAATTAAATATATAAAGAAATTAAATTGACGATTAGGAATTTGGGTGAATAATTATTATTTTAGAAAGAGCAATGCAGTTAATATCCCCATAAAAATGGGTTCAAATGATTCATTCATGATGCTGCAACAAAATGGGCAAGATAGGCATCGGCAAGCATGTGACCCAATTGAACTTGAGCCTCTGTGGTAAGATGAAGATTATCTTCCTTCAATTGCAATCCCTTTGCATCCACGCAAACCACATTTGGAAGATTAATACCTTTCTGTGCTTCTCTCACTTTCTCCATGTACCTCTTATCGCCTGACGCTATTGCCACCTGTGTCCAACCCAAATTACCATACCCACATTCCAATCAAAATGACAATAATATAATTCAGGTACCTCATTTGAAATTAGTCTCTCGGTTAATAATTTAGTGTCGTAATATTTTCTTAATTAATCATACTATCAAGTATTTTGACCCCGAAAAAAAAACAAAGACACTTTGTGACTTAGGAGTATACATGGCTCAAAAGTATCACCCAACAACATTTTAAAGAACAAACTTATATGTTTTTCATTGTATTTTTTTATTATTAAGTCTTTTAATTAAAATATAATAATTTTTTAATTTTTTAATTTTTTAATAATAATATAATAAATATATAATTTTTATAAATAAGTATATGATTTTTATAATATTATATAATTACATTTTTTTTTAAATTTTTTAAGAATTTGATAATGAAAATATAAATTACTTAAATTTTAGATTTGAATTTAAGACTTTTTCTAAATGACTTACATTTTTTATTATAAAAACACTTATAGTGACTCATTTAGTGTTTTGAGGTCAGCTTTGGTGCGAAAACGGATTCTTTGCACTTATTGGGAATGCAACATGCTTTTTTAGGCTGTTTACATTAAATTTAAATGGTTTTAAATTTTTATTTATTTTGATTTTTTATTTAAGAAATAAAATGTAAAATAAACATTTTAAATTTAAAAGATAATTAAAAAGAATTGAATAAATGTGCACTTGAAGGGGCAGCTTCCAAGAGGTGAAAAAAACTTGATAGCAACATTGCTTTAAACTGTCACAACTCAGAAATGACATTTTTATATCACAAATAACAATATGAGAAATCTTAGATCTAACATTTTTTATAAATTGTTTAAATTTTAATCTATTATAAATTTAAAATATACTTTGTGAATTTCACATCTAATTATCCCGAAACTAAAAAATTACGAACATGACATTTATTCACCTAAAGATTATGAACATGACATTTATTCACCTCCAAACGAACACGTTTGCATCTCTTTTGACTCTTTTATAACGGTAGCGGTGATTAAACTTCTAAATTTAAAATAGACAACTCTTAATATGAGTTTAAATTTTAATCAAATCAAATATTATGATTACGCTAATCACCCGAATAATACTATAATATATATATAAAACTAAACTGAATAAAAAATTAGTAACCTGGATTATTGGAAGCGAAGCCAAATTAAGGTCCTCGCGAACATTATGGATGAGCTTCTCCATGTTGACTCTGTAGGCCTCGGCTTCATGCTCAGACGACGCGTCGCTCTCTCCTTGGTACCATAGCAACGCTTTGATCTTGTTTCCCTTCACCTTCGCACTCTCTTTCGCTCTCTTCACCATGTCTTCGTACAACTTCTCTCCACGCGCCCACTCCTTTATGGCCGTGCCGCCCACCGCGCACGGCACCAACCCCAACGATGTTCCGCCCACGCGCTGCCTCACAGCGTTGGCGAAGGACATGCCGGGACCCACGCCGCAGAATTTCCTGGTATCGATGTCGGTGTGGAGGGGCTCGGCGGCCGGTTCCCACAGGAGGTGAACGTTGAGGCGGAGGATGGAGGGATCCGGGCGGCACTCGGGTGGAACGACGCCATCCCAATGCTGGTGGTTGTGAGGGTGCTTGATCACACCTCCTCGGCCGGCCATGTTACTTTGGCCGGAGAGTATGAAGATTTGCAAATCGGAAGGGGTCGGATCTGAAATTGTGCTGGTTTCCATGGCTTCCAACACACTAGGGTTCGTGCTCTGCCCTTGCCCTTGTGTCTCGATGCTTGACATGGCTTTCTTGGGTTGGCACTTAGGACTAGGTGTTAAAAGGACTTACTAGCTGAAGTAGCTTTTTGATATAGAATTGGACCTGAGTGTCCTGTACTTTGAATAGCTGGTACATCACAGATTCCATGTCAGAGTTCAAGAACAATTGAGGACATAGCACAGCACTGGACCAAAAAAAAAAGATTGAGGACATAGGTAAAAAGCCCACAGTCACGCTCATAGCTTTCAGGCCTATGCCGACAATAGTGCCAATCGTTTATTTTAAGTAGTAAATTTTTGACAAAAATATATACTAATTTTTTTAATTTTGAATCATTTGTAAAAAAAATTAATTTTTTTTAAATTTCTGGGAAATAAGTTTTTTTTAAGTATTTGTTATCATAAACATTTTTCATAATTAATGTGGCAAGCTTTTATTTATTTTTAACACTAGCATATCAATTAAAGAGATGTCAAAAGTAAATGTGAAAAATAAACAAAAAGATATATTTTTTAGAGTGTAAAAATTTAAAGACCTGATTTTTTAACTTTAGAAGTTTAAAAAATTATTTGCAAATGATTTAAAATTTAATGGAACTTTTGCTATTTTCTCTATTTTTTTTTTGGAGTATTGAATATTGCTTAACACGTTGCTACCCTATATTATCAGCCTGTAATAAGACTTTAATGTCTTTTTATTAATAAAGTATTTCTTTTGACCAAAAATGGGAAAAAAAAAAGAAAAATAACATGTGGAGAAATCCTTCGGTAAATTCGCTTCATGGACACACTACTCACTTTGAGGCATATTGCGAGAAGTTTTTTAATGGTTTCAATTCATAAAAGAATAATAAATTAAGTTGATAATAAATAGATATAAAATTATTAGGTGTGGCCTCGAATGAGATTTGATCGTCTATATATATTTTTTTAATTTTTTATAAAGTTAGAAAAAGAAAAAACCTCTTTAATTTTCAATTTAAATTTAAATAAAAAGTATTAAAATAAAATTTAGAGGATTGAATGTCCAATTGTCCATTAGGAACGCGGATTCTTTGAATTGAAATCTTCTCAACTTTGGGGTAAATTGAGACTGCTAATTTAAGAGAGAAAAAAAGAAAATAGAGGAAAACAATGGAAAGGAAATTGGATGATTGCTGTAAGTATTCGCTGAACTGCATTAAGTGCACTACTCTTTCTTTAAAAAAAAAAAAAAGGGAAACTACCCTTACTTGGTGGGGAAGTATGCACTTCACTTCCAGCGGATTTTCATTTTAAAAGATTTTCAATTAAATTAGATTATTTCCATTTCTTCTTCATCAATTTTTTATTAATTTTGAAAATATAAAAAAAAAACAAGAAATAACAAGAGAGAGAGTGTGTGTGCGTATGGATAGAATTTCTTTATTCATTTTTATTTATTTCGGAGAAAAAAAATTAAAAAAAATAAGAAAAAAGATGTGTAAAACTCAGGTATCACTTTCTTTTTCTTCTTATTTTTTTTTCAAAAAAAAGTAATAATTTTTTTTGTGTCACTTTTTTCTTATCATATATATAATGTAATATTGCAAAAAACCAATTTACCGTTGCCAAAAGTCTTAAATTCAAATATTTATTTGTCGTATATATCAAAAAAATCTAATAGACATATATATATATATATATTATTTTTTTCAAGAGAAAAGGATAGAAATTAAACTTTGGACGTGATATACAAATCAGATTTTAGTGACTACTAATAAACGGAATTCCATAAATTATTATATAAAACGAACTCCAGACCCGTTTAGCTCTTACATATTTTCTTAACCAAGAAAAAAAAAACCCAACCTAACCACAGAGTCAATTTAATTCTTGTGTTTGTATAACTTAGGAAAAACAAAAATCTGAACAGTATTCTAACCTAGGTTTCTGATTGTCAAAAGGAGAGCATTTGTGCTGACACTACATATTTAAAGTAAATAGGGTTATATATGGGTAGAGTCGGGACCGAACGTCTAGTAAATCTGATGCTCTATTTGATTAAGACATCAAGCTTGTTTTTATGTTTATAGTCTAACTTGGTATGAACAAGTTTGATTTTATGTTGGGTTAGGATTGCTCAAAGTTTTTTTTAATAAATTAATACTTGTAATATAAAAATATCTTTTTATAAACTCATAAGTATATATTTCAAAATAATAGGCATTTAGAACTCTTATATTTTTATTAGTAATTAAAAAATAGTCTAGTATTATCAAATAAAACATAAGCTATCATAGTATAATTAGTCTTAAGTAAATATGTGTATTTTCATTATTTAACAAGAGAAATGTTAGGAAGCATACACATTAATGATAAAAATAATTAATAAGTAGGAAAGATTTGCGTAAGTAATAAAAATTATAATATGTAGAGAGAATCGGATAAAATAAAAATTATATATATAATGACAAAATATCAATAATTAAAAAAAATAACGATTATGACAGGTTGAGTAGAATATGTCTTCGCTCGTGACTCAACCTGACTTGATATAATTTTATTTAAAATTTTATATATTTATATTTTTAACCTGACTCAATTCGATTAGATCAGATTAGAACGATTTCTAAGATGTATCAGGCCAATAAACACTGCATGCATACAAGTGAAGCCGCTTAAAACAATTATGATCCTTCAGCGCCAAGAAGCCAAACAAACCCATCAATGAATTCTTCACCTGAATCTATGTATGTCTTGTCGATGCAATGCCCTCACACTAGTTGATTATCTTCTAATTAAACAAACGGTAGAGTTCACGTTGTACGGAACATAGCGACTTATTTAAGGGTGATGGGACTGTTTTGACCAAAGAGTACAAATAGTAACACAGATATAAGGCAACACTATGGATATGTTGGATTTCTATCCTGTTGTACTGTTAGGAAATGGATAAAGTGTATTTTGATTTTTTTTTATTTTAAATTAAATTTATTCATCCCACATTTTCCTTGAATTCTTTTTAACAACAGCTACTGCCATCAACAGCAGATGATCTAATTTCAAGACCACATTGTAATAAATAAAATTTGAAATGATTACATACAATTTAAACTGTTAGATCATATTTAATGTGAGTATTTAACATTTGTCAAAGCACAACTTCCTTTTTTTTAATAAGTTTACATATCTTATGATATGAAGATTGAGTAAAGTGAATAAATTAATGATTTAATCTTTAAATTATTAAATATATTTAACTTTAGTCTAAAGAAATTAATGCATAAATTAATATCTAAAAAAATAATAAATTTATTGTACATTATATCTCCGAGAAAACGTGAAAAAAAATTAACGTACGACAAAGTATTATTTTTTAGAATTAATAGCAAATTATTAATTTACTCTTTTTAAATTGATGGATAGATAGGAGAATGAATTAGTGTTCTCGTTAACGTAAAATGCAGAGATAAACAAAGGAAGCACCTTTTAGGCTTTTACAGATGACAGACAAAAGGATTTGATTCGGCAATCAAACTTACAATGACTTCCCCACACACAGACAAATTGCCACTTCTCTCTTTCTTTTTCCGTGCAAACTCTAAATCAACAAAACAGGAAGAGATGAAAAAGCTGAAAACTTAATCTGAAAACAGGGACTCAAATACATCACTACAGTGGAGAATTAGCTAGCAGGGGATCATCTTCTCTAAGATGTGCAGAGCCTCTTTCATGGAGGGTCTCTTTTGTGGGACAACAGAGGCACAACTAAACCCCAACTTGAAGCACCTCAATATAACATCTTCCTTGTTCTCCATCTCAGACCTTATGGCCACGTCAGCCATCCTCAACACCCTATTCCTCTCCTCCTCCACGTCATCACATTCAGGCCATTGATGTATTTCTAAGTCTGAGACAAACCTCCCACTGAGAAGCTCAAGCAGGACAATGCCAAAGGAGTACACATCGCACTTTGTGTTGGGTTTGATGTTTTGGAACCACTCTGGTGCTTGATAGGGCAACTGGTGGTGGTGGTGGTGGGTCCCTCCGGAGGAGGAAGCCATTGGAGGGAGGTGGTCTTGTAGGCTTCTCTGGTCGGCTAGTTGGCGAGATGAATTGTTAACTCTGAGGTTGTTGTTGCAGAGGAGGCGGTCGAGGCCGAAATCGGTGATGACGGGTTCCAGATCGGAGCTGAAGAGGATGTTGGAGGGTTTGATGTTGCCGTGGACGTGTTTCTTGTCGTGGATGAAAGCTATGCCTCGTGCTATTCCTATTGCTATCTTCAGCCGAGCCCCCAACCGCCAAGTTCAAGGGCGATGACCCTGTTCTTCCTGAATATTTCATCCACTTTTTATTAATAAGCTTCAATTTTTCTTTGAACCATGACAAGTAATAGTATTCCAATAATAATATTATAAATATATAATTTAATTAATAGATTATATATTTGTTTATAAAAATTACATATTAATTTAATAATAAAAATATAAAAAAAATTGTATATAAATTCTTTTTCTTAAAAAAAAAAAGGCTCAAGTAGGACAGTGAAAGAACTGTTACGACACAAACGGAGGGAGTTATATAAAGTTCAGCTTGATTCGGTTGATTTAGAATAAATTACACTTAATTTTCTAAAGTTTTGTTGGAATTATATAACTCTTTTTTATTTTTAAAATCAACCTACTAATTTTTTAAATTTTAATTAAAATATATAAATCTCTTTTTTAAAATATAAAAAATACATACTTTTTTATATTTTTAAAAATACATAAATATCCCTTCAAATAGAAAGAATGTATATAAAATTTTAACAAAAATTTAAAAAATGTATAATTTATTCTTTGTTTCAAAGGAAGTTTTAGAAATAGAGAAAAAGTTATATAATTTTAACAAAATTTATAAAAAATTGTATTGATTTTAAACATAGTAAGAAAGTGTATATAATTTTAAACAAAAATTTAAAAAGAAATCTATGTAATTTACTTGTTAATTTATTAAAAACAGTATGAGAATAATAACAATAAACTTGTTTAATTAAACTGAGTTAATTTTAAAAATGTCATATTCAAAATTTGTTTTATTCATAAATAATGTATTTAAAAATAGAATAATAGAAATATTTTCATAAATATTCAAATTCAAATATTATATATATATGTATGTATAATATACACACAACACATAAAATATTATATATAATTATATATTTTACTGTTTAACATTATATTTTTTTAATACAAGTTATATAATTTTTCAAAACACACGTCCATGTATATATATAAAATAATAATTAATTTATGTTTGAGTGATGTTCTATAACTTATTGTGTTTCTCTTTAGAAGTTTAAAATCTAAATATATAAGTTTGTGAAAACTGTTTATGCATTTTTTTTTGGGGCCATAACTCGTAACTCATGTAAGGTCATTCCGTTCATCAAACTCACTTTTTTACAATTTAAACGAATTTACAAAAGTGAATTTGAGCATAATTTTATTGTTTTATTTTTGATAAAAGAAGATCATCCAATTTACTATTCTTTATTCAAATTTCAATTCATTTTATTTTTAAACTCATGTAATCTTAAAAAATTTCAATAAATTACATAAATTTATTCTAAATTTTGTTTAAATTACATATTTTTATTTTTAAAGTATATGAAAAATTTTTAAAAAAAAAAAATTACCTTACACTTTAGGTTTTATTTTAAATTTTTTAGATTTTAAAAAATATGTATTTAAATTAATAAAAATATTTCAGGCAAAAATATTTAAAATAATTTTTTATTTTAAAAAAATTTTGTGTATATCTTAAACATAAAAAAGTTATATAATCTTGACAAAATTTAAAAAAAAAAATTGTATAATTTTATCTAAAAATTTTACACTCTCAGCTCAACCAGGACGCGAGAGAAAATAACTGTGGGGAGAAAAAAGTGCAGAACCATTGTGGAGGGAAAAGAAAGAAAGAGTGAGCACTTACTGTGGCAAATGCTGGCAAGGCTACCATTGGGGACATAGTCGCAAATCACGAGCTTCTCATCCTCTCCCCAACAGAATCCACGAACCCTAACAAATTGGGGTGACGAATCTTCGCGATTGCCTTCACTTGATTCTCGAAATCCTTCATCCTCTCCACCACACACTCTCCAACCCCAATCCTCCTCACAGCATACGCTCTTCCATCCTCGAGCACTGCCCTGTACACTATGCTCCCTCGGCTTGTTCCCAGAATATACGCCGACGACGTCAGCAACGTCTCTAGTCCCAGCCTTGTCTCTCCGTCCACCGTCACAAGCTTCCCTTCTTTCCCAAGATTCCCGTTCTGGGTCGTCATTTCAATCCTCGTGTTATTCTCATGCTCATTGTCGGAGATCGTCGCTTCCGATGTCTCCTTGTCGTCAATTGCTAGCCAGAAACAAGGGATTGTGGGTTTTTTAATATCTGGGTCTTGTTTTGGTGTAGTTTTAGAAGCATTTTCGGTGGGCTTTGGATCTTTTTTCTTTCTTTGTTGGTAGACCAACAGAACGATCATGGCTAAAATGCCTATTCCGGCCAAGTCTCCGACGACGATTCCGGCTATCGTAGACGGTTTTAGCCCATTTGGTGGCTTATTCTGAGACCCACTGGGGGTTCCTGACCTGTTTGTTTCTGGGTTTGTGTCGATTGTTTTGGGTATGGCTGCAATTGCTGGTGATGAAGTGGCGGAATTGGGTGGGTTTGAAATAACAGAAGGAATGGAACACAGGATTTTCAGGGGCTTTCCACAGAGATCAGAATTCCCAGAAAAGTGACTCTGTTTTCTGGCTAAGCAAAGCAGAGACTGTGGTATTGGACCCGTTAGATTGTTGAAGGAGAGATCAATTGTGGAGTTTCCAGGCATCTTTTTGGCAAATTCGGGTGGGATTGTTCCGGAAATTTTGTTGTAAGAGAGGTTCAAGTATTTCAAGCTATCCCCACCAAAGTCATCTGGTAAAGACCCACTAAGCAAATTCGAAGACAGATCTAAAATCTGAACAGAGTTAAACCCACTTGGAACTTTACCAGAAAAGTAATTACTCCTCAAAGAAACAAAATTCAGATTTTTTAGATTAGTGAGACTCTTTGGGACCGACCCAGCAAAGGCATTGTCAGAGAGGTTCAAAAGTTGAAGACTTTTCAACTCACCAATCGACTCAGATAGCTCGCCTGAGATGACATTGTTGGCGAGAGAAAGAACTTGAAGCACAGAAGCGTTGAAGATAGAACTGGGTAAAGACCCATTAAGGAAATTGTTGGAAAGATCAAGCTTCCGAAGGTGTTGGAATTATCCCAACGTCTTCGGAAATCGAACCCAGAAGCTGGCTATTGGGAAGAACCAAGCTAGTCACTCTGAACATGGTTCCAATTTTTGTACATGTGACTCCATTCCACGAGCATGGTGATTCGTCGCCGTAGCTCCAATTTTCTAAGACTGAAAGGGGTCGCTGAGGATGGAGTGCTTGAAGGAAAGCAAGAGAACCCCATCAGGGTTCAGAGCAAAAGACCGAAGGAGAAGAAGATGAAAAAATGAAACTTTCCACACCAAATGGAGATTTTTGGAGTTAAGGTTCATGATTCCTTGAGATGATGGTGATACGACGTAATGGGCAGAAGCTACGAGTTCATGGTGTAGAAAAAAGGATAGGAGTGAAGAGCAAAAGGGAGATGGTGATCAACTGCAACTTCGTTCTTCTGTTGACCAAATCTTCAGAGAATAATGGAGAACCATTTTTGTGAGTTGCTACTGGCTACAATGTACAGAGTGAAGCAGACAAAATGGTAGTGAGGGAAACAAAAATGATTGAATCGGTAGGAAAAGTAATAGCAGAAAGAGGTGAGAGTAGATAAAGATGAAGTAAACCTAACAGATCAAAAGGTAATAAAAGTGGGTTTTATGGTACAGTTCTGCCAACTCTCACTATTAAACTTGGAAAATTCAGTTCCTGTTTAGGCATAACTGGCAAAATATAAAAGAAATGATGAGTCTATTTGGGACTACAAGACACCCGAGCGAGTTGTAGCCCCATAACTTGCAGCAGAGCGTCTGTTAGTCCTCCACCCCCCCCCCCCCCCCCTTTCACATCCTCATGCATTAAGTATAGACCTTTTCCAGCTCCACGGTGAGTGAAAAATTAATTACCGAATTAACAATTCGACTCTTAAATTAATAAATCCACAGTTAATTTTTAAAAATAATAAATTTGTTGTATAATATTTTTAAGACTTGATAAAAGTGGTTCTTAAAATTACACAAACACTATTTTTTTGTGTCATATGGAAACCATTTGAATTGCAGCAGATAGCGAGCGAGTAAACGGGAGAGCGTTTCTGTGCTTTTACAGATTGCTGTAATTCAACTCTTATAGCTACCGCACTCGTGCATTATAATAATCTATAAAAACTGACCCACTTCTCATCCTCTGCCTTCTTTTTAATTTCCTTAATAATGGCCCATTAGAAGCTATAAAAAATATGTGATGGGTAACCTTAACTCCACAACATTAAAGTTTTTCTTTTTTCTTTTGGTAAAGAATATTATCAATTTAGGTCCAACAGCTTTATGAAGGAGCCACAGCTTTTAAGCGGGCAAATGTTTTTTACAACTCAAAGTGAAAGGCTCACAGAATCTTTTTAGCAAGGAAGCATGAAGTGCAAATCCCAAAGACCTTTTTCTTTTTGTCTAATCTTACTCACGAGCTTACCATAGTTCATTTAACGTATACAAGAAACATATTAATTAATTTATGAATGAATTTTGTGGATTATTTTTCACTAAGAACGCATGTAGTTTTTGGGAAGAAACAAATCTTTCATGCAAGACTTGACCTTTTTCTCTGGGATGAGCGCTGTCCAAGAGCAATAGTAATAAGCAACGTGGCTCTGTTCAAATAATTTCATCTGAAAAGTGAACACACTAATATCAGAGCTTGCGATGGGCAAAAATTCTCATAATGCATTTCAATAATTTGGCAAAAGCTTTGCTTTCAGATACAGTACTATCTGATAAAGAATGTGAGAGAAGTTTGACACAGTTCTGAGTTATTTACCATTTAAAAACATATGGCCACAAGTTGGACCCTCTTTTCTATCTTTTAGGACATGTATGGGAGTTGGGAGGAAAAAGAAAAGGAAGAAAAGGTTAGTTGCTAATTTCTCTTCTCTTTAATTTGTTTAGATGTTGAAAATTAACAAGGAGAAAGAAGTGAAAGATTAAATAATTAGTTATAAGGTAACTTTATCATTCTACCTTTTATATAAACATTTTATTCCAACCATTATTAAGATAAGCATATAAAACATAGAGCCTAACATTGACTCATTGGTCATCACTTAAAAAAAAAATGGTCGGTAGTATACTTCAAGATTTTGATAATGTTACATATTTGCATGTCTGTATGTATATGTATAGGTGTGTGTCCATATATATGTGTCCGTGTGTGTGGCTATATATATATATATATAGATAGATGTGTATATATATAGAGAGAGAGAGAGAGATATGTATGTGTGTTTATATATGAACAAGTGTACATATTTGTGTATACATATGTGCTTATATATATATATATATATATATAGTGGCAAAGTCACCTAGTAGTAAGGATGTACCTTTAAATTTTATAAACGTTTATATAAATAATATTGAATTTTAATATTATACTTCTTATTCTTTAAAATTTTTATTTCATTAAACTTATACACGTATTGTCTCCAATAACCTTTAAAGTATTAACTTCGTCACTATATATATATATATATATTTGAAGTTAGAATTTCCTTCAAAATCTTTTAATATGAAGAAAATTAAAATATTAAAGGATGAAAATTAAGAAAGGTTAGCTCAAATTTTTATTAAAGTTATCATATTATGTTTCTTTCCACTACATTTTCTCTCTCTTTTTTTTTTTTATAAAAATTAACGAACTGAAAGGACAGAGGAGTAATCAGGCTTGTGGGGCGAAACTATATCAGTTCACATGCAATATTATATGATTGTTAGGGAAAGTTCTTCAGCTATGATTGGTCAAATTCATGCAATGGACGACGAAAAAAAAATTGCATGCCCCTCCACAACAGTGTCCAGAACAAGAACCCCCCTCCCCCCCCCCCCCCCCCCCCCCCCAAATCTTCTCCTTCCTACGGGAAGCAATGGTCCCCTAATCAGTTTGTGAAAAGCCTTTATCAAATTTATGGCGAAAAATGGTGGGTGACATCTTCTTCTCTTGTACGGCACAATCATTGGAAACGCTGGAAAACTCTAGTGGCTTTGCTTTCACATAGGCTGCAGATAATGTGTCTCATAGCAAATGATATTTCTGTGGTGAAACTCTTGAGTTTGTGTGCGATTGGTTGCACGTTAAAAGAGAAACAAACGTGGTTTGGATAGAAGCGATAAATTATTACTTTTGCGTGAAACAGATTTGTCAATATGATTTTTTTTTTACTTAACACGTAGCCAAACATACTATTTGAACTTGTCATATGATTGAGGTTGCCTTGAGTTATCCAAGATAATATAAAATATCAAAGATCCATGTAAAATACTACAAACTATTCAATGTGACAACTAGTTTTACGGGAGGTTTTTTATTTTTTTTAAGTGCTCGTCCATTGGTATGAGAACTAATAATTAACAATTTAAAAAAAAAAGCCACTTATAAAGGGTTCTAACTAATTAATTTTTGAAAAAAAATTTCTCACCTCGCTTAAATACACATCACACACTCAAATGGAAGAAAAGTTGCATCATTCAAGAGAAACTAAACCAAAGAAAAGGTCAACTCTATTGTCATCTTTCAAATTTTAAAATGAATCATGAACAAATATATAAACATGTTAAAGATAATTTTTATAAGAAATTTTTAAATAAATTTAATCATGAACCAACATATAAGTAGGTCACACAAATTTTTTAAGACAAAAACTTACATATAATTATTTATATTTTTATTATAAAATTTTTTAATCAAAACATAATAAGTATATACTTTTTGCAAAAAATTATATGACTTTCTAATTAAATTATAAATATGTCATGTTAATATTAAAAAACTTTACACTTATTATGTTTTAATTAAAAATTTTAAATATATATATATAAAAAATTACGTCTAAGTTTTATAAATCTATTTTTGATACAAACACTTTTTCTTAATATATTCACCTTTGCTAAAATTTATTCAAAGAACTAGCACCAGACGACAATTTTCTTTATTTAATTCTTCTAAAGAGTATGTTAAAAACAAAGTTTAAAATATTATGCTGATGTAAAAAAAATTTATTCTTAAAAATTTTTTACAAATGAAATCAACGAACAAAATTCTGGGAACGCTTGTTCAAAAAAGAAATTTCCAATATGCCTTAAAAAAAATTTTGCCTGAAAAGTTAAAATCCCAATCCCACTCTGTTGTTTTTTGATGTGCTTTCTCACCACTAGCAGTTGAGAAGGCATCTCAGGTTAAAATCAGCATTGTGGGTTGCTTACCTACCTCCATACTATTAATAATGACGTTGTCTATTCACATGTTTACCTATGTCTGATAAAGACAAGAACAAAAGATTTTTTGGGGTCGAAGACAAAAAACCTATTATTATCTTTTTGAATGGGGTTGCCCTCGTGATTCCATGGACGTTTCTCTTTGTCCTTCGTATCTCCAAAAACACGGTATATAAATATAATTATATGTAATACTTCATGTCAATAAACTAATACTGGTTCAAGAACAATTGAATACTTCATCAGTTGTTATTTGCAGTAAACTAAACTTCCTTCACAGTTCACTGACTGTTTTGGATGAAATCTATTATTATAACTATAATGTGATTTCAAATTTTCATTTTATCTGAAACAAAGAGGTGTGACAGAGAGAAACGAAGGATAAAAACAGCATGTAAATCATAAGATATGAATGTTGTCTAGTTTGCTCTTTATCTATTTTGCTTGTTGAATACTTCGAATTTTGAGTCTAATCGTTATAATTCACACACAAACAATATGATAGATTTTGGTTTGTCTTTTCTTAGTTACAAGTAAGATTTTTTTTTTTTAAAAAGCATGATTACTGTCTAGTCCAAAAATGTTGACAAGATAAGATTCAAATTCATATCATTGCCTTTAATCATATCTATCTTATTCTATGAAGCTACATATAAATCAAAATATGTCATTTAACAAAAATATTAATGGTCCAGAAGCATTTTTCATTTCTTAACGAAAAGAGGTAACGCGTGCTATCAAAATAGAGATTAATGTTTTACGAGTTCCTTTTTTTTTTGGGCCAATCAATGTCTTACAAGTTCTTAAACTCGAAGGTTAACAAATTTCTTTATAAATCCGACTACGTGGAGAAACTTTGGGATAAAAAATGACTAAACTACTAATTCCATCTCTAGATTATTAGACCTATTTCTTGTTAATTTCTTAAAAAAAAATAATGAATATATGAGTTAGTATCTAAAAATGATAAATTTGTTGCATATTATTTTTGTGCCCTCGTTAATTATTAGGGACTAAAGTTAAATAAATTTAACAATTAAGTAATTAAATTATGAATTTAACATATAAGAAATGTTATTTATAATATGAAGTCAATTCATGTTTGATATCCTATAATATTGATAAAATTGTCAAACGGACTAACTTGGCTCATAATAGGTCAACCCATCATAAGTCATGGATTAAATAGGTAAGCTTGGTTAAATAGTTTGAAAACCTAAACTTGAATCATTTAATTTACAAAAAAATAAAATAGAAAATCTATTTAGCAAATCTTATAATGCTTCAAAAAAAAAAAGTTAAAGATTATACGTTGTAACAAATTTTTGCAATTTTTTAAGAAGTCAAAGTTATTGTTTACACCAATTCTTAGAAATCTTGTTAAAGAGTACAAATCTACAACTACAACAAAGGTTGAAGGTTGGGACAATTGGGTTGTCAGAGGACAAAGCATGATTGGATTGTCAAAGATTGAAGTTTATGCATCTCAAGTTACGCAACTAAGTAGAGTAATTATAGAAACATAAACTCACAGGTTGAGAAAGACTAAGGTGAGGAAGAGATGAAAAGTGAGTGGTAAAGTGAGGTGAAGTTGATTTGCTCAAAGATAAGACTTAGATTACGTTGTGCCGATTACTATTTATGTATTGGTTAGATATTTGGTAATTAGTTTTAGAAGATTTATTAAAAAAACGATATATTAAATGAGCTAGCCTATAAGTTATACATACTGACCCATTTAGTTAGTGAGTTATATGGATCAGATCAAGTATGATCTCGATAAAAAAGAAAAAAATTATTCAATGGACCAATTCATCTCATCAAATGGGTAGGTGAAATAGATCAAAATCTAATTAGCCAACTTATTTTGAGAGCTCTAAATATTGATAATTTAATATAATTATATTTTGTCTTGTAATCTAAACTATGATTTTATTAAAATTATGTAATTTGGTTTTATATTATGTTTGAATTAAATTTTAAAATCTAAGCCAAAATTATATATTTATCAAAAATAAATAAAAAGGTACAGAAAATATTTTCAAAGTCATGGCAGCATGGCTCATGATCACAAGGTCAAGTTCTGGGTTTGATGGGCCTGACTGTGTGGACTTTCTAAGCTACAGCCCATGGGTCTACTTCCTTTTCTGTTCGTGCTCCAAAGCCCAATAATAACCGATTCAATCTCTAAAGCCGAAAAGTTGATACTTCCCTTCACGCAGTAATGTTAGATTTAACTTTGTGAAGAGAGGCTTGGGAAGTGCCTTGTGAGGGTAGGCAACAGTTTATACTTCCTTCTCGTGGTAATGCAAACGCTACTTATGCCGGCGGTTCGCGCCCGCATTTTCACGGCGGAGACGCCAGTTCCGTCGGCAGCTTCTGCCAGCTCACCACCTCAGCTGCCCCGACTTTTTTGCCGGCCGAATTCGTCGCCCTCGCATTCTCTCTCCTCTTTCAAATCTTTTCAGTCACTGACTTCTTCGTCTTCCTTGTCTTCCTCTTTCGGTGCAGTCTATCGACCAACGAAGCTCCCTTTCTATGTAAATGCTTCTTCCCAGGTTTCTACTGTTTTCACTCCCTCCAATGATGAATCAGAAAAAGCAAAATTTGCTCAGGTATTCCCTCTCTGACACCGTCCTCTTCTATTTCTATCTCGCTAGTGAATATAGGTCTTTGAATTCCTCGAGCATTGTCAATGAGTTAACTGCTGCGTGGTTCTGGATTATACTATGACGAATTTGAATTCCTTTCTAGGGTTAAACGTTTCTTGATTTATGTTTGATCAATGCAGTTTATGTTGGGCAACTGCAATGCTTCAATTATTTATGTGTAACGATAACAATTTTTGAGGTTTGAGTGCCGTAGGTTTCGACGAGACTGGAGAAGACTGCGAGGTATTTTAAGCGTTTGGGTAGTTTCGGATTTTGGGGCCAGCTAGTCTGCACTGTGGTGGCAGCTGTAATACTGTCGTTTTCTGTTGTTATAACTGGAAAGATCACATCTCCGGCTACTTTTTATGCTACTGCTGGTGGAATAGCGGCTGCTTTTGTTTCTGTGTTCTGGTCATTTGGATATATTCGGCTATCTGATAAGCTCCGAAGAACTGCCAATGAGCCTACCAAGGTACTATGTTTATATGAATGGAGCTGAGATGCTTTTAAATTTCTAGAGGTTGAAGACCGTATCAACTGTATGTCACTTTTGTGAGTTAATGGTAATCTCGGCAATAGTACTCAATTGTTATGTAAAATTGTTTCAAATTTACTTTCATGAATTCCTTTTAAATCGTAATGTGTAGTAGCATTCACTTTTATGTTTGGATCAAAGCCTCCCTGCATGAATTTTGTTGGCTAGCCCTGGATATACTAGGTAAAGCATCTATTTAAAGATACTGAGGCATGGATTCATACTTTTTCTTTTAACATATATAAAATGAGTTCCTGAGGCAATATTACACTCGTTCCTTTTCTGTTCCCAGTAGTCTGATGCCTTAGCGGTCAATGGCTTCAAGGCATTTGGGTATTAGTCACATACTCCTTTTTCAAGAGAGTGAAGAAATAACCCCCAAAAACAAAAACAAAAACAACAACAACAAGTAAAAAGCACAAAAGACTAAAAACTAAAAACAAAAACAATAAAATACAAAACAAAACAAAAAAGGAGTGGCTTTAAGAAAAAGATATAGCCGTGACCTTATTCCTGTGGGTGGATGGATATATCAATACCTACCTTTACTAATTTGCATAATGAGGTCATCTGGAGAATCATTGACATGAGGTTTGTTATTTCTAAAATCTCATGAAATAGTTAATGGTGTTAACCATCTTCATTAAATTAACTGAGTTTAATTGGTGTCTATAATATCTATAAACAAATTAACTGAGTTTAGAGCTTGAAATGATCTTTCTGGACAGTTCACTGATATTTATTGCCTTAGGTGATCATATGCTTTGTTGGCATGACAAGGGATATTTCCTTGATTCTTGTCAAACATGTTAATGATTAGTGTCTTATCTGTTAAGTGAGTATTATGAGGTAGTGTTACCTTTTTCTTGCACTTTCAGGCCCCTCCTCGGGCTGATGTAGTGAATAGCTTGAAGAATGGTATAGTAGTGAACATTTTGGGAATGGGTGCTGCTATTCTTGGCATGCAAGCCACAGTTGGATTGTTGGTTGCAAAGGCTCTGACTTCCTCAGCCAACCCATATTATCAGGGAATCTCTCCTGGATACAGCCCTGTTCTTGCATTGGATGTATTTTTGGTGCAGGTAAAACATATTGGTTTAATCACTAGTTCCTCTTTACAAGGATGATGTTTAGTTTATTATCTTGTGGTATTATGATTCTATTGTAAGACATGGTTTCAACTTGGGAGTTTTGAGTTTGATCTTGGGCTTGTGCTTAATGGGTTTCTCGTTGCCACTCAGAAGACCTCTATCTTTAGGGTTCTCTGGCATCTACCAGTGCCTTCTCTTTTTCAAAAGTAAACTAGGAAAACTGTATTGTTATAACCTGCATTGGGGGCGGGGGAAAGTATGATAGTTGGAGGCTTGGATCTTCAATTGACAATATGATTGAGAGAAAAAAATAACAAAACTGTCATAGTGGAAAGAGCCTTTCACAAAGTTTTCTTTAGTATCATAGGTATACTTGCGGGCCTATAACTTCTAATAATTTAAGAGTTGAGCCTTTACTATCTGGTTTTCAGCGACATAAGAAAAATCTTAGCTGACGTAAATCATGTTACTGAATCTATCAGTGGACTAATTGCAAATGGTCTAACTGCATATATTAGCTGCAATTTGCCATGTCCAAGTAACATTATGTAGAACAAGTATCGACTGCTTTCATTTACTTAGATTTGTAAAAACCGATGTTCAAAGCTTCTTTATTATTGACTGGGTTGAATTCATCAGCAGCAATAGCCATGTGCCAATGTCTGATTTGATTATTGTACTCCAATGTCATCAAGAGACTCGAAGAGAAACCTAAATGTTAGTAGAACGAGCAATGCTATTAAACATTTTTCTTTTGTCCTTGTTTGATTTACAGGCTTCAGCAAACACAATTCTTTCTCATTTCCTTGGGCTTGTTTTCTCACTAGAGTTGTTGCGATCGGTCACACTACTACTGTCAGAAGCTATTCCAATTCCCAAGCCTTCGTAAGGCATGCATGAAGACGAGTATGATGTAATTACAGTTAAAGATGTATCCTCCTCATTTGTAGTGGTTGTTATCTTGATGAATTTTGTAATCATTTTATATCTCACGCATGATAAGATCCTCTTTATAGGCGAGTGACATAGTGTATTTCTAAGTTTAAAAGGACGAGCGCAATGCTGTCCACAACTTGTATGTGTTTGGGTTCCCACACGATGGTAGCTTTTCATTAGTGATTGTCAATAGGAGAAATGCTGGAACATTACTCTGAAAGTGAATGTATGATTGAACATTTGATGCCATTTCTGGGTTGTTTGTTCCTGTCTAACAAAATACTGGCAAGCTTGTTTGTTTTGCCGTCTGATGTGGGATTTCTTCCCACGCCTTAAACAGTTGGCAATGCCTCTTGAGCCATGTTAGAAAATCTTAACCAACATAAATCAGATTGGTGGACTACTGCAAATGGGAGTTTAACTATATTTTCCTTGAAACGAGTGACAGGTCTTTTTTTTTTCCTAAGCATCTGAGACTCTTATTTTGCACAAATAAGCTACAATTGAATTCTTTATGGCATTTTGAATACCAAGTAATTACGTTTGACTTGTATTTTTAAGGCAGTGCCAAGTCATTTCTGTTATTGAGTTGTACTCAGCATTATGAAATACCCTGCCTGATTTCAGGTGCCAGGTATACGTGATTCAACCAAAGTCATTCAAATTCTGCATTCGATCAACTAATTATCACTTTCAAATCCTTGTTTGATTTACAGGCATAGAAGTAAATACTATCCTTTTTTCATTCCTGCTTTTGGCTTATTTTCTCACTGTTGTTTCGCAATAAATTGCGTTCATCCTGATTAAAATCATCCCACATTCTTCATGCTAGGCAATTTATATGAATTATTTCCTAGTTTTAATATTTTTGGACCAGTTTACAAAGAAGAGATATTGGCTGATAAGAATAAGACGAAAGTAAGGTATAACCCAGTATCGCATGATAAATGAGTTTTTTTTTTCAGTAACTCAGTATCACATCATTAGATTTTTTTTTAATTCTTAATATATTATATATTTAGTAAAGAATATGATATTAA
Organism: Erythrophleum ivorense; assembly: GCA_026724425.1. Classification (NCBI taxonomy): domain Eukaryota; kingdom Viridiplantae; phylum Streptophyta; class Magnoliopsida; order Fabales; family Fabaceae; genus Erythrophleum; species Erythrophleum ivorense. The sequence goes on from JAIUCV010000003.1 coordinate 3,601,473, forward strand.
ACCCTTGAAAATGTTTGTTTAACTTTTGTACATAAGAAGAGATGTCCGAGGGACTTTATTCACAATGGCTGGAGCAACCTCGGCAATGTGCACAATTTGGACAAACATGAAAGTTCTTTCATGGTTCAGGCTTCGTAACTAATAAATGTCAATAATAGAAATGCCAAAACATCGTTCAAGTGACTGTAACTATTCGATGTCCGATGCCATCTCCAATGAGGAAAAATAGTGGCTACCTAGTATAACTGTTTGACTGTCTCGTGCAGGGAGAGGAAGCGGCCGCCAAATGTTACTAGAAACGGAAATACGTGGAATATGCGACAATGATGGCTAAACTAACCCGTGACCGACTAATCCCATATCCCAAGATATTAGACAATGCGGACCCAAATATGCACAACTAATTAAAATGAATTTAAAGCATACATGTTTCGAAAGCTATAAGTTCAATATTCTATGGTGCCGTGCATGAAAAATAATAGTAAGGGTTTGTATTAATTTGCAATTACTCAATATAACTTGTATATATTCAATTTCCCAAGAAATATAATGGAAGTAAGAATATATCACATATCCAAGCCAAGCAAACTCTTTTTTTTTTTTTTTGGGGACCCAAAACCATGCCATGTTCAAAATAATAGTAAGGGTTTGTATTAATTTGCAATTACTCAATATAACTTGTATATATTCAATTTCCCAAGAAATATAATGGAAGTAAGAATATATCACATATCCAAGCCAAGCAAACTCTTTCTTTTTTTTTTTTGGGGACCCAAAACCATGCCATGTTACAGTTGTAAAGATTGCCCCCACCCTCTCTCAATCTAGTGGAAAGCATAACAAGGATAAGAAGCCCACTGTCAAAATTCATAAAAAGCATCTCCCCAGGGAAATATAAAAAGTCAGAAGAGTAATCATCACCTATTATGAAGGTACTGGTCAAATCCTGCTTCTGAAGAATTAACACACCATCTAACCATTAATGTAAACAGCAACAGCAGCCCAGCAAAAAGAAAATCTCTAGCACTTCATATGTTAAGCATCCATTTCTACACCCCCTAACTAGACTTTCAGTGATCCATTTGCTCCCTGAATATCAAACAAGCCAGAAGTTAACCCAAAAATCCAAGTGACTTGAATAAGTTTAAGGTTTTTTAAATAATGAAGAAAGATAAGATTAGATTATTTAGAAAAATCAGAATTAAAACTCACAAATCAAATGCTATAGCATTTCTACACCGCCTAAAACATCTATTGCATTTTGTATTGATAAGGAGCAACTGGAAGTTACATGGATATGACAATATATAGCGTTAAACTATCAGGAAATAACAAATTAAACATTCGCATGCACAAGGACACGTCTCATTCTCAATTTCTTATTAGATAATGCCACTTGGACACCCTTTTTAAACCTTTTTTACACCTCTCTATGATTGCTAGTATTAAATGCTTTCTAAGTTGATAAAACTTGTACGGTGATAACTGTTTAATTGTTATGGTAAAGTATCAGAAAATATCATCTGAGAAAAGCACATTCACTAGAAAAACATAAAGAGAAGTTAGAGAGGTGTACAATAGACAGATGGGCACCAAATTGCACTTATGGTTGCTTAAACATCAGCTTCAATGGTAAAATACTTATCAGTTGAAAAATATTCTTTAAGAAAAGATCAAAACAGATAAATCATGATTCATGACACTGGACAGTACTGATATACAAATCCCTAGCTAGTATGATGACTCTCTAATACTGGAAGCAGAAGCAAAATGAGATGAGATAGATAGTAATATATACTTGCATAGTTGAATGTATGGACATTGCATAACTTAATAGACAAATTGCTTGTCGATAGTCAAACAAGATTTAATACTGAGTTCTGAGCATGTGACTATCTGCATCAACCATGATTCATGACACTGGACAGTACTGATATACAAATCCCTAGCTAGGATGATGACTCTCTAATACTGGAAGCAGAAGCAAAATGAGATGAGATAGATAGTAATATATACTTGCATAGTTGAATGTATGGACATCGCATAACTTAATAGACAAATTGCTTGTCGATAGTCAAACAAGATTTAATACTGAGTTCTGAGCATGTAACTATCTGCATCAACCACATAAATAAACGGATAGTGTATGCTTACCTACTGCATCTTCTTTTCTTTGTTTGAAGGTATAAGAATCTTCCTTAAGACATTACCGTCTAACTTTCTATACTGTGTCTGAATTTTCCCATGTATCATATACAACTTGTCATCAATATGGTCCTGGTACTTGTCATACAACAGAGGAACTGACAAGCTGAGAAGAACACCTATCAAGAAAATAATTGAAATATTAAAAGCAAACAAATACAGGGAGAATTTTCAAAATGCACTGTGTATGTTTTACCAAAGCAGAGAACTTACAAATATAGACCAGAGTCAGAAAGTTGAGCAAACTACCAATAAAAGAGATAAACAACAGTGCAGCTGCAATCTGATCTCTCAAACTCACGAAAAAAGATGTCAGTGTAAAATGCTGTACTATAAGCTAAGTTTATCAAGTTATTGTAACATAAAGAGACAAAAAAAATTGAACCCCACACCTGAAGGCAAAGTATCAAATTTCTCTCAATTGCTATGTCATGTGCAATTGACAAAGCCCGATTGATCCAAATTTGAAGTTCATCTGCAGCCTTAGCAACAGACTCCTCAGAGATTTCCAGATCAGGAAGAGGAGGGAGAGGTCTGTATCATTTTTTTATTTAAAAAAAAAATCAATTTCAAGTGAAGAAAGTATAATGACCACTTAATTTCTTATGCAATTTTCATCCCCCAAAAAAAAATCCTCAGTCAATTCATGAGGATTCATTTTCAAAATAGTTAAGAAACCATCCATATACATTTTCTGTAAAAGCGGGTACTTCTAGTTTATTCTTTTAACTCAATAGAGAAAAAATGGCAATAATCTCTTCCACAAAAGATACTCCTTTTTTTCAAAAGAACAAAAAACTAGTCATATCAATTCGCATAAATGACTTCAAGACTATAGAGTAAGGGGATTACGAATTGCAAGGGAGCAAAATGGAAATACCTATTGAGAAGGGAAGCAGCTTTGGCCCAGAAAAAGAGAATCACGACAAGCAGCAATAGAACATTGGCTCCAAAAGACAAGAGATTATATCCGGCTCGTTCAAACAGGTACCACAATGCCGTAGCTGAAACCACAACCACAACCCCTCCGTACCAATTCTTCCAAAGCAACACATCCGCAACTGACAGAATTAAATAAATACAAAACTTAATCAGTTTCGATTTGCAGAAAATGAAAACAACAGAGAAAAATTAAATACGAGGAAGACCATGAACAAAACACAACGTTGAATGGCATGCAAGATCATTTCTTAACTATCTCTAACTCTAGGAGATCCGTGCTATACTGAAATTTGTGGTCACATGGCTATGAGAGAGGAAGAGAGAAAGAGAGAGAACCTAAGCCACCGCCGAGAGCCTGATGAACGGATATCCGATGAGAAGGTTTAGATTCTCCCATGGCGATTAGGGTTTGGGGGGGAGACAGAGAAAGCAAATGAAATGCGAACTATTTATCTAATTTTAATTTTTTTGTTGGGGGGTTCGTCTCAGGCGTGCGAAAAAGTGAAGAAGCCGTTGAGGAGTCGCAGTGTTAGGAATGCTGAAGGCTAAAGCAGGAGGAACTAAACATTTTTCTCCACAGCTTTTGCGTTTTGAGGTTTGAAAGGGAAAACGACATCCATTTCCCAACCCCATTGATGGGCTTGTCTCTGGGCTTCATCGGTCGAATGAGTTGGCCCGTATTTTGTATGCCGGCATCATATAGCATATGAGAGGGTGTTTGTTAAAATGGAAGAGGAAAAAAAAAAAAGAGATATAAAAATATCAAAAGTGTATTTGGTAGTTTGGAAGAGTCATGTTTGATAGATTTACGACTGGTTTAGTATGCAGAAAGTTAGGTATAGAAATGAAAATGAAAAATAAAAAGATGATTTTAGAGATAAAAAATAATTTTAATACCTCTACTTTTAATGATTGATAGATAGTATTAAATAATAATTGAATAATGACTAGAATGGCAAAATTGTAATTCTTTTTAATTTTCACTTTACTTTTCATTTTACATGGGGATACCAAATGGGTCGTTAGTCTTGTGTTTTTTTAGGCCCTTTTGTCCTCTCTCTCTCTCTCTGCCTCTCTCCCTCTCTGCGGTGGATGCAGTTGGTATAACTTATCTTTTTTATTGTTTTGTTTTTGCTTTCTAAAAAAAAAAAGTGGGAAGACTGGACAGACAAGAGAGAGTTGAGACCGGAGAGAAACTGCATCCTTTTTTCTAACATTGTTCATTTAATCCAAATTGGCAAGGAAAGTTGCTGTTAAAGATAAAAAGAGAAAAAGGTATTATTTTGTCACAAATAATAGTAATATCTTATATTTAAAAATCCTAAATTTTAAAATTATTTTAAAAAATTTAAAAATAAAATTCTAACTTAAAATTTTAAATTCTAATTTTACTTCATAGTTAAAATTTTTTATTCTTGCATTCTTCAAAATAATTTTAAAATTTAATATCCTTTAATATAAAATTATAAATATTTTTAACTTGAGATTATCAATTATAATTTTCTGCCTTTTATAGTAATTGACAAAAATTGATTTTTTTATATTCTTTGACTTGAAAAGTGTTTTGATCATTTACTTATATTTTATTTCTATTTTTGTTTCTATCTTATTAAATATCAAAATAAAAAAAATATTATTTTTTTTATATTACACAAAATGTGATTTTAAGTGACAAAATGTTATTCCATCCCCATTTTTCTTTTTCTTTTCATTCATTTAAAAATTGTCTTTTTCAACAAAATACAACCTGAGTATATCCTTGTTTACTTATCCCCCCCCCCCAAAAAAAAACGAAAAAACAACAAAGGTGTTTGCTTGTTTTGTCTAGAGAAAAAGAGAATGCTTGTTTGTTAGATGTCCGTATTGGAACTAGAAAGACAACTTTCAAAAGTCATGATGGGGAAATAAAATTATAGGTATATTAATTGTAGATAAGGATGGGCACGATACTAGATTTGATGAGTACTCAAAAAATTTATTCATTTAGATTTAAGCACAAATATGAAAATGAGTCTGAGTTTGGGTCTGTGAATTTTTTAATGTATATTTAAAAGAAGAAATTTATATACAATAAAAATAATAATTCAGATTTCTTTCGAAGTTTTTTAAAATTATATAATTTTTTATTTTAAAAATTTATATATTTTAGTCTTGATTTATACAAATAAAAATAAAAAATATATTTTATTTTTATTAAATTTAACCCAAAAAAAGTATTTAGGTTAATCAAAAATATTTTAGTAAAAAATAAAAATTATAATACAATATAGTGTAACTTTTTATTTCAAATGAGGTATGTCACACCCGAAAATGCGACCGCGTGGCGCCCCTTTTTTTTTCAAAATAAAAAATTCAAATGGCGAAATGAAATCGAAAAAAATGGAATCAAAATTTAAATAAGATAAAAGTAATGGGTTCAGGAGTCGCCACCAAAATTTTATTTTTTTAAAAGGCAAAATTTTGGAAAAGCCTTTTTATTTTAAAAGATGGTCTACAAACCAGAAAATGGATCCGGGAGTCGATTGTGAGTGGGGAAGGTGTTAGGCACCCCACTACACCCGTTACTAAGAACGGTTACCCTAAGCTAGTTGTGCAAAAACAAGATGGCCTAAATTCTATCTTAATTCTCCCTACAAATCACATGCAAAATAAGAATAATAAAATAAAATTAAAAGTAGAGGAAGAAAGGAAATCAATATTAGAATAAAACACAAAGAAATTGAAGAATTGAAATAAAAAGGAAGAATAAGAATGAAAAGAAAAATATTTTATTTACAAGGGCGGACTTGACCTAGGATGAGAGCCTAGGGCCTACGTACCCTTCAAGAGGGATCAAAGTCCACGTAGTTCGATTATAGATTGTATTTGTTGGTTGTTGTTTTGTTTTTTTTTTTTTTTTTTTTTTTTTTTTTTTGTACTTTTAGTTTTGTTTATTTGTGTCTTTATTTTGTTTGTTTGTTTGTTTTTTCATTTTTCTCTTTATATGCTTCCTCTTTTTGTTTCGTTATTTTATGGTTTTTGTTTTCTTTTTCAAAAAGATAAATAAAATTACTTTTTCTTTTAACAAATAAAACGATTTTGAAATTAGTTGATGTGTTTTAATTTGTTAGAGAAAAATTTAATTTTATTTTCTTTAGATTTTTTAATTTTTTTTTTTCTTTTTCCTTTCAATAAAATTCTCTATATAACTTTTATTCTTGATTTTTTTTTTTTTTTTTATAAATTTTTGTTGTTTTGATTTTTGATGTTTGTTTCGTTGTTATTATTATATTTTAATTATGTCCTCATTTTGTTTATTATGTTTTAGTTGGTGCTGTTTTTTTTTCTTTTATTCGTTTGTGTTTTATATATTTTTTTTAGTTTTGGTTATGTATTTATTTTTTGCTTTTGTTTCTTTCTTTTTTCTTCTGATTTCAGTTTTTATTTTAGTTTTGTTTTTATGCCTCATTTTTTTGTTCTTTGTGTTATTTTTGTTTGTTGTTGTTTTTTGTTTTTTGTTTTTTGTTTTTTTTTTTTTGTCTTGTTTTTTTTTTTTTTTTTGTTTATTTATTATTTTGTTTGATTTTTTTTTTTTTCTTTTTGATTGACTTCGTTTTACTTCGTTATTTTGTTTATTATTTTGGTTTGGCTTTTAGTTTCAAAACTTTATTTTATTGTTTTTGTTGTGTTGTTTTTTTTTATTTTTTGATTTTTTTTTTTATTTATTTCATTTTTCTAGTTATGATTATTTTTCGTTTTTTTGTTTCTTTTGTTTTTGGTTTTATTATTATTATCATTTTTTGTTGGTTTACGTGATTGGGATCAAATTTTATTTCCAGTATGAGCTTTACTTAGGAATGTTAAAGGCTTTTTATTATTTCTAATTTTTTGTTTGTTTTTTTCGTTTTTTGTTTGCGATTTTTCTTAGTTAAAATATTTTCCTCCACTCATTCATGTATCCCGTGTTATTATTTTGACCCTTTTTTGACCCTTTTAGAATTTTTTTTTTAGACAAAGGATAAAATATTTTTAAGACTCAGAATGACTTTGTTATGAAAAAGCTTAATCCCCTTTTTATTTTTTGATTTTCCTTTTTGGAAGTTTTTTTTCTTCAAAAGGGCTCTATTGAATGGGGTCATTGAAACCCAAAATGCTAGAAATAAATTTGAAGCCCAAAAGCACCAAGGAGGCCTAATTGCCACACATGGCTTTTGGTTGTGACTATATGCCTGGGGGACAAGAAATCCCACTCGGCAGTCTAATATGAAAATAAAATAAAATTGAAAATAAAAAAAAAATAAAATAAAATAAAAAATAAAAAATAAAAAATAAAAAATAAAAAAAAAGCAATAACTAAAAGATTAAGTTGCAGGTGTGTGCTGAGTGTTTAAATTTACTTATTACATTACTCTTGAGTACATTTACAAGAATAGACAAACAACGAAAAAGAAAAAAAACGAGAAGAAGAAAGAAAGAAAAAAGAAAGTTAATTATACAAATGTACAATTTGATTCCACTTGTCCCTCATTTTTCCTTTCCCTCGGCATTACAGAATGGCTGCTTCTTTCTTCCTTTGATCTTAAGGAATAACCCACCCACATATATTGGAAGCGTAAATCCTTTTCAAAAGGGGAACTCAGCAAATCCAAGTATTAAGGGAACGAATGAAAGGGTAGCAGCAGAACTTTTTTTTTTTTCATTTTTTTTTTAAACCAAAAGAACCAAAGAGATAGAATCCTATATTCTAAATCGGCTAAGGCATCCAAATCTCATATTTTATAGGGAAAACAGAGTAGGAAACCAACTCGTATAGAGCTATGTCTAACGATGCCACACAACAGGAAAATGGGCAGCAGCCAAACACTCAGAGTATCTGTGTTTCAACATGCGACTCTAGCACACAAATGACAGCATTTTAAATGTATATCTTGTGCGAGAAAACAGAACAGAAACAAATAAAAAAACAGAACATGTTCAACCCAACAGTACGATAAGCAGCAACCTTCAACTGAAATTATTGTATATCTATACAGAGGCTAAGTCTAATGCGCATGACCATACATGGTTTGTGAGGATTCTAGTTCTAACTTCATGTTCGGAAACCATGCAATAAACTCACTCACAGAACACATCCACATGTTCCCAGCACGACATAACAGGATCATACAGCATAAACAATAAAAAAGGGAATAAGCAAGGGAAGTGAAACTGATCATCTAAGAAACCCGAATGATTAACACCCCACAGACACTGATTCAAATCACATCCCAAACACGAGGATCTTAAAATTGGGCATCCAGAACCAGAGCACACTCACATCCCCTGAATCCTAGGGTAAATGAAAAGAGCAAAGGAAATATACCGTCAGAGTTTAAGGGATCGAATGAAGATCTTCTTAGATCGAAACGCCGCTGCTACCCGCTCCTGGTTCGATTCGGCCCTCTGATTGCTGTCCTTTCCTTTACCTTCTCCGAAAACCTTTGATTTTCTGGCTTGCTTCTCCTTCGGTCACCTTCGAACTCCTTCCAGAAAGAAAAGACCCCTTTTCTTTCGACTCCCTCGGCCGCTTTTTCCCTCAATCCCCTCTCTAAATCGACCCCCGAGAAACCTAAGAATTCCTCCCGAAGAGACCCTAAGAATTTCTCCGAAAAAAAAACCTTAGCCCTCGGAAAAACCCTAAGAATTCCTCCGAAGAAAAACCCTCAGAATTCCTTTGAAGAAAAACCCTCCGAAAAAAAAAAATCCCCTCTCACTCGCGCCCCCTTTTCGCTTTTATAAGCGATTTCAGGTGGTCCCAATCCCATCTCCGTACCTCCTCTGCTCCACTATCCTGGCGCGCGCACTTCCCTCGTACAACTCCATCCGAAACACCTGCGGGAGCCAGAGCAGAGGGACGGACCATCGGGGGAGAGCCCTAGTGCTTCTCCGTCCTCTGCCCCCTCGCCTCTCTGCGTCTCCTACTTTCTGTGCGTGTGTCTGTTCGAGTCCGCCTCTCTGTGTGGTCCCCCTCCTTCAGAAGTGTGCCTGGGAGAAAAAAAGAAGCGGGTAGGGTTGCATTTGATACGGGTTGGACACCGGGTAGGATTTCTATTTCGGGTTTTTTTTTTTTTTTTTTTTTCGGATCAATTCCAGCTTTTGAGTATATGGGCTAGATGAGTGGGCCGATGGTTCTGGGTTAAAATTTGTCTTTCTTTTTTTTTTTGCTAGACTTTTCCTTGGACCTCCTTATTTGGACTCTCTTGAATTAGGCTCCCAAAATTTTAATTGGTTTTTTTTGGTTTTAGGCTTCTCCTTTTATTATTTTGATATTTCTTGTAATCTTTTTTTTTTTTGATGAATTTTTTTTTAATTATTATTCTTTTAATTGTTTTATTATTATTATTGTATTTATTTAATTTTACTTTATTTGCTTTTAGCCTTTTTATTTTTATTTTTAATTCATTTTTCCTTTTCCTTTTCTAGTGTCTTTTTTTTATTTTATTTGTGAATTCCATTTATTTTGGATTTTTGTTACTCCTCCTTTGATTTTTCTTTTGTTTTAATTTTAGATTAATGGGTTTTTGCTTCCCTTTTTTTTTATTTTTTATTTTTTATATATATTGTTTTTAGTTTAATTTCATTATTATTTTTAGGGTATGCCCGGACAAAATACGGTGTTCACAGTTGCCCCTCTTTACTTGTTTCTTTGGCAAAGAAATTGAAAATGTAGTTTTTGATATATTTTTTTTTTTGCATAAGAAATAAGTAAAGATAAGAACACGTATTTTGTCTAAGGCGATTTGATTGCCAAAAGCGACCCAAACAAAATGTGGTGTTTGCAGGCTGCCCCTCTTTACTTATTCTTTAAGCAAGGAGATCGAAAACGTAATTTGATTTCCTTAGCTTAAGAGTAAGTAAAGATGGAAACACATATTTTGTTTGGGTAGCTACTAGGTCAAAGAGAGTTAACTCACCTGGAGGTGCTGGAACTTGATAAAAGATGCTTGCAAGTATAAGATCTTTTGAGGTATACTCAATTTATACAAGATTTTTGGATGCCCGGTGTATGTGCGATTTTTGGGTGCCTATTCTAGTAGGACTTTGATTGGTGCCTGTTCTGGCAGGACTCTTATTGGTGCCTATTCTGGTAGGACTTGGGTGCCTGTTCTGGCAGGACTTTGATGCCTATTCTGGTAGGACTTAGATGCCTATTCTGGTAGGACTTAGGTGCCTGTTCTGGCAGGACTTTAACGCCTATTCTGGTAGGACTTTGGTGCCTGTTCTGGCAGGACTTGGATGCCTATTCTGGTAGGACTTTGGTGCCTGTTCTGGCAGGACTTTGGTGCCTGTTCTGGCAGGACTTTGATGCCTATTCTGGTAGGACTTTGAGTGCCTGTTCTGGCAGGACTCTTATTGGTGCCTATTCTGGTAGGACTTTGATGCCTGTTCTGGCAGGACTTAGGTGCCTATTCTGGTAGGACTTTGAGTGCCTGTTCTGGCAGGACTTTGAGTGCCTATTCTGGTAGGACTTTGGTGCCTGTTCTGGCAGGACTTAGATGCCTATTCTGGTAGGACTTTGGTGCCTGTTCTGGCAGGACTTAGATGCCTATTCTGGTAGGACTTTGATGATGCATGGTAAATGCATAATGCATGGACAGAGCCTCATAAGGACTGTCACTAATGGTTTTGATGGATGAATGCAATCTTGCGAGCTGGGAACATGAACCATGTGGATGTTACCCTAATAAAATTTCATTTCTGGTGCGAAGGATGAAGGAAGTATGGGATGTTCTATTCAAAATTTTTTTTTTTTTTTTTTTAATTTGCCCCAATATGGATGCATGCAGGACATTGGTTGTTAATTTGTTAACTGTGAACTGTTACTTGTTGACTTCATTGGTTGTTCTATTCTCTTTTATTTATTATTTTTATGATATACACCCGCAAAAAATAGATAATAATGACAATAGTAATAATCATCCTTTGTTATTATTATTATTATTATTATTATTATTTATTTATTATTTTCGTGTTCTTTTGTTTTATTTTGTTTTTCCTTCTTTTTGTTGTTGTGTGCTTCTTTAGAAAACGCTAGTGTGGATTGTCACCCAGTGTGGCACTTTTAATTAGCCATTGACAAAGGCAAGGTATATTATCCCCTCAAAATGCTATCCATTTAACCAGACTCTTGGTGCTTTATCTTTCCAAGGAATTCTTGATGTTCAACCAACATGATAGTTTGTACTTTATCTTGGAAGTCACAGTTATCCTTTTCATTAGTCTCCTTGAAAATATAGGTCATCATTTAGCTCATGAATATCTCAATGAAATGGAGATGGTCTTTCGATGTAAGTCGTCGGAGACTTGGTTCTGGTCTACCCTTCCGGCCATGATTGAAATAATTGGTTCAAAGAGGACCCCAATCCTGACATGCTAAGTAATTGTTTTTGACAAATGTCATTCCTTAGTTATTAATTCATTTATAGAAAGAAAACATGAATGTAGTGAGTACAGCACGAATGAACACTGAATCGTAGCTACAATAGAAATTATTAGAGGAATAATCTCCGATTTGAAGTTTATTAAGCTCATGAAAAGACAAAAGTCTAGGTTTGAGAATTTCTTTCGAGGATGTCCTCTACAATTAGCCCTGTCTGCCCCTGCAAGGTGGCCTTTTGCGTTATACGAGACATGCATTCTTCCGAATCCAACGCGAAGCCTGTGACTTCGGCACTTTGGCCCAACTTGAATTTCGGATTTCCCCTTACTCCTTACCCAAGCATTTTCCCATATTACATGGTGGTCTTACCTTTCCTCCTCTGCTTTTCTTTCTTTTTTTTTTCTTTTTTTTTTTCTTTTTGGTTACTCTAATTTTTGCCTAGGCCGCCCATTTGGGTTTTCAACCTAGCGAGCTTTTATCATGCTCTAACTTTTGCCTAGCCGCCCTTTTGGGTTTTCAGCCTAGCGAGCTTTTATCATGCTCTAACTTTTGCCTAGGCCGCCCTTTTGGGTTTTCAACCTAGCGAGCTTTTATCATGCTCTAACTTTTGCCTAGGCCGCCCTTTTGGGTTTTCAGCCTGGCGAGCCCCCCTCTCTTTCTTACGCAAAATATTTTTTTACTGCATCGGAATTGAAAGGCTTTGGCAATTCATGGCCATCCATATCCATCAAAACTAATGCCCCTCCTGAGAAAGCATGCTTCACAATGTAAGGCCCTTCGTAGGTAGGTGCCCATTTGCCCCGAGCATCATCCTGGTTTGGCAAAATTCTTTTAAGCACTAACTCACCGGCCTTGAATTCTCTAGGACGGAGCTTTTTGTCGAAAGCTCGTGCCATCCTCTTTTGATACAATTGCCCATGGCATATAGCAGTAAGTCTTCGTCCCTCGATCATATTCAACTGTTCGTATCGAGCCTTCACCCAATCCCTTTCATCTAAATTGGATTCAATTACTACCCGCAAGGTCGGGATTTCAACCTCGATTGGCATGACAGCCTCCATTCCATAAACCAAAGAGTACGGAGTTGCCCCAGTCGATGTACGCACAGTCGTGCGGTAACCATGCAATGCATACGGAAGCATATCATGCCAATCTTTATAAGTGATTGTCATTTTAGCCACGATCTTCTTTATGTTCTTATTTGCTGCTTCTACTGCCCCATTCATTTGCGGTCGATACGGTGCTGAATTATGGTGTTTGATCTTAAATTGCTCACAGAGTTTGGAGACTTCTGTTCCATTTAGATTAGCAGCATTATCCGTGATGATCTTTTCAGGTATCCCATAACGGCAAAAGATATTTGTTTTGAGGAACTTGCAGAGAACTTTTTGAGTAACACTGGCAAAGGAATTGGCTTCTATCCACTTGGTAAAATAATCGATAGCAACCAAAATGAAACGATGTCCATTTGAAGCCTTAGGATTAATTGGACCGATTACATCAATGCCCCACATAGAGAATGGCCAGGGTGCCACCAGATTATGTAACGGAACTGGTGGTGCGTTGATTTTGTCTGAGTATACTTGGCATTTATGACACTTTCGAACATAATCAACGCAATCCTTCTCCATTGTTAACCAAAAATATCCATATCTCTGGATTTGTTTGGCCAACATAAGCCCGTTTGTATGTGTACCGCATATTCCTTCATGCACTTCGGTGACTATCTTCTGGGCTTCCCTTGCATCCACACAGCGTAACAGCGTGCCATCGTGACTTCTTTTGTATAGGGTCCCATTGCTGATGAAGAAATTCATAGCTAGGCGCCGGATAGCTTTTTTATCGCTTTCCGCGGCCTCAGCTGGGTAGTCCCTACTTACCATGTAAGCTTTAATGTCATGATACCAAGGTCGCCCGTCATGCTCTTCCTCTATGTTCAAGCAATATGCCGGTAAGTCTCTGGCCTCCACACAGAGTGGTTGGACTTGAACCCCATAGTTGAGTCGGATCATTACTGCTAAGGTGGCTAAAGCATCTGCGAATTGATTCTTGTCTCTGGTAACGTGATGAAAATTGATTTCTTCAAATTGCTTGATTAACCGGGCCAAAAATTTCTGATATGGAACCAGTTTTGAATCCTTAGTTTGCCATTCTCCAGTCACCTGATGGATTATGAGGGCCGAGTCACCATAAACCTCGAGACTTTTTACACCCAAAGCTGCAGCAGCATTTAGCCCATGAATGCAGGCTTCATATTCAGCCACATTATTAGTGCATTCAAACTCTAATTTAATGGCCACTGGGAATTGCTTTCCTTCGGGGGATATAATTACTGCCCCAATACCATAGCCATACATGTTTGCAGCCCCATCAAAATACATCTTCCATTGCCCATCATCATCACTGCCTTCCTCTTTATCATCCTCAATAGCCAATATGTCTTCGTCAGGGAAATGAAAATCCAATGGTTGATACTCATCCAAAGGATTTTCCGCCAAGTGATCCGCTATGACGCTACCTTTCACAGACTTTTGCATCATATGCTTGACATCATACTCAGATAGAATTACTTGCCACTTCGAGACTCTCCCAGAAACATGAGGACTTTCAAAAATGTATTTAATGGGATCCATCCGAGAAATTAGCCAAGTGGTAGAGTAGAGCATATATTGCCGCAGACGCCTAGTGGTCCATGCTAACCCACAACAAGTCTTTTCAATCAATGAGTAGCGGGCTTCACATTCATTAAATTTTTTACTCAAGTAATAAATTGCTTGCTCTTTTCTTCGAGATGCATCATGCTGTCCCAATACCGCCCCCATCGAGCTCGACAAGATGGTTAAATAAAGAATCAGTGGTCGCCCTTGTGCAGGGGGAACCAGAATTGGAGGATTTGACAGATATTCTTTAATTTTATCAAAAGCTTGTTGACAGTTACTATCCCAACCTCCAGAGTAATTCTTTTTTAAGAGCTTAAAAATCGGCTCACAAGTTGCAGTTAAGTTGGAGATGAATCTTGCTATGTAATTTAGTCGTCCCAGGAAACTTCGGACTTCTTTTTCTGTTTGAGGAGATGGCATTTCTTGAATTGCTTTTACTTTATCAGGATCCACCTCTATCCCCCTCTGGCTTATCATGAAACCCAACAATTTTCCGGTCACAGCCCCAAAGATACATTTGTTGGGATTCAGACGGAGTTGGTATTCCCGCAACCTCTCGAATAGCTTCCTCAAAACCATCACGTGGCTTTCTCCTTCTCCAGATTTAGCCACCATATCATCAACATACACTTCAACCTCTTTATGCATCATGTCATGGAAGAGTGCCATCATGGCCCGTTGATAAGTTGCTCCTGCGTTTTTTAATCCAAAAGGCATCACTCTGTAACAATATGTCCCCCATGGCGTAATAAAGGTAGTCTTCTCTTTGTGATCTTTGTGCATAGGGATCTGATTGTACCCTGAGTAACCGTCCATAAAGGAATACCGATGGGCGCGTGCTGCATTATCAACTAACATATCAATGTGGGGTAATGGAAAATCATCCTTTGGACTTGCCTTGTTCAAATCTCTATAATCAACACACATGCGAACCCTCCCATCTTTTTTCGGGACTGGTACGATGTTTGCCACCCATTGAGGGTACGTGGACACTTGGAGGAATCCCGCCTCTAATTGCTTCATGACCTCTTCTTTGATCTTTAAAGACATGTCGGGGCTCATTCTCCTCAACTTTTGCTTTTTAGGCTCAACATTCGGGAATAAGGGAATCTTATGAGAGGCAATCTCTGGGTTGAGTCCAGGCATGTCTTGGTAAGACCATGCAAAGACGTCCGTGTATTCTTTAAAAAGCTGAATCATTTCTTTCCTTTCTGGATTATCCACCATTTTGACCTCCCTTTTATCTTCCTCTGTCCCTAAGTTAATATTTTCGATTGCTTCTTCATGTGGGCATATACCTTTATCTTCAGGATCAAGCATTTTCTCAAAGATTTGGGTTAATTCTTCGTTATCGGATTCAGAGTCATGCATATCTGTAGTAACGCATAAATCACGCAGTAGGGGCTCGGGGACTTCTGCGTTGGACAGGAGTCCCGAGGAAAATGATTTCCTGGGGGGAAGAAATAAGAATGAAAATGAACAAACCAGAAAATGCGAAGAAAGAGAAGGTAGAGTATTCATTCGCAAAACACCACTATCATTCATAAAGTACTGATTGAAATTGCAAAGAAAAGCAAACTAAAACAAAGGAACAATGCAATCATAACAATTACTCTAAGGTCACGATATCAGTGATATCCTCAATTTCCCAGTTGTCCAATCTCTCTCCGGAATTGTCGACCGTAACCCAAGCTTTAACTCCTTGAAGGATTCCATCCTCAATCACCGAAATACTTAACTGGTCCAAAGCCTCTGATGGAGTTAAAAAAGTCTCTCTGATATGTGGGATTTTCTGCTTCTCTTGCTTTCTATTACCTTCTGCGCTTGGTTGTGTCCTTACCAGATCTGACAGCGGAGGTTCATATCCCAATCCTTGACGCTTAGGATTTTCAGGAAGAGTAATAGGCTGTTCAATCCCTTGCAGCTTTATTCCCAGTCCTTTTCCGGGTTTGAACCCATTTTTCTCTAACATTCTTACCACAGTCTGATTAACATTTCCAACAATATGCCTGGGTCTATCCACCTCTAGACTTTGAAGTGGCGTTTCTATCTCTTGTTCAGCCGCTTCAATATAAGGTAGAGAACTGGGTTTGCTTAGCATTATCTCCTCTTCTCCTTTAACTGTGATTATCCTTCCTGCATCAATAAACTTAACCCTCTGATGAACGGTGGAAGGTACAGCACCAGCAGAATGGATCCAAGGTCTTCCTAACAACATTGTATAGGACGGATCAATATCCATTACTTGAAAATCTACCACGAATGTCTTTGGCCCGATCTCTAAGGACAAACGAGTATTACCGATCACCGCCCTCTTAGAACCGTCAAATGCTCTGACCATCATATCATTTTTTTCAATGTGAGTTTCCGCAATTGCTAATTGCTCAAATGTGGTTAGTGGGAGCACATTAAGAGCTGACCCCCCATCGATCAAGACCTTTGCAATTATAAAGCCATTGCACTTCAAAGTAATATGCAAGGCCTTAGGCTGATTGGCAGACGTTCCTATAATCTCCTCTTCAGAGAATGAGATGGCGGATGTAGATTTGGCAATATTCATCACGTTAGCAACTCTTTCCGGAGTAACATCAGGCCGCACAAATGCTTCCTCCAACGCTTTTTGCAGAGCTTGCCGATGCACTTCTGAACTCATAATTAGAGACCACATTGAAATACGAGCTGGGGTTTTCTTCAATTGTTCGGCCACGTCATATTCGCTCTGCTTCATTATCCGTAGGAATTCTTCTTCAGCACCACTATCAACCCCTTTGTCTTTTGGGTTTTTATTAATATTGGTGGGGAGGTAAACCCTACCACTTCGAGTGACTCCCCTCGCCTCTGTTATGTTGGTGATAGGTTGTTCTTCTGCCTTGGCAATTACTATGTGATGCAGGGGATCCTCAATAATTTCCTCATATCTCCAAGGTACAGCACGATCACTTTCATATGGGAAAGGAGCTGGCATGTGTATGATCACTGGAGATGATTCCGAGGTATGAGGAATTGATGCTGGCAAAGGCTCGTTGACAGTTAAAGTAACTGTTTTCAACTGCTTCACGGGGATAACAAGATCCACATACTTCCGATCTATAACACAAATTTCTTCTCTAGACTTCCCCACAACCACAATCCCCAACGTCATTAATTCCTCCAATGCTTCTTGGAATTGTATACACCCTTCGACATCATGATCTGCATCTTGTTGATGGTAATCGCAGAAAGTGGCCTGTGGCTTAGTAATTGTCTTGGCAGATTCTTCAGGTGATAGTTCCAACACATATCCTGCTAACCGAAGGTTAACCAAGAGATATTTCATGGACAACCCAATAGCACCGGGGGTCTTGGCAAATCCTAACTCATTTTCAATGGCGTTCACCTGCCGCTCATGATTAGGGAGAGGGTTGGTGGCAATTGTTGAATTCTCCCTGGGCTTGATCTGAATGTGGTTAGATTCTATCAAATCTAACACATTCCTTTTGAACGTGACGCAATTCTCAATTGAATGCCCTGGGGCTCCCATATGGTATTCGCAGGATACATTGGGGTTGTACCAGGCGGGGTATGGTGGCTGCATCCCTTTTGCATATCGTGGCCCTATAAGTTTTGCCTCCAACAATTTTTGGTACAACTCTGCATTGGTAGAATTGAAATTGGGCCATGGGCGATTGTCCCTTGGTCTTACATTAGTCCCCCTCTCCTGGTGTCCCTGCCCATTCACTGTTGGTCTATACTGATTTTGGTTTTCATTTCCCCTACCAATCTGATAAGACACAGGTTGTCGTAGGAACGGTCTTGAGGGTTGAATATAGCTCACCTCTCCTTCTCTCTTCTTCATAACTTGCCCCTTCCTAAATCCACCTTCTGTTGAAGGAGATGTGAGTTTTCCATCTCGAATGTCTGCGTCGATTCTCTCCCCCACTTCGATCAAATCAGCAAAGTCAGTGACGTGTGTCCCCAACATAATTTTGTAAAATGGATCGGATAGCGTCCGAATAAAATATGAGCAGAATTCAGACCCGATCATCGGAGGTTGAACTTGGGAAGCCATTAATCTCCACCTTTGGGCATACTCTTTGAACGATTCAGTTGACTTCTTGCTCATCCTTTTCAGCTGCTCCCTAGTTGGGGCGGTGTCAAGGTTGAATTTGTACTGCTTCATGAAAGCATTTGTGAGATCTCTCCACTTGCGGATCTTGGAATGGTCTAATTGCATAAACCATAGTAAGGCAGACCCGGTCAAACTCTCTGGGAAGAAATTTATCAAGAATTTTTCGTCCCTTGACCAAACAGTCATCTTTGTGCAGTATGACTTAAGGTGGTAAATTGGGTTACCGGAGCCGTCATACTTGTCAAAGTCAGGAACTTTAAACTTCTTCGGAATGGATACCCCGGGAGTTAAGCACAACTCTTCTATATCTAATGACCCCCATGTGGTTGGACCCTGTAGATCACGCAGTTGGTCCTTGACCTCCCCTAATTCTCTTTCCCAATCTTCCTTGACAT
Source organism: Erythrophleum ivorense (assembly GCA_026724425.1). Lineage (NCBI taxonomy): Eukaryota > Viridiplantae > Streptophyta > Magnoliopsida > Fabales > Fabaceae > Erythrophleum > Erythrophleum ivorense. The sequence goes on from JAIUCV010000003.1 coordinate 3,620,181, forward strand.
CATTATTCCTCCCTTTCTCATCCACAGTTGGAATCTGGAAAGTGTACATATCATCATATCCGGGGAAATCTTGTATATCCTTTGCTTCATCTTGAGGAACCTGCTTGTCAGCCACCACCATAGGAGGATTTTGTGCGCTTTTCTGCTGTAGCACAGGGCCGGGAGCTCGACTAGAGTGCGCTTCAGTTATAACCACTCCAGGTGAGCTCGCCCCTACCTGTGTAGCGACAGGTGGATGACTAGAGGCGCTAGGGGAATTTTCAGTGCCTTTTCCTCTAAAGGTTTCTAACAACATTTTCATCATCTCGCTCATTTGAGCCATTTGGTTCTCCATGGTAGTGATACGGTTATTCAGCGTGACTGTGTCCTCTTCAACTCCCTGACCACCTTCCCTTTGATGTTCCTCCATCAGCCTAGCTCTTGAACGCGTGTCGTATATCCTAGTGGGACGAGTCTGGTTAGATGGAACGCGTTTTGGAGGCGCAATATTGTCTTCCTTTATTTGACCCTTACTATTCTTTTTCTGTAAAAGAAGACAAATTTAGTGATGTTGACAAATTCTTCTTTTATTTTATTATTATTGACACTAATATGTGTATTTGGTTTAGATTAACCGTTTCGGCATAGTTGGTAAAGGAACCTTGGGCCCTTTGATTCTTAAAGGATTTTATTAACCCATATAAGAACATCAAAGTTGACACTTGACGCGAGAAGGAATTAGAACCCTTACATGGTCGAGTCTTTGCATTCATTTGAGCCATTTTCCAATCATAATGAGAATACATTCTTTGTTTTTCATTTCACAATACTAAACGAAACATTACATCAGTGCTCTTCGAAGCCTACCAACTATTGAGATATTTCAACTCATTTACAATGTCATTACATAACACAAAAAACTCAGTCATTTCCTCGGGTGTACTCAATGGATTAGCCAAACCTTCGGCTGCTTTCAATGCGCTCGTGAAACTAGGGAGGATTTCATCAGCTAGGAGAATTAATTTTCTGAACCAGGATCGGAACCTTTCTTTTTCTGCGGCTTGTTCTGCATGAACTATCTTCCAAGTCTCAATCGTCTCAGCTTGCTGATTAAGTTGTTCTATCAAGTTCTGGACTACTGCAGCATTGTCACTTCTGATAATGGAGATTTCATTCATTTTCTGTTCCAATTTCTTGGCCAGCATATCCATTTCATGTCTAGTTCCGCCTGATCCAAATTTCTGCATTTGCCTCTCTAGTGCGTCTTTTTCTTTGAGAACCTTCATCAACTGAGCTTTACCAATACATATCTTCTTTTCATTTTCGGTCACCCGTTGTTGAGCTTCCTCAATCGTACTCTTTAATCTTGTATTTTCTTCTTTCAACCTTTTCATCTTGACAGTCCCCATGCTTCTTTTATGTCTCTTCACCCTATCTGCCTCCGCTCGCAACACTGCACATTCACTTCTCATCTGGTTCAAACTCCTCAGGCGTTCTTGTCTTTTTTCTTCTAAACTCTTCAATTTGTCCTTTTTCTCTTCGACTTGTCTCGCCAATTGTTCATCAATTGCATGCAGGTCGTTGCCGAGCATGGGATCTGTCGGTCCGAAAGAAAGGTTGGCCCCTTTTGTTCTCTCCTTTAGCCACTCTTGATATTCTTTAGTTGCAGCTACAATTCGCTTGCCCAGTTCACATTTCCCTTTACATATTACTTGGTTCCACGCATTTCTCATTTTTTGACAGAGTGTCTTAGCTTCCGGATCATTATGATAGAAGTGAACCAGCCGTGTTGCTTCTTTAGATGGGATGTCTTGCTTATATGCAAACTGCTGATGAACAATTGACGGGTTGTAATTGATGCATCCCCGAGGGCCTATGAGAGGTACATTCAGGAATTCTCCGCAACAATATACGATTTCTTCGTTTTCCCACCAAGCAAGCTTCCACCAGACTGTATTTTCGTCCAATTGACTGAGGGATTGAGCCCAATCGTCACGAGTCATTCTTGAAGACGACAGGACAGAACCCTCACGATTAAGGAAATCCCTAATTGGGTGGTGGATGGTGTCATGTCGTTGACCCAATTGATATCTCCTCCCATAAACATGATTGAACAACCAGACCGTGAGGAGCTGTAGGCAACACTTTAATTTCCCTCCCTTTTCTAGTTGACAAAAACTCAAAGTCAGGATCGTTTCTGCTAAAACTGCGGGCACCGGATTTACACGGTGGTTTTCCACCATCCATAAGACACTTACGGCTGCCAAATCGATTATTCCCACAGCCGATGGAAACAACACTACTCCATATATGGCTAAGGCGAAGACCCTCTTAAAAGTCACCCAGTCTTCCTTTCCGGCTAAGATCTCTAAGCGTCTTTCTACATATTTCCTTGAAAGACCTTCAGTCTGTCCTCTCTGAAGAAATTGGACCTTACTAGGGTCTTCCCCTAAGATTTGAGCCACTGTGCGCTTCGACGGCAAATGTCCAGGGTAATAATAAACTGAAGCATTTCTTCCCACAGGTGCATTCATGAAGCTCCCATATTCCTCTAGAGTAGGTGTAATCTGGAACGTGGGGAAAGTGAAACACCTTAATGAATTATCCCAATATTGGGCCAAAGCAGAGAGTGCTTCGGGCTGGACTGGTATTCGTAGCAAGTCTAGAATATCCCCATAATCCCTTCGAAAATCTCGGATATGCCTTCCCTTCAGCTTCCCACTTAAGGTGATTAAACTTTCGACTGATTCAGCTTCCGCCTTGATTTTGAACTTTGCTCTTGTTGCAACTAAGCCAGTCTGCCTCAGATCTAGATATCGCCCATTACCCAAAGGTTCCATTACCAATGTTATGCCAATCAACCCGGATAATTGTTCACTGTTTCAAAATATTCAAAACTCGTTAGTTGGTGTATCATTACTGTTAACTTTGACAACTCACCCAATTCTCAAGGAATTTATTATCCCATGGAGAATAAGGCGAGAGGATCAACTTAAGAAGGAATAACTCCTTACGTAATTGACACTGAGACGTTCAACAGGTTAACATAACGATCCACTAACACTCACACTATGACTTTGGATGTAATGTTCCAATATGGGAGATCATAGAAAATATTGCCCTTTTCCTTGAGGGGCCTATTGCTCCATGAACGTAAAAAGGCAGCAATTAAACCGAGAGAAGCATGGTTTTCTACACGATTCAATGCCTCGAAAATGTTCAAATCCCAAGTCGAAACACTACATCCGCTCATTGGTGAAGCAAAATTTACGGGTTTTATAATCGCCCAAAATTTTGACCACACCCATTTTTTACTAAAATTCGTCGTTTTGTGAAGGTTTATTTGAATGAAAATAGATTAGGTATTGTTTATTAGCTTGTCTTACCTCTTTTATTGTATGTTATGAATACGTGAAGAGAATAAATGTAGGCTAAATGAGCTCCCTTTTGTGGGATTAAAGGATGCGATTATGGTCTTTCCGGGGTCGGAAACCCGCTAGGCAAGGGTCGGTTTAGCTAATGCGTACTTTCATCATAATTAATATACGTCTAATTGTGCAGTGACATACCATTAATTATTCCAGTAGATAGCGACAATGTGTCACTTTTCCTAGGGATATCATTAGATGCATGGATGTAATGCGTAAACGATTGGAAGCACCCTCCTTTGTCCTAATATGGATGGATCCTAGGTGGTTAGTTGGTAAGAATCTGGGTCTATCTATTTAGGAAGCATCTATGGTTTGACTATCAGTGCAAATTTCATGGCGGATCTATAACCCCTAATCATCGGCCCCTAAATTGCCCTCATCGTGAGATGAGGATCTCGTTATATGAATTCGACCTTGAGAGGAGAAAGATCCTACACAGGTCCAATCCATATAACAAGGCACAATTTAGGTGAGGTCTTCATGATAGCCTCAGGAAGCACAAGGCTTCACAGGGAAATCAATATAAACCCCTACTATCCTAAGAACACTCAGACCCGGGTATAGGGCCCATAATGTGTGTGATATGTTGTGTCTCAGTGATGTGTGTGAGGAGGGCATTTACCTTTTTATCCTATGGACTACCCCACCCTCATCCGCTAAGCAGATTAACAGAATAAGAGGTAGAGAACATGAATATACATATAAAAGTAAGAAGTAAAATATACAAACATGGTCATCTACCCTAAGGTTTCTTCCTCATGTTATCTATCCTACTCATATTATGTACATAGACAGAAAAATACAACGTATAAAACAAGCATGCGAAAGACATGTTATCTACCCTAACCATGTGAGGCAACCAACAGACAAAAGGAGAATCAAAAATAAAATAAGAGAAGGCCATAATATTTGCACAACTAACTTAAATTGGGCTTGACTCTCAAGAATTCATCCCCAGTGGAGTCGCCAAACTGTCACACCCGAAAATGCGACCGCGTGGCGCCCCTTTTTTTTTCAAAATAAAAAATTCAAATGGCGAAATGAAATCGAAAAAAATGGAATCAAAATTTAAATAAGATAAAAGTAATGGGTTCAGGAGTCGCCACCAAAATTTTATTTTTTTAAAAGGCAAAATTTTGGAAAAGCCTTTTTATTTTAAAAGATGGTCTACAAACCAGAAAATGGATCCGGGAGTCGATTGTGAGTGGGGAAGGTGTTAGGCACCCCACTACACCCGTTACTAAGAACGGTTACCCTAAGCTAGTTGTGCAAAAACAAGATGGCCTAAATTCTATCTTAATTCTCCCTACAAATCACATGCAAAATAAGAATAATAAAATAAAATTAAAAGTAGAGGAAGAAAGGAAATCAATATTAGAATAAAACACAAAGAAATTGAAGAATTGAAATAAAAAGGAAGAATAAGAATGAAAAGAAAAATATTTTATTTACAAGGGCGGACTTGACCTAGGATGAGAGCCTAGGGCCTACGTACCCTTCAAGAGGGATCAAAGTCCACGTAGTTCGATTATAGATTGTATTTGTTGGTTGTTGTTTTGTTTTGTTTTTTTTTTTTTCGCCGCTGCTACCCGCTCCTGGTTCGATTCGGCCCTCTGATTGCTGTCCTTTCCTTTACCTTCTCCGAAAACCTTTGATTTTCTGGCTTGCTTCTCCTTCGGTCACCTTCGAACTCCTTCCAGAAAGAAAAGACCCCTTTTCTTTCGACTCCCTCGGCCGCTTTTTCCCTCAATCCCCTCTCTAAATCGACCCCCGAGAAACCTAAGAATTCCTCCCGAAGAGACCCTAAGAATTTCTCCGAAAAAAAAACCTTAGCCCTCGGAAAAACCCTAAGAATTCCTCCGAAGAAAAACCCTCAGAATTCCTTTGAAGAAAAACCCTCCGAAAAAAAAAAATCCCCTCTCACTCGCGCCCCCTTTTCGCTTTTATAAGCGATTTCAGGTGGTCCCAATCCCATCTCCGTACCTCCTCTGCTCCACTATCCTGGCGCGCGCACTTCCCTCGTACAACTCCATCCGAAACACCTGCGGGAGCCAGAGCAGAGGGACGGACCATCGGGGGAGAGCCCTAGTGCTTCTCCGTCCTCTGCCCCCTCGCCTCTCTGCGTCTCCTACTTTCTGTGCGTGTGTCTGTTCGAGTCCGCCTCTCTGTGTGGTCCCCCTCCTTCAGAAGTGTGCCTGGGAGAAAAAAAGAAGCGGGTAGGGTTGCATTTGATACGGGTTGGACACCGGGTAGGATTTCTATTTCGGGTTTTTTTTTTTTTTTTTTTTTCGGATCAATTCCAGCTTTTGAGTATATGGGCTAGATGAGTGGGCCGATGGTTCTGGGTTAAAATTTGTCTTTCTTTTTTTTTTTGCTAGACTTTTCCTTGGACCTCCTTATTTGGACTCTCTTGAATTAGGCTCCCAAAATTTTAATTGGTTTTTTTTGGTTTTAGGCTTCTCCTTTTATTATTTTGATATTTCTTGTAATCTTTTTTTTTTTTGATGAATTTTTTTTTAATTATTATTCTTTTAATTGTTTTATTATTATTATTGTATTTATTTAATTTTACTTTATTTGCTTTTAGCCTTTTTATTTTTATTTTTAATTCATTTTTCCTTTTCCTTTTCTAGTGTCTTTTTTTTATTTTATTTGTGAATTCCATTTATTTTGGATTTTTGTTACTCCTCCTTTGATTTTTCTTTTGTTTTAATTTTAGATTAATGGGTTTTTGCTTCCCTTTTTTTTTATTTTTTATTTTTTATATATATTGTTTTTAGTTTAATTTCATTATTATTTTTAGGGTATGCCCGGACAAAATACGGTGTTCACAAGGTATGTATATATTTTGTAAATAGAAATAAAATTTGCATAATTTTAATAAAATTTTTAAAAAAATTATGTAATTTATCCCAATAAAAATAATTAAATTTATATATAGTTGCTTGTATTTTTAATATCAACTTCCTTAATTAAAAGCAGAAATAAAGTGAGAATATAATAATAATAATATCACCAGGATTGAAATATCCCTGGCACTGTAGATTGAAATTTATAGAAGAAAGAATACAACGAATATATGCCACCTGTCCTAAAGGAGTATTCCAGAATAATTGATAGTGGGCTTGATACACATATATACAGCATTATATAAAAATAATATATATACAGTGAACAATATTCTTAACTCCCTCCTTGATTGTGAACCCTCTTCTTGTTCTTCTTTGTTGAACCATCTGTGACGTTCTTCCTTGTTGGACTCATAATAATTCCAAGCTTGTCTCTGAGAATCGAGAGTTTAGTATGATTCAAAGGCTTAGTTAGACAATCTGCTAACTGCAAATCAAAAGGGACATATCGAACTTCTAATGACTTTGACAGTACTTGATCACGCACAAAATGAGCATCTATTTCAATATGCTTTGTCCTTGCATGATGGATAGGGTTAGATGCAAGTGAGGCTGCACTAGTATTATCACACCATATGACTGGAATTCTTTTGAGTCGAAATTTTAATTCTAAAAGTAAAGACTTTATCCAGCATATTTCTGCAGCAGTATTGGCTAAATATCTATATTCAGATTCTGTACTGGAACGGGAAACAACTTTTTGCTTATTTAATGACCAAGTGATTAGGGAGTCACCAAAGAACACACAAAATCCTCCCACAGACCGTCTATCATCTGGGCAAGCTGCCCAATCTGCATCAGAGTATGCAACAAGATCCAGAAAGTTTGATTGTTTAAGATGAATGCCAAGATGCATGGTTCCTTTTAAATACCTCAAAACACGTTTAACAGCCTTCCAATGTTCAGATGTAGGTCTTGCTAAATATTGACTCAGTTTTCCAACACTAAAGCTAATGTCAGGACGAGTTGTACAAAGATATTGTAAAGCTCCAACAGCACTTCTATATATAGAGGGATCAGAAAGAAGCTCACCAGAGTTAGCAGACAATGACTTATGAGCTGCCATAGGAGTTTGACATGGTGAGCAGGAACTCATTTCAAACTTTCCAAGTAGATCTGAAATATACTTGCCTTGGTTTAAGTATAATCCAGTGCTGTCTCGATAGACTTCAATCCCTAAGAAATAATGGATTGAACCTAAATCTTTGAGAGAGAAAATATTGTGCAGCTTGTCAGTGAATAACTTTAAACTGTGAGAATTGCTTCTAGTTACCAAGATATCATCAACGTATATCAAAATCATCAAAATTTGCATTTTATCTGAGTATATGAACAAAGATGTATCACTCTTTGAATTCACAAAGCCCCAACCAAGAAGAGTATCATGCAAACGTTCAAACCAAGCACGAGGTGCTTGTTTTAAACCATATAGTGCTTTAGACAATTTACAAACATAGTTAGGCTTAGAAGGATCAACAAAACCCGCTGGTTGTTCCATGTACACAGGTTCAGTCAAAATGCCATTAAGAAAAGCATTATTTATATCAAGCTGCTTTATTTCCCAATTAAATGATACAGCAAGGGTAAGAATAATTCGAATAGTAGAAGCTTTGATAACTGGGCTAAAAGTCTCACCAAAGTCAACACCTTCTGTTTGTTGAAAGCCTTTGGCAACAAGTCTGGCTTTTCGTCGAGCAAGAGCTCCATCTACATGAAATTTCCTTTTAAATACCCACTTATTCCCAACAATGTTCTGTTGTGTAGTTCTAGGTACAAGGACCCAAGTGGAGTTTCGTTTTAAAGCCTCAAACTCTTCTAGCATTGCCTTCTTCCATAAAGGATCTTGTAAAGCTTCAGTAACAGACCTTGGTTCTGACTCCTTAGAAATCGTACACTGAGCAACTCCTACATAAGGTGCTTTAGGTTTATAAATTCCCTTCTTGCTTCTGGTCTGCATGGGATGGACATTTAAAGTAGACTTTGGTATTGGTGGTGGCGCATTTGAAGATATGTTTGATTTGTTAAAGATGGAGCCAGATTCAAGTTGCTGCAGTGAAACATCTTGAGTTGAGGTTTCAGCTATGGAAGTTGCAGAATATTGAAGTGGTACTGTCATGTATAGGTATAGAGTCAGCATGGAGCTGAGAAATTTCATCTACATGAGGTACATTAGGGGTCTTATGAGCATCCTGCAGAGAGAAATCAATAGAAGCAACTACAGCAGGAGATGAATTAGGTGATACCATGTCTGATTCAGTGTGAGAAACCTGAGAAACAGAACTTGTACTGTCAGTAATGTGAGAAATAACATCAGTTTTGTTAGAGGACATAACTGGAGCAGCAGTAGAAGTCTCAGAATCAGATAAGATATCAAAATGAAATGGAGATGAGCTTGAACAATAACCAGAATCCATTTGTTCTGGTTGTTTCAAATTCACAAATTTTCCAGCAAAAGGAAATTCTTCCTCATTGAAAACAACATGCCTTGAAATATAGATTCTTCCAGTGGAGCTGAGACATTTGTACCCTTTATGAGAACCACTATATCCCAAGAACACACATTTGGTGCTATGAAATTGAAACTTGTTCTGGTTATAGGGTTTTAAATAAGGATAACAAGCACACCCAAACACTTTAAAACCTTTGTAGTCTGGATTTTTGTTGTACGGAATCTGATACGGAGAAGTATGATCCAGCACAGCAGTAGGAAGACAGTTAATCAAGTAAACAGCTGTAAAAAAAGCCTCCCACCAATAATACAATGGCATACTAGCTTGGGCCAACAAGGTCAGACCCATTTCAACTATGTGTCTATGCTTCCTTTCAACTCTACCATTTTGTGGAGAGGTATGAGGACAAGGATGTCTAAAGACAATTCCATGACTATCAAAAACAGTCTTAAAGGACCTATATTCACCACCCCAGTCAGATTGAACAACCTTAATTTTTTGTTCAAACTGATTCTCAACCATTTGCTTGAAATGATTAAAGGCACTTAGTGCTTCATCTTTTGTTTTTAGTGGATATGCCCACGTAAATCGACTGAAATCATTCAAAAAACTAATATAATATTTATGACCACTTGTTGAATTAATTGGAGCTGGACCCCACAAATCAGTGTGTATGAGTTCAAGAGATTTATTAGCACGAGATTGAGACAAGGAGAAAGGCAATTTATGAGATTTCCCAAGTTGACAAGATTCACAGAAAGTAAGGTCTTCATTAGATTTAAGATCAATATTACAATCTCGAAGGACTCTTTGTAACACACTACTACTTGGGTGACCAAGTCTCCTATGCCATGACTCTGCAATTGAAAGAAAAACACTGGATTGACACTTTTGATTCAACTTAGACGGACTCTTAGCAAAAACAAAATGAGCTGGAGCAGTTGGTTCAGCTGGATAAACTTCATTGTCAACTCTATATAGACCTTGCGTGGGCATTCCATGAAGCACAGTCTCACATGTGTCCTTGTCCTTCACAAAGCACCCATGTGAGTGAATTTCAACAAAAACTTCAGAATTGTCATCAGTTAGTTTTGAAGCACTAATTAGATTCTTTGCCATATCAGGAACAACCAGAACATCATTCAATTCCAAAGACTTTTTAGGATCATCACATGCTAACACTGAATTTCCAGTTTTAACAACATCTAAAAGTTTACCATCACCAACAGCAAGATGTGTAATACCTGAAGGATTTCCATTTGAAGCCACATTAGCTGGATTATCAGTCACATGGTGGGTAGCTCCACTATCCATATACCAAGCTGGATCATTAACAACATCAGAGGTGGCAATATAAGCAGATGGACCATCACTTTGATTTTGTTGAGGCCCCATATAGTTTTTGTTGTACCGTTGGAAGCAATAGGCCACTTCATGCCCATATTTCCTACAGAGTGCGCATTTTTTGTCTAAGTTAGGACTAGTGCGACCACCTCTCCATCTTCCACGTTGACCACGTCCGCCTCTGCCACGCCAAGAACGATTTCCCTGCATATTAGGCCTCATAGCTAGATTAGCAAAGGCTGAAGACAAATTATGCTGAGACACATAATTAAGTTGCTCAAGTCAAGCTTCAAATGTAAGCAGGGAGGTTTGAAGATCAATCCAATTAAGATGTTCTTTATCTGACAGATGAACCACAATTGAATTATACTCAGCATCTAATCCTGATAAAATTTGAGTAACAAGATCATTAAGAGGCAGTGGTGAACCAGCAAGGGCCAAGTTATCTGATATGCTTTTCATCTTGTTTAGATACTCCTCCATCTTGAGGGATCCTTTACGGGTACGTTGTAGCTCACCCCTCAAAAGTGTGATGTGAGAGCGTGTGCTAGCACCAACCAAGTCCTTGGCTCCTCTCCAAAGAGATGCAGCAGTCTTGCAATGAGTGAGTTGAGATGCAACCTCCACAGTCATCGTACTGTAGAGCCATCCGAGAAGAATTTGATCTGTGGCAAGATAGTCTTCATAGGCAGGATTAGGTTGAACCTCTTCAACGGCATTCAAAATATACTCAGGAGGAATTGCTTTTGTTCCCAGAAAAAAACCGTCAAGCTTATGTCCACGAATAATAGGAAGTATCATAGACTCCCATATAATAAAATTTGCTCTGTCCAACTTGACAGAGGTCACCTGGTTGAGAGAGTTGATGAGCGAAACTGGCTTGGAGACAACTGGAGACGAGTTGGGCACAGGAATAAAAGTGTGCGAATGACTCGAAGATGAAAAAGGGGGCTGAGAGGTTTCAATCGATTGACTGAAGTTCACTGGCAGAGATGTAGGAATCGAAGAAAAAGATGTTGGAATCGAAGCTGAGAAGGTTGATGGGAACGGAAAAGAAGTGTGTAAGAAATTACTATAAGAAAAGAGAGATGCCGAGATGGAGGATGAAGGGGTATAGGAGAAAGGACCAGCAGTGGTGGAGGAAGAGACGGGAAGCGAGAAATGCGAGAAAGGAGCAGAGGTGAACGGAAAAGAAAAGGGGCTAATGACAGAAGAAGTGGGGTAAGAGGTCATAGATGGTGGGTCAGAGTGAGTGATGTTGGCAGAGGAATTAGGTTTTGGTGAATGCTCTACAGGTGTCTCCATGCTGACTTTCAAAGGCTCTGATACCAAGAAATAAAGTGAGAATAGAATAATAATAATATCACCAGGATTGAAATATCCCTGGCACTGTAGATTGAAATTTATAGAAGAAAGAATACAACGAATATATGCCACCTGTCCTAAAGGAGTATTCCAGAATAATTGATAGTGGGCTTGATACACGTATATACAGCATTATATAAAAATAATATATATACAGTGAACAATATTCTTAACTAAAGATAATAAGTATATAATTTTTTAATCAAAATATGATAAGTGTGTAGTTTAATTAAAAAATTATATATTTGTTTGTAAATATTATACACATGTCATTTTATTAGTGAAAAATCATAATTGTTATATTTTGATTAAAAAATGTTATAATAATATAAAAAGCTATATATAAGTTTTTTCTTAATAAAAAATCCACCCAAAACATTAATGTGTATTTTAAATTGGCATTAATCATTATTTAAAATATTTTTTAATAATTTATTTTATATGAATATATTTTATGTAAATGAGTTTCAATTTGAAAAAAAAAATATTTATTTTGAAATTTCTCTAATTAAATGGGTTCTAAACCAAGGATTTAAGAATCCAGTAAAATAAAAAATATGACTTGATCGGTTTGTTATGAATTCAAAGACGGGGAAAGTATTTTCGTTTTATAGGTCGTAAGATATAAACAATTATTTTACCAATAATAATTGCATGCAAAATAGATATAAGTAATTAATAACGACTAATTTATACTAATAAAGATTTTATGTAATATAATTTAGTAACACACTTATCTTAAAAGTTTTTACTAATATTTTACACCAATTTTGAATATAAGGAATGTGTGCAAGAATTTCTAAAAAGTTAATCTAACATGGCTATTATTTATTAATAACATTGGCGTAAAAAAATATGGCAAGATAAAAATGAAGGAGTTTAGTCCACTAAAAATATAATGTATTGCTTAAAGTGTTTGGGATACAAGTTCTTTTCTCTTTGAGCTTAAGAGTGAAGAAGGCAATATGTAGTTATCAATGTATAATGATATTTCTAGCAAGATGACAAATTCTTTTGAATGATAAATGTTGTCAAAGTCTTGCCTGAGTTAACCTTTATTTTCTTTTTATACTTAGATATTCGTGCTAGTTGCTATCAATTCTTTAGATTCATGTGAGATTATCATTATAATTTGGGTCTTAACAATGTGAATTGATCATTTTGAGTGCATAAAAATATTAAACTTAAAAAGACATTTATAACATTTGCCTTTAATTTTGTTAGTTAAGTTATAGGTGACTATAAAATTTGCCTAATAACTTTGATGCATGGCTTATAATGAGAATTATTAGGTGCAAGTTTAAGAGGTGATGAAGGGAACAAAATGTGCAATTGCCTACAGGATTCAAGGGTTGAATATTTATTATTATCATTTTTATAATATGATATATTTGAATTAATTTGTGCATTTGTAGAGGTTAAATCCTTTTGTAAATGATTTTCAAAACACATACCTTGTATTAAAATAGAGTATTTAAAAAAAACTTAATTATTGATCCTAGAGTTTAAACTTAAGTAATCAAGATAAATAGTTATGATTTTTTTTAATTCTTAGATCAATTATTTATGGGTCATTTGGTATACAAAAAGTTAAAAAATAAAAAAAAATTGAAAGAGAAAAAAATGATTTTATAAATAAAAAATATTTTTTATACTTATACATTTAAAAAGTAATAAAAAATTATTATTAAATAATTATTACAAAAATATAATAGATATTATTATGAATTTTTTTCTTATTATTTTCCTTTGTCAAAACAATTAACGGCATGTTTGGTTTGTTGTTAAAAAAAGGAAAAAAATAAAAATTTAGATGAAATTTTATTTTTGTCCCTATAATTATTATTTAATTATATATATTAATTATTATTTAATTATATATATTAATTATTATTTAATTATTAAAAATAGAGATATTTTAAGAATTTTTTATTTATAAATTTTTTAAATTTTTATTTTTATCTCTAATTTTTTGCATACTAAACGAGTTATTACATATTTGTTCGCTAACAATATTAAAAAAAAAGATTATATAATGCATAAACTTGGATTAGAAATACTATTTTCTTTGTTTAAGGGCTAAATAAAAATGTGGTAAAAAAGATTAAATAAAAAGATCAATTTATTAAAAAAATTGTAAATGAGACTCAGTTCTCTCTCTTAATGAATCTCATGCGGGAGATTAATTCCAAATTAAAAGACGTTGAGGCAGACATAATAATAAATTTGGAGAGGAAAATTCCTGGGGGGGTTCTCAACCACGTGACAATTGCTAACTTTGTGAATTAATTTAATTGCTGCCCATAATCCGATGCATTAAACTTAGAAGGACCAGCAAGTGTTTGCTTAAAGAAAGATGTCGTTTCACTGTTTGGTCAGAGTTTGTCGTCTCATTCCATTTTATAACACGCTTTGGTCTGCAATTCCCACTGCTCATCGCTATCTTCTATGCAATACACGTCACCATTAAACCACATTACAGCACAACTACAACCTTTTCTTGGACTTTTCTTCTTCTATTTTAGTAATTTATAATATCATTGAGATAATTCTCCAAACAGATCAGCTTTCAATTGCCATTGACCTCAACACTTGAACAGAACTTATCCAAAGACTCAAATTTCTTGAAAGTTCTACAGTATTACATTTTGAAATAATAACATAGTCTTCAAAAGAGAAGATTTAATATGCTATACTGATATAGTTAAGACTATTTGCTTGACATGTGTTAAAATGTATGTCAACATTTTTTTAAAATCGAATTAGATTATAGTATATTTTGTATTTTAAGAATAACAAGAAAAAAGATTATAGATTACTTTTTTCAAATACTATTTTATTTCTTAAGTAAGTTTGAGACCAAAAAGTTTCAAGTTATATTAATATATATTACCAATTTCTTTAATGAGTTTTTTTTGTAATTTTAATTTACTTCTCTTGCTAATAATAAAATAATAAATTCATTGCACAAACATGGAATGTAATTTTTATAAAAATTTGAAGTGCACCAAAAAATCCCCCTTTTGTTATTATTATCATACATGTTATTTACCATGTATGTATAAATTAGGATGATGGATTTTGTGCAGTTACTAATATTTAAAATTTTTTTAAAAAAGCTAAAAAAAAGTGGACATGTGTACAGTCCAAAAAAAAATATTACGGTTTGCAACTCTAAAACAGGAATAACTTCACGAGAACCAAAAAAGATTGCTAACATTTTTTGGTTTAGCAAATAAACCAAAAAAAAGCAAAGAGTTGAAACCGTTTTAACTTGAAAAATTGTTTTCCTTTTTCTTTTTCTTTTTTTCTTGGTCGCTCTCTCGCTATCCAAAAGACTGCTTTTAAAAATTAATAAATCAAATAACAGGAAAAGCACGTGTGAACCTTTCTTCTGTTACTCCTCCAACGGCAGCGTTCGGCAATGGGATTTTCAATACCGTCTGTGCTAGGAGTCCGTTTTGGCAGTTCAAAATCCACCGGTTCCTCTTTGTAAAATCCTAATTCAGGGGCTCGTTGGTGACCGCCTCGTGTCGGTGGCCCAAGGCCGTTACTGCCCTCTTCCGTGCGCCTGATTTACAGGCTGGACTGACAACTTGTCAGTAATAATCCGTTCTCCAATTCCGCGTCCACCTCTGTCTTTTTCTCCACGTCATCACTCCCCGGCGCGAAAAATCCAATTACAAATTACACGCAAACCCACGAAACCGCACACAAAAAATCAAACCAATATGCTTTCCAGCCTGGCTTGGTCAAACTTGTCTCATCCCCAAACCTAACCGTCCCTTCATCTCGCAACGAATTCTCGTGATATCCCATTTCAGATTTCACTCTTTTCAGTTTCCAACTTCCATAACTGTTGCGAGACAAGCTAGGAAACTACCAAGTAGGAGTAACTATTAATTAATTAACTAACCATCGTCTCGCCCCCTCGAGTAAATTTCCATATCGCCGAGATTTTAGTTGGATTGATTCTCCAAAACCTACGTGCCTACGTGGCCAATCCTGATGGTTATACAGCTGTAATCTATCCTAACCGGTAACCGAGCAGCACCGGTTGCCCTAACGTCTCTTACCTGTTTTAGTTAACCGGCTGAGTCAGTTACGCTAACCCTCACTTTATAAAAAACCCATCTGACTCCTCCTTCCCCGTCTCACATCATCAGAGGAGGGTCCTCCTTCTCCTTCTCTTCCTCTTCACCGCCTCACTCAACTGATTCAATCAATTTTTTTTTATTTTATTTTTAAATTTATCTTTTGGTTTTCAAAAAATTTGTATGGTAGATTTCTGGGTGTTAGTTTTAGCTTTTATAGCTTAGGCATTTTCATCATCGACGCGATGAATCAAGATTCGGCAACAATGGAGGTGCAGCAGAGAGACGTGGATCGGGTCAAGGGTCCATGGAGCCCCGAGGAGGACGAGTTGTTGCGCAAGCTCGTGCAACGGTATGGCCCTCGGAATTGGTCTGCCATAAGCAAATCGATCCCCGGTCGGTCCGGAAAGTCTTGTCGCCTGCGGTGGTGTAACCAGCTCTCGCCGGACGTGGAGCACCGGTCCTTCACGCCGGAGGAGGACGAGATCATCATCAAGGCCCACTCACAGTACGGCAACAAGTGGGCCACTATAGCGAGGTTCCTGAACGGCCGTACGGACAACGCAATAAAAAACCATTGGAACTCGACCTTGAAGCGCAAGTACTCGTTGTTGATCGCCGACGAAGGCGCCGCCGTCGATGAACCGCCGGAGAAGAAATTGGCCACCGTAGATCACGCTATGCCGATACAGTCATTCTCGTCGGGCGGCCATTGTTACAGCCCAAGCAGTCCATCTGGATCTGATGTGAGCGATTCAGGTGTTCCTGTGGTTTCATCTTCGATGATGATTCGTCCTGCAGCAAGAACCAGCGCAATCTTGCCGCCTTCCCAGCAGGTCGAGTCACGCCCGAGTGCAATCTTCAAGTTCAACAAGGAGCCGTGCACTGATCTCACTCTGTCCCCTCTGGGAGCCGAGTCGAAGGAGTCGCAGAGGATTCAAAATTCCGGTTCTAGTGCAGAGGCACAAAAGCAGTCTGAGAAGTTGTCATCAATGGCGACATTGGGGCCTGATTTACTGATGTTGATGAAGGAAATGATAAGGGATGAGGTGAAAAATTTTATGGCGGGACTTAATGATAGATTGTGCTCGAATCGTGACGGTGTGTGAGTGCTGGAGTTTCAAAGGTAAATTAAGCCGAATGATCAGAGTTTATTAGGAGTTGATGAGCCACAGTGGCTGAAGCCTGAAGGTCGAAGAAGAAGCGAAGGTGTCTGTTAATTTGTCTCTGTTGATTTGATTTACCCGAACAGAAATCGTAATTTTGAGACTGTACAGATCAACATCATGCTAGAGGAAGGAGGAAATATCAGTGAGAATTGGTCGGGTTAGAACTCAAATTTGGAGGGTTGAATTATTATCCCAACAGTGAAGGTAAAATAACAAAATAAAATAGAAAATACCCCCAAAAAAAAGTCTGTGGAGCTTTCTTTCTTTAATAGTTTTTGGTCATAAATACTAGAATGCAGTAGATTCAATTATTTTAATTATTTTGAATTTCAGAATTGAATGCTGGTTTTTGAAAAGAGCAAAAAACAAAGAAGTGGCGTCATGAGTCACTGGTCCATTATGGTACGGTGTTTGTACGTGCAGTACAACTTTGATGGATTTTTGGTTTGGTTGTGCCGTTAAAGAAGTTGTAGGTTGTTGATCATTGTGATTAGGCAGCTGTCGAAGTGACAAACCCAGTTTTGCCCAAAAACGAAAAAAGATGGTGCCCATGGACAATATGGTCCATTGGCGCACATGGTTCTTTTTACATATTTTTTTGCACTTAAATGGCCTCTAGAAACTTCACGCCACAGACAAGAAAGACGAGAGAAAATAGGGGGCGAGGGACGGCGAAATGAATCCAAAAAAAAAAAAGCTTAAAACTAAAGTAAAATTAAAAAATTATTCATAATTTTTTATATGTTTGTCAATCAATTTTTTATTAAAATATAATAAATATATAAATTTTAATAATAATAAGATAAATATATAATTTTTATAAATAATTATATACTTTTTAATTAAATCATATACTAATTATATAATTATTGAAAAATTATAATAACTAATGTAATATATTGGAAACTGCTCATAAATCTAATTCATTAAAAAATAGAGGCGGTGATATTGCCAGGGTGGATCCCACCAAAGATGAGATAAAGGACAAGATTTAGTAAACATGTTAAGTAATCATGTATGGGCAAGAAAGAATTAAATAATTGAATTAAAAAATATTTTACTTTCTGGAATATTGAATTAAATAAATAATAGCAGATGCCTTACATCTTGACTTTTCTTTAAACATTGGTTCCCAAAAAAAGATTTTTCTTTAAATAGTTGTATTTTATGAGTAATTTCCATTGGAAGAATGAAAAATAAATCAAATTTTGTCAACACAGCACATTAATAATTTTAAAAAGGGAAATGAAAATATGAAATTTCACTTGACTCCGGAAAAAGAAAATCTATACAAGTGCTGCATAAAATTAGGGTATCAAGATATAAAATGACGAGGTTCTATCTAAAAAGTTAAGAGTACCATTTCTTAGAAGATAGTTTGATTATATGGCTAGTTTGTTATGGTAAATTCTTGTTCCTCTTCTTCTACAATTAATCTATCTGTTAAAACCTTATTAAAAAAAATTGGTAGAATAAAAATTTAATAAATGAAAAAATGTGCATAATATTTATAATATAAATTGAAAAAAAGTACATAATATTTATAATATAAATTGTCTTATCAAAATCTTTATTAGAAAAACTAAGTGGGGCAAAATTTTTGTTAAAAAAATAGTGCAACATGTCTTTATTCCTTTTAATGATATAACTATATTTCAATATGTAAATAAATAACTTATTTAAAATTAAATTTTATATAGATCAAATAAATATTTTACATCTGCATAGTTAATTAGTTGTTATTTAGATTCATTTAAATAAAATAATTCTATATCAAAGATCTTAGAAATATCACAATAAATGCTTAATTTCATTCTTTTTTATTTTTTGACTAGAGAAAAGCTAAATCTTGCCAACAAACTTGCAACAAACATAATATCATACATGTACTATTAGGAAGATATATTAATATTCTTATAATATAAAAAATATGATATTTCAATATTAAGAAGTTATTTATTATTTTCTTGATGATAAAAAAGGTTTTTGTTTATATCTAATAATCTTACAACTATTGTAATATTTAATGGATATATTTTATCTAAATATAATCACTTTAAGAATTTTTTATTATAAGCTAATTGATGAAAAAGAATTCTATTTTTTAAATATTCAATTTGCAAGTTGAGATAACACTTTGTTTATTCAATATCTTTTATTTGAAATTCTTTTTTTTAATAATCAAATATTTTTAAAACCTTTCAAAAATTCTAATAATATTTAAATTATCAATATATACAATAATTATATCAAACATTGATCCAAGTCTTTTTATAAGGACACATGGGCCAATTTGGTTATTTTTATAATATTTCTTCAATAAATATTTATCCAAATGATGATACTACTTATGTCCAAATTATTTTAATATATATAAGGATTTATATAGATCTATTAAATGATTTTAAAAAAAAATCTTTACATGCTTTTTAGTATTTTAAATCATTTGGACCTTCGTAAAAACTTTTATATTGCAAGTTATGTTTTATATCTAACAATTTTATTTTGTTGTTTTATTTTTATACAAATATCTATTTATACCTCATTAACTTTCCACTTTGAGGTGTTTGAATTAGGTAAGCAAAAAGGTTGACTTTTGAGGGGATTAAGCTAAGTCCAATTTACTTTTAAGCATCCATGTTTTATCTCACACACACTAAAATATTAGTCACTTTAAAGAACTTAAGAATTAAGCACCTACAAACACATTCATAGCAAGTAACACCTCAACAATTTTCTCCCTGGGCCTCTTTTGCCCAATTAGGAGTTGACACGCATCCCATTAGCTATCAATGTCTTACTCTTTGAAATTACCAATATACCCTCTCATATCTTGCCCATATAAGGCAGAGAGACCTTTTAGATATGACTCATGCTCCTTGGATTTCCTCAATTGCTTGAGTTTTTCACTAATTTAAGCATTGAAGTGTTTGCTGGAGCCTTGACCTCCCTCAAAATCATTATCATATCAGCAAATTTTCAAGCAATCGTCACAGCTTTAACTTCACTACAAAATCTACTTTACAGGCTTATTATACTCAAGTTACCATTCACCAAGCTTAAGTTGTAAATTTCATAAATTTATCAAAGATTTATTTGAAAATTTTTAATTCCTTGTTTGCCCAATTTCAATATTCTTTATCATTAAAAATTTATTACGAGGATTTATCCTAAAACTTGACCAAATAAGTCATATTTTATTGTACTTCATGGATAAAGAGGCATTATAATGAATTATTTAATATCAAACACTGAAGCTATAGCTAAACTTCTTGAAGATTGTATTTTTTTGTTTTAATGGATAAATTGGCCAACTCAAATAAGTGATAACACAGACACAGACACACATGTATATATATGTCTACGATTCTATTTTGTAAATGACTTGGAGGCAATGCAGCCTATTAGGTGTAATTTTCGTACTTGATTTAACCTTGCCCGAAATTACTTAACTTTTCTTTTGCATTATTTGGAATGTCTCTTTTGTTTTTCATTTTATCATATTATCTTTAAATAATATTATTTTAGTGAATTGTGTGTTGTCAATTGCTCAATTTAAATTGCATTTTACACTACTTTGAAATGAGATAGCAAATTATCTTTGAAAAAAAGAAAAGTAAAAGAAGAGTTGAACACCTGAATTAATCTACTTTTGTCGTATGAACATTTTTTAAATATACTTCTTTTCAGTAATGGGTAGGACAGGTTGTGAAATCCTCTTACCATATTTTTGTAGACATTCATAAATATGTGATTGTCCAAATTAAAGGTACCATGTTATCAATTAATTTTTTATGATAAAAAGCCAAAAGATAATAAAAAAAAATCAATAAACAAGTCATACCTTTTATTTCAAGTCATCTTGTCTTAACTTTAAGATATGGCGTATTATAGTTAATATAGGATTACTAATATGGGATTATTTGCAAAAATCAAATCCAAAATCACTTTTGTCCCGCAACTCACGTTTATCAATTAAACCAACTCTTTAAGGCATAGCTTTTACTTTTCTTATATTAACATTCCTTGAGGATATAACACTATCGAAATGAATTAATAGTTTGAAAACTACCTAGGTATTTATTAATATTTTAAAAATTGAGTCAGTTATTCAATTGAGAAAAAAAATAGTTCCTGATTCAATAATTTGACTATAGTTAATTAAGAATGGAATCATTTTTTGAAAAAAATATATAAAAAAGTGTGTGTGTATGTGTGTGTAACATTTTACAATTAGATAGATTTATATATTATAAAGTAATATTTAAAATAAATATAAATATTTAAAAATATCAAAATTAGATAAAGTATTTATATTTGATAATAAATTTATATAAAATATATTTGATAAAATTCAATAAATATAGTTCCTATTGTAAAATGTCAAAATTTTGATTTAGACAAAAAATATAAAAATTAGTTTTTAATTGGTTTAGTACTAAATTATCAAGTTTTTATTAGTTTTTGACCTTTTTTGCCTAATTTGTTTTTAAGGTCAACTGAATTGGAATTATAATCAATTTATTAGTTTTTCAATTTAGCCAACTGGTTTGATTTGGTTTTTCTCATCTATCATTTTTAAATAGGACTAAATTTATATACAATTCCTTATATTTTTATTATTAAGTTTTTAAATTAAAATATAACAAGTATATGATTTTTCAATAATAATATGATATATATATGGTTTAATTGAAAAATTATATATATACAAAAACTATACATCTATTATATTATTATTAGAGAATCATACATTTATCATATTTTAATTAAAAAATCTAACAATAATATCATGAACTGCATATACATTTTTTTCTTTTAAATTTCACCCAACATGCTTTAAAGTTTCTTATTTATTTTTATTTAGGCTTAAATACATTTTTAATCTTGTTAGTTCTATAAGAATTTTAATTTATCCTTTTAATTTAGAAAAAATAATATTATCTTTATGTTTCTTAAAATAATCTAATTTTATTCCTTTAGTATATAATATCAAATTTATTCATCTAAATGTTATTTATTACTCAACACTATTAGCTCTCACTTGGATTTGGCATTCAAATTAGGAATATACATAGTAATCACAACTGGACTAGACTGGTAAGTTTAACCTATTGGATCGGAAATCAGATATTAGTTTAGTCTGGATAATCTTTAGAACCGGTCAAAGTTGGTCAAAAACCGAATTTGACTAACCATTTTTAGCCAAAAATTGGTGCAAACAAATCAGATTAGACTAACCCTCTTCAAAAATCCACATACGTCAGCTCTGGAATTTGAATCTAGTACCCTCATATTTCCAAAATGTATATTAGCCATCTCACTTGCAATGCTTCTTCAATGTATATGTCTCAATTATTATATAAATAGACTATTCAAGTGCTTCTCTTTAAAATCCCACGATTAGTCAATGACAAGATTTGAACTTTGTACATCGTCCTTCCAAAATACCCATTTGCCATTTGACATTTGATCTATAATGAAGTATCAATTTGTATATCTAAATTTTTATATAAATATTGTATTTAAGTTGTTTGCATTTTTTACAAAAATATAATAACTTTGTAAAAAAACTCTAATATCTTAACCATTGTACCATCTTACTCCCTCTGATAAAATTATACATAATATTATATAAATATAATTATAATATTTATTTTGAAATTTCTATTTAACTTAGACATTTTATCAACTATTATTATTGTTACATTATGTTCAAACTTTTTAAAATCAATTAAATTTTATTATACAAACTTTTTTGAAATGTAATAATAAAAAATTAATATATTACATAGTTAATTTTTATAATTTATTGGTTTAAATACTTGTTTTAACAAATTAATATTTAATGATTTTATTTATTAACATATAAGTTATATTAGATTTAAATTTTAAAATTAAAAAATCAACTGAATTTAAATATTATGTTATATATGGTTTATTTTTATATAGTTAGTAACAAAATGTTTCAAATTTTATTAATATTTGTTTATTGTTATTTATTATACTACATTTTTATATTAATATATATATTTAATTATTACCAGTTCAACTACAATCAAATTAATAAATCTTAAACTAGTGTTGTCATTGATTTAATGATTGTTTCAGTTTAAAAACATGGGTAATATGCTATATTTAGCATTAATTTTTTAATAAATTATGTGATAGATGAAAAAAATTAAATTATTTTAATAAAATTTATATATAATTTTTTATATTTAAATTTTTGGTTAAAATATGATGAATATATGTTACAATTAGGTGTTTTAATTAAAAAACTTGATAAAGATATAAAAAGCTGCATATAATTTTTTTAAGCCTTAGAGAGAGTAAATTAATTTTTGTGTGAAACTAAATTGAGGAAAAGTATATTTAATCCATTTATTTAATTACTTATTATTTATAGTTCCAATTCCAATTAAGGGTCGGGTGATTCGAGTCCTGCTTGAATGTTGAACCCGGACTTCGGCCCACCTTCCTCGTAGTCTCTACTCTATCGTCGTCTTTACGTTTGCACCTTCGCCATTTGAGCTCCGGGAGAAGGTCCGAGAAGGAAATCGCTGCAAAGGCTTTCGGAGTATCCTCGATCCTCCGCGAATCAAGAAGAAAGTGAGCAAGGATGTTGCCCACAGCCTCCAAAGGACGCTCCTCGTCCTCTTCATCTCGAGCTAATCCCATGTTGCTTCAGTATCTCCGCCGAATTGTCAAGGTTCCCTTTCTCTCACTCTTTCTCTCTCCTTAATTAACCTTCCTTCAGTGGATCTGCTCCTCTAGATTACCCCATCGTCTTGTTCCTCATTTGATTTCATAAACTCGTATTCACTGGTGAAATGAAATTAAGAATCTTCCTTTGATATGTAAGTTTTAAATTATCTTTCACTAGAAGATCTAATTCAGACTCTTGACAGTGAAGTGCCCAGATGTGAATGATTAGGCTAAAGGCTAGTACTGTTATTTGATTTGAGGTCCATACTCCACGGTAGTTTGTTATCCTAGACACATTGTGTTTCAGTTCCGCTAGTTTAAACCGGCTATCATAATCAATTACATAGGCTTTGATAAGATTCTTTATACGTTTTATATCATTAGATGGTTAACTGGTTCAACTTGTATGATCTCGGCAAATAATTGCTTTGTCCCCCCTTTTTTCTCCATTATTTATTGATACAAAGTGGATTATGAAATGATTTCTAGAGTCTCTCAAGCTTTGTTCCCTCCATACTTCCTCAGACGTTCTGTCTTAAGCTTGCTACAGATCTGCCTTTGTGCTTTGAGTTCTTCGGTCTATAAGACAACAAATGTACCTTTGACATTTACTATTCTTTGATATTTATTGTTGAATGACATTGACCTATGATGAGACACCCCGAGCAAGATAAAGAACATAAGCATAACCTACCCAGTCATACAATTGGCCAAAAAGTAGTTGCATTATAATTAGAAATGAACAGCTATTCAGTAGTACTTTCATATTCTATTAGGATGAACATTTGATTTGGACCTTGCGCTCCTCCAGAACTATTAGCATGTCAACCAAATTCTTAGAATAAGTTCAACAAAAAAATGTTTGAGCTCTGATCTCAATGGATAAGTTCATTTTTGTTTTTGTTGAATTCCATTAGCTTAAAAAATTTGTATTCTAGAGTACTACTCTGAAAAGTCATGAGAGTATAATGAAGCTGGTTTTGTTGAAGCATTATCTATGCTATCCTGTTGCTGGATCATGCGTACTCTGTATTTTAAGGAAAAAAGAAAAGAAAAGTATTTTCAGAAAGTATTTATTGATTGGTTGATGAAAAAACCATCTTATTTCTTTTTTAGATTACTCTGATTCATAAAGCCACCTGGCCTTAAAAAAAAAAAAATCGTTAAGCTGCTACTTTTCTGTTTGATTTGAATCTTACTAGTTGAGATTTGTGAGTTGTGAGTGAATTCATTTTATTCAAATTTCTTGATTTGAAAAGAGAGGTTTACACCTAGTGCTGATGCTACATCTTTTGTTAAAAGTACATCAGAGGGGCCGCCATCACAATTGGCAATACATGCTCCCGTCATTTTTTTTAACTATCTTTCAAATTTCAATTGAAATGATCGCTTGTTTGATTTTTTCTTCATAATTGTTATTGTTATTTCAGTGGCAACAAATGGATATTGAATATACTTTTTGGCAAATGCTTCACCTGTGCACCTCACCAAAAGTTGTGTAAGTATATAAAATCATCTCCTTTAGTCTTTTCCCTTTTGGATTTGAAATGCCTGTATATTTTTTATGATGTTATGCAACAATAGTATGGGCCTTCTTTTATAAGATGAATTGTACCATATTTGTGCACATGCACATTATGATCGGTCAAGGCTAAGTTTCTACTCACCCCTTGTGTGTATGATTAAATTATCCAGTTCTCTGATTGCTTTTTCTGGTGCATGAACTTGATGTGGAACTGTACAATGGATGCAGCTATCAGCATACTAAATATCACAAACGTAAGTTCACTTCACATGAACATCTTATTGGTTTTTATATCTGTATGTGTTTCTCAACAAGGATTGCTCCAACAACTTTTGTTCAGTTTTTATTTTACTTGGCTATATGACTTATCCGGGCTGTATTTGTAGTGGTTCATATTTCATAATCCTTAAACTTTTAGTATATGCACGGGACATCTGGTATGAAGACAATAAATAAACGTTATATCTTAAAAGCTTCTAATAAAATCTTACATAAGTAACACGTTTGAATTACATTTGGTGATAAATGACACTGGTGATATCAATGTTCGATCATATATAATGATATATGCTGAAATTTCTTTTTCCTTTTAAACTTATTTTATCTTTCTAGTACTTGGGTCCAGCAATGGCTCGGTTAGGACAGAAGAGGTTACAAGCATGGTTTCTTGTTGACTGATCTATGTTTGTGACTGTATATATTGTCTTTACAAATGTGAAGCAACTAGTATGGTGACATCTCAAACTACTCTAATTCCTTTACTCATAACTCAAGCAATATCATGAATGCTTTTGATCAATTTGATAAGTTCATGATTCTTATCAGTGATTACTAGGCACAATTAAATGGTAGGTTTCAAATTGATAACCTTAAAGCCACTACCTGTGGTCTAGTTAGTTTGCAAGAAATCTATGTTCAGTACTGAGTCATCGTGTGCAAATATTAAAACAAAAAAACAAAATGATAACCTTACTTTGAAGTAAAGATGTTACAAGGGAATAGAAGTAGTTAAAGAACATTCAGGAAAGGGTAGTTAATGACGGTCAGGCAGATGAATGATCATTCTAAGAGCCTTGATCATTCTTATATGCATATAAATAAGAGTGACTCAAAGGGGATTGGCATGTGTCAATTGATTGAGAAATAAAAGGAGGATGCTGGTAACTGAATTACCAGCCCTTTAAATTCTATGCGTATTAGAAGGTGCCTCTAGACGTGGCAATTAAGACTTATTATA
The DNA here is from genome assembly GCA_026724425.1 of Erythrophleum ivorense. Taxonomy (NCBI): domain Eukaryota; kingdom Viridiplantae; phylum Streptophyta; class Magnoliopsida; order Fabales; family Fabaceae; genus Erythrophleum; species Erythrophleum ivorense. The sequence goes on from JAIUCV010000003.1 coordinate 3,646,392, forward strand.
GTAAGCTACTTGTGAACAGCTCAAGCTTAATTTGTGAAGAATTTTAGAAAATAATGACTTTGAAATTTCTTATTTTATTCATGCTGGGAGGTGAAATTACATAGAGAAGCAAATGGCAACAAATCTGCCATTCAGTCCACACCATTAAGGCAGTGAAATCTTTGGATCTGAAAAAGGGGAAAAAAAATCTGTTGACAATCCACACTAGATGACCATATTGGACAACAAATAAAATACAATAAAAATAGAGAAATAAATGCATAATAAAGGATCTAATTAAGATCTGATTACAGTCACATAAAAAGGAAATAAAATGGGAAATAAATAAGTTGACTCTGATGCTAAAATCCCATGTGATAAATAAGGCTTATCAGAAAATGAATAAGCCCATAATTGCGGGATTCCAACAATTTGGTTCTGGGATAATGCCTAAATGGATTATGCTTGAGATGAGACAATGGTTTGCAGACCATGCTTGAGCCATGAAGAACTTGGCTTATTGACCTTGGTGTACCAACTAAATTGGTTATACATAATTATAGAAATCTTTCAATAATAAAAAAGGAAGACATGCTTTTTTCTTTAATGAATACCTTCTTATTTTGTATAGGGAGGAAATTTCATCCAACAATCTAAAAGAAGAAAAAGCAAAAAGATGTGTAATTGGTTTTTTTTCTTATTGTTTTTTTGGTATCAGAAACCAAGAATCAATGGGCACGTGACGACCCTGCTTTTGTTGTGATCTGCAGTCTTCTTTTGGCCGTTGCAACTCTGGCTTATTGTGCAGCGTAAGGCCCTGTTTGATTTGATTCTGCAGAACAATTTTTTTTTCAAGAACAAAAAAATAAAAAAACCTGTTTGATAATGTGTTTTTAATGAAGTGTTTTGTAAAACAAAAAAACAAAATTTTGTTTTCAAAAACAAAAAACTTAGAACACTTTTTAAGTGTTTTGTAATTTTTGTTCTACAGAATCAGGTAAAAAACAGAAAACAATTACTTTTCAAAATAATGATTCAAACAGATTTTTTAATTTTTTTGTTCTCAAAAACTTGTTCTTGAAAACATATGTTTTGAAAACATTAAAACAAAAACAATTTCAAACAGGCCCTGAGTTTCTCCTACATTTGCTGGTTGCTGCCTCTTCATAGTTTGACATAAGACAACTAGGTAAACTTACTTTAATTTTGAAAACCTAAATTAATGTGTAAGTCCCTAATCTCCTGTCTACATAGCAGAGGGCCATCCATTTTTAAAGCCTCCCTTTTCATAAAAGCTGCCTTTTTAAACTGACATATATTTTTCATATTTTGGAATGTTTGTAGTTTAATAAGTCATGAACCACGATGATTTGTGTGACTGAATAATTCTTTTACGCCGTGTTTTGACTTTTGATGACCTTCTGCCTATTGAGATCTATGGCCCTCTGCTAATATTGTTATTATTTTCTAATCACTTCAGGTATGATCATAGTGCTGCACATGCACTTCTTGTTGTCCTCTTGGTATTGCTTTTCCACTTTTTGATGACTGGAGTAGTTCTGGCAACTTTTTGTTGGTAAAGGATACTTCCCACATTAAATATTTCATCCCTTTCTTCTGAATCACTTTATCTTGATACCATAACTGCCGTATCTTTTGAGCCCATGTGATCTCCAGGTTCCTGACTAATTCTTATCTTCGAGAAGAGGCCCCTAACAGTTATGTGGTTGAGCAGCGTGTTGAATGGTAAGTTAAAAAAAAATGTTGTTTCCTGCCTTATTTATTATGGCTGAAGAAGTTAGTCTTCAATTATAACTGCATTGCATATTAGTAGAATTGATAATTTGGCATTGCTTCTTAAAATGTTTAACATCATTGATAAATTTGGAGCAGTTGAATATATCGCCTTTGTTTTACAATTTTATTGATTGTTTTCTAATAGCTGATTAAGCTTTTCTGGTTTTCCATGGAAGGCTGTATGCATTTGATGTGCACTGCAACTCCTTCTTCCCTATGTTTGTTTTGCTTTATGGTAATCCCTTACTCCTTAGTTAGTATAAAAGCTGTTATAATGTTTGCAACAGTAATATGTTGCATTAAAGTGGTACTGATGCCTGGTTATTTGGCAGTGATCCATTATTTTCTATCTCCTCTATTGGTGGCTCATGGTTTCATTCCAGCATTACTGTCAAATTTGCTGTTTATGGTGGGCGCTTCATACTATCATTATCTCAATTTCTTAGGTTATGATGGTAAGGCTCTTCCTCTCTCATTTGGGTGCATGGCATATTAATAATCTTGACAAAGTTTTCGTTTACATGGACTCCTGATATTTGGATCTCGTAGTATTTAATTATTTTCCTTGGGTGTGGCTATCACCTGGAAAACATTGTCTTTTTGGCTTTAGACTCTGATCATAAATCTGCTCAATTTCAGTAAATCCAAATTACTTGTTGTCAGTTGTACTTGAAGTGTCAGGCATTTGGCTTTCTTGCATTTTAATTACAGAATTCTTTTAGTATGTTTGAAGTTTGATTTGCAGCAAAGAGTTGCAAGCTGTCAATTTAGCTGGATAGTGTGTTCTTTTAGTTCGGTATCTGCTGAATTTGATTAATATTACGCTAATATGTTAAATTTTAGATGGTTGAGCCCGAATACTCCTTTCCTTAGTCTTGAACTCCATCTCATATGGAGTGGAAGAGAATTTTATACCTAGGTCTGTTACATTGACAGTCAGCATACTGAATAAGCTGCTGCTAAATGTTTCTTGGTGGATTTGTTTACTGAGGATATATAATGCTGGAATTAAAGTTATTAGACTTTCTTGGGAGTGAATAATATGGAGTTCATGGATTGTAATCTGTGGCTGCAGTTCTGCCCTTTTTGGAGAGGACCACTTTTTTTCTGTACCCAATTGGTGTGGTCATCGTCCTCTCTCCTATTTGTAAGTGTTGAATATGCTTGCCATTTGTGATTTTCATGACATGTTAATATCGCGTCTGAACTAAATTTCTGATTTGCAGTGATTTTGGGTGGCTTCAATCCTTCTAAATATTTCATGAACACGTTCTTCAGTCGACAAATGTGATCAGTCCAGCTAACACTTTTGACCTGTCAACTTGAGGTTTTAGAGTATTCGGAGCGACTGCATCAACTTGAGAAGGCTATAATGAATGTTTGATTGTTCGTCTTACATGTTGAAGGGATGGAATGGCCAATAAGGCCTCCTTCTAGGTCTACTACCGCTGCCAGTGGAAGTTGAACTGTAGCAAAGTCAGGATAGGAAGTGCATTTTTTATAGTTATAGGGAATATTTGTTCACATGAATCTACTTAATGTAAAAAAAAAAAAAATTCTGATTTTCTCCATGTCAATGCGGAATCTTTTTCCTAAGAGTGAAAAACTCTTCTTTTTTTCCCTAAATCATAAGCTTTCTCAAAAGTCTAGTGACTGAAAAGTGAAGTAATGAAAGAGAATGGGATTTCTGTCCACCACTACCCAAATATGCTCAATAGGGGTCTTCAAGGGTTGGGTTGGTTAGGGTTGAAAAACTTGTTTGGGTTGAATTAGCGGGGTGATATGTTCTATTTTAAGGCAAATTGTATTATTTTGGCGACATATTTTCGTTGTAAAAGTCAAAGTCCAAAATATGAACTCAACTTAAACCATTTGAAAGTGGAAAAACTTTATAACCCAGTGAAATTCCAAGTTTCCAACTTAGCATAATCAACATATGAAAGGGAAAAAAAAAAAACCAAGGGATTGGCATGGGCTGAATTTCCTCAACTTGTAATTTGAACCATCAATGGCGATTTGGAAGAAAATAAATCTGAACTGACTTGTCAACCAAATCCAATCCAACTGTGCGAGTTGGGTTGATTTTGATGAGTTGACGAATCAATCCAGCCCAATAAACACCCCTAATGCTAAGTCTAGGCAAATTCAGTTGTTAACGCCAACGCGATGCTATGCTTCAGACCAATGGAAGGCTAACGAACAAAGTAATCAACTTGATTTAAAAAGATGTCGACAAATGCCCAAAAAATTAGCACAAGATACTCATTTAGATCTTATGGGCAGATATGTATTCCAAGGCACATAGCCTCCTGTGGGTCGACATGAATTGTGTTCAAGGATGGTTGGATTTGAATTTTTTAAGTGAAAAGAGATAGAGAATAATTGAGAAGAAAAAAAAAAAGAAGTAAATTTCATATATATTTTTATTTTTTGCACTACTTTTTTTCTATTTGAAAAGTATTTTATTCTCTACTCAATTAAAAGATCCAAATTAAAAAAAAAAGTTGGCTACCAACATTCTTCTAATAGCGAAGGAGTTTAATTCTTGTTCTGAAGATATTTTACAAAATAGAAAGACCAAAACCAGATCTCATTTCTTAAGCATCAATAATATTTGAAAATAGAGAAATATCAATCACCACAAATTGAATTTAAGAACAACATATACTTGTGATCGATCAGGATTCTGCTACTCATGTATATTCCCTCGGTTCGTATCTGATTTGAAGTTTCAAACTTTCTTTTTAGTACACAGAATTATTAAGAATTAAAATGAAAATAAAAAATAAAAAATAATTTTGTATATGAAAAATAACTTTTATTATTATATTTAAAAATAATAATAAATAAATATTATTAAGTAATGATTATAAAAATATAATAAATATTACACAACTATTTTAAAAAAATTATTTTCTTCTCATGCAAACCAAACAGGCTGGCTGATAGTTGATTCTCACGCTGAGTTTTCCTTGTAGCTTTTTCATGTCTTATAACATTCGAATGTTCTCTTCAACATGTGGCATAAAAAGTAAAATATCTTGGTTCATCCAGTTACTTGGTAACACTTATCCTTGTCTTTTCTCGGTCATTGTCGATATTTGTTCGACATGTAGTATTCTAAAATTGGTTGAATATGCACAAACTAATTCAAAATCTAGTGCACAACTATTTTCATATATAAAAAGAAAGTGATAAACACAGCATCCCTGCCTACAGATCTAGCGCACAATTATTTTATTGGGCTATTTTTTGTACATTAGACTTGATCATCATATACATACAAATTTATCCAATTTTGAACTCAGGTATTTAAACATAATAAATGTCAAATCCTCCATAGGCATTTAATATATATTTGTTTTTTAATTATTATAACCATCTCCCAGTCATAAAAAGACAAACATGAAAATAATTTTTTTGCAGCAAATGCACCGTGTTATTGCAGGACATACAGAAAAAAAAAAGGAACAATTCCATGAAAGATATCCCGCCCCGACAAACACGCGTCTAAGAGTTGGTGAACTACTATATATATATATATATATATATATATATACACGCGCGCACCAAGCAACACCTTCCGAGAGAGAATTTGGTATCCATTGAAAACAGATCACTCCTTAATGTTCAACAACACAACAAACAAGTTCACCAACTTTTCATAATCACAAGCTTTAGAGAGTGTTATTTAAGAATTATCCTTGGTGTGTGTTTTCATTGATCGAGTTTGCTGCCAGCAACATCAACTACGAACCTATATCTGACATCGTTCTTCTCCAATCTTTCCAAGGCTTTGTTGATGTAATCCATCTTCACCATCTCGATCATGGAACTCAGACCCTTCTCTTTCCAGAACTTTAGCATCTCTTCCGTCTCCTTTATGCTCCCTATGAAGCTTCCTGTTATCACCTTCCTCCCTGCCACATTATTAAATTAGAGGGCTCTCAAATCACAACACCACAAACATTCATCAAAATCAAAAGAATCTTAAATGTTATAAAATTGCTGCCTATATTAAAATATCAGCCCAGAAAGTTCTCAATTTCGCAAAGAAGGAAGCATGCGTGTGAACTATTGATGCTTAAAAAAAGAAAGCCGTATCATGCCTGATGGTGTTGTTTATGCCTGACCTTATTATTTGGGCCAAATAAGCTTTACTTTAAGGCTAAGTATTAGGTCCAAAGTAATTAAATTTTATATTATATACAACTTTCTTTTTTATTATGCTACATCTTTCATTTTTTACTCTCTAAATTCAAATTTCTAAATAGATCAAACATGATAAATACATGGCTACTTAAATAATAAAAATACCTTTATTCCTAAAAAGGGTACAAAATAGACGATAAATTAATTTTTAGCAGTTTTTTTTTTTTGGATAAAAAAGCTATTCATTCATGAAAATAATCAAATTTACCCAAGGAATTTTTTTTTTTTTACATGGTGTTATGTAAATAAATATGAGCTACGCCCGGACTTCACCCATAAATTTGAATCACTACTTAATCTTTAACGATACACCCAAGTCAAAGAAATTTACAAGAGAGTGCTTACCAAGCATGACCATGGGACTAACGAATTGCAGAGGAGTATTGATGACACCCATCAAGATCAACTTGCCATCAATTTTAAGCAGGGAAAGATTAGGCTCAAGAGGGTGACCCACTGGCACAGTATCAATGATATAATCAAGTGAATCAGCAGCCTCCTGCATCTGAGTTTCGTCTGAGCTAACCAGATATTGGTCAGCTCCAAGGTGTTCCAGAGCCTCCTCCTTCTTCTTATCAGAAGAGCTTATCACTGTCACATGGTGACCCATTGCTTTTGCTATCTTCACACCCATGTGTCCCACTCCTCCGAGCCCCAAAATTCCACCTCTTAGCCCACTCTCTTTCAGCCCGAAGTGTGACAGTGGGCTGTACACTGTCACGCCAGCACACAATAGTGGAGCCACTTGCTCTGGCATCAATCCCTCTGGTATCTTCACCACAAAGCTGAAAACCCCAATTAAACTTAAATTAAGAAAACACAACTTCAAAATCGGTGAAAAATGTGTGTACTGATGATGATTTCAAATGGGGTTTTGCAAGAATCTTTGAACACTAGAAAGCATGACGGAACTTTGGAGCAAATAATCGAATCACAACTTTGGAACTGGGGAAAAAAGTGTCTATATATGAAGATTTCAAGTGGGTTTTTCCAAGAACTTTTGAAGAACATAGAGCAGGGAGCTTTGGAGCAAATAATCGAATAAAGTTAAGATTATGATTTATTACTTTTGATCAACGACCATGGTTTCGGCAAAGCCACCTTGGGTGGGTCTTCCATCAGTATAGACATCGTTGTAATTCCAGATCTTCTTGCTGCAATATTGCTCGATATCAGATTGGCATGCCCTGCAATTTCTGCAGCTCCCAACGATGAGTCCTGCTCCTACCACTTCTCCGACCTTAAATTTGGTCACATTCGAACCCACCTCGATCACTTCACCAACAACTTCATGCCTATATATAAGAACGCTCATCAGTACTCAAACACACAAGCAGAGGAAGCAGTTAATGAGAAGTAGAAAGGAATTTAACGGGTTTTCTTAGTTGTTTACCCAGGAACCATGGGATAATTGGACCTGCCAAGATCATTCTTAATCTGATGCAGATCAGAATGGCAGACTCCACAGTACTGAACCTTGATATACACATCTTCAGGCCCTGTGTTTCTGAAAATATTACAAACAAACAGATATCAGAAACAGAGGAACCAAATCGTAAAAAAAAATTGAGATTTTTGAATGAAAGTGCCTCAGAGTGTAAGTGTATGGAGAGAGAATCCCAGATGGATCTCTTGCTGCCCATCCTACTGTTGTTCTTTCTCCCTCAAGGCTACCCATATTGTCTCGGACTCAGAGATGAGAAGGAAGGGAAGGAATGACAAGTTTCAGGACTAAGTCGGTATGATCAGCAGCCTTCAGTGGATGCACATATAAATAGTGAATACAGGTGCCAAAGAACGAAAGGAAGATAGCAAATGATTCGGCAGATCGATACAGACATCTCAGCGATGGCTGGGTCCGGACGGTGGTAGGTGTCCGGGTTGGTTTTAATCCTCTGCTTGCTTCCTTAATGTCTTGTCATCTTCCCCCGTCTACCCCACAAATCTGGACCTCTCATGGCGTGTCTGATCGGATGGTTGTTATTATCAGTTAGGCACAAAGACATTTCTTGTATTTGTTTTCTTATTTTTGGGCGTAGTTTGTACGTGAAATTTTTTTTTAATCTTAAGACTGTACCCTCTAAGTTATAGTTTGGTACATTTGGGTAAACGATTTTTTTTTACATATTAGTTTCAAAAAATTTAGTATTAGGCTTACTTATTGGACTTTATATTTTTGTTATTAATTTTTAATTAAAATATAATAAGTACATAATTTTTTAATAATATTATAATAAATATATAGTTTAACTAAAAAATTTATAATTATTTTTAAAACTCATATTCTTATTATAATATTATTAGAGAACTATACATTTATTATATTTTAATTAAAAAAATTTAATAACAAAAATATAAGAAATGACATATAATTTTTTTAAAATTTAACCCCCAATAATTGAGATGAAAAACATACTTTTTAAACTGATATACAACTCTGACTTAATTTCTTGTATCATTTGATTACGAAAGAGTTTTCCTTAAATTAAAATAAAAAAGAAATTAAGGTAAGAGTGAATGTAACTTGATCAAAAGAGGTATACTAGTAAATTTTATTGTTACAAATATTGAATTTGGTAATTGTCATTAATTTTCACATAATCAACTAATATTGTGTCTGCTTTTGTATAAAAAGAATTTTTCTTAAAACAAGTAGTTGGAATTACATACTTGGAGTTAGAGAAATGGTAAGTATTAAGATAGAAAAATTCTTAGATGTATTATTTATATTTAAAATAATTTATAAAAATTTATCAAAGTACATGTTTTACGGGATAAGATTAACCGAAAATTTTATTTTAATAAATTTTTGTTAATATATTACACTCAGCTCATATAAGAATTTTTTGTTTAATTTTTCTATATAATAAATACAACCGATTGTTTATTTCTGAACTTGACCGATACAAATTCAACTAAAGCACTTATGCTTCTTATATGGAGGCACGTCTGTTGAATTAATTATGGAGTAATACCCTTCCAGAGGGATTTGTGGTTGTTGGTGTTTTTTATTTTTAGGTCAATGTTGTATACGATAGCATTGCATCATCCAAACGCCACTTGTCAATGTCGTATTACATTAAAATTGAACAACTTCTGCGTTCTGCCTCTGTTCTATAAAAAGGCCTTTGCATGAAATGCTTCCAATAACGGCATCTATTTCCTTGTTAATTTCCGACTCATTCCCTCTATAATTTTTGAAAAAAAAAATACAGTTGATGATTATAAATTAAAGATATTTATTATAAATAATTTTAAATCTCAAAATTATTTTGAAAGGTTTAATGAATTTAATTTTTTAAATAATATGACAAAAATATTTTTATTAAATTATGCAAATTTATTATTACTTAATCTTCATATAATTATTAGTAAATTTTATTTTTTTAATTATTTAATTTTGTATTTATTATCACCCTACTTCAATATTTTATCTCACTTGGTAGTAAATATATATAATACAAAATTGATGAATTAAGGTAATAATAAAGACAAATATTAATAGTAAAAAAAAACTTGTAACTCTAAGAAATTTAAATGATAAAAGATTCGTCTTGTAACAAGAGTAGAAGTGAGGTAAAAATACTGAATAGAATGGTAATAAATACAAAATTTGATTATAAAAACAATGAAAGTCACTTATGTAATTTTGAAAAGACAGAGTGATAATCAATTTGTATAATTAAATAAGCATATTTTTGTCCTGTCACTAAAAAAATGAGATATTTGAGTCTTTTAAAATAATTTTAAAATTTAAAGTAATTTATAATAAATATATTCAACTTATGGCCTTAAAGTATAATTCTCTCTAATTTTTATTAATTTCTTCTTAGATTAATACCAATAGCATAACCACTGAACAGTTAAGAGAGACAGTTAATTAAATGTCACTTAATTTATATCATTTGTGACATAAATTTTGTTAGCTTTCTTGTGGCATTAAATCAATGTTAAGGCACAACAATTCCCGTTGGGCTGAGTCCACTTTTGTTGTTAATGTGCTAATTCTATATGATTAAATTTTATTTGTACCAGTCAAATTTTAATTAGGTGTACGTGTATATGCACCTTATTTTTTTTTAAATATGATTGCTGAAAGCTCTCATTCAAAACCAAGGAGTATTTTATGTTTAATATGTTAACATCTCACAATCTTTGATATTTTGAATATTATTAAAGAGTCATTTGTTGTAAAAGTCAATTTATATTTTTTAATGTCTTAAATATTATGGTATAAAATTTTTGGGCATAAGATATTATAATTTAAAATTTTTATATCTGGTATAATAATTAAAAACTATCCTAAAAAAGATAGTTAATATTTTTTAAAAATTAACAAAGTTATATATGGACACGTAACTCCTATGATTTTTGAATAATATTAGATACTACTTAAAATTGTGTCATCATATGTTTCGTGATATTTCGGCGCCCTGTCATCTTAATTTTGATATCTTGAATGTTAAGTGATATCCAAGATATCACTTTTTGATACCTTGATATTCATAATACATATGTCATCTAGAAATTTAGAGTGTTATCGGATGGGAATATTTTGGTGAGTATATATCACCTAAAGACTATGGGAATTTCATATCACACTTTTGTTTTAGTAATTTTATAAAATACCACTTATATAGTTCTATGATAATTTTTAATTGTGATGTCAAACATGAACATCTTAAATATTATAATATTTTATTACTTTAATGTGTGTGTATATATATATATATATATATGCCACAATACTTCAGTATATTATTTTATAATATTCAAGATGTCATAACTTGTGAGATAATAATAAACCCAATGTATTCAAAAATTTTTTTTAATTAAAAGGCACAAATTTATTACACAGAAGAAAGCTAGCGGCACTTATAATAATTTAAAATTTCTCATATCTAATATAAAAAATGTAAAATATTTATATATTTTTTTGTTGAAGTAAAAGGTAGATAAAAACTCTGTTGATCCGCTCTTTGGAATTAAAATTCATCATTATACTTGATACTCCAACAAGGAAATTATCTATGTTCCTCTTTACATATCAAATCTATCAAATTCCCTAATAGCATAAGGGTCGTGAACTTTAAAAATAAGAACAACCCAAAGGTTACACCTAAAAGAAAATATAACCTCCAAAATAAAGCTATAAAATTTGTTAAATTTGCCAAGATAAGAATCCAAAATACGTTCACATTTGTCATAAATGAAAAATTGAAAGGCTGGATAAAATTTTAAAAAATCTATAAAGAAAACAAATAGATAGATATTCGCTAAATCTATTATGAAAGGATATATTTAAAAATATTTATTGATAAAATACCAAGAAACAAAAAGAAAAAATAATAAAAAAAACTAATAAAAAGGACAAATGGAGAGAAAGAAAAGAGAATATCACAAAAGGATAAGAATAGTAAGAACACTGGAATGTTGATGTCAAGAGCAGCGTCAACATTAGTATTTGTTACTCTTCTTAAAAAATAAATCTTTAGGAAAAGACAATTTAGGGTTTTCCTTGATAAATGATGTATATTTGTCTTCGAAGCATCTTAAATATTAGTGTATTTAATACAAAGATTCTGAATATCATCCATCCAAAATGCTAAATTTACAATTACAATGTACCAAAGACATTTCTTAAATTTTTAGTGTCTTAAAAAAAACTCCTAGAAATAGCGGGCCGTCATTCTCTTTATTGTATTTGTATCCATTCCAATATAGAAATGAAGGAAAATTAAAATTATATTGAATGGGATCTGGGTGCTTACCTAGGTGTAATGAAATCTTGATCATGGTCAATCTATGTCATATGCGGCTTTAACCAGAGTCATTTGTAACTCTGATCATTTTCCATACTAGATGCACCATACTAGAGGAGATGCATAAGATATCTCACTATTTTATATGTTTTTCTTCTATGCCTCAGAGAAAAAACTAAGAGAGAAAGAAAAAGAAAGAGAGAGGAAGGGGGAGGCTACTATCACACACTAATTGCATGATTATTTAAGATAAGATAGCCTTTTTATCACTTCTTTAAAAAATTATTATCAATTTCCAAATTTTTCCTAAAAAATTATTAATTAATAGTTTTAATTTTTAATTTTTAATTTCAAACTTTAATTAGTTAATTAAATTAACAAATAATCATTTAATTAATTTATTATAATTAATCAAATTCTCTCCTTATCGGGCCTCTGCAATGGACTTGGGTTGGCCTATTACGAGCAACCTAATAGTCCAACATATCTCATTTGTATATGATGGGATAAATAACACAAAACTTTTTTTTTTTTTTCACTTTTTGCTGCTCCTAAGCTTTCATACTAAGTGCTTTATTGTGATTGCTGGGCACAATTTTTGAAAGCTGTTACACTAGAAATCTCATTATAGAATTAACATAAGAGACGCATCCCTTAGATAAACTTTAGACACTTGTCCATATGTCTCGAATGCCTTAAATTCATCTATATATACCATATTCTATATTCACAGCAAATCTAGCCTCTCTCAAGTTTAATATCACTTAAATTACTTTTTTTATATGCATAATATCCATACTCATAATGTTACTAAGAATCATTCATAATGGGTATGCCTTAGATACTAGCATAGTTATGTATATCTTGAATAATATTTCTTTCACTCACATACCATTTAAATTTGAATCAACTACTTTTTTAGCATTAATCTTTTTAAATCGAACCTATCATGACCATAAGATGTATACTAAAGTAACAAAATATTAACTCATCTTCTCTTGATATTGTTAAAGTCATAAGGACATTAATGAAAGGATTTGATTCTTTTTAGGATTCACATAATAATGAAGTAGGGATCTATTTACTTGTTTTTCAATCGTTGTTTTTAAATATATGCAATATGAATTGTATGCTATAATATTTCTTTTATTTCACAAGAGTGTAAATTGATTTAATTTATTTATTAATATCATATATATCTTAGTCTAGACACACAATGTCTAATTCAAATTTTTCCACTCTACTTGCTTCTCATAGTGCCCTGGAAAAGAATTTGAATCTAGTTATAGGTTCAATGAGAAGTAAGAATCCATAATTTGATCCATATATTTATCTATGTTTGGATCTTATCTCAACCTTCCTTTTTCTCTCATTTTGTTTAGATAATATATTTATATTTTGTATTCCTTTCTATTCTATATTGATGTTTTTATTGTATAATATAATGAACACAAATGTTTTATTTTTGTTCACTTCTCATGAGTGCCAAAGACAATTGTTTGTATGAAAGAACTAATCTTGTCAACTTATTTGACATACTATCATTATGTATATGATACTTATGATTATGGCATAATTTGTTTACTTAGTCAATACTTGACTTGTATATATGGTGTGATATTTTATATCCTATGCTTACTAAAAGACTTTATATCTTCCTCATGTATATCTCTAGGTATGAGCCTTTTTAGGAGATCAATTAACATCTTATGCATTGACATATTTTGAAATAACACCTTTTTATGCTATTAATCTTGTTCATTCTTTGTGTTTATATATTTACTTTTGTTATGATAGTTAAGGACTTTGGTTGGTTGTGGCTTCTCATTTACCATGATTGGTCAATATTGGACTCAATGTCCTACCAATGATCCTTAAAAGCTTACAATTTTCTTTAGTCATATGGCTTTTTGTATTGTTATAAAACATGCAATGATCTTTGCTTCATTGATAAAGAATACTATGTATGTTTGCTTCTTGTTGTTCTAAGATACCACATCTCCATTTAGCAAGGATGTACATTTATAAATTAAATTATACATATCTAGATTTTTTCTTTAATATAATGCTACCCTACAAGTATTTTAGATATTCTTTTAATAGCACTTTAATACTATTAACTATAATTTTATTATTACTAGTATACAAGGTTAATCATTTATAAGCGTTCAACTTTGTACACATAATTTGACATAATATCCAATAGCATTGGAGAAAGAGACTTCGTACATGATTTTCAATGTAGAATCAATCTAAGGATGTATCCCATTACTCAAACTATCGCCTTGTACTAAATGGTGTTAATGAGTTTACATTCTTTTATATTGAATCATTCAAGGACTTTCTAATTGTGATTCTTTTGTAGAGTAATCAATTTTTTCGAGCAATTCCTTTGCATCTTAATTCTAAGGATGTGCTTTATTTTATCTATACCATTTATCTCAAAATTTAAATATAATCATTCTTTAATGACTATTAAAGAAGATTATCTATTCTTAATTAACGGCATATTATTTACACAAAAGATAATATAACTAATTTCTCTTAAACTACTTAATATAGATATAATAATCTTCATTAATTATTTGAAATTCATATGAGGCCTCAACTTGATGAAATTTTAAATAATTACTGTCTAGATTATTGTCTTAGTACCCATATGAAGCTTTAGAGCCTTTAAGTTTTTTATTTTATTCTCAATTCAACTGACCAAAACGTAAAACTTAATTTTTTTTATTAAATATATCAGGTCGGGACAGGTTGAACTGGTTGGAAGACTCATCCCAAAGCCCGTCTTGGCTTGAAGTTCTAGTCCAATTTCCCTTTCTCTATTTGTCTTATTTTTTTGGTCGAGTCGAATTTTTTGGGCCTTTCCGGCCTTACACAATCCTAATTCTTTTTTTATTCTTTTCAACGTTCTCATAATACAGACTTTTCAACACAATTTCCAAGGATCTAGTTATATTTTTGGGTACTAATAATAATTTGATATAATTGAAATGCTGGTCTTCCTGTTTTCGAATTTGGATGTCTATTATCCACAAGTTACACACTTAATGGAATTAGTGTAGTGCCTACTCAAAGTTTTTCTTTCCTCGTCAAAGCCAAACAGAAAAACAAAGCGTTCTTGGCCTTATCCAGCAACATTGGATATGCAGATTTTATCTTTTATTTATTTATTCTTTCTATCTATATACGTCTGATATGGTAAGAAAAAGATAAAAAGGTCACTTTACGATTTGACAAATTGGGTCTATGGTGGTCACCAACCCCATCAATAATTCTTGCGATCCCCACGGAGTGTGTGGTGGCTAATTTCTTCCACGGATGTTGCTTTCATTATTCAAATTGAGAAGAATTAAAAAAAAATAACTAAAAAAATGTGACTTGATGATGTGTTTGGATATAATATAGTTGAAGTAAGGTATTTTTAAAATAAATTTGCGTAAAGTATTATGTTTGGACAACTGATATATGAATTAAAAATTTCTATTTAGTTCCATCGAGTATTAAAAAAATTATGACGGAGACTTTCTTTAGCAGTGGAGTGTGAATCAAATTAAACTTTTGTCATGTAAGAATATTGAATTAAAAAACAATTTGTCATTCATTATTCAACCTTTTTTTTAAGGTATTCTTGAAAAACAATAAATGTAAAGTATTTCGGTTAAAAGGTGTAAATCTTAGATATCAAGGGGATTATATTTATGAACTAAAATAGGTATATATATATATATATATATATAGATATATATGCTTGGAATTGTATGCAATTTCCAGATATCTGGGTGGGAAGGGTGAGTGAAGACATTAGAAATGGCGTAAGAGATAAGAATTTTAGATATTTTCAATTTTCATGGAGGTTTGGGTTTGGGCTCGGGCTCCCAAAGTCTAAGAATTGATTGTTGGGAGGGTCCATGGTTGTGGAGGATTAATCGAAGATTTCAGATAAGATCGGACCCAGATAGCGATGGTATGCGAGAAAGGACAAGCATAAAAAGTATAACGACGACAATAAGACTCTGACAAACTGAAAAAAGTCACACACACAAAAAGGAACTAGAGGCTTCATCCGAAACGTTTCTCTTTAGTAAATGAGGATTTTACATCTTTATTTTAAATTCACGTAATTGCTCGCCGTAATATTAAACAAAATATTATTTCGTCATTACTCTTACTGAAGTTGATAAACTAATATTTCATCTAAAAGACTAGAACAGTTGGTTTGTAGCAGTACTCCCATCTTTCTTTCTTTTTTTTTTAATGTAGATTTTTCTTTAAAGTCCATCTTTAATGTGTTACTTGGAATTACATAAAAATATTTTGGATTAATTACACATAACTCTCTTCAAATTTAAGTCAATTGCACATGACTCTTTAATTTTTTTTTAAATTTAAAACTATCTTCTTAAATTTTTAGAGTTTGATCGTTAATCTCTTGTCATTATAAGAGCCGTTAAACCCATAACAAAATATGTCATGTTAGATTAAATAGGAACATTTGACTTCTAACATGAAATTGTGAATATTTTAGTAATTTTCCCCTAACCTAAACCACATAGCTTAAGCTTTACTCAAGGCCAATTTGTCATTCTCGCAACATATAGAACACATAACATCACCGGTTCTTCTCTCCTAGTCGAAGTCTTCAGCCGTAGGTCATCTTCTTCACAGCGATTTTGCACAGAACAAAGTTTGTTGATTTTAGCATTCACCAGTTGGTTTTCCCTATCTTGCCATTATCCTCTTTCTTAAGTCTTCATCTCTCAAGTTTGTTGAAGCAGTTCGAAAAGGTGAACAGCTCCTCACTTTCCTTGTATTCCTTCTCCACTTCAGTTCTTTATATTCAGTTCTTTAAGTATAAATAATAGTGGGCAATTGTGTTGGTGGCCCCATGCTTTTGAAAGTTGGACAAGAAACTATAGTCCTACGATTCCACCATTGTATTTGATCATAGACATGTAGTTTCATGTATCGGAAAAAATTGTTTTGCCCGTGTCTACTCATCTTGTGTCCCATGGTTCTACTCAACTTTTCTACTCATCTATAGTATTTTTTTTTTCACTATTTTTTTTCTTCAATCAAGTTAATTGACCTTCTTCTTATCTAGTACAAAAGGAATACCAAGAGGTACAAAAGATATTTCCGGAAAAAAAAATAAATATAGACTAATCTAAACAAGTCTGTAATTGCATTTGTATAATTTTTTTTCTTTTTCGCTAATCAAAACAAGCCTACTGAATATAGACTAATCAATACAAAGGTTGGAAGATATCGTCTGGGTTTGCACCTGGAAATAACGAGTAGTAAGTATCTGAGTTTTACAATTTATTTGATATATGAAAAAAAAGCTAAGAATGAAAATGAAAATAAAAAATAAAAAATAATTTTAAGAATTAAAATTTTATTTTTATTTTAAAAAATTTATACAAAATAAATATTATTAAATAATAATTACATAGATATAATAAATATTATATAATTTTTTTTTCTTTTCATCTACCAAATAAATCTTTAATTTCTTACATAATTTGGCACTTATTTTAATATCGGAAATGGTATTTGCCTAATAAATTATTCCAATCTTGTGCTAAGGTCATTTTGGATGCAGTGCAACAATCATTACCTTTTGTCCTTCACTTGGAGCTTGTATCCTATTCTCATTCCTATCCATTATAGCTGTTTTGATGTTGACTATTGCGCCTTTTTAAGCACACGTTAAGCCGCCAGTCAGAAATGCACCTTAATGCCCACCAAGTTCTAGCATCATTATATTCTCTTCATATTTCAAGTTGTTCCATGACAAAACCCAAAGCCGATGCAGGGCGTGACGATGGGATTATACATGGCATTTAATTCGAACTAAGTTTAAATGTAGTTTTAAAGATACTTACCATCATATTTTCTTAATAAAAGCATAAACATAAATATACTTTTGAGTTTAACATGGGTTTTTTTTTTTTACCCCCATAAAAAAATCTTTTTATGCTATATTTTAAATAGAAAACCTGAAACTAAAGACCTAAAAAAATGTATCTAGAATTTATTCATTTAATTCAAGTTCAATCTTAGATGAAATTTTGAGACTAGAACCTACAGAGATGAAAACTTTTATTTGTAAGATTTGGTTCACCATTTTTTTTTTTAAAGAAAATAAGTTAATCACAAACAATCAAGTGCACATTTCAGATGATTTTTAGTGAATTTCACTACTGATAAGTGAACATGACTGCTTTTCGTTAACTCATCAAAATTCAGTAAACTAAATCTATAAAATAAAATTGAAATCTGCCCAAGAAATATTGGCAAAGACTAAATAACAATTCTTTAGTACAAGCATGAAGAAAACTAGAAGAGTATATATATCATGTGAGACTTATAGCAAGCAGGGGTAACTACTACGATTTTACTCAATGAAAAATTTTAAAATAAACACGATCTATATTCTGATCCGATTTGATGTAATTTCTCGAGAAAAGCACATCATATGGAAGAATCAGCACTATATATGCTATTTCAACTGGTTCAAATTCAACTTTCACATCCAACAGGCTGCCACAAATCAAGAATGACAGTTCTTGGTTCTTTCTTTACCCATTTCGTTCTCGAGAGGCACTCTTGTGAGGGCACAAGCTACCCAATATCTCAAGAAATCCAAGTGAACATCTAAGTTACAGACAACAAAACCGCACCTTAATCGTGGTTGGTGACTTGGGTGCATCAAATAGGAAGTAGAGCAGCTCTGAGGGAAGAACCGTAATTGAATCAAGTGAATGGGACAAGCTGTTACCTTTCCACCATGACTCAGGACTTCGTGAGATCCCAACTTCTTTGCATGTATGGAGGAAGAGGTGCAACAAACTCGAGGTTTTCCACATCCCAAAGATCATAGGTGGAGGATGATTGCACATCTTGCAGAGCCTCAGATACATTGGGCAAGACTACATGCTTACAATGAAGATGTAAACAAGGATGTTTCTCGGAGATACTTCCCTTGTTCATATCGAGACCAAAGGGGGGTGCTATTTCGTTGGGAAGCTCCGCACTTAAGCCCTCAAGATCTGGCAAATCGAAATGTCTCCACCTCCTATGAGCTTGCCATCCATACTTGTAGTCCCCAACTATTGGTGTTCCTAACACCTCAGCACAGTGGACCCGAAGCTATGGCACCGGCATAAAATTACATTAGCTGTTCCCTCAAGTCTTACAAATTGATAACTAATTAAGTTGTGAAACCAAGAGCAGCTAGTTATGGTTTTTTTCACCTGGTGTTTTCTACCAGTTAATGGTGATAACTCCAACCATGCGTAACCTGCATGATTAGCGAAGGCACAAGCAACATTAGCTCAGTCAATAAGGCTTTAAGGGACAAATTTTGCAGAGATGTTTGAGTTGTCAAAAGAAAAAAAATGGAATTTCATATATATTTTAGGCTCAATTACAAAAATATCTTATTTTGTTCTCTTGTTACTACATTCATGCATGGTTTTCTGTGTTCAGTAAATTTCTTCTCTTTTCCAAACACAAGCATATTCTACCTGATATGCAGGCATTGACTCTTTCCTATCTGTTTATGCATTTTGTACAACCAACTTGTTCAGGAATCATGTGAATCCAGAGGATACCACAAAACTATATACAGACAAGCATGTGTTTTATACCTTGCAGCAATTTTATAAGTAGAGATTTTAATTATTGCCTCTTATATTACTAATGACGTTTCATGGCACCTTCATCTCCTTAAGAATAAGGTTGGCATTAGGCAGCCAGTGATTGAAATTATGATCATAAGTTCAAAATATCATCAGCAGTGCTTGTAAGTGACCCCCCCTCCCCCCAAAATGCAAATTAGCCCCCACCAACCAAAAAAAAAGAGTAAGTTAACTGATGGACCTGAAGTTATTGGGCCCATGGTATTGGAGATGCATGAGAGGAGAAGGGAGGGAAAAGAGACTCAAGCTATGATAATTCCTAATGAGCTGGCCAGAGGGGTAGAAAAGGGAAATAACAATGCTAACTAACTCACATGGGTTGTGAGGTGTGAGTGTCGGTAGGGAATCTATTGTGGATAGGGGTCAGAGAGAGAGAGAGCAAAGGAAGAATTCAGTATGGTTTGGGAGACTCTAGCCCTTCCGAAGCTAGAGAGCTTGTTCGGCTATTGTTTTTCTTTCCTACATCTTTTTCATCTATCTCTGTAACACCTTACTCTATCAATTCCTATCTGCATCTCCAGTTCAGGTAGGAATTCTAGCATATTTTACATAAATAATATCAGAGTTATCAGGGTTCCATTAATTTTGGAGTCAGAGCAGTTGACATCCAAGGAATGGTGGGAACTAGAATGGAGAACAGAGTTGAAGCCTTGGAGAGAAGATTTGATGAGATGAAGAAGGAAATGACATCGATCAAGGTGGTGATGATGGAGTTACGTGACAAAATAGTTGAGCTGCAAACGAGTGGTGATAAAAGGAAAAAGCAACGCTGTAATTAAAACACAGTCCACATCATGGATGGGAAAAGAAAAAAAAATATTGATCTGACGCCATTTTTTGGCGGAGTTAAGAGAAGAGCATGCAGAGATTGGAAAAGAAAAAGAGAGAGGAAAATAACGAAAGAGCCTACCAAATGGTCAAGTTGTTGGAGTCCATTAGAGCTTTCTTGGATTTGCCAGGAAAAGAAAGAAGAAGAAATAGAAGAAGATAGATTGGAGTCTAAGAAGGCACCCTGTTAGAGAAGCTTTTGTTGATTTATCTACCCTCAGGAAAAGCCCAGAAGAGGAGATGAAATCAGAGATTAATGAAGTACTTGAACCCATTAGGATTATACATGCCTTAAGCTCATTCACAACCCATGGAATGCTGTGTGAAAACTGGGAGAAAATGAGCTTATTCACTGCAGTGACATCCAACAAACCTAAGGCAACTCATCACCTGCCAAATGTCGAACTAGGCAATAGAAGGAAGATGGACTTTAATTTCTCTCATGATAAGAAGTTTGGAGCAAATTACAAGAACAGTAACCAACTGCTACCTCTGTTAGCAATGATGGTAGAAGAAGAAGAAGATGATAAGGGCAACGGGAAGTGTGAATGGATCATAGATCGAGTTAGGGAGGTTTGGTGAGGTAGAAGCATAAAACTGAATGGAGGAGGAAATTTGGTTAAGCCCAATGGTTTGTCAACCCAGGTAAACCAAGACAATGGGATGACCCAATCCCATATATCTTCCACAACCCAAATGCAGTTAAAGTGGAGGAGAGAAAACAAATTTTAATTTTCACAAAGGCTAAGGCTGAAATCCAGTGTTCTACATCAGAGAAGAGGCCTTTATTCTCCACTTTGATGTTGAACCAACCCCATGGTTTTTGCCGCACATCTGACAACAAGAAAGAGCAAAGAAGGGAACTGATCATTGGCCTCTCTCCTATCGAGATGTATGGGGGAAATCATATGAGTAAGAACCAAAAACTTTGATTTCTTTTAATGATGGAAGGAAAGAATGAAGACGATGACAAAGATGGGGAGAGGGAGCACCTGCCAGAGAGATTCAAACAGGGAAGAACAAGGAGCTATTGGCAGTACAAAAGGAGATACAGAAGCAAACAAGGATGGTTGCACTTCCAGTTACAAAAGAAGGTAGAAGAGTTGAGGTTACACTGGGGTGTAGCATAGAAAAAGTCATCAAATCTCACCTTAATTCAACAATTGAAGCTACTGTAGCTGGGCAAATTCAAGCACAATTTCAAACGAATGACAAATTGGAACAACAAGTAGAAGCTACAATCCCTGAAGGCACGGTTGAGCATATAACTTCCATGCAGCAGCACATTGAATCTAGACACACCTCAGTGGCAATGGCTCTAAGGGATGCCATTAATTCAGCATCATCTTTTACTCAAACCTTGAGCAGAGAGTTGGTTTGGGGGCCAAAAAAAGCTATTAACACTTGTAGCTACAGGAGCAAAGGCAGGCACATCAAATGTTTTGCCCAACCAGCTGAACACTGGGCCTTCACTATAGGAAAAGGCTGAGGTGCCACAAGATTCAACAAAAGAACCAGCAAGGCTAATATATGAATGCAAATACATGGAGACTTTCAATGGTACAGCAAACTTGAGAGATCATTCAAGCCTTGCATTTTCATGTGTCTCCAAAATTTCAGTGGCCTCTAACTTTGCACTAGTTTCTTGCATAATGGGAACAACCCCTGAGAATATGGAGATAATTCCTGATAGCGATGGAGATGAGCATAATTTGGAAGTAAATTGTGAAGATTTTCAGGAGGAAAGAATACAAATAAAGCCCAGTGCCATAAGAATGTAATCCCGGAGATTTCCAAGGTTGAGTGGGAAGATGTTGATGACAAAAAAGGGGTTTTCAATGGCATAGACTTGGTTGATAAACCCTTGGGCTTGGACACTGAACTAATTCTTGGGTTTCTGGATGACAACCATATGTTGGATACCCCACTTTCACCTTGGAGGAAAATTCTGTTAGATGATGGACTTGATGATGCAACTGTTGATAAACTCATTCAACCTCAATTGAGTAGTGATCTGAGGGGTGTGAAGACAATTCAACAAGAAAGGTTCCAAACCGTGCAGTGTTTAAAAAGTGGGATATGCCTATCCTTTTGAATTTGTTAGGAAATGCCTGTTTCAGCTTTTTTGAGGAAGCAAGAGCAAGGTCTTGTTGGAAAGAGACTATCAATCCCAACATCCAATTCTCTCCTTAAGGATAAGGTGAAACTTGATGGAGAGGGAAATGATGGACCCAAAGTTATTGGGCCGATGGTATTGGAGACGTATGAGAGGAGAAGGGAAAAGAGACTCAAACTGTGATAATTCCCGATGAGCTGGCCAGAGGGGTAGAAAAGGGAAATAATAGCTAACTCACATTGGTTGTGAGGTGTAAGAGTGAGAGAGTAGGGCTGTTAGTGGGGAATATATTGTGGATTTAGAGGTCAGAGAGAGAGCAAAGGAAGAATTCAGTATGGTTTTGGAAGAGACTCTAGCCTCTCAAAAGCTAGAGAGCTTGTTCTGCTATTTCTTTTCTATTCTGTATTTTTTTCATCTATCTCTGTAACACCTTACTCTATTAATTCCTATCCCCATCTCCAGTTCAGGTAGGAATTCTAGCATATTTTAGATAAATAACATCAGAGTTATCAGGGTTCCATCATTAGCCTAATACTTACTGATGCGATCAGCCCACAGCAACCTCTAAAGAAGGTAAATTGGATTTTAAAATTTAAAGTGACCTTCATTACTAACCATGCAACGACGATCCAATCACTCGGTACTCTGTGATTGCATGCTGCGATGATAATTCTGAAGAATTGTCAATGATGGTTATTCTATCAGATTTCCCATTGTCTACCACCACCTGAAACCAAATCAAGGATAATACATTTCATTACTATATAGAGGAGGCTTTCAATTTTCCAGATGATCCTAGTTTTTCATCAAATTAATGACAATATATTTTAATGCAAGGAAGCAAATTTAGGTTGTGTGCTATTATGTGTTGGAACCAACTAGCTGAAAAGCCCAAGCATTTATGTAATGCCAAGGAGTTGGTGTTCCTCCTAGGAATATACTTTAATGCAAGGTAGCAAATTAATGACCATTTCTTTTAATTTGTTTCATTTTGCTCACAAGTCATGTAAAGCATTAACATAAACACAGTATTAAAGAAAAGCAAATCAGAACGTCAACTACCATTTTGACCACTTAACCAATAGAATACAGAGGTAGATCCTTTGACGTGAACTTGTTGATCAATCGGCTAAGTAACAAGCTTTGTAATTTTTTGTGATAAATTCACAATAACATTGAACTAAACATAATGCATCATATTTTTATATAGTCTGCAGATAGTGTGAAATTATCACATCAAAGGTTGCATAGATGCCTGAAGGATAAACCAAAAATTATCCCTAAAGTTGAGATGATTAATCCAAGTTGATTTGAGCTTTCGTGTATGTGTTTTGCAGGTCATACTCAAGGACCAGTAGGTTTTGAGCACACAACAATTTGTTTTAACTTTGTTCTTCCAATAGAGGATATACAAATATCATTATACTTTTCAGATGCTAGATGGTTCAGTTTTAGAATGCTACAAACGTGAACTAAGCTAAGATCAAGTAAAACCTTAGTTACATATGCTGATACTATTCAACAATACAGGTAGTTACATATGCTGATACTATTTAATAATACAGTAATGTTTTATAAGTATAACATGTCTGACCATAGCATTTGCAGGGAATGTTGCTGAACAATGTTGATGGATAACCATACCAATGCTAATTGCATGATTTTTCATGGGCATCATAAAGGCTTCAATCTATCAAATGCAGTTATGAACAACCAGAAGGTGTGTGCAGGTGTGCGGCAATTCAATTCGGAGTCAGAAGAGCAGGCCAACTAGAAGAAGCATCTCATAAAAGTGAATTGATAAGGATTTCATCCAACCTTACCCAGTGAAGCGGTAACTAACCCCCTTGGACGTCTTGGACATCCAATGACCAGTGCCAAGTACCTTCTTTGTAGGATTCTCTTTTCCTTGCCAATCTATATATGATTAAAGCCCAGCTGGTCAGGGAAAAGAAAACACTTATGCAACTTAAGATTATGACCATAGAAGACCAATGCTCAGAAGGAATCATGGTTATATAAGGCATCTGGTGAAATAAGCGCGGATAGAAAATGAAGAAAAACTCACATCATCAGATGCCCTGGAAGTTTTCTCCCGGAATATGGAATGCAGAACTGTAGCACTTGTCTGTGTCCTTCCCATCACCAAAATGCCTGAACAATCTCTGTCCAGTCTATGCACCTAATATACTATCTAGTTCAAGTATCAATCCAATAGCTAAATTTTACATCCAAACAAAGATTAATCCCACTGGCAAAAACCGAAGGTAGGCAAAACTATCCAACTAATCTCATTGATGTTTAAGTTTTGTAATAATGATACAGTTCCCATGATCTTCCACAGAATAATAATAACTAATAAACTTTCAAAAATTTTTCACATTGATACAACTTTCTAGGATTTTGGAAACCCTCCTAAATATAAGAACATTCAAAATAATTTCCAACGAAGTAGGCAGAGCACCCAGGAAATATATATATATATATATATATTTCGTTTTATTTTTTTAAGCATTGTCTGTAACTGGTCAGCATCTTTTCTAAAAGGTCTACTAAAAGTGATACCTCTAAAATGGCATAAAACCTTATATTATGAACCCTGATACACACAACAACAAATAATTTTGTAGAGGAAAGAGTTTCATCAGAGGTTCCTATTTCAATATTGTTACACACCCTATTAAACTGTAGTTATATCACCACCATTTAACATCAAATAAATGCAACTGAAGGAAGCTTGTCACCAGCACCAACCTTAGAGAAAGAAGATAATTCTATTTGTAAATAGCTTCAGAATAGAATTATGATGAATCGTAATAAAGATATCACATAGACAACAAAATCAGAAACTCAATCATGAGCTCACCAGCCGAGGGGGTTCTGAGTACTCATAAGTTAAACATGCTGCAGCTACTTCATCTAAACTTCGCCTGATATTTATGCCACCCTTATTTAAAGAGAGATGTGATCCACATTTAAGCAATGATCACCGAAGGCCAGTATAACAAAGAAAATCAACAAGAAGCATCAGACAGTTACCTGCACAGGCATCCCTGGAGGTTTGTTCAGAACAAGAATGGCCGGATCCTAAATTTCATAAAGCATATAAATTTACATACTAGGAGCACGATCTTTTGAGATACCAAATAATAAGAGTTAAAGTTGAAAACCTTATACAACACTAGGCTGTGGATAAAGTTCATTTCTTCAGCAGTCATATCAGATTCATGTTTCTCTCCAGGCGTCTCTTTAACACTAACAGGAAGAAAGATCCTATCCCCTAAGTTCAAGGTATCCTTAGCTGTCACCTTCCATTAAGTTTCATGCATCAGAAGTGAAACCACTCCAAGATAACCATACAAAATGAAAAAGTGAAAAACCTTCATTCTACAAGTAGCGGGAAAAGGATGAATATGCACAAAAAATGTCAATTTTTTTCCTTTTGCAGTGTGAGAATTTTATACAGTAATTAGGTACCCTTTTGAGTTTATGTTCATTTGCTTGAGTTTCTATAGTTTTGTTCTCCACAGCAGCAGATTCTCTTCGAACCTGCAGTAAAGCAGTGAACACTGGTTGATTAGGCTGCAAGAAACGCAGGCATCTAAAATTATTTTGAGGAAATCTAGTTTTTAGTCTAGATGCATGCCCTTGAATCTTAGAAATACATGATTCAGTCTCTAAAAGATATATGCCTTGAAAATTTTTGACTCACTTCTCATTAGTCTCCATCAATACGTGATCAAGGACTAACGAGTAGCGAATTAAAAACTCTAAGGGCCAAATAGTTGAATAATTACCTCTAAGGGATGAAATCGTATATATCTAAGATTTAGCGACCAAATAGTTAAAGCATATTATCTTTTAAGAACTAAAACTAAATTTCCTCAAATATTTTCTATCCAAACGCATCATATATCAAAGGTTTCAAGTCAAAGATAGCTCTCAAGTCTTACATATTCTCCATGAGAAACAAATTCAAAGGCTTCAATTTGTTTCCCCTGAAGAAAATCCAGTTAGAGTGAAGCAGGTGCCATTAAATCTCTGAGCCATCAGAGAACAGGATAGTTTTTTAACCCAATATGTCTGTACTCTTGTTTTTAGAGTGCATGGCAATAACATAGTTCATTGGAGCCCAAAAAATTTCAATTCACGGTGTAATTATGGTCCTTTATCCAGATGACGACTGAAAAAGGAATAAGCAAATATATAAATAAAACCTCAAAAAGTCTACACCAACTGCGAGTTTTATGTTGAACCTATAGCATTAACATAAATAACATTGCCGGCAAGTTATGGTCGCTCATAAGACAAGGGTAAACGGGCAATAGACCTGTCTAAGACGAAAGAGCTTCTGTACAAGGCTTCGGGGTAGCTCGGGGCAGCACCGAAGAACCCATTTGAGCGCAGTAGTAGTGGAGGTAGCTGCAACGCCGCGTTTAACTTCGGAACGGCGGCCGGAGAGTACCTTCCCAAGATCGGAGCCGTTAACGGTGGGGCTGAAAGGCGGAAGAGTAAGCCATTTGGCGTCCTTCCTCTTCCTCTTGGCTTCGTTTAAGCTATCAACAGCGTCGGAGTAGTACCGAGTGTACAATGACTCAAAGCCAGACAAGCGGAGTCTTCCACTGACACGGGTGGTAGAACAGGCTGCCGGCGATTGATGTCTGATGAGACGGAGGAATATCAGCTCCGCCATGTACATCAAGTTATGGGTTTAGCTTGAGGGTTTGTCTTGCCTCAAGGGCCACTATAAGCGATTACTTATGCAGTATTCACTATTCACAGTAACTACATTAATGAGATGAAAAATTATTAAATAAATTAAAAATATATATCTCTATTATTCAGGATAAAATAAAATAAAAATTGAATTCATGTAACATCAATGTGACAATTTTTAGAACTTGAAAGCTATTCATTCTTATTTTAACTTAAATCGTATCAAACTGTACAAATTCTTCAAAACTTAAAAGTTATCCTTTTGTTTTTTCAGTCTAACTCAAAATTTTTTAAATGATAAAATAAAAACTGAAAGAAAAACTCAATTTTTTTCTGTGAAAATAAAAACTTTAAAGAAACCTACTTCCTCTGGTTACTTTGGCTTTCGAGCTGTTATGGTGTAGCTTCCTCCTTTGCCTCTGTTATCCCTAGCACCCGTCCACTTATTTAATTAATGATTGAACTTAAGTATAGTTTTTAATATACTTTTATTAAAATTATAATATATAAAAAATTAAAAAATAAATTATGTAATGTTAAATTATAAAAATTATACATTTATTTACAAATATATATATATATATATATTAATTCTATCATTGTTCATAAGTTAAATTAAATTCTTTACATTATACATTCATACATCCAAAGAGAAAATGACATAAAATAATAAAAAATATATATAATTTATTTTTTTATACTCATGCCTTTTTTCTCTATTTTTTCAGATATATTATATATATATATATATTTAATTTTTAAAAATAAAAAATTCAGACTCATGCATAAATATTGTGTATAAATGCTGTTTATATTAGATATTTTTTTATTTTTTTATTTTTAAATTTGATTGATTTGCACAAATTTCTATATATCTACTGGGGCTGCACTTTAGGCCCTATTTGGTATACTATATAAAACTTGATAGTATAAGCTAATATAATATATTATAGATTTATTACTTATTTGGTGTAAGTAATATATTGTATAAACTTATATATCATATATTTTTTATATATCAAAATGATATATAACATAATCATGTCTTAGGGGGTGCAATTAGGCCTGATTAGATTTTGATTTATAAGGCCTTATTAAAATTTTTTGATTTTAACTCCTCACCCATGAGAATATTCATTGGCTAGATTTCTTTTTCTAGGTTTTATACTCAAGCCTAACCATGTTTAATTAATATTAATTGGGATCAGTTAAGCTATTTTTAAAATTTTGATAAAAATTATAAAATAATCTAAAAAAATAAATTTTTTATATAAATCCCTATAAAATAATTTTTAATAAAAATTATAAAATGACTCTAAAAAAAATTTCATATAAGTCTCTATAAAATTAAATTTTACTAATAAAAAAATTTTATATGAGTTTCTATAAAATATTTAAAAAAATTAATAAAATTAAGATATGCTACGCAAAAAACTACTTTAATATTGAATTCAGTCTAATTGGTTTAATGTGAGATTAGACTATATTGGTTTCTTAAGCTAACTAAACTATTTTTTTATTTAATGTTTGGCAAAAATTATAAATTGACTCTTAAAAAATAAAAATTTTATATAAATTCTTGTAAAATTATATTTTGTCTTTAAAAATAAATTTTTTATATAAATTCTTATAAAATAAACATTTTTTAAAAAATTCATAAGATCATATCAAGTTAGATGAAATTGGCTACCATGACAAACTTAATCTAATCTACCCAAATTATCTTTTAGCGAGATTAGATCATCCAAGTAATTAGATCATCATACATTATTTGCATCCCTATTCACCTCATACTTTATCTCTAAAAATTAATATAATACAATAAATTTATATAAATATATGTATATTTTAAGTAAATGATATTTTTGTCGAAAGGATTATTTTTTATCCGATTCAATGTTATATAATGCATATTAATCGGCCTTTAATTACACACTAAACCTATTATTATTATAGAACCTAATTGCTTTGTTTAAATGCTCCTCTCATATAATCAGTTTCTGATGAAGGTAAAAATAAAAGCCTTGTCAAAGAGTATTTGTAGTTTTTCATCAGCAAATAAATTTGGGTAAGAAAAGATAAAACGAAATTTGTTAACAAAAGTATGACATGAATTTTTTTTAAGGAGTTAATGATGTATTGTTGCTGAAATTAAAACTGGCACTTAAAAGTTCCATATAAATTTTATTTAAACAAAAGATAACAAACTAATATCTAATTTACGGGTCAACAACATCTCCAGAATGATTTATTCTTGCATATTCATTAGAGGCATTTTCACCCAAGTGGTAACTAGGGTTCGCCAACTGGGTTCATCAAGCTGTGTTAGAATTCTGGGATCCTTAGTAGCAATGGGCCTACGGCCTTTCCCGCCTGGGCTTGGCCCAGAATGCAACATTTCTGCAATAATGGAGTTTCTTCTTTCCATCTCCTCAACAGAAGTATCCAGCTTCCAGGCCTTCAATGGCCCTGCTGACCCCCAAAAAGCAAACGAAGATGAAGGCATAGAACTAAAACTCTTAGCCAATTTGGAAACACCCTATCTTCCATTTTTTCATTTTTCCCTTTATTTTTTTAAACTTTTTTATTCACTCCTAAACATACCCTTAGTCAAAGAGAGCGTTATCAAAAGTTCAATAAAGATAAAGAACATTAATATGCCATTCTTCTATTGCTTTGGAATTTTCCATTCAGAAGATAAAAACACGTCCACTGTTGATATACATACGCAAAGCTTTTGGTAGGTCGGCTATCAAATAAAGTGAAGATTTTATTCAAATGCTCCTCAAAAATTTTCAGAGAGAGAAATAAAAGGCTTCTCAGCCATTACAGCCTTACATGCATGGGATTAATAACCTTTTACCTGTAAAATAAATATGGGTGAAAAAAAAACACACACACACACACACACACACACACACACACACATATCCAGAACCACAAGTTAATATCATCTCCACTAACAGAAATTACACCACTTGGTTTATTCTTACACGTTCCTCAGAGATTTAAAGGCATTCAAACAAATGATAAAACTAAATAATAACTAATAAGATACCAAATTATCTAAGGAATTTGGAATATTGATATCCAGTAAATAGTAAATTGCTTTTTAAAATATAATAAGAGAGTGATATAGGGAGTAAAAATGCATATGTAATATATTTTCTCTCTATTTACTCACTCTCTATTTTTTTAATCTTTTTCAATTTAAAAGGCATTTTACTATTTATTTATCTGAGAGAATCTAAATTAGGGGAATGCATCTTTAGAATTATTTGAAAAAAGTCCGCTCAAATCAAAATGGCAGAGGTTCAGGTGCTAGTGTCCTACACCTGGGGTTGGACCAGAGCCGCGAACCTGTGTTAGAAGTCTGGAATCTTCAGTACTTGTGGGCCTATGGCCTTTTCCACCTGGGCTTGGTCCATAATGCTTCATTGCTTTAACCATGGAGTCACTTCTTTCCATCTCCTTCAATGGCCGAGCTGCAACCTCAGAAAGTAAATGAAGGTGAAGAAGCCCTAGAACTAAAACAAGAACACCAACTGTGAAACACCTTGTCTTCCTGCCCATCCCATCTAGAGAACTAGATCAAGACAGATCATAATTTTGGAACCAGAAAAGTTGCAGTGTTGTAAGTGGGCTTGATATTAACACTGTAACTATGGCAATGCATTTATAAGGAGGAAAGAAGGGGAAGTGGACACTTTAATGACGAGGAAATTCATTGAGGAAAGGAGCAAAGAACGGAAAAAGGTCTTTAGGGTTTGACTAAGTTGGAAGGAATGCCAGAGAATCAAAGTGATAAAGGGTTGGTCTACAGCTAGAAACATGTTCTGTATGGTGAATTATATAATTACACGATTGAATTTCAGTTAAGACAATTTACTAGGGTAAATTATAAGGAACTATTTTTTGTAATTTTTTAATCTCAAACTAATAGATAACTTGTATTTAATCGAATTGAACAAAAAAAAAAGTTCATGTGCATGCAAAATAACTCGTATATCATCTCATCGTAATAAAAAAATGAATTAATATTTTAGTCATTAATTAAAGAGTTAACTTAATAGTTAAGAAGATGCATTTTTACCTGCTCATCTTCCATAAATAAATTAGATTAAAATACAAAATATTTTTTTGTTTTAAGAAAAATTTATGCAATTTACTCAAACACTTAATAATTAGTGAAATATAATTACTTGAAATGTGTTAGTCACAATTAGACTATATCAACTTTACCTTATGTCACATTACTCATAACGGATTTAATGTAATATGAATAGTAAAGATGGAATATATCAAAGTAGTTCAGGATGGAAGTGTATTGCATTTGTCGGCTTCCCTGGATGCAAGTTCTGAGTTGGCAGATTTCACTGGTACATCGAAGAAGTTGATTCTTTAGTTAACTTGGGGTTGAATCATGCACGTGTAAATCCCAGATTTCTTGCTTAGTTTGGTGAGACGGGATACAGATGGGAGGGTTTTGAGCATATTTGTCTAAACATTTCAACGTCCATTTGTTGACAAACCTGGAGACTAGAGCCTGCCAAACAAACCCAGCTGGCCTACACCTCCAATGCTCTCTCTCCTCATGTCAATTTTTCAACTTCAAAGGTAACGTTTCCTTCTGCCTCAAGCTAAAACCAAGATTGAAAAGTCTTGCATCTCTCCTTCCTTTCTTAAACTACACGATACTAGAGAAATTTTGAAGTTTGAACACTGTTTGCCTACAGCAACCAAAAAATATATAAAATTAATTAGGAATACATGTTTAAATATTTTTTTAAATAAGAATACAAATTAAACTTTAAACATGAAATATATATAAATTGAATTGGAGAAATATCTATGAGCTACTAGTTGTTGGCTAGGTCATTAGTATATTTTTTAAATGAAATTTATTTTTGATAGAGTTCTATAATTATTCATAGTCTATTTAAGAGAAAATGTATTTTTTTTTTCTTTAAAAGATATGGGTATTTACTATTTGATTCTTGAATCATAGAAACAAACAGCATAGTCTTAAAGAGTTTATAACTTGTTACTCGTTGGTCCCTATAGCATATATATTTTGTTGGGCCTTTAATCCCAACTATAATTCCAACAAAGGAAATATAAATAAATAGATACTAAAAAAGATAGGTTTTTACAGTACAATGCATACAATAAAATTCTCCTGTGATTATCTTCAATATGTAAAGCCTAATCTTAGATCAAGCAATGAAAACCTATATCATAAATATAAATCACACTACTAAAAAATGAGTTTCTTGCCACAATGCCTTAATCGCAGTTTCCACAACTGTGGCCATGTCACAACTTAACCATAGTTTATTTAACTATAGTTAAAACAATAGGTTTAATTATGATTTTAAAACATTGTAGCTAAGATTTACAGTCTTATTGTGATTTTTAATTCACCATAGTTAGGACATTATATCTTAATAGCTATTTTTAAAAACCACAATTAAATCTTGTGTCTTAACCGCAGATAAGGCGTTTTAAATTTGTCCTATCCTTCAACTTTTCATCCAACGCCGCGTGAGCTCTCTTTGATCTCTCTCTCCCCCAGTATTTTTCCCTCCATTGTGACGCTAGATGTTGTCGTTAGAATGTTGCATTCCCACTAGTTAGAGCCCATCTTGTCATTCAGGGATGAAGATGTAACACTCTTCCATTTTTACAGTCCAATGAGCGCGTTCCTTCATTGTCTACCAAAGTTTATGCCACTATGAAGAAGTTTGTTGGTCTCCCCCAGTATTTTTTAAATCTCTTCCTTTTTTGATACTAAGTTAAGATTTTGAATTGAGATGTTGTTGATTTAGAATTTATAAATTTGGGTTTTAATTTTTTTGTTTTCTTTTTGTTTCCATTGAATTGAAATGTTGTTGATTAATGAAAAATGCCTTAATTTCTATATGATTTGGATTTTAATTGTTGTTATTTGTTCAATACTTGTTGTTTTAGCTTTATCTTTTATCGTTGGTAATTAGTGTTAGTATTGCTATTAGTATTTTGGTTAGCTTATGTCATGTTTGTTAGCTTTCCTATTCTGGTAGCTTAATTTCCTATGAGGTATAAATAGGAGTTAGTAAGAAAAATAAAGCAATAAAGATGTTGTTAATTTTTATCATCTTGATCATCCATCAACTTGTTGTAAAAGCATAGTGACATTGTTTTTCCTTTTGCTTATAGTGGTCTTTGCAAGGTAATACTTTAGTGTTTTTGCCTATAAGGAAAATAAAAGCCAAGATATAATAAGTGAATTTGGAGGTAAAGATAATCAAAATCAAAATACCATACATGACAATGCAAAGAAGTCAAATGTAGAATAATACTTGTAAAGGAAAATATTGAAATTTTCTTTTACTAGTACTTCATATGCATTAGTTTTGCTTCATATTGGAGGAACTTTGAACACTACAACAAATTAATAAATTATTTTGAAACATTAAAAAAAATTAAGAGACTATTTTAAAAATAGATAGGTGATGAAATAGATCTTGGCCAAGGTCACACGTCATCCTTTTAACCCTTTTAGCCTCAAAGATGGATCCTTGCAACAATTTCAAAAGCTTTGAGCGCATGCTCTTACAATAATTTTGAAGTTTAAGTCAATAATTGCTAACTACTATTATGTGGAGTATAAGAATAACAATAGAGAATGTGCGTATACTTAAAGGCCCTTTGAGTTAATTATAGGAGATGAAGACTAGGTTTATGATTATAATTGATTGCACAATCATGGTAAGGGGCATGCATTGATAAAGTTTCTATATGATTGAATGATGTCTTCCTAAGTCAATGTTTAGTAGAATAGTGTGCCATGATCCAAAACGTCCCTTATCATTGGGCATCTTAGTAGCAAATCAAATTTGGCTCTTATTAATTAAATGTGATCACCAATTTTTAATTATATCAATATTATATAAAATTTTAGCTCTTTTTAATTTATTGACTTTTAAAAACAAATGAGTTATGAATAGTTAAGTCTCAAAACATCTGAAAATAATTAAAAGGATTTAATAAATTTTTAAACTTTGCATTTGTTAATAGAAATATATAAGATAAAATAATATACTTATATCTTAAGTGTGACTTTAAAAAATAGTAGATTAGAGAAGATGTACGTGACTACTTTATTGTTTAATTATTTGTATAAAAATACACTTATAATAGCCTGACCACAATAAGTCTGGAGGTTTATTACAATTCCCAAGAATTATGGTTAATTCTGTCTCATGATAAATTTTACACACACACACAAAAAGAGAAGAATTTAAGAATCTTTTTTGGAGGGAATACATTGGAGGCTCAATAAATGCTCTCAACTAGTAATATTAACTTGAAACTAAGTTTAATATAAATTTAAGAAGTGAAGTACAATAAATGTTATTACTTTGCTTTTGCTTAGATCCTTCAACAACCAATTAGCCATTGAGAGTTGAGGCTCCAGTCTTCTCTTTAATGTGCCTTTTTGGAGTGTCCTAATGATGGCTAAATTTTGGCTAGCTTTCAAATTGTCTTGAGAAAGAGTAGCTTCAATGTTCAAATTGTTTCTTCTTTCTTTAATGCGATTTTTGGATGAGAAACATGGAGCTAGAAGCAAACCTTTCTAATTCATTAAATGCCCAGCACATGTTAGATAAAAAAACAATCTTCCAAATAATATATTTTAATGCTTTTGTAATGTGAAGGGCAGAGTTCAGTACTTCTTCTAACATTTGATAAAAGAATAAATATATTCTCATTGCTTTTTGCTTGGTACACCTTGATACTTTCAGTTTTATTTTTATTATCATCAAACAATTAGACTTTTGTGAAATTATTAAGCCTTTGTGAAATAGTTGGACCATAAACCACTTTTAAATTTTCAAATATTAGATATCTAAAATTAAATATTAAATATAATTACAAATGTACTGAAACATAATTTAATATATCCTTAGATATAATTTTAGATAGCCAAAAATATTTTAAATTTTAATCCAACATATTCGTATTGGTTTTTGCCTTATTTTTGACTAATGGGAAATTAATGAGTAGTGAGTTAAAAATTTTAAGTGATTGAATAATATATTCTTTGATATTCAAGAACGAAATAATTGAGGAATGAATCTTTCAAGAATCAAAAAGTATATTTTCACTTAATTTAAATTACTAATTTTTTAAGAATCCAAATTTATCTAAAAACTTCCCGTATAAGTATTATTTATAGGACTATATCTTTTAACTGGTTTGAAGATTAGCTAGCAAAATTCCCTGATTACTTTTCTTTATTGGTCAAACTTTATGTATTGCTTAGATTGAATAAATGGGTGAAGGGAGTGAGTACGAGGGAGTTGGGAATTGGAATCCTCCATAATTTCAATTAAAATCTCATGGTTTAATCTCTCCAAATTGTGGGATTCCAAGAGACAAAATCTCATGTTTATAATTTAAAACTATTTCCCCTTTTTTTTTTTCGTTCATAAAGGACATAGTTTAATAGATATCTCGTATGATTCTAAACTTACTGCTGATCCTGCAACTATCGCTTTTCTGCTGTCAAATTCAAAACCGAGAATTGGGCTAAAGATTGGTTGATTTCATAGTAAATAAAGCCTTAAACATTTCTTTTTCAGTTTCACTGTTGAAAGTCAAAGGTTGGTTTTACTACAACCACAATTCTAGATACATAAGAAACTAGGACTATTACAGGAGAAATATATTCTTAAGTCATTCTCAGGATTTTTACATCTGATTTGATACTTCTGTTATAGTTTCATGAAAAAAAGAAATGATTGGTAAGGGCTTTTCTTTCTTATATAATAAGTCAAAAAGAAATGGCCCCTTAACTGATTCAGCATCTACCAGAATTTCTTAAAGTTCAAAATTAGGTTCCAATGGCACCCACCTATAAGCTCTGCAGTTGATGTTTACTCAAGTGATAATGACTAGCACAGAGTGGATTCGAATTAATTGGTGTGTGCGAAAATATCTTAATCAATTTTCTGCTCCAAAAAGTAGCTTCAGCCAACTCATTTCACAAGCTTCTGGATAGATAATACACTTTAATAATTGCCTTTCTTCGTTAGTTTAGCAATTCGGAGTTACTGAACTGAGTAAAACTGTATTTAGATTTCGATCATGTCAATTCCTATTAGAGTTAGGCAAGTTTACAGCTTCAATTTCCAAATATTGTTTATTGCTGAATATGGAAGCATCAACATGACACAAACACGAGAGCCAATAATTCTCCTTACAAAATATTCATATATTCAACTCTCCTATATCATATGTAGGTTAAGCTTAATGTGTTTGCGTATAATTTAAAATGGTACATTGTGTTTGATACTGAGTATTCAACACGTTGATTTGTCTTTAAATTGTTGTGTTCTGTTTTTTCCTCATGGTACCAAATTTTGACTGTTAGAAAGGAAAGTACCAAGTAGAAGTCACCGCATATTTTGGTGGGTTGATCTGTACCATTTTCATATCGAAAATGCTGCACCGTCTGAATCCCTAAAAGATTTGATTAATACTTTAAAGTTTGGAAGCTGTCAAAAAGTGCTTTATTTTCACATCTATCCAACAATTTCGCTTTTTTTCTTTCCTTGTTTTGGCTTCAACGTTTTCACAGAACATTGTACTTAATTGCTTCAAAAAATTAGAAGTTCTGGCTTAGTATGAGAACCAAGTATCATTGCATGTGTGCAAGAAACTGCAGCATAACAAATTAGACAATTCTGCAGAAAAAGTACACAGGATATGCATCAAAGCATGGACACTGATATCGATATAATACACGACATAAATTTTAAAATTATGACATGATAAATTATAAAGGGTTCATGTTTAATTTAAAGAATTTGATATGAGGGTATCATATGAACACGATTCGTTTTTTGAAATGTCCATATTTTCTTCAAGAGTGAATCTCTTACCGACAGAAAAATAGAGGGACGACGAAAATACGGAGAGATTTTCAGAGGAAACTACAACGTCAAAGGTAGTGGATCTGTGATGAATGACTTGCATTTTGCATACAGAATATCTGGACTTGGTGGCTTCTCATATGTGGTCCACAGGGTTACTTGCATGAACTAAATGAATTGGACAGTTCTTCTTTCTTGTGCTTGTCATTTTCTCACAAATGGTCCCTTTAAAATCATTACTCTAAATTCAATAAGGCCCTGTTTGCATGTTGAAAATTTTGAAATCAGAGAAAGTATATTTGGGTATTCCCATTACTGCAAAAAAGTGGTTATTTTTAACTGATAAATATAACACTACGAATTTAACTTACTCAAGAAATCTGACTTAGCATAATATAATACTTATCTGTTAACTTACTCAAGTGGCTCTTTTTAAGTGCAATTAGCATACTATAATACTTATCTGTTAAAACTCAGAATTGGCCTTTTGTGGTTAGGTTCAAAGCCATCTTGTGACTTTTCTTTGAAAAATTTTCCTGCACTAGATTCTTCGAAAGGTCAAATTAATGAAATATTTAAATGAATGCAAAATAGAAATTGATTTGTTTAATAAATTGCACCGAGTTTTCCATTTCAGTCACAGCTTTGACTGTTGATTAAGGTTTCATTTTTAGTTACTATCATTTTCAAATTTGATTTCATTTTCCAATCTGAGAACCTCCCTAGTGGGTTCCTTACCAACAAGAAAATGATTTATCTCACATGGTTTAGAATAGTTAAGTGCCTTGAGCCAATTCACTATAAATAGGATCTCCATGAACCCAACAGAGCAAAACAATCAAAGCCTAATATATATGCAGTTATATACGCTTTGAGGCTCACCTGATTAAGCATTGATCTTCAACATGGATAGAAGATTCAAATCTATCACCGTCCTCATTCTTCTTCTTCTTCTTCTTCTTGGCGTATCAGAAGCTAGGCCATTGCATAATCCTTTGCCAGAAGAAGAGGTAACCGGGATATTCAGGACATTGAAGAAATCTGGGCCAAGCCCTGGTGGAGGGCATAGGGTTAAAAAGGTTCAGAATTTTGGGGGAATGAAGGACTCTGGTCCGAGCTCAGGTGGAGGCCACCGGTTCGAAACGGCTCAAGGTGTTGGAATGGTTAAGCAGTCTGGTCCAAGCCCTGGCCAAGGACACAAGATCATCACCGGCAACCACTCATAATGACTCTCATGGATTGCTCCTTCTTCTTTCAAGAGGACTACAATTATCCCATGTCTCTTCATTCTTTAGATCTTTGGATGAACAAAACACTACAATATTATGTCATTTTAACTTTTAAGATAGTTTTAGAAGTAGACATTTAAATAGTGTATATAATTTTAGGATATAGAATATAGAATATTGAGTTAGTGCATGTAATATAGACAATAATGATATTTATGGTGAAGGCAGAGTACAAGCAGCATTGTTGATTTGTTATATTTGTTTTTTTCTTTTCTGATCTCTGGTATAAAAAAGATACAAAAAATATATGTTGGTCAAAGTTCATAATTCGAGGCTGCAATGGTTCATTGGTTTTGATAGATACAGTGTATGAATTGTCCTTGCCCTTGTAGAGTTTGTTTTCTAATTTAGAAGACCTAGTAAGAGGATGAGTGCCAAAGTAAAAACGCCAAGCAAGAGAAACACAAATAGAGAGAGCTTAATCCAAGGGGTTAGTTTAGGATTATTCAGTTAGAAGGGTGTGATATATATTTTTTACTAGTTTAATTTTTTTTTACTAAAAATTAATTTTAAAATAAAAATAAAAATATAGTATATCTATTTATGAGAGACTATATTTTTAAAATTATTTTAAAAAACTAATTTTAACAAAACTTGTTAATATCCCTATACCTAACACTACAAAAATATAAGACTTAATATCACTAGAAGAGTAAATAACTCTAATTAATTTTTAAAATTGAGATAAGCTTATCAGTTTACTTTTTATCCCAACACCCTTTTCTTTTCACTCCCATCTCTTAACCCATAAAAAGGTATAAACTTTTATGAATTTTAATATTTGGACCATATTCTCTATCATGAGAAACATGACAATATTTGTTATGTCTCCAAATAAAGAATCTATCCCTTTTTTTAAAAAAAATTACTGAATATTCTCATTGTGACAGTATTATGCTATCACAACAAATGATATTTTTTTTCTTAATATTAGGTGAGAAAAATAAAAAAAAAAGTATATAGGGAGGATAAGTGAGGAAATTCAAAATTGCACATAAAAGTGAGAGAATTTCAAAATGGAGGTAAGCACGTGCTATGGGGGAGGAGGGAGGAATGAGACAACACAAGAAGGAGTGGTAATCACTGGGCCTACTGTTGATGGCCCGTCGCCGCTGACCCAAGACTGTTAGCTGGGCTTGTAGTTTTTTACTCGAAATCTAAATCTGCCACCACGTGGCAACGGCTTACTCATTTAAACTTCTAATTTATTTTAATACAAAAATATTAATTATTTTTAACACCTGAACAAAAATATTTTTAAATACTTTTTGAAATTGCGATTAAGGGTACGTTAGAGTTTTCTGATTTTGTTTAGATCAAGTTTTATTTTCAAATAATTCTAAAAGTGCATTCGTGTAAATTTTACTTTAGAGTACTTTTAAAAATTCAATTATATCTAATTTTTTGTATGCGCTTGATTTGTAGACTTGATCAATAAGTTTTAAATTTTATTTTACATATATAAATACAAGCTTCACATTCAAATTCTTTGAAAAATGACAAAATTAAGCTCATGATTTAATCATGATTGGATTAGTAATTTTTTATTTCACCAAAATCTATGCGGGACAAAATTAAAAAGAAGGCAGGGGATATCAAAATTTTAGAATTTGTTTGGTTTCTGTTTTAATTTTTTGTTGAAAATTGAAATTATGACTGAAAAAGTGTTTAGTATAATTTAAAAGCAAATTTTTTTTTAAAATAGGATAAAAATAGGAAACGTCTTTTTTTAGCGTTTTCACATAATGACCTATGAAATTTTTGTAATTTTGTGAGAAATATAAAAATAATTAATAAAAAATTAAAATAATCTTCTAAGTATTAATGATCAAACTCAAGAGTCAATTAACATCTATACCTATTTATGTCAATTTAATTTGAAAATAAAGATTTTGGCCAAAAAAATTAAAAATAAAGATAAACAAAAATTTTTTTAATGCTTAATTTTTAGATAAGTCTCTGTTCAGTTTGGTTGATTATGTCTCTACATTGACTCGTTTGCTTATAGTATTAACATAAAATTTGCGGGATTAATAGGTAGGGGTGTTGGGATGAAATGACGTTTTTATTAATAATGTTAGAATAGTACATCTACATTATGTTTTTTTAGAAAAATAAATAAATTTTTAACTTTACAAAACAAACATATTTTAAATCATAGAAACTTGCAATTAAAAATAGAATAAAAGTCGAAGATGCTTTCATAAACCAAACATAGAATTTGTACAAAATAAATCAAATTTTAGATTACTTCCTAGTCCTGTTAAAATATTAGATCACCACGATCTTGCATAATAAAGGAAGCCCTGTTCGTACCAAATCCTTCGTGGCTTTTTTTTTTCCCCAGTTATATATATATATACATAATCCTCTGCTCATTAACATTTTTTTGAGTAGTTCCTCATTTTATATGTGTTTCTCTTCTGCTTATTTATCTGTTAATTTATCTTTCAATTTCAAGAATACGTTTTTTGAATGGACATTTACAGGCACATAGAATTAAGATTATTTGGCATTTTGTTTTTATGGTTAAAAGGATAAAATAACAAGACCAAACTGAAAAAATCCTCTTCAACTAAAAATGCAAATGAATTGGGTCAAATCAATTTTTTACTAAGCTCGAGACCTAATCCAATTTTATGATTCTACCATTTCTTAAAGTTTGAAACTCGACTCGGCACTTTAAATGGGGTTAAGGTGGATTTGGCTGAATCATTTTCTTTTTTTTTTCATTAATTGATTCCTTTTAGATTTATTTAGTACATAAAATATAAACAAATATAATTACAAAATAATGAAAATGATAATTTTAATTATAGAAATAATTCATGTGCTTTGACTTTAAATAAATAATTAAAAAATTTAAATAATTATAACACATATATAATAAATATTATACAAAAATATGTAAAAAAATTACTTTTACACAGCACATACCAAACAGAACTTATTATTCAAAAGTGCAAATTGTCACATATAGTGATTATATTTTCATCTACACACGCTTCTTGTTTAACCAAATCATCTATGTATACAATTTCACTTTTAATAAAAAAAAAAAGAGACATATAATGTTATATAATTATGTTTAGAAATTCAACTTGACATTGTAACTAAAATAGAAATCAATTTGATATTAAAAAGTAAAAATTTCAACACCACAATTATTCAGTATAGGAGAGCTGACTGAATACTTTTAGTTGCAATATTTTTTATTTAAATATTAAATACGAATAACTTTTTTAATTGTAATTAATCACAATTTTTTATTGTAATTACTCACATTAACCTACTAAGTATATATCCATAATTATCTAAACAACCAGTAATATAGTTTATATGTCTACGTATCAGAGCTTTAAACATAGCAAGCACTAAAAGCAACTGAGGTTGACCCCTCAGCACCTTATAGTATCCAAATTTGGATCTTCTATAGTAAGCATTTTAGTATAGTCCCTCTGTAGTGAACATATGTGAAGGAGAGGGTGGGATTTATATATATATATATATATATATATATATATGTTTCAAAAAATAAAATAGGCTTTGTGAGAGACTTTAGACTGAATGTAGATAATGTTATTTTAGAAAATCCAATCCATAATTATCTTATATTTTATTTATCTTAATTTTATTTTTTTGTTTATACTAGACTGAGTTGGACCAATCACCAACTGACACTTTGACTTAAAGTCTAACCCAATTTTACACTTTTGTTTTTTAATTTGGCCCAACCTAACATGATTGCATTGAACCAAATTAACTGAACCAATTGACTTGATAAATACCCCTATCTTCAGTCTTGTGCAAACTAGCACGCTTTGTTCATAAGAACTTCAATTATGCAAGGCAAGTAATTTGACTCATTTCAATTGATTATGCCGACATAATAAGTTCCAATTTCCAAAGACAGAGAAATGTATTCTAAATTTGACCCAATTATTGAAGTATTTGTTTGTCGGATTTTTTAATGAGATTATTATTATTATATATAAAAGATTATTTCTGAAAAAATAATAATATAATATTGAATTATAAAAAAATCATATTTTTTATAAGTTAAGACTTAAGATTAAATAAAAACCTGGTAATAAATATTTAAAACATTGAAACATTTTTTCCTTAATTTTTTATACTTGAGTAAGGTTTTGAACAATTAATGCGGTGAAGTTGCATTGGGTTGGTCGAGAAGCAGATCAAAGAACAAAGTATGAATGTTACCCTAAAAGGTAGTAGACAAAATAAAATGGGTATTGACTTTGAGCAATATTATGTTTCTTCAAGTGGAAAATAAATCCTTCCCCTTCCAAGTTAAATTCATCTGCATGCATACGTGTTGTAGTTAATCAAATCTCAAATGAGGATATAGAATCACCCTGTATCATAGAAAGTCTCATGCTACAGTAAAAAGTAGCATCAAATTAAACACATAAAGTCTTGTGCTACAGTAGAAGTAATTCTTCAGGTGGAAAATAAATCCTTCCCCTTCCAAGTTAAATTCATCTGCATGTATACGTGTTGTAGTTGATCAAATCTCAAATGAGGATATAGAATCACCTTATAACCAAAAAAGTCTCGTGCTACAGTAAAAGTAACATAAAATTAAAACACATAAAGTCTTGTGCTACAGTAGAAGAAATTCTTCAGGTTGGTCGTAACCCTATCACATTTAATGGAGAATGAAAGAGTTGATGCATGTTACTGAATATATTTATGCATATATATAGAGTATATGAAAATTAGAATGCAATTTTTTTGCTTCAATGATATCTCAGACATGTTAAAGTATTGGTATTTCAAAAAATAAAATCATATCATATTTGATATATATTAAAAATAATATGAAATTTTGAATTATATTGAAATATTATCTATGTTATTTTTATACTGGTCCTTCCTAGTATATTCATCCACATCATTCATTAACGGCTGGCATGCATTACTTCTCTCGCCTTTTTCGTATGAATGTCACCGTCTCTAGTGCCATCCCAATATAGTTTTGGTTGTCTTATTTTGACCAGGCTTAGAGCCACTTAATTTGTTCAACATATGAAACTTTATTTTGTTTTTGTTCATATTAATTACTGCTATATCATACATTGAACAAAAATAAAAATATAAGATTGTATTTAAGTCTTAAAGCACATTTTTCTTAATAAGTTAGTTTTTTAAAATAATTTTTTACAATTTAAATCATATTAACCGATATCAAAACATTTTATTATAATCCTAATAACAATTGCACCTAAATCTTTGAAAGACTAAGGGCATTGTATACATTTTCAAAGCTGACGCTTATGAAGATCCACTTTAAATAACTTTCAATTTGGTTAAGTTCTTTTCAAACACTAAATAACTTTTTTCTCAAATCACTCTCTTTCAATTGCCTCTTCTGCATTAATTGACTTTGGATGAAAGCACTAATATCCAAGCTTTTGGTTTTGACATTCTAAAGGTATAGGTCATATCAGTTACAATAAACTCACATTGTGAGAGAATCTTTGAAGAATCTTTTAACTCAAAATTCTACATCAGATCAACTTTTGCCCTCCATATATAGGCCGAGTGGCAAATGCTTGATAGTAAATATAATTGAACTCGATCACATCCCTTGACAAGCAAAATAATTTCTTTGAAATTTTTTTTTGACATCTAG
Source organism: Erythrophleum ivorense (assembly GCA_026724425.1). NCBI lineage: Eukaryota > Viridiplantae > Streptophyta > Magnoliopsida > Fabales > Fabaceae > Erythrophleum > Erythrophleum ivorense. The sequence continues at coordinate 3,690,379 of JAIUCV010000003.1, forward strand.
GGACGCATGTCAAATATTTATTGTCAGTGTACTGTGACAATATTACTATTTGACACCTTGATATCCTTAAAAATAAATATGCAAGTGTTTGATAATAAATTAATATAAAGAGTAAATTATATTAATTTTTTTTAAAAAATTTAATTAAATTACATTTAATGTTATTTTTAAAATATTATCTAACTGCTCTACAATCTGAGAGTATTGTAAAAAATATCCTAATTTACTTTATGACAATAAAGTTATTTTTTTTTCATAATATACATTCTTTCCAAAAGATAAAATTACTTAATTATTTTTACTATCATATTAAAAAAAATAACAATCTTATACTAAAATTTAATATTAATTTAATTATTTTTACTATCATATTAAAAATAAATTTACAATTTCATGCAATAAATTAATTTCATTAACAAACAAAATTAAACAAAATTTTTTTGGTATTATATATCAAATGTTAAAAAGAGTCAAATAATATTAATTTTGACACAAAAAAGATATCAAGTGAAAATTAACTAAATCTCAATAAAATTTAGTATAATTTATTCTCATATAAATGAACGTTTGATGCAATTACTTTTTTATGGCATATATACCTCACATCTATCTCGTAAAATGCTAAATATAGTTGTGGATTAGTTGTTGCAACACTAGCAGATTGATCAGACGAGCAAGAAACCCTAACCCAGTTGACTCAATTTCTTGGGCCCTAGCCTCCTTTCCAGAATAGCAGACGTAACTTTTGTGCATTCCCTAGTTTACTTTCTCTTTGCTTCAGAACCTAATTTTCTTGCTGATGATGATGGCCTCGGCAATGCAGGCTCCTAGACTATGAACAACACTATAAATAAGCTCATCATTCTGCTTTTTTTCTCAATACTCAAGAAAACACAACCACTATCTCTTACAGCAACCTAGTCATGGCTGGAAGACTCCAATCCTCTGCCTTGTTTCTTATTATTCTCACTTTCTTCTGTGTCATGAGCTTCCAACTAGGGAAGGCACGACCACTTAACACCGAGGTTGTGATCAAGAGCTCCATGTCAAACTCGAATGTTATTATTGGAGAACGACATAGAGATGAGAACATTAATGTTCGAAGAATGGAAGTTATGGACTCTGGTCCTAGCCCTGGAAAAGGTCATAAGTATGTACCAGCTATTCCATAAAACCTAGCTAGCTTCATAATTAATGAACAAGGTTTTCCTTTCTGTGTTCTTATTTAATTTCTTGCTCTTTTTTCATTATGTTTCTTCTTTTTTGTTTTGGTTGAATCACTCTTTATTATCCTCAAGTGTGATTACTTATCAACTCCGTCTTAGTAGTTATCCCATGGCCTTTCTAAATAATGTAATCTATTGATTAGTGTGGGGTTAAGAAAGCTTACTCTTCTTCTTCTTCTTCTTCTTCTTCTTCTCTCTCTCTCTCTATATATATATTATTAAATGCCCAGATATTGCTTGCTTCTTATCTCACTGTGGGTATTTAAAAAAAAATTATAAATGATAAAAAGAATAAGTTAGCTTAAAATTATCTTAGGTTGTTTTCAATAACACGCGCTCATCCTTCTTCTTTGTTTTTTTCCCTTTCGATGAATTATAGAGGTTAAAGGTCTAGAAAAAAATAAATTAAAAAGAGATTACACGGGGGTTGGATCCCCTTCCTTTCTAACACCTTTTTTTTAATTTATTTTTTTAAAGTTTAAGTTTAATGGAGAAGATAAAAATTCTATCTATGTAAGGACAAAAATGTTAACAATAAATAAAAATTATATTTTAAAAAATTTAACAGTACAATACAATTAAAATGTCTAAAGTATAATTTTTTCTGATAATTAAAATTTTTATTTTTACAAATATAGTTTTTATCTTTCTCGTTAAAATTTTTAATCTCTAAAACAAGGTATAAAAATGTCTAGTACGGGATCCATTCGTGATTACACAAGACGTATAAATCTCTATCATTTCAACCAGTAAACAAAAAGCTATGTTAACTGATAATCTGTCATATAAAACCTCAAAGTTGTGTTCATACTTTTTAATCCTCACTCAAATCTAACAAATTCATGAGGTTGATATTCTATATTATAATATAGAAACCAGTGTAAAGATAAGGTGTGCCAAAAACTAGGCAGATTCCACTCATTATTTGTATGATTGAGTCAGCAAGAGCAAACCCAACAGGACTAGGAGCCTCTGTCTTTCCTCTGTTTTTCGGAATGTGAGGGAGTCTTTTTTATTTTCGTTTTTTCATTGTTTCTTTTTCCTAGAAAATGTGGAGAGTGGCGTGTAATCTATAGTGCATATGTCTTGACTCTGTTACTTGGGCTGGGCATTTAGAGAACTGGGCCATGCAACCCAAGCCTTCATTTGAGTTTTTGGCCTCATGGCCACTGGGCGAGAGAGCCTTGGGCTTGTCAGCCCAAGATTAAGGTTGATGAGTCTATGGTGTAAAAATTGTGTAGTTGTTGAAAAATTATTAAATTTTGCATCTGATTTAACTTTTTTTTTTTTGGGGGTTAAGTTTGATTCAACTTAAAATATACTTTTATTGCAAAAGTTGAAATTTGGTCCTATTAATTTTTAATGAGTCTATATTGTCCTTTAAGAGAAAAATGGATTGGAAAAGAAAAATAATTATGTAATTAGAGCGTAATCTTACTTAATTACTTATTGTTTGATGAATTCACATAACTCAAATTGTGTTGTGGCATAAGTGACTTGATGGAATCATAATTTTTAATTTGTTACAAAGGAGATGGAAAATCTTGGGAGTTGGAAGAAAGTAAACGGACAGAATAGGGATCAAGCCCAAATATATTAAATCTATTTATCTCTTAAGTCCCAAAGAAATATCATTTAAGTCAAGGTTCTTATGTAAAATCACACGTTTTTGATATCACAAAAACAAAATTAAGATAAAAGAACTTAATTTAATTTAATTTGTTCAAATATTAATGGTAACATTGACCTAGTTAGAATAAAGAACAACCTAAATTGAAACTTTCACAACAATATTAAAGGAGCTAAAAGTATATTTAAACTAATAAAAAATGGGTTTTGGTATACAGTGTCCTGAAGGCACTGATGAAAGATGCATTTATTAGCATTATTTTACAAATCAATATGGATTATCAAATTAGATCTTTTTCTGTGCTCTCTCAAGTGTTCTCTCCAATAAAAAATTTAAATGATCTAAATTGATTTTTTTCTCATTTTAAAAGGAAATTGTTTTTCAAAAGATAAAAATATAAAATAAAAATAATTTTATAATTGTAAAGTTTAGAAAAAAGTAATGTTTAAATTCAAAAAAATAAACAAGAAAATTGAACTATTTAAATTTTAATTTGAATAATCAAATGTTATAGAAGAGGTAGTGAAGAAGAAACTTACGGAACAAGATCCGTATTGGCAATACAGTGTACCAAAGCAATGCCGACAAGGGACATTTAATGCAAGGAAGAATGTTGATGAATAGTCTTCTTAGACTTTCACGTTTCCGTCCACGTAGTGCGTGTTTGAATGTGAATTTAGATCTTTTCAAACCATGTTTTAAAGAAAACAAAAACTAATAATTTAGGATTTAAACACACACATAAACTTCATCTCTAATATATATAACTAAATTAATATTTATAACCGTGTGATGCGTAGGATGCCAAAATAATAGCTAGATTATTATATAAATTTATTAAAATTGTACTTGCACAAATTGTTTGTAAGAGACACAAATTTGGTAATTAATGAAGAAAGACATGAGTTTGATTATTTGCTATAAATTACAACGATCAGTTGAACCAATAAATACAATAATAAGTAAGAAAATTTGCAATAAGAAAGATTTCATTCGTTAGAAAAATTAAAACAATATAATAGAAGATGTAAAATATGCATAACAATGTGTGCTAAAAGTTTTGAGAAATTAAAGGCTATTGTAGATTGTAGAATAATCTGTCTTTCTTTTTGGTTCACAACATTATGACCAGTGTTGCTTTCATTTAAGATGCCAAAGGGATATGAAATGACATATTTTCTGTGGCGTGTATATTATCTTAAAATTACGAGAATCAAACATCACATCACTTTTAATTTTATTGACTGTCGTAGAATATTAATTTTATTTGTATTATAATAATTTTTAATTATTATGCCAAAAGAATCTTAAATATTATTGTATTTTGCAAAGAAAATTGATTGTTCGAATTGTTTATAAAATTGTGAGAAACATTTTCTTCCTAATAATTTTTTTGTATGATAAAATTAATTATGAGAAATAAAAATACTTTACCATTGTATTCAAAGACGAAGTGGCTTCACTTGAGAATGTGATGGGGTCACTAGAGATGGTTTTGTCATGTGCAAAGAAAAATAAAAAATATTAGTTTTATTTGGAATCATTACTAAACTTCTAATTGAAAATAAAACTTTTTATTTTTCTAAATACAAAGGTGAAATGTGATTTACAAATCCGAGATAATATGAAAAACCTATTTAAGTTATGGGAAAGTCGTTCAACACCTCAAAATATTTATTTTAAAGAATATTTATTTTAAGTTTATAATGCGAAATAAACATGAGGTTTATTTTATTTAAATTACTCAAACCAAAACATATGCAAAATAAAATAAGAAAATAAATAACAAAAAAAGATAAAATAAAATGAGATGAAATATTTACAAAAGGCAAAAAAGCGAAATATTCACAAAAGCAAATAAAATAAAATATTAACAAAAGTGAAAAATAAAATAAAATATTTATAAAAGTAAACTTGACTTAGGGCTTACATACTTAGTATAGTAAATGGATCAAAATCTATAATTCAAATTAAAGTATAAATGCATGTAACTAAATTGGCAACTTTTATTTTATTTGTAAAAATAGTAGGAAAATAAGAATAAATTGATTTTAACAAACAAAACAAATTTACTATTGGTTGATGTATTTTAATTTGTGAAAACTAAAATTAATTATATATATCTTCTTGCTCTTTTCATTTTCTTTATTTTTTTTGGATCTTTTTTGAAAATGCTATTTTGTTATTTTAGGAAAAAATGATTTAACTAATATAAAACAAATGGAAAATAACACCCATATAAGAGTGAGTGTGTGCTGGTGTGCACTCTAGTAAAATCCTATTCAATTCTCCCCTTAAGGCTACCGCAACTTTTTTTTTTTTAAGGAGTTTCTTATTTTTAACATGTCTTGTTTCTTGTGAAGGGGTGAGATTTCAAATAATGGATGTTTGGCCACTTTTTGTTCTCTCTTTTAATATAAATTGAGTTTAAAAATAAAGTAAGACTTTGTGGCTTTTATTTTAAGCTTTAAAAAAAAAATTTTGGATTATTTTATTGACTTAAAATTAAACTAAAATTAATCCAAAATTAAATACAACTTAAATAACAAAATGACATAAATTAGATTATAATTGGTTCAAAAACAACTGTAATTTAAATGACTTCAAAATTAGACTAAAAATGACGTGGAATACAAACATGAAGCATTTAACTAAAAATGTATTTATAGGTCGAGCAATGCTCCTTGAGAAAGTGCTACCAGACATGTTTAGAGAAATGACTGCAATTATGCCTGTCGTTGGAATTAGAGGAAATTAAAAAATTTTAAAAATTAAAATTATCATTAACAATTATTATTATTATTAATTTTAAAGAATTTATTATTTAATATAAAAAATGTAACACTTTTTTATTCTAAATTTTTTAAAACTGAATAATAATAATGGCCATTAAAAATAATTTTAATTTTTAAGATTTTTTATTATAAATTTTATATGATATAAGTATTTAGATGTAATGTTTTTTCTTTGAAATTATGTGCCTTGGTCTTTGTCCAACACGCGACGCGAGCGTGGCTATGTTTGGTAAGGTGGTGGACAGCATCATTCATCAAATAGACAAACTCTGGGTTAACATGTTTACGGAGAAATATATGAGCAAAGAGCTAGTGTAACAAAATCCTTCTTAGTATTGTACAGTATATAATTGGAGAGAAAATGGTTCAAAAGGATGAAAATGTGAATAAAATTTACTTAAATTAACAACTTCAATTTATTTCTTAAATTGAGAAGATGTAAACTTCACTTATTCTATGTTTATTGTACTCATGAAATAAGTGCAGAGAGACTAATAGTGTCGCCAACAGAGGAAAAGCCATTAATGATAAGGATATATATAACCTACAAGCTTTCTATTCTTTCCCAGTCTTTATCTAGTTTACAGCGCAACTGATGCATTTATTTATCTATTTATTTTGATAAATGATAACACATAAACTACAAAGCAAGTACCTAAACTTAATTAATCTTATGTGTCAAGACACCTGTCTCAGATTAGCATTATTGTATATTCTTTTATGTCACATGTATTTTAGCTCTGTATTATCTTTCCTTTCTGTTACAGCAAATTCCTCTCAAACACACACGTGTCCTGGAGTCTGTTATTTTCCTTCTATATATAATCCCTATTGTATTCAATATCTGAAATATATGAAGAGTATTATTTGATCTATTGTCTTTCTGTTATGGTATCAGAGCCTGCTTGACCTTCAATGTCAAGTATGGCAGAGAGTAGCCCACAATTACAAAATTCAAATCCATCGTCCTCTACCTCTTCTCCTCAAACTACAATACAATCCCATAATTCCTTTGTTATCTCCTTACCACATTTTGTCACTGTGAAACTTAATTATGACAATTATCTGATTTGGAAAGCACAAATCCAGCCCTATCTTTATGGTCAAGGTCTTTTTGGCTATATTGATGGCAGTATTCAGCCTCCTCCTATTCTACTTGAAAATAATCAACCAAATCTAGAATACAATCACTGGTTTACACAAGATCAATTAATCTTGTCGGTTATCATTTCATCTTTATCTGAAAATTTAATAGCTCAAGTATTCAAGCATAAGACCTCACGAGCAATATGGAATGCAATCGAAGTTCTCTTTGCAAATTAAAATCAAGCACATTATGTTCAAATTCATAATCAACTTGCAGCGTTAAAGAAAGGAGGAGATTCTATTGCTGAGTATTTTCGGAAGGTTATCACTCTCACTGACACTCTTGTTGCTTCTGGAAAACCTCTCACCCATACTAAATTTGCTATTCATCAACTGTTTGGCCTTGGACCTGAATATGATCCTATTGTGGCATCTCTCACCACCTGTATTGGAACTCTTTCACTTGAAGAATTACAGAGTCACTTATTAACCTTTGAAGCCAGATTATCTTAACACACTACGGTCTCATTGACCTCCAATCACAGCAAACTTGGCCACTAATCAAACATCTACTAATTTTCCATCTATTCGCGGAGGCAGATTTAATCACTTTAGTAGTCGTAGTCATGGTGGACGTTTCTCACACAAAGGTGGTCGCAGAATATCAACTGGAACTCGTGGTGGACGCTCCTTACTTGGCACACCTTCTATCGTCTGCCAAGTATGTTCCAAACTGGGGCACAGTGCCTTAAGCTACTATCATCGTTTCAATCAGACATATCAACTTGCTCCTCTTGCTTCATTGGCAGCTCATTACTCTGCACTCTCCTTTGATTCTATCTGGTATCCTGACACTGGAGCAACACATCATATGACTTTGCAACTCTCTAATCTCAACCTTAGGTCCGATAACTATAATGGATCTGATCAAATTCTTATTGGAGATGGTTCACCTTTACCCATTCTTCATCATGGTTTTGGGGCAGTTTCTTCTTCAAATGACACTTTTCTTCTCTTTCAACTTCTTCATGTTCCACTACTCTCCAAAAATTTACTTTCTGTCTCACAATTTTGTAAAGACAATTGTGTTTTCTTTGAATTTCATGATATTCATTTTCTTGTGAAGGACAAAAACACGAAGGCATTTCTCTTTCAAGGAGCCAGCCATAATCATCTCTATCCACTTCACCTATCTTCCTCACCACAAGCTTGCCTCAGTGAACACTCATCATTTCTCCGATGGCATCAGCGTCTTGGTCATCTCGCCTTAAAAATTGTTCAACAGGTTCTCTCTACTCAGGGCCTTTTAGTATCAACATCAAAGCCCACTTATCTCTATCCAGATTGTTATACTGTAAAAAGTCATCATCTGCATCATGCTCTCACTGCTCATCGTTCTACAAGACCTTTACATTTAATCTTTAGTGATGTATGGGGTCCTTCACCCATTAAGTCAAAATTGGGCTTCCAATATTATGTAACTTTTGTTGATGATTTCACTCAATTTACATGGTTGTTTCCGTTGAAATCAAAATCTGAGGTTATGCCTACATTCTTATCTTTTCGATTACATGTTGAACGTCTCTTCAATTATAATATAAAATACTTACAATCTGATTGGGGGGTGAATACCAATCACTACATCAAAAACTAATTGAACTCGGTATTCATCATCGTTTAAGCTGTCCTCATGCTCATTATCAAAATGGCACTGTTGAGCGTAAACACTGACATATTATTGAAACTGGTCTTGCTCTTCTCTCTCATGCCAGTATACCTCAACACTTTTGGGATTATGCCTTCTCTATCGCTGTGTTTCTCATCAATCGCATTCCCAGTGCCATCCTCGGTCAGAAATCTCCATATGAACTCTTATTCAATCAATCACTCGACTATTCTCGCCTCAAAGTATTCTGTTATAGGTGTTGGCCTCATCTCAGAGTCTATAATAAGCACAAACTACAACCTCGGTCCAAACCTTGCGTGTTCTTGGGCTACAGTCCTGATCATCTAGGCTATCTTTGTTTTGAACTAGTTGCTGAGCTCTTTTATGTGTCCGATGATGTTAAATTTGATGAGAATCTATTTCCATTTGCGGCCCAATCTAAGTCTCCCTCCCTAAACCTAAATTCTGATCCTATCATTCTTCCTTCTCTCCTAACTCTCCCCACAGCCCAGCCCACTTCCTTTCATCCCATTCCGTTTCTTTCAGCGTCCGCCCCATCTGCCCGCCCCACTTTTTCTCAGCCCATCTCGTCTCTTTCAGCTCCCTCTCCATCTGTTCGTGACTCTCCTCGCCCATCCCGTCAGTCATCCTCTTCACCTGTCTCTTTACCTGTGTCCACCTCTTCCCCCTCTGCTCTATCTTTTGTCCCTAATCTGTCATCGTCGTCTCTTCCCTCCTCTCCTTCCTCTCTTCCATCCCATCCTATGCTCACCAAATCTAAAAACTTGATCCATTGTCCTCGGATTCGAACAGACGGTACTGTGAACTAGCCCTCTTCACGTGCTTTGATTGCATCGAAATCTGCCCCAGACGCTTCTATCTCTCTTGCTATCGCTTTTCAATTTTTTGAGTGGAGGCAAGCCATGACAGATAAATTTTATGCTTTGCTCACCACTCAGACTTGGCATCTGGTTCCTCTATCTCCTTCCTTCAATCTTATTGGCTGTAAGTGGGTTTTTCGAACAAAGCATAAACCTGATGGCACGATTGATCGGTACAAAGCTCGCCTAGTAGCCAAAGGTTTCCATCAGCAATCTGGTATGGATTATATTGATACCTTCTCTCCTATTGTGAAGCTCGTAATTGTTCGTCTTGTTCTTGCTCTAGCTATATCTTATAACTGGTCAATTGTTCAATTAGATGTACAAAATGCATTTCTTCATGGATCTCTTACTGAAGATGTTTATATGACCCAACCCTCTGGTTTTGTTAATCCTACATTTCCTGATTATGTTTGCAAATTAAACAAGGCTATTTACGGTTTGAAACAAACACCGAGGGCTTGGTTTGCTAAGTTGAGCTCTCACCTTCTAGAATTGTGATTCACTGACTCAAAATCTGATACTTCTCTTTTTATCTATTCTCATATGTCTCTTAAGTTATATGTGCTTGTCTACGTTGATGATATAATTGTCACTGGTTCTTCCTCCTCTGCTGTTCAAGAGCTTGTTTCTGCCTTAAGCGTCTCTTTCCCGGTTAAGAATCTCGGACCCCTTCACTATTTTCTGGGTGTAGAAGTCACCCGCAGCTCTTCTGGCTTATTTCTTTCTCAACGTAAATATATCCATGACTTACTTTCCAAGACCAATATGCTTGCTGCTAAACCTGTCAGCACTCCTATGGCTTCCTCTACTAAGTTAAGTGCTTTGGATGGTGTTTCATTTGATAATCCCACTCTCTATCGGAGTGTTGTTGGCAGTCTTCAATACCTTTCTTTCACTCGTCCTGATCTCTCTTTTGCTGTTAATAAGGTCTGTTAGTTTATGCATTCTCCTCACACAGTTTATTGCCAAGCTGTTAAATGCATTCTGCGTTACCTCTGTCACACAATTGATTATGGTCTATTTCTTCGTCCTTCCTCTTCTCTGATACTATCCACTTATGTTGATGCTGATTGGGCTGGCTGCCTAGATGACCGAAGATCCATAAGGGGTTTTCTTAGGTCCTAATCTGATTTCCTGGAGCTCAAAGAAGCAATCTAACATTGCCAGATCCAACATTGAGGCTGAATACAAGTCCTTAGCTCTTGCCACATGTGATGTTATTTGGCTGTAGTCTTTACTCAAGGAACTTGGTATTTTTCTTTCTTCTCCTCCCACTATCTATTGTGACAATATTGGAGCCACCTACTTGGCTGCTAATCCTGTAATGCACTCTAGGAGCAAACATATTGCTTTGGATTATCATTTTGTTCGAGAGCGTCTTGCAGTTAAATCTCTCCAGCTCTCTGTCGTATCAAGTCAGGATCAACTTGCAGATATCTTAACCAAACCTCTTTCTGGTTCAAGATTTCACTCTCTTTGTTCGAGCGTCACTGTGCTTCCATCTCAGTTTGGCTCGTGGGGGATATCAAGACACCTGTCTCATATTAGCATTATTGTATATTCTTTTATGTCATGTATTTTAGCTCTGTATTATCTTTCCTTTCTGTTACAGCAAATTCCTCTCAACCACACACGTGTCCTGGAGTCTGTTATTTTCCTTCTATATATAGTCCCTATTGTATTCAATATCTAAAATATATGAAGAGCATTATTTGATCTATTGTCTTTCTGTTATTATGCCACTGCAATAAGATGCGGAGCAACTACAACTTTATAAAAGAATAGATCGAGACATCAACTTTCTAATGTCTTGCTGCAAACTTTAAAGATTAATAGGAATATGCATCTATTCCTGTAGAAATTGGTAATTTGAACTAAGGTGTATAGACAAGTTGAGCAGATAAATTTAAGAACATATGAACTGTTATTGATTCTTTTAAAAAATCATTGCATGCTTGATTGCTGTAAGTACAGCTCTACTTCTGGCCTTATGGTGAGGGTTATACCAAGTCTATCATGAACACCAATATTCCCAAACCAAGTAGAAATAGTTACTCTCTCTTCGAAAATATGATTACTTCTCTTAGGATGCCACACCATCAATTACTAATTATTTAGCAGAAACAAGCCATTTCAAATTAGATAAATCATACTAGTTGATCTTTTAGATTGAACTTCTTCGATTTTCTAAATTAGAAATAAATATGAGTATAATTCTTCCAAATGTTCATAGAGCAACTGACACATTTATCTTAAATTTAATCTAAATTAACAAAACAAGTTCTTTAATAGACTCAACTTCAATCTAAACAAGTATATTAATTCAAACCAAATTGCATCATAGACTTAACTTTTCCATCTCTCGATGTTCCCTGCTGTAATGATTCAATAATTCATGCACCTATAATTAATGTGATTTCATGTTAAGTTTATTTCGTAATATGGTCATATTTATTGAATTATTTATTTAATTTCTTAATCAGTGTCTCTTTGACTACTCTTTCCATAAAGATATAAATTGCGATCCAATATGTTTATCCCCTACCAATGTCAACGATTATTTGAAAGCTTTTAATGTGAATGATTATGAACAGTTGATTTTTGGATTCTTTCCAACCTCAAAGTTAAGGATTGCGTTGCTGGAGAAGTGTGGAGCTTAAAAGGTTTCAATTTTGTGTTTCCTGAGCAAGTGTTGCTTCTGATCAAAAGCATTTCTTTACCCGCTTTGGTAATCTCTCTGAAACTCCTGTGTGGGCAAATGATTCTACGAGTAGGTACATAGTTAAGATTATATATATAATTGGTTAAGTATTTAACAGATATTTTTGTCTTATAAAAATAAGAGAAAGTTCATTTAATAATAATAATAATTATTATTATTATTATTATTATTATTGTGTATAATTAGATATTTTTAAAATAATATTAGACTTGTAAAATCAATATTATTAATAAATACATATTTTAAGAACACTGATTAACAATAAGCCCCATAAAAAAATTAATATAATTCCATATAAGATGGTATAGTACTGCAATTTGCATTATTTATAATTCTGGCAATAGCCTTGGGGTAAGAAAGCAACTAGGCATGTTGGTTAGAGAAATTGGCTTCTTGACATTATTCTTATAATGTTAAAAACAATTTGTTACAGTGCTCAGCCACTAAAATAATTCATCAAAATACTTATATATTTCTTTCTTTTTTTTTAAATAATAACGTAGATAATGCTTCACCAAATTTTATAACACATTTTTTTAAACAAATAAGGAAATGTGAAAGCATATATATTTTTTTAATTTAATAAACTAGGATCCGAGTCATCTCATTTGTTATGGACTTGTTTGGTATGTAAAAAATTAAAAATAAAAAAAATAATTTTATAAAAAAACTTAAAAGTTTTTATTTTTAATGATTGAAAAATAATTAATTATAAAAATAAAATAAATATTTTATTCAATTTTTCATTTCTATTTCTTTTTCTCACTCCCGTACCAAACAAGCCGATAACGCCTTCCCAAACTGCCAAATGGAAAATTAAACACTTCTAGCATAGCCACCGAGAACATCGTTTTCTTCACATTCCTTATGATTTCCGTATCGTGGCTAATATTGTCCCCCTCCCCCCACGCTACCACCGAGCTTTCTTTGAGCCCACAGATCATGGCTAGTGCTAAAGGACACATAAGCTGATTTGCAAGCATGGCTTGCTCGGTCAGCACCAAGCTCGTTTGACACACGGGTAGAAACAAAAGTGGTCACTGATATTATTATTGCGAAAAGCAAATAGTCCACGTTTAGCACAATAGCTAACACAATTGAAATTCCTTTCATTCCCATAAACACGATACGAGGAGATACCCCGGGACAGAACAAGTGGTATTTCTTAAGCAACAAGAATTGGGCATTATCAAATAAAAAAATATAAGGGAATGCGAAAGCTGAGCTCCTGTGTTCTTTTATTTGTTATATATATATATATATATATATGTTAATAGAATGCGAACAAATATCTTTTGTATTTTTATGGAGATAATTTAATATTTTGATAAATTATCTTAATAGCTAAATATTGTAGCAAATTATTTGTTAAGAACAGTGTAAAAAAAAGCCTGGGGAAATGATTGCAACTACGTTTGCACATCTTCTGGAACTCTTGTCTCGTTTGTATTGGGAAAAAAAATCTTTGATTTCTAACCATTAGCCAAAAAGTATTATAGTGACGTGGATAATTAAGATACATCAATTTTCTTTTCTAACCTGTTTGACGGTATGATATCGTTTCCCCACAATTTCTTAATTGGACGGCACAGATAGGTTGGGATAGGCATTTGCCGAATTCGAAATCGAACTTGACGTGTGATCAGGTCCATTTTATAGGTTTGATACCCAACCTCATTAGAAAAAGCTTTAGTGTAACTAAAGTTTCATAATTTCCGGGTTGTGGGTTGGCACAAGTGGCAAGAAGGTCCATTCCGCAAATTTTGGATTGTGGGTTTGATTCTCTTTTTTATTACTCAAGTCCTATTTGGTGGCAATTGATCTTGGAGAGATCCTTCACCCACTAATGGGATACTCTCATATGATTTGTTCGGCTTGTCGGCCTCTACTAGTGGTCTGGTGGCTGGCCCATCTCTAAAATTCTAGGTGACTAAGCCCTTAACAGTGGTTGAAGATACAAAATGAACCCTTAATTGTTAGAATTTCGAGCCTTGCTTGGAATTGGGAGTGCTATCCCTCCTTCCCATTTTTTTTTCCAAAAAAAGAATCCCGTTTAATTCACGGTATCATGAACGTAATTTTTTTACATAATTTGCATAATGTTTATTATACATTTATATTTATTATTCCATATATTAAATCATCTTTCTAAAAGTAGAAATAAAATAGTCATTTCTTATCTTATCTACCTCCACATACTCATATTTTACATTTGCTTTACTATAATAACATCCTCCAATCAAACAGAACATTGAGTTAGGTATGATTAGATTGATTAGATTAACTTGTGATTTTTTATAAAAATTAAATAATGATTTAAAAAATAATTTTTTATAAGATTATATATTACTCTTATAAAAAAATTTAAAAATTAATATAAATAATATATATATATAACCGAATTATATTGAGCCTAAATTGGTTAAAATACTTAACCAATGGAATTTGCATGCATCTCTGGTGGTCGAACTCAAGGACATCCCATCAAGGCAAAGAAAAATATTATATCACTTTCTAATTCTTCCAATGATCTCAAAATCGGATCGGACTGGCCAGTTCGACCGATTCAACCGGGAATCGGTCCCTAGTCTAGTTCAGTTGAGTTGAAAAATCGAACAATAAAAAAATCGATCAAGAACCGATGAAAATCGAACTGAAAAAATCAGTTTGAACCAATTTTTTTCTTATATAATAGAATAATTCATTTTAAATAAATTTGATAAATTAAAAATAGAAAGTAATAAAAAAGATGAGGGAGTTGAAATATGAATTTTTTTTAAAAAAGAGAATATAAGAGAAATAAAATGTGCATAATTAATTATTTTTTATACTTGCTTTCTATTATGTTCAATTTTCTAATGACATTTCTCTCAAATATTAAAGTACTTAGCTAAAATTATTATTTATTATTTTATTATTTAATAATAAGTAGAATCTTAATATAATTTAGAAATTCTAAAAATTTAATATTAAATATTCGTAACTTTTAATCATAGATATTTTTTATTTTAAATTAAACATTAATTTTTGTAATATCTTAAAAAATATTGAATTAATAATCAAATATTTTAAATTTATTAATATTTATTTGTTATATTAAAATTTTAATACATAATTTTTTTAAATAATATATTTAATTATAACTGGTTTGATTAATGAACTATGAACCAGTATATTCATTAGTTCAATGATCAATTCAATTTTAAAAATATTAAATTTTTCTTACAATTTTCATGTCAAAAAAAAACAGAGAAGAAAAATGCAACTTGGAAACATCTTCTCTCTATTTATTCAAAATTCATGTGTACTAGTGTCTAGTACAGCTGATGTAAGACGTTTATGGTGATTTAGGTGGGATTGCCCTTATCGACAGCTTTCCAAGAAATTGTGGATGCAGATTTTGTCAAGATAAAAGAAAAAAAAAAACAATTTGTAAATGGGAAGACTTGACTTTAGATCTCATTATCACCTTCTCCGTGAAATTATATTATTAAAAAAAAGAGTAAAGTAGCATATTTTAATTTTTAAGATACATTTTATCTTATTTTAATCTTTTAAAAAGTATGTTAGTTTTAATATTGTCCCCAACTAAACCTATTAATAGAGATAAATGATATAATTTAATATAAAATTGATAACTTGAGATTATTAAATGTTTAGTTGCCCCTAAAACATATTATGACAAAATTAATGTCTTAAGCTTTAAATTATGTTATATTACCATAAAATACTCACGGAAGGATTGGGATCTCAAATGAACGACGTCATTAAAATATTTTTATCTCTTCTTTGATTATTATTAATGAAGCGAGATGGGAGAAGATAAATTTAAGAGTCAACACTTTTTCAAAATGGAAAATATAGGGTCTGTTTGAAATTGTTTTTGTTTTAATGTTTTCAAAACATATATTTTCAAGAACAAGTTTTTAAAAACAAAAAAATTAAAAAATCTGTTTGAATCATTATTTTGAAAAGTAATTATTTTCTATTTTTTACCTGATTCTGTAGAACAAAAATTGCAAAACACTTAAAAAGTGTTCTAAGTTTTTTGTTTTTAAAAACAAAATTTTATTTTTTTGTTTTACAAAACATTTCATTAAAAACACCTTATCAAACAAGTTTTTTTTGTTTTTTTATTCTTAAAAATAAAAAAATTATTCTGCAGAATCAAATCAAACAAGCCCATAGATTTTAATGTTTTCAAAATAGATATTTTTTAAAATAAATATTGAAAATAAAAAAATTTAAAAATATAATTGAATCACTATTTTAAAAAATTACTTTTTTATTTTTTTTTAATTTTACAGAACAAAAATTAATAAAACATTTAAAAAAATGTTCTGATTTTTCAGTTTCCAAAAACACAATTTTATTTTATTTTTGTTTTACAAACCACTTTATTAAAAATACATTATTAAATAGGTTTTTATATATTTTTTATTCTTAAAAACAAAAAAATATTTTAAAAACAAAAATCATACAAGCCCTTTCTAATAGTTTGGCTCCAAAATTATTCTTTTTTTTGTGATTTAAAGTATAATTTGTTCAATTACTATTTTATCAGTTTGTAGTATTTTATATTTAAATTTTAACAGAAATATCATATAAATAGTAAATAATGGATATTTTTATTATCAAATATATATTTTACATGTACTTTGAATATTTTTACAGCATTTTGAGAATTTTGTTAGGGGTAAAGTGGATATTTTCAACTTCAGAATGCCAGCTTAATCTCCATAATAGTTTTAAAAGATTATAAAAATAATTATGATATAAGTAATACATGCTTTTAACAAATAAAGTGACATCATTATAACTTCTACATGATTAGTGGGATTCAAATCAAGACCAAAAAATATCACATAGATCAATTTGTTTCACATAGACCAATTATAGTGAAACAAATCACAAAAAAATTGAATGTCATATCAGACAAACAATTTGAAGCCAAACCACATGTTATTAGTAATATTTTTTTTTTTTACAAAGAAAAGAACACATTCACCTTCTCAGTTTGCTTTCTCATCTTTAGGAAATGATCTACCACCAAGCTTCGACGACTGGGTGTGTGGTTGCTGCTAACAAGTCATCCGATATTCTTGGACAGTAACAGGCATGAAAGGAAGAGCCGCGGACTAATGGTTGCATCGGGTACGTTAGGAGGGAGATCACATGTCTTTCCAACTTCATAAAGCTGATGGTCATGTGGATTACTCTTCCTCCATCTGTCTCTCTTCCAGCCACTATTTACAGTACAATTAATAGCTTAATTAATGAGACCAGCGCCCAGAGATTCATCGTCTCACATGCACCCTCTATTATATTATTTAATTCATTTTTTTCATGTTACACAAATTATCTTAAGCAACAGTGAATTCCATCGGTCTTTCTTTGAAAGCAATTGCATCTAATTGATCTATGCGTTATTCAGAAGAACTATATGCAACGTTATACAAGTGGGGTTGCTATTATTGACGTTGCAATTAATATGTACTTATATAGATACAGATTATTTGTAGTAATATATCATGTATTTATGAGAGAAAATGACATAATGCATGTCTAAATTTATTTTAAAAAAAGAGAGAGAGCATGGATAAACGCTAATTCCTAATTAAACTAGCACTGCAATTTTCAACTGTTAGACTAGCTTTGTGAGATGCAATTTTAATATACTACAAGTGTGAAGACTTTTCATAAAAAATAAACATAAGAAATCTTATATATAAAAACGGTCTACAAAAACCTATATATATGTTTATTTTTTTTAAGATCAAAACTCAAATAAGGCATTTTAATATTATTATTTAGGTAAATTGTGCATAATTGTTCTAAATTTTGGGTTGTATACAAATAATTTTTTAATATTTAAATCTTGATAATAAACCTTTCAAAACTTTTAAATTTATACAAATAACTCATTTGTTATTAGTTAGTTTATTATTTTACTAATAGAATGTAATATGTTAGGGGGTTATTTACATATAACCTAAAATTTAAAGGATTATTTGTATATAACTTAAAGTGTAAAGAGATTATTTACATAAAAAAATAAAATTTAAAAGAATTTATTGCTACTAAGGTATCATATTTTGCTAGTGAAATAATAGATTAATTAATAATAAGAGGATTATTTGTATAAATTTAAATATTTAAAAGAATTGATTGTTAAGTTTTAAAAGTTAAAAAAATTATTTGATTTAAAATTTAGAGAAATTCTGTGCAATTTAATTTGTTATTTAAAGTTGTAGTCACATACACGAAACTTCTTTCAATCCACGTTTTTATGATGTTTATGTTTGGGATTTTAATTTAAAATTTAATACTCAATTGACTTACCATACATATCTCTTTATAGAAGGAATTTAGTTAAATTTCTGCAAGATATAGCGTCAAAGTTATTTTTCCGGTTTGAGATATAGGCTCCATCCAGGCCCCACCGCTGCACGAAGTGCACACTCCACCTAACAGTCTTCACTGCACGTACCATTCAATTTTATGAATTTATACAAACGCGTTATATAATGATCTCCCCTCTCTTCCATCTCTTCCATCCAACGTTCCATCCCACAATTTCTTGTGCAAATTACCAGTGAACACCGTTTGCTATCCCTTCCTCTCCAGCCGACCTAAACCTAGCTCACGAAGAAATTAAGGCGCACAAAAATGGGCTCTGATTCTCTTGTGCATGTGTTCTTAGTCTCCTTCCCAGGTCAAGGCCATGTTAACCCTCTTCTTAGGCTTGGCAAGCGCCTAGCCTCGAAGGGTCTCCTCGTCACCTTCTGCACTCCCGAAAGCTGGGGCAAACAGATGAGAAAAGCAAGCAACATCACCGACGAGCTGGCCCCGGTCGGCGACGGCTTCATCCGGTTCGAGTCCTTCGAAGATGGTTGGGCCGAGGACGAGCCCCGACGCCAGGACCTGGACCAATATCTCCCCCAGCTGGAGAAAGTGGGCAAGGAACTCCTCCCTCGCATGCTCAAGGCCCACGCCGACATTGGCCGGCCCGTCTCGTGCCTCATCAACAACCCCTTCATCCCTTGGGTCTCTGATTTGGCTCAATCCCTCAACCTCCCTTCTGCTATGCTGTGGGTCCAATCCTGTGCTTGCTTCGCCGCTTATTACCACTATTACCATGAACTCGTCCCTTTCCCATCAGAAGATCAAATGGAAATCAGTGTCCAGCTGCCAGCGATGCCATTGTTGAAACACGACGAGATCCCAAGCTTCTTGTACCCTACAACCCCATACCCTTTCCTAAGAAGAGCCATTATGGGACAATATAGGAATTTGGAAAAACCGTTTTGTATACTAATGGACAGCTTCCAAGAACTCGAAAACGACAACGTAGAATACATGTCGAAGATTTCTCCCATTCGAACCGTGGGGCCGTTGTTCAAGAACCCCAAAGCGCCGAACAGCACCGTGAAGGGTGACCTATTGAAAGCCGATGATTGCATCGAGTGGCTCAACTCAAAACCTCCTTCCTCAGTAGTATACGTTTCATTCGGCAGCGTCGTGTACCTAAAACAAGAGCAAGTGAACGAGATAGCCCATGGGCTTTTGGATTCTGAAGTTTCGTTTATCTGGGTCATGAAGCCACCCCATAAGGATTCAGGGCTTGAGCTTCTTGTGCTTCCAGATGGGTTTTTGGAGAAAGTAGGGAATAGAGGGAAGGTTGTTCAGTGGAGCCCACAGGAACAGATTCTGGCCCACCCATCGGTGGCATGTTTTGTTACTCACTGTGGGTGGAACTCGACCATGGAGGCTATAACTTCGGGGATGCCACTGGTGGCGTTTCCGCAGTGGGGGGACCAAGTGACGAATGCCAAGTACATAGTTGATGTGTTTAAGGTGGGTGTGAGGATGTGTAGGGGTGAGGCTGCGAATGAGTTGATCACAAGGGAGGAGGTGAAGAGGTGTTTGTTGGAGGCTACGGTGGGGGATAAGGCCAAGGAGATGAAGGAGAATGTGATGAGGTTGAAGGCTGAGGCCGACGCGGCGGTGGCGGAAGGCGGTTCATCTGATCGGAATATTCAGGAGTTTGTAGATGAAGTGAAGAAGAGGAGTGTAGAAATGTTGAAGAATAGCAAGATTAGTGAGGGTTCTGCGAACAAGACTGTGTCGTCATTAAATGGGGTACCTTCAGATTTCCTTGGGGCCAATCCTAATGGAAAAGTTGAAGTGGCTTGATTCGGATGCTTCTAGTCCGGTGGAAACGTAAAATAATTGGCTGGCATGAATCCTTTCAGTTTCTATGTTTAGAATATCATTTTTCCTGTTTGACTTCATATATATCTTTCGGCTACAATAATATGCGTTCCTATTGTTTAATTCTGTCTAAGCAAATTTGTAATATGGTCCTTTCTCATTTCAGATCGATCTTGTCTTGTAATTAGCTCTTCTGCATTGTACTGTAGCTTCTCGTGGATCTTAATTTGATTTGTAATTTCTTGGATATATATAGAGAGAGAGAGATATATATATAGGTGCATAATTATAACTTGGCACAATTGTCATGTTTTGCAGGGGTTGATCTGTCTGCAATTTTTAGCTCAACGTGTTGATATGTTATTAGTTCAATGCATTATGGGCTGTCTAGCGTCTCCACATGAAAATGATTTGGTTAATTTGGAATGTCATATTAATTGGACAGAGCGATGATATTATAACTATATATCAGAGATTCGTAATAATGACTAAAAATAATATTTTACTAAATGTTTTCATGTTTACTTGATTAAAATACTAACTAACTTAATAATAAAATTTAAACTAATTCAATAGAAAGTAGTCCAAAGTGAACTAGGGGAATGACAACGATTTAGTATGTTGGGTATAATGGAAAGATTTTTGAAAGAATAAAAATAAAAATGAAATAAAATTTTATGATTTAAAAATATTTTTGTTATGATATAGAAAAGACCATAAATATTTTTTTTATTTATAAATTTGTTGAAATAAAAATAATATGAAAATAAATAAATGACTAGAACACTTTTAATGTCGGCAAATATTAAATTTTAAAAATTAAAGGTGAATTTACACAACAAATTTTTTTTTTTGGTCTTCAATCCAGGCAAGAATGTCTTTTCTCCTGTTTTTTTTTAATTTAAACAGTATCTTTCCAGAACAAATTGAAAAGAAAGCACGGTAAGTGCAATGGATTAGACAAATTATTCCATTAAAGAGGCTTTCACGTATATGAAACAAATTTAAAATTTTTTTCCTACACCTTCTCCTTCATCACCCTTTCAAGTATACCAAACGGCATCTCGACTCTTCGTGGAGTGGTAGACGCAAGTCTTCAATCAAGCCGTACCTAGAACAAGCCAAGCATATTCGCTTATCGTCATTGCTTTCGTCGTATAATGAAAAACTAAAAGAGCCCGCAAAACTCATCTCTCTTTTAATGATTACTCTCACGCAAACCGATGTCATTTTTTTTGCGAATTATTGAATGTCGTTATTCCTTTAGCATTAATTAAGTGCTATGGTCATCGCCAGTACTAGGGATGAACAAAACTGAACAAAACCAAATCAAACTATTTAAACTGAACTAAATTAATAAAAACTGATTAATAAATGATTTGGTTTGATTTTTCTAAATCTAAAACTGATTAATTCGGTTCGGTTGTCGGTTCATGGCATGTTTAGTTCGGTTAAACCGAATCAAACCGACAAGTTGCATATATTATTTTATTATAAAATATTACTCTTATTTTATTTTATTTTATTTACTTTTTAAACTTTTTTATCAATTTATAGGTATTTTTTAGACTAAAAATAAAAATAAAAATAATAAATTATAAATACATTATTATTAGTTAAAGTTTAATAAGATGCATAATATTAGAAATTAAATTATATATATTGCAAAGAATAAAATCTTAAAAAAATATTTTTGGCCAAAAAAATATGAACTAAACCGGACCAAACCAAACTAAACTGAACAAAAACCGAACCAAACCGATTAAAATTCAAAACCGAAAAAGTCCAAAAAATGGTTGAACCGACAAGGTTGGTTCGGTTTGGTTTTAGTCTAAAACCGAACCAAACCGAACCTATGAACACCCCTAGCCAGTACAGCTGAAATTACTGCTTATATCTTGCATTTTTATGTATGCATACATATTTTAAATTAATTTCTTTCACTTTTTCAATAAATCATTATTCAAGTCACTTATTTGTCAGACACTCATTTCCTTTATATTAATCATTGATCTAGATATTATACATTTGACAGAATAAAAATTTAATTAAAACTAGAATTTCTTATTGATTTTACCTACTTATCAGTCATCACTGCTAGACCACACAAGCTAGTGGATTGATATATAATTTAATTATAAAAATCATCAGTAAATGAAAAAAAAAAATTTACTTCATCAGTTATATATATTTTGCAAGGTCATCTAATCTGGATAATAATTTTTAAAGGAAAAATTTATGTAAACTCTATATCAAAATCGCAACGTCAAGTCACTAAATGTGATTCAATAGTAAAAGATATGAATAATTAGCATGATATTTTAAGTTCAAACTTTTAATTCATCAAATTTATTTGATTTTTAGCTTATAAATAGCACACTCCAAAGAAGCTAAACTTAGATAGTAATTTGGATGTCTCCAAGTCAGATTTTTTTTTCTCTTTTTTTTTTTCAAATAATACATGGCAGCTCAAGAGAGGAAAAGTAATAGAAAATATTCAAACCATAACGTGTATTACAACTTGTTTAACAGCAATAATCGGGTGTGACATTTATTTTCTAGGAAGCTTAATCATTATTCTTGAAAACTAATTAATTCTTGTCGGAAGAATAATACGTGGCCTCTCACCAAAGAAATCCTCACTGTAACTTCCATTCATCAGCTTCTGTGCAACTTTTTCCCGCACGAGCCCATTTTTCTGACACCATAGCCTTCGTCCGAAGCATGTGCTCCCCCGGCGCAACCCAGTGGGCCGGTGCTCACCCACCCTTCAGCCTCACGAAATCAGCTATGCCTTCGATCAGCCCATCCGGTGCCTTCCCGTTCCCCGTCCATATCCAAATGTGACTCATTTCATGATAGATTAACCCAGTAATCTCCGGTCTTATATCTCCACGGTAGCTGTTGATAAATATGCCTTCCGCGAGTTTTCTTAATAAAAAAAATACTATTTGTTCACAAAAATTGTTCAGTTCACTCAGTCTGTATTGTGAATAAATAATTTTTTCCTTTAAAAAATATTTCTGTAAAAAAAATTCATTGTTTGCTTTATAAGAAAAGTTCTATAAAATTTTTTTCCTCGTTTGGATTAAATGATATAAAATGTGGGACAACAGTCGATAGCGATGAGATGGTGATTGGCGATTCTTTAAAATATATATACATATAATAATAATAATATTTTCCTCCGGAGAATATAGGTGGGTCAGGTACTATACTCCAAAATTTTTTAAGCTGATCCTAATCGCAAAAGACATCCCTTTAAATGCAGCCTGACAGAATTGTCCCAATGCTCTGTAGCTCGATACTGATTGATCGGTAATGTCACGTGGACACAGCTAGATTGGGCAAAGACAAAGACATGGTAGGTCCCATCAATTTCATACTTATAGTTATTCCTAACGTGGTCCACAGTGTAATTTGATGACCATTTTTGTTTGTTATCGGCGAGAGGGATAGCAAATATATAATATTGAATTAAAGCAAAAATAAACATAATTATTTATTTATTTTTAAGAGAGTGTTTGAAAAGTTAAATAAAATTTAGATCAGTCTTTTTTTTTTTTAGTTCTGCAAACTAAACACACACAAAAAAGAATTTTTTAAGTAAGAAAATTTCCCGTTTAAGTAACCAAAGCCCCAAAGAAATCTATTTCTTACATTTAAAAAAATTATATTTACATATAAGGACAGAACTTATATATTTATTTTTATATATTTAATATTGGATTTTTCAATTCACTAGTTATAAATAATTTTTTTTATATCTCTTCACTAATATTTACTGACACTGTTAATTTATTTTTTAATTTAAAAAACAAAATTTCCAAAACTCAAAAAATTTTCTACCCAGACCATCTTCATCGTTCCAACCTCATTCTGCTCATAATCCATCCCCTCGAAGTCGTAGATCTGAGGCTGCTCACCATCAAGGCTGTTACCCTTCCACGGTGAGAGGGTCTGGATAGGAAACCATCCAAGTACCTAACAGATAAATAAGCTGATTGAAATCGAAAACCCAATGTCGCTCTTGTCTGGACTCGTATTTCCCTGAGAAAATGAAAAAACAGAATAGAAAAATCAAAATTTCCGATCACAGTGCGATTAATGAAGTTCAAATCAAAGAACAATAAAATGGGTTGTTGTTGGACTAACTTTGAGAATCCAATGGATATCATCGAAGCGAGCAAGCTTGACCCAATTCCAAAACACAGAAGATTCATCCCTTTTGAACCCGAAAGCGATCTCTCCATCAAAATGTCCAAGGACTCATTCTCTGAGACACTATCATCATTTAGGTGAACGAATGAATGTCCAAGGACTCATTCTCTGAAACACTATCATCATTTAGGTGAACGAATGAATCTCCACCTATCACCTCTTCTTCCAAGCACGCTTCATTTTCTTGGCAAAGAAGGCTGGACACACAGTCGTCCATTTTTCAATCTTAATTTCCCCTCCTCTCCTCGCTGTGTAAATTCGTTGAGTGAAATAAAGAAAAAGAAGAAAAAAATAGGATTTCAACAGCTAAAGCAATGGTGATAGCATTTTGTGGAGTGAATTTGGTAGTCAAGCAGCCATATTCGCGGAAGAAAGAGGTGGAGATGGAGAAGGATATTGGAGGAAGCTGCGATTTCGATGGGATGGAGGATGAGAACGATGAAGTTGGAACGATCGATAAAGATGGTGTGAGTAGGAGCTTTAGGGATTTTTGTAATTTTTTTAATTAAAAAGTAAGCTAACAACATTAATAAGCTCTAGTAATTAGATTAATGAATTAAAAAAATTATATTACAATTAACTAGTTAATTTTAGAAAATCTAATATTAATATAAAGATAAGTATATAAATTTTGTCCTATATGCAATAAGCACGGGCCAAATGTGGACTCAACCTTTTAAGGATGAAGTTAAAATAAGATTAGGTTTGAACTTAAACTCAACACTTCAAAATTTATTGGCTTTAATCCATACTCAGCCAGACACAACCGACAACAAATGAACACATTTATTTTAATAATTAAGAATATGGATTTAAAAATAAACTTTTAAATTACCAAAAGACATAGTTACCTATTAATGTAGCTTGCACTAACGTGAATCTCGTTGTTGCTAGCAAATGCGATTCCGTCGATGTTTTCCACTACAAAACTAACTTTTTCGGTATTTTTTCTTTCGGCATTGGAGATCAGCTGAGGGAGGTTTCATATGAACTCCGTGGCAAGTCTGAGTGTTTCTCTAACATATTCTCTGCCCACTTCTTTGCGGAAGCGAGCACCGCCGGCGCTGTCTCCGGCGTTGTCGGTTACTGAGTAGTCCACTGCGTTGCTGCCGTGAAGGGCTGCTAGGGTTGTAAGGAGGACCAAGCAGAGGATGAGATTATGGTTGAGCAATTGTTGTTGATTTCTTGGATTTTTGTACAAGGGTGTGGGGTGCTTTATGGCTTTTATAGCACGATATTGGAGGTAAAACAGCATGCAAGGATGTGTTTGGACCCATGACGTAGATGTGGGAATAAAATTTAGGCTCAACGATAAAAGCAATGACAGATGTTTTTATTTTCTTTCCAATCTTATTCTCAAACTTTAAAATAGATGCAATAAGTCAATAAATAATTTGGCAGAATTTTTTTATTAAAAATTATAATAAAATTATCGATGAATAAATTTTATTTAAAATTTAAATTTTTGGCATGAAATGATCCATTTATAGATTTTTTTAAAAGGTTATAGTAAGAATTGAATTTAAATACATAACAATTTTTTATTGACACTTATGTTTAAAGAAAGTATTACTTGACTTTTTGGACTATTTCATATATAAGAAGTTAGAAATAAAAATAAAAATAAAACAAAATAATGTTATCAATAAAAAATTATTTATATATTTTTTAAAATAATAAAAATAAATATTATTAAATAATAATTATAATAATATAACAAACATTACATAAAATTTTTTTCTTCTATTTCGTTTTCCATTCGAATAACAAACATATTTTCTCTTTTGGGTAAATGTTATACTATATATGTGGTGTGATTTTGGCTTTGGAGTTCAGATGCTTCAGATCTGAGTAAGTATTATCCTTAGCTGGCAGCAAGCTTTTCACGCAGGGATCTTGACTTATTTAACGCCTCTAGAAAGAGAAGAGCAATGCTTATCTTAACAATCATTTCATCCACATGGGTATCCCCCGTTTCCTTAAAATATACCTATTGGATTTTGGACGTCTAATTAATTAGATTAATTTGAAAAATTTATTATTTGAAATTATTGATATAACTGATTATTAAGATAATTAATGATTATCTTACAATATTAAAATAATTACTTATTATTTAATATTTAATTTAAGTATTAAAATTTTAAAATTCAATATAGACTATTATATCTTATCAATTTAAAAATAAGTTATTAGTATCTTATCACATTCTTCTCAAGAGATGTAAATAGGAGGCTAAGGTAAGACTGAGAAAGGAATACACGACGAGGCCTGTTTGGTATATAAAAAGTTAGGTATAGAAAGGGAAAGAGAAAAAGAAAGGGAAAATGTGATTTTGTATATAAAAAATATTTATAATATCTTTACTTTTAATTATTAAATAATGATTGATAGATAATATTAAATAATAATTGAGCAATAATTATAAGGGTAAAATTGTAATTCTCTCCAACTTTTGCTTTGCATTTCCCTTTCCATAGGCATACCAAACATGCCTAACATCCCTTTTAGGAATTTGGGTACAATTGTCGTGGAAAGAAAAATGTGGCTCTTTTGGTGATTATAATTCGGGATAGAAAATTTTGAAGATCCACTTTTATTATACAGGTAAGTAGTCAATAATTGCATGTATATATATATATATATATATTTAAGTTTTTAAGCAAAACTTGGCCATTAATGGTAAAAATAAGGTAGAGATCATCATAAGCCCTAATTTTCGCACCACATGTTGCCTATAGGTAGTCTAACATATGATTACAATTTGGAATTAATTGGATAAACCAATAATAAGAAAATTAATTTTGAAGTTTTGAAAAACATAAGAATATCTTAGTTTCAAGGCATGGCATTGTTTGCGTAGGATATTTCAGTATGCAAATTATATAAAGATCATTTTCCAGGCTTCTAAATGACATCAATTTTTTCCCTATATATATATATATATATATTATAACCTTAATGAAAATCATTAGAAATTATTGTAACTAATTAACTTATTCATGATTTGATAGCTCCTTTTTTCTTCCCTTATGTGTTTTTTTCAATAGGGGAGCCTACTTTGGTCTTTGGTTGCCTGTGTAACTTGTCTAATTTGGATGAAAAATAAGTAAGATATAATTGATTAAAGTAGAGGGTTTGAATTCAAAATTTCTAAAAAACATGACTAAATAGCCAACTCTTGAGCCTGAGTTTTCTCTTTGTAGGCCATGGCTACATGTAAATCATATATGATTGGAAAGTTCATTTAACAAGTTTTGTAAGGGCATATAATATGCGTGATTTGATCAAGAAATGAAAAAGATATAAGATCCCAAAGTTGGATGTTTGACATAAAAAATTCTGAAATTTCAAAAAAGAAGAAGAAGGGGGTTGAACAAGTGGCACTCCCACTATCACCCATCATGCTTGAACTCCACTCCAGGCAGTTGGGTGGCTTTCAAGGAACAATCAAAATTAACATAACAAGAGTTACTATTATTGATCACACATATTATCTTTAAAGACTTTAAATTTGGTCTTTAAAGACATTGATTACCATTATGGGTAATATCTCTTTAAAGAAATTGATTATTAGAACCAAAAAATTCTGTCTTCTCTCGTTAAGTCTAAGACAACATGTTTAGCCATTATTACTCACTCTAGAATGAAAGTAACCAAATTAATCACTAAAATCATAGTAAAAAGATAACATATCCATATCCCAAGCACGTACATCATCTTTGCACATATTCTACGAGAAATTTTTTGTCAAGAGGAATAGGAATGGGTCCATTAATATGCCTTAAACTCCTATTTTCTAGCATTTCAAAAAGTAAAAATCAATGGTCATAATTAATCAAATGCAAGAACAAAATAACAGCAAAGAATATGTTGTGATCAGTAACTATTATAATACTTAATCAAATGAGTTCCATTTAGGTAATTCGTTGAACATGCTATCTTAGACTTAATGAACCATTAAAGGTTAGCAATCTTATAGCTTGATAATCGATTTCTCTAAGAGATATTACATAGTGCACAAATTGAAAAATAACAAACAAATTGTGTCAACACTAATATATAACAAAGCCTTTCAACTTTCCAATTTGAAATAGTGTCACACAATATATTACAAATTATTTAGCACTATTGTCATAGATGGCCTTATAATCTTTCCACACTTAAATCAATTGTCTTACTAAGCAGCGCAACAAAGAATTGATCATTTTATCCAATTCTCATAATAGACATTCATATTAAATATAATGTAACACTCAAACTACCCATCATATGAATTGCGAGGCATACCCATAACAACCAGAAAAAAAAAAGTTAAAATTTTTTTGAAGTCCTGAAATTTTGTAAGTCTGCTAGCTATAGCGAGAAACGGCCTAGCTATAATGAATGTACCTATTCGCTATAGCGAGAAATGGTCTAACTATAGCGAGAGTGCCTTCTAACTATAACGAGAATGTTTCTAGCTATAGCGAGTGCGGGCATCCCATACAAAAACCAGGGAGTTGCTCGCCGTAGCGTGCGCTATAGCGAATGTAGGGGTAGGGGACTGATACGTGCTCGCCGTAGCGAGGGTTATGCTTCGCTATAGTGAGGATTAGTCCGAAAAAATATGAAAAAAGAGAATTTGACTTCTTAAAGTGTCTAAATTCATTCTTTTCCTTTAAACTGACCTAAGCTTCGTCCAAAGCAAAGAAAAGGCTTGAGAGAGAGAGGGAAATTAGGAGAAACTAAGAGAGAATGAAGGGAAGCTAAGGAAGAAAGGTAAGATCCTTTAAAGCTCTTCATGCTTATTCTTCTTGATTCTATTCTTCTCATTCTAAGGTTTCTTTCCATGAGTTGTTGAGTAAGAAAGCTCTGTTCTAGTTAAGAATGAGCAAGAAACTCATGTATCTTCACTTCTTTTTCTTTACTTTCTTTTTTGAGAGCTTGAGAGAGGAAGGAGAGTCAGTAAAACTCTAGAGAGAGAGAAACCCCTAGTTGCTTATACTTGTTAGGGTTTGCTCTAAAGGAACCTCTAGCTTTGTAAATAATTATTGAGTTATGAGAGAGTAATTTCATACTCGTTGTTGTGCCTAGGCTCAAAAGAAGCAACTCTATCTAGTTGTGAGTGTGCAATCAAGAAGGGAGAAGAGAACTTAAAAGGGAAGGCTTGTGTTGGCTTATAAGGTAGCTCTCCACTCTTTCTTGTTACATTCTTGGATGTATATAGTCATTGTATGTTTGTGTATATGCTTGTATTGTGAGCCATGCCATTTGATGCTGCCTTGATGCATTGGTACCAATATGCTTATGATATGGATTGTGAAAATTGCTCGGGTAAGGTGGTGCCGAAAGTCCTTTGAGATGGGTGAGGTGGAGCCGAAAGTCCCTAAACCAAAGGTGAGGCCAATCCGAAAGTCCCAAAGCTCGGGCGAGGCTAGACCAAAAGTCCCTAGAGCTTATTTTTGGCATTGATATGATATCATGGCATGAAAATCATATGTTGTGTCATTGTGACTTATTACATGCTTTGACTTGTTTATATATCTTGATTGCTTCCTTGAATGAGTGTATGAGCTATTGAGATTCTCTGAATCTCACCCCCTTCCCTCTCCCATTTCATATGGTCCAAGTGGAGCTCAAGAGCCTAAGAGTGGAGGTTATGAGGCATAGAAGACCTTATTTTGCCACTTTTGCACACTCACACCTAGCTTGATGTATAGGAAGACTGATGCTTATGTATATATATTATTTTTGAGATGTAAATATTTGAGCAAGTGTAAAGGTATATATGAATGATGTATGAACTATGTAGAGAGTTAAAACAATAAAAATGTGAAATTTAGCCCTTTTGTGGCTTACATGTAAGAGTGTATTTTGGCCCGTAGCATAGTGATTTTGAGATGTGTATTGATCTGGACCACTTAAGTATTTCATATATATTATGCTTATACTTTCAAACTTGCCCAAGAGGTGTTAGAACATGTGGGAGGCTATTTGGACCCACTTTGAACCATTTTGGGTGTCAAAACTGTCGAATTTGTGAGCTCCGTCAAAGTATAACCGAATGAGCTCTTCTTGATATGAAATTTGGCATGCCTCTAGAGTTTGTTGAGAGATTCCCGAGAAGGTAAAGTGGGTAATATTTAGAGGTCTAGGAAATATTTTGTGAATTTTTGAAATTGAAGAATTTTTTAGTTTTGGTTATTGTACTGTGCAACTAGGTTCGAAAATGAATTTGTGTCATTCATGGACCAAACAGTGTTCGGTTGTCATGAAATTTTATGGGGATAAACTATATATCCACAGTGACCTATACCAATTAGAAGCACCTCAATCAGGGGTCTGTAGAGGGAGAATGAACTTTTTGAAGTTCTATATCAGTATTAGGGAAGCCATCTGACCTTCGTTACTGTTCTATTAGTTTTTGAGGTCTAAGGGTTACTGAACCGGTCTGAACTTATTTTTTTCCTCTAGTTAACATTTGTATCTTTCCAAATTGGTATAGACTAGATTATATTTTTGTGATATTAGTTATGGATTTTCGAAGTTCATGACAGCAAGCTACACCGGTACTAGAGATAGTCGGACCTCTGTCTCTTTTTTTATGTCAAACATGGTCCAAATGCTAAGATTGTGTTTGGGTGTTATTTTTAGTGTAAATTTAACATTCAGAAATTTCCAGAGAGCTATAGTTTGCTTGAGTCTCATTTTTCTAGAATTAGTTATGATTTTTCAAAGTTAGAGCCAAAAATTTAACTTTTGGGCTCATTTGAGAAATTACATTTTCTTGGTTTTTGGCTTCATATCCGTAGTTTATAAGTTGTTTGATGTTATGTATGAGTTTTATAAATGGAGTTTGAGTGGAGTATGTGATTGATGGGTTCACAAGACCCACGGGGCAAAATATGACTAGTTAAACACCGACTTAAAGTAGTAAAATATCACGATTTTTGTCATTTTCATTGGAAATCATATGGAATCAAGCCTAAAGGAAGATTAGTTGGAGTTAAGTCATTATGGTGTTACATACCCTGCCTTTATTTCATTACGAAGCATACACCATCAGCACTTGTAGGAAAAAAAAATTCAAGTACATATAATGTATTAGCTGGTTGTACAATAAACTAATGAAAACTTACCTATATAAAAGTTTCAAATAATAAGATTTACTAACATATATACTTTAAAGTGTTTTTATTAGTTCTTTAGTTATAAGGATGTTGTTAGTGACAGTGTATTAGATTGCTTGTGTTCCTTGAATATTGGCTAGGAAAAAAGTGATTCCAAGTAGAAATGAAAGAGAGAATGAAGAATAGTGGTAGGAGAAAAGAGATAAGATTATGTAAAGGAAATATTAATCATTAGATGATATACACGATACATATATAACAAATTATACAACAAATTAACAACCTATAACTAACTTAACCACAATTATTCCTTTACAAGCCCCCACAAACTTGGTAAGAAGATTTCTCAATGCTAAGTTTTCCTCTGAAGAATACAAATTGAGAGCTAGTCCTTAAAAGAAATATATTCAACACATACTCCTTTATTTTGAACTATTTTTTTAACAAAATGAATATAAGATTCAACATGTTTTGTTCTTGAATGTAATATAGGATTAGCTATTAACAACACTGCACTTTGGTTATCATAAAATACCATAGGAGATCTCATTATGGGGATTCTAAGCTCCTTTAACATTCATTGGACCCATGACAATTTAGCTACATTTTCTAAACTTCTATATTCAGTTTCAGTGAAAGATCGGGATATTATTGCCAACTTTTTTAAATGACTAAGCAACAACATTTGATTTAAAGAATAATAGCCACCTAATGTCAAATGTTTATCATCCACATCATAGCCCTAATTTGCATCATTGTATGCTACTAAGTTTAAAATACAAGATTTTCTTAAATGAATCCCATAATTTAGGGTACCATTTACATACCTTAGGATTTATTTCACTTCTTCCCAATGACTGACAAGAGACTTATGCATAAACTAAGAGTATCTTTATTCAACTTGATTCATAACAAGAGTCTGTCCTTAAAAACTAACTTGTTAACAAAAAATAGTCTTGACATTAATTTAGGTGCCATTTTGAGTTTGATTGTTGCCAAATGTGATATGCATTATAATTCTTTGAAGTATTTTACCTTAAAAGAGAGGCAGATGTAGAAAGATAGGGCTAACTCAAGTAAAATAGTTCAGAGAAACCCAATTCATATATACTCGGAAGCATCGGTATGGTGGTTTATCAGCCGTACCCATATCAGATACGTATCTGGTACGAACATGCGCACAATATGGGTACAAACATATTAGTACGTTTCTTTTTGCCTCGAAACATTTTGGTACAAGATGAAATGGCTAGGAAAAGACTGCAAAACATGGTTGCCCAAATGACGTCGTTTTCTGCATCATTTAACATCGCCTTTCCTTTGAAAGCCTTTTGCTGTGCTTCTGCTTCTGGTGCTTTTGTGTCTGAGTGTCGCCTACTGTTCCTTTGAAAGCCCTCTGTCATCCTCCATGTTGCGTTGCCTTCTCTGGCGAGGTTTCAGTTCCTTTGTCATCTTCTCAAGCTAGTGACAAGTGCATTATTTTCTATTTTCATCTTTTCTTCTTCAACTTTTCAATTACTTTGCTCATATTCTCAGTATAGTTGATTGAATATGTTTAGTTATTGGTTTATGGGTTTAAATTTATATCTTTGCTACCATGGTGTGTTATACTCTTTCAAAAATATGCATCTATATCTTCTCGGTACAGGTTTATTCTATGTTCTATGAACTTATAAAGGTAAATTTTGGAACTAGAATTAAAAAGTGCATAAGTACAAAATGCTTGGAAATAAATTCTAATTCTTTATTTTTAGCAAGTTTACATATTAAAGTATTTTTGTTGGTCTTTAGGTGTTTGATTGTGTTGTAATGTTTGATAGTATCATTTGGTAATATTTTTCTGATTAAGACTGATGTGTAAGTTGTAGTTTGATTTCAGAGCTATTAAAAAAAAAAAAAGAGTCTAGTGTAATAAAATTTCAATTGTTGCTAGGGCTTAAATTAGGGACGTTGAAGTTTGACTTTGTTCAATTGATGAATCTCAAGTCTCACCTGTTCCTAATTGAATCTATGCTTACTTTTCTACTGTAATTAGTAATTTTAGGGCACTAACATTGTTGCTAGTGCTATGCCATTCTTGTCTTTGAAAATTCTTGCAATTTCAATTGTCCCTTGAGAATAGTTCTGATTTAAATCCTTAATGGTTGTCACTCTAGCTTTTTTCCATAACTTGCTTCCTATTTTAAGTACGAGCAGGGTTAAGTAGAAGTCCCTAAGGTAAATTTCTAAACTCGACACTAAATTGACAATTTAATTTGAGAAGCATTTAAGAAAATAATTGGAATGATGAAGTGGGAGGTTTGAGTTATGGAATTGGATTAAAAGTGCAATCCCACTTAGATAATGATGGTGAGAGTTAAGATTATGACTAGAATAGGAACTTAACCTTACGAACAAGATTCTAAGTGTTTGGCATGAATTGAACCAATTTAACCCTATGGACTTGATGGATCACTAAGTAGTAATTTGGTGTTATTGAATTTTAGGGAATTCTGCAAGTAACCAAATAAAAGGGGACTTGATGTATTTTTATTGCAATGAGTAAGACTATTCTATAATATGCACTAATATATATTAGTCTTGTTGTTACTTTTCCATTATAAGCATCATGGCCACTGGAAGTTTTAGTTCTACTAGTAATCCTAGGTTCAATGCTTATACTGAATATTATTCTAATAATATTTTCCAAAAAGAAAGAACTCCTATGTGGGCTTATGTAACTTTGATTGTCAGAAGTAGAGAGGAAGAAACTACAAATTTTGGTGGAAACAAGCATTGAAAGTGTAATTATTGTAATTATGAATTTTAAAGGTCTTATTAGAGAGTTAAGTGGCATTTGCTGAGGGTATCTAATAAAGGAATTTCTCTGTGTCCCAAAGTTGATGCTCATTGTTTAGCAGAGATAAAAAATTTACAAGAAGTGACTGAGAAAAACTAAAAGAAGTGTCATTACCACCACTAGCTAGAGGCTTATCTCCTTTAGGTGTTCAAAGTGAGTATAATCAAAGAAAAAAGAAGGTTGTTGGTGCTTTGGAAAAAGCCTTATACCAAACAGCTAAGGAAAATTTGTAAGTAGAAATTGCTATGATGTTTTACGCAGGTGGTTTATCTTTTAATTTCACATGCAATCCATATTACATTAGCTCTTATCAATATGTTGCAAACAATGTGATTTCTGGTTTTAAACCTCCTGGTTAAAATGCACTAAAAGGCCTTTCGTTGTAACAAGAAAGGACAAATGTTGAGAGGTTGCTTGAGTCAATAAAAGAGACTTGGAGTGAGAAGGGAGTGAGTATAGTAACAGATGGCTGGAATGATGTACAACGAAGGCTATCAATTAATTTTATGACTGTATCTGATAGAGATCCTATTTTTTTGAAAGCAATTGATGGAACTAAAGAATACAAGAACAAATTCTATATAATTGAGTTGCTGAAGTAGGCAATTGAAGAAGTAAAATCTCAAAATGTGGTTCAAATTATTACTAACAATGCCCCTGTGTGTAAAGCTGCTGGTAAGATTATTGAAGCTGAGTATCCTCATATTTTTTAGACACCATGTGTTATCCATACACTCAATCTCGCGTTGAAAAACATATGTGTAATTAAAAACATTGGAGCAAATGAATTAGTATACAAAGAATGTCATTGGATCACTTAAATTATGAATGATGTAATTTTTATTAGAACTTTCATCATGAATCATTCCATGAGGTTAGTCATTTTCAATGAATTTGTACCTTTGAAATTACTTGTCATTGCTAAGACTAGGTTTGTTTCAACCATTGTAATGTTAAAGAGGCTCAGACTCATAAAAATGTCTCTTTACATAATGATAATTAGTAATGAATGGAATACATATAAAAAAGATTATGTTAGAAAGGCTAATACTATTAAAGAGTTAATTTTTAACGACTCTTGGTGGGATAAGATTAATTACATCATCTTTTTCACAAAACCTATTTATGATATGCTTAGATTTTGTAATATGGACAAGCCTACACTTCATTTGATTTATGATATATGGGATTCAATGATAGAACAAGTAAATGTATCAATATACAAGCATGAGAGAAACGAGCTTTTTGAGTATTCAAAATTTTATGAAGTTGTGTATGGAACTATAATTGATCATTGGACAAAGAGTTACACACCACTTCATTGCCTTGCTCATTCATTGAATCATAGGTAAGCTATACTAATATTCCATACTTATGTTGTTGATATTATTTTCACATTTAATTTTTTGCTAAACAAGTCCAATTCTCATTGTTTTTATTACATATTACATAGATATTACACTTTTCAACGGCTTAACGCGGCACCAAATAGAGTTCTTCCTCATCTAGATGTTGAAATTTCAACCGAGAGATCCCAGTGAGAGAAAATTGATCCTTCAAGAGTTTTTAATGTTTTGTGGAGCTTCAAATACATATTTATTATTTGATTCTTTACAAAATAGGTAGAATTTGAAGCATAAAGATTAATAATTAAATTATGGTACTTTAAGCCAATGCTTCAATAACTTGCATTAAAGCTTTTTCGTCAATCATGTTCATCATCTTATTGTGAAAGAAATTAGAGCACCTATTTTTTCATTCACTTATTAAAAAGGAACAAATTGAATCCAAAAAGGGTTGAAGACTTGGTTTATTTTCATACCAATTTTTGTCTTCTATCAAGAAAGTGTGAAAAGTATTCTAGTGGAGTGACTAAGATGTGGGATGTTAATGGAGATTATTGGGGGCCATTTGATGGGGTTAGAGGTCTTAAAGTTGCAAATTTATTTTTAGATAAACCAGATTTGAAATAAGAACTCATAAGAAATATTAGTAACGTGGATGTAAATGAAGATGAAGATTAGTTTGGATTGGAATGTTACAAATTTGTTACTAGTATTAATACTTGTAGGGAATGTAATTTGTTATGAACATCTTATTTATATTTGTAAATTGTTTTATTATTTATGCTATTGTAACTTATTTATAATTTAATTTAATTTTTAATATATTAGATTATTGAATATATATATTGTCATACTCGTATCTTAAAATTTTAAAAATTATCATATGTTATATATCGTATCGTGTTGTATCTGATAGACGTACTCGTATCGGTGCTTCTTAGATTGTGATACATATCACGGGATTCATAATCACTTTTATGTCATTCTAAAGCAAATAGTATTCTATTAAAAGAAAAGAAAAAGAGAAATATATACAGAAAATAAAAAGAGGCATAGTAAAATATATACAAAGAACCAAAGCATGCAATTCCCTGACAAAGAGGCATTAATGACACATGGCCTTCCAAGTAGTATTGCCTTTTCTTACAAAACTCCCGGAACACGTTAATCTTCTGCTTTGCTTAGGCATCAAAAGGGAGTTGTAAAAAGTATGAAAAATGAGTTGAAGAGATAAGAATGATATTCGTCAATGACCGCGTCCTCTGTGGCTTGGCCCCGAATAAGCTCGATTGATTATTAAACCGATGAGCGAAGAAGAATATTGATCTCTCAGAGGTCTTAAGCCCTCAACATTCATGGAGTACGAGAGCAATAGGAAGAAGATGATGAGAAAGATGGCATTAAATGCCACAGCAGAAGAGTGATAACCCTTCATCATTTTCCTCTCTTTAGATACTTGTTAGCTGCTATGGCAGGGAAAATGATCATAAGCACCAAAACTCAGATAAATTTGGAAATGTTTGGTTTGGAGCAAGAGGGCAAGAGGAATGCTATATATATATATATATATATATATATATATTTGTTCTTTTTCTTGGGTTATTGTGGGCCGAGATGCTGAGTACGAAATAAGGTTATACTATTCAAAGTTCGGAATTTTAAAGTTCGAATCAGGCCAAAAACTAATAGTTTGAGGTTTGAAAACAAGACTAAGCTACATGTATGTAATAAAAAATAATAGTAAAAAGGGGGAAAAATGCTGTGTCTCAAAACGTAAAGCACACGGTTTATTGACTATTCAAGCTTTTATGCCTTGTACGTGATAATTAAAAGATATCAGGAGCTAGTCAATTTCTGAGATAGATTTAATTTTATTGAAGTTGGTGGATATGTGAGCTTTGAATTCTTTTTCCCTTACCTTCAAGAGCCTCAGTTTGGTTCATATCACATCACATCTCACTCCAATTTAAAGAATAGATGAAATCTAATATATAAAGTTCTGTTCGTTTTTTGTTATACTGTATCCAGTATAATATAAGAGGTTTGTGCTTTCATATTTTTATCCTTAATTATTATAGGGAGTAATTATTATTTAGGACTTCAGAATCATTTTTAATGGGTGGACTGGCTTCTACTCACATGCGTAAGTGTTAAATTAAGGTGTCCCGTAAAATTATCCGAAATTATTACAATTCAATTTTGCTACTTTATAATTTTTTTACAAAATGTCTTGGGGAATATAATTTTAAAAAATTATTTGTACCTCTTAAGTATATATGCAAGTAAAGAAACCTATATTGACGAGCAATACAAATCTCGTATATACTAAACTAGACTATAATTGAAAAGCCCATACTATGGTTTTAATTTGCACATCATTTATATTTTGAGGAAGCAATTGCAATATGTAATGGCGACAAGTCAGCTTCGTTAAATTTTTTTAGATTAAATTGTAAGAATTTCTCTTATGAATTTCTTATTTTTAAAGTATGACTTGTGTGTAAGACCTAATCAAATAAAAAAGATTAATTTTTTTGTTATGATCAAATTTTTTTTTGTAGCTTTTTTTTTTATTTTTAAATTTTATAGAGTAAAATCTTACTTTAGTCTTTGATAAATAATAATTATTTTTTTTCATTTTGTTTTTTATTGAATTACTTTCTTAATTTGGTCTTTTAAAATTATTTTTTTAATTTGATCTTTTATAGTTGGTTATTTTTTAATTTGATTCCTAGCTAATAAAAATTTTATCAATAATATTATTCAATTAATCTAATATAAATGAAATTAGTAACACTATTCATAACAATTATTTGTAAAGAACTAAATTAAATAAGTAATTTTATGAAGGATTAAGTTAAAAAATACTCTATCTACGAGGGACTAAAATGGAGTATTAATCAAATTTTCTATGTAGACAATTTCAAAGAAACATTCTCATACATCAATATCATATATACACTTAACATTTTACTTTCAAAATGTTGTCCAAGAGTTGAACCCAAACTAATGTAATTAAAACTAATATACATTCTGTTAACGCATATGTCAAAGTCCACTACCTGCTCCGTGAGAAGAATAAAGTTGTTGGTCAAATTTCTTCGCTTCACGATGCTTCCAACCTTAAGTTATTACAGATAGATTTAAAACTGTTTGCGAGATAGAACGTGATAATGCCTACCATTACCAAGAAAGCTTGTCTCTCAAGTATTATGAGAAATTGATCGATGTTCATGCCTATATAGCCGTTGCCATCAAATGACGTCTCATTGAATTAACAGAATATGACTAACTCACATCTTCTATTCTTTGGAAGAAGTACCACTAAATGAAAAGCTGTTTCTATTTTATTTTGACAAATTACGATGAAGGATCATTTAAAACTATTTTTTCAGTATTGGACACATGCAGCACAAAGACAACAAAGATTTTAAACAGTGGGATACAACAGGAAGGTTTTATCACGTAATTCCCAGGCACGATCCTGTTTTATCCATAAACATCTACCTGAGTTCATATCACCTTGAACCACTGTTTTGTCCTCAATATCTCCCTGGTGGAAGGATTATTGTTCCATATATGTCTTTTATTCATGCATAATTTTGTGTTTTTCTCCTCAATATCTCTCAATAGAGTATCATGCCAACGGGGAACACAATGGGGGGCTAGATCTAGCTTTCCGTGTTCAGACATAGTTTCGTGTAAATCTGAATAAAAAGTTCTAGTTAACCCTGACGTGTAGTACTTGTCTGTAACTCCTTTCTTTTTTCAATCAAAGATATTTTTGGGCTTTGTTGGATCATATTACCCCACATCAACTTGTCAACCCAATATGGAGGACGTCCAGCCCAAAGACCGTCATTGAAGACGGAATCACTGGATCCCTAACAAGTCTTCAAATTCTTGCCCTCCTGTTGGTGATCAGCTTTCAAATCTCGAGGTAATTAGACTAAACTCTAAAGATAAGTAAATCAAACTAATAAAAAGAAAAAGCATGTAACATATTAAAGGTGGATTTTATTACAGTGTGTAATTGATATGTGTTTTGTTTTTATTTTTATATTGGCTTAATCTACTTATCTTTTATATATTATTGTGCTAAAAAAATTTTAGAGGCAATTGTTGCTACAATGATGTATCTACTTGAAGTAGAAAAAGAAGAAGGAATTGGATCATGTTTTTCAAAACTCAAATTGTGAGCAACCTAGCTATGGGGTGCTGCCTCAGAACCTGGCATTATTTCATCTTCCCCTGCTTCATTGCCTGGCATGTTACTACATAGAATTTTTTTTTTAAGAAATATGCGTGCATATAAAGGCAAACATGAATAATCTTTCTCCACTTCCAAACAATTGCAATTTGTAATCAATTAATGGGCAATTAATATGCTACCCTAAAATAGTGGCTGTAGTTACATAAACTGATATTACAAACTAAGGACATTCTATATCATGATTCAATGTGACTTTTACCATGTCTTGTTGTATGAATTAGGAACCGACTCTTAATTTTGGAAAGCATATATAGAAATAATGAATGGTATCATGATACATGAAACACAAATAACCCTTAAACTATATTTATCATAGTTTTCAAAATTAGATTGGACTAGACTAGTCAATTTGATCAGGAACCAATTCCTAATTCGATTTGATTAGTCCCAAAAAGTAATTAGCCAAAAAATCGATCAAATCAAATAAAAATTGGCTAAACTAATCAAAATCATACTAGTAAAAAACTAATTTGAATAAGTTACTAATATTTTTCTTTTTTTTAAGATTTT
The DNA here is from genome assembly GCA_026724425.1 of Erythrophleum ivorense. Lineage (NCBI taxonomy): Eukaryota > Viridiplantae > Streptophyta > Magnoliopsida > Fabales > Fabaceae > Erythrophleum > Erythrophleum ivorense. Next base: position 3,730,903 of record JAIUCV010000003.1, read on the forward strand.
TTTATATAATAGAATAGTTCATTCTGAATAAATTTAACATATTAAAAAATAAAAAGTACTAAAAAAAAGAAGTTGAAATATAGAAAAATTTTTTTAGAAAAAAAAAGAATATAAGAAAAATAAAATGCACATATTTAGTTATTTTTTTATGCTTATTTTCTATTATATCCCATCTCTTACTAGTAATTTTTTAAATATCAAGGTATTTGGCCAAAATTATTATTTATTATTTATTATTTTTTAATAATAAGTGAAATCTTAATATAATTTAAAATTTTTAAAAGTTTAATATTAAACACTCTTAACTTTAAATCATAAGTAGTTTTTATTTTTCAATTAAAAAATATTTTTTTAAATATTTTAAGAAATATTAAATTATTAATTAAATATTTAAAATTTACTAATATTTATTTGTTACATCACAATTTTAACATATAAAATTTTAAAAAATATATTTAATTATTATCAATTTAGTTACAATTCAACTAATAAGTCATGAATTAGTATCTCTATCAATTTAATAACCAACCCAATTTTAATAAAACATTGATATTTATAGTGATTTGATGGGGAGCAATGACTCTAAGGGTATTCTGGTTGGAGAATATAACCGTAAATGAAATATAAAATATGAGTAGGTAGGGATAAGTAAGATAAAAAATTATTATTATTTTTTTATTTTTAAAAGATAATTTGATAAATAAATTAATAAATATAAATATATAATAAATATTATATAATTTACATAAAAAAAGTACATTCAACCAAACAGAGTCTAAATTATTTGTAAGTTATATTATGATAACTGTCTTTGACTTAATAATAGTGAGGCATTTATCACAACCTTGTTGACCCTTACAAAATGCTTTATAGATCGGTTTGTAAGTGCAACAATATCACGATGCGAGTTTCTCAAATCGTCCCTTCATAGCATTAATGGGCAATTAATAAGCCACCATAAAATAGAGGCCAGTAGTTAAATAAATTAATTGATATTACAAACTAACGACATTTTATGATGGTTCAATATGACCTTTATACCATGGCATGTTGTACGAATGAGGAATCACTCTTAATATTGGGAATTACATACAAAGTTAATGAATGATATCATGACACGTGGAACCCGAAAACCTTTGAGCTATATTTACGGTAATTCGTTATCAAGCCCTACAATAAAAGAGATAATGATTACGATAGAAAGCAATGATTTTGAAGTTCCGAAAGATATTACAGTAGCTGCTTGTGATCGAATTGCGACAGATAGAGAAGCATATGTCATGAGCTTGTTAGGCGTACAAAATGCTACGCAGATCAACTAAGGCCACGACAATATCTCCACATGATGTTCTCAAGTACCTAGTATTAATGGGCTATTAATAAGCCATCTTAAAATAGAGACCAATAATTACATTAACTGATACTACAAACTAAACACATTCCATCATGATTCAACAAGATTTTTACCATGTCATGTTGTATAAATTAGGAATTAACTCCTAGTTTTGGGAAAAACACACTTGAAGTTAATGAATGGTATCCTGATAGGTGGAACCTGAACAGCCATCGAACTATATTTACGAGGATTCGCCACAATGCTCTACGACAAAGAGACATTGATTGATAGGGAGAGCAGTGACACCAATATATTTATAGGCAAGCTTCGAAAGATATTGTAGTAATTGCCCCTGATTAGACAATAACAAATAATGAGTCATATGTCACAAATTCATTGGCCTTACGAAATTATATAGGTCGAGTGCAGGCACGATAATGTCACAAGTTTCTCAAGTACCTAATCTCTGTACAACAGTGATTCAATGTGACCAACTTTAACGTGCTCTTAGCCCATTAAGGAAAAAGGTGAAAACAAAAAAACTGACACCAAATGCTCAGAATCAGTGGCATGCTAACGTAGCCTTTTGCAATAATTTCATTAAAAGTTCTTGCCTGCCACAATCTAGTGATATACAGAGGCAAGCAAAAGATGGCATTATAGTTGAAAGCCACACGTTCCAAATACTTGCATACAAATATTTCTTTTCTTCCTCCTATAGATACCCTCAAGAAAATGAACCAAAAAGGACGTTACATAGTTAAAAACAAAACCATGACATGTCCCTCGGACCCCCTTTTGTTTGAACTACTCTTGTTAATAGTCATCCTCTTTTTCCTTTTCTTATACTTTCCCTTCTCCTCCTTCCACCTCTCACATTGGGTGTATATATATTAATATATGTAACTCCAATTTCATACATAGCGTAATCTATTTCCCAAAAAAGTACCCATTTTGAAAAAGGGTTTCATTTCATTGATGTTTCTGAATGGTTCACTATCTTGTTGATGACGAAACATTATACCCCATAGCAGGTGACCAGAAATCAGCACCGTTGCTACTGGCCACGTGCACGGTGAATTCCGCTGGGATTAGACAGAGACCTCTACTCTTCAAGTCTCCCTTTGCCTCTTCTCCCTTGTTGTCTCCATCCCCCTGAAATAACGCATACACGGTAATAAAATGTTCAAAGTCATCAACAGTTCCCTCATATGCCATTCTGTCATACTTTGACTGTGCTCAGTCACCGTAAATAGCTGCAAACCCGGGTCAACTTTTCAACTAAAATTTTTTTCAAGTAAACCCAATTTTAAGAAAAAAAATTAGAAAAAAAACCGAATAAAATTGAAGATAGACAAAAATAAGGAGTGGGACCCACCTTCTATCTTTGTCTTTCTCCAATTTTACTCGTACTTTTCAGGATGAAACTCTCATTTGCAGTATGGTCACAATCAAGAGGGCCTTGCTACTAGCTCACTTAGCATCTTGAATTGTTCATGGCAGAATAAAACAATTATTGGGATGTTTTCTTTTTTAAAATGGAAACATTGAAAAGTCTGATAGTGAAGTAACGATGAAAGATGGGACGCACAGGTTGGTGGTGATGGTAATGGGGTGAAGAAGGCAGGCCCTGCAGGTAAGGCGAGCAGAGGACCTGAACTTGGTCATGTAGAAATTTTATGTATCCCATTGCCTCGTGGAGCACCGAAGCTGTATCTGTCTGCACCAATTTCAAATTCCAAAATTTATATATCGGTCTCATTTTTCCAATAATGCATCCCATAAAATCTCATTATGTTCTTTAATATATATAACCAGATTGATCTCACTCACCTTCCCAAATGGAGAAACAAGCTGTTGTAACGCTGCAATGCGTTCCCCAAGTTTCTCCTTCCTCTGCCATTAGAAAAACAAAAACCAGAAAGAGAAATGAGAGGAGACACCAAATAAAAGTTCAGAAAAACATTATAGTGTCTGTCTGATTCGAGAGAGAGACATGCAAAACACCATCCATGTTGATTGTCCTCACCTTTGCATGTCCGGTTGAAGTGGGGTTCTCTGCTTTGGTCTTTTTGGGTTCTCTCCGGCCACCAATGGCCGCCGTGACTACGGAATCCGTGCACCCCGCCGGTTCCTGTCCCGACCCATATCGCTTTTTCTGCATAACAATGGACAAGAAAATATTTCTGAACCCATTTCATTGTAAGTCTAACAAAACAAATTATAGACAGGGACTGCATCTCACGGACATTAGAGTTATGGTTGCAGGAGGAAGAAGCAGAGGAAGATTCACTAGAAGTGATGACAGATTTCTGTGGGGTAATTGCGTTGGTTTCGGAAATCAAGAGCTGCCCTTGGTTGCTTTGGTAGTTCTCGAAACAGAGCATTTTGGGAGTGTTCCCAATCGAGAAAAGAGACGAAGAGCGAAGGGTGTGGTGTTGGTGGTCCACATCGCCCTCTCCGAAAAGTAGCTGAGAGAAACTAGTGGCTGGGGTCAGATGGTCCCCTTGGAACTCCTCGTTGTTGTCCTCCATCCCAGAGATGAAATATGAATGGTCTAATGCTCTAAATAACTCTACGCTGGTTCTGAATCAGTGATTGAAAGAGAAAGAAGGGATAGATTCATGGGAGAAGACAAAAGGGGCGATGAGAGGGAGAGTGAAGTGGTGGTAGAGAGAGTGGAAGACATTTGTAGTGGATGGGTGTGGTTGCCTCTGTAAACTCAAAAAGCAGTACGTGGTGGCGTAATGAGCAGCCATTGCAGAGTTGGGCTGAGTGAGAAATTGGGCTTTTTCCAAGGATGGCTTCGGTTTTCGGCTTCCATGGTCAAACCCATCTGGCCCGAGAAAACCGTGGTTTCATCCTCCAACGCAATCCCCACTTTCCATATCGGGTACACCATTTAGATTACCCACCGACTCCCAACTTCAGCTCCTATTAGTACTTTGACTAAATTACATTAATTTCTTTTTATTTGACTAAATTTAACGTAATTTCTTCTTTGTTTTACAAATTAAACTCAATTTTTCAACATTTTAATGTATAATATAGAAATCTCTCATCCATTTTTTTTTTGTAAAAAGAGTTAACCTTTTAGGTAATATGAAATTATAATTTCATTCTTAATATGATAATATAAGTAGCTAAGTTCATAATAAGTTTTAAGATAAGACTATAATTTTATTATTAATATAATAATAAAGACAGTTAAATAATTTTATTTTGAAAGAAACATATATCATATAAAAAATTAAATTCATTGACACAAAATAAATTAAAGAAAAGTTTAGTGTAATTTTTAGAATAAGAAAATATAAAGTTTGAATTTTGTACCGTTACAAATTAATTTTATACACTATAATCAAAGAGAGATTAAAAAAAAAAAGGGTTGTAAAAAGAGAAAGTAGATTCTCATGTATACATTCATTCTTTTATATTAATTGATCTGCATAACTATAGGGGGTTGTCTCATTCGTTGTATTGCAGATATATTTTCTTTATAAAATTTATATAAATTTTATTATATTTTTATACTCATTATTCTATCTATTAAATTACATTTTATCTATTAAATTATTTTTTTAAAAGTAAAAGCATAAAAGTTATTTCCTATTTCACCTATCTATTTTTTATATTATCTTCTTTTTGACATCATTTAATCAAATAGGCTCAATTTAAAAAATGTAAGCTATAATTTAGCTAAACATGATTAATGTAATTTATTCTAATACTTTTGTTTCGTTGAGCATGTCTACAATTGATATAATGTGATTTTAACTTTGTCATCTCGTATGATATTATGTGAAATAACACTGAGATCAAAATCAATAGAAAAATGTTACTTAGTTATTGCCAGGACATTTTGTTATATCGTTACAACGCAGTGTTAGATTATATATATATATATATATATATAATTTTACTTATACTTTTCTATAATAATTAACGCCGCCAACAAGTTTTATTTATAAAAAAATTATAAATTTGTAAAATATCATACAGAAATTTTGAAAAATAACATTGTGTTTTATATTTATATGGTGAAGAGGGAATAAATTGCATACAATTTTTTTAATTTAACAAATTTTTGAATTATATTTTTTACTTAAAAATGTATAAATTTATAAAATGTAACTTATTTGATTTTGAAAGGATATATTTAAAAATTGAAAGAGCAAATAACATTAATTAACATATATAACTAAACATAAATATCTTGTATATCTTGGTGTATTAAATTATAATACTTCATCCCACTGTATACAAGATATAATAATATCTGAGATTAGGGTAATCCTGAGGTCTCCTAATTATTATTATTATTATTATTATTATTATTATGACAAAGTTACATAACTTTTTTGAGTGTTTGTAACAAGTGAGTGGTTCTTACAGTTTTAACATCTCATAACTGAATGTCCCAACTTCTAACAATTTCTTCTAGATATTGTGTTTATTAGACAAGTTGATAAGAAATACCTAAAAGAAAATTTTACTATGTCCAGTTATTTTTTCCCCCCAATAATTAGACCTTTCACCTTTTGCAGAAAGCATCATCACTTTACTAAGAGATCCACATGCAATTCCAATTTACACCATGCCAATTCCACTATTTCCACACTCAAGCAATCAAAATTTACCATATATATATATATATATATATTTGACGGTAATAACATTCTGACTCTTGATGCAATGCTTATATAAATAACATTCTGCGCGGGTCACTGTTGTGTTGTTTGAAGGTGATGGTAATACTCCCAACCACTGTTTTGCGAAAGAATAGACTGATCAATATTTCTAAATTGGTGTGCAAATTAAATTCTCATCAGACAGAAAAGAATATCTCTCACGATTCACATCTACCTCTTGGCCATACCCAAGTTAAAGTATTAAGCATGATCGACTTAGGGAAAAAATAGATCCAAAATTTTTGTCCAGCTATATAGATTTTGGCACAATTAGCACCTTGGCAGCAAATCATTGAAGCTGCTGGCATGAACCAATTCGAAGAGAAACTGTGAAGGCAGCATGAAAAGAATGGAAAGGAAAAACTCAAGAAGGGTATGAATAACATAATAAGATAACTAAAAATGAAGTCACGGGGAGGGAGAAAACAATTCATGGATACAGTGAATTAACAGAAGGAAAGTCACTCGAGCAATAAATAGCATTTTCCATTGAGTCATCTCAAGATCTGACTTTTCATGGTTGCATGAAGTTATCAGGAAAAAGGCTGTAGATGCATGTAAATCAAGGTTTTTCCTGCTCAAGCAGAATATTATTAAGGATTAAAAAAAAAATGTAAGCTATCCCAGTGATATCATAACAATCTCACATCTTTAGAAAGAAACAATTATGCCAAGCGACTAAGTAAGCTTTCTATTCTTCTTTGGGGAATAAAAACAAACACTTGGCAGGCAGACATAAAGATTAGAAGCACGAACTGCAGCAGATACCCTTCAGCTTATTTGCGGCAGATTTATCCACCGAATACTGCGATCGCATCAGATTGCAAATGGGTCAATGAATAAACAACAAAGCATCGAAATTTCGAAGCGTAACCATATTTTTCTCAGAAAAGCAAACAAGAACAGAGTAAGAAAAGACCTTATCGAGAACCCATAAGGAATGATCATAGGTGCGTTTGAAGAGATCCTCAAGAGTAGTGGAATCCGCAGCATCGACGTCTCGGTAATTGACGAAGTTCTCACGGGCGTACTTGGCATAATAAGGTCTAGTGTCCTTTGGCAAACGCCTCACCAGCCTCAGAACCTCCATGTAAGCTCTTAGCGCCTTCGCCATTGGCTCCATCATTATAATATGGCGACGATCATATGTCTTGTACATTAATAAGCAGTTAGAGACCTTTTGTTTTTTTGGGTGTAAATTCACAATATCCTTCAATTATTATTATTCTTTGTAATTAGTGAATACTCAAGCGGACGTCTGAAAAATATAATCTTGTTGCAAGTTTATTTTTTGGTATTTTTGAATCACTTAACAAAAAAGATTATATAAAATGTATTTGTTATTGTTTACGGACTAATTTGTAAAATTATTATATTTCAGAAATTAAAACTAAATAATTTAATAACAAAATTATTAATTTAATTTATTTTTGTCATTAGTTAATTTTGATTATGATTAGAATTCAAACTTAAATCATTGACTCTTTAAAGACAAGTGGATTATAACAGCCAAATTTCATTAATAAGTGGTGAGAGATTGCAAGAAAACTAAAAGCGAGAGAGAGAAGCTTAGATAAATTTTTTGTTTGGAAGTTTTCTTTAATATCACTTATTTTTTATTCTCTCAATGAGTAGATGTTACAGTCTATTTATGAGTAGATATTACAGCCTATTTGCCCTCCCTGACATTTGAGGAGAACAATTTTTTTTAAAAAAGTATTTATTTTGAAAAATTAAAATGTTTGGCCAATCTTTTATATAAAAAAAATATCCTACTTTTGCGCGGCAGAGGTAGCAGTTTTTGTATCGTGGGAAGGAAGTAGAAAATTGGAACTTACTTTGGAAACAAGAGCAGAAGCAGAAAATTTAGAGTAAATTATGTTAACCGTTTCTAAAATTTGACTAAATTATATTTAATGTCCCTCCTCTTTCAAAACTTCATTTGCTTGATATTTTGATATATATTTTAAAAAAAATTCTCTAATTTATTTTTAATTAAAGAAACTAACTTTCTATATAATATAAGGTTGTAGTTTTATTTTTAGTTAAAAGTTTTAATAATTTTATTTTTAGAAAAATTACATATTGTGTGAAAAGTTAATTTTATTAATAAAAATAAATTGAAAGAGAGTTAAGTGTAATTTTAAAATAAAAAGGACATCAAATATAATTTAGCCAATTTTTAGGGAAAGTTAATGTAATTTAAATAATTATTAGAACTAGATTAGACATTATATAAAAATCTAATTATATAATGTTAAATTATAAAAATATATAGTTATCATGTTTTTATTTAAAAAGCTAATAACAAAAATACCTAAATTTTTTTCCACTAAGAAAAACCTGTTGAACTAGTTTTTTAATTTATACTGTAATAAAAAACTTATCATAATAATAATCAATTTAAAACAACTTTTATAAGGAATTTAAAAAATACTTCAATTAATGTGACTTTTTTTAATAATAATGAGATAAAGGAAAAAAAATGGTGTTTTAAGCGACAAAAGTCACGGTCGACTCAGCTTCAAGCCATAAGCTCTTGGACCTGAAGAAAAACAAGGGGAGGGGCCAACAACTTCCACAACATCTTTCCCAGAGACTTGAACTTCATTGAAAGTGGCGTAAATCTTCTTCACCTCTTCAGTAGTCCCATTCATTTCCAGTTGCCACCTGTTGACAGAATAGTTGAGTTTGTTAGAAAGTTAACTATTAGAATATACGCTATATATATATATATATATAACACTCCTATGCTTGATCACTTAAGGAAAAGAGCAATAGATATTCTTATTCCCTCCTCCTTCACTGAGTTTTCTGTCTCTCCCTCTCTCGGACTCATTTGATCGTATCAGAGCTTCACGAGTCTTGCCAATGGAGAACTCAAGCGCAGTAGCAATTTCCAATGAATCAATAACAAATGAGATTTTCACCAGAGATTTTCTCATCCAGTATCTGTGAAGCTTGAGGAATCGAAGCAAGTGCTAGCTACCATCAACGGGTGCAAACTACAATCTTCAAAGGTATATTCTTGCCCAAGCGTAGTACCACCAAAATTTACAACACCAGAAGATGAATCTGGGGAAAATATGAGTGAGCAATACCTCAACTGGGAACATCAGGATCAAGTACTGCGGCTTTTGTCCTCAATGGTAGAATGCATGATGAGTCTGATGGCTGGATGTGAGTTGCCACCTGTTATTAATTCTTATTCATATTAATTTGAATTTCTATTTGTTTTAAATAATTCATTGTGGAAGGCCTGAATTAAATTTGATAGGAATAATGCTAACTCTTTTTTCTCATTTATTGTTTAGATAAATCCTTAAATTAATTCTTACTCTAAATTATCAAAAGGAATCAAGGTCCTAATTTAGGTTATATGACACTTATGATTTGTATATGGTTAATTCTTGAGAAATGTGACTTGGATGTAGACTATATCATGAACATGAAAATTTGAATAAAAACCATAGCACGCTCGAATGCCATAATTCATGAGGATATTCGAATCTTATTTGTTAGATTAATGAGTTGTACGGTTGAATCCATGGCCTAATAGTTTGAATGATAATATTTATAATGATCTCAATGAGAGTTAAGGAGATACCTAATGTGTTATAATTATAAATTATGCCAAATATAAGAGTTAGTATATCTAGTATAAACTCATCTCAATAATTCACTAATACATTTATATTATAATTTAGCCGACACTCACTCACATATTCTAACAATTACTGTTACAAAACTTCAAATTAGAAAATAACAAACAATCAAAATCCATGTAATCTACATCCTTCAATTCTTGAATACCCTTCAAGTCTTCCTTATTTTTGATATCACCCTGCGACTAAAGCAATGCAATTGGCTCAAACAGAACATATAAGCAGTAGAACATCTTTTTAGATTTCTATATGAGGAAATGGAAGCAGTAAATCCCAAGAAAATAAACAAAGTGAAAGTCTCTGGTTAAATCAAAGTTTGATAAGATCCATCCTTTTGCAGCAGTGCCGAGAGCGGGAAAAAGCCAGATGTTGAAGATTTTTCATGACATTTAAATTATTAAAGTTACTTCAATTCAGCCCTCTCTAAAATACCTGCAAATTGATCTCAGTTATCATTTGCCTGTTTCATACTCCTTAAATGTATAAAATTTCTATAACAACCATTACTTTGAGTTATTGGTCTCCTATAAATTGAAAACAAAGGCAACACAATATAAGTTCACCCATGCATTGTTTGCATGCACTTTTTAACCCTTGAACAAATATTGACTTTCCACTAGAAAGCATAGCAGCAGCAGTAACGATCTCCTCTGAAAACTAGCGCATGTTTGAAGCTACCATCATTTTTTATAACATGATAAGTGGGAACTTTGGCATCCCCTTGCCTAGCTTGGTTTATTCACCATGCTTATTTAAACTATAAATCTCTTAATGCAAAGTTCCTAGGCTTCCAATGAAGACTTAGCAGGTGTAGGATCCATAACACTAAAGTAAGTCATTAGTCCGAAGGCTTTTTAAAGTGAGAACAATGTTTGCAAGGTTATTCCATTGCATTTCCTGCAGAGTATTATAATCCAAATCGTGGTAATGAGTCTAGTGACTAGTAACTGCGTGCAATCTACAACTTTTAAGTACTTCCCTGGACCTATTTTTCCAGAATGATCTCTTCTTTGCATCTTATAAAATGACCAACAAGTACTTCATTCCAGTACTATCATAGTGGGCTCAAAATAATATTTTAGCCTGCACCTTGGTTGGGAGGTTGGCATAGATAGGAATATAATTAGCTCAGAAATTTTTGTCCCTATCCCCCAATTAATGCTTCAGGATATTTTCAGCCGTTCCAATTTCTTCCTACCCATTTTTGAATACCCACCGATATAACTTAGGAGGCTAAGTCACACTGACTTAAAGTGTTGTTACAATAGCTGCATCTAAATAGTCAGCTTTTGGTTCTTTAGTATAGTATACTTCAACTCAATATGGTCTCCCCGGAATATGTAAATATGTAACATTGGAGCATAACCAAAATAGTCGAAGAACTTCTTTGCATCAGGAATGGCACCTAAGATTAGCAACTTAAGATAAAGGCGAAAACAGGTAAGAGTGTTCTTTCATCAGCCTCATCAATCATAACAACACTGCAGCTTGCCAGATCAGGTTTACTAAGGATTTCTCACAGTAACAGTTCCTCTATCATATATTTTAGAATAGTCTTCTCTCTAATGTGCTATCCTCAAGACGCATGGAGTAATCAACATTGTGTCCTAGTTCTATACCCTTTTCTTGAGAAACTAGAGCAGCAACAAAACTTGAATGTCGCATTCCCAATTTGATGTTCCTCCCATGCTTCTTGTTCTGCAAATGGATTCATCTTATCTTCAGCAATCGGATCCTTATAATGCTGCAGGCTTATAGAGCCAATCTCTTTTTCTGATGGCTCCTTCATTTTCATAAGCTTTTGGCATCCTGAACTCATTCACATTTGTAATGAGCCTCCGGACCCTCCTTTGACAGCTTCACAAGGTATATATGTCCATCTCTTACCTAAATTCATGATATTCTTCTTCTGTAAACTTAAAAGCTTTGAATATATATTGTTCATCTTCTATACCAGCTTGGTGTAGTTTCTTTTATTCCTTCCTTCTCTTCAATTATATTTGTTTTGAATCCTTTCTCGAGGTTTCCATATAATTCTGCACTGCAGCATTGATCTTTGAGTTAACTTACACGTCCTTGCTGCATCTCATTCTCTTATAAATTGCTCTAATTCCTCCACTTCTCATTGATCACATAATCTTTCATAACTAATGTCATGTCTCTCCCTTCAGCATCTAGAATTTCAGTTATGTTCCTAAACTGTTCTTTATAACAGCCTGGCTGTCTGGACTGAGAAGTAAGCACCATGGAAGATTTTACACAGGCACCGTTGGTAACAGCATCAGCATCTGATACTTATTCAATACCTTTGCTTTGACTGAGGTCGCTCCCCATATTCAAGAAATGCAATGTGACTCATGTACCATGTGGAATGGCAAAGTCACAAAAGAAGGAGAAAAAGCAAGTTACAAGAAATCACTTCTCCTAATTAAATCCTTGTTCCTGTTTATATACTCACTCATTCACATTGCTGCAAGGATTGGGATGAAATCCAAATCTTCCAACTTTTGAGAACTCTCTAGTCTCCTCCACCGTTACAAATTACTAAACTTAATCCGTAAGGAAAACCTTCATTCCATATTTTTCTCAATGTCCAAGATATTCATACAGTCCTGTGATTAATAAGTGGAGGTTGGCTCTCCAAAAGTTGAAATTTTCATCCGAAAAAGAAGACAAATTTAAGGACTATAATAATAAAATTAATGCAGCGATAAATCAAAACCAAGACAAAATTTTCAGGCACCGATTAAGTGGAAGACTAGAAATCAAGGCAGAGAAGGCAAAATAGGTCTTGAAAGGCCAAAGTATCTCAGAATCTGGACAAAAAGCAACACCAGTTACATTACAATCCTTACTGGCATGCCACCTGAAGCATGAATTAGTAACGGTCAAAGGTGAGCCTTGCTTTCTTCTTGCAATCTCTCTTCAATCCCATAGCTTCTTTCACTTCAAGTTTGATGTTTCCTTTGCTCTCTCTATTGCCTGTGCATTTTTCCTTCCTCCCCTGTTTTTTTGTTCAATAGACCCATAAGATGAATGGATGGGCAGAATGGCTCGAACATAAACACGTTGGCCTGTGATTATTTGTCTCTTTTCTTATTAGCATCATAATAGACAATATTGGAACTTGCCCGGTTTCCCAAATTTACATGCTTTTTCTTTTTTGCTCTATCATTATATTTTAATGGCTATGTCGTGTCCTAGTATTGCAGAGCTTCGATTGAAGCAGAACACACAACAGTGCCAGTTTCCTGTTTATGACCAACCATTTGAATTAAGGAACGCTGAATTGGGAAAGTTGCATAAGCATCACCATCCATTTATGACCAACCCTTGATCTCTGAAGATGAAGATATTCCTGTTTCTCTTAAACTATAGTTGTTGGCACTACTATGCATTCAACTTCGTTAAATAGAGATTATTTAATGATAGAAACAACTCCTCCCACAGACAAAAGATCCATAAATGATGCTCATTCCAATGGCAAGCCTTGTTGGATCACACAGTTTGAGTTAAGATGGAGGAGACATTGCCAAGGTATCCCATCTATGGCACATGCATTCTTGTGATTCCCAACTCAAACCAATGAAGGAGTTGGGAAGTTTGGTGTGCAGAAAGCATTGAGCAAACAATGCAATGGAAGCGCAAAGAATCATACCAATATGATATTATTGCATGCCCACTTTGTGACATGTGAAAGGAAAAATATTCTTCTTGTCTCCCTTTATTCTTTGGCTATATAAGGAGAAGATGTCAACCACTGAAACTCGCAAGTTTAGAAGAAATTGCATTAATAATATCCTAGCCCTCTCTATTTTCTGAGAGAAGAAAATGGCAGCTATTCAGTCAAACCCAAAGATCTCTCTACATATACGCTCTAACAGCTTTCCCTCTGCACCTCACCCCCTTGTATCACAATTTTAGGAGCATCTAAACAGAGTAAAGTCTTCTAAATCTGCCTCTTCTTCATCTTCTTTAAGCCATGAACTCAGCGGCTTGCAGGATTTACGTGACTGTACTGATAAGTTGCTTTAATTGTCAATCACCTAACAAGTCTTAGCACGAGATTGCTGCCAAAAGTGGGTTGATGAATTACTAGACGCTTCTCTAAGGCTCTTGGATATTTGTAGTACTGCTAAAGATTGTCTTCTGCAGTCAAAGGAATGCCTGTACGAAGTTCAGTCAGCCCTTCAAAGGAGAAGAGGAGCTGAAATTGCATTCATAGTTGAGGGTGGAAATTATTTGGCTTCCTGGAAGAATGTGAAGAAAGCAATTCGAAAGGCCATAGGAAATTTTAAAGGAATGAGAAATGAGTTCATAGTTTCTTCTGTAAGCAAAGAACACAACCTGCCTAGTATGTTAAAAGAAGCAAAAGCAGTCACTGTGAGAACATTAGAATCTTTGTTGTACTTCATATCTGATCCAAAGGGACAATCAAAGGAAAGCAGATGGTCAGCAATCTCCAAGTTGATGCAGCCAAAAAGAGTTGCTTATAACTCTCAAGAATCGAACACAAATGAATTTAAGAATGTAGATGTAGCTTTGAAATCTCTCAACAGACACAAGCCTACATCTACTGACAATTTCCAAAGCCATTTGGAAAATTTAGTTGTGTATTCTAGAGCTAGAAATAGGAGTTGAATGCCTCTCGAGGCAACTTATCAGAACCAGAGTTTCCCTTCTCAACATCTTCAACCAATAGTTAGACAAAATATTTAGGATAACCTTGTTCAATTTCCTCCTACGAGTGTCTGATACTTTTAGAAAGTGATTAAGAATACTGTTCTGTTACTGAGTATATACTCTCTTGGGATTACGTTATGGCTATTTGATGATCTTTCTTCTTTCCAACCATGCAAATCTCGGCTTTCCATTTTGTTCTTTGTTAAACAAAAGTAGAATCCTCGTTTCCATTTTAAAATGAAAAGTAACCTTGGGAAATTTCAATTAGAAAGTAGAATGGCCTCTTGTTCTTTTTCTTGGTCAACCTGTAAATACAGTATCCGGTTTTACTTTACAAATATGGTTTTATTTCCATCACAAACATAGAGAGAGTTAAATGGGAGGAGTTGAAGATAAAAATGGCAAGCATAGTTTGAATTTTACTTGATAAAATTTAATAATTCAAGTCAAATGGAATCAAAGCATCCGCATCAAATTTTATATGCGCTGAGGACAAGTCACTTATAAGGACGTGCACTGAACAACGTGCAGGTGGCTGTCTTCACTTATAAAGACAAGTCAATAGGCGACTAACTAGTTATTTTATATAGTCCATCACTCTCAACTTCCTACGTTATGGAAAGACTTCAAAGAGGTGATAATAACACGCCTAAGAATAATGCTTATAATTATTTGTCAACATGTGCAGCAGATGAATCATATGATGTTACATGAATTTTCTATTTGCTAGAGGAAATTTTATATATGCATTAATGTATAGAGACATGACAATGTCACTCATGCATAGGGTAATACAATGAGAACACATAAGATTAACGCAAGTGTGAAGAAAAAATATAAAATTCTAAGCTATAGTGTTTCCGTGCATGAGACGATGTATTAACATCTCTGAGATCATGTGTAGATCTGGATCTAGATCAGTTAGCCTTCACTTATATGTGTGGAGATTAGAACCTTATTGCTAAATTTATACATACCATTCTTCAACTGATGTTTCATAATTTGCATTAAGTTTGACTCTTTAAGTAAAAGTTGTTCTATTTCTTTACAGAATTATGAAATATGGGATGCTTTATCAGATGGAAGTAACATCGGTCAATGACATGAAGCACAAAATTTACCAAGATTTAGGAATTAAATTTCAAAACTTCATAAATCAACATTGTCATGTTAAAGACAGCCATAAAAATTAGACACATCATTCTCTCTAATTTTTGAGGTCCTCTATCCAATCAATCAAACGAGGCCTTGCAGGAGATGCAATCGTTCTCCCCTCAACTATGCTGAAACATTTTGAAGATTTTTTCAAGAAAACTAGTACTCCATTTAAAGAATTCCACAAGAAATTCATTTCCATATCTCTAATTTAATGCTTGCCGTAACTACTAGACACATTTTATATTTATAGAATCAGAACAATACTCTTCATACAGTAGGTGGTAAAATGAAAATGATTTTGTTTCACCTTCTCTATCCTTTCACTTTATCATAGAGGAGAATATTTGGAAAAAGAAAAAAAAAGGAAACTGAAGTGGAGACAGATAATGGAAGGGCTATAATTTGATCTCAGATAATACATATTCACTAACAATTTGTGTGCAATTTTGTCATCTTTGATTTGAATCTCAAAACTGATTTGTCATTGTCTGCGCAATGCTTCCTGCTAACCAAGCTGAGTCCTAGGCACTGCATTTCCACCTAAAATTCTGATTCTTTTGGCTGCAATTCCATGATAAAATTTGATTTCTGATTGCTAAATTATGAGTTTTGGTTGCATGCAACTTATCATTGTTCTCCCTTAGTCATTGTTATCCTAGAGCTGCTAGCTCTTGTTGAGTGGTCTGTTCTTTTAAATCACACCTTCAGAGAGGGTAATAAGAGCTACAGATTAGATAGCCAATTTTGTGGGGGCTTGACAACTATGAAACTTATATTCCTAGAGTTTCTGACCTTCACTAACTTCCATTAGCAAGGAATGAATAAATCAAGCTATGTGTACATCATATAACTTGAAAGAATTTTTTAAAAATTCTATTTCATTGAGCTTGGGGGAAATGGTATATCAGTTCAAAACAAAATGCTATGTCGTAGAAAATGAGTTCAATTTAAAAGAAATATCATCTAATTGCCAAACTTAATGAGTCAACAACATATATACCCAAAAAAAGAAAAAACTATATAACAGCAAAACGTTGAGTAAGAGTATTGAGTTTATATCCAAAGACAACTAGATTAATGTTTTGGCATATACAAGTGCATGTGAGAAGCTAATTTATTTGACAATTACAAAACTTTATCTCACCAATTTGCACAACTAGTGATTGAGAATGTTGAGAAGGCTTACTCTAATTTTGATAAATGGCCTAAAAAGAGTATCAAGTCGTTCCACAAAGTCTTGAATGACTGACTCCAAATTTTTCAACTCGTTCTTGAAATGATTGATTTTGTCTGACTTGGTTGATGTGTGAAATACAAAAGCTTGCAATGCAGCATCTATTTTGGCAAATTCATTCTCATCTGCTTCTTGCGTGTAGGCAACCCTTCTGTTGTGCATTAGCTTGGAAACCAAAGACCAATTGCTTTGCTTTGATTGTTTTGGCCCAGAGACAAAATCCAACAAGGACTGCAAAATATGAAGAGTGACTACTTCACATCTTTCAATAGGCTAACCAATTTGGCAGTTTGATGACACTTGTTGGTAGGAGAGAACTTGCACTTATTTGACCTCGACTGTCCCTTGCACATTCCTTTTTCACTACCTTCCTAGAGGTCAAGTATTTTCTGACCTCTACTGGCACCTCCATTTCACTTCCCCTTTTTCTTCTCATAACTGATTGAACGTCCTTTGCACATTCCTTTGTAGGCAATAGTGGATCTTTGGCTGCAGTGTACGCATCTACGAGCTTGAGATATCCATCGAAGAGCTCTCGTACCCAATTTTCTTGACTCTCTTAGACAAGAACCTCTTGAGTAAGGTAAAGCTAAACCAATTTTTCAACACAATCATGCAAATCCCGAAGGCTACCTAGTTTGTGGCTGAATGAGGATGATGAAGAAGAGGAGGTAGTAGTAGTAGAACCCCCTAATCTGCACAAATGTTCGTTGCATTGAAGAATGAGAGGGTGTGGTTTGGAAGGCAAACTATTTGAGTGAGCATGGCCAGGGGACTCAGGATTCAAAGAAGAGGATATCATTTTTTTTTTCTCAAGAGAAGAAAAGGACCTTAAGATGGATGCTAATATTGAATCTACAGATCTATCGTCCTTTCACTGAGTTAGTGCAATATATGTCGTGGCTATAGGAGACATGAAGAATCTCATCTTTGCACATATCAACAAATCCTAACTGATTTAGATTCAGATCCAAACTTGATCTCTGATATGTTAATGCAATTGTCTCTTGCATAGTAACACCCCAACTCATATTTTTTATTTTTCTTAAACTCAGAGCCACACATGTCATAAATGTATCTTTATTTTGTCCAGCACACGAGTGACATTGACATTCCTTTCATCACTGTGTTTTATGCATTTTGAAAGTTGTCTTTTCCAAACACTTTGTTCATAAATGTAATGTGACTCATCTTCAGGATTTGATTCAACAATGATGTACATACAATTTGTTCTGAACTCCCGAGTTTCAGTGGTTGGCATATGCCAACGAATTGAGCGAGACAAGAAGAATATATTTACCTTAAATGTCACGAAATAGGTAGGCAATTATATCATCTTGATTTGGAACTCTAAGACTATCTCATCATTGTCTACGCACCAAGCTTCCCAACTCGTTCCTAAAGTTTTAAGAACTTTGGAATTACATGCGATTCTTCAAATACGACGCGTGCCAAAGATGGAATCTTTCTGAGTTGTCTTGTCTCCTCATCTTAACACAAGTCACTGATATTAAAAACTGAACACATCGTAATGGGAGCTTCTATCTCAGGAGGAGGAGCTGTTGTAATTTTTAATAGCTTTCAGTTTGTGAGTTTTCTTGCCCAGAACAAGATAGATTAAGGGCCGAACGAATCTTCATGTTCAGATTTTAATAATGGCTCATATATGAATAATAAATGGCGATGTTTATGTAGTGTCCTCAGCTCAGTATTTGCTAATGAATCGAATATTTATATAAAGGCATGGTAGCCTCTGTCCCCTCTTCTGCTACCGGTTTTTCTTTTATTAACTGTAGTAGTCTCTTCTTCGTTCATGCGTGAAATTAATGGGTTAGGAGACATGAAGGGTGTGAGAGTAATACTTTAAGAGAAACAGAACATAAACCAGTCTCTTCCCTGTGTTTGTTATTGTAATGGATTGTCTTCTCTAAGGAAGGCTATTTTTGTTCAGTTTGGAAGATGGTATTTTATGGATCACAGACGTGTTCTGGCTAGATTCATATGTGCTTGGTGTATGGAAGCGTGTACGGAGTTTCCGAATATTGCAAACTAAAGTGGTAGGAAATTTATTTAGGATCTCATTTATGAGAAAGTTTTAAGTAATTAGCAAGTTGTTATAAGCATGTCTTCAGTGAGTATTTTCTGATACTTATCCAAGATGTGAAGTAGAAGTGGAACTGAGCATTTATTAAGCGATTGGAGTTTGTCGTTCTATCTCGAAAATATGACTAAGACTATTTAACACAAAATACTGTTTACGAATGTTGAGTTTAAATATTATTAAGGACTAGATTGATTGGAACTTCTTTTCCCCTATAAGGATTATGCTGATCTCCAATTGGAAGTTATTTATGGTGTGGAAATACAGAATATTTTGTTATGGAAAAATGACATTTCTTTTGTTAATGGAGAAGTGAGGTTAATAAGTTCGATACTTTTCTGAAGTTGTTTGAGTGCTCTGGAAATTCTTAGGCAAGGAATCAATGAATTAGAGGGCAAGCTGTTTGAGCGAGCAAGGTAATAAGACTTTGTATCCCAAGGAGAGGCTACCATTTTTTTTCAAGACAAGAGAAGGACCTTGAGACTGAAGGTACCATTGAATCTACGGATCTACTTTTCTTTCACTAGAGTTAGTTCAATATGTATTTTGGGTATGGGAGACGTGAAGAATCTCATCCTTACACATATTGGTCCTAATCGATTTAGATTAGAATCTAAACTTGCGCTCAAATATGTTAATATCATTATCTCTTCATAGGAAAAACTCCAACCCAGACTCTTTATTTTTTGGCTTATCATAATTTCCAAATTGAGCAAAATGGTGTTAAATTCTATACTTCAAATTGTTTATCTTAGAGCAATGATTTCACTGTAGGAAATGTGCTCTGAAATTATCATAATCATAACTGGAATCACAAAGTAGTTGCTTGAGAAGAGTGAAGGTAATCAATAATATACCAACCAAAAATTAAGAAGTCTACATTTATTATCAGCAGACAGTTACATTCATGTTCTTCATGCATATATTTACATATATACCAAACTAGGACACATAACACTGCAAAAATTTGATGCCCAGATTAATACAACTAGGGATTGAGAATATTGAGAAGGGCAACTCTAGTTTTAATCAAACACCTGAATAGAAACTCAAGCCCTTCTTCAAGGTCTTGAATCCGAGACCCCAAATGTTCCAACTGGTTTTGCAGATTATTGTTGTTGTCTCTCTTTCTTGTCAAATTGAGTACAAAGCACTGCATTGCCGCATCAACTTGTGCAAATTCACTTTCTTCTGCTACTTGTGCAGAAGCCACTCTTCTGGTATGCAGTAGCTTGGAAACTGAAAACCAGCGGCTTGGCTTTGCTTGTGTTGATCCAAAGATAAAATTCATAAGTGACTCAAATATGGAAAGAGTCATTCCTACAACTTCTCTTAACAAGCTAACCAAGGTACAACTACAAGAAGAAGAGAAGTTGCCTTTCTTGGCGATACCCTGCATATTCTCCAAGGCTTTCAAGATGGCCTTTCTCACCACCTTCCTAGACGTTAGAAACTTATTAGCCTCCACTGTAAGCTCTACTTCACTTCCTCTTTTTCTTCTTATAATCGATTGAAGTTCGCGTGTGCAGTCTTTTGTATGAAGTAGAGCATCTTTTGCTGCAATACACACATCCAATAGCCTTAAGGATCCATCCAAAAGCTCATCCATCTAATTTTCTTGATGCTCTTGGAGAAGGGCTTCTTGGGTGAGGGGAAGTTGAACGAGTTTTTCAGCACAATCATGTAGATCCTTTAAACCTCCTAGTTTTTGGCTAAGTGATGAAGTTTCATGGGAAGCCCTTAATCTGTCCAAATGTTCATGGCACTGAAGAATGAGAGGGTGTGATCTAGAGGGCAAGCTATTTGAGCAAGCATGGAAAGGGGATTTTGAGTTCAAAGGAGAGGATGCCATTTTTAGCTTCAAGAGAAGAGAAAGGGCTTAAGGTTGAATGTAGAGTTGAGTCTGACATCTGCATAATATATATGATAGGTGGAGGGGACACAAGGAATCTCATCTTGAACCATTCCCAATGAAAGCCTAATTAATTAAAATTTAGATCTAAACAAACACATTGTTATGTTAGAGCAATGTCTCCCACAAGGAAGCTTTCCAACTCATCTGTGTATTTGGTTTCTATGATATAAGAGATTGCACCCTTTCTCATTAGCAAATTATCATAATATATTTATTTACTATCCAAAATGTGTTTGGAATTAAATTAATGCCATCCATTGCTTGCTTGAAAATTTTTTATTGGCCATGTTATTGCCATTAATTTGCAAAATAAACTTGCATTTGATTGTGGGACTAATCTGCACGTGTGATTAGTTTGATGGCTATAGCAATGGCTTGGGTTCTTTTACTTTGGGGAACAAGCTCTGCATCACCAAAACTTGCAATAAATTATTTTCTTGGGGTTGTAGTACTGTCTTTTTAATTGTTTCCCTTTTTCTATTTGTTTGTAGATGTTGAGTGTTATGTGCAAGCAAGCTGAGTTGTGCTGTTTCTGGGACAGGAAGAATAGATCTCTTCCATCGCTGAAAGCTTGTGAAACATGAGTTCAATTAATTTTTCTTTATCAGCTTTTGTTCTAGTACTGTTTAAAATTTGAAATCTTTATCTTTGATTAATGTAAATAATTCTACTCAACCTCCAACTTTTTTAAAAAAATTCTAGAATTCGTACTTAAATTGATTTGCATGAACAATATAATATGCTCATATAGTGCCTTACATGATAAAGTTTCTTTCTCTTGCTCCTCACTCACCTGAAATTTTCATCCCTTCATTTCAAGCTAGGACTAACAAGGCCACTTCTGAGATTGTCTCTTGAATGATAAACCCCTATTTGAAAATGCATATCTTAGATTTAGAACTCTAGGTCATTGTCTTATGGATATGTACTTAGAATGTTGTCATTAAAAAAAAAATGCCCTAGAAGACAGAAAATGATCAATGATAATGCAACTAAAAATAGAGTTAGACTACATTTCTATTATCAATAGACAGCCACGTTATGTGCCGCACGAGTGGACAAATAACCATAACTAGTATAGTGATTTACTTATTAGCTTTTGTCCTCGTGACTGGAAGACAACCATCACGTTGTTTATTGCACATGTTGTGCAAAATTTGAATCAATTATTCATACATGTGCAGGCAATAAAAGTTTCTCTAAATGTTTAATCATCGACTTAGCAGGATATTTAATATTGACAGCTCTGATATAGATTCAAATTAGACTTGAATCTGATGTGTGGGTTTAATAGTCTTTGATCAAGTTTTCAAATATTATCTTCTCCTCCTCTCCTTTTTGTTTCTTCATCTTGGCAGAAGCAGGAAGTTAAACTTCATTGAAAAATTATAATAGGAAAATTGTCTAGACACATAACATGTATAGAAAATAGAAATACTAGAATTTGAATTAGGTTATTACAGCAACTAAGTCGACTTAATAACAAAAGGTTATCGTATGAGTTTAATCTCTCTTATCCAACTTTAATAGGCTATTGGGATTAGGGATTAAATTTTGATTATTATTATTATTATTGAATTATCAACCTACTGGCAGTTGTAACGCTGACAGCTAGGATATGGATTCAAAATTTGAATCCCATGTGAGCCAAGTAATGGGTTTGTAGAGGATTCTAATTATTATATTCTACTCCTCCTCCTTTCCTTTATCCTTCATTTTGTTTTCTTTTTCTCATAAATATGAAATAAAATTTCACTGAAACAAAAGAATAGCAATAGGACGGTTAATTGGTGGATTGAATAAAACAACAGAATGCTCCTCTACAGTCTTTTCTTTTCATTTACCTTAAAAGTGGACATTTGAAAAATAAAGGAGGAAACTAAAGATAACGGAGAAAAGAGACAAATGGTCAAGTAGTTGTAAACTACAATGTAGTTGTCAGAATCAGATTATATGTATTCAGTAACAAAATATGATTTAATCATATTTCTGTACAATTGTGAAATACTCAAGAGGTAAAATTGATTTTGGGTGTCCAAGACTATCGCATAGATTTTTTTCAACTAGTGGTTGAAGATGTTGAAAATGGAAACTCTAGTTCTGATAAGTTATCCTGAGAGGCACTCAACTCCTATTTCTAGATCCTGAATGCATATCTCCAAATTTTCCAAATCATTTTGCAAATTGTTAGTAGATGTAGGCTTGTGACTGATGAGAGACTTTCAAAGCTTCATTTACCTTCTCAAATTCATTTGCGCCTAATTCTTGAGAGTCACAGACTACTCTTAGGCTGCATCAACTTGGAGATTGCTGACCATCTCCTTTGCTTTGATTGTCCCTTTAGATCAGAGATGAAGTACAACAAAGATTCTAATGTGCTTACAATGACTGCTTCTACTTCTTTTAACATGCTAAGCATGTCATTTTCCTAGGTTAAAGAAGAAACTGCGAGCTCATTTTTTATTCCTTTGAAACTTCCCAAGGCTTTACAGATTGCCTTCTTCATCATCTTCCTAGAAACCAAGTATTTTCCACCCTTAATTGTGAATCCATTTTCTGCCTTTTTCTTGCAAATGATTGAGTGAAGTTCATGCATGCTTTCCTTTGATTGCAGTAGGAAATCTTTAGCAGTTCCACAGATATCCAAGAGCCTTAGAAACCCATCAAGTAGTTTATCAACCCATTTTCCACTGCTATCCCTTGTTAAGGCTTGTTTGATGATTGACAATTCAAGCAACTTATTGGTGTAGTCATGCAAATCCTGGAAGCCATTGAGTTTGCAGCTTAAAGAAAATGAAGAAGAAGAAGAAGTAGATTCAGAAGACTTCAATCTATTTAGATTCTCCTCCTCAAATTGAGACAAAACAGGGTGAGATGCAGAGGGCAAGCTGTTGGAGTGAATATGAAGAGAGTTCTTTGTGTTTGATTCAATGGATGCCATTTTCTCTTATTTGAAAAAAGAGATGACTAACAAGTCATATGTACAATTTGTTCCAAACTCTATGGGTTTCCATGGTTGGCATCTTCTCCTTATAAAACCAACAAATAGAAGGAGACAATAAGAATATTTTTCTGTTCCCATGTCACAAAGTGGGCATGCAATGATATCATATTGATATGATTCTTTGAACTGCCACTGCATTGTTTGCTCAATGCTCCCTACACACCAAACTTCCCAACTCATTCCTCAATTTTTGACTTTTGGGAATCAAAAGATTGCATGTGGCATAAAGGGGATACCTCTGATATGTCTCCTTGATCTTTAACAAGGCATGGGATTAGAGTGAGCATCATTTATGGATCTTTTGTCAATGGGAGGAGTTGTTTATATCCTTAAATAATCTATATTCAACAAACTTGCATGCATAGTAGTGCTTTCAAGTTTCAACTATAGTTTAAGGGCAATAGGAATCTCTTCTTCTTCAGAGATCAGAGGTTGGTCATATATTGATGGCCATACAGATGACAAACAAGATGCTGGCATTGTTCTATGTTCTACTTTGATGGAAGTTCTGCAATACTAGGATGTGACATTGCCATTGAAGAAAAAAACAAACTCATAAAAAACATGAAAAAATTAAAATTGGATGAGTCCTAAAGGGACATATAATCAGAGGACGAGGTGTTAATGTTGAACAAATTATACACAGATGTAGACGCTAGAGAGAAGGGAAAAAAATATCAAAAGGAGGAGTGGAGTTGGAGAGAGACTGAAAGAAGAAAGCACGGCTCACCTCGAAGAAGAAGTAAGTGCTCTAACTACTATTGATTTTAGATGAGATTCTGAGATATTAAAATTAGACGAGTCCTAATATTGTTTATTTTGATGCTAATAATAGAAGGGTCAAATAATCAGAGGATGAGGTGTTAATGTGGGACAAATTATACTTAGAGATGTAGACGTTAGAGAGAGCGGGAAAAAATATATCAAAAGGAGGAGTGGAGTTGGAGAGAGATTGAAAGAAGAAAGCAAGGCTCACTTCGAAGAAGTAAGTGCTATAACTGCTGTCGCTTTTAGATGAGATTCTGAGATATTTTTTACCTATTTTGCTTGCTTTGCCATTGTTTTTAGTCATCGACTAAATCGATGTCTGAAAACTATCTTCTTTTTCTTCTTTACTGAAAATTTTAACTTTTGCAGACACAACCTCCTGTAATTAACTTCTTGAAGTGCTTTAGTTGATATCCTTGGAAATTGGAAAAAGAAAAAATGAAAATAGGTTTTCCTTATGGATTTGGGTTAGTAAGTGCTTCTGCTCCCCCTTTTGTGACTACTTTGCATGATCTCAAGAGAAAGCATTTCTTGAATTTGGGGAGTGACCTTAGTTTGAATTTTGAAAACAAGGGGTGTTGGATAAGTATCAGATGCCGATCATGATATCTATTACACCTTTGTTAAATCTTCCATAGTAAGCCACTTTAGTCTGAATTCTGAAAACAAGGGGTGTTGGACAAGTATCAGATGCTGATCATGATATCTGTTACACCTTTGTTAAATCTTCCATAGTAAGCCACTAGGTGTGCTCTAGCGGAGAGGTATGGATACTTAATAAAAGGTTTAAGATTCAAACATTTGCTCTATCATGGATGATGAAAGGGAGAGACTTCACATGCCAGTTAATTAAAATTACATGATTAAAGAGAAATGAAGGATTTATAGTAGCAAATTCAAGTTAACTCGAAGATCAATGCTGCAGATTTCAAGGAGAACTAGACCAATTGAGAGCTGCTATAGAAGATGAACAATATGAGAAGGCATTGACTTTTTTTAATGTCTATACTCAAGCTGTACATAGAGATAACTGCACAAATTAATGCAGCCTGCAAAGCCACACTGTAAAAGGAAGAGTTTTGAGTTTTGCAAGTTGTAAAAGATGAGCTGGGCAGCAAGCCGAAATCCAAGATGTAAAGAAAGTTACACTGCATTTTTTTATTGCAACAATGTAACAACCAATGCCTTATTTTCTTGTTAAATAAGTTTGTAATATTATAATACTTAATTTAGCCAATAAAAGGCTTTGTAACCTATGCATTGAGTAAGTAATTTTTTTTAGTAAAAACATTACAACATATCTCTTCCCTCTCTCCATGTGTATGGATAGATTAATTTTCTCCTTCTTAATTCTCTTCAATTGGTATCAGAGCTTGGTTAGAGAACAGCTTGCGCTAGCTAACATATAGTTTGAATGTTAGTGATCAAGGATTGTGGTACGAGGAGGTTCTACCAGAATACTGTCTGAGATTGTGATATTTGGTGGTGAAGATCCAAACTTAATTGGTTGAGTGCTAGACACTAATCAATTACTATGGTAGATCTTGCATCTTCGTCAAGCTTAATTGAAAGCTCAACAACAACAACCATGACATGTGGAGCATCTAGATCTAGTACTATATGCTCGAACAAAACTTATGGGGCGTTATTGGTGGCGCAGAAGCGATTCCACCAATTGATGAGGAGGAGGAAAAAAAGTGAAAGATTAAAGTCGGAAAAGCTATGTATGTGTTGTCCATCACATTGAAAAACGAGTTCTTGCAATGAATCAAGAACTTAACAACATCAAAAGAGGCTTAAAGTACCCTAGCGACACTATTCACAAGGAAGAATGATGCTAAACAATTGTTGGAGAATGAACTCGTGCCCATTGAATAAGGAAACATGACGATGAGTCAATATTTTACCAAAGTGAAATCCATTTGCAATGAAATTACAAAAATGGATTTAGAGAGTGCCATTAGCGAGGCAAGGAAGCGATGGATCATTATTTATGGATTAAATCCCAAATGCTATGGGTTAATTACAACTACTCAAAGTTAAACCAAAGAACCAACTTTGACAAAGAAAGTATCTTGGCCAACCAAAAAACTTTAGATAAACAAGTATCTAAAGTTTCAATAAATAAAGATGAAGCTCTCTTTATTAAAAAAAGAGTGCCTAAAGAAGACGATACAGTTACAAAGCCCAACAACAAAGTTGAAAGCTTTAAGAGAAAACAACAAAGATGGCAAAGAAGCCAAACAACCTCAATACAGAGATGATCAATGATACAAGTGTAATAGGAAAAGCTATTTTGCTCGTGATTGTCGAGCAAATAAGATAGAAGGTAATGTTGCAACCTTCAACCCAAATAAAAGTGAAAAAGAATTGGATTTTCAAGCGTCATTTGTTGTAGAAGAATCTAGTTCTAGTAAAGAATTAGAAAATGGAGGACATACTTGATGAAAAGACTGAAGAAATTGCCACATCATGCATGGACAACCCAACAAAAGAGCTTGCACTAACAACACTAACTGACAAATTAATTAATTATAATAAAAACTGAATCGTTGGTTCTGGTTGCTCCAACCATCTAACATCTTCAAGAAATTATATGGTGTTCGAGCCTAAAGATGTGAAGGTGTATCAAAGTTTGATGCCTACAAGTCCATCACTTATAGAAGGAAGGCAACTTGAGTCTGTCCACGTAATGTCAACACAGGCATCATACATGGACAAGACAATAAAGAATGAGATAGCAGATTTATGACATGTAAGGCTCGAACATGTAAGTTATAATTGACTCAAGGCAATGATGAAAAAATTCATAGTAAGAAGCTTGTCAAATTTAGGGGTACGAGATAACACTATCTATGCAAGATGTCAATATAGCAAAATTCATGAATTACCGTATGAAGAGTCAAGATACAAAACAGGGGTGCCATTGGAGTTAGTGCATTCAAATGTTTTTGGACTAGTGAAATAGTCTTCGATTAGCAAAAATCAATACATGATCACATTTATCAATGACTTTTTAAGGTACATGTGGATAGGTTTCATAAAAGAGAAATCAAAATCTTTAATGAAA
Organism: Erythrophleum ivorense; assembly: GCA_026724425.1. NCBI lineage: Eukaryota > Viridiplantae > Streptophyta > Magnoliopsida > Fabales > Fabaceae > Erythrophleum > Erythrophleum ivorense. The sequence goes on from JAIUCV010000003.1 coordinate 3,758,528, forward strand.
TTCAAGGAGTTTCAAGAGAAGATTGAGAAAGAAGTTGGATATAAAATCCAATGCCTATGCACTGATAATGGAGGAGAATACACCTCAAATAAGTTTATTGAGTATCTATAAAAGTGCAACATAAGACGATAAGTAACATGTCTGAATACTCCACAGCAAAATGGAGTTGCAAAAAGGAAGAATTGGCACTTGGCAGAAACGTGCAAGAGCATGTTGCATGCTAAAATTATTCCACCATTTTTTTGGACAGAGTGCATGAGAGCAGTCGTCTATGTCATCAATAGGGTATCACAAGCCAGGCTTGGGTTTATTTCATCGCATGAGAATCTATGGACACAAAGTCATCAATGAGTTATTTTCGAGTATTTAGATGTGTTTGCTATGTGCTCATGCCAAGATAAGAATGTAGCAAGTTTGACAAGAAGGTAATCAGTCGTGTGTGTATATATATATATATTTGTGACAATAGCCAATGAAAAGGGTGGAGATATTATGATCCAACAACATGACACTATTATGTGTCTAGAAATGTAGTATTTCATGAAGCATCATCATAGTGGTCCTCAAAAGCTATGTTGATGCTAGATTCAAAAGAAATTGGAACGCATATGCAAAATCAAATGGGGTTGCAACCAGAAAATAAGGAAGTGCAACCCTAAAAAGTGATGGATGTTGAACCATCACTTGATCGAGATAGAAAAAGATCACCAGATAAAAGGAAAAAGCCCTTGGTGGATAGATGTCCGCACTGTCTCTAGAGGAATTGAGACCAAGCCAATTAGGAGAAATAGAAAAGGATGTTCCTTGGCCACAACCAAGGAAGTGTGTGTTTGGAAAAATGGTAGGACATCCAAAACCATGGTTTGCAACCCACAAAATGCAAAAGCTATAACTTGTTGCTTTGGCCAAAACCATGGTTTGGATATTCTACCATTTTTCCAAACACACCAGAAATCTATAGGGTTGAGGAGCCAAGTATAAAATATGCCAATGTACATTAGTTGAAGATAATGGCATAAAAAAACCAAGAACATACAAAGAAGCAACTCAGTCCAAGAAGTGGAGAGATGCAATGGAAGAAGAGATCAAAGCACTAAAATAGAATGAAACCTGAAAGTTAATACCACAACCTACTAGAGTACAGCTTATTTCTTTTAAATGGGTATACAAAGTGAAAACTTATTCTAATGGATCAATGGAAAGGTACAAAGCTCGTTCAGTGGCTAGAGGATTTTCATGAAAGTGTGAACGGATGTGACATTTAATCTAGTGGCTCCATGTGTATTGCTAATATTAGCAGCTAGCAAGTCCTAGAAGCTCCAGCAGATGGATGTTAAGAATGCATTTTTGTTTCATGAGCTAGATCGAAAAATATACATGGAGCAGCCAAGGGGTTTTAAGAGTAAGGCTCACCTAAGTTATATATACAAGTTGAAAAAAAAATATTGTACGGTTTGCAACAGGCAATAAGAGCATGGTATAGGAAGATTGTAGAGTTTTTACTACAAGGTGGATATTCAACGGCACTAGCAGACATGAGCTTATTTGTGAAAATACAAGATGGTAAGCTAGTTATAATGCTAGTGTACATGAATGATCTTATCATCACTGAAGATGATGAAAAAGGGATTCATTGAACAAGAAGTAATCTATCTCTACGTTTCTAAATGAAGGAGCTTGAAAGTTAAAACACTTTTTAAGATTTGAAGTCGAAAGAACCAAAGACGATTTATTTCTGTACTAGCAAAAATATGTGCAAAATTTTGTTGGAGAAATATGGCATGCAAAACTGTAAGTCAATTTCAACACCCATGGAGGTGATACACTATGCTCTGCAAAAGGAAAGAAACTGGAGGATGTCACAATGTATAGAAAGTTAGTTAGAAGTTTAATTTACCTTACTTTAACTTGACTTGACATATCACATGTAGTGGGTGTGGTAAGTTGATTCATGCAAAATCTGAAAAAGTCACATTTGAAAGTAGTATGTTGAATATTAAAGTATATCAAGAGTACAATTGATTATGGGATATCGTACAAGAAAGGCATGGCATGTAAAGTTGTAAGACATTGTGACACTGACTATGCTGGTGACCACAACACATGTCATTCAACAATTGGATATATGTTTAGCCTAGGTTCAAAAGTAGTGTCTTGGTGTAACAAGAGACAACCCACTATATCTCTATCAAGTATAGAAGTAGAATATAGAGTAGCAGCACCATGGTGGCTTAAAAGTGTATGTGGCTTATACAGTTACTTCTAGATTTACATCAATTGAATGATTATGCAGTTATGTTGTGATAATCAATCTGCAATTCATCTAATAGAAAATCTTACATTTCATGCTAGAACCAAGCATGTGAAGGTCCACTATCACTTTCTCAGAGAAAAGATATTGCAAGGCGACATCAAGATGAACTATATCAACACTAAAAGCCAAGTTGCAAATATATTTACAAAAGGACTTGGTGGTCCAAAATTTGAAAAATTTAAAAGACGACTTGGTATGATTACGAGATCTGCATCAAGGGAAAAAGTCATTAAGGGGAAGTATTGAGAAGTCAACAACTTCTTTTATTGTCAGTAATCAAGCTGTTACATAGAGATAGCTACACAAATTAGTGCAACCTACAAAGCCGCATTATAAAAAGAAAAGCCTTGAGTTTTACAAGCTGTAAAAGATAAGTTGGGTGGCAAGACGAAATCCAAGTCGCGAAGAAAGTTGCACTGCAATCTTTTATTGCACCAATGTAACAACCAATGCTCTATTTTCTTTTTAAATGAGTTTGTAATATTATATTACTTAATTTAGCTTTATAAGGCTTTGTAACCCATGCACCGAATATGTAATTTTTTTTTTTGGAGTAAAAACATTGCAACATATCTCTTCCCGCTCTCTGTGTATGGGGGTGGTTTAATTTTCTCCTTCTTAATTCTCATCACAATATAGATTCCTAAGGTTACAAAAGAATATTATGAGTTTAGGAACAAGGAGAAATATTTATGCTTGTTAAGTGGTCAAAGGAGGCTCATTACGATGTAATTGAGTACAGGATGTCAGAAGCTCATGATCATGAAAGGGCATATTAATCTGCAGAGGGGATTTGCACTGTAAGTTTGCAGCATTATAAGGATGCAATTTCTGGGTATAAGATGAATCCATTTGTAGAACTAGTGGCATGGGAGGAACATCTGATTTGAAAGGCAACATTCAAGTTTGGTTCAAAAAACAAAAGGCTAGTTTGACAATCAGTTTCTGTTTTGAGGACCAGATTGATTTTATCACTGCCTTAGAAGTCCTGGGCCAAGTCAGCTTAGATGCACTTCAGGAGCATCAAAATACACCATACCACCTGACTATTTAGATGCAGCTATTGCAATAGTGCTCCAAATCAATGTCCCTTCACCTTACAAGATAAATTGCTATTTCTAACTGGTCAGCAAGAAATTGAAAAAGCTAAAGAAAAGTTGAAGCATCGAATTAGGGGCATGGAGACAAAAATTTCTGAACTAACTGTATCCCTATATACGCCAACCTATCAACCAAGATGCAAGCTAAAATTTTGAATCCACCCCCAACCCCCAAGAAAAACAAAAAAAGGAGGGGCAAGAATGGCTGTCTTTGCTACTAATATTGCTGAAAGCTTAGTGACAATCAAAGAAATCGAATATTTTATTGATCCATGATCTTTCAAGGTGAAAATTTGTAGTTTTAATACTGGAATGGTGTCCTTGTTGGTTGTTCTCTAAGATAAAAAGAGGAGATCACTCTGGTAGTATGGGTCCTGGAAAGTACTTCTGGTTATACTCTGCAGTCTGCACTGAAATGATAACACTACCAAAGATGCAATGGACTAACCTTGAAAATGTCGTTCTCATTTTGAGTAGCCTTCGGATTAATGATTTACATTAGTGATTATGGCTCCTACACCAGCTAATTCTCCATTCAAGGCTTTGAAACTTTGCACTCAGTGCTTTAAATAAGCATGATGAATAATCCAATTGCATTCGAATTCCTCTTTGTTTATTTCCTTGGCATTTACAGCTTACTTCTGTTCATGTGGAAATCACCCACAAAAAAAAAAATGTTATGCTGCTTATAGGTCCTGTTTCACCTAATTGCATAGCTTTAGTTGTAGGGTGGCCTCAAGAATGAGGAAGACATAAAGTAATTACTTTCATAAATCGAAGGGGGTAAATTACATGGATTTTTATTTTTTGTTATTTTTTAATCTGATGCTTTATAGTAGACATAACTTTACAAGGAGAAACAGATGAGTATTGATAGTGCGTTAATCTATTCAAATTAGGTGCTTTACGGACTTGTATACAGATCAATATCTTGCATAATGACCTAGACAGTGATTAAAAAAAAAACTACTGAAAAGTTGAATTTATACCCTGTTACTTTATAAGTTATCAAGAAAAAAGGGAAGTTAACAAAATTTGTGAAATTGAATTTCTAAAATTTGGTTTCAGCCACAAAAGAAATTTCTGAAATTTGGTCATTCTGCCATTATTCTTTCTATTTTTTTATTTTTATTTTATTGAAGAAATATTCAGAAATACCTTGTCAGTGAACAATATCAGCAAAAGAAAATATAAAGCTCATCTACTATTTCACATCATCAAAAGAGGAAATTTAATATTAATGAATTGGAAACCTGCCATTCATTGTTCAACTTGAAAGTCCAAGAAAGAACACTGGGTTTAAGTACTATACTTTTCTAGAGTAAGAAGACAAGAAAGTAAATGAGGTTATAACTTACACTTCTACCAATCTTTCTCATATAGTATCAGTTATAGATAAAATGTAGTTCTCTCTCACTCAATGAGTACACCTAGGACTTGGAAATGTTGAGAGAGTACAGAACGTTAGGAACTGATTCATTTGTTCTTGAATTGCAGCAGAAAGGTTCATATGTGCATGCACAAGAACACACACAAAAGCAGTAGAAAAAAGAGCATGATGATAGTCTGCATTAGATTATTATGTCAATTATATCATAATATGCACATATACTAAATTAAGATTCCAAGTGTAATATTTATTCCATTAGCACAACAGTGAGACCTTCCGTTTTTCAATTCTCTTATCCCTGTCATTACTCTGGGCAAATTATAATGTTTATATCTAGAAATCTTCGTATGTTAAAGTAAAATTGAGTCTATGGATCTACCTTTTTCCACCGGGGTTTATTCAATATATTGTAAGTTTAAGAGACACAAGAAATCTAAACACATAAGTGAAGGCTAACTGATGTAGATTCAAATCTGCACATAATCTAACTGATGTAGATTCAAATCTACACATAATCTAAGAAAAGTTAATACTTTATTTCTCCAACAGGAGCACTCCAATTCAAGTATAAATGCAGAAAGACCATGACTCAGATGCAAGGTTCAATGTTAGAATAGGTTAAGAAAAACTGTTGACAAAGACAGAAATCATATTTCAAAAAAAAAAGTTTTTTTTTTAATAACCTTCTTACAAAGTTAATTTCTTAAATATTGTCCATCTCCAAGAGAAAAGACAAAAATCTTACTTTAACGATAGAATTTCTCGCACAACAACCGGCAAAATTACCTGCTATTTAGTGTTTAGTACCATTCTCAGCTGCATTCTCTTCCTTTCCAAGTAAAACCACAACTTTCTTCAAAATGGCTTCTGTTGGCTGGTGAGAGTTCTCCACTGCCTTTGAGATCGCTTGCCATTTCTCACCATGTTTTGGTTCAGCAGCAACACACCTCATCAATACTTCTTTCTGGTTCTCCTCAGTTCCATGCTGAAGTTCAAATTTGTAGTACAGTGCCCAAAAATCCCCAATATCAGGAGCTAGAGTCACTGCCCTGTTCAGCCAAGTCCTAGCTTTGTCCACCTTCCTGTCGTGCCAGAATAGCTTTGCCACAGCAGCAATGACATGAGGATCATGATCACATTTCTTGAGGGCATCCATACTCTTACTTTTACGCTGGGGACGAGGAACCATCTCAATTGATGCTGCCCACAAAATACCACTGTTTGGACACTCCTGCAGTGCTTTTGCCATCAAAATATCAGCTTCCTTCTTATTTCCATGCTTCAATTCTGCTCTAACAGCAGCTAGCCAGAGTTCAGGGTTCTGAGGATTTTTCTTCCGAGCCATGGTGAGAACTGCTCGAGCTTTACTCAGTCCATTCATCTCCTCTTCAAGTTTGGCAAGAGCGAGCCAAAGAGGAATACAATTATGACAGTTTTTTAGTCCAGACTCATAAACTTTCTTAGCTTCCTTCAAGCGCTCAAGTTGTTCTTCATGCTTATCAGGCAGTTTAGCAGCCTGAGCAAGCCCTTCCTCAAGCTGGCCGAGCATCAGCCACAATTTGAAGAATGAAGGGAAAAGCTTCAGCCCTTCATCTAACAATCTCCTTTCCTCATCAATATTTCCCAATTCTCTCTCAACAATTGCGGATTTCATCCATACTCTTTCTGTACCTCCTCTCTCCCGGGCTTTGGCCAACAGCATTCTAGCTCTCTCAGGTTCATGGTTTTCAAATTCCAGCTTGAAAGCAGCTAACCATATTTCCTCAGAATTGGGAATGGCAGCATAAGCTTCTTGGAGGATTGCACGAGCTGCAGGCACATCCCCAGCAAGCCACTTCTCTTTCGCACCCATAAGCCAAAGAACTTCAGCCTGTGGTCTGTATGTAACTGCTTTACGAAGTAACGCATCAAGGGATTCCCTGCTTCCATGACTCTTTTCAAGTTGGGCTGCTTTGAGCCATATGCTCTTCTTCGTTAAGAAGACAGTAAGGGCATAAGCATATATAGCTCGGGCTGTCTCAATAGAACCTCTTTTCTTGCACTCTTCAGCATCAGCAACCCATGTCCTCTTCCTATCTTCTTCTTCCACTCCAATTCCAATTGTATTGTGAATTATTGCTTGGCAAGTTGCAACAGATCCTGCACGTTCTGCAGCCTCAGCTTCCTTCATCCAGGCTTCTCTATCAATAGTCAAACCTTCTCTTTGCAAAGCCCTTATACCTCTTTCAATAATTTTGCCAACCATGGAAGTATTGCCATTAGCTTCTTCTAACTTTGCAGCTGTTATCCATATGGCTGGCTCCTTGGATAACCTCTCTCTTGCCCTATTAAGAACCTTCTTCGCATTTTCATAAGTCTCCAACCTTGCAAGTGCTAGCCACAATTCAACATGCAACGGGCAACATTCCACAGCTCTGTGAAGCAAGAGCCTTGCATCTTCTTCATTAGCAAGCTCCACAACTGCCTTCCACAGCCTAACAGAATCAGGAATGTGTTCTAACCCTTTCCTCAATACCCTACTCCTGTTCACATCATCATGTTCCAATTTGGCAGCCTGCATCCACAGCTTCACGGAATTAGGGATTGACTTCACGCCCCTAGCTATTACAGCCTTGGCTTCTTCTGGGTTTGCTAGCCTACAAGCCTCCAACCACACATCTTCATTCTTGGGACACTCCTCACAACCTCTCTGAATCAACTGCCTTGCTGCCTGAATCTTGCCAGCCACTTCCTCCAACCTTGCAGCAGCAATCCAACCAGGAGGGTGTTTCGGATTTGTCTGCGTAACACTCTTAAGTAGCAACCTAGCTTTCTTGATATCTGAAATCTCTGCATCACTTGTTATTTTCATACTCTTAAGATCAGTCAGATACCCCTTCGGGTCCACAACAGTCAACCCTGAAACTGAATCCGAGAGCCTATCCAACTTCAAGGACAACACAGTACCCCTACCCTCACCTACCGCAGTTAAATCGGTAACCGGAGTTTGTGCCCAGGGAGTCTCAGTCCCACCAGCTGCCCTACTCTTGGGGTCCAATGCTGTAACATGTTCTTGCTCCTGTCTTGCCTTCTCAAGAAGTGTATCTGGCACGGGCACAAAACTCTCAAACTTCTTCTTCTTATTCCTCAAAGAATAATCCCCAATCTCCGGTATACTGTCCCACTCTTGTGCAGACATAGTATACAATTTGCGTTTCAAATCCGCAAACTGCTCGGTAATTTTCGGGTTGGACGCCCGATACTTCTCTATCTCCTGCTTCAACCTTGCTTCTCTTCTATCCTTCCTCCTCGAATCCATTCTCTGGTCAATGGCTTCCCAAACAGCATCAGCTTCCTTATCATCCTCATCATACTCGGCGGAAGCAAACAACCCCACGTCATTCCCCTCAAACTCATCAAACTTCTGATTCTCATCGTACCCTTTATCGTCCCCTTCATCCTCTTCCTCCTCTTCACCTCCCTTCCCTCTTCCTCTGCCAATCGCCGCAGGGGCAGCACCGCCAATCGTGGTCGCCGACCTATCGGGGAGGTCAGGAGCCGCACGAGCAGGCCCTATATCAGAACGCGTGGTGAATCCAGTGGCACCACGTCCAAGACCAGCAACATAATTTGGGGGAGGCTTGGAGCTAAGGAAATCAAATCGAGGTTTGGGAACGGCCGGGGGTTGAGTGCCACCAAAGAAGGGAACGTGGAGAGTTAAAGTGGAGTAAGGTCGAACTCCAAGATCACAGATGAGAATGGAATCATTGTCGCCGAGCAATCGGAGACTCTGCGAAAGGAATAAACGTTGATAGGATATGGGTATGTCTGAATTTTGCTGGATAGCGAGCTTTAACGCATGGAGGGAGGTCGTCTTAGGGTCAACATCCAGAGCTAGTGTTTTGCGGTTGGGCGGCACAATGAACACCATAGCTGTGTCTCCCTCTGAATGAAAGAACAAAAATTCACTCTCACTCTCAGAAACTCAGACAGAAAGAGGCTGAGAGGGTATTTGCCTATTTGGTTATGGAAGAACGGAGTGAATTGTCGAATACGAAGAAAGTCGAGAAACCACCGCCAAAAGAAAATTGCCTATTAGGTTCAGATGTTACGACTGAATCCGTCTTTCATTACGTAAGCCGTTTGGGACGAAGGGAGGAAAGGAACGTTTCCCTTTTTTTTTTTGGGTTGTGGTAATATTTATTACATTTATATAATTATTATTTAATAATATTTATTTTTTAATTATTTTTAAAATAAGAATTCAAAAATTATTTTATACTTATAAAATTATTATTTTTTTATTTTTATTGTAACAATTTTGTATATTAAAAAATCACAGAATAACAACTTATCGTTAAAGTAAAAAAAAAAAAAGGAAAAAATTGTGACAAGCAATAAAAAACAAGCATTTCCTTTACTGTAAGAAACCAACATTTAGTCGTAGAAATATATTACTGTTATTAATTTAATTTTAAAATTTTGTCATTATTAATTTAATTTTAAAATAAATTATTTTAAAAAAAATATTTAATTTATATAACCCTTCTTTTTATTATAAAAACATGCACAAATTTTTATAAAATTAAAATATGATCAAAATATTTTTAAATATAATATTATTTTTTATAAAAATACATTTTATCACAAAATATTATTTAAATTTTTATTTTAATATTATTTATTTTATGTTAAAAATTATATATTTGATCTAGTTCAAATTTAAAAAATTGATTATTTTTATATTTATTATATTATATAAATAATAGATATAAATGTATTTTAATCAATATATATAATTATAACTCATTTTTTGTTCGGAAAAAGTCAATTTAATACATCTTTTTAATTTAAAAAAGCTGAGTGTAAATTTTCAAAAAAAAATTATATAATCTACTCTTAATCTTAATGGTTTACAAAGTACAACATTTTAGTCTGGATTCTAGCTAAGTTAAGATTAAATTGATAATAATAAACTATCAGGTTATGACCAAAATTATGTACTTTTTAAATAAACTTTCAAAAATTAAATTAATGTATGACAGTAGAGATGATCATACGTAAAAAGACTTTAGGAAAAAAAAAAAAGGATATCACAGGATAAGAAGTTTCCCATACTATCAAATAAAAAACAAAGATTCAAAAAGGTGGGGAAGTATTGTTAATAATGAACATCGAGAATAAGCTTGAAGCTATCATTTGTAAAGCCACCTCTCTGGATCAAAAACAAAAACACAGAGAGAATTAAAATTAAAAATATAAAATTAAAAATATTTATTTTAAAAGATTTATTATCATTATTTTAAAATAATTTATCATTAATTTTAAATAATTTTTTTAAAATTTAATGATTACATGTCCTTTAAAATAAATATTTTTATTTTTAAGTCTTTAACTCTAAATAAAAAAAAAAAAAAAAGCAGAAGGCACCTTGTTAACTTTCCAGAACACAGGACACTTTCACTTCCCAATCTCTCAAGGTTCTTATCATTCAAAGCGTACTTTAGCCCTTATTTCCACAGTAAAAATTTCTTCATTCCTATTGAATCTTTACATCCCCAAAACATATTTATTCAGAAAAAATTTAAAATAAGTAATTTTTTCTCAAGTTAAGTTAAGTTAAGACTCATTTATATAAAATCTGAATATAATTCAAAAACTCACATAATGCTATTTGAATGATTTTTTTTAATTGTAATGTGTTAAATTGGTTTATGTATATATATATATATATATATATCCATAGAAGTGTCATAAGGGTCAAGTCGGGGGTAGTATATAAACCCACTTCGCCCCTATTGAATAATATATATATATATATATATATATATAATACTCCGATATAATTCCTATTCAATATTTTTCTTTGTCATATGAGTGTCAAATACATCAATGTCTAACCTTAATTAATTTGTAGATAAATAATCTGAATAATATTTCTTTTGAAAACTAAAATTTTTATACGAGGGTAAATATTTTTCTCCTTGCACCAATTTACAACCAATCCTTGCTCTAATCTGTTTCCCCTTCAATCTGGCTCTACTCTAAATTATTTTCCCAAAAAAATAACCAATAAGAGATGAAAATTTCGCCTCTAATTTCAAAAACTTAGTATAAAACAGAATATTATGAGACAAAAAAAATTATTTCTAAATCTATCTCTAATCTCAATTGTATTATTTAAAAAAAATCTAACATAGATTTAGAGACAAACATTTTTGTTTCTGAATTTCCACCAAAAGAAAATAAATAAAGATCAATTTTGCAACAAATTAGTAACAAAATTAGAAATAGATAATTTAGAGTAAGAAATTTTCGTCTCTAAAAATAGATTTGGCTCAGATTTTTTTTTTTTTTTAAAATCTATCTCTAAATTTCATCTTTAATTCACAATTTTCTTGTAGTGGTTGTAACCTCAGCAAGGGTCAGCAGGCCTTGGATTATATTTCCTTTCTGTTTATAATCAATTGATAAGGTTATCCAGAGAAACAAAATTATGCAAAAATAAAGAAAATAAAAGTTGAGAGTTTCAAAATCTAATTCTATTAGAGAAATCTGGTGCTTTGTCTTTACGCTCTTTCTCAAGTTAAACGCAATTTTCATTTGGCCTCAGGCTTCAGGCATAGTATCAGTGTTGATTTCAGTGTTCTGCATGATGCATTGCTCATGAGATTTCATTTCATTCAACTATTTATCTATCACAAACACATGATGTATGTACATATGTTTTCATAGAGAGGTTATCATATACCAGAGAACCAGCGGAATAAACAAAAGGACCACTCGACTCCACCCATTGGGCAGTCACGGTCACGGTGACGCCAAGTGAAGTTTGATCTCTCTACAGTACTTCTTTTTCGTTGCAACGGAAGATGATCAATTTTCTGGACTGAAGAAGACGAAGATTGATGGAACTTGCGGATTCTAGGGCCCTGAAGGTTACGTTTACGGAACCAGCGAAGCACTGGACCGATGCGCTTCCCATAGGAAATGGACGACTTGGAGCTATGGTCTGGGGCGGTATCGCTTCCGAAATTATGCAGCTCAACGGTACTTGAATGTGACTTCTCCTGTCCCAAAAATCAATTTCTCTTCTCTTATTCTATTTGCAGGCAAAATCATTTCATAATATTTGATTTTTGTAGAGGATACGCTTTGGACTGGAACACCAGGAGTCTATACTGATTCCAGAGCTCCAGAAGCACTTTCAGAGGTTAGAAAGCTTGTTGACCATGAAGAATATTCGAAAGCCACTGCAGCAGCAGCTAAATTAACAGGAAATCCTGCTGAAGTATGTTTCTGCTATAGGCATTATCTTTTAATATGGCTAATTTTCTTCCTTATGTCGGTTACAGTGTGTAATTCTCTGGTAATCCTTGTTCTATTGGACATGCAGGACTGTTTTGCTCACTGTCTAGTTCATTCTGTTAAACTGTCAAGAATTAGTGCAGTTGGTACTTTGTTTGACTACCTTTGGTTTGAAATTTGAACACGAAGTGAGGGAAAGAAAAAGAATGAGGGGAATCAAAATAAAAATGAAGAAGTAGATCTCTCCTCATTTCTTTGGATCTCATCTAAATAAGGGAGGTGACAGTAAAGAAAAAAAAAAAGTAAAATTACATATTCATTCAGAACTAATTTTTGTTCGGATGATATTTTTTAGAAGGATAATTATGCATACTATAAGCTTAAGATCTATTTTTCCTTTTACTTTCTCACCAGTGTTGGAGAGATTGATTTCGGTGGAATTAAGATTTAAATATTCACCTCATTCTCTCTCCCCTATATTCCACCTAGTTTCTGAAATAGGGTAATATTACTTGCATCCCTCATTTTCATTCTTCCACGATCATTCCCTCCATTTTCACCCATTTCAAATGAAGTGTGAGGCTCTGATAAATAGAAATGCTTCAATGCATTGTTAAATAAGTAGAGAATTTCAATACAAAAAGTATATAAAAATGAGAAGAGAATCTGTCTCTTTATGTCCACAATCTTTGGTGCAAGGCCTTTTTGGTGCTATACTGCTAATACATGAGACAAAGTATGGCTTGACAGTTGACACATTCTTTTCTTGTGGAGTGTAGGCCTACCAACTTCTTGGTGATATCAGACTGGAATTTGATTATTCACATCTTACACATGGGGAAGAGACTTATCTTAGAGAGCTAGATTTAGACACTGCAACAGCAAAAGTAAAATATTCTGTGGGGGATGTAGAATTTGAAAGGGAACACTATGCTTCTTATCCCAATCAAGTGATTGTGACAAAGATTTCTGGAAGTAAACCTGGAAAATTATCATTTACAGTTTCTCTGGACAGCAAATTGTTTCATCAAACTTACATAAATGGAAAAAATCAGATTATAATGGAAGGAAGATGTCCCAGCAAAAGGATCCCCCCAGAACATTTTACAAAGGACAATCCACAGGGAATTCAATTTTCAGCAATTCTTGATTTAAGGATTAGTGACAGCAATGGTGTGATCAATAACTTGGATGACAAGAACTTGAGGGTTGAGGCTGCAGATTGGACAGTATTGCTTCTTGTTGCCTCATCTTCCTTCAGTGGGCCACTTAGGCAGCCTTCGGATTCTCGAAAGGAACCCACTTCAAAGTGTTTAAGTACATTGAACTCAATACGCAATTTATCATATGCTGATCTATATGCACATCATTTAAATGACTATCAGGAACTTTTTCACCGAGTCTCACTGCAGCTTTTAAAAAGCACACAGGGCTTATCAAGAGATGGGTCTTTGGAGATGAAGAGACTTATACCATCAGTAGTTGATTTATCTCTCAAGGACAGTGCAGTTGCAGTTTCAACTTCAGAGAGGGTGAAAGCATTTCAGACTGAGGAAGATCCATCCTTGGTGGAGCTTCTATTCCAATATGGTCGTTATTTGCTCATTTGTTGTTCACGACCTGGAAGTCAGGTGGCTAACCTGCAGGGAATATGGAACAAAGATCTTCAGCCAGCGTGGGAGTATGTTCACATTTTTTATTTGTTTCAAATGGATATGCTTTTAATCAAGGATCCATATTACTCACACACACCGAGACTAGGGATCATGAAGATTTAATGTTGATATTTAGTAAGTCAATCTTCATTGATAGAGCCAACCTGCTTCAACAGTTGGTGGTGATGCCATGCTTATTTAACTAATTGTGGTGTATTTTCTCCCCCATTTCAGCTGGGATTAGATAAGTGATGCAATTCATTTCATCTCTTATATTGTGTCTTCTTGTCTTTACATATTATGTCTGAAATGATTGACTTTTGGGAGGTCCTTATGTAATATTAATATCAGTACATGCTATACCATTCTAAGTGGCAAGGAGCATAGTTTGTCTTTGTGCGACTGCAGTTGAAGAAAATTAAACCTCAGGTTCTCCAAAGAGTTTGAATCTGTGAAAACTCAAAGTTGATTAGATTCGCATTAAGATGCCTTTATATCATTTCTTTTTCGGTTATAGTAACGTGGTGTGGGATGTGTACGACGGTTTCTAAAAGATCATAAGGAAGGTCAGTCCAGGGTACCCTAGGATGTGATGGAAAAAAGGGACATACTACCAATGTTATCCATGGTATTCTGTTAACATTATGCTTTTATGCTTTGTCATTCACTATTCAGTGCAAACATTCATTAAAGTTCCTTTTTCATTTTTTCCTTTCTTTTAGTGACTAGTGATACAACATTTATTGCAATCCTTGCATTACAATTTTATCTGAGACTAATAATGATCACATTATCTTTTTCCAGTGGAGCTCCGCACTTGAACATTAATCTTGAAATGAATTATTGGCCTTCTCTTCCTTGCAACCTTAGCGAGTGTCAGGAGCCCTTGTTTGATTATATTTCCTTTCTGTCTATAAATGGCAGTAAAACTGCAAATGTAAGAATTGTTTATCTCTTTACTTTTTTATCTTAAACTTTTCTAATTAAGTGATCCTTCTTTCAGTTATCCAAATTTCAAAGCTCATGGGATACTGGATAGTGATCAGCTGTCTGATTATAAGTAGTAAGATTCAGAAAAGTGTATGGTCAAATACAGATGCCAAAGATATCTGTTTATACAGATGCAAAAATATCTGTTTAATTTGAATCTTTTTTTCAAAAATAGTAGGGTACCTCATTGTGGGGTTAGTTAATATTTGAGGATGCTGCAGAGCTTCCATTAAAGGCAATGCTAGAAAGCCTTAAGCCAGCTTGATCCCCATTCTTTTCCTGTGCTTGCATGTTTTTTGTTCTCTCTTTCATGCCTAAGTTCTCTTATTCAGTTACTAAATGCTGTAGGTAAACTACAAAGCAAATGGTTGGGTTGTACATCACAAGTCAGATATATGGGCAAAATCATCAGCAAGTGATGGTGATGTTGTGTGGGCTTTGTGGCCAATGGGGGGAGCATGGCTTTGTACCCATCTATGGGAGCACTATGCTTACACATTGGATGAGGTGAGTGTCATTTGATAGACCTAAGATTTTTAATCAACTTATGAGCTTAACCAGAGAAACAAAATTATACCAAATACAAAGAAGATAAAAATTAAGTGTTTCAAAAGCTTTAGGAGAGAATTCTATTAGAGATATCTGGTGCTTTGTCTTTACACTCTTGTAAGTTACACACAATTTTCATTTGGCCTCAAGTTCTAGGCTTAGTCTCAGTGTTAATTTCAGTGTACTGCATGATGTGATGCTTAATGAGATTTCATTCAACTATATGTCTATATCAAATAAATAATGTATGTATATATGTTTTTATATGGAGAGCCTGCAGATATGTATATATATTTTTGAATGCTAGTGATGCAACATTTAAGACGCCTTTGTTATCTCGGTCAAAGCTAATAATGTAGGTTTTGGAACTGAAATCATTAAATTTTGTCTTTTGTGCATGATATTAAATATAGAAAAAAATATCATTTATATTCTTTCAGAGACGTTTTAATATTTTGTTTTTTGTAAAAATTCAGGATTTAATTTTTCCCTAAACTTCTTTTGTTAGATGGAAACAATGTTACATTGATAGACAATCAAAAAAAAGAAGAAGAATAGACTCCTATTCCAACTAAAATATGTATCTCTAAAAATATAAAATATCTATATCCTAATTAAAGCGGAACACTTAATCTTATTCTTATTCTAATCAAAACAGAATATTTAAACAATCCTAAACGCATAATAATGTTGTTAAAAAAAATAAAAACAAATAAGCTTTAATTAAAATAAAACAAATAAAATAACTTAATTAAAATTGATGGTAATTTCTAACACTCTCTCTCAAGCTGGATATTCTAGCTTGAAGCTAATCGTTCAGCAATGCCAATCTCCTTTCTCAGCACTTGGAGGTTGTTAAAAAAATTTCTTCCTTCTTGCCATTTTTTATTTTGGTTTCTAACTCTCTGTCCTCTTCTTCCCCTCACTTTGTAGCAAGGGTTTTGATTTTGGGCATCCTCTTCCCAGCCTTTCTGTGAGATTTTGCTAATCATTAATGTATGGTTTTTTACATATTAATCATCAACATATTTTTTTTCCTTATACTTTTTGTGAAGGAGACATTCTGGTTTTTGCTAACCATCAATATATAGTTTTCTCACGCTAACTATTAGCGCATGTTTTTTCTTTTTAAAATACATTAACCATCAACGTATGGTTGTTCACGCTAACCACCAACATATAGTTTGTTACACTAATTACCAATGTATGGTTTTTACTTTTATGATGCAAGAAGGGATAGTTGGCCGCTGGATTCTGGGATTTGGCTTATTGGAGCCTTTTAAGGATAGTGATCGAGTGTGTGACGTCTCCCATGATAGCGGAATGGTGATTTCAAATTTTAGATGTTTCTATTAAAAGAAAAAAAGGATGAAGAAAAGCGCAAACAATCTGTTTTTGTGGCTCCTGTTGGCCAAACTTGGCCATGCTTCATATTGGCTGAACTTAGCCATTCAAAATAAGTCAGGTGGGGGCTCTCATACCATGTAGAGATTCAAAATTTAATTTTGCTCTGAATTTATTTTATTATACTAAAGTAACATTACATTTATAGGCGACAAAATAGATAATAGACTCCTACTCCAACTAAAAGATGTAACTCTAAAAAAATAAGAAAACTTTATCCTAATCAAAATAAAATAACTTTATCTTAATTAAAGTAGAACACTTAACCTAATCTTATTCTAATTGAAATAGAATACTTAAACTAATTTTAAATGCATAATAATGTTATTCAAAAAATAACTAAAATCAAATAAATCTTAATTAAAATAAATAAAATAAAATAACCTAATTAAAATTAACAATAATTTCCAACACTATCCTTCAATTTGGATATTCTAGCCTGGAGCTAATCTTCTAGCAATGCCAATCTTCTTTCTTGGCATTTGGAAGTTGTCTGAGAATTTCCTTCATTTTGGCCATTTTCTTATTTTGGCTTCTGTCTCTTTGTCCTCTTTTTGCCCTCACTTTGTCGCAAGAGCTTTGATTTTGAGCATCCCCTCCTTAACTTTCTTGTGAGTAGAGATTTTGGCTCTTGCTAACCATTAATGCAGGTCTTTTTTTTTTTTTCTTTTTAATGCTAACCATCAACAGTTTTTTGTGCTGACCATTAACATATAGTTTTTTACACTAACCACCAACATATGATTTTCTTCTTTTTTTTTTTTAACGGCACATGAGGAGGCAGCTGGCTGCTAGATTCTGGGATTTGGTTGATTGGGGCTTTTTTAAGGATAATGACGGAGTGCGTGGTGTCTCCCATAATAGCATAATGGTGATTCCAAATTTTGGATATTTCTGTTTTTTTTTTTTTTAAAAATGATGAAGGAAGAGCTTAAGAGTAGTGCCTTTCTAAGCCTCCTGTTGGCCAAATTTGGCCATGCTTCGTGTTGGTTGAACTTGGCCAATCAAAATAGGTCAGACCTCTTAGGGCTTTGATATCTTGTAGAAATTCAAGGTTTAGTTGTCTTCTGAACTTATTTTATTATATGGAAGTAACATTATATTTATAAACAAGAGAGAATAGACTCATACTCTAACTAAAAGATGTCACTTTAAAAAAAATAAGATAACTTTGTCATAATCAAAATAGAATAACTCTATCTTAATTAAACAAAAGACTTAACCTAATCTTATTCTAATAAAAAAAATTAATTCTAAACGAATGTTATCCAAAACAAATTTAAAACAAATAAGCTCTGATTAAAATAAAACAAATAAAATAACTTAATTAAAATTAATAGTTGTTTCCAACAGTTTTAAAATAGACAGCAGGTCTCTGGTCTATACATTATTTCTAATTTTCAACAAACATGATATACCAAGTTTGTAGTTGTACCACCTGATAGTAAACATACCAAAGGCAAATTTTGCTGATGTGTTCTAACAGGATTTCCTCAAATATAAAGCTTATCCCTTGTTGGAAGGATGTGTTTCATTTTTGTTGAGCTGGCTGATTGAAGGCAATGAAGGATTTCTGGAAACTAATCCATCAACATCCCCAGAACATATGTTTATTGCTCCCAATGGTGAGCCCGCTTGTGTGAGCCAGTCATCAACAATGGACATAGCAATCATAAAAGAAGTTTTCTCCATATTTCTTTTTGCTGCTCAGGTGAGCCTGCTTTAATGTTAATTAAAGCATACGAAACAATTTTGACTCTGCCTGCCCAAAATTTGTATCTATATTTTAGTTAGCTTTTCAAAACAGGTTTTAGGGAGAGACAAGGATGGTATTGTTGAAGAAGCCCGGAAAGCTCAACCAAGGCTACATCCAACTAAGATTGCCAAAGATGGTTGCATAATGGAGTGGGTATGTTACGAGCTTAAAATTTGGAGGATGCATGTTGCTTTAATTTGATGGTAAAATTTCATGTGCCGAAAAGGATAGATAATGGATCTGCTGTGTAATGCAGGTGATAGATTTCAAGGATCCAGATGTGCATCACCGACACCTTTCTCATTTGTTTGGTTTATTCCCAGGGCATACCATTACTTCTGAAAAAAGTCCAGCCCTGTTTGAAGCTGCTGAGAAAAGCTTGTATAAACGAGGTTTGCATAAGCTGAATAATTAGTCTACTTGTTTCTGTCTCGCTGGAATTTCAATGTTAGAATTCTTCTCTTGATTTGATTTCTGATACACTACATGGTTGAGTTTTGTTCTTTGTATCTCTTTTGCTATTCGGCAATCCTTTACAATTGTGACAGTTCTGAATTCTGATACAATTGTGACATAATCCATAAAGAAGTTGCCATCAGCAGTAATCTAAATTCAACAATATTTCATCATGTAAAAGGAGATATGTATATAAAGAAAGCACATTATCTTTTTGAAAGGTATCCTAGCTCAAAAAAATAAAAAGTTTAAAAAAAAAACTATATCTTCTTTACTCTTTGGCAGTCATGTTTTGTAATTGGATGTATGAGCAACTAGACATTGTCACTTGGATGCTGAAGCTATTTAGGACTATAAGCTTCTTTTCCTAAACGACATTATATAAAGCAAAGAAATATAGCACACTGTATTATTATCTGCTTTCATGTTTCAGCACTCTCTGAGTTCATCGTAACATTGACTAGCCAAGTTTCAGCTGTAACTACCAAGCATGTTCACCAAGACGCAGCAAAGATCTTTTCGATTTTGTCCTTTATTCTATGTTCTTGGAAGAACTAGTATGATATTGCTCATATTGAATGAATAAGCTTGTTATATCTAGATTTTATCCTTGGAAACAGGAGAAGAAGGTCCAGGATGGTCAATCACGTGGAAAACTGCTTGCTGGGCACGACTACATAACAGTTCCAATGCTTATAAGATGATCAAGCGTTTGATCAAGTTGGTGGATCCTGATCATGAGAAGCCATTTGAAGGAGGACTATACAACAACTTATTTGCTGCTCATCCACCATTTCAGATTGACGCCAACTTCGGGTAACTTGTTCTTAGTGATAGACTTTAATCCTTATTTTTCTCAAATCAGGGGCATCACCATTGGCTTAATGAGACTTAAAATGCAATTTTTCTAGGATTCATCATAGCAACCATGTGCATTTGTTCATTACAGACCATCATTAATTCCATGCCAAACCCAGAACACATTCCTAGGAGTTCCATGGTTAGTTGCAATAATGAACTGTTCTCCTTTGGTTGCATTATTTGTCAATTGGATTTTCTGAATCACTGGAATTTGATGTCTTGGGTTCTCATTTTTGAGTTAGATTGTCTCTCAAACTTGTAGCATTTGACTTTCCCTAACCCCAAAAGAAAAATGAAGCCTTGAAAAAAAATGCCTGACATATGATATAGTTACGGGAAATTAAAAAAATGGAAGGCCAATTCTACTTGAGAAACGTATATAGTCTATCAAAATCTATTGTTATATGCGTTGGCTCAATTGGTACTATTGAGCAACATCAACCGAGGATCTTTGGTTCAATTCCTACTGGTGAGCCTTTGTTGGTAGTCATTTACTAATTGCGGCGCTCACTCTCTTGGAGCTGGAACAACTCATCAAATTTATAAATTTCCATTTCAGCTCCCCCCCCCCCCCCACCCAAAAAAAAATGTAAATCTATTGTTTTAAAAAATTTTCTTCATATGTTATATTTTAATTGAAGAACTTAATTATAAATATTTAAAGAATTTTACCCATTTTGTCCGTAAACGAATTGGCTGTGGAAGACTTGAGATTGATTCTGGATACTTTCGTTGCAGTTTTACAGCTGCAGTTGCGGAAATGCTTGTACAGAGCACATTAGAAGATCTTTTCCTGCTTCCTGCACTTCCCCAGGAGAAATGGCCAGATGGTTCAGTGAAAGGGTTGAAAGCTCGTGGAGGAACAGCGGTTAGCATATGGTGGAGAGAAGGGAATCTTCAGGAGGTTGGTCTTTGGTCCAAGTATCACTCAACTCTCAAAAGAATAAACTACAGAGGAACCATGGTCACTGCAAATTTGTTGCCTGGTGTCCTTTACAAGTTCAATGGACAGTTGAAGTGCCTGAACTGAACACACAATGTCTCGGTCTCAGAAATGGAAGGTTCTTGAAAATCAAGATTTGAAGACCCTTTTTTTTAATATATATTTTCTTTCTGCTCACATATGATATCTTAGTTGGATATTATGCACTGTAATTTAAAATTCAAAGGCCGTTATTAGTGTTGGTGGCAACGTTGGAAAGTTCTCGAGTTCGTGATCATATGGCAATGTTGTTTCACTTTGGTTTAATCTATTAATGCTTGTTGCAAAAATTTGATTATTTAAATATTATTATAATTCTCTTTATAAATCATAGTGAGTTTTTTCCCCAACTATCAAAATTGTCTTTTGTTGAACAAAAGACAAAAACAAAATGGTCTTCTACCAAAATTAAAGCCAGCGGCCGGAGGGAGAAATGTTTTTTCAAATGGGCTAAAATTGTACGCTATAATATATAATATTTTTGGTTAAAAAATTTATAATTACCGTACAAAAGAAGAAGAAGAAGAATAAAAGACAAAAAATATCTTAAAAAATCTAAAGGGCAGATATTAAATTTAAAAAAAAGAATGCAAAAATAAATAAATTGAGTAAAAATAGTGGTCTTCACTTTTCTAAATTTTAATCCACTAACATAAAAGCATAAATAAAAGTTGTTTATTTTTAATTTTCTAAACTTTGTTATGATATTGTCTTAGAAATTTGTCCATTTTAATTTTTATTATTTTAAAAGAATTCTAAAATTACTAAAATAACTTATTACTCATAAAGATTAAGAAATAATCAATAAAGTTTTGTCATTTAAGGTATAACATATATTGAATCAGTATATAAGCTATGAGTTATATTATTATATTTGTATATGTATGGCAATTTTTTTTAAAGGACCTTTTGTAAGTTTTATTTTTTTAAGGAGGCTATATAAAAAGATTTTATATATGTTATATTACTATATATATATATATATATATAGATATAATAATTGAGTAAAATTATGATTAGTAGAAAAAATTGATGATCTAAACTTGTATATCATATAAATAACTAAGGGTAATTTACAATTATGTGAGAATTTTTTATGCTTTATTATCAATTATTTAAAATTTTAATTTATCTTAGTTTAAGCGACACATTTCTTTTATTAAAAAAATCACTTTTCTTAGACACAAAACGAAAAAGAGTTGAATCTCTAATTCTCTACCATACTTCATGGCAAAATATTGCTGAACATCACCTAGGCTCTGTTTGGTACAGCGTTGAAAATGGCATTGCAAACGTAATACATCGCAAAAATTCATTTGGTTCAGTGATTGGGAAGGCTAAGCAATGTGCACGTAGCAATGGAAATTTTGAATGCAAAAGGCGGGATGAGGCACTGACTTGGAGCCAAAACAAAAAAAAAAACATTGTTGCCTCTGGCTATCCACACCCTCTAACCTGCATCCCCCTGGTTCCATCCACCCTGTGCAGCGGATCTGGATGTGGATGAGGCATTATCAACGATAGCAAATGAGGCTGATGACTTGGGCTATTGCTAGCTATGGATTTGCGGGGTTAGTGAGGTCGACTATCGAAGGATATTGCTGGCCAAGGACTCGCACGCTCAAACGTCGTCAACAATGCCATCTTCCATTTGTTTAGATTGAAACTGAAAAACTAGATCTGGATCATGAGACCATATATCTCAAATCGAGATTCTAGATCAACGAAGATGGATGAGATTTGAGGCCCATCCATCCATTGTCTAAAACTAAAGAAAAGTGAATTTTCATTTTTTTATGTAAATTAATTTTATTTTTTAAAATTAGAGATATTATTGTCATTTATTCAATCTTACATTCTTTTCTGTTATTAATTTTGTCCAACCAAACATACAAATCTAAAGATATTCCTTTTCTTTTAATATTATACCAAACACAAATAAAATAATCACAATAGCACACACGTTCTTTTTACAATTACATAATTCAAGATTCATTAAATCAAATGGCTTTAATAATAAAACGAAACAAAACAAGACGACTCAATTCACAAACCCAAACTCAGTAGTTCGCCCTGAACGACATCGTTTGTATCGCCCCTAAACCCTCGCAAATCCTCATTTCGACGCCCTGAGGTTGATTCATTTCAGAAACACTCAGAAGTCAAAAATGGCTTGGCGCTCTGGATCTCTCTCTCGTTCTTTGATGGCCGCAGCTAGGGCTTCTCTCCGCCCCTCGCCGCTGTCTCCCCTTCCCCGTCTTCGGCCGCCGCCACTTACCGCCCATCGACTCCAGTCCCGCCGCTTTTCCTTGGCCGCTTCCAGGTACCATCCTTCATTCTGATAACACTGTGTAGCGTCCATTTCCAAATATAGTTTTGAAATGCACAGTGCGTAAACTATGCCTAATCATGGACGATTTAGTTAAAGTATTTTGCTTTCTGGGTTCGGAGTTCAGGAATTTCTCGGATTCACTCAATTGATAGCTTAATAAAGTGATGTGGTGCAGAAAAATGAAGTTTTAACCTGAGATTCAGCAGTCGTTTTATCTTTTTTTTAAATTATCCACCAACCACCATGCCAAATTTATCTATTTTTAATTGGATGTGCTTAACTTCTGTTCCATAATCATAATCTACCAAATTTATAACAGTTCAGCCAAAAAACCAAGAGGGAAACATAAACTCATTCCCCTAGTTTTTGTTTTTTTAAATAATAGAGTTACTTGCAGGTATCAGTAATTATGTTATGATTATTATTATTTTTTTTTAACCTGTCATAGGAGCTTGGGGGAATTGGGATGCACACAATCGCTTTTACCACTGCATAATACAATGGCTACAACCTGTCTCACATCGCACTTTGCTGTCAGTGCACGGGCTTGTTGCGAGCTGTCCCATGGTACCTTCCGCCGTTCTTGTCAAGATCGCTAGTAGTTTCTTTGTGAGTCTTGCTGTTTCTAGGACACATGAAAGAAATGCTCCTATTTTCTTTTTCTCATGACCCCTCAACTGCTCTAGAGAACCAGAATTGTAGGCTGTTGACCTAATTGATGTTAAGGATTAGTAAGTACTGAATTGTTCATTCTGAGTGATAAATTGGATAGACCTTGGATGTGTGTGAATCTATCTAGCTTGGTTGATAAGAAGCTATTAAGATTCGAATTTATAGGTAGGAATGGAAAAGATGGGTGATGCGCAAGGACATGGATCATCCAGTGGCATGAGAAGAATGCTGCATAGTAGGTTCTTTATTCCTATACTAAGTTATAAATTTCGTATTTTTTATTTTCTCTTTAAATCTTGTACAAGTAAGTGATTAATGATTCCTAGAGATGAACTGAGGCATTAGTCAAATTTTCCCAGACATCTAAACATTTTCTATAATAACTTTTATTTTAATGAGGCTTCAAGTCTTCAATAATCCATTGTGTGCTGTTTGTCGTTGCACAATCTAACATTTATAAAAACTAACTATGCCCTGAGCTTTTTTATTTTTTTATTTTTTCCCCTTTTGCGAACTTTTCATTTTTCTTGATCTTTTACAAATTTATAGGCTTTATCTGAGTTTCTACACTATTCTGGAAATTTTATGACAAATTTTGAAACTAGTTTATTTTTTTCAACGTGAGATATGGAGGCTAGGCACCACAAATAAAAAGTCAAGGTGAGGTCCATGGGATGGTTTGGAAGTATGTATCCATTTTATTCCAGAGATAACTTTGCTTTCTTTACAACCCCACCAAAAAAAAACAAAACCACTGAAATACTGTTAGAGTTATCCTCAGAAGGGCTGTATGACTAGCCCTTTCACCAGCTCTATTTTTACTTACTATGCGTTAACTTCATTCCTTTCACAGTTGGTCCTGACTCCGAAGGTGTGGTCCTAAATCCACATGGATTGTTATCGTTAAACACTTTTAAACGACCCTCTTGACTTAACTCCAAACTCTTTGCTCTGAAAGACATGAGCCTTTGGTGCTAAACTGCTAATGAAGTTGCTTCCTGCATGAATTTCTTACTAAGGAGAAAATTTGAAAGCTTCAGACAGCCAGAGCATGGTTGTCAAACGTTTCATTCTGTCCATTCCTTTGGAGGATGGTTTCTATCTTATTAAGTACTCTTAATGATATTATGCTATCAAAGTTGCTTTCTACTGTTTTGATTCTTCTGAATAATTATACTCTGAATCGAAGTACAAGTTGGATGTGATTGTTATGCTATGGACTTTATTCAGCCATTCCTATTCATTTTATGTTTTCAATAATAAATAAATCTTATGCGTGGCTGGAGGGTTCTAATTTTTGAGAATTTTCCTGTTTGATGTAATATTCGGTTGGGATAAGTGACCGGGGGCTGGATTCAGTGGGATTTTCTAAAATTATGATGCCATGTAGTTCCCCATATTTATGCAGTTTTTGTACATTTTGATTTGTCGGTGCAGGTACCTGAGGGAGCGGTTGGATCTGCATAGCTTGTTCAAGAATATTAAGGGACGATTTATATTGTGGTATTATGTGGGAAATCATTTAGGTATAAAGAAACTTGTGTAGGAATCCTAAATGAGACTCATCTTTTATACTATTTGTGATTTGGGGGCGGCTATACCTCCTTTTTCTGATTTGCGTAGGAATATTAGTTATTGCTTGATTCTTGTGTCTGGTTTTTGGTCAAATCCTATACTTGCTTCGTGTTTCGTTTCACTATTCGGGAATAATATTGTTTTCTTGGCTTTTTGAGCCAGATCCATGTTTTAAAACATTTATTGAGTCATATCCATTTGTCTCAAATGCTATAGATTGGATAATGCTGGAGGCCTCGTTTGTGGAAGTTTTCCTTTTACTTTTTAAAATATTACAGTTAAAATTATATTTTTGTATCCAAAAAACTTTTAAAAATTTTGAAAAAAATTATACTGTATACTCTTTATTTAGTTGGCCATGAAAGTAATAGAAAAGCTCAAAAAAATTATACAATAAAAGAAAATGTAACACAGCAAATATAAATATACAATTAATTTCTAGCATGGGTATTTTATTTGGTAAATAATTATTTAGAAGAAATATGTAATTTAAAAAATGGTTAAAAATGTTGAAATCAAAATGATTATGTGGAAAAAATAAAAAAGAAAATAACTACATATTTTTATTGAAAAATAATTAAGTATTTTCAAAATTTTCTTAATAAAATAGAAATATTTTAATGAAAATGAAATAATATTTTTTGCAATTAATTATTTTTATCACGTAGTTTCTCATAATTCATGAAAACGCACAATCTCACATTTATTGATTTTAGAATATTATTTATATTGTATTACTCGTTTAGATAGGGACGTATTAAAATAAAATTGTGCATCTTCAAAATAAGATTTGTTTTTTATATGTAGCTTGTTCCAATAAAAATAAAATTATTTTTAAAATATTTATTTATCAATTTTTTATTAAAAAACTTAATAGCTAATATAAAAATTTGTACATATGGTTGTGTGTGTGTGTGTAATATATAACATTCAAAAGGTCTTATCGCTCCCAAAGTACTCAACACAATCACAACAACCTGATTATTTCTTCCACTTACGGTCTGCATTTGGAGTCACGACTAACTACAGCGTAGAGACAGTGGTAACAAAAAGCAAATTTTTTTAGCACTTTTTGATCCATGCACATGCAAGAGCACTCGTTCAATCAGTACAACCTGGATAAGTAATCAAGGCACCAATTAGAACGGCATGTTTGTTCACTTTATGTGTGTTTGGATTGATGGTAAATAGAATTGGTTTTGGTAAATTTAATTTTACAAAATTAATTTTGTGTAAAAGTGATTTACTTACGTTATTTATGTATAAAAATTTTAATTAAAAAGTAATTTTATTAATGTACCTTTAATATAACTAAGTCTGTATTTGTAAGAAATAAGCATGAATTACTTCAACCCAACATGATTTTTGGACATGAATTACGTAATGGACGCTGAACTTTACAAGTGCATCCTATCTTAATTTAGAAGTCCAATTTACAGAAGTGGGTCATATTATCATAATACAACAACAACAACAAAATTTTTTTCACCAAATGAGGTCGGCTACATGGATCAATCGACTCAATAAACACATATCGTAAATCATATTTTTAGACAAACCATTTAAATCTAAATCTCTCT
Source organism: Erythrophleum ivorense (assembly GCA_026724425.1). Lineage (NCBI taxonomy): Eukaryota > Viridiplantae > Streptophyta > Magnoliopsida > Fabales > Fabaceae > Erythrophleum > Erythrophleum ivorense. The sequence goes on from JAIUCV010000003.1 coordinate 3,785,431, forward strand.
TAATAATTTCTCCTATAGTTTTTTTTTTCTCTACCTCTAATTATTGGACTATTCTCCATTTCATCTACTCTCTTAACTGGAGCTTCTATAGGTCTCCTCCCAACATGACCAAACCATCTAAGCCTTGATTCTATAATCTTTTTTACAATAAGTGTGACTTCCATCCTCTTTCTAATACATTCATTTCTAATCCGATCTCGTCTAATGTGTCTACTCATCTAACGCAACATTCTCATTTCTACAACATTAAACTTATTCTCTTGTTGACTTTTTATTGTTCAACACTCAGTTCCATACAACATTATAGGTTTTATAACTGTGCGATAAAATTTACCCTTAAGTTTGAGTGATACTCTTCTATCACAAATAACACCCGAAGCACTCCTCTACTTTATCTACCTTGCTTGAATCCTATGTTTTACATCTTCTTCTATTTTCCCATTATGTTGTATGACGGATCCAAGATATTTAAATCGTGTGACTTGTGGTATAATATATTCTCTAATCTTCATTTCTGCGCTAGAAGTAGTGTGTCTCCTATTAAACTTACACTCTATATACTCAATTTTACTATCATAATAACTTCAATAAATTTCAAACAATTCAAGTATAAAATTCAATTTTTATATAATATAAAGCTTAAAACTCGACCTATAATTTAGTATGCACAAATAATTAAAATTTAGAAGGTGGGAAATAAACAAATTGATTCATGTACCAGCTGCCTAAGTGGATAAACATGGAGACTCCATCTTAAGACATATCGTATCCACCCTACTCACAAAAAGTTTAGCAGAAAGATTTGTTACATGATGTATGAGAGGCATACATGGCAGGCAGTTCAAATAAATTGTGATTTGATTTTGACAATGGATGGAAATGTTTTGCTATTGTTCACCTTGTGTTTCAATTGTTACTCCTGAGATAGGCAATAAAGAGAACTGGGTGAGGAGAAAATAGGAAAAGAGAGAAAGATGAAAGTGGAGAATCCTAAGATTGACAAGGGCCACAGTGAAGCTGACATAAGCATTGTTCCCTGGAGTACCAAGCATCAGTAGGTGGGGTCACTGATTGTTTTTGAGATAAAATAAAAAACACATCCAATTTCACTTCCTTTACACTCCGATAGCCCCTATCCATTTATCTTTCTCTGCTTTCATCTAACCTTCAAAAGGGATTCCAATAAGCATTTCCATCTATTCTACTCCCTCTAAAGTTTCAAGTTTCAAACCCAAAACTCATCATTTGGGATTTTGGGGAGAAACCAAAATGATTATTGAGGAAGATGAAAGAACTTTCACAACAACCAAGGAACAAGCAAGTGAAAATCCTGACGAGTGGTTGAAGTTGAACCTGAGCTTAGGAGGCACAACTACTCCACTTTCAACAGCAGGAGACCCAGATTCTCAATCATCAAAACCAGCAGCTACTACCACCAAAGTTTTCTCCTGCAACTTCTGCATGAGGAAGTTCTTTAGTTCACAAGCATTAGGGGGTCATCAGAACGCACACAAAAGGGAAAGAGGAGCAGCTAGAAGATACCAGTCTCAGAAGATGCTGACAATGATGGGACTTTCCATGAATTCGCCATTTCATCGAACCATTGGTGCGCAAGCCCATTCGCTTGTGCACAAGCCATCACCATGCTGGGATGGAACTACCGTAATGGCATCGAGCTTTCATGAACTTGGAATGGCATGGGCTTCACCTTTCATGAGCGAGGATCAAAGGGATCTGGTGTGGCCAGGAAGCTTTCGTTTGGATCCACCAGAGAAAGCCGAGGCACCACAAGAATCGCTCGAGCTTGATTTAGACCTCAGACTCTGAGAGTTTTCAGGCTGAAGAGATTGGCTAGTGAATTCAAGCTTGAAAGTTGAAACAAACACAGGTAGGAGACCCGTGACAACGAAGAAACCAAATACCTCTGATGATGGTTCTAAGTAGGTGATGCTATAAGATTTATACAGAATTTGTACTTTTTATTCACGTTATATAATATATATATATATAACTTCAAACTTGAAAATCCAGTTTTACTTTTCTCTAATTCAGCCAACATCATATGATAATGTGAAGAGATAAACAACAAATTGCATATTCAGTTGTTCATCTAATTCACTTTCAAATCGATGAACTAAAGAATAAAAAAAACTAACCATGGAGCGTGTTCTAAAGGTAAAGGATGTGAGTTCAAATCCCTACTTCTTCGTGTGAAAGAAAAAGAAACAAAAAATAAAGTATATTACAATAATTGAAAGAAAGTTAAATTACACTTGATATTATTTTAATTTAAAAAATTAATGGCTAATTGTGATTAAACCATGAAGGATGTGAGGAGTTATCCAGAGATTTCATATTCAAACCTCTACTTTCATGTGTTAAAAAAAAAAGTTGAGTAAGTACACTAATTTCTATGGAAATTTAGTTAAATTATATTTGATATTTTTTTAATTTTAAAAATATTATTTAATTCTCTTAATATTTGACATATATTATGGTTTAAGAATCTCAATTCAAATGACATATCTTTTAAATGAAAGTGGTAGCAAAATCTAATGTATCCACTCCTAATGTTAAAAGCTTATGCCTTGTTTGTAACACAAAAAAATATTTAAAATATATTACATTTTTTTTTATTTTCTATTAATCATTTCACATAATTTGTTCTTTTCAAAAATAAGATTACTCGACTTTCCTGCCATCTATGGCGGTGCCAACTTGTTCTTCTGCAGTAACTTTACACAGCTGGAATGATATTTTATATTGTTCATTCCCACAACCAAACCACAAAACCAGTGATACATTGCTACCTTTTACAGTTATTACTCACCATTCTTTTTTAAATAATTAACTAGTTTTAAGTTATTTATTATCTTATTTTTTATGATAATTATTATTTAAATGAATTATTCTACATCCACTCCATGAATTTCACCAGCTGTTGTTGATGACTATACCAAAGGAACGAAAGATAAGAGAGCTGCAAGGTGCAACATTATATATATATTATATATACATACATACATATATATATGTATCACCAGATCCACTAGCTGTCATCAGTTTCACCTTTCCTCATAATTTCAAAAGTAAAACTCTCTACCAGAGAAACTTGACGTATATAGATGATGAGAAGAAAAAAAAAAAAGGTTTCTCCTTCGGTTCTATGCCCATTAATTGTTGCAGATCCATGGAGAGAGAGAGAAATGACATCATCAAGCTCTTACCCATCTGCCTGCACTGTGTACAAATTCCTGAGGAGAAAAAGAATGTATGCTGGTTGCTTTTCTGCACCTTTACGCCTTACAGTCATTCGGTTGCAGGGAAGGTAACCTTTTTTTAATAATTAATTTTATGTAATATTTATTATATTTTTATAATTATTATTTAATAATATTTTATTATTTTTTAAATTTAAAATACAAAAATTATTTTTTCCATTTTTTCTTTTAAAATAATTTTTTTATTCTATATATTAAACGAACACTAAAACAATGAAATATACAAAAGAAAATACTTATATATTAGCTGTTTATTTCTCTTTAAAATATTATGTATTGCCCCTCCCCCCTTTCAAAAAAAAAAGAAATTTTTGGCTCCAATTTTTTATCTTGTTAAGAGTAAAATAATATTTTCATATTAAAACTTAATATCTACTTAATTGCATTTCTTATTGTGTTAATTATATTTTTATATGGTATAAAAAAAATAACTTTGTTATGCAAAAAGGGCACAGAGAAAATTTTTAAAATATATATCAAATTTTACAGAAGCTAAATAATATTTTTAAAAATATCAAATATAATTTAATTAAAGGAACAAAAATATAATTTACTCAAAATTATATCTTACATAAAAATGAAGATTGAAACACAGCAGCCAGGCTCACGGGTGGAGCATTGCTTGTGTGCTGAGGACATTTCTAGTTATATATAGTACATACTCTTCAATGCAACTTTATTCAACATTATTAGAGACTATTTCTTCTTCTTCTTTTTTTGTATTTGCCAGTAAATTATAAATAAAGCTTATTAACATTTTTAAGTGTTTATTATTTAAAATTTTAATAATAATTTATCATAGGAATATTTTTTTCAATTTCACGAACATCCTTGATTTTTAAAGAAATGTTTATAAATCATAGTTTAATTTTAAAAACTTGATAATAAACATTTGAAAAAATTAAGTGTGAATTTTGTTATATAAAAATTTACCTGTAAAAACAACACTGATATTTTACCATAAGAATGCTCCAAATATTTCCCTTTCTATTAGAAAATCTGCATGTAATTTAATTTCAAAGTAAAACTTCACTTTAAATCTTTATAAATAGGATTTTTTTTCAATTTCCATGTAATTTAACATGCATGTATTTTAACATGCATGCAAATTTAACATGCATACAAATCTTTGTTATATAAAATTTTGCCTGTAAAATCTGCGTGTAATTTAACATTGAAAAAACCAAACATCCTTGATTTTTAAAGAAATATTTATATATCATTGTTTAATTTTAAAGACTTGATAATAAACATTTAAAAAAATAATTGTGGATTTTGAAATATAAAGATTTACCCGTAAAAACAGCACTGATATTTTACCATAAGAATGCTCCAAATATTTCCTTTTCTATTAGAAAATCTGCATGTAATTTAATTTCAAAGTAAAACTTCATTTTAAATCTTTATAAATAGGATATTTTTAATTTAATCCATAATAAAATTACTTTTTTAATTTGATCTATCATAGATAAGGTGTTTATCAATTTAATTTTTTTTAATTTTCTTCTTAATTTAGTTATTCATATATAGGTATTTTTCAATTTAATCATTTGCAAATAAAATCATATTATTAATAATGTCATTATATCAATTCATTATAAATGAAATTAACACATAACAAATTTTTTTTACAGATTATTGTTTAGTCACCATTAAATAATATGTAGAATGACTATTAATTTCTTTAACAATAGATTAATAAAAGGATGTTTTTGATAAAGATTTTATTTGTAAGAAATTAAATTGAGATATAACTAGGAAACCTAATTGAAAAAGCTATTTTGTAGAGAATTCAATTTAAAAATTGCCCTATTTGTAAAAGATTAAATTGAGAAAATAATTCTATAATAAATCAAATTGAAAAACACCTTATCTATAAAGGACCAAAAATGAGGTTTTAATCCATGATTTTATATCCTTTGCCATAGTTTTGGCCACCTAAATGTTTAATACATTATTATTAGTTGCAAGGATTGTTTAGAGTTTAAACTAAAAATATGATTACAAGATCACTGAAAGTGACCCAAGATATTGGAGGTGAAGCTTGTAACTAGGCTCCTCATAAAATCTTTTGCAATCTCCACTCTTTAGAGGTTTAAGATTCAAACAAATAGGAGAAGCATTTGACAATCTTCTGGAACCAGAACCAGTCACTCCTACCTCTATTTTTACTGCTTGAACATAAACATATATTTATGAAAGAGTGGTTAAATAATATGAACAAGTTTGGATTAGAAAATGAAAAAATAATAATAAGATTGGAATTGAACTGAATTCTTTCTTTATGCATTATGAGAATTTACAATCTTACAAGTTGAGAGAAAATAATAAACTTTTGGGTTCTATGCATGATGATAGGCAGCCTTTGCCTCATGATGGATGGATCATTATAAGTAGTAGAATAAGCAGAATTAGTCTCGAGCAAAATCTGAAGAGACCTTTAAAAAAAATTCTTTCAGCTACAATGAGAGAGGCATTTAATGTTGCTCTCAGACAAGGAGAAAAGAAATATCTAGTTATGAACAACTACAACTAAAATATGCTACTATTGTTTGATTACTACTACTGCAATAAGTCAATTAGCCGGCTGTCATAAGGATTGAACTGATGCTTGGCTTGTTTGGACAGAAGGGCAAAGAATGAGAAATAATTGAAGAGATTTGGAAAGAAAGGCATTCAATGGAGCCCACCTTTTTCTTTTTTCAAATCTGTCAGAGATGGGCTGAGAAGACGAGCAAAGTAAATATGCATATTCCTGAGGGACCTAAATGAATTAACCATGTTGGGTTTTGTTGTAATTGCACTTTTTTTTTTTTATTTCGTTAATGTGTTATCTTATGGTTTCATGCAAAAGAACAAATCGAAAATTTACAAGCTTGAAATCATTTCCCTTTAGTATGCACAAAAATAAAAAAACAACAGGTTTTAAATCATTTCTACTCTTTCTTACCTCAACCTATAATTAAAGAAAACTAGATATATTTTGATTCGATCTCAACACATCCTCCTTTTCCTGCTCTCTACTCGCAACATCATTTTGACGAAAAATAAGAAAACCCTCTACATGACACACCTAAAAAAATTCTTGGTAATTAAAAGGGAGTTTGTTGACATTATTTCTGGGTATATGTAGTTTCAGTTGAAGGCCAAAATCTCAATTGACTAGCATTCAAGGGTTACTTGAGGCAAGTTGCGATTGCAGTTCCTTTACTTTTGGGTACAATCATCAGTTGAAATCTCTGCTTTCTCACTTTTTATATTTGACCAAAAATCTCGGCCAAGAAATTAATCAATGCTCAGGCAAGTTTTCAGAAAGCATTTGAGCAGGTACAAAATAGCCTTCTTCCGACAGAGCAATCTTATTCTTTTCAGCAGCTCAACAGGACAATCATTAGAGTATGAAAAATGCAGGAGATATAATCACTCCTATTCCAATTATCTCTCTACATTTTATGGCCAAAAAGTAACAAAAGATGAAAGTAAACAACCCCACAAAGTTGTCATAATTTGCTTCCCAAGAACAAGCAACCTGAACTGACTTCAATGCAACATAAGCTGCTATCATTTACTAGGTAAGATTGAATATCATGGATGGCAATGAATGATTGAAATATACACTAAGCTGTCTACAATATTCATGTGTTTTGCCTTCTGTATTGAAAGTAAACCCCTCTGCCCCAATTTGAAAGGGGAGAAACCAAAAAAAAAAACTCCTCATGGGAATTGGGTGTCTAAACAAGGAAAGCTAAACAAAACGGTAAAACTAGTAACTAAGTAGAATTAGTGTTTCCAGGAGTGGCCGAGCTGAAATTGACCCACCTTAGGTGAATTCCTGAAAACCATTAAATAAAATACAAATGGCACACTTTTTGACATTACCCTGACGAAGAGTAAGCAAATCCATCTTACAGAATATCAATCTTGCAAAAGATGGATACTTCAAATTTGTCGCCCAAGGCAAAGATCTGGCTTGATTTCTCAATAAAATTTCATTTTCTTTTCCTTGTTTTCATTTTGTGACTTCTTTGCACTTCACCAACTCTAGATGAGCCAGCTGGAGGATTTGTTGCTGCACTATCAATGTCCATATTTGCATTAGATTCCTTAGTATCTGTCTTATGCTTCCTCTTTCTAGAGCTTGGGGATTTTGATTTCTGTATATTCCCCTCCTGGGACACTGATCTAGAGTCCCTCTTCTCATCACCAAGTGCTACCTCATTTTCGACTCTGCTGGAAGTGGCCAGCTGTGAGGCTTTTTTACCTGCGCTGGCTTCCATACGCAATGAATTCTGAAAGCTCCAACGAGCATTCTCAAACCATTTGCTAACCTGAAAATGAGGGAAAAAATTAAATTCAAAATACTTACAATTGAAAGCTAGAAATGCATTTAACTGTTAAGAACAACAATAAGAGATAGAACCTGCTGGAAAGTAAGTCCAAGTTCTTGTGTCAAGCTTTCTTTTGTGGCTCGGTCTGGGTATTGATTTTCTTTGAAGTTTTTGTAAAGTACCTGAAAAAACAAGTTCAGTCACTGTAAAATAAACCCTTCCTTTTAACAGGAATTCAAATGTATGCTTCTGTTTGCCTCTTCGTCAAAGCAAAAATAGAAATCAAGCACATATACATACAATGTAAGCTGCAAAGCAAGTTGTAAGTCAGATAATTGATAACAAGAAGACGGCCACGTCATTTTCAATAGATGCTCACTTAAAGGCTTCAAGAGAAGGTGGTACTATGAATATATCTAGAGGACACAGAATTTAATTTTGAAGACATTCAGCCACAATCAGAAGGAGGGAGGGGGCAAATATGCAAATCTGAAACTTGGTTTTAAGACAATATTAACAGCAAATTAATTTACCAGTGTAATTAAGAAGACACTGCACTATTACCTTAACTGTATCTTCCCCAAGTCTTTTATAAGTTGAAGATCCATGTTTTTTATCATTTGAACCAGCACTCTTAGAGCCTTCAAGTGATTTATTGGGCAAATTATCCATATTTTCAACTGTAGTCTGACGAGTATTTTTCCCAGGAGTATGTTCAGTTTCTTTTTGCATATGGTCCAGTATTAAGGCTTTCCCATTTGGTGACACTGGAGCCCCTTTGCTAGTGAATTTCTTTTTCCTACTAGGAATAGTAGTAGCAGCAGTCCAATCTTCATCGTCACTAGTATCAGACTGAGCATTTTGGTTTGTCTCCTATAAAAAGAACAAAGATGACTAAAAACTGAGATATAGAGAAACCAATGAAATGGACAAAAAAAATAACTCTTCACACACTCCTGCACGTGCATACAAGCATGCAGGCAAATGCACCACAGCATGAGAGTCACATCTACTTATGAGAAAGGCAGACTGTGCATGCAGAAACATAGACTAGTATTATAAACCATAAACCATGAAAGGTAACTTACATCATACGGTTTTTTGTAGTCCAACCTTTCAATATGTCTTTTCCCAGAAACAGGAGTGGAAGCATCTTCACCAGGATCTAGCTCTAGTAATGATGCAGATATGGGATCATTATCCTGTCCAGAAAGTGCGTTACCCTTAACGACATCAGCAAGATCCTCAGAGTCAGACGTGAAATCAGAGATTGAACTTTCTTCAGCCACATCTTTGTCATGATCTGCAGCAGTAGGATCATAATCATTGTCCTCTGAGTCATCAGAAGGAAGGCCTAAGTATGGATCCTCATGGCATGAAGCCCCCATTTCCTCTGAAGCAGAAGCATACTCAGATTCGTCAGAACTTGACTTGCCTCCTTCAACCTCCTCGTCTTCTGCAACATCAGGATTATAATCATCATCATCAGAATCATCAGATGGAAGTCCCAAGTTGTCATCCACTTTATTTCCAACAGCTGTAGCTGCCTCTGGAAAAACCCTCTGAACAGCAGTAAGGCACTTGATGAGGAAAGAAAGATCCAAAAGAGTAATAACTAAGCAATGGAGAGAAGACAAAAATTTCCCACTGACCTCCCAGGCATCACAAACAGAGAGGCTTGTTCCTAAGGAGTCATTAAGAAGATCGAGACAGTCGTCTTTGCAATCACATCCCGGGCATAGCCAACCCTCGTCATCAGGTGGAACTGTATGCCAGAAAAGTATATACATAAATGGTTAAAAGCCTGGAAGCACCAAAATGATCAAGTAATCAGATGGCCAGAAGAGTACTGTTTTCAGACAACAATGGAGGTTCCAAACAGAACTGGTGAAATCCACGGTCACAAGCACCATCACAAAGTATTATATCATTACCAGTGGTCAAGTCTTTGGACCTGCATTTTGCACAGAATATCTGCCCCATAAAATTTCAAGTCAGTATACACAGGTCTAGAGATCAAGTATAGACTGAACAATCCTGGAGAATTGATTCTCCATTTAGGAATCAAATATGAAGGATCAACCTACATCCTCACTGCAAATCTCTCCTTCAGAGTCAAACAAAGATTGTGGAAGTCTCCCTTCAGCACACAACGTATCCAAATGTCGAAACAGATCCCTAATTTTCAATTTAAGCCGAAGTATTTCAGACTTAGCACGTTGAAGCTCTTTCTCAGGCTTTAATTTTTCCATGCTGCAAAAGTACTAAACAATGAAACTAGACACAATATAAAAATTGCATGTAGGTTAAAGTAAATAAGGAAAAGCATAAGAATAAAAACACATTCTCATAACTATAATGCAAAATCAGAACAAAGTTACAATAGAATTATGAATTTCCAATATCTTTAGTTAATAAAAATTAGTCCAAAAACACCAATAAAAAATGCAGTCGAAATCTTGCAGTACAACATTGGTACTACTGAACATGTCTTTTGTTTGAAAATTGAAACCATTTTGTTGTCTCTAGGCCTGGCTAAAAGCAGAATCAGACGATCTCATGAACAAATTTAGTTACTCCAGTTCCAATATATCATTCCAACAACAATGCTATAGTTTACTTGATTACTCAAGGTAAAAAAGAGGCAGGAAATAAATTGACAAAGAACAAAAAATACTTTAAACTACCCAAGAACTAGCAATTTGTTATATCGTTTCAAAGGCCATCATGTTCATATCATAAAGCTAATAGCATATCAGAAAGGGAAGAAGGGGAAGATGGCAAGAGACCAAACCAAATAATCCCAAGCACATGAAGCATTCAAGATAAATTCAAATTCTATGAAATTGCATTTAGTGATAGACATTTGTAATTTTTTTAGTGTACATTTAATATAACTCAAAATCTATATTTGTTGATCTTGGCAAATACATGCATGGGTTGATGCATTCTTGAATTAGAAATTTGAGGCAACAAGGAAGGCACAAATGAGATGCACTCGTTAAGGTATTATTAAAATATAATCCTTTACTTTTAATTGGTCAAGTAAGGATTTAATGAATCAAAAACAAACATGATACAATTTGAATACAATGACAAATCCAAGTACCTAAACTATTATTAAATGGCTTTAATATAAATGCAACATAAAAGAATGATGACATAAAAGAATTATAGTCTTTAAAACATCATGAGCATGCATTTCATTTAACTCAAAGAAGGTGAGTTATAGGGAAATTGAGACAGAAATATTAAAATAGTGTCAGTCAAGCACTGAAGGCCACTATAAGTGTGGTATCATTTTGTTTTGTCAGCAATTAAGCAAATATTAATGATATTCTGAATTAGAGGCTAAGATCCAAGGTAGATCAGGATGCAAAAATCATCCCCAAATATAGGCTACAACTTAACCAAAGTGAATTGTAACAAGAACAGTTTACACACCTATATCCTTTCCAGCCCTCACCAGAATAAGCATCAATCAAGCTCTGCTCATAGCTCACTCGATTCAAAAAATATTTTAGACGAGCTCTAATTCTTGAGAATTCATCAGTCACTCTCTCTCCTCTTCCCTTATTCGTCTTCTTGCTTCCTCTTCTCTTTTCTTGATCATTATCAATGTTAATCAAATTAATATTCGATTCTGGTGGTTTAGGGCTTTTACACATCCCTGACCACAAAACTCTGTCACTACTTCTTAGCATATATTTTTTCTTCAATGATTTTGAAGTTCTCTTATCCTTGCACCCTAACCGGACATGAGTTGCCCTTTTAGAGTTTCTCTGCAAACAGGCAGGGCTACTACCCTTGGCAATATCTTCAGAAGGTGGATCTAGTTGTTCATTTACATCACTTCTTTCCACAGGTTCATTCTGAACACTTGGAGAGGCCAACTGACGTTTCTTCTCTGATTCATCATTAGATAAAGAACCAGAAACCTGTTCTAAGGTATTATATTGAAGGCCTGAACCTTCTCCATTCTGACAACTCTTGTCAAAGTCACATTGAGGTTGTGCTGGCAATTGAATGACAGAATCTCCAATCATACTGCTAGAAACTGAAAGTGATTTTTCATCAAGAAGAGAGCTGGTTTCCCCACTACCTAGGACCCTTTGTTCATTGTCCAAAAATGTTTTCTCTGACAATTCAAAACAGGCAGTTCTGGGATCAAGTGTATGCAGCTGCTCTGAGGTATTGTGGTTATGGCATGTTAACATTCTATTTTTGCCACTCATGTGGCCTGAGGAAGCATCCATACCAATAGCATCACCCTGTTCTAAGGTATTATGTTGAAAACATGAACCTTCTCCAGTTTGGCAACTCTTGTCTAAGTCACATTGAGGTTGCGCAGGAAGTTGAATGACAGAATTCCTAGTCATACTGTCAGAAACTTTAGGTGATTTTTCATCAAGGAGAGAGGTGGTTTCCCTAGTGACAAGGACCCTTTGTTCATTGTCCAAAAATTCAGAGTCAATCAGATTAGTTTTTTCTGACAATTCAAAATGTGCAGTTCCAGGATCAAGTGTATGCAGCTGTTCAGAAGTATTGTTATTATGGTATGTTAGCTTTCTGGTTTTGCGACTCATTTGGCCTGAGGAAGCCTCCAGGCTGATAGCATTGGCCTGTTCTAAGGTATTATGTCGAAAGCATGAACCTTCCCCATTCTGACAACTCTTGCCTGAGTCACATTGAGGTTGTGCAGGCAGTTGAATAACAGATTTCTCAGTCATACTGTCAGAAACTTTAGGTGGATTTTCATCAATAAGGGAGCTGGTCTCCCCAGTGCCAAGTTCATTGTCCAAAAATTCAGAGCGAATCTGATTGGTTTTTCCTGAAGATTCAAAATGGACAGTTCCAGGATCATGTGTATGCAGCTGCTCTGAGGTATTTTGGTTATGGCTTGTTATCTTACTAATTTCACTACTCATTTGGTCTGAGGAAGTGTCCATGCCTATAGCATCAGCTGCCATAGTGAGAAGGTAAAGCTAATAGCTAAAAACAAAAGAATCAATTCAATTGGAGCTTTAACCACAGTGTATTTTGAACATCTTATATCAATACTTAATGAGGGAAACAACTGATATGCATTACAATGTCCATAATCAGCTGTAGTCACGACCAAATCTCCACTCATACAATTAATAAACCCAACTTTTTGATCATGATGAGTTGTCTACATAGATGAAGATTCTTGATCTGCAGGAAAAAAGATAAACAAATCCACTTCAGTTATCTAATATTTGTCAATTCAACATACTGCATTGAAAACCAGAGTGAAGCTTGAGAAGAGGCTCCAACATGTATATCATTGTATATCCTATGCTCAGTTGCCTTCATCACAGAGTGGAAGAATCGAACAGTAATGTGTATAAAATTATATTTTCACTAATAAACGTCTTCATTCTTTTATTAACTTCAATGACAACTGTTACAAAATACTTAGCTTAATGCAACTGTAGTGCAAATTTACTAGTTGCTAAAAGAAAATTTTAACCACTAAATTTAGATGAGAGTGAAACTTGGAGCGACAAGCCACATCAACAATTCAAAATTCCAACTAGAAATACTAATTAGCTGCTCCCAGCTGCCCTTCAAAATTTACTAGAACGTGCAATATTCATACATTTCAAATGCTTAGATCCACTTGCAGCCTATAAAATCTGAAAATCTAACGTCCATTTCTTTGTAAAGAAAAGGCAAGATGAAAAGAAGAAAAAAAATGCTCAACAATATAAGCCACTAAGTGTGATCTATTAGTGGAAAAATTTGAGTAGAAATGCCAATATCTAAACTGTAGAGCTAAGTTTGCAACTTCCTGAGCACAAACAACATTAATAACAGAAGATGAATTTTCGAATTTTTTGCCCCCACTATTAGGGAAACAGAAACCCACCCCTAGAGAGGGAAAAATCAAAACCAAGTAAAATCAGCCCCACCCAGAGAGTAAAAAACCTTACTTCCAGCAGTTAAGTAATAATGAGAAGGAAATTAAGGTATATCAGACACTTACGTTATCGATGTGAGTAACATAGTATTCCCCGTACCCAATGGAGAAGGCAGTGAGAGGAAGATTGAATGGGAACTGGGAAAGGAGGAATTGGGGCTTGGGTTTCGATCTAACGCGATGTGAGAGTTTGTCTCTCCTGGGAGTTGTGAGCGTCGAGAAAGAAAATCTCAGAGAGTTCTTTACGGTATAGACTTCTCCAAATCTGAGCCACCGTTGAAATTGTCACCAATTCACCAAAATAGGGCTTGAATTGAATTCAACTTTCATAGGTCGCGCTCACGGCGTTTGCGTGTCTATGCCGGGACATTCGAAAGAAATCCTTAAAATTCAAGTGGGGAGAGAGAGTGAAGTTAGTGGGTTCCAATTCCCTGCACAGCTATTGTGGGCGCCTAGAAGCGGTTTTGGCATCTAATCCAGGCCACTCATATGATCCAACGGCTCTAGATATGTCGTGCAAAATCAAGCTCAAAATATATTATTTTTAATTTAATAAAATAGTGCTTTTTGAGTGATAAAATTCAGAAGAAAAAAAAATCTCATCCATCCATTGTGCTAGATCAAGATTGTCCATTCAATGCCATTTAAATTCACTTTCTTCTAACATGATTCAAATCTAAATGACTTCATCTTCCCATGTGATTTACAAAGCATTCCACCATCATTAATTATATGCTATCTTTGACTTGGTATATTATAAAATTATTATATTTTTTTATTTATTTGAATTCATCAATCTTTTTTGACTTTTATTGATACACTTTTTGTATAACTAACACTTCTTCCAAACATCAACAACAATAAATCCTTACCAATCTATTACTCTCTTCATTTGCAAGTCTAGCAAGTCAACTTACTTCATTTGCAGGACCAACAAGTCAACTTGCCTTTTATGCAAATGCAGCTTTTTAAAGTAGACCTGTAAGAGAGACAAGTAGATATATTCAAAACTATGAGGGAGGATACATATGTTGAGCTATTATGAACATTGACAAATAAATTTGTATTTTTGAACTTTTTTTTTGTTTGTTCCATAGAATCAGCTCTATTTTGATGTTACATTTATATCAATTGTATTCAAATCTAATTGCATTTAGATATATAGTTAAGCAAATACAGTTCAAGCATTATCATTAACTTTTTCATTTACTTACTAATAAAACCAATTTTCACATAGTTTAGATAATTTCATAGCAAACCTTTTTCTTATAACCAATTTCACAAGTCTACTTATTCCTAACAAATAATTTCATGTTCAACAAATTTAAAGTTCCAACCAATTTCCATTCAATTTCTTAAAACCTACAACCCATCGTCCTAAAACCAATTTCAAACTTAAATAAAAAACTAACAAATAATAAAGATTAAAAAACCAAAATTGATATGAGTTGACCCCCATAGCTAAAGAAGACAACTTTCGACCATGGAGAACAAAGTTATCTCATGGATTGCTCCATCCTTAAAATGCCTCAACTTTGGTTGATTTGCATTGCTCCCTCCTTAAGACACCTCATTTGCTTGATGTGAGTTGATCTCCATAACTACAATGGATGACTTTTAAGGTGGAATACTTCGTAATCATGCTAAAAGAAGATGGATGATAAAGCATTTAATGCTCTATGAATTACGTTAGAAGAAAGTGAAATTAAATGACATTGAATGAATGATCTTGATCTAGCACAACGGACAAATGAGATTGCCTTATCTTTTTTCTTTTTTTTTACTACTAAAAAATGTATTGTTCTAAAAACAATGCATTTTGAGCTTGATTTTGTGTGACACATTTGGAGTCGTTGGATCATGCAAGTGATTTGGATTAAATGCCAAAATGACATCATTTCAACATTGTGCATAGTGAGTGAGATGCATGCAAGAACTGTGTAGAAAATTGGAACTGAGAGTTAGTTTAGAGTGAATTATTTAGGCATAATAAGAAAGTAAAAATGTTAACTAAATATATAGTAAAAATTATTTTTCTTTTTTTGTAAAAAAAATAAGAGAATTATACTTTTACTTTTTATTGTGCATTATTTATTTACTTTTTTTATATAATAATAGATAAAAGGAGACTACAAATTAACATTATATGAATATATAGTTAAAAAAAACTAATTTTCTCTTAATACTAGGGTTGAAGATAACTATTTAAATCTTTCAAAATTATTAAAATATGAAATGAACCAAAACAATGAGCTAGTCACTGAATTTGTTGACAAAGCTATTGTAAATCAGTTGATAATTGAGTATGAGAGTGCAGGAACCTATATTGGGCGGCAGTAAACATATTGATGATCAACGAATATACATGAGTTTCTAAAATAAGGTCTTAGTAAAGAAGAAATAATAAACAATGCATTATGTATTTTGAAATTGTTTCTCTTTTGACGAATAAAATTGAAAATTTTTTAATTCAAAATTTGAAGAAATTTAGTTTATATATCATGTTACTTCTTATTTAATTTATCTACTTTCAATTGGTACTTTTTTCATTCACTTGAGTCTTTTATTTAATTTCTTCATTCTCCATGATCTAACAGGCTCTCTTAATCTTAACATGAAGTATCAAAGTTAATAGTTTCACTTGAAATTGGAGGCCATGGTCAATCTTTTTGTGATTGTTGCCCCACAGAGGAAAAAAACAATTGGAAAAAAAAAAAAGCCTGAATGGAATGGTGAAGTATAACTATAGCAATTTTTTAAAAATTAGACTAGTTATTGAATCAGATAAAGAATGATTCATGATTTAATAATTCAATCGTAGTCGGATTGAAATTGAATTATTTTTTTCAAATATACATAAAAGTATAAATATATAATATTTTACAATTATATTAATATATATTCTAAAATAATATTTAAAATAGATATAAATATTTAAGTATGATAATAATTTTATTTGGAATGAATTGGATAGCATCCATTAAATATTATAAATCTTTATTGCAAAATAGATCTAGATGAAAAAAAATTAAAAATTGATTTTTGATTAATTTTAGTAACAAATTGGACTTTTTTTTCAATTGAATCTGTTAGGTTTTAACCAATTTTAAAGATTAAATGGTCTAAAATTATAACTTATTTAATAATTTTTGTAATCAAACCAGCTAGTTCCATTCAAAATTTTAACTTATAACTAGAGTGGAAAATAAATCTAGTTGTCCAATATGAGCTTATGCAGTTTTAGCATACACACAACCAAATAAAAAAGGGACAACTCTTAAAAGAAGGCTTGAGAAAAGTTTGTGGGCTTGGAGTTGAAATAATAATACTATACAATACCTGTAAGACAGACTCCAGGGGGAGGCAGGAATAGGATTGCACACATGATTTGATAGGTTAAGCCAAAAAAAGAAAATAAAGTTGGCCATTAGACCAATTATATTATATAGTTTTGTCTAGCTTGATTTGGTCATATATTTTAAAAATTTATTTTACAAAAATTTATATAAAAATTTTATTTTTTATAAGTCATTTTGAAATTTGTATGAAAAAAAAAGTTTAACTCGACTCAACTAATATGTCAGTTTGGGTTGAGCATTGAATTATGTAAAAATCTTTAAATGAACATTTTAGGAATTTTGATTACCGAGCAACAAAAAAAATTTTAAATGCTTCATATGTACTATTATAACTCTTTATTTCCTATATATATTAAGTTATTTTTTTTTAATATGGGTCACGGTTCAAAACCGTGACCCATTCAAAAAATTTAAAAAAAAATTATATAAAATGAGACCGTGACCCATTTTGTATAATATATATATACATATATATAGTATTGTTATAAGTTATTTTTAAAATTTTTTTAAAGATGTTTGAAAGTTTTTTTTTTTAAATAAAAAGAGCATAGTTATTGCTCAATCAATAACATTTAATATTACTTAATAAACATATTTAATTGCTCATTAAATTTTTCATTACATTTTTTTAAATTTATTACTAATTATTAAGTTTTAAAAAAATTAAAATTTTGTCCTTTTAATAATATTTTGTTCTTCTTCAATTATTTTATCAAGTACCAAAGAATTATTATTTAACAAGTATTTTTCTTCAATTATTTTCTAAACTAATTAGCCATTATTCTTTTAAAATAACTTTAATTTTTGTATTATTTTTTCATTATTATAGTTGATATTTTAATTAATTATGTAATTTATTTATTTATAAATCATTAAATTAATACAACTAAAATTTCTTACACATATTAAATTTTTAAATCTCTAAATTTATATTTCATGAGTTACTCTTTTTAAAAATAGCTTATAATTACATGAGTTAATATTTAAAAAAACTTATAATTTCAGCTTTTCAAATTTAATAATAAATAAAAAAAATTAATTTAACAATTTTATTTCATATTATCACACATTTATTTCTAATTAAATTATTAAAAAAATTGCTCTGTTAAAAATTTATTATTTTTCATACTTATTTTATACATTTAAAAATTTCTTTAAGTTAAATTAAATTAGTTTAACATATTATTTATTATTTTATTGTTAGATATTATATTGTGAAATTTTTTTGACTTACGATTATTGCGACCCATATTAATTTTTTAAAAAAAATTTAAAGATCACAGTTAAACAATAACCATGACCCTCTTATTTAAAAAAAAACTTTTATACGTCTTTGAAAAAAATATTTTTAAAAATGATGTATAACAATATTATATATATTTTATACAAAATTTTTTTAAAAAAATTTTGAATGGATCATGGTTTTCATTTAAAAAAAATTAACTTAATATACATGAGAAATAAAGAGTTGCAACAGTACATATGAAGCATTTAAAGTTGTCTGTAGCACTGTTGTCAAAATCCCAAACATTTTATAAGTTGCAGCCTTTACAGGGATGATTGTTGCTGTGTTTAGTATTTGACATGAGACAATTTATGATCATCTAAATGACTCATCTAAAAATATGTTGAGAATAATTTTAGACAGTTTAAAATTATGTGGATTTTTTTAAAGTTATATTAATTATCATTTCAAATATTTTATTTTTATTATTTTGATTTTATATAGATAGATTTCATTTAAACAAGTCTTGAAATGAGAAAAAATCACCTATTTTAAAATTTCTCCATGTGTATGATCCAAGTTCGAGAATTTGGGTACTAGACAAGGCATGGACTGGATTTTGAAATAGCTTCTCACCCAAGCCTTGAATATGGAGACAAATTTAAATTTTTGTACAGACCTGAATTAGAGTACTATAGAACCCTACCCGTTATTCTTTTTCTTCAAAGGCCTTTTTTTCACAAAAGAAAGGACACAATTTAGCCTGAACATTAAATATCAGAGGGGAGAGACTGAAAATAAATATTATTTGGCAAACAAAATAGCCGAAGATTAAAACAGAGTCACAAAAGGTAAATAGGAAGACAAATCGAAGACTGGGCCAATAAGATGCAGCATTGAAAATTTTACATTCGGCCCTCAACAAGCCATCCAGAAGAGAAAACCTTGCTGATACTGGTTCCCAACTACCAGTGCAAAACATAATAAGAACTTTGTCAATCTCAAAACTCGCAAAATTACTTCTACAGTGATTAATATCATTAACACGACCGAGTGAATGTAACAAATGATCTCACCAAAGTATGATTTTCTGAATCAAGCGCTAGATCTAGAATCATGATGACAAATTCTTACTGGCATTGGCATAACAAGGAAGTAGATGAGACCATATATTAAAGGTGTAGCCGAAGTGCTGAGTCTTCCAGGAGAGCCAGGTAAAAAGGACTTATCAGGAAATGCAACTTATTCTGAGTCTGATGAGTCTGCCCTTCTGCTCTGCCGAACACTTCTGGTCTGTGCACTGGACCTTGCATGATTAACTGATGATTCACCCTCAAAAGAGATGACTTGAGCTTTAGCCAATCTTTCCTCCAGTTCCTCTGTGCTAAACTCATCAGTACCACCAAGTTGATCAAATCCCACCTAATCCACACAACGCTATCAATTTTCTGCTGCTAAATTAAATAATGAAGAGTGGAAACCCCTTAATACATAACATATATGGCAACACACACACACACACACACATACCACATAATCGTCAACTTTGGCATTCTTTATGAGGGCAAGAGTTGGAAGAACAATGATCTTGAGCTTCTCAGCCAGGAACGGACTTTTCTCAGCATTAATTTTCACAAACCGTGTCTCAATATGCTGCTTTGCCAATATACTTAAGTGCTTGTCCATAACCTGCAAATGAACTGTGAACATTAAATGTTTCTCCGACATTTGAATTCTATACAAAATACCGCGGTGTTAGGAAAAGCACCAAATTCACAAAGGTCATTACTTATTAAAATGCTGAATTGAGATTCAAATTGAGGCATTGTGTAGCAAAGTCTAAGATTACTGTCTACTACAATGATGATACTTATGGTGCTGTTGATACTTTGATCAATCCCATATGCATGAACAGGTGTATATATTTCCAACGCCAGTCAAAATGCATTCATAACATCAAAATTGAGACATCGAATTGCATTTGAATTTTGAAAACGTTTGTCTTGTCAAGGAACGGAGGGAAGTAGCTAATGCAACAAGAGACAGTAAACTACGTGCTGGAAGCAACATATAGGTTATACTGACACACTAGGAGCAAATAAAATCTACATTGTTTTCCTTTTATGTAAGCCCCTCTTACCATGCCACACAACTGCATTTTTAGGAGCATAATTTGGTCCAAAAAAATCCAAATATTCAATATATCATTAGCACGAAGCCCAAAAAGTTAGCTAAAGGTTTGGATAGTAAACTTCATATCAATAGTGGACGTAACTACTTCAAAAGTTGAAAAACCAATATGAGAACAATTTTATCAGCATTAGAACTATGTTTCTAAATCAGTATCTCATGAAATCTTTCTAAAACCAGACAATCAAAGTGTATGATTGAAGAAAAGATCCTAAGCTCTTAATATGTTTCTAAAATCAGTATCTCATGAAATCTTTCTAAAACCAGACAATCAAAGTGTATGATTGAAGAAAAGATCCTAAGCTCTTAATATAACATCAAAGGTCATATCCAACATCCTTTTCTTCTCTTCCGTTCAGAAGATCTCATTACGCAAAGATGTATTGAAGACTCATGCTGCTACTCAAGATATGTCATATGAACTCTTCTTGCCCCCAAAATCACGAATGGGGTAATGTTCTTTGCTTTCAACGAAATTAAAAGCATCATGCCATTCCAAAAGAACACCTTAATTTGATAGGCAAAGAGATACATTATGGTGTTCATAATCAAAATTTGCGTTCAATTTCATAGCTGTTGTCCAAATTCTCACTATTTTGCTTATAAGTATGCTTATTGCAAATTTTCATCAATTAAAAAAGGACTATATTTTACGTATGTTATTAAAAAATAATGCCTTCCAAAAAATGCCGATTTGCAATAACTAGAAAATGGTAGAAAACGAACTCAAAATTCACTCTCCACAGCATTGCAACCAAGAAGTTCCGATGAAAAACACGAATTTGTACCTTGCAGGGCCAATTCTCACGGTAGAAGTGGCAGACGACGCGCTCACTGGCCTTAACGACGGAAAAGAAGTCTTTCTCAGAAGGGATCTCAGAGTATTCTCCATGTCCGAGAGAAATCCATCGGCTACGCTTCTCTGCCATCTTCTTCATCTGCTGGAGTCTCCGCTCCCTCAACGCCTCCAGATCGTCGTTATCGAATCGGTCCAGGGCTGCGATCTCCTCATCGAGCTTGTCCTCAACCGCCTGTGCTACCGTCAGCACTTGCTTCTCAATGACCTCTTGAATCTTGGGGTTCTCCATCTGCGAAATTCTGAGCCAGATCTCTCCCTCTTCCCTCTACTTTTCGAATGAAAACGGTGATGGAATTGCTGGGAGGTAAGGCCTTGAGGGTGAGACTCAGCCAATAATACGACGTCGTTTTAGAGGGCCGCGAATCGCCAAAAACAATGTTTGGGCTACCTTTCAGGCCAGGGCCATGTTGATAGCCCAGATCTATCATGCTCCTGGGGGACTAAAAAAATTCTGAATAGAAAAATTCAGAATGAATCATTCTTAATAAAAATTTTGATTCTACCAAAAAAAATCAATTAAATTTATATATTATAATTAACGAATAATATTTTGAAAATATGAAAATATATTTAATTTTTAAAATTTTTCATTGAAAACAATTATTAGTATCTGACATGGTAGAAATTCGAATCTTAAATCTCTTATAGATTATTCATGCCATTTATTATTAGACCAATTTTTTTAAAAAAATTGCTTTGATGGTATAGCAAACAACCTATAATAATTTTCAGGTAACACTGTTATTTTTTCATATCAGAAAATAATTGAATTTATAATTTTTCATTTAAATTCTCACTATCCCAATCACTTTTGGTTATCAAAGGAAAAAAGAAAGGAAAGTGAAAAATTTAGAATAATATCCATTATAATCTTGTAATCATTATTTAATTATATTTATTTTTTATAATTTTTTTAAAATAGAGTACAAATGTTATTTTTTATTCAGAAAATTATTATTTTTTTATTTTTGTTATTTTTATATACCAAATGGGGCATTAAAATTATTCTATGGCATGGTAGCATCCTTAACATCTACTCTTTATTGTAAAGCTTTGTTTTCTTAAAGATTACTTTAAAAAAAAGATTAAAAAGCAACAATTTAGCACCAGCCAAAATCTTTCGATAAATACTTTTATTACACCAAAGAAATATATTAATATAACAATTAAAAATAATACTGTGTTGATTAAAAAAATAAAATAAAAAAATGGCCTCTTTGCATGGTGTGGCAACTCTATGTACATGATCACTGACATGTGCCATGTGCAGGTGCAACAAATGACAGTGCTTCAGATTATGAACTAAGAGAGACATGACAGAATCCTCATTTGTCTTCAAATCTGACATCAAAACACACAATGGAATCGCTAGAAAAGGAATAAAATCCAACAAAAGAAGGAAAAATTGTGTTGTGTCACAGAGAAGATCAACTATGTCAGACCTCGGTGGGGAAACACACCTATACTACACTCTCTGATTCTGTTTCACGGACAAACTGACTCGTAGAGTTCAATCTTTATTATTTCCCATTCTCTTATAAAAAATTATTATAACTACAAATTTTTTTAATTAAAGTGATCTTTGACATTACATACACACACCCCTCAAGAGGTATGACTCTTGAAATATAGCATTTACTAAACCCCAGAGATATAGAAGACAAACAAAAATATCATGTCAAGAAGCAAGACAAGAACAAATTACATGAATCGCCATTGGCAATGGCTGGCTTTAACAAAGAACAGGTGAGAAGAAGGGAAAAAAGTAGCAATGTGGGGAAGAGCAGCTTCGTATTTGATTTGCTTTTGGGTGATATAGTCTTGGGAGTTAGCTAACTGAAGAGGTAAGTGATAGCATAGCCCGAGCTAGGAGTTCCATTGGTTGAGCTGCGTTATGTAGAATTTATATGGTAAATTATAGCATAACTATTGAAGATAATTTGAAAAAGTTATGAAAAATTAATGCTCGCAGAGGCCAATTGACTAAGTTAACTTAAAAATAATAAGATAAATTTTTAAAAGTTACCAATCGATTAGTCAACAATGGCTAATTGATTACTCAAATTAAAGGAGTTTGTCTCTAATAATTACTAGTTGATTAAGAAGTAAAGAGCAATTAATTAGTCTAACACCAATCGACTAATAACTAATACCAATCAACTATAATAATCTTAAAATTAAATTCTGAATCATTTTATAAGATAATAACTAATTGTTTAAAAAAACAATCAATTCAAACTAATCAGTTGATCAATAAATAAATTTTAAGAAAATTAAAATGTTGATAGTTTTAATGTTTCAGTTCAAATAATCATGTGATTTTATTATTTATTGATCAAATAATTATTAGATTAAATAGAAAAATGGAGAAAATATTCAAACAACGTGATCAAAAATTAAATTTCAATCTTTAAGTCAAATATGATGAAAAGACGTGTTAATTCATATTCAATATTATAAATAAATTGATTTTCAGCAAACAAGAATAGTAAAAAGAATTCTCTCAAATTCCATCCTCTTTAAAAACCTTACAAATATTCCTGAAAGAGAAAATTTTACAATTGCTATGTGAAATTTTTTAAAGTATGTTTGGTAATTCTTAAAATTAAATTTATCGGAACTCCTCAATAACTTAGGCTACGTTTGGTTGTGAGAATATTACCCTAGGGAATGGAAAATTAGCTCACATTCCATCAGTGTTGTGTGTTTGGTTGCAGGAAAGACAATAAAAATTTTTTCATGGAAAGCTTACTTTCCTTCATATAAAGGAAATCCCAATCATCCCATTTCGGGAGAGAAAGTGTCACTGTGCATTGGAATAATTTTTATAGTTGTAGGAGTAATATTAAAAATTATATATTTATTATTATTATTTATCTATTAAGGGTATTTTGATCTTTTAATAATTATTATTATTTATTTATATATTTTATTATTATTTATCTATTAAGAATATTTTGGTCTTTTTAATAATTATTTTTTTTATTTATATCTAACCAAATAAAAAATATAACAATATTTTTATTCCTTTCTTTGACATACCAAACAAATTTTATACATGATAATATTCTTTTCCATTTCTTTCTATTCTTTTCTATTCCTTTCAATTCCATCCAATTATCGCAACCAAATGTACCCTTAGTAAGAACACGTTTTAAAGCCTACCCATTGTGTTTTCTAACTCTATTCTTGTATCTGTTAAAATTCGTAAGTAAGAGATGGATTGGTTAGTGTTTAGAAACGTGTGACAACACACTATCTTTAAGGTGTTATTCGCCCCTACTAGTTTGCTACTGGGTTTCAGTGAACCACCCCTAGAATTTATTTTAAATACCAAAGATCTCTATCAGTAACTATAGATATTTACTTTTATGCAGAACGAAAACAGAGAGTATTTTTGAAGAAGAGAGATGTAATATTTTGTATGTTTTCTTTTCTGGTCTGCTTCCTTTGTATCTAAAGAATATGAAACCGAATTTTTATTTGTGATTAAAGAAAATCAGTTTCTAAACGTTGTCAATTAAACCAAAATTAATTTCTAATTTTAAAGATAAAAAAGTATATACATTAAATATACATTAAATTAAAATCAATTTTTTTAATTATTATTATAAAAAAAATTTGACCAAATACACACCATTAAATCTATTTTGATCAAATGCTCACGAACGCGCCAAGTGCTAAATGTTTAAATATTAATTATATAATTAATATTTAAATCTATTTTATCCTTTAAAATACTATTTGATTTATGGATTGTTGTCTCTATTCAACGTAAACTTTGCCTCTTTATTTTTTTTTTTCAAATTACTCCAACAGTCTCACTTCCTAAGAGTATCTGCCAGTCACATCATTGTCTTTCGGTAAAGATTGGATAATTCCAGAGAGAATATATATATATATATATATATATATATATATATATATATTCCCATTGAACCGATTTTTAAATCCCTTGCATTTCCTAATTTTAAGTAAGGACCGTAACTTATTAAAAGTTTGAACCGATTAAAAGAAAAAGCTATTATTAAAGTTTTCTAAAATTATTATTAAAAGCTATAATTTCAATAATAGTTTTAAAAAATATGAATAATAACTTTAAAAATACTAGTTATAATTTTATTTTTTAAATATTATTTTTATCAACTTATAATTTTTATATATAATTTTTCTCAATTTCGACAGTATAGGGACAAAGCTTATCGGAATACTGACTTGAAGAGATTTAATCATCAATATTGCTTAATTTTGTACCAATTTGAGATTATTTGAGTTAAGAAAATGTAAAAATTATTTGTTAAGACATGAATAAAATATTTAAAATTTTAGAATAAAATGGAGATTGAACATAAATAATCATTTCCACGTTGTAAGGTACGAATTTTTTTCTTTTCCTTTGATGATTTGATCCACTATATGTAATAAAAAAGAATGTAGCATAAGGAAAAAAAATATTATACGAGATCATTATTTTTCTTTCTATTACTTCTTTCTTTTTTCTCTTTTTCTTTTTTAAATTGACAACCCTAATTTACTTTAAATAAATTGAGAGAATTTAAATTATTTTCCTCCTTCTCAGGTTTAAAATCTTGTTTGGTATACAAAATGAAAAGAAATATAAAAAGAAAGAGAATAAAAAAATAATTTTATAACTGAGAAATAACTTTGATGTCTTTATTTTAAAAAATAATTAAAAAATAAAAATTATTAAGAAATAATTACAAATATATAATAATATTGTATAAAATAAAATATTAAAAAAATCCCCTTTATACCATTTCCCCCATTTACTTGGGAGTGTAGAGATGACTGTCCAAATCGAATCTGAGTTCTCATGCCATGAGGCTCCGGATACTACAGGCCAATACGTGACTGTGAAACCATATTAGATCATTGGTGTAAAAAATAAAAATAAATAAATAAAAAGTCATATTAGAACCATTTTTTCGTTTAGGCCCAATTATAACAAAATCAAGATAGCCCAATTATGAAATGTTCAATTCGGCCCAATATTCTAGATACACTCCTTCAAGTCCACTCTAATTTCATTTAAGTAAGCCACATTAATATGTAAAGCACATTCTGTTCATGGTTAATGTTCAATTTTATTACAAAGTTCAACTTATATGGATCGTATATTTTTATATTATAAAACGCTCATGTAATTCATATGTTACATTAATGGATGAAGTTAACGATTTAGGAATGTAAGATTTCAGAATTTGTGTGAGCAAAAATTGAAATTGTAGACTTTAAGTAAAAATATTTATATTAAAATCTTTTTAATTTTAAACTTATTTTAAAGAATTCAAAAGTAAAAATTTAAGGTCTTGAACTATACTTTTTTAGACAATTTAAATTTTTAATTATTAAATTCTATAAAATAATTTTAAAAATTAAAATTTTTAATATAAATATCTTTAATTTAAAATCTCATTTCATTTGCATGTAGCATGATATTATGACATATTACCAAAATAAGGACATCTCATATTTCCTTTGAATATTATAACGAAAAGAAGGTGTACCAAATACTTTAATCATAAAGTATAAAAGAGAAGCAAATCAAAATGTCAAGTCAAGCATCACAGCCGATGGTATTATCATTATTGGATGGAAATTTTAAAACTTTCAAATCTAAACGACAATTCGGTCGCTCAATAACCTAACCACATGGACCCTATCTTATGTCATCTCACACTTCATAGACTAGAGAAAAGAAAGATGTTGACCACCTCCCACACTCTAGTTCTTCATCTTCTTGTAAGATTAGGTGTAAAGCTGAGCCCACCACTGTGAGTGTGAAGAAGATGAACCAGTTATAAGTTGTTACAGGAAGGTGCTCTCTTCTCATATCTCTCTATCTGTGTTATGATATTTTTCTTTTCACCCAATCAAAATCTGTGTTGCACGTGCTAGGCCGCGTAAGGAGGAAGATTACTTTTAGCTCAGTATAAAGACGACACAAAGGTTGTTGGCTAGCTTGGGCTTAGCCATGTCGTTTTCTAAAGAGGAAAAATAAGAAAAGACAACATAAAGTAATGCATCAATTGTCAAAGTTTTTCCAACTCATAAATGGAAATTGATAAGACTTACTTCTATTGTAAGTTTGAATTTATCAGAGTTCATGTTGATTGTTAATTTATTTTTTCAAGAGAAGTTTCTTGATATCAATTGTTCACTCTTTATTAGGCTTTATCCTTACACTAATACTTTATGTCAAAGTCTTAGACGTAAGTGTTATAGAATTTTTTGATATGGGTAGAGAATGATGAGAAATTTCAGATATATTATTGATGCCTAGATTGATAATATTAAAGTAATTTATTTATATTATTATTTTTTTTATAAAGAAACCTTTGAACTACAAAAATTAGTTTAGTTTTAAAAAATTAAAAAAATTTTAATAATAAATATTTGATTCATCTAGCTAGAGAGTATTTTAAAAATAAAAACCTTAAATGTCTTAAATCAATGAAAATAAGAGTGCCTTTAAGATTGCTCAATAAGAAAATTTAACTCGAATAAAGTTTTGAGAATTTAATTAGCTATAACTATAATAATTAGTTGCTTGATATGCACTTTTTAGTGCATATCAGCATTTTTAATTAATTTTAAATAAAAAATAAATTATAATATATTTTTATAATTTAAATATAACCAAAAAAATAATGATAATTTATATAACTTCCCATCTCTCAAATATATATTGACTTCTCTTTTATATTTTATATTTTAAAATGCTATTTATTTTTTAGATTAATTTGAGACCAAAAAGCCCAAAACCATATTAATATAGATAATAAAAAAGCATATGCTTTAGGTTCAATTCTTGTTTTGGAGATAAAAATAATGAATACAACTAAATTATAAAGGAATAGTGTATTTTTAAATTGTTCGATAGAAAATTATAATTTTAATTAAAATTTAAAATATTCTTGACAATTATACTAATTAATATTTATTATGGGTGTCTTGGAGATCTAATATTATCATATGCCCAAAAGACTCAAGACTACATTAGTAAAGTTAAGGTTATATTTGGTTTAACGTAATGCAAATGTATTTATTTTATATAATATGTATAATATTTATTATATCCTTATAAGTATTACTTTATTTATTAAATTATTGATTAATTATCAAATCATCTTTTTTTAAATATAGATATAAAAGTTATTTTTTTATCATATTTTTCTATTTTTTATTTTTGTCCTTTTACATTATATAACCAAATATAAGATCTTGATTATTACATAGCTGTAAAATACATACAAGGCATTGATAAAACAAGTTAATAAAAGATTATAGTTCAAGCCAGCAAGTGACATTGAATTAGATAAAAGTATTCTAGCTAAGCCTAAAGTAATACGTCTACTCAATTAAAAGTTATGTCTTATATTCTTAAGTAATATAAATAAGAAGGAGAAAAACCATATACTTAATTAATCTGGCACTACAATAATCCTACATAAATTTTCTCTCCTCTACGTTTGGTGCAATAATCCTTGCACTTTATTTCTTTACGATCGAGTTCTTAAATTATCATTTTTTTTTTCATATATATGGAGATTATGCGTACATTGCTTTTATTTGATAGATAGATTAGATACGTCAAGTGGGGCTTTTTGACTATAACCTTAAGTTTTAAAAAATGTTTGACAAAATTATTAAGCTGCCAAAACATTTTTTCTAAGTAGTACCGTATTCTCTTATTATAAATGAGACTATAAATATTATTTTATGCAAACAAGTTAAAGAGAATTAAATTATAATTAATTTTATATTATAAATATTTATTTATTATATTCTCTTTAATTTTATAATAAATAAATAAATAACAAGTATATACTGAAATATTTATAAATATTTCAGTATATACTTGTTATAAAAATAAAGAGAATATAGTAAATAAATATTGTTAGTATAAAATTAATTATAATTTAATTCTCTTTAACTTGTTTGTATAAAATAATATTTATAGTCTCATTAAAAATTATCTATAAAAAAAATATCTCAACTTTTTTATTTTATTAATCAAATAATACGATACATTATTAAATTTATTATCGAATTAAGTCAACTTATTGTTCTTAATAAATTGAGATTATTTTTTTGTATAAAATTTTCAATAAGAGTAAACATATTATTTTATACAAATAAATTAAAGAAAATTAAAATTTACTAAAGATAAAACCTTATAAAAAATTAAAAATATATATTATTAATTATATTTTATTATTTTATATTAAAAACTAAATAATGTATTATATTATATATTATTATGTATAAAAATATAAACCTATCCCCTATCATGACAGGTTTTTGTACAGTGTGATTTCAATTTTAATTTATAAAAAAATTTGAAAAAAATGGAAATTCAAGTCATATGCCCTTATTTCCTTGAATATATAGCATTTGGGTGCGATATTTTATATGAGACTGAATTTAAATTATTTTTTAATAAAAGGGTAGGATAAAGCTCAAAAAACCGGAGAGAAGAGCTCCGTTTCATAACTTTCAGCCATTTTCAAGAATTGTCTTCATAAAAAAGAATTTTTATGAAGAGTGTTGGAAGTTGGTAGCGAAATAAAAATATAGACAAAATGGATATTAAACAGTAAAAAAGTAATTTTAATAATAATTTAATATAGCTAGTATTGGATCTTGCGTTCAATTTAAATAATAAGAAATTTAGTGTAATGGACTAATATATTGTGGGATTAGTTTTTTTTTTTTATAGATTTGGGGACATTTTATTTGGAAGCAAAGATTATGATAGGGAATTATAATTTTTCAAAAGTACATTATAATTTTTTTAAAATATTAATTAAAAAATACCGAAAATAGATTTCCTTTTTTTCCCAATTAACTATTCTGGTAAAAAAGAGGCATTTTTTTTTTTGGCTAGAAACAAAGGCAAAAGCATCTTTCAACGCAGCAGTTGAAGAACACGACGGCAACGATTTCGTGAACTGATTGTCATGAATTTTTTTTTAATGAAGATAACTTTAAGAGTATAATGAATATAAAAGTAAATTATATAATTTTTTTAAATTTTGTTAAAATTATATAAATTTATTTTTTATTTTTAAAAAATATATAAACTTTTTTATGAAACAAAATATTATTTTATATTTTAGTCTGATTTTTTAAATTTTTTGACTAAAATATTTTTTATTCAAATCTTTCTTAATTTTAAAAGTACATATTCAAATTAATAACAAATATTTATTAAAATTTGATTAAAGTATAAAATAATTTTTTTATTTCAAAACAAATATATATTTTTTTAAATAAAAAAATTATGTAATTTCAGTAAAGCTTTTAGAAATCAATGTAATTTACTTTATTTATAATACTAGTTGCATGGGGAAGTTTTATAGGCTATATAGCATGTAGGGGCAGAAGCCTCAGTCACAAGATGCCTAATGAAAAGTTAACCCTTAATTTAGACCTCAGGTCCTACCTTAATTAAGCTGTCAAGCACATGATTTAACTAAACAATCTGACACATGTACTCTACCAAAATTGCTAAAATGCCAATCAGTGAATTGGTCAACAATTGATATATAGTACAAGTTTCATGGCCCTAATTTTATTCTAACCCAATAATCCCATATGGCTAGCTATATATGATGTTAGGTCCCGTTTGGTTTGCGGGAGAGTTGAGTGATAGAGAGTGAGATTGAGGAAAAAGCCTCTTTGGTAGACAGAAGACTTCTTTTCTGGGAGACAACATTCCTACTAATATGGGAGAGTCCATTCCATTGTTTTATAGTAGGAGATAACTTTATTGAGTAGGAGAAAAAAAGTTAAAATTATTTCATTCTTCTTCAAATAATTTTTTTCTATTAAAAGTAAATTAAAAATAAATTTTTAAATTAACATGTTATTTTATTATTTTTTATTATTATTGATAATTAAAAATAAAATATTTTATTATATTTTATAATAATTAAAAATATTTTAATTTTTTAATTCTCTTCTCATTTTATTTTATGTTATTTTTATCTAATTAAGTATAAAAAAAATAAAAACATTCATATTTCTTTTTTTTTCGTACCAAATATAATTATAGGATATAAGATTCCTTCCCATTCTCATTCTCATTCAATCAAAATCTAACCCCTCATACCAAACGAGCTCTTATAGTTATAGTCACTAGCTATATCTCATAGGATAGGAATAAAGCCTTTACTGATTCTGATTACAGGTGGTAGATGTTTATTTAATTAAGTCCAGCATTTGATTGAACAGAACTTTGAAAAGGGTACTATGTATTAATCAAATTCTCCAGAGATATTTGGGTAGTTACGCTAAAATAATAAGAAATAATCACACTAATTTGTGAGGTAATTTTTTTAATTATTATTACATTATAGTTAGATGGTGTTCAGATTAATTTTTAGATTTTTTAACTCATTTACTTCATCTTTTTAGTTAAAGGTACACAATTTATAACAAGACTAAGATTTTTCTTTTTTTTTTAAGAAGTCTTTGCACTAGAACTTAAAACAAATTAACGTGTTAGATAATTTGACATGTTTATATATTTATTTTTAAATTTCTCACAAACTTCCTTTTAGATGTTTAATGAAAGGAAAGAAGCAAATTTTTTTATTAATTACATTATTTAATTAAAATATCACAATTATATAATTTTTTAATCATAATATGATAAGTGTATAATCTTTACAGACAATTATATAATTTATCTTTAAATTATATACTTGTCATATTATTATTAAAAAATTATATATTTTATTATATTTTAATTAAAGAACTTAATAATAAAAATATAAAAAAATTATAACTAAATTTAGTCTATAATAAAAATTCTTGAAGCCAATTTACGCATCCATTAAAACTGAGGTTTAGTATTTTCTCAGCTGATTTTATAATGTCTTACAAACTTTATACAGCCATCAAAGGACAATTAACAATTATTAAGTACAAGCTGTACTCTTTGACAATGATTAGTATTTTAACAGTAAAATTGGTGAAGTGATTCAAACGTTTAGACTTTTTGGGGTTGTCTTTTTTTTTTTTTTTGTGAAAGTAAAAAGGTAAAAAGCATTGTTTTTTATATTAATAATATTTTCACAACTTTTTTATATGTATAATGATAATATTTTTAGATTAATTTACATGTCAATCAAAATTAAAATTAAAATCCCTTCTCATGCAATTTTTTAAAATTATATATAGTTTTTTATATTTTTGTTATAATATTTTTTAATTAAAACATAATAAGTATAAAATTTTTTAATAATAACATAATAAATGCATAATTTTTACAATTAAATATGTAATTCTTTCATTAAATTATATATTTATTATATTTTAATTAAAAAATTACACACTTATTATATTTTAAGTTAAAAAATATGATAATAAAAATATAAAATATTACATTCAAGATTCACTCTTAAATTTCTTGCAAATTGTATATAGCCATCAAAGGGCAATTAACAATTATTAAATACAAGCTGTACTCTCTTTAACTATGATTACTATTGTAACAATGCTGAAATTGTTGAGGTATTTTATAACTTCTAGACTTTGAGGTTGTTCTTTCCTTTTTTTTTTTTTGGTTCCTTCCTAAGAAAAGTTAAAAAGGTGAAGCATCATATCCAACATGAAAGCACTGTGAAAGATTGTTTGTTATATCTGCAAACTTTTTAAAAGTAAGATTAGATATTGCAGAAGATGAAGCATATTAATATGGAGGTTATTGAGAATGCCTTTGTCTATAAGGAACCACACCTTTGTGCAGTGGGCCTCACACTACACTAAAATCATTCCTTTGTGTTGTAAGTAATTGTTGAGTCCCACATCCTTTATGACATGACTATGATCAGGCAAATATGATCTTGGTCTCACATTGGGGTGCTTTTAGGTGAGTGTTACTGAACATTAGATATAGTTCATAAAGAATTAATAAATTAAATTTGTTGAAAATAAAATTATCTTTTTTCATACATTGAAGAATTTAAAATTTTGACACAATTTATATTCTCCTCTTACTTTTATCACTTGGATTATCTTTTAGTAGTTCATTGTAAATAAATTTATTAGTATATTAGAAATGAATTATAAAAAAAATAATATTTGTTTAAATCTTTATAAATAATAATGAGTTTGTTCTATTAATTTTTTTAAAAAAATCAAATATACTTAAAAACTTTTCAATGAAACTAGAGGTTTAAGATTTTTTTTTGGGGATAATTGGACATCATTCAAAATTATATGATTTTGTTACAACTAACATTTTTGAGCCTGTAATGACTTAATGACTTACAATATTAAATAAACTTTTTATATGTTTGTTTTTTTAAATATAGTTTATAAAGATTTTAAAAAAACTCAATCATCAACACACACATATCATATTTTCATATAAAGTACAGAGCACAATGTGTTTTTTAAGAAAACAAATCGTCTGAATTGAGGATCTCTTTAATTGTTCAATTACTTTAATTAATTTGAACTATCTAAATTTAATTTTAATGATTTAAATTTTATATATTTTGTATTTTTTAATTTTAATCATTATTTTTTTAAGTTCATAGTTAAAAGATTATTTTTTTTGTATTTTATTTTTTTAAACTAAAAAAAATCAAAAAATTAAAAATAAAATAAAATATAAATGATCTAAATTGTAGCAATTGAGAGGAGCCTCAATTTAGATGATCCATTTTGTTCTACTCCTGGGTTAGTCCAAGCAAATCTTTAAACTTAATCACTTATCAAAAAAACAGAAAAAAAAATATTCACAACTTTTTAGGATATTTGAACTCAGAAAAGAAAAGGCAAGAGAAAATTAAATTCAACTGGTGAATAAAATATATCATTTGCGAATGGATTGGAGAAATTATGGGAGTTTCATCAACTGGGCCTTTGTACTTCACAGAAATTGGACCCTTTAAATATATCTCAAATGTCTCACAAACCTCTCCTTTTTTTGTTCAACGCTTTTTTTTTTTATAAATAAAACCCTACCTTCCCTTCTCAAACTTTAAAAAGATTGCTGATATTCTCACTTTAGAAAATCCCGGTGGGTACGTCATGCTTTGGGTTTGAGCTCTTTACTACATGCTTTAGCTTTGTGGGGTTGCCATTTTGTTATTTTAAAACTTTATTAAAAATTGTACTTTAAAGTGTTAAAATAAAAAAATAAATAACGAAATTGCGTGTGAATACTATAATATGCATTAAATTATATTATACTGGGCGAAGCAAATAACAAACAAATAAAATAAGTGAAGCTCTGTTTGACTGTCTCTCTCTCCCATGAGCTTTTTCTTCTCCATAGAAATCGTAAGCCCACCAACGGACGCTCTCCCACGCTTCTCAAAGGTCACGCACACACACACATTCTACTCAAGAGTCCCACTCCTTCAAACCGTTTTTTGCTTCCCTCATTCTCTCTCGCTTCTTCTTCTTCTTTTTCAATGAAGAAGTGCTTCCCCTTACCTTCCTCTCCATTTCCTACTCCCTATCCCCTTTAGCCTGTTCACAACAAAGCCCACTAATTGATTTCCCCCCACAATAATCTGTTTCGTTTGCTCTCGTAGCTTTGGGTTTTGTTCGTTTCTTTTTATTTATTTTTCTTTTTTCCATGGAAAGGAAACAGGGTTTCTTCGCAGCTTTGAAAGAAGAGGTAGTTCGTGGGTTATCGCCGTCGCGTTCTCGGGCCAACAGTCTGGGGCGAACTGGGTCACCGATTTCGGGTCTGCTTCGGAGGAAGAAGCACAACGGCCATAGCTTTGTTGCTAATCCTGATACCGCCTTGATAGTGAGATCCGGGAGTATGAGAGTGCTAGGGGAGACCTTGACGCCACTGTTGGAGGGACCCGACCCGGACGGATGGCAAAAAGGGGATCCGAAGAGAGTCGGGTCGGGTATTGGCCAGTGGATGAGGGGTCAGTTGTCTCGGGCTCCGTCGGTGACCTCAACGTCTTACAAGAGGTCTGATCTTAGGCTTCTGCTCGGTGTGATGGGTGCGCCGCTGGCTCCACTTCATGTTAGCGCCTGTGACCCGTTGCCTCACCTCAGCATCAAGGATACTCCCATTGTTAGTTGTTTCTTTCTCTCTCACTCTGAGTGGTTAATGGAGTTTTTGGAGTTCTTTTCTGCTAAATTTCATTTCGGCAATTTTCAAGTATTAAATGAATTTTATGAACAAAAGCTCATGGTTTGCTGCTGAGTATTTGTGTAATGATTCTCTCTCTATTGGAGTCATGTTGTTTCGAATTTTTGGACATTTTCTCATTGTCTGTTTCGAAATTTTGGAATATTATTTATCTTTCTCTTATAAGTAATGAACAAATTGTTTTTGGCTATACATTTGGTTTGTCATGCATGCTGTCGTATTTTGTATATGGTTAAGATTCATTGTATATTGAACCTTACAATTTCTACCTTTATTTGCGCTATTTTTGTGTTTGCCTGAAATGGTTAATCATGGAAAGACTGAATCATGCGTGTGTTTCATAATTTCAGTTTAAGCTGGTTAAGTGTCTGTCTGCTGTGCGGACGAAAATTTTTAGTGTTTTGCTTTCATAACTCGCAAATAATGGATAATGACGATCTCAAATTGTTTCCTTGAACTTTAAGCTTACAACAAGAGACCTGATTTGGATTTCATGCCTCTCATCTAGTAAACTAGAATAATTGTCTAGATGGAAATTAACCGGATAACTTTTTCAGCTTCCATCTTCTCTATAAATTAATTAAAATATGGTAATTTCACCAAACCCACAACTAACTTCTTGCTTTATTGTTGTTGGGTATCATTACAGGAAACCTCGTCTGCCCAATACATACTACAGCAGTTCACAGCAGCTTCTGGTGGGCAGAAGCTGCAGAACTCTATCAGAAATGCATATGCAATGGGAAAAGTGAGAATGGTGGCTTCTGAATTTGAAACTGCCACAAGGGTAGTGAAGAATCGAAATGCCTCTAGGTGTGCTGAGTCTGGTGGATTTGTGCTCTGGCAGATGAATCCTGACATGTGGTATGTAGAGCTTGCCATCGGGGGAAGCAAGGTTCATGCAGGCTGCAATGGGAAGCTTGTTTGGAGGCACACACCCTGGCTTGGTGCTCACACGGCAAAGGGACCTGTGAGACCACTGCGTCGTGCACTTCAGGTTAGACTTTTGAGTTCCAGTTTTCCTGCTGTACATCTGCTGCTTTTCTTGGTGTTAGTGTTTTGCTCCTTTCTTCTGTGTATTTCTTAATGTGTACATATTTGTTTAATTAGGGTCTTGACCCCAGAACCACGGCCGGCATGTTCGTGGATGCCAGATGCATTGGGGAGAAGAAGATCAATGGTGAGGATTGCTTCATCCTTAAGCTCTGTGCTGATCCTCAAACATTAAAAGCTCGGAGTGAGGGTCCTGCCGAGATCATCAGGCATGTCTTATTTGGCTACTTCAGCCAGAAGACTGGACTCCTTGTTCACATTGAGGATTCTCATCTGACCCGTATCCAATCTAATGGGGGTGAAGCAGTTTACTGGGAAACCACAATAAATTCATTCCTGGACGATTATAGGCCTGTGGAAGGGATTATGATTGCTCACTCAGGTCGTTCTGTAGTAACACTTTTCAGGTTCGGGGAGATGGCGATGAGCCATACCAAAACAAGAATGGAGGAAGCCTGGACAATCGAAGAGGTTGCATTCAATGTTCCAGGCCTTTCAGTAGATTGTTTCATTCCCCCAGCTGATTTGAAAACAGAATCTGTCAGTGAAGCTTGTGAGCTTCCTTGTGATGAAAGAGGAAAGAACTCAGTAGCAGTACATCGGGTCAGAGTTGCTGCACTGGAAAAATCACATAATGGCAGCGTTGATAGCACAATATGGAAGATGGAAATCTAACCCCAGTGTAGGACTTGTTCAAGGCAATTGTTAATATCTGTTTCTAGTATTCGACTACTGATACTCATAGAAGTTAGAGTTGGCGTTCAGTTGGTTCTTTGTGGAAGTTTTCCTATGCCTCTGTTTAATCTGTAAATAGAGCAAAATCAATTCACTGGTTTTACCCAGACCTGAGTGAATTTTTTTTACTCTATGCTGGATCCATCTACAGAGTTGGAGCTTGGCTTTCCACTTAGGAATAGCACAATAGGGGTTTATTTTTAGTTTGCCCTCCATACGCAATGGAAGGTGGGGATGAAGCTGTGGTATAGCAGAGACATGAAACTTGTGTAACGTCACAACTTAGTTTAGTGTTGCTGGTGGTAGCGTTAAAGAACCTTCCACCGACTAGAATGGGTTTGACACTAACAGCTCGGTTAACTCTGGTATTGAAGGATGTGCTATTTCCCTTTCTTTCCGTGTGTAGGAATTGTTTTTGGGTTTGGATAGGGTAAAAGGGGTGTTTTTGGGTTACAGGGAAAGAACTGTGTCTTACCTCTTGTACCCAGCTCTTCTGATATGGTTTACGATTGTGTTTTGCTCTTTTGTCAGTGCTTCTGAAGATGAAATGTATACGCATATTCATTTCCATCAGATAATGAATGCCCATGATACATATATCATATATCTTTCCATTATCTTTTGAGGAATTGATGTACTTGCTGGACATATATATTCTATATTATCCTTTGAGTCAAAGCAGTGGAAGAAAAATAAAGTCTGGCTAGGGGTGGAATGCGTTGGCTTATGGAGCAAAATGGCAGCCTAATCTTAACTTTTCTCGGTTGTTGTTTTTGATGAAAGGCTTGCGAGTGCGAACATGATTATGGATAGCCTCGAAGTTTTATGCATTTCGAGTTCCAATCCCCCGGGGGTTGGGAAGGGGAGGGTGTTATACATCTTTAATCTTTTGCTTTCTTCCTTGTGCTGCTTTTATTGATATTTTGTTGTGTTGTTCCTTTTGCAGGTAGTGTCTCTCTTTTTTATCCATTTCAATGGTTAAAATTTGTTCACTGTTGTTTATTTGGTGAAGGTACCAAGCTCATTATGATACCTCTATGTGAAAAGGACAAGTTTTTTTTTTAATTCTTTTACCCCTTTGTCTTCCTATGGAATGGTTGGTTGGATCACGTAGTACTAGGGTATCATACATTTACTGCATGAAATGATTGTTAGGTCAACTTCTAGTGCTATGTGACATTTGATTGTCTAAATTGCTGAGTTTACGTGGAAAGCTAATTTCTGCTCAAGTCAAACTCCCAGAGCCTTTGTTTTCTAATCCAATTTCAGCAACTTTTGATTATTTTCACTGTTACATTTTCATTTCTTCGTTGGGCAAAACACAAACTTGGGTATAGTTTTTGATTTAGTGTTTACTCAAGTTTTATAATAAAAACAATTTCTTTTACAGCTCACTACCGTATAATTAGAATTTATTAAAAAATTTAGTATGTTATATTTTTATTGAGGAATTTAATAGCAATTAACAAATATATTAATTTTATGTAGATCTTGCTCTTATGAGGAACTTGGCAGAAACTTTCAGATT
The DNA here is from genome assembly GCA_026724425.1 of Erythrophleum ivorense. Lineage (NCBI taxonomy): Eukaryota > Viridiplantae > Streptophyta > Magnoliopsida > Fabales > Fabaceae > Erythrophleum > Erythrophleum ivorense. The sequence goes on from JAIUCV010000003.1 coordinate 3,824,091, forward strand.
GAAAAGGATAAAGAACAATGTGAAAATGAGAACCACAAAAAAAATGATCAGACCGGTAACGATTGTGTACGAAAAAGTGATAAGGAATGGAATGAGTGTGAATGCATTCTATCCTTTGTAAGACACTGCCTACATCAATCAAACTTGCGATCAATATCTTAAAGAAGCAGCCAACCTAACACTTGATCTTTGTCTTAATTACGCTTATCTTGTACTTAAATTCAAACTCCTCCTTATCTTAATCACCCAAGCTAACTCCACGTAGCTTTTCTCCTTTTGCTATTATACATCCATATCAAAGGGAAAACCTTTCTCTACTTTCCCAGTTTGATATGTGAATTCAACTTATTGATGTAGACACCTCAACCAAGTTTTGTAGGGGTGGTCCATAGAACTAACCTATCTAAATCAATCCCTTAACTGAGAAAATGTAATTTCCAAAGCAGTAAATTTTACGAGGAAAAAGACAATCCTAAGCGTACTGAGTTTATAATTAGATTTCTGATGGAGACCTGTAGAGATGGCGATGTATATATGCACCTTAATTACCATATCATACGAGAATTGAAAGAATCTGCTTAGCTAAAAGTCAAACTGAATTGAAGGTTGGACTTGGCTTTACTCATGTATGGGAAGTTTCCATAGTAACTGGTACACAACTTGGGGGACCAAACCCACTCTACATGTTATATCCACTGGAACGTCTTTATATGTTCATGCCAGACATAAGTGTCACAGGTGTGAGGCTAAAAGATATTTCTGCAAAGTGGCAAAGCTTAATTGCACTACATGATTGATTCTCTAAAGAAAGAAAAAAATTCACTTGTTATTTTTAATAATAATAAAAAATAAAATAAAACCCACGATAACAAACACTAAACATTTTTATCTAAGTTTTCTTCTATTCAGACATATTACTAGCACCTTGAGTCTCTGAGGATATGTTTAGATTAAAAGGACTAAAAGAAAGAAAATAAAACGTTTAATCTGAATATTTTCTTTGTTTAAATTTAAATTAATATTTTTGCCTTCTCTTCCCGTCCTTTTTTCTTATTCTAGACATATTATGAGAGAAAAAAAATTATTAGAATTAAATTTAAATTGAATAAATATATAATTTACATTTTTTTCGTTTCATACTCTCTAATTTAAATATACGTGACTAATAATATTAGAATAACCTCTCACATTATATTTTGTAGGCCTCATATTGTGAATTTGACTAGGAATTGTAACTTAAAATCCCTTCTACTTTCAAGTTTTTTTTTTTTTCTTAATGTGCTCATCCTCTGATAATTCATTGGCCTAAAAGGCATAGAAATAACATGATGCGCCAAGTACTTAGAAGTTGAACCACAAGGATGGAAGTAGCTCTCCACTTGCAAACTTGCAGATAGAGGTGAGAACTTGCAGGTATGGGTTAGGTGCAGAGTTCTGAGCTTGGTGAAACTCGGGGTTGGTAGCAGAGGCATGGCAATTTAAACGTGATAATATTTTTATTTCATTGACCATAGAAGATTCATATAAAAAAATATTAAAAAAATTCAAAATATTTATAGGTCATTGTGCCTAATTAATCTTGGTTTGACTTGCTTGAGCACATGTCCTTAAAATAATATGATGGATTCCGAGGTTGACTTACCAGTGTTGAACCTTCCTAGCAAAAGCAAAACCCAGAATTTCTGCTTATTGTTCAAATAATAAAAAATGAGCAAAAGATAAAGAAACAAGATTTCCTTTGTGAATTGCATAGGGTCCGGAGAGAAGGGTAATAAGACAAATAATCAAAATAGTTTCTTTTATTTGAATTTTAATTATGTCAATTTTTAGAAGTCAAATAGTAAGGTTTATTTTTTATTTTAATTTTCTTGTCTCAGATTGAAAACCTTGTCTTTAATTATATTGGCTGATTATGCAGAATCAAAATCTTCTCTTATTTTAAAAAACAATTCTGTAGAAGAAAAATATATGGGGTGGATCCTAGTGAAACTTATTCACCTAGAGTTCACACCTTAAATTTTTAATTTTTTTTTCCCTTTTTCCTCACAGAATCCTCTTCGGAAAAGGAAAGGATTCTGTTGCAAGTATGCATATGCAAACAAATCACAAAAACCAAAATTGTGCTTATGTGTTTTACTTTAGTTTGGAGGAATAAAGAGTTAGGAAAGGTTTTCTGTGCCATTATCTCGAGTCTGGTATTTTGAATGTCCGTTTAAAATGTATCTGCTTGATACAATTATATAAAATAATAGGTATCATCTAAGACATCATGGGATTATTACAATATCACACCATTTTGGATAATACTTTACACTTACGAAAAATCATAGAGATCATATCACATATTATACCACCTTCAATTTTGTTAATTTTTATAAAATACTAAATATATATTTTATAATAATTTGTAATTATCATACTAAATATGAGTATCTTAAATAATATCATGCTATCTTACACTTTAGGTATATATCATAATATATTTAAGGTAACATGAAATGTGAGATAACAATGTATACCTTGTTAATGATTAAGAATTTTGTTCATTAGATTCAGTCTGTTAAAGATATATAAATCAAATTATTCATAAATAAACATATAAATATGTCAAGTGTGAAAATTATTGAAAGTATAAAAATATATTTAGAGGATGATTCATGGTTAACTTATTTTTAATAAACTAAAAAGTAAATTTATACATCAGTATCTTTTGAGATTTGATTAAATTACACATAATATTCATTTTATTTTAAAAATTACACACAGCACTTTCTCTGTTTATTTTCAATCAATAAAATTAATTTCTTACACAATAGATTTTTTCTAAAAATAAAATTACTTAATATCAATTTAACTACTTTTACTGTCATATTCAGAATAAATTTACAATCTAATGTTGTGAAAAATTTAACTTTTTGCAATATATATATATATATATATATCAAGAGAGTACAATGCATTTTAAAAAAATATTTAAATATAATTTAACTAAACCTAAATAAATTAGCATATTTGAATCTTCTATTATGCGGTATAGCAGAGATTTTTGTAGAGCACTTCATTCAACCATTAAAAAAAAAACTTAGAAGTTTTGTTTTGCAACCGAAGATCCATTCACTAGGTTAGTCTAATTGCTTCAAACCAAATCTACCTCAACTTGAGAGAATAAAAAACTATTAGAGTGGGAGTTTGGGGTTGACTATGTGAGTCCCATTAGTGAGACAGGAAGTCATTGCAAAATCCTGCAAAACAGGAGGCGTATTAGCTGTTAGCTGTTAGCAGGTTGGTTGTTTATTAGGTTGACATGGGTGAGAACTTCAAAGAGATGCACCATGCATGCGTAGGATAATCAAGTGTTCAACTTCATCTCAAAATTTTAAAAACAATTAAATAAAATGGCGAAGTATCAAGGAAGTGTCGGCAGAGGAAGGAAGGTAGCACTTAATTTCGTTGCAGAAGACAGGGATGGGGACATATTTATTACCGGAGACCTGCATCTGCAAGGATTAAATAATACTGAGCAAAAGAGCCAAAGTAGTATAATTACCATACCTTTGCAGTAAAATGAGTATCCTACTCACTTTGATCTTTCGCTCTCCGCGTGTGTGTGTGTGTGAGCATCAGCATTTTCATGTGCGTGATCGTGCGCACGTATTGCTTATATCTATCTATCCGCGCAGTATTGCATTGGGTTTGGTGGCAACATTTTATTGCATTGCAGAAAAAAGAACAACAAAAATTTGATCTATAAAAAAATATAATGTCAAAAATATTTTTTTATTAATGTTTATGTTTAATATTTATTTATAATTTACTTAATTTAACTATATATTACAAACCGAGGATTTGCTTAGGAGGATGAAATAAGGTAGAGTAAGGTGGAATGCAGGGTTATTAAGGAATACCCAGAATCAAGTTTGAATGGTTAAGGGTGTATTTGAAATCATAAGGACAAATTACATTTATGTAAAAGTAATAATTTGTTGTTTTAGAGAAAATGTGATTTTAGAGGAAGTTATCGGATTTCCAAACACATATTAAAAAGTATTACTATTGAATAGGTTAAGATAGGAAGAAATATAACGCATCTTAACTCATTTTATAATATGCCTTAATTTCCAAATTTCCTTTCTATTTTAAAGGAACTATAGCACGGGTTTATGGAGCTTACAACATCAAGAAAATCTTCTTAAAGTTACGGCCTATTTAATATGTAAAAAGTTAGATATAAAAAAAAAAGATAATTTTGTAAATAAAAAATATTTATAATACTTCTATTTTCAATGATTGATTAATAATTAATAGATATTATTGAATAATAATTAAAAGAAAAAAATTAACATTTTAACAAACTTTTCTTTTTCTATTTCACTCTCTTTTGTGCTGCCAAACATGTCGTAGATTTTATGAAAAATTATATTTATAAATTTAATGGTTAATCTTGATTCAATAGTTAAACAATAGATTCTTAGACATTTTAGTGGGTTGTCCCCATTGGGCCATTAGTTTGCCCCAAATGGTGAACCTTCACAGTAGCTCAACACTTCATCTCCAGCTACTAAAATGCAATATATGATCTTTGAAGAGAAAATCACATGCCATGAAAATGGTTGTTATGGGCTTTACATCTGTATAATAGGTGTATTCCATGTCCTTTGGGAAACTTTTATAGAGTGGGAATCAAAGGTTAAATTTTGAACTCAATGAACCCACCAAATGTTCATTTTTTCGCATATTCTTAAGGGCGGAAATATCTCTAGAATTTCTTTTCTTTTCTCATGTTTGGTTAAATTATATGAAGAATATTCACCCACTTCAATTTGGATTCGTATGTTACTATTTTTAACCTTGCCATTTCATTTAGACTTCAGAGATGAAGACAAAAAACTTCAAAAGGCTTTATGAAGTCCATAGATAATCAACTTGGGCCTTTCTTTGGTTAAACTTGGATTAAACAAACATCAATTTACTGGGGTTGTCAATGATAGCCCATTTCATTCTTTGTTTACAAAAGCCCAACTTGTCCATACATCATCCATTTGATCACTCGGAGATATTTTGTTGGGTCTGGTGAAGCCCACCCAGCGACCCACACAAAAACTGATGATAGGTTGAAAAGCGTGTTTGATTTGATAAATTCGACATTAAAAAAAAGATATAAATTCAAAAAATAAAATTTGGTTAAAAAATAAGCTCAAAGCTTGATTTGTAAAATGAACCCGACATAAATTTTTTTTTTGACTCAAAACTACTTGAATTATTATTATTTAATTAAATATATAATTTATAGTCGCATTCTTAAATGTTTTCTACATATTTTCACACGTTTGGTTGATTATATGACAGGTTTAGTTAGCTAACCACATATCTTAACAATTTTAGTTTGTTCACGCATTAATCTTAGCTTATTCTTAATGCATAAAATTTAGCTAAGGCGGGCTGTCAGTGTCATTTTTTGGGCTAGATCAAGCACTTCTATACCTATAAAGGTCTAATCTATTTTTAAATGAGTTCGATTTATAATTAAATTTAATTTCAATTAATCAACTTCATTGATTTAATGTAAGATATGATTTGGTTAAGTTAAAAGTAGGTCATTTATGGAGGACTAGAAGAATTATTGAAAAAATTCTTACCATATAATCCTAAAATATTAACACAATCACGAATCGAAGTTGTGATAATGGCCTTTATGTTGTTGGAATTGGGGGTGGCAGTTAGCAGATAGAAATTTTTTAGAGTTGAGAAGATTATAAAAGCAAGTATAATCATGGCAGAGCTGAATGGTGTAATGCCCCAACCTAACTAACCAGAATTGAAAATAACCTGCCAACAGAAATTGACACCCCAAATCTGAAACTCCAATGGCGGTGGATCAGAAAACAATCATTATCTTCTTTACTTGCTCCAATAAGGTCCCCTTCATCTCCCTTTTTAGCAATATTTAAATTCAATAAAATTTTCATTTATTATAAAAAATATACACAAATCTCCTTTAAAATTAAAAGATAACCCAAATGTCTTAAAAAATAACATTAATTTTTTATTAAAAATATTTTATTAGAAAACATATTTCTTAAACTCTTATTTTAATGTTATTTATTGTGTTGAATATAATAAATTTGAATTATTTTAAATTTAAAATATAATTATTTTATATTAATAGAACACATATTTAAAATTTATTATATTATATAAATAACAAATGTAAGAATATTTATGTCATAGTGGTTATAGTTGTAAATTATCTTTTCTTGAAGGAAATATCAATATAAGGTATCTTTTGATTTAAGAAAAAGTGAGTATAAATTTTTAAAATAAAATATTATGCAACTTAGCCATCTTTAAAAAGAAAAACTTAATACTTTATTATTAAATCTCAAACTCATTTATGAGTAAATAACGTAATAAATTGTTACCTACCTAGTCTTAGAACTGATAAAAACTTACTAGTTATCTGTGTATATAATGGCTCATGATATGTTTGAGATAGTCCTATTGGAAATAAAAAGAGCTCAACATCATTACTCAAAGGTTTCTTAGAGTTTGTTAGATAATATTTAAACGAATTAGGATTTCCATCTATTTAGGAGAAAATCCTGTAAAAGATAAAAAGAGACATAAGGAGTGAAATCCACATAAGTGAGTTCCATTAAATCTTAACCTATATTTCTTTTTCCTTTTAACAAATTCTCCCTTAAATGGGAGAGGATCTACTAGCATTTAGACAACCACTTGTTCATGACTTTTTCTTTTTTTTTCTTTATCCTTAGGTAAAAATAAAGTTTGTACATAGGCACGTTTTGATTCAACTAATTTTATGTGAGCTACTAGCTTATTAGCCACTTGTAATTAAACATTTTAAGAAAAAGAAATTGTATAAATTTGGGATAGTATTATTTCAACAACAAAAAATGAATGAGGTAAACAAGAGTGAAAGAGAAAGACAAACTAAATTCTCTCAGACATAAAATCTACCTTTAAAATCCTCTCAAAGAATGCAAGCGAATAATATGTAGTAGTCCAAAGACAGGTAGTAAAGGTCCATATGACATGGCCACAACAAAATAATACATAATAATGCAACTGCTAAAATAAACAGTGATAAGAAGAATTAAACAAAAAAACTGAATTCTCTAAAAGATCAATGAGAAAAGAGCACATCCAAAGACCAAACTTCCAATCATCTTCTGCAAGGACCACAATTTCTCTACCCCACTCTGCAAATGCCAGTCAACAAAATTAATTAGCATCTCAGTATTTATGTTTTCACAACAAAAAGTTTAAGAAATTTTGAGACTAAATGTGTGGTTTTAGAGGAATATATTCTGAATTGTGCAGTTTTTCTAGCCCCTTTTAATCAATTATTGCATAAGTTCAATATTCAATGATTTTGCATACAGAATATGACAGCACACAGAAATGGTAGTTTACAACGAACACTTCGTGGGGCTTTCGTCCTGGACTCAAATATACATTCTCGTCAAGACAAGTCGGTGCATGCCACAAAGATTCCTCTTCAAGTGTCTCTATGCCCATGTGTGGTTGGTATGCTAATATGAAAATGGGAAATTACATATAATTCCCGTAAATTAAAATTTATGTACAACTTTGGTGTAACAACTTTAAAACTTAAGACTTAATCTCCCTGAATACAAAAGATGAAAATATTCTATATCAACTTAAACCGTAACACTGAATTCCCTTAACTTATATATAATTTTTATTACGTGTTATGTTTTGAAATTCGTATATCAAAACTATAATTAAACAATAATGTTAAGGTATTACATGTAATTTTGTCTATAAAAATTTTCAATTATTAGGCTAACCATCTTAACATATCACAAAAGGAACCTAAAGAAAAATAGAGAAGAACAGAGAAAAACCTACTTCCCTATCCAAATCAGTTATCATTTTCCAGCTTGCTTAACTACTCAACCACTAAGCAACTAAACTGATATTTTGGATCCAGCTCGTCTAACTTACTAAAGAGTATGAAACATAGTACATTAACCTCGTCACCGACCAGATTTGAATTTCTCCTAATGTTATGATTTTTTATAAACAGACACAAAATAATTAATTTTTAAAATACAAAAAAAATGTATTCATATAACAGAGATCTGTATAAAGTAAACTTTTTTCAGATCTCCAAATAAATTTATCTATAAAAATTATAGGTACCCTAAATAACAAAAGCCTCGTCTCTCTCTTCATAATCTAGATTCCACCGACCACCCAGCTTCATTCCAACAGAAGCACAAATTTAGATCCTATGTACTTGCTGTATAAATGCTCTGAACAGAGAGAGAGAGAGAGAAGAGAGAGTATATAAAATCCACTTAATAGATTTTACTAACTGATTTGAATCTTTTATATTTAGTTTTTCTGTATTTAATTGAAAGTTAAATACAAAAAAGAAAAGAAAAAAAAGAAGAAAGGAGAGTTTAACAACTTGCCTCTCTCTCCTCTTTTCTCTTTCACTGTCTTTTTCTATCTAACCTTGTATTAAATGTACGAGATTTAAATCCTCCACTTACCTAATGCATTTAAAGATTAAATGTAAAGGATCCAGCTTAACAGAAGCATAAATGTTGCTGCACTCCTTTCACTGCAGACTTTGGAGTACGAGTCAAATGTTTCACTTTGAACCCCAGCCATGCAACTCCACCATTGTTGTTTTATTGCCCAAAGAGAAAAACCCTTTATTTTTCACTCTGACTAAAAAGACTCAAACCACCTTAAATCTAATACCAGAATCCAACCGTAAAACAAAAGATGCTCTCTCCAACACTGTACCACGTGTCGCTGTCTGCTTTGATTTATTTATTCACGATTTTTTTAAAAAAAGCCAGATTTACTCTTCTAATATTAGAAGGTATCAGATCCGATGTCCCTGCACTGCAATGCAACTAGTAGTTTGTTTGTTTTTTTTTAATCTCATGGCACATGAGCTATAAATTGATTGAAAATTACGTAGTTATATTTGATTAAACGGCGTCGTTTTCATGGCGAAAAGAAACAAGAATACAGAAACAGTTAATGGGGTGGAAGAAGTGCTAGTTAACTTACATCGTCACTGCCACTGGGAGTGATGGTGGAAAGGCTGGGACTAGGAGCCTCGGTTGGCGGTGACGGAGGGCTGGGTGCTAATGCAGGAGCCGGAGCTTTGCTCTTAAGTTTTGTCGGAGCCGGAGCCGGAGAGGTCGCCGGAGGAGATGAAAGAGGCGTTGGTGTCAGTGCAGGAGGTGGGACAGCTGGGGGTGGTGTGGCCGGAGGAGGAGTTGCCGGTGGGGGAGTGGCCGGGGGAGGGGTAGCGGGCGGAGGAGTAGCCGGGGGAGGGGTCGCGGGGGGAGGAGAAGCAGGAGGAGGCGATGCTGGAGGTGGAGTGGCCGGAGGAGGCGATGCCGGTGGTGGGGAGCTTAATGGAGGAGGAGTGGCCGGTGGTGGAGAGGATGCCGGAGGAGGGGACGACTGAGGTGGTGGTGATTGCTGAACCGGCGGAGGAGCGGCTTGGGGAGTTGCTGGTGTGGGGGGAGCAGGAGTGGAGGTCGGAGGAGAAGCAGTCGGAGCAGTGGGAGTGGTCGGAGTAGGAGGAGCAGGTGATGAAGTGGGAGAGGAAGAGGGAGATTGGCCTCCGACTCCAGCGACGACAATGCAGATGAAAGCAACAAAGTACAGAGACTGGCGGTCCATCATGTGTAAACTGTTAAGCTACGCACCCCTCTCTGCTTAACCAGCGCACCTCCCAGAAATCAGAAGAGAGAGAGGAGCGAGTTAGAGAGCGAAGAAGGAGGAGAGATTTAAATAGGAATGAACAAAAGGGAAGGAAGGTTCGGGCTCATTATCGCAGCTGTTAACACCAAACAAATCGGCAGCGTCTGATGACAAAGGATGTCATTTTCATTGCCTGATCTGACTGCCACGTGGATGTGGTTTTTAAATTAAAAAAAAGAAAAAAAGAAAGCTGGTTTTGTTGTTACTGGCCTTTTACTGCCTCATTGTCTGGTGAAGGATTCAATTAAAACCAGACAGCTGGATTCTTTAGACTTATATATATATATATATATATATATATATATATATATATTTCCTAATTAGCTAATGATGATTTGTTAAGAAATAATTAACAATTTAAATGAAATAAACTAAACAGACATACTAAAGAGTTAACTTTTAAACTTACTGCATTCATTATGAATTTATGCATTAAATAGTTTTTTTGACTAATGTTCTTCCGAGGCCTTCTTTTTTTTTATTATTATTCCTTTGTATTAAGGAATTTTGCTTATGTTGGATATATGATTAATGGTGCAACAACTCAACTTTTGCATTCTTTATCCTCAAATTCTAACATAATTAGTATAGATGAGTAATTACACTATTTATAATTATAGTCACATTGCTTCAATACACATATACATTTTTGTCCCCCCCCCCCCAAAAAGAACCAAAAAAAAAGAAAGAAAAAACTATCTCTATTGTGAATTTTTGAAACTTTGTATTAAAAAAAAAAAGAAATATCATATAATATAATATTAAAATTAATTAATATTAATCATTCTCTAAGTGCACCCTCTTCATGGACCAAGTGCATTTAAGAAAATAAATTCTTTTTAATAATAATCTCAAAATTTAAAATTGAATAATCAAGATAAAAAATACCCCTTTAATCATTGAACAAATCCTTTAAAAATAATGAACCATGCTTTAATATTGAGTGAACAGAATTTGCAAAGTTTCAAATTCCTCAATCATACATTACAAAAAAATAATCAGATATGAAGAAAATGATTAAATAAAATAAAAGGGGGATGTGTTGGGTGGTATTTGCCGTTCACTTTGAAAATTAACATGTTGTTGATGTGTTTCTAATGGACTTGTCGTTTTGTATATATATGTGGATGTTATTTTTATTGTTTAGATGCTACTTATTCTCTAAAGGTAGAAAGGTTCTTTCCACGTGAATATTACACATGATCGTTTGATCTTGCTGAAGTTTCAAGTTTAATTTTAGTTCATTTTAGAAAATCCAAAGTTAAAATTTTTAAATTTTAGATTACAAAAATTCAAAACCAACGTTGAAGATCATGTCTAGTCATTATATAAGAATTATTTGGTATACTAATGTTGAGAATGGAAAATAGCTATAACAAGAAAATGGATATCTTAGAGAGAAAGAGAGAGAGTTTTATAGCTTTAATATGCAAGTATCACAATGTGAGTGTGAGAATCAGCGTGTTAAGTGGTACAAATGTTGTATATGTTATGAAGAACATGTTCTTTACAATAGTATGATAAGGGTTTTTGTATTAAAAGAAAGGTACGTTAACCATAGTTTTGATTAGGTAAGTCGTATTATTCAAAGTAATTTGTCACTAGTGGAGTCACATTGTTAAAGTAATTTATTATCTCAATTTATTGCATATGGCTTGATTGAACTTTAAGCCTTTGTGAATATAGGCTTTTTAGATCTTAGTCATGTAAATTGAATTGTTTTTAGACCTATATATATTTGTGACCTTTAAGGCATCCATAACTTTTAATACTTTACATTTTCTAATATTTATGACAATTAAAAATTATTGTAACAAAATATTTTATAAAAAATGTCAAATTAAAGTTATAAAATATGAGATTTACATAATTTTTGGATAGTGTATATCTTTTGGTATTTTAGATGATATAATTCCTTGTGCTACGTGGAGGGTAAAATCCCATGGAACCAGAGAACCAGATGCAGAGAACCGAAATTGATATATGAATATTATTCTCTCGAGCATCTACATACAATTACTATAATCATCTATCAATCAAAATAATGAAACGCATCCAAAAAAGGAAATGATATTTTACCCTTTTGGATGTATGACTTGGAGAATATATTTTTGAGATTTGTATCTTCGTTCCAAAGTAATACATCTAGGTTGTTTCAGTTTTTGTGTGTAAATTAGATTTAGATCCCTAAATGAAACTTGCCAGCTACTCTTTTGCCTTACATCGTTAGGTAAATAGCTGCCTCCAATCATATCAAAAAGCTTGGAATAAAATCATTATTTCTATTTGTTTTTACCAGACAAGAACTATCATTCTTAAAAAATAAAAAATAAAAAACTACTTAGTATACGAAATGTTAGATATAAAAATAAAACTCAAAAAAATGAATTGAATTAATAAAAATAATTATTATACTTATACTTTAAAAAATATAAAAAAATATTAAATAATAATTATAAAAATATAATAAATATTACTAAAATAAAACTTGATACTAAATCATAGGGGTGGGCACAAGTCGGGACGGGTCGTGATTTGCTTCAACCCGAATCCCCGCCCAATTTCAACTTCAGGACGAAAAAATCGTCCCGGGCCTGGTCCGGCCCGATTATAATCGGGCCAGGTTCGAGTAGGATTGGGTCAATCGGGCCATTGACCAATTTTCTTTTTTTTTTTTTTTAATTTTTTCAAAAAAATTTTAATTTTAAAAATTTATATTTTTATATTTGTTCAATTATTTTGAACATATAACTATTTTTTTAATATATATTTTTTAAATTTATGCAATAGATATGAAAAAACATGAATTCAATGAAGAAAATAGAAAAAAAATACAAATATAGTAGTTAAAACTTGAAAAATATACATTTTTTAATTTTATTTTTCTTACATGAATGTGATAATTATATTTAAGAGAGCTCTAACATAAATTTTGACTCCTCTAGTTATTTATAATTTATAAAATATGTTTAAAAATTTTGGTTAAAATTATAAAAAGGCTCTAAAAAAAGAATTTTTTTCAATTTATTCTATATCATTTTATATATAAATAAATTATATATATAGACCTCGAATTGGGCCGGGCCCAATAGGGCCAAGAGGTTATCCTGAAACCCGTCCCGACCTGAAATATTATCCAGACCCAACCTTGTTTCAATTAAAACAAAAAAATTCCCGACCCGTCTCGACCCGATTATGCATCGGGCTAGGACAAATTTGCCCACCCCTACTAAATCGATCCTCAAAAGAGTGACTATCTCAAAAAACCTTAATAATGTTATGTTGATTTTTTTTTTGGCGTATGGGATTTTAATTTTTTATTATAAGAAGGTGATTACATACGTTTTCCCTATGAATCAAAAATTTTTTTTTCATAAATATCTTGAATTAAAAATAAAGGCAAGTTCATAAAAATGAATGTATTGATAAATTTCTTTTAATAAAACAAATGTTTACTGAGTTTTTTATTAACTTCTTTACATCTGTTTTAAATCAAAAAAATAAAATTAAAAATTTTTTCTGTGAACATACAAGAATACAATGATAAGATTTTGATATATGTGTAGTCCAATTATAAGCATCAAAAAGAGAAAATGATGAGAGTGGTGGGTCATGTGTTCATGTCGTGCTGGACTTGAAGGCATGTGTGATTTGTAAGCTACGTTGGAGGCTTAGCTGGAAGAAAAGCAAGGGTGAGTGGTTGCCTGGTTGGTGAGTAAAATTGAAGCTAGTTTGTATCCTTGATATGGCCAATTTTTTCTTTTAAAAAAAATACAAATGTGCACCATTGACATGAGTGATAAGTCTCATTTAAATACATGAAACTTATTTAAATAATAAATTTCACACATTCTATATCTATTTATCTTTAAAATTAAGAATATCAATTTCGTAAAGAGATGGAAAGAATCTAATTCTAATTGAAACTTTTTATATATGTTCATTTGGATTTACATCTTTTTTGGTACTATCAGGGGTAGAGCTAGGTTTGTTGAAATAGGGGTAATTGCCTCCCTAAAAGCATAGATCTTATGTGATGAAATAACCTTTTGTATGATTTAGTGACTAATAATTCTTTATTACTATATATAAGATCCAACTTTTTGCCCTCTCAAGAGATGATGCAGCACATTGCACCCTCGCATACTATTTCTTGTGATTATATCTCTGGGTATTGTACCTAATGTAACAAAAGGGAGATAAAAATAGAGAGGGAGTCTCACATAGAGTCCACTTGAATGAAACTTACATTTTCATTTTTTATCTATCTTCAATTGCGCAAAATATTCTACTAAAAGGATGAAAGTCCATATTCATCTTGGGTTGTACAACGAGTAAGCCATTACATTCTGTGGTATGAGAAATTTTAAATATAATTTTTGCTACCTATTTTTAAATTTACCAATAAAATTATAATATATAAGAAAGAGGTTTCAAAAAATTTAATTATGCAATGTTAAGTCATATAAATAATTACACATTATAATTTTATTTTAAAAAATCTAATTGTAAATATGTAAAAAATTGTATAAATTTTTTCTAAGTGTTATTATATTTTTTTTTTCTTTTGGTTTTATAATATGAGTATTTTCAAATTAACTTATTCATCAATTGAGATTAAATTTTTTTAAGAGAATCTTAGAAGTGCATATGCCCACATCAGTCTAACAAATTTAAGAAAATAATTTTTTTAAAAAATACTACTTTAAAAATTTGAAATCGTGGGAAAAAAAAACCTTCTTAACATCTAAATGAATCCCTGAAGATCTAATTAATTAGGTGAAACCAGAAAATGACAGTCTTGTTTGGAATTAAATCAATCCCTGGAGATTTAATTAATTAGGTGATGAGTTATTGGGAAGCAATATAAAAGAGAGCCCCCAATCATGCGTTGTTAGCGAACATCATTATGTGGAATCACGTGTCTTGTTGCTTTGCATTCAAAACTGAAACAAAGGAAAGCAGGGTAAAACCTCAGACATAGCAGTAGTAACATTCCTAGGAGAAGACTTTGCTTAGAAACAAATCCAAATTTCATGTCTTCTTTTGCAACACATGATTAGCAGTAATTTTTGTCATCTATCCATCCATTATTTGAATTTTAGACTGCTGATTCAAAAACTTATCAGATTTAATATTGCAGACAAGTTCAAACAATCATGTTCTATTTGGTTAGAAGATATAATATAAAAGTGAATATAAAATATGAATAAATGAGATAGGTAAGATAAGAAATGATTATTTTATTTTTATTTTTTAAAAAATAATTTAATAAATAAAATAATAAATATAATAAATATTATAGTAATTATATTAAAAAAATACTTTCACAATACAATACAATGAACCAATCCGAGTATCATACTTACCTTTCACTGCTCTCTGATCATGGACGCAAGGGCAAACTGCCACGTGTATATATGTATGTTAAATGCAGAGAGTGAAAGGGAGTATCTACCTTAACAACCGTCTGGTGCACTTTCAAAGCTAACTGAACTTCTAACTAAAGAAACTCATGTGCTTCAACCTTACCATTATTTATTGCATCACAACTTTCATTTCGGTGGTTACTTGGTGTAATTGTGATCATGAATGTCCCTTTTTTCAACACATGGAATATTTTTTTGTGTATTTAAATCACACTTTTTATATGATCATAAATTGTCAATCTATTATATATATATATATATATATATATATATATCTTAGAGCAAGCCGTGCTATTTGAAATATGTAAATAGTACAGCTCAATCGTGAAACTACATGCCAGGTGCAAGTTTTTCTTTTCATTTTCATTTTTTTTGTTAATTTGGTTCTATTTTTTAAATTTGAAATTGAAGGCACAGGGCCCACCTTCTACTTACGAGAATGTTTGATGTGATAAATAAGTTATAGTTAGTAAAAGAAAAATAGGTAAAAAGACTTATTTCTCAGAATATGAAAAATTTTCGTTTTTAAAAACTTAAAAGGAACTATTTACAAGTGATATAAAGTGTTGCAGATGGAGAATGACATTAACAAGAGAGATAGCTTGGAGAAAAAAAGAGTTGTATGCTTAGAGATGAAGATATTACAGAAGTGCTTCCAAATTTTTTTTTAAAAGGTTGAACCTAGACATGATAATGATTTTGGATGTCAACTTTTGATCCTTATTTTGCAAGCTGCATAAGGAAATGAGACACAATTCTTCTAAAACAAAGGTTCCCTTAAATTCTAAATGAAGTCAAGAATATGATAGAAGTTTCAATGTGTGTAATTGACAATGGGAAAAAGTTTGTAAATGAGAAATGTTTGTTGAATTCAATAATTAAGACCAGACAAACTTCAAATTAAACTGAATGATAACAAAAAGGCTATGAAAGAAAATGTTTATAACATTGTTGGAATTTAGTAGAAAGCAATAAATAATTAAAACCAATAAATAAAGTGATACACAAAGCAAGTAAATGATTGAAAATAAAAGAATTGTAATACAAGTTTTTTTAAGAGATTTCTGTATGTGTGTTTCTCAGTACTTCTTGCTTCAAATTTATAGTACCATCAATAGTTATAGATGTTCTCAACTTGGCCACTTTCTTTTCCTTCATGTTCTTGCTCTTGTCATGTTCTAATTTTAGAGATCATGTTATCTAACTACCTTCCAAGGTCACTTATTTTATGGATCCACATGCTCATATTTTATTGTTATTCCACTATGCAAAAGTGATTTACCGATTGGTGACTGTTGCTTCGACTAACCTTTCTTATTGAATCCCCTCTTGATTAGTTCTCTTGACTACCTAAGTTTCTAACTGTTATTGATAGTTTTTGATATATATATATATATATATATATATATTATACTAACAAGTAGCAATAGGACAAAATAAAAGTTGTAAAAGGGGTTGTAAAAGATTTTTGTACAATGATATAGGGTCTTATTTATACATCTAAGATAGGTAAGTTGCTCATCATTTTTTATTGAGTTGGCATGTTTTTCTTGGCAAAGATGTAATGCGTTTGTTAGGCTTAGAGTAATTAGCCATTTTATTGTTAGGTTTAGAGTACTTTACACTTTATGTGGCTTCACAAAACTTGAGGCCGCTTGATTGTAGGATATTTTGGCAATTTGAACTGAGCTGTTTTGGGTTTGTGAGGATTTTAGATTTGTAAGGAATTCATAATAGAAAGTTTACGGAGATCTTTTTAAAACATTTTTTCAAAAATGATAACATTTAATTTTTTTTAATAACACAATGATGTAATGTTTTCGTATAATATATATATATATATATATATATATATATATATCAATATTATATTTTTATTAAATAATTTAATAATTATTATTTTAAAATGTAAACATTTTTTTTAAATACATGACAATACAGAAAGATCGAAGATAATATATCCTACGAATTATTCGCATCAAGTAAACAACCTAAAACGTTGAGCATTTAAATATGCAGAAATGTTCTTTTTTTGTTAAAATAATGCTAGTAGCAAAAATTATAAGTATACGAATATGATTGCATTTTAATACATGCATATAAGTTTGCCAATTTTAACACCAAAATTGCACAAGCAATATTTTTTCAGTGGATTACACTGATTTATTTGATTAAATTATATGTGATATTTCTCTTATTTTAGAAATTTTATTTGGCTCTATTAATATTTGATAATTACAAAACTTCTTTCAGTTTATTTGTTGTCAATAAACTTAACTCTTGACATAATATGTATTTTTTTAAAAGATAGAACTAGAAAACATGATATAATATATTTTTTTCTGAACCAAAAATTTACCTTATAATAGTTTTAAATTTTTTTGAAAAAATACTCTCCTTTTAATTTTTTTAGTATTTAGATTAATAGAAAGTATTTTACTAAATTAGACCAAAATATATGATAACTTTTTATTTTAGAGGAGATTTGTGTATATCTTAAAAAAAATCTATCTAATTTTAGCAAAACTAAAAAAAACAATTGTATAGTTTATTCTAAAATTAATGTTATTCTTTAATTTTATATTAAGAACAAAAATGTAATCTTATTTGCACAAAAAGCTTGTTTCATTAACAAAAAATAAATTAAATAAAATTTTTTTGTCATATATATCAAAAACTAGATGGTCAAATATTTTTTTGAACAATATTAAACCTAGTTGAACCAAATCTAAAAAATTATTGCAATTTACTCTTCTCTTTCTAGTATGGGGAAGAGAAGTCTAAAAAGAGTGGGACAGAATCAACTTAGCGAGAAAGTAAAGAGGCGTGTTAGTGGGTTTAGAGGTTTGTTTAGAAGTCTACGTACATGCAATCTGGATGATGTTACTTCTGAACCCTCTTTGCAGTTTGGAAACATCCATTTCCTCTTTTGCAAGGATCTTTAGGAGCAATGTCGCTGTTCTTCCCGTTTCATTTCACATCATTTTTTATTTTTTATACAATGTTATCTTAATTAATGAAAATTCCTATCATTTTTTAACATGGGACTTCGAATTGGAGTCAAAATTAATTATTTGAAAATCAACAAATTTAAAGAGTAAATCTGTTTAGATTTACACCCACTTGGTAACATATGATAAAAGAAAATGAAGAAAGAATCACTTTCTATCTCTTTTGATGGTTAGATATTGTTCAAAAAAGATTAGAAAGTGAGATAAAATTTATTTTTTTATACAAATATGCAAATAAAAAATAAGTATTATATTTAATTTATGTAAAGTCTATTATACTATTATTATCATTATTATTTTATTATTTTTTATATATAGATACCAAATCATTTTTCTATTATTCTTTTCTATTTTAACATTATTTTTATCAAATTAAATATATAAATAGAATAACACTTATATTCTTTTTTATATTATATCAAACATAATTATTTTATTTTATTTATATTCACATTTTTTATTTTTATAATTAATAATTTTATATACCAAACGAATGATCTAAGTCAAATGATTGACCAATGGCAATGTTAACCGAAAAAAAAATATTTATCTTTTATTGAAAAAAGAAGTAGATTTAGGTTAAGTTTTTTCTTTGGATATATTTCTTGCCTAGTTTTTCACTAAAATCATAACATAAAAAATTTATTAAAGAATCTAATAATAAAACATTGAGTCATAAAAATTATACACTTATTTGTAAAGATATATATTTGTCATATTATTATTAAAAAATTATATATATTTTTACATTTTAATTAAAAATTTGATAATAAAAATATAAATAATTGTATATAAATTTTTTATTTAAAAAATTGGTGGATGCATATAAATTTTGTGGTTCTTTACTATGAAGAAATGCAGTCGTTGTGAAACATAAAATTTCTGTGTTGCTGTAAAACAATGCATATAGACATTTTTTTTCCACAAATTTTTTTCTTTTCTATTCTTAAAAATTTATATGTACTTTATTATTTTGTCTTTTGTATTGGGTCAAAGGTACAGGATTTTCGGCCTTGAAGATAGAATTGAGGATAGTTGAGCCTAAGTTAAGCCATATGGTGGGCTACTTAATGTTGTTATTCAATGACAATTGGTTTGGGCCTTAATAACAAATTAGCCCATCTGAAACCGCATGCCTCATATGGCCTTTTGTAAATATTGAATTAGAGTTGAGCCCACCGATCGAATAGCCAGGCTTTCAATGTTTTCTTTTTTCTCCAACAAAAAATGCTTTATTTTTTTAAAAGAAAAATTACATCTAAAATCCTAAATTTTATAAAATTTATAATGAAGAATCTTAAAAATTCAAATTATTCCTAATGACCAAAAGACTTGATTTTTGCCATGAGTGGATGAAAATGCCTTTAGATATTTTCTCCTAAAAAGTTACTATCTATGTTTTCTAAAATTACTATAGATTTTTAGAATTATTACTAGTATGTTTTAGCTTTTTTATCATCTTGTTTCTAAACTCTTAGTATTAAAAAGTTACAATTCAAATTTTTGTAAATTACAAGAGATTTTTAGGATTATTATTACTAAATTTTAAATTTTTTACCACCTTATTTTCTAACTCTTAATATTAAAAAGTTATAACCTTCTTTAAGTTAAAAATGTTTTAAATTTCTTATCATAAGAGCATTTTTGTCCACTTATGGCAAAAATCAAGTCCTTTAATCTTCATGAATAATTTGAATTTCTAAAATTTTTCATTGTAAATTTTATAAAATTTAGATCCTTAAATATAAATTTTCTTTTCTTTATAGAGTAAATCACAATGTCTTTAAATTGCCAACTTTAGAAAGCTTTAATTTTTAGAAACTAGCAAGTTCAAGACTTATTTTTTAAAAATAATAAATTTATTACATGTTAGTCATTTTTGTACTTTTAGATATCTTAGAAAAAGACTAATAACAATAAATTTGTTCTTTTTATTGGCTCATTGACTAGTCACATTGGATATAAATTAAAATGGGTCACATGTCATTATGTGATTGGCTAAGGCAAATTGTGGCGAATTCTGACAGAAAAAAAATTGAATCAGATAATGTTGAAAGTTAAAATTGTAGTAATGCCCCTAAACGTTGCATTATAAATCATGGCTTGTTTTTCATTTTCACCTCACCTCTTTAGCGTTTTCATTTTCTCCTCAGTGTTCTTCTTCTTCATTTGTGCTTTAGTATTTTCTTTTTATTTTTTACATCTAGCTCGAGAAGAGGCAATAAAAGGTATGTATTATTTAATTTTTTTCATCTATCTTAATTTATATTTGATTATATGAACAAAATGTTAAACTTAGTTGCAATAGTAAATGTAAAATGGAGCCTGAAATGAAGAAAAATTAGAAAAGAACAAATAATATTTGTAAAATGAAGAAAAATAGGGAGAACTAGAATAGTTTCTCATGAGAAATTTTATTCATTATTGTTTATTATCTATTTACATTATTTGTTTTAGATTTGATTATTTATTTGTTATTGCTTATATGTTGTTATGATTTTGGGCAATGCATGGAAGAAGATATAAATATTTTGTAGGTTAAAGAAAATGAACAAGGAAAATTTAGAAAAAGGAAAAAAATTATTAAGCCAAAAATATATAATAATGTAAATGAATAAAATGTCAATAGGGTTAAAAAAATTAATGTAGAGGGTCATTTATAAATAATAAAGAAATATAAGGAAAAACTAAGTAAGGATTATTGGAAAATGATAAAGGAATATAGAAAGAAATAATTAAATTCAATAAAAAAGAAGGATATTTTATAAATAATTTTTAGGAAAAATTAAAAAGGTAATTATGGTGGAAAAAATTCAGAAATATGCGGAAAATGAATAATAGTGTTAGGAAAAAATATTTAAGAAGAAAATGATTAAAAAAATGCTAAAAATTAAAAATGATTATTGAGAAGAAAATAAAAATGAAAAAAACTTACTAGTTTAGAAAGAAATAATGACATTTTATAAATAATTAATGAAGTAGAAAAAAGGTAAATAAGAAAATGTAAAAAAAATTAATATCCACAAAAAATGTAAAAGAAAATTGTAGAAAGAAATAATTATATTAAAAAAATAGGATAAAAGAAATAATTATTTTAGAAATAATTAAAGAAATATCCACAAAAAATGTTAGAGAAATCAGAGAAAAAACTAATTATATTTAATAAATTAGGATAAATGAATAAGTAATGAAATAGCCACCAAAAAGGAAAAAAGTGTAGAAAAAAATTATATTTAAAAAAATTAGGGAAAATGCAATAATTATTTTATATATAATTAATGAAATATCCACAAAGAGATTAAAAAAATTTGGGGGAAAAATAATTATATTTAAAAAATTAGGATAAATAAATAATTATTTTTGTAAATAATTAATGAAATATCCACAAAAATGTAAAAAAAAAATATAGGGAAAAATAAATATATTTAAAAAGTTAGGATAAATGAAATAATTATGTTATAAATAAGTAATGAAATGTCCACAATAAATGAAAAAAGTTGCAAGAAAAATAATTATATTTAAAAAATTAGGATAAATGAAATAATTATTTTATAAATAATTAATGAAATGTCCACAAAAAATGTAAAAAAAATAAATATATTTAAAAATTTAGGATAAATGAAATAATCATATTATAAATAAGTAATGAAATATCCACAAGAAATGAAAAAAATTATAGGAAAAATAATTATATTTTAAAAAATATAATAAATGAAATAATTATTTTATAAATAGTTAATGAAATATCCACAAAGAATGTAAAAAAATTGTAGAAATAACAATTATATTAAAAAAAGTTAGGATAAATAAAATAATTATTTTATAAATAATTAATGAAATATCTGCAATGAAATGAAAAAAAATTGTAGGAAAAAATAATTATAAGAAAAATGAGATTAAATTTCTAAATAGCATGAAAATAAATTAAGATATTTATATGAGAGGGATTATTAAAAGAAGTTTTGATTGTAAAAAAACCAATGGCTAAAAGAAATAAGTTTGTTTGCATTTATGCGAATGAAAGAATTTTTAAAAGTGCTTAAATCGCAATATTTCAGTGCTTTATATCAAAATATATAACAGTTATCACTAATATTAATTTAGATGCATTGAAAGACACATTGAGTCAAAAGTTATGACTTCTCCCCAATCAAGTTATCTCCGATTTGATATATAGACCTATTATTTGTTAACCTATTATTTGATACATTTACTTTTAGTGATGCATACGCTAGTAGCTCCTTTGACTTTAGAAGATCATCGTAATGAAGATTTGTGATACCACATGAGTCGATTCCTCTAACTGATTCCCGATGCTTCAATTTAAATTCTCTATCTATGGTACAAAAGCAATAACAATAAGAAGAAGTAAGATAATAACGACCATAGCGTGAATGAAGAATGACTCATTATGGCAATAGAAGTAATTTATTATAGTATATATTTTTTAATATTTATATAATTTATTGTCACATCTTTTATGAATTTCTCACCATCATTGTATATCATTTTATTTCTTTTGTCTTTATATTACATTAGTTTTACATTTAATATATTTTTTAAAATATATTTATGGAAGATATAATTATTTAATTTATATTTTTTTTATATTTAATTTTGTAAAATAATTTTAGCAATTTTTTAAAATTTATATCTTTAAATATATTTACTTAATTTCATCAAATTTAAGCAATTTAAAAAAATAATTCATTTGAAATCGAATTGTCCCAATTTAAGTTTAGATAAGTTTAATATATATATATATATATATAATCATTAAACTTGGATTGGTTGAGTCCAAATTCAAGAAAATTTGGACTCAATCAATTCGAGTCCTGCAAATCTATTACTTCCCAGACAAATGCTTTTGGTAATATTGATTTTAGGTTATAACTTTCTTTCCTTGTTATGTTCTAGTACACTTGCCAAAATTTTATTTGACATCTAAAATTTTAAGTAACATCTCATTTTACAAAGACATGGGTAATTATGAAACATAGTATTTAAGTAATGGCATAATTACCAAAAAAAAAGACCTAAGGCATCATTTGAGGTAGGGAAATAAATATAATAAAAAATGAATAGAATAAAAAGAATATGGCTGTAGTATTCTTATTTAAAAAATAAAAATTATTTAACAATAATTATAAAAAATAATAAGTATTACAAGCAAAAATCTTTCAAACGTAGATGAAAACTTAAAATTATATTAACCTCATGTTATGCCACATAAGAATGAATAAGGTTATATTAGCCTCGTGTTACAATATGATTGGCGTTTTATATACACAATTCTATTGATTTGTCAAGATGGTAAAGACTGTATAAGGTAATTGGATTTTGTAGTAAATTACTTGTTCTCACTTCCCTAACACTATGCTTTTGGAAATACTAGATGAATTTTAGTCATTGTTCATGTATAGTTGGAATCTTTTGGGTCTTTCTGACACGTTTATATTTTATTTAATGTTTCTATTAGCTTTATTTATTACCTAGCTCATTCTAGTATTAATATATGAACTTGATATTTAATTTTTGCGCTTCTAATAGAGTTTTTGGGTGTTTCTTTTTTTGCTGTTTATGATTTATTGTTATTATCTTTTTTTTACATCTTTGAAGAAATATAGCTTAGTGGTTGCAAGTATATTGTGTTCATAGTATTGTCAACTTTTAATTTTGTTTTTTGATTTGAGTTTTTCCTAGCAACATATTACTTCCTAAATAGGAAGGCCCTTGGTTAACTTCTACTTCATAATATCCCAATTGGTCTTAGTTAAACTATTTTAGATACATATACATACATACATACATATATATATATATATATATAGGATTTCTAGATGAATTTTCCTTTTGCTTTTTGAGTAGAATGAGATAATGTAATGAGTTATTACTTCGATGTTTTCTTTGATTATTTTTTACAATAACTTTTGGAAGGGTGCCAACTATAAATATGAAGTTTGAGTGTAGGTGATTTATATTTTTGTGCAATGCCAAACTTTTCATATTGATAGTTCAATTTTGTCTATGTATCCTATTTGGCATTGTTATAGGATCCATTTTTTGGACTATCTTTAACAAAACCAAGGTTAGTGTGTCCTATTGCATTTGTTATATCGATATGTCTTACTAGGGTACTATTGTTCCTTTGTTTGTTATTCTTGTCCACATCGTGTCCAATTTTGGTAATTCTTTTAATTGCTTTATATTAAAACTAGTTTGCTAATATTAGTTGCTAAAAAGAATATGATTGACATACCAATAGTAAAGTACACATGGGAAACATCATAAAGAAGAAATGGTTTCTCTATGACCTCCAAATGGATAGTTTTAGTCAATTTCTTTTTCTCCTTCTTTTGTAGATGTGGAGCTATCATGATTCTTGGTTGTTTTATGAACACAAATCATCTACAATAATGAAAATTACAACAAATAGTGTAATAACTTTAAAAAAGTTTTTTTCTTACGGGACTAAAAAAGATGTAGGATATCTAAAAATTGTACTCCTTCTGGTCTCTAATGTAGGTCACTTAGTGGAGAGTTCTCATGGTCCAAGATATAAGTCATATTGTAAAATGTTTGGATTATTAAATAATTTTTTTTCAAAAATAGCCCTCATTAACCATGTTGAACAAAAATGATGCAGCCTTTTGATATCCTAATGGAGAAGGAGTGAAAGAGTTACAGTGACCACATGGAAAGCCTAAAGCTATGTATTGGAATAATATGCATTGACTTTTCTTGGTAGAAACAATGTACCACTTCACCTCTTATATGTGCCCTTCTGAAAGAACCTCTTATATTGTTATTTGTCAAAGAATATCGAACAAATTCAGTGGATGCTCATCTGCTTGAAATGAAAGTAGACTTTTGATGGACGTGTGTGAAGATTTAGCAATCTCATGTAGCGTGGAGTCAAGCAACTTGCAAGAGGAGGATGAGTTGGTACAAATGAAAATGGAAGACTCATATCAGAGTGCTCTTATGATATCATTTGGTAGCAACGACAACCAATTGTTCGACCTGAACAAGTAGCCTAAGGACAGTGATGATTTTGGTTATGAAGAGGAAGAGTTAAAAAAAGTTATTTTAAATATGTTAAAGATTTTCCTTGATAAGTTTTTTAAAGCATTTGATGTTTGTGATTTTAGTGAAACTTTAACATGCTGAACAATAATGATGCAGGCCCTTGTTATTTGTTCTATGCCTTATTGAGAAGTTGAAAGATGAAGTTAACTAGATGATTCGTAAGGATGATGTTAGTATCTCCTACTTGTATTTGTTTACAAGGGAATGTAAAGACTATCTAAACTTCATTCAATTCATAACATAATGTTTATTTAAAACTCGTATATGCTCAACTTGTAACGAAGCAAAAAGATAATTAAATCCATATATAAAAACTTACTCTATATTTACTACATTTTTTAAGAAGCTACATATGACCAAACAAAGAAATAAATAATATAAGGGGAATTTGTTCAGTTATGGAAATGACATTCTAATCCTTGTCAAAAAACACGGAAACCTTGTCATGCTTATCAAGCAATAACACTTCTTAAATAATCTAAAACTTCCTGCACTAGTAGGGATTGCATTTAACTTGAGTTAGGAGTCCACCTTCCTTATGCATCACATCTTTCTTGTTATGAGGAATTTTGTACTTGTTTGATCTTTTGGTCTTCATGATTTCAACCATGCATGTTTGTAGCATAAGGAAAAAGCTTTAAACAATTTGATCATAGCCTCAATAAGCTCGTCAATTGTCTTAGGTGTTCTTTGTGCTGTAATAACTAAATAACATTGAAAAAACTTAAGTTCAACACATTTAAATCTAAAGAATTTGGAGGTTGACATTTCAAGTGAATGTCAAACCCACCTTCACAAGCCACTTGACAAAATTCTTCATCATCTTGATCAACATGACATCTTGCATTATTTTGTTGTATGAAAATAGTCTCTCCTACTTCTTCTCTTGGCGATTTGTCTTTTATGGTTGGTAAAACTTTATGAATTAGAAACATTGTACTCACCTCTTTGGTGACTGAAGTAATCAGTTTCATTTCAAGTGTCCCTGTAACTTTGTTTACACTTCTCCTTCTTGCTGGCTCTTTAGTGACAAATGGAAGCACCCCAATCTTTCTAGAGAAAGTCTCATTCTCTTGATTGTCAAATGTAGGTTGAGCCACAGCAGCTAAGAAGATAACCTTCCCAATAAAGTTTTTGCTTTTGCATGTGCGTTGTGGCTTTTCTTTGTCTGCTAAGAAGTAATAGTTCATGGATTTCTTTGTCATGTTGAACCATTTTTCATCAATGTGGACAATGTTATGCATAGATTTGAATGTTAAATCATGAGGAATGCTACCATCTTCAATCATAGACAAGTAAAACTTTAGACGAGCTATCATGTTCTCATCTTTCAAATATGGCTTAATTGCATTTGAATGATGTCATATAGCTCCCTCTTTTTGAAGTCTGATTAGTGTTGTCTTGCTAATGTTAAATGCACAAGCTAGTTATTAAAGAGTTGTCTACTTTGATAAAAGGACTTCACAGACTTGCTTAAGGTCCAACTAAACTTTCTTCCATCCATAATTTTTTATTTTTCTATGACACCCATTACCAATTTCCTTTGTTTGCTGCCAAATGCATTGAACGACTGTTGTGGAAATAGAATATAAGGAAGCAACCCTTCTTGATGTCCTAAGCTTTAGCTTTCCATCACAACTTGAGTGCAACAACAGATGAGATATGACCCTTCACTGTTCATTTGTTAAAAACACACGTTGCTTACAAGTTGAATCCATTTAACCTTCACTTATATCTTTTGAAAAAAGAAATACAAACTGAAGGTCACTTTGACCTGAGTTTAGTCGTATATAACCTAACATGTAAATAGAAGGGCACTTTTTTTAACATTCGATAATTTTTTCAATTATGGAAATAGAAAATAAAGTTCACAGACTAGTCGAATGCATCATCGTTTAAACAAATAATGCTGGGCTCTATTTAATCACTTTATTATTTAAACTTCATGACTTCAATAGGTATACTATCATATGAGGTCATTTACGTTGGGAGAAGAGGAGTACCATTGACATTGATGGTAGGCTTTATTTCTTTGAAACCAACCTATGTTTCAAACTCATCATTATCCTCCTCATACCATTGCTCAATTTTATTTGCGTATTGTTCATCTTCATAATACAAGGGTGATTTAAGTTGAACTGAATCTGAGGTGCAACGTTCTCATACAATTGAAAGTTGGAACCTATGGTGATGTCACACAATGGAGCTTCACTATCATCAGTATCTAAGTGCATAAAAGACACTTTTAAGCCTATGTCAAGTGGCATTTTTGGTTTTCGAGTACAACTTGCAAGGAAACAACATGGAATGGAAATGAATCTGAGGCTTTTTGTTGATGTCTGCCACGAATGGGTCTTCCTTCAAGGTCCCTTTATGACTATTAGGAATGGGTCTTCGTTCATGATTGCCATGAAAGCTGGCCGAAGAAGTTCCTTTACAAAATAGGTATTTGTTTAAAGAAGTTCATGGTGAAAGCTTCAAACGAAAGCTTTGCATGGTCATAAGCCGGGCTTTAAATAGTAATGGGTTTTATAAATGTTTTAAAATATTAAAACATTCCATTAGACTTGCCTTTTTTTTTTCTTTAAAATATGGTAGGAAAGCAGAGTTCTTATTAGCAAATTGTAAGTTCAAAATTTAAAATTTGTGGGTCAAAAACCAATGAGAGAAAAATTATAGAAAAAATTAAGGATAATTAAATTTATGTTGCATAAGGTAAATTATTTAATTAGGGGTAAATTTGGAAAATAATTATAATTAAGGACATTTAATAACTTAAACTATCATTAATAGGTTTTCTTAATATACGTGAGATAGTTAATTGTGACTTATATTTAAGACTGGAGGTAATATTGAAAAGATAAAAATTTTAATTACAAGAGAATATTACATTTTAAAAATTTTACCCACACATTAATCCCTATAAAAGAAAAAAAAAACATTTTTTGGCCTATTACACCATTTACAATAATTTTCTTGGCTGCAAACGATCCATGTTCTTATTTTATTGTATTGGTTGGCTTGCTAAACTAAAGTTCTATGCATTCATACTGTCTAGGCCTTGACTACATGTAGATACATTATGTTTTGAAGAGTTATAATAGAAAGACCTAAAAGTTTCAATTAGTTAGCCAATGAGTGAAGTAGGATTTAAGCTTTTTGACTATCCTATAATATCTGAAAGTATTAATTCCCCAGATGTAGAGCTGTTAATTTTTTTCCCATACACAATAAGTTTTTTTTTTTTAAAGGGTCACGTTTGTGTTAGAACCTAATCATTTTTTTAAAATATTAAGAGTCACAATTGGCCATTAATTTTATTTTATTTTTTAATATAAAGAGATTATGGTTGGCTCTTAACTGTGACAATTTAATATATGTTTTTTAAATATATGGGGTCATGATTTGCTCCAAACTATGACCCTAATTTTTGTAATTTTTTTGTATTTCCCTTAATTTGATTATTTTCTAAAGTGAAACATATGAAATAAAAAATCTAAATGTTAATTATAATATTTAAAATATTATTTAAATTAAAACCTGTAAAGTTATTTAAAATAAAGAATAAATATTGATTACTTAAAATAAAAATTAAATGCTAATTCAATTACCTTTAAACTTGATAAATTAGTAGGATTTTTAAAAAATTTAATGAACAATTAATTATACTTATCAAGTGTTGTTAAACTCAACACTAAAATAATAAGAATTTTATAATTGTTGAATAGGAAAGTCATAATCTAAAATAATAAATTAAAATATAAACATATAGGTACCAAAAAAGTTATGCATACTATTTAAAAAAATAACTTTTTGTACCATATCGAATCATTGTTCTTAATCATTGGCCTTGTTGTCACCCAAAATGTTATTATTCTTCTTTTTCCTCCTCCTCCCCTTCTTTCTCTTTTTATTCTTCATCCTCTGCTTTGTCTTCTTTTTCATCGTTATTGTTATTTCCTTTATCTTTTGCCTATTTGTATGTTATGGGGGTTTTTTTGAATGGTCGTCAAAGAATGATCCAAATCCCATTGAGGGGATTAAATTAAAAGAATTGGTTGATATAGTGTGATATACCCCTGCTACTGTGATCTTGCATATACACAAGACTTAAAAGCAAAGCCAACATGAGACATCACTTAGTTGAAAAATAGGGGTGTGATAAGGATGGAGCCACATGGCATGTGTAATTGAGGGGAGACAAATGATAGCTCGAGAGGAGTATAGTGCGGTTAAAGTGTAATATACCCCTATTGTTGTGATCTTGCATAATGTAGCCTTGATGGCATATAATATAAAGAACTAGGGTGGCATGGCAGAAGATGGAACAACGGTGTCATGGTGGGCCTATGTTTATATGCTATGGAAGAAAATAGACCAATAGTGTTATGATAAGCTTGCATCTATGTTGATATGTAAGAAGATAAACCAATTATCGTAGATGCAATGCCAAAACTAGTGCCAGAATTATGATAACCATGATTGTCCACCATGGTGGGTACTCTAATAGATATACAGCCATGAGCTCAAATTCATCCACCATGGCATAGTCAAGAGCCATCGCACCATCTGTATTTATTTGTTTAAGAAATGCAATTGTTGAGTCATCATAAATATTTATGGGGGTTATTGGATTCACAACATCATCCACATCATTGGTGTCTTCATCATCATTTGTGTCAGTACCACAATTGTAATCGTAAGGAGTAATATTATATTTGTCCTCCTCTTCCTCAAGTTCATCCATTATGTCCTCCTTCTCTTTTAGAGGAGAAAGGGGTGTTAATTATTTCATGTGACAAATTTGGTTGGGAGGTATAATTAACTAGTAGATGAGACGAACTCAATTGGGAGATATAGTCAATCAAACTAAGTTAAATATTGTTAAATTATTGTATGTTGGATGTAGAATTGACATATGTTTGTAAAGTATGTGCTAAACAAGGTAAACTGATCTTATGTGACATTAACATGTATGGAGGATAGGAGTGAATCTAACACATAATCAATAGTTGCTTAATTTGCCACGTTCAAGTCCATTTCCTCTATTGAGATTTCTATATACAGTTTTATTGAACCAAGCTATAATGGAAACTTTGCATTTGTTGCCCACATTGTTTGAATGTTGGCATCCCTTCCTTAGCCCATATGCTTGATACTTTATGAGTTTTAGTGATACTAAATGCTTATACACCAATTGAAACATATATTGATTTGAATATAATTGTAACTATTTCATAATCTCTTGTTGCATAAATTACTAAAATTTTTGTATAACTAATATATATTTTTTACCATTTCATTAGGTTAACTTTTACAAAAAAATATAATATTTTGTTTCAAAATATAATATTTTTTTACACCTGTAATGTGTGTCTTATTCAATTAATTAATCTTGTGTAAAATCAAATAATGTAACATATTATACTTACAACAATTAATAACTAAAAAACATAACATGCAAATTGCATTCTATGGAAGAAAAAGCACTTAACATCAATGGTAGGGGTTGCTAAATTATTTTGCAACTGTTGTTAATTAAAACAATCATTATTATGCACAATTTAAGTCATTTTATTTATTTTTTTAAATGACAATCAAAATTGTCATTAAATTAAGTTTCACAATGCTTAATGACATATATTAATTACTAACAAAATGATGTTAATTATTATCATTATGCACAATCTAAGTCATTTTAATTTTCTTTTTAAGTGACAATCAAAATTGTCATTAACTTAATTTTAATAGTACTTAATGACATATCTTAATTATTAACAAAATGATGTTAATTTTTTAAGATAGGCAAAGAATGGAGAAAATTAGCACATAGTTATTTTTGTTATATTAATTTTGTCTTTATTCTCATTAAAATAAATTATTATTTTATTATTTTTTAAATATTATTATCATTTTTTCAATATTTTTTATTTTTATACTATTTTTATTTAATTAAATATGTAAATAAAATAATAATATTATTTGTTTATATTATACTATACATAATTATAAATTATAATATTTTATCTCGTTTACATTATTAAAACCTATATTATATTAAACATACTATTTTTCGTGGTAGTATTTTTATATAATATTAAACTTACTATTTTTTCAACCCTCCCAGAATGTTAAGAAATATTATATAATATTTAATTTCATTCACATTATTAAAAACATAATTATAAATTATAATATCCTCTTTCCAATTTTATTAAAAACTACTTTTTGTAATAATTTAACATCAATTATTTTTTATAGCTACAACTAGTGTTTGACATGTTAAAAAAAAAATCACCCAAATGACAACCAAATCAAAGAAGTAAAAATACATATATTTCACATATTTAAAATTTAATAAAGCACAATCACATTTAAAGCAAAAAAAAAATGGCATTTACATACTAGATGATTGATCTAAATAGTATAGATTATTTGTTGGGACCACCTTACTTTTGTAATGTTAGCTTAACTCAAACAAATCGCAGATCTAAGCAACCTCTGTCATTTTATGGTAAGATTTTGCTTCTTTATGGTAGGATTTTGCTTCTGTAAAAATGATAAAGGCTGGTCAAAAGCAATGGTTGGAGGGGAGAAGAAGAAATTACCAATAATAGTATTGTGAAATGGGGAGAAAGAGGAAAGAAGATGAACATGAAGTAGATTAGAAAGAAAGGTAGGTAAGGAATAGTTTTAAGGGTAAACAATTGAAATTTTTTTGGGATAATTATATTATTTACCAATTAAGTTGCTTTATAGGGCGATGTAATCTCACAAACTAATAATTTGTTGTTACGTGAATTCTTTTTACCTATATGTCAGAATCAAAGCTGGCTTTGATACCGTTACTCAGTAACCATGACCCTTAATTTAAAATAAAAATTGTTATTAAAATGATCATGATTGACCTCCAACTATAATCTTTTTATTATATATATATGGGGTCTCGTGTATATATATATATATATATATAAAGAATATTAAAGGGGTCACCATTGATTGGGGGTAACCATGACCCCCCCCCCAAAAAAAGGTACTGTTTTAACACAATTATAATTTTTTGTAAAATTAAAAAGATAATTTATTGCATATGAAAAAAAAAATGGCAGCGGGAATTAATACTTTCTGATATTATAATATGGTTAAAATCCCATAGGATTTATTCTACTATTTCTTTTTTAATAGCCTGACCTGTGCACTTTCTTTGAATCTGTGAATATGTCATTCTGTGAAGTTGATATAAAATATGTTTCCAGGGTATCCCGGTCTAATATGGTTGCTTAGTGACAGGTATTTGCTCTTACGGTATCTCCTAACTTTCAAATGAGGCTCTTGCCTGTAGAATTGTAGTGTATCTAAATACATGAATTATTTTATACATCCATAAATATTTATGTCTTCTATTTGTGGTAATTTTATAACACATTGGTACATCCTTCTGTCCTGTAATCAATAACTTTCCACCAGTTTCCTGCATTTACAAATAGGTCCCATGACATGTTTAACATTTATTGATTGTTCCTAAAACCTAACTTGGTTGTTACTTCTAAATCTGATAGGACCCTGAAAACAAGAAGATTATCATCTGTGATAAGAAGCTGAAGAAGATATTTGGGGGAAAGATCAAGTTGGCTTTCTTGAGATTACTGGATTGATTAACCCTCACTTCCTTACATGAAAGCAAGAGCCTCTAGACCTGAAGCTCGTAAATTATTCATGAAGTTTTTGAATGCATGTCATATGCTTTTGTTTATGGAACAAGAAAGCGTATTACTACTATTTAGTAACATAACCAATTTTTAAAGGCTAAAGTCTAAATAGACTTATTAATTTAGGGATCAAATTACTAGTTTTAGTTGAACAAGAAAATCTGAGTATTATGTCCTGCTACTTAGTCTTTATTTTTTTATTTTTAGTAATTCCAGTACAGAACAAAGTATGTGACAGTTTTGTTTATGTGATGTGGGCTCTGATTTCTGAGTTATATTGTGGAAGTTAGCAGGCTGTAGAATAGAGCGATACCAATTGAGCAGTTTGAAAAAGCTAAGAGGAGCAGTTGAGGTCAGATGCCATTGACTTTGGGCACAGAAATGAGAATGATTTGGTTGTGTCTCAACTGTTAACAAGAAACTAACAGCATTGATGTGCTATCCGAATCCCACTTCGGTATTTCTTTAATGGTGAGATCGGAGATGTGGTAATAATAAAACTCAAAGGCTATTTAGTCAGACGGATATTTGGATTTTTGTCTATGTTTTGAATATTTAAATTTATAATTTATTTAATAAATTGTTTGGATGAGAATTATGAAATATATAAACAAGTGAAAAGTTTGTTCATCTTAAAAAGTCTATCTCTCTAAAGTGATCCAAAATGTTGTAAAGAGAAATTTGTGAATTTTAATCATACAAAACTGAAGATCAATGGAGCAAATAAATGATTTTTTTATTTTTGTTTTTCATTTTAAAACGATTTCAACTGAAATTTAAATTCAAATTTTTTAACTTATAAAATGACTTCAATCGATACCTTCGTATCTTTAAGCCTTATACATAAACACTGGCTGAGTCAAGTGGGTGCTTGTTTGGTCATGTTTTAAATGTCTACTTATCATGAAATTATTTCCTTCTAAAATGAGTTTTTTTTTATATATTTTAAAGTATGCTAAATAAATAATTAGTTTTTTATCAGATCATTTGATAGACACTGTAAGAGAAAAAAAAATAATTAGCATTTTCTTTGAACTTACCAGTGAAGCCAAACTTGATTGGGCATAACCTCATTCAGGGAATTTCAAGTTCAACAGTTCTATAAATGTTTTAAGTATTAATTAATGGCCAGTCATTCAATGAATCAAAAAGTCAGATGCCCTCGTATGCTTTCTTTCAGTATTCTTTTCTTCCACTTCGGTGTTAAATCTAATCAAAATTACTTTTAGCCATTCATGGTATAAAATGTGAGAATTTATGCTAATAAAATTATGTTTATCAATTTTTATCCACATTTTCAACAAAAATGACAGAGTTGCCAGCTCAACATTCCATTAATTAAGGTCACAAAATTTCTACAATGTGGAAATGGCACAATCGAGGTTATGGCAACAATCCCATTGCTCGGTTGTAACTTATAACAGATACACGACTTACCAAGCATCACCATTCACCAATGTGCTTAAGATAAATATCCACTTGCCCATCCTGCAGCTTTATTTTGCTACGTGGTGAAATTCAAGACACCACCAGCGCTCATCTCACACTTGGCCTTCATGAGTTATACTGGACTGAGGAAGAATTCTTAGGTGCTACATGGGGTACGTACATATAATGATTAGAGTTTAATTTTCATAATTTGACAGGCGGGTTTCACATGTATAGATTAAATCCTAATCTTTATATGTACCTGCACCATATGGTACCTAAAAATTTCTTCTGGAATGAGATCAATATCATAACTGACTAATCAATACAGATTTTATTCTCTTTTTTAAAAAAGAACAAAATTCAGATATCAGCAACCAAAAAAGAGACTTCAAAACTATACATGTGCTATCTGCATTAGCAAAAATCTGTCAGAAAACCCTCAGTTACTATCTATTTAGTAACTTAACTTGAACCCTTCTTTATCAAGAATCCCATCCACCAACAATACTCATCTTCATCTTTTAATTTAATTTTAACTTTACCCTTTAGGCAACTGAACCAAGCATGCTCTGTTCTGCTTCATCAGCATTAAGGGAGAAAATATCCACAGGGGCACTCGTGCAGCCAACAGCACTTGGTTTGAATCTATCATTAAGGGAGCCTTTCTGGTGATCAAGATAGATAACAATAACAGTGATATCATCATGGAAATGTCTCCTTATTCCCTTGTCAATTTTCTTTATATCATCATATCTCATCTCTCTCTTCTTTGCAGCTTCCTGTAGAGCGGCTCTCACCAATCTCTTGGCGATTCCCTGCAAGTACCAGGACCATAAGTCCATAATTAAAGTCTATATAAGAATCTATGAAGTCCATGGTTGCATGGATCTCATACGTAAGAGAGGGTACTCACAGCTCTTGGATGCTTGACAACAATCTCAACTGCTGCTTCATCACTTAATTGTTCCCAAAGGCCATCTGATGCAAATATCAGGAATAAATCTTCTGGCTCAAGCTCCCTAATAAGGATTGATGGTTCAGCTGTCATTACAGGACGCTTCAAAGGAACTGGGTTTCCAAATTGCTGAAAAACTGGGTCTCTGTAAAAGTCAGGTCTCTTGAGATACACATCACCAATAGACCTTGAGACCTGCAAAACCAAAAATGTGAAGATCAGCTTCTCTAACTGGCTTATTCCTTCAAAGGTCCCTGACGCATGGAAGGAAAAGGTTGGTATATTCAGTTTCACATTGATAACTAAGTTAACAATCCAAGAAACCCAGGAGTAACCACAACCCTCCTCTTCCATGGGAGACAAACATGCATGGAAGGTAAAGCAGGTGATCTTGGCTTAAGCTCTGCGTGTAAGTTCTGAACTTTAATCAATTACGGGATACCCCACTTCTACATCACATTTTCATAGAATGCTAAAACTTTATCAAATTCATAATAACTTAAGCATGTAAATAGGTTAAAAAAAGGCAAGAAAGATTGAAAGGAAAAAACATATTAAATAGATGCGCTGGTTTGATTCAAAGGTTGGCAACTAAAAGTATTAACACTAAGAGATGCAAGTGACATTTATCAGCTTCTATTTCAAAAACACAAATGGGGAAAATTGAACAGTTTAGCCTACCAACATTTACAAGCAATCCTTTCCATGGAATGCAAGAGATGTTATTTAAGGCCCTGAAAATTTGAAATATGTAAGAACATGTGAAGGCAATACAAAGCAAATATAAATACGAGTGGCAACAGGAAAATGTTATTGTACAAACTAATAAATGGTGAAATTTCATTTAAGACTATTCCTAAAATCAGACACACATTTATCCACAGCAATCCTAGACTACAGCATAAATATTTAAAAAGATAATTAAAGAAAGAAAATCAGTCTCTCTACCCATAATTCTATATTCAATAGAAATTTAAAATTGTCGAGACCTCTACAATTATTCAAAAATTCAGGAAGAAACAATCCAATAATACCTGTATAATGCCCTTAATCCTCCAAACTCCGCGGCTGTAAACCACAACGTGTGAATCATCAGGATGGAGGGCTTCCACCTCTCTCCTCACCTCCTCAACGGCCACATTATGATCAGTTGATAGCCGCTCTGCCACCACTGGATTTTTCTTGCTCTCTGAATCTCTGCGGCCAAGAACAGCTCTAGAGTCTCCAAGGTTTGCAACATATAATACATTATCAGAAATTGCACCGAGAAGACAGCATGATCCCACTGAAGCAATCTGGGGACTTAAAGGCAATGATCGCTTCACTAAATGTAAAAACTCCTCCTCAGTAGCCTTAAACGCCTTTTTTATCACATCCACAGACAATCCCCCTTGTTCAGAAGCAAATCCTACAATCAAATTAACAAAAAAAGTAAGTTGGTGACCACAAAGCATTCGGGAAAGTAAAGGATGAATTTTACACACACACACACACACACACACATATATATGCCCATAGATTTATGCTTGTGTAAACAAGCCGCTAAAAAAAGAAAGTAATTGAAATGCACTCAACAGAGTAAGCTCTAAAGTATTAAACTTCTATTGGATCTTCAAAACCCTTGTTCTCACAATATTCATCATTCCAACCAGTTCTATTTTGCCTTCAATTTATGATCCATCAAACAGAACCTCAAAATAAGTTTCACGAACGCAAAGACAAAGAGAGTGTAGTGAGCAAGAACAGCAACCAATTCAGGGCCCAAATTACATAACAACCAACAGCACCGATTTCCATCGCGAGAAATATAAATTGGAAAAGAGAATTACTCTGCAAATGAGGGAAAAGACGTTTGTTGACGAATCTAGAAGCTTCGGGTCCGCCGTGGCCATCATAGACGCCGATGTAAGTGGCGGACGGAGACGTGAAGACTTGGCTCTGATCTTCGAGACTGTAATTGGCTTGAGCAACGGCGATGGAGAAGAAGCCAGAGGCGTGGGGCTTCAAGTCCGTATGCCACAGAAGTCCATCGCCTCCGCTGCCGCCGCATCCTCGCCATCCAAAGCAACGCTCCAGCGGCCTATAGCACAAACGAAGCATCATCTATATAGGTGAAGGATAAATAGTATTCTGTAAGAATTGGGGTTTTAGGGAAAACTGAGATTGAGATTGTGATTGTGAGAGGTGGGTTTATGGTTAATTAGGTATGGAAGGGGAGGGAAGATCAGAGATGAATGGAAATGGGGGAAAGAAGGAAAGAAAGCGAGTGGGGTATACGCTACGGAAGGTAGCAGGGCTATGCCGCGTTAGGAGGAAGGAACAACTTGGATGCACTCCAATGTTGCTTTTATGCTTCACGCGTACTTTTCTTCTGTGTGCGCGCCTTGACTCTTGAGTTGTTGTGCCCATTTGCTTCGAGAAAAAATGTTTTTTTTTTTCTTTTAATTAAACTAATAACTCTCTGATCTAATCTATTTAAATTTAGTTTTTAAAAATTAATGAGTATATATAATAAATTCAATGTATATGAACCTTTTTTTTGCTTGCCAAGTAATTCAATAATATTGGGGTAGAAGAAGGCAATCAAAAATATTAAAGGGATTAAATTTAGATAACTTCTATATATTTTTATTATTAATTTAAAAAAATTATAAAGATCATTTTTGAATTCTGTTAAAAGGCTAAATTATGCATATTCCCTCTTAATTACAGGTTATATGTAAATAATTTCTTTGATATTTTAAATTTTTAAATTTGTACAAATAACTCTTTGTTGTTAATTAGTTTATTATTTTAATAATAGAACATAATATGCTAATACTTATTTACACATAATTTAAAGTTTAAGAAGGTTATTTGCACATAAATCAAATTTTAAAAAATTATATATACAAAAATAAAGTTTATGGGAATTTATTGTCATTGATTAATCACGTTTGGTTAATAAAATAATAATATAACTAATGGTAGTGGGTTATTTGCATAAATTTAAAAATTTACGAAGGTTCATTTTTAAGTTTTAAAGATTAAGAGAATTATCTGTACATAATCCAAAATTAAAAAGAATTCTGTACAATTTAGTCTTATTGAAATTATACAAATTTTTCCTTTATTTTCAAAAATAATACAAATCTCACTTGAATTTTGCTAATATTACACAAACATTTCCTAAATTTTGCTAAAATTGCACAGAG
Source organism: Erythrophleum ivorense (assembly GCA_026724425.1). NCBI lineage: Eukaryota > Viridiplantae > Streptophyta > Magnoliopsida > Fabales > Fabaceae > Erythrophleum > Erythrophleum ivorense. Next base: position 3,862,689 of record JAIUCV010000003.1, read on the forward strand.
TTTGCTTTATTTGCAAAACCTCCTTAAAAATAAAAAGAAAATTACGTAGAGCTCCTCTAAGTTTGCTAAGATTATAAAGACCTCCCTATATTTTCAGGAGAGGTTTGTGTATATTTTTAAAATGGAGAGGAGATTTGTATAATTTTAATAAAATTTAAAAGAGGTTTGTATAATTTATTCTTTATTTTAGGAGGTTTGTGTATATTTTGAAAATAGATGAAATATCTGTGTAATTTTAGCAAAACTCAATAAAGATTTGTGTTAGTTTTGAAAATAAGAAAAAGGTATGAGTAATTTTAATAAAATTCAGGAAAGGTTTATGTAATTTATTCTTAATTTTTTTAATAAAATTATAAGATTTGTAAAAAATTTTAAAAAAGATAAGGTTAATTTATTCTCCTAATTCCTATAATTTCTCTTAATTTTTAATTTAGTTATTAAAATTTTAAAATTTATAATTTGATCTTTATAATCTTGAAAATTCTTAATTTAATTGTTGTCATTAAAATTTTGACAATATTTTGTTAAATTTGGATAACATGACTATTATGTGTTATCTTAATAATTTTTAATATATATGATTTAGGCAAACAATGAGTAAAAATAAATAATAAAATATAAATAATTTAGATATATGACATGTGATCTAACACAAATTAAGTTATTTAGATAAATTATTTTATAAATAATATACAATTAGAGTACTAAGATAATACATGAATGATCACGTTAATCACTTTGAACAAATAACTAATAAAATTTTAATGATTGGGATTAAATTACAATTTTTTGAATTATAAAGACTTAATTATAAATTTTCAAATAATAAGGATTAATTTGAGTGAAAATATAAAGATAGAAAGGTAATTTTTTTCAAAAACTAATCATGTGTTTTTTTTTGTTTGGCCAACAATTATGTTGAGTTGTAAAAATCATGCACTTTTCTAAAGTCAATTAAAGAGGATTTTGGTATATTAGTATTTTAATATTTATATTTTGAATATCTTGTTATATAGTTATCAAGATATAAAATGTTAGGAATGAAAGATTTCTTTGTTTTGGTGTCATCACATACCAATATTTTGATTATATCACATGAAATTCAAATATCCAAAATATTAGGGGAAATGATATGCTTTGACTAAGATACATGTCAATTTGTCATTTCGAAAGCAAATAAAAATATATAAAATTATCATTACTAGAAATTATATGAATGCATTATATAGTATATGGATGGCACACATGATATAAAAAAAGTTATGTTAGTAAATTTACTGACAAGTTTATAATAAAGTAAATGTCATTTACTATATTAGAAAACAAACTAAGTTTAACCCCTTCTTCTCCAAAACACACATACCTAAAAAAAACAGACTATTAGCACCTAAAAATAATGAGCTTAATTGAGGTTGTTAGTAATGAATTAGTCTAAAAATGATAAATAGTCAAGCTCTTAATTGACCATGATTAGCTGAAATTTTAGCTTAACATGATAAGCAAAGAACCTTCATGGTTGAGAACAACTAACCTACAAAAAAGAAACATATGGAGCTTGACTTAGTCAATATGGTTTTCGTGTGCTGATTCACCATATAAAAGAGGCCATGAAACTATTGGAACCATAAAATATATATGATAGCCTATTATGGAGAGTAATTACTAATAAGGAAAACACTATAAAAGGGACAAAAAGACCAAAACACAAGGACACATAAAAAAAATCACAGGAAACTATCTAGCAACTCATTTTTCCTTACTTTATGTATCTTTTATTTACTTTATCCTTTTATTTATAGTTTATGCCAATATTTTATACTTGTTTACTTGCTTTATACATTTTTTTAAAATTTATTTTAGCATTCTACACTCATTTCCAGTCAATCGTTTGAGTTGTATTCAAATTTTTTCAAAGTTATTCTATTGTCATTTGATATAGCTTGGGTATCCACATGTATTGAATCAATTTTAAGCAATATTTGCAATTGTAATTCAGTTATCTCAATCCATTTTTATTTATCTTTTTTAAAACTTTTTAAGTTCAAATATTTCATTTTCCAAACTTTGCACATTGAAAGAGCCCATTATCAAGAACATACATAGATACCTTCTTTTTTTTTAAGGATGGTACTTTTTGATCCATGGGATAGGCCATCTATCTCTAAATGACATTTGAAAGTTGTAGGTTATCTTACAAGAAAAGTTCACAAGGGGAAAGGTAGTGGAAGGGGAGGCCATAAAAGCCTTAGGTAGAGACAAAATGTTGGGGCACCTTATGGCAAAAAGCCTCATCCACTGTACAAGGACTTTATGATTGTAGGGCAAAGTTGCATAACAACTCATAGTGAGAAAATGATATAAGGACTTCAAATACTAATTCAAACCAATTGGCATACTTACCTTTATATATTCAAGTACTAAGATAATATATCAATGTGCCTTAAAACTAGCTCTGAGCTTTAAAATAGCAAAGGAATCCTGCCAAGAAGAAACCTCTTAGTAAAACTCAATAAACAAGTAGCATCATTACCAATGATACTTTTACCTTGTCTCTTTACTTCTTCTAGGTCATAGTCAAACTTGAAAGTATGCTCATGGATGAAGTGAAAAGGACCATATATATTATAAGCATAAAAGAAGTGATATGCCTATCTCACCAACCTCGTGAAACCACCCTTAAAGAGATGATGAATGGGTCTACCCTCAAGTAAGAATATACCTTTCACAAACGTATACTCAGTAATGTCAAAAACATAAATGATGGCCTCACTCCCAATAACCAGCAAAGGATAACAAAATTGATGACATATCAAAGGGCAAGTGGGGTCAGCTGACTAAAAGCAACCTTAAAAATGTCGCTATAAGACAAAATTGCTCATTAGCGTACATTTACACAAAAGGGTTTCTTCGTATGTTACTAGGGTAGCCTTGTCATTCCTTATATCATTGATGGTCCGACAATTTGTAAGGACAAAAAGAATGGCATTAACAGGAATATGATAACTCTCTTGCAATGCTCGACAATTATCTTTTGTTAGAGTGCTTTTAAAGCTGGCAAGAAAATGTGTTGATTAGTGAAAAAAAAGAAATGTTTCAAATAACAAGCAAGGAAAACACAATATTAATGAAAAGATTATAAGTGAAGTTGAACAACAATCTATAGAATATAGTTTAAAATGACTTGGAAGCAATCATTTGTATTCCATGTCAACCAACCAGAAGAACACAATGTATGATCGTGATAAATCATGAGGAATGCAAAAACATTCTACCTAGTTATATGAATTAGTAAGGCAACTAACCCCTACTTTCCTTCTTCTAAACATCATATTAATTATGAGAAGAATTAGGAATCACAAAATAAAAAGAGCAACCATCCTTTCAAGACAATGCAAAATATTGCCATAGAAGTATCAATTTCACCATCAAAACTCCAACCAAAGAAACTTAAAAGACACTTCTCTTAAAGCTCATTTAGCTCATGACTTTTCTACTAGATTTAAAGGAAAGTGTTAGGAAAATCTTACAAGCATAAAATTCTCATAAGCCTAAAATAGCTAAACCCACTTCACCAAAGCTAGAGAAAACCAAGGATTCTAAATTCACAAACTTCATACAATGTATTAACATAACTTAAATAGTGCAACTTAAAATGGTTCTACAAAGCAAATTAACTTTGTCAGGTTGCTTACGACTTCACTAGGCGATTTGATCTTCATCATTTGGCTTGGATATAAGAAAAATATATTAAAAAAAAGGAAAATTAGAGTTAAAGACCCAAATTTACTCTAAATGACTTATTACTATTGTTTTAAAATAGATTATCACTGACTTTAAGTAAAATTTTATTAACTTAATGGTAAAAGGCTTTCAAAGTAAATATTTCTTATTTTGAGTTCTTAATTCTAATTCTTCTTAAAAAGAAGCTCTCTCATAGTTAAGAGGGCAATTTAGAGTTTAAACTTACCTTATGTCCTCTCTTTCTACCACTCTCTTACCCTTAACAAAGTATCCTTGTCACTCTAAGGGTTTCTTTTAATTTTACATTGTGATTTTGACTAAAATACATACATATAATAAAATTTTTTTATCTAATTTACTTTTTCCTAATGAAATTAATTTTATACCTAATATGAAATTGTAATTTTGCTTTTAATATGATAAAAAAATAATAAACTACCTTTTTAAAAAATTACATCTTACATAAAAAATTAAATTTATCTTAAAAATAATAAATAGACCGTGAAAAAATCTTGAGCAACCAAAATGTGAGCGTGTGAACTCAGCCGAAGTAGTTTGGTAACATTCCTTGTACCTTCCGTTTTGGGCATTTTCTCAGGAAGTCGCTACCGCCAATGCGTGTCTCACGCGGCTTTGTGTTGTGATCGCTGTCATCTAATTTGGAAATTTGCAATAACCTTTCCCATCCTTCATTTAAAATGGGCGACAGTTGACTTCACCATCTTGTAGCTATTTTCTAGTGCTCTCTCCTTTGAAGATAACCGCTTGTTGACTGTATACTCTTATCGACCCTCAATTCTGAAATCCCAAGGCAAATTTTGCTTTTGGTCTTTTTTTTCTTTTCACTTCCTTTGGTTGTTATGTAAAGTAGATTCCCTTGTTTGGATACAATCCCAAATCCAACAGACACAGTCGTCATGACTGTGATAAGAGAAACTTTTTAGTAGATGTTAGAATGAGGAAACGCATGGTTTGTTTTTGAAAAACACGTCTTATTTAGTTTGTTTTTAAATTTTAATTGACAATATACGATTTAATTTTTAAAAAATATGTGTTTGGGTCTAAAATTTGTCAGGATTAAATCTTCTGTTTTTGAAATTTATGAATTAAATTCTATAATTTTAACATCAAGAGTCAAATAATTAAAACATATATCTTTTAACAACAAAAAAGTATATATATATATATATATATTATAATGACTTGTGTAAAGAATAAGTAAAAATTTATTTATTTATTTTGAATAAATATATATATAATTTGATCATTAAAAATATGCTTTCGTCCTTGATTTGTACATGTATATTGACTTAGTCTCTCAAGCTAAAAGTAGAGTAAATATATAATTTGGTGACTATATACTAGCAAATTACATATTTTGAGAGACAAACTTTTGTAGAGGAATAAATATAAGAAATAAAGGATCAGGAATTATATGTTTTCCTTTATTCTTTTGAACTTTCATTCGGGAAATCGTGAGAATATATTGGAAAACTAAGTAAGCACATGAAACTATAATAAATAAATAAATAAATAAAACATAACAAGCCTACACTTTTAAGGTTCATATAACAACAATTAACAGTAACAGAGGCAACACGGCTACTGTTCTCAAGTCAAAAAGATTACAACCCAAACCTAACAAAAAATTTATTAAAATAAATGTTTTAAGTGACAAAATCCATTAACACACTAGCTAGCCTTAAAAGAGCATGCCGATGATTCTTTCGTTATTATACATTGAACTTAAGGCCTTCATGTTCCAAAAACACCAGGAACACCATGTTCTTTCGTTCCATAACCGAATACCAATTGCGTAATATTTTCACGTCATCACGTTATTGAATATTTGAATAAACATAGTTAAAGACATAGCACAGCATCTGGATTGATCCAACTCATTTTAAAAAAGTTCAAAACTTAACCGTTATCATTTATCGAATCTCATATAAAGGATTAATATCATACGTTACTTAAATTATTTTAGACAGAACAATTTCAACGTATCAAATTGCCCTAATCATATGACTTCTATAGCTTTATTAAACAATTTGATTTAACTGTCATCATCAACACACCACTAAAAAAGTTTACAAGTAGAGATCTTCTAATAATATAATAGAGGAAGTTTGACATCTATCCCACTAAATACAAGTCTATTAATCTTAAGAGATATTACCCTTCATCTTGTCTTGTCATTGTATTATATACATGATCGTCATTGTACTTCTTACTAAAAACCTTTATATTATCTATATAATCATTATTTTGATCGCTCAACTCATTATATTCTTTTTTTTATTAGAATTACGATCTCTCGAATAAAAAAACTTTATAAATGTGAAATTACAAACTCGCAAATTTTCCATAAAAAACCTTTAAAAAATTTAATAAGAGTTAGCTCAATTAATAAAATTAAAGTGCATTGATTAAAAATATTTTGATATGTCTTATTATAGAGTTGTAACTAGGTGTCTTTACTGGTGTGATTTGGTCACTTAAACCATTTCAATCTATCTAATTGGATTGTTAACAATAACACACCAATTCAATTAAATCAATCATAACCGAATCAATTTGATCAATCTTTGACCTGTATAGACTAGATTAGATTAGATGATCGATGTTTGAAAAAAAAATCTTGCAACATTTTTTAAAATTTAAAATTTTATATAATATTAACTAAGAAAAATGACAATTACAAATGTTACATTGTAATAAATTTCATTCATGAAAGATATAAAGAACGTTAAAAATTACCTAATTGAATGAAAAATTAATAAAAAAGTACAAATTATTGTATAATATAAAATATTTAAATTAATACTATATAATATTTTGATTTGTTTTTATTTGAATGAACAAGTTAAACATCTAATAACTGAACCAATTAGATTTTTTTTTTTAAAGAATCATTCAATCAATCCACTTAAAAAGTTAGTATTACCCGGTTTTAATCGAATTAATTTAAATTGTTTCAAATAAAATTAGATTGAGTTAGTTCTGTAGACTTCTAACCCTAACAACCCGTCTAACTATTCAGCTTGTAAAGTGTATATATACATCCTCGACAGTTTAGACAGCTTCTACAAAAGCGAACCCTAGGATCCAAACAAGTACTGTGAAATCCATGTCCTCATGTCAAGGGTATCAGCTCATCTCCATCACCGAAACATTTTAAACATATCTCACAATCCTCCTGCAGTACTCGCCAAATTCTTCCAGTATTGCTTTATCCCTCTACAAACTTCTAGAGGTAAGCTGTCCACCGTCGTAAGATAGTTCATGGTGGGACGCTCCTATTCATGAGGTAAATTGACACTAAGAAATTCTGCCTCGCGTGTTAAATACATGTACATTCAAAGACTAAAATCATTTGATTTGTACATGGAGAGCGTGTTGTATGATTAAATTCTGACTTTTTAATATACATGCACAATCAGAGACTAAAATCATTTGATTTGTAGATGGAGAGCGTGTTGTATGGACTAAATTCTGACTTTTTAATATAAATGCACTCGATGCATATTCTGACTTTTTAATATACATGCAAGAATTTTTTCATATATCACATTTAAAGTGTAATGTTTTGAATTAATAAATTAGTTAGAATAATTAATTAAAAAATTATTAATTCATATTGAAATTAAGACGTGATTTATGACTAGTTTTGGGTAATTGGTAATTATTTTAATAATCTGAAATTTAATTATTTAGTTGGTATTTTATTATTTTAGTAATTGAAAAAAATCACAGAAGATTAATTTATAAAAGGGACTAAAAGACATTATTTACTTGGGAATTATTTATTAGAAGATTTATTAATTATGTAGTATTTAATTATAGTGGCATTATTAGGTAGTAAAAATTATTAGCAATTTTATTATTTAAGTGATTATGAAATTGTTGAGATTTAATTTATTAAATGGAATATTAAGAAATATGATAAATGGACTTTCAAACTTCATAATATTGGATTCAGGAAAAGATTATAGGAAATGATAGAAGGCCCAAATAGTTTATTTGGCCCAATTAAATAAATAGAAAAAAAATTGATAGTTATTTAAATTACTATAACCTAAACGTAAATATTTAAATAAATTAATATAGCTCAATAGTAACTATTGAAGTGAGTTACCATACCCTAAGAAAAATTTAAATAGATTTAATCCAATGCCCATAGATTGACCACCCAACATCATTTAACTAAATCATCTTTTATATTTTCCATTTTGAAATTATACTCTTAAGAAGTTGATGCCATCTAGTGTTCAAAGAAAATAGAAAACGTTTTTCTTCATCCTTTAAGAAAAAAGGGATCTTAGAAAATTTAGTTAAGATAACAGAAGAATATAATATTTTACTCATTTTTATCTTTCTTTAGGACCAATTAGGCTTTTAAATACTTGATATGGAAGCTCTAGGTTTTGATAAATTGAAAATTTTGGAGATTTTCATAATTAAGGTTAAAATTGAGTAATTAAATATGCAATTGGGCTTATAGTGATGTAATTAATGGGATTGGGGTAGTAATAGATATTTAATTTTATGATGATCAATGTAGATGCGTACTAACTGTTTGATGTATTGCCTAAGTGAAAATTGGGATTGTGATAGGGTATAATTGAGATAATTTCTATACTCCCCGATTATACATATATATATATATATATATATATATATATATATATTAATGTTACTAAATTAGTTATGGTGTTTTAATGCATTGGTTTGGTGTGATAATTAGAAGATGAAGTGTTGAACCAAATATAGTGAGGTGTGATTTCAGTGCTAGAAGTGAAATTAGACTAATTGAGGTATAATTCCTACCTATCTATTGTTAATTGCTAAATTAGATTGAATTTAAATTGTGTAGTTGGTACTTGTTTAAGTTAATGGACTTAAAGTGTTTGATATGATACCTAGTTAAAAATTTAACTTTTGCTAGAGATATAATTTAGGTAAACTTAAGACTCTATAATTCTTAATTTGTACAATTAAGTGATCTAAATTAATAATGGTGGCCTAATTCTTTCTTTTGATTGGAGTAATTGAAGACAAAGCGTTGAACACTTAAGGGAGGGGTGATCGTGGTAACTTGCTAGCCTTGGGATTTGTGCACAATAGTGATAAATTTAAGAAGTTAATTTGGATTAATTTATTTGATTGGTGGATTTATACTTATATGCATTACTTTATTATGTAGATATTTAGCTTGTACTTTGGTGGAGGATTTGGCTAAGAGTTGGTTCTTGCAAGGTATTTAGTGACCATAAATATAATGTCAATACACACTTTATTTAGTTTAAATTGTTGCTTATAAATGTTTTATTGACACTTCAAGTAATGAGAAAAAGTGTTACATTGATATGATGTTTTGATCCTTATATATATTGAAATAAGATTGTCAAATTGTAACTTTGTTGTACACATTAAAATGTTGTTATATTTGTATTGAGTTATTGTTTTATTTGAAGTGTGTTGTTTTAAAAGGCTATTTGATGTTTTCAAACATATGCTCACCTTAATGACTATGAGATGGAATCTTGTGTTAAAACACAAGGATAAATATTTACTTGATGGTTGTGGTTATAATTATGAGATTGGGTTTGATATCATTGATTGTTGGACCAATAAGCTAAGTTGTTGGATGATGTGCACACCTGCACTCCAGCTAGTGATCATTGATAGCCAAGGCGTAAGGTTAAGGTCACAAATTTTATTTGATATGAGACAAATGAGTGAATGGTATGATAAACTCACACTGTGAATACCAGTAAATAAAAAGCAAGAGCTATGGTTAAGAAATCCCACCTGTGAGTATCACTTAAGCATATGAAGGTTTATTTTATGGAAACTGATTTGAATTAAAATATTTTATCCTTTATCGATGATTTGTGAAAATGGATTGGAAACTGTTGATTTACATAGCTAATTGTTTATTTTAAAGGTCATTCAACCACATACATCATTTTCTTTTAACTAAATATATATCTTCTTAAAGGCTTTACATTTATGGCTGGGAATATCACTTTAAGATTTTATCTCATGCTTTTGTTAGATGACATTTCCAGGTAGAATGGTAGATACTAGTAAAGGAAAGTGATACTATGAGTATCTTAGCTAAATGATATTGTGTATAGATGAAGTAATAGCTAGTATATATTATTGCATGTTATATTAAGAGGCTTATGTTATATAATAATTAATTAAGAATATTTGTAATTGCCATGCAATAAGATTATCTTTGTGAATTAAATATTTGGATTTATTTGTATAAATTTAGTTAGAGTTTGATAATAGAATCTTATGAAGTATTTGGGAGCTAAGCTATTGATAATGATGATTCAATTAGTTAGCAGTTTTTAAACGTAAATGTGGATTATTTTATTAGAATATATCATTATAATAATTATTTCAAAGCTTCTACAATTAAAAATTATTTATTATTTACCTAAGTTGACATTAAATTAAGATTTAAAAATCTTGGCATACATAAGAGTACGATAAAATTGTCATTTAAGAGAGAGTCGTAAATTCTCTTATGACATTTAACTAAAGCATGCTTTTGTGTAACAATTACAAGCATAACATTTAGGTGACTCGTGCTATAAGATATATAGTAAAATCTCTATCAATGAAAAGATTAACACATTTTTCATAATTTTGAAGGATCTTAATTCTTATCACTAATATACATCTCGTGAACTTGCAACAATTTGAAGTATAATGATTCATCACTTTTAATTTACTAAATTAGGAGTTATTAGTCAGAACAACAATTTTATTAACTAATTTATTAGTTGAATAAAATATACAAAGCATAGCCTTTGATATATATATATATATATATATATATGTGGCATGAATGTATTGATATGCTAAATTTGAGGTGGGGAAAAAACATAAAACACCACTTGTTAAGATAGAGGGGTACACTAATCTCATTGTATATTCATTTGTATATTATGGTTGCTTCTTACACCTTCTAGAATGCTTAGACTCTAGTTGTTACTATATCATTGATGTACATATAAGTGTAATTTTGTTATTAGATTCTTTTTCTATTGGACACCTAGCATTACGTAAATGATTTTTCCTTAGCATAAACTATGCATTTCACAATTTCTTATTCTTCATCTCTTTTGTTACTTTCGATCTTGGTATTAGAGTTCTAATACATACTTCTAATATACATCTCCTAAACTTACAACAATTTGAAGTATAATGATTCATCACTTTTAATTTACTAAACTAGAAGCTATTGTCAGATCAACAATTCTATTAACTGATGTATTAGTTAAATAAAACATACAAGGCATAGACTTTGATACATATATAAGGCATGGATATATTGATACGTTAAATTTGAGAAAAAGAAAAAAAAAAATAAAACACCACTTGTTAAGATAAAAGGTTATACTAATCTCACTATATATTCATTTGTACATTATGGTTGATTTTTACACCTTTTAGAATGCTTAGGCTTTGGTTGTTACTATTTCACTAATGTACATATTAGTGTAATTTTGTTATCAGATTCTTATTCTATTGGACACCTTGCATTAGGTAAATGGTTTTCATGCAACAAAATACTTTATATCCCTAATGTGATTTTTTCTCAACATAAGCTAAACATTTCGCAATTTCTTATTCTTCATCTCTTTTGTTACTTTCTATCTTGGTATTAGAGCTCTATTACACACTTTTAATTTCTATCTTGGTATTAGAGATCTAGTATACATTTCTAATATATATATATGTCTTGAAGTTGCAGCAATTTCAAGTACAATGATTCATCACTTTTAATTTACTAAAGTAAAAGCTATTAATCAAATCAACAATTTTATTGATTGATATATTAGTTGAATAAAACATACAAAGTATAGACTTATATATATATATATATATATATATATGAGGCATAGATATATTGATATGTTAAATTTGAGGAACAAAAAAAAGAAAAACATAAAACACCACTTGTTGAGATAGAACGGTGCACTAATCTCATTGTATATTCATATGTACATTATGATTGCTTCTTACACCTTCTAGAATGCTTAGGCTCTAGTTGTTACTATTTCACTGATGTACATATCAGTGCAATTTTGTTATTAGATTCTTTGTTTGTTGGAAACCTAGCGTTATGTAAATGGTTTTCATGTAACTAAATATTTTATATTCGTAATTTGATTTTTCCTCAACATAAGTTGAGCATTTCAGAATTTCTTATTCTTCATCTCTTTTGTTACTTTCTACCTTGGTATTAGAGCTTTAATGCTTAAACCATAGAATAACGAGGAATTTCTACATTGACTTTTGGCACCATTGCAAGCTCACCTTTCACTTTCAATGCTTACAGAGACATACTATTGATTACTTCCCTCAACCAAGTCTTCTTTGTCAAGCTAGATAGAAGTAATTATTTATCGTAGTAATATATGATATTGCCCATCATTAAGGGAAACAAACTTGATGGCTACATTTTTGGGATTAATCCATATCTACTAGAATTTCTTTTTAAAGATGCAAGGGAAGAAAACAAATGCAAAGTACAAATAATGAGTTACCACTAATCAATTGCTTATGGGGTGGTTATATGACACAATGTCATTGGAAGTAACATTATAAATACTCTATTGTAGTATCTCAAAAGACTTATGGGAGGTAGTAAAAGATCTTTCAAGAGCACACACATGCTCTAGAGTTACATTGTATAAAGGTGAATTGCAAAGAACACAAAAAGGATCCACGAAGATCAAGGAATACCTCAACAAGATAAAGTCAATTTATAATAATCTTACATTTGTTGGAAACCCAAATTCTCTAAATGATCTCATCACCCAAACTCTTGGTAATCACAATACTGAGTAAATCCAATTATTGTTTAACTCTCTAAAAAAAGAAAGAATTAACTTAGATTGATTTGCAGGCCATTATCTTCATTTAAAAAAGTAGACTAGAGTAATTGAATAGCTTTAGTACTTTGAACACTGGGCAACTGTTTATAAACAAAATGATGAACAAGTTTGTCTCTCATTTATCAGCTTCAAATATAAGTGTGGACACTAGAAGAGAGCTGGTTAGAGAGGTTTTTGTGTAGGAAGAATTTATGGCAAAGGTAATAGAAATAACAAATGACTTTCTTGCCAAAGTATGTGGCAAGGTAGGACATACAATTGCTAATTGCTACTTTAGATTTGACAAGTCATACACGGTAGCTCTACTTAAATAAGATAAGAACGATGAATAAAATTACTATACATTTATAGCCTTTCCAAATACTGTTAATGATCATGCTTAGTACATGGATAGTGGAGTTGGTTATCATGTGACTGATGATCTTAGCAATCTAAATTAATTATGGAAAATGGTAAACAAATTGAGATTTTAAATGTTAGTTCTTTTATTCTTCCTTGTCAAAAAAGGCAATTACTCATAATGAAATATGCGTTGCATGTGCCAAATATTGCTAAGAATTTAATGAATGCATCAAAATTGAGTTTCATTTGTTGTGTTGTTTTATAAAATGACAAATTAGTAAGAGCAACATTGTTGCAAAGGAAGCTTAAAAATAGGTTATATTAAGTTGATAGATCAATCTCAAACAATTTCAAACACCATTCCACTAAGTAGTCTTTCATTACAGCCTTTACAAGGGAATCCTTGTACAAACAGTCTATCGTTACATCCTTTTAATCACATCTTATCTCAAGTTTCATAACGGTGTAATGTTAAATTCAAGCCTAATGAAAATTTTAATGAAGCTTGTCATTTTGGTAAAAACCATACATTCTCTTTCAAAGCCATTTTGCTTGTGAAAAATAAATTAATTCTTATTTTCATTCTCATTTAATCAAAAAATAAAAAATCATCATCCAACTAACATGCATTTCTACCCTAATTCAAACTATGTGGTTTTTAATCCCTTTATTAGGTATGTAGGCCTTCACATTCCTATATCAAGTTCATTTTTATAAATATTTTATTTTCTATGTTTTTTCAATATTTTATTTTTCCTATTTTTAATTATTTTATTTTATTTTATTTTTGCTTTTGTAAATCTTTATTTTATTATATTTTTCCTTTCTTTGACCTTCTTTCTTTATCTACATGTGCTTTGATTAAGGTAATTCAAATAAAATTAAAAATAAAATTAAAGTTATACTAATTTTGCATAGTTGACTTAAGGTAATTATATTTAGGAATAGGTTTTATAAGATACCTAACACATTCCTGACATATAATTGGCTCTTGAACCCATCTCTAGTTCACAAACCATTTTTTTAAGATATTTTTTTTAAATTTTTGTCTTTTATAATTACAATTTTAGTTGCGACTTCAAACAAATTAGTTTTTAAAATTATTTTTGCAAATTAATTTATTTTTCTCTTCTCTTTTTAGCCATTTGCATTGTACTCAATCCCAACGAGTTGCCAGGTGTGGCACTTATAATCTTAATTAATGTTAATGATATATTGGTGAGAGGCAATGAATCCAATTGTTTAAAGTCTTTTATACAGAAACTTGATGGCTTTTTTTTTTTTTCCTCAAAGATCTGAGCTCCTTGCATTACTTTCTGGGACTTGAAGTTTTCTTAGATGAAACTAGAATGTTTTTGAACCAAGGGAATCATATACTAGATTTGCTAAAGAAATTTAATATGTTGAATGCAACACCTTGTCCAACTCCTATGGTTGTAGGACAGTCAATATCAATTCATGATAATGAATCTATCAAGAATGCTTTAACTTTTCAAAGTGCAATAGGCACTTTACAATACTTGACAAGCGTTGGACTTAACATCTTATTCTCAATCAATAAACTTAGTTGGTTTTTTAAAGTTCCTTTTACCTCCCATTGGTAAATAATTAAAAGGATTCTAATATATATAAAAGACACTGTACATCTAGCATTCACATTAAACCATTTTGGCACTTGAACACCACAAGTTTCTTAGATGCAAATTAGGCATCCTATTCAAATGATAGATGATCTATTGCTAGCTAGAGTGTATGACCTGGCTATTCTCTTGTATTTAAGACATTCTCTTGTATCTTAGTCTTAAAGTAAAAATTAGTGGCAAGGTCTAACATAGAGCCTAAATATCAAGTTTTTAGTCAATTTAGTTGTTGAGATTGCTTGGATATAGTCACTGTTAAAAGAAATTAGCTTTCCTCCTAGTCAAATTCTAATTATATGGTTTGATAACATTGGTGTAGCTTTCCTCTTAGCCAAATTCCAATTATATGGTTTGATAACATTGGTGCAAATGCCTTAGCTACTAGTCTTGTTTATCATGCTTGAATGAAATAAATTGAAATTGATATCCATTATATTCATGTTCAAGTGCTAGCTAATTAACTCTCCACACACTATGTGCCAAACAATAAATTGTATTATGAAGGCTTTATCCCACTCTCGTTCATGGACTCTTCATGATAAACTTAGAGTGTGTATCATATCCACTAGTTTAAAGGGATGTTAAAACGTAAGGATACACTAATTTTACTGTATATTTATGCATACATTATGATTGTTTCATACACCTTTAGTGCTTATACTCTAATTGTTACTTTTTTCTTTTTCATTGGTGTATATATATAAGTGTAATTTTATTAATAGATTATTTTTCAATTAAACACATAACATTATGTAAATAATCCCCATGTGACCAAATGTTTATATTTTTTTTCTAATGTGATTATTTCTCAACACAAGTTGAGCATCACACAATTTCTCATTCTTTGTCTCTTTGGTCACTTTCTATCTCCACTAAATCCACACACACACACATATAAAATCCACTAGTTATATACTTTTTAAAAGAGGAAATTTAGTATTTATTTTAGACATCTTATAGTTAATATTTAATTATAAAATATTAAATATAAAAGAAGTAAATATAAAATGAGTGTATTTCAGTTTTTGTTCCGTATTATGCCCTAATGCTATTTCTCGTTATAATGCCACATGTAGCTGGAAAGAGGAAGGGCGTAGAATGTAGATGTACACCTCCCACCTGGACAAAAGAAAAACTCCCGCCATTGTCGTTGAGTCACATCTTCCCCTAGAAACAGAGACAAAGCAACCGAAAAGCTCCAAATCCTGATATCCACTGTCGAAATTCTCCGTTATACCCCACATCGCCACTTTCTTAAAGCCTTCGTAGCGCAACCATTGGAGGAGAAAGTGAAGATTCAAAAAGGAAAAAGACAATGAAAGTCAAACCAAAAAGCTCCAGATTGAAGTTGGGTTTGCCTTCTTTGATCCTCTCTTGTTCCCTTTTCTTCTTTGCTGGACTCTTTGTGTCCGCTCTCCTTTTTCAGGTGTCTAAATTCCCTCTATGATATACGATTGATTGCCTTGTGAGTACTCGATCAAGCTCATGAGTTAAAATGATTATTTAATTTGATCGCAGGATTTGGGTGATGTACGGTCACGATCGAGAGCGAGAATACTTGAAGAATCGGTGGCGAAGAAGGAATATGACGCGCTTGAACATGGTAAAACTGGGGAAGATTTCGTTGAGTCAATCCCATTTCAGGTGATTTGTCTTCTTTTTATTGCTCTCTGGCGATATCTGTTTTCCGTTTTGCTTTTGGCTCAGATGAACGCAAACATTGTCATGACCGAGTCTGATAATCTTATGGGATAATCGAAGTAAGGTCTAAGATTCAATGTGATACTTCCGTTCTTGTAAAAGTTACTTGCTTAGTTTAAGGTATTGATGATCCCCGCAAAGAAGTAGGCTTAGGGTGTTTTGATTGAACCTCTAACTCACTCACATAGGGGTACATGGGTACACAGAGGCTAAGCTTAACTATGAAGGACCTAATTTTGGCTAGCACTATCATCATACAATTCTATGCATATCATCGTCTAGGACTATCATCAACTGATGCACAGTCTTTTATAGGGTATTTCGTTCATATTTCTTTTTCTGTAAGTGATACTGCTGGCAAGGCATTGGTCTTCTTAGTTTGTCCTGTATTGTATCCAAACTTTTCTAACTCTAGTGAGTAAAGGTGGATGAGTTCATTCTTGTCCCAAAGAAGAGAACATTATATAAGTTTACACGTGGGAAGAGATACGTGGATATATTTTTGTTGGTTCTTGCTCGCATCAGTCTTAAGTAATAACTAAATCCAAGCAAATGCTTCAAAGAGTTTTTTAATCAAGTTCTCATATCTTGACATTATTTAAAAGATAATAGGGTCTATAGCATGGCCATAAGGGGAAAACTTGATAAATCTTTGCGCTTTGGTAGTGTAGGTCTGCATATTCAGTTGCAGTGAGAAAATGTCTTCACTTGGGTGTTAAAGAAGTAGTTTTCTACTGCCATTGAAATTGAAGTCATCCAATCGCCTATTGATTTGTCAATTCATGTAGCATTCATCTGAAAATGGTTAGCATCAGCAGCAGAGATGGAGCCTTCAGAAAGAAAATCTCTGCTTTGTAGAAAGCTCCTTGAAGTTGTTACTATTCATTCATTGATGCTTAATATCATTCTCTCTCTCTCTCTCTTTCTCTTTCTGCAGGTTTTAAGTTGGAAACCACGAGCAGTTTACTTTCCAAACTTCACAAGTGCAGAACTATGTGAGCGCATAATTGAAATGGCAAAGTCAAAACTTCAACCATCAAAGTTAGCTCTGCGAAAAGGGGAATCTGCTGAGAGCACCAAGGGCACTAGAACAAGGTATTATCATTCTCGATTCTCACGTACATCATGCACTACGATTTTTCTCATGCGTTCTTAATAGATGGCTATTTATTTAAAACTTGAAATTCCTTATATAACATTAGCACGACCAATTTCAGCATAGATAAGTCTGCTTAGAAGAGTCAAACTATCTTTGGTAATGCTTTTGAATTACTTATCCTGCATGGTTTGGCAATAAATGGTCATCTCAATTTTGTCATATTCCTGGGCTTTAAGTTATTGAGATATGTCATCTATCTTTCTTTAGCTCATGGTAGGGTTACAAAAAATTAAATTCTTGTTGACATTTTGAAGTTAGAACTCTTTTAGATAAAATTCTTCAGCATCACGAACATTAATTATTTGATTGAGTTGCTCAGTTCTCTTAACAAACATAGATTATTCTATGCACGGTGATAATTAATGGTTTACAAGTAATAAGACATTCTTTTTTAAAAGGATGTATTATTAATTAGGTGGAATGAAGGGAAAGGGAATAAAACCTTTTTAAAAAAAAATGGTTTATGGGAGGCAGTGGCACATCATCTGGATAGCTAAACATTGATCTTTGACTGAATGGCTAGTTCCATCTCACCCATCGCCTATCTCTAACATGTTGGCTATGATTATACATAATAATCCTACCATGTTATATTTTGGACTAGAAAATACAGAGGAAACAGCTAGATTATGGTGTCATCAAATGCGTTTTTCATCACAAATGTTTATCATTTGGACCTATTCACATTCTGAAAAGACAATTCATAAGAGATTTTGTGGGTTAGAAATAGTCCTTTGAGATGATTGAGAGACATTTGTGTTGCTGTTGCTAATTTATACATGGAAACAGTTCAGGCACATTCATCAGTTCATCAGAAGACAAAACTGGCATCTTAGACTTAATTGAGAGGAAAATTGCTAGGTTTACAATGATTCCAAGGACCCATGGAGAGGTATTATTCCTTTTAAGATTTTCTTAACCTTCCATAAAGGGTTACTGTTCAAGATGAGTAAAGTGGGGGATGTTGTCAATATTTTGCAGGCATTCAATGTATTGCGGTATGAGGTTGGCCAAAAATATGATGCTCACTATGATGCGTTCAACCCAGCTGAATATGGCCCTCAACAGAGTCAAAGGGTATTTTTGTCAAGAACTTCTTGTCTAATATCACTTTCTGCCATCCTTTTTTCTTTTTCTTTGTCGTGGTATTCTTGACCACATTGGAATCATTCTTCTTGCAAATCTCTCTCTCTCTCTCTCTCTCTAACTACTTTGTGTTGTTCTTGATATATGCTGCACTTGACAGCTCTTGTCTTTGTTAGGTTTGCTTTAACTAAAATCATGTGCACCTAATAGATCTCCCAGATAAAGGACAAAGAAGAAATTCTAAGGTCAGATAATTGGGTAATGCTATTTGCAAGAATTTTAAGATAAGCCTGATCATTGTATAACTAGTCCTTCAGGTTGCTAGCGGTACCTGTTGTATAATATTTTTACACTGCAGATTCACTGGGAATAGACAGAGTTAGAAAGAAAAAGAAAAAAAAAGGGAAAAATAGGAATAAGCAAGTGGCATATTCTTTAAAATTATCAAATTATTTTGACTTTACCTTCACTGCCTAGATTAATTTTATCCATATTAAGGTTGTTTCATTGTTATTGACCAGTCCAAGTTGTTCTGATTACCTAATTCTCGTCGTTGTCACTTGAACTGATCCCAAACATAGAACAGAAGTACGAAGCCACACACAGGTACTTGAAAACTTAGACTTTGACCATTTATGGCTGACAGTGATCCCTTGTGGTTTAGATCTGCACCTTAAGTAATTAGATTAAGACCAGAAATTAGTTTCGGGTTTTATATGTGCCATTATCAAGAAACTCAAGAATTTAATTACTTCAAGAAGTTCATTAACTATCTTCTTTTTGAAAGGCTTTTCCTTTCATTTTAAAGTAGCTTAATCTTGTCGGTGTTGTGATCCCCTGCAGTGCTTCGCATTAGCTTGGCATATAGTTAATTTCTTTAATGCATGCCTTTCAATCATACTCAAAAAATGAAGTATAGCTTTTATATTTTAAAGGTTTAGATATAGATCCCTGTATTGTTTTTTTTTCTTTTTTAAAATATGAATAACACTTGATAACAAAAAGTGGAACTTGCGTGGAAGTTTTGTTTTGATATTCCGTTCTTATCTGAACGGGTCTCGCTAGTTTGTTTATGGATCTCTCAATACGTACATATTCATGCTTAACTGTGCAGGTTGCCTCTTTCTTGTTGTACCTATCAAATGTAGAAGCAGGAGGAGAAACCATGTTCCCTTTTGAGGTAGATTGGGGAATTAACTGTCATCCGTGTGGCACTTTCTAATATGAATCTAGATAAAGAAGTAGTCATTGGAGTGTTCCAACTTGCAGGACGGTATGAATATTGGTACACGTTATGATTACAAAGAATGCATTGGTTTGAAGGTGAAGCCGCGTCAAGGTGATGGACTTCTATTTTATTCTTTGCTTCCAAATGGCATAATTGATAAGGTAATCTTTCTTTTTCATATGGCAATATATGCATATAATTGCTGTTCCATGTTCCTTTTATAGTACACACACACACACATACATATATATATATATATATATATATCCAGTAAAAGGAGAAATAAAAGATATCGTTCACAACATTAGGACTCGTCCCAGAATAAAGTTCTTTATACAATACTGGAAGAGCATCTCATCATATATGGGAAGATGTTTATTTTTCGGACTATGATGACAGACAAGATAGTACTTTCATGATGATCTATGCAAAATTGCTGTTATTATTCTTGTAATAAAAACTACTCATATACTTTTGCCTTAATAGTTAGAGTAAATTATATAAATATCCTCTGAGTTTTGTTGACATTATATGAACTTCTCATTTATTTTTAAAATAGATATGGATCTTCGCTGTAACAAAAAAAATTATGCTATATTTTTGTTTAATTTTAAATTTTTTTACTGAAATACTTTTTATTAACTCAAATACATTTTTTTGGTTAAATTTAATGAAAATAAAATTTACTCTTTTTTATTTTTATTTGTGCATATTTAAATATAATATATATCTATATATTTAGGTTAATAGAAAGTATTTTAACAAAAAAATTTAAAATTGAACTAAAATATATAATTTTTAATAATTTAATTAATATTATAAATTTAATTAAATTATTATAATTAATTTTATATAAATTTTGTTAAATATACTAGATAATAAGAATTTGAATTCAAAAATGAAAAAAAGAAAATCTTACTATACTAATTCTATACTAATTAAGATGAAGATATTGATCATTAATAAACATAGAATTGATTATTGATAAACATATATTTAATAAATAGATTGAAATATATTCTATTAATTCTTATCTTCAAATTATGTTTATGTCCTAGAATATCAAAAAATATTTAATATTTATTTGAAATTCTATATTATATTCATATTAATTATATTATCAATAGCTAAGAATAAAGAGTTAATAACTAAGATCTCAGTAGTTTATTAAATTCCTATGCATGCGAAATTTCTGTTATGTGAGCCCGCTTAGCTTAGAGGTTAGAGCGTCGCATTTGTAATGCGATGGTCATCGGTTCGATTTAAAAATTGAAAGAGAATCTATGTAAATTTTACAAAATTTAAAAGAGGTAAGTGCTCTAATAATTAAACTTTTGGATTTAAGTAATTTTTGACAGTTCTATTTAATAAAAGAAAATAACTTTTAACTTCACCATAATCTATACAAAATTCTTAATACCGCCACTTCATCATCCCAAGAACAAAATATCTCCACTTAGTAGTTAAACTTTTGAATTGAAATGATTCTTGATAGTTGTATTTAGTGATAGAAGATATCTTTTAATATAACTATGATCTATACAAAATTGCTGATGAATGCTTAATGCCGGTCATTTCGTCATCCCAAGAACAAAATGCCTCCACAAAGCTCTTTTTGAAAGTGAAGGAACTTATTGTATTTGAATTGCTAGTTAACAAAACAAAGTAAAACAACAGACGAATTTGAGTTATGAAAAATGCCAAGTATGTAATTCCCATTAGCTAAGATAGCATTTCCATTATGTTGTTTGTTATTCCATTGTCAGTAACTGAACTCTAGTGCAGACTTCTCTCCATGGAAGTTGTCCAGTGATTGAGGGGGAGAAATGGGTCGCAACAAAGTGGATTAGAGATCGAGAGCGAGACTAGTAGTTTTTTCTCACTGCCGATTTCATAACTATACCATCGTCGTCTTGTGAGATTTTCGAATAAATCTAATCTATTAAAGTCAAAGATATATCTCATTTGAAAGTATGTTTGAAATGCTTATGGGTCAGATTGGTTTACCTATTTTAGTAGATTGGTTCTACTTTGTAATGTCTGTGTTTTGTAAATGTAAGTGCTTCAAAATTTACACTTTGTCAGTGTCTTTGCTTCTAATTCACACGCTCAATATTACCATCTCGCTACCTTGTATAGCTGTAACCGGCAATGCTACGAAATTGGATGTCGTGAAAGAATGCCTTCTGTTGGTTTTGGTCTCTCCATCTGACATTGGTTGGTCACTAGATTGCGAAATATAAAAATGAGAAAAGAATGAAAAAAGTGAGTAAAATAGATTAAAAATGATACTTATATTTTTATTTATGAAAAAAAAATAAGAAATAGATATTATGGAGTAAAGATAATAAAAATATTATAAACATTACAAAAAATTATCTCTCTTGCTCTCTTTTTCTGATGCCATACCAAATCTAGTTTAGCAAATTGATTTGGTCCCTTAGGTGATTTGTAGTGTATGATTTAACATTTTTATAGTTTATTCAATTATCACATAATTATTTTTTTTATTATTTTGCATTCAAATTTTAACAAAAATATTAATTTGAATTTTAAAATGACAAATATTTTTATTGTTAAACTTCTGTAAGTGAATGTTTTTAAAATTTGAAATGTTAGCTTAATTTTATAAATAGAAAAAAAAAAGAATTTGTTCAACGTATAAATGAAGGATAAATTTTAAGTTCAGTTTTTGAGTTTCTGTGAATTGAAATAAAAAGTGTTTTAAGCTTCAACAAGTTTCTGTGAATTCAAGGTATAATTGAAGAATTAAGATAAAAAGGTAATATGAAATATTTTAATCTTCAACAAGTTTACAGCAAATTATAATCCAATGGCTTAGTCATTTTTTTAAATTCTCTTGTGCTTTAATACAAAAAATTAGGTCTAATTTTAAAAATTCTTAATAGAAACATGACATATGAAATTTTTAAACAGTTAATATATATAAACTATTTATACTTATATTTTCATTGAAAAAATTATTAACTTTACCTAATTATTTTTTTAAAAGGTGGTGCTGGTTAAACGGTGTGTTGTGTAGTTCTTCCTACCTAAGCCAGCGTCACGTGCCTCGACCTCGTGCGCTCGGCAAACTGTCATGGATGGCCAGCGTGTGGGGAAGAACCAAAGCAGAGAGATCTAATAAATCAATACTTATAAAATTTATTTTAAAGAATCTTTATTATTAAATATTATTATTATCATTAAGTTTTAAAAAAATTATTATTAATTTTAAGAGATTTATTATTAAATGTAAAAAAAATTCAGTACTTTTTTATATTTAATAATAATAATAAATTTTTAAAAATAATTTTAATTTTTAAAATTTTTTGTTATAAATTTTATATGATATAAATGTTTAGACTAAATAATTGGTTGTGGCCATCTCGAGAAAGCAAAGAAAGAGAAGAGAGGAAGAGACGAGCGAATGACGTAGGAAGCGAGTGGAACGCAGCCGAATTTCTCTTCGATTCATAATTGTTTGATTGGGAAAACTCTAGTTGTCCCGTTTGATTAAAAGATATAATAATAAAGAGAATATAAAATAAAAATAAATGAAATAAAAAATAATTATTTTATTTTTATTTTTAAAATAATAATTTAATAAATAAAATAATAAATATAAAAATATAATAAATATTTTATGGAAGTATGCAAAACGCACTAAACAGAGCCTAGCTTTCCAATATCCGAACGCTCCATCCCACTCGCGGTATTCTCACTCGTGCCGCGCTCCATCCAAAACGCTGAACCAAACAGAGCCTAAAATTTTCAAATCGTGCAGCGCTATGATCCGTCCGCTTTTTCACACTGTTTCTCCTATGTTCCTGGCTCCTCTGTCTTTTGAAACTAATTTCTCCCTCCTAACATTGTTCTTCTTTGATTGTAATTTTGGAGGGAAGAAATTATGCATGTAATTTGTGAGAATTCTTGGGGTGGTTAGCTTGGTTGCTGAGAAATGCTGAGAAAGTAATTTACATGGGTCTTCTAACTCTATGGACCTCTAAGAGATTTGTCACGTAAAGGTATTTATTTTGTGGAACAAGAAACAGAGATTCGATAATCTTGTAACTCAATTTACTGAAACCAGTGAGACGTGGGAGCTTGGGTAAAATATGATTTTCTGAAAAGGAAAAGTAGAAACCGCGTTCTGGTCTGGCCACGATCAAACTATACATATCCAAAACTTTAATCCTTTATCTTAGTGGCCCCAGCTGGAAAAGTAATGGGTTCACATATATATAGGTCACGTGGTTGAAATTTCAGTTGACTTCTGAATAAATTGTAAAATTTTTCTTTGGGGTTATAGCTTCTTTGAATTAGTTTAATGTAATTACATCTTTAAAAGGACAGAATTTGAGAAGATTGGGATGAAGATGGGGTTGTTTATATTAACTATAGTCGTTTGTCTTTTTTATTGGTTGCTCCAAGAGTGGCTTTTGTATAATTGACTTCACTTTCAACTCCTCGTTGACCAATTAAGAACTCTTCCGGGTTCAGCTAGCCCAATTAGAAGACCTCGAGAACCATTGCAACCTTGTATTTCATAATTATTTATAAATCATTCATACGTAATTCATCAGTCCCTGAATTAGGGGCCGATGGCCGATAACTTGGTTTGTGGCTAACATTAGGACAGTCATGATGAGAAAACAAACTGATTGTATGCGTCACATTCTTGCGAGTGGCAAAATGTGCACTCTTTTTTTCCCTTTTAATTTTTCTTAACTATTACTGTAAATGATTAAAGCTGGATGACGAGATTTTGATCTCTACTGATCAAAATCTTTCTCGGTTGAATTTTTTAGTAATAGGGAAGCAATCACAGTGCAACTAATCTTGCTGCAGATTTTCAAAATGGTGGTATGGTGGAGCCTTGAATGAGAATATGGTTGACACATATGCAAGAAGTGCATCACAGGGATGGTGGGCTCATTGTTCCCCTCAAAACGGATGCTGCATTGTTTGAAGGGGGTAGAGATATTGAGCTGCACAATGGCATTGAATTTGAATCTCATGAACTAGCATATTCATTTTATCAAGAATATGCCAAATCTATGGGATTCACCACTTCAAAAAAGAACAGCAGACGTTCGAAGAAGACAAAAGAATTTATTGATGCCAAATTTGCGTGCTCTAGGTATGGAGTTACTCCTGAGTCAGATAGTGGAAGCAGTCGAAGACCAAGTGAAAAGAAGACAGACTGCAAAGCCTGCATGCGCGTGAAGAGAAGGCCAGATGGAAAGTGGATCCTTCATGAACTCATAAAGGTACATAATCATGAGCTTTTACCAGCTTTGGCGTATCATTGTTGGATTCATAGGAATGTGAAATTAGCTGAAAAGAATAATATTGATATTTTGCATGCTGTTAGTGAACGCATCAGAAAGATGTATGTTGAAAGGTCTAGGCAATATGGCGGCTATCTTAGTATTGGGTCTCCCCTGGGTGATAGAAATTCAGTTTGATAGAGGCCAATACTTGGCTTTGGGTAAGGGAGATGCCCAAGTTATGCTTGAGTATTTTAAGTGCATTCAAAAGGAGAATCCTAACTTCTTCTATGCCACAGATTTGAATGAAGAGCATCGTTTGAGAAATCTATTATGGGTTGATGCAAAAATAGGAATGATTATCTCAGCTTTAATGACGTAGTTTTATTTGATACTTCGTACATCGAAACCAATGATAAGCTGCCATTTGCTGCTTTTATTGGAGCGAACCATCACTCTCAACCCATATTGCTTGGTTATGCATTGGTTGCTGATGAGATCAAAGCAACGTTTGTTTGGTTAATGAAGACATGGCTTCAGGCGATGGGTGGGCAAGTTCCGAAAGTTATATTCACTGATCAAGAAAAAACCTTAAAGACAGCAATTGAAGAAGTATTCCCAAATGCAAGACATCGTTTTTCTCTTTGGCATGTACTGGAAAGGATACCTGAAAATATTTCTTCTTTGATCAAACAATCTAAGAATTTCTTGCCAAGGTTTAACAAGTGCTTTTTTTTTTTTTTGAAGTCTTGGACAAATGAACAGTTTGACATGAGGTAGTGGAAAATGGTCACTAGATTTGAACTCCAAGATGATGTATGGTTTCAGTCATTGTATGAAGACCGGAAAAAGTGGGTGTTCACATACATGGGGGATAACTTTTTAGCTGGAATGTCTACACCTTAGCATTCTGAAAGTATCAACTCTTTGACAAATACATTCATAAGAGAATCACCCTTAGAGAGTTTGTGAAACAATATGGGACAATTCTTCAGAATAGGTATGAAGAGGAAGCCATAGCAGATTTTGATTCATTGCACAAACAGCCAGAACCTAAGTCTCCTTCACCATGGGAAAAACAAATGTCAACGGTTTATACGCATGCGGTATTCAAGAAATTCCAAGTTGAAGTTTTAGGTGTAGCTGGATGTCATTTTAGGAGAGAGGGCAGAGATGGAACTATTGCAAAATTTATAGTTCAGGATTATGAGAAGAATGAAGAGTTTTTGGTAACTTGGAATGAGATAAACTCAAAGGACTCTTGCTTCTGTTGGTTGTTTAAATATAAGGGTTTCCTTTGCAGGCATGCATTGAATGTTGTCCAACTTTGTGGTTGTTCAAGTATTCCATCTCAGTATATTTTGAAGAGATGGACCAAAGATGCCAAAAGTAGGGAATCTATGGCAGACAGGACTGAAAGGAAACAAACAAGGGTGCAACGTTATAATGACTTGTGCAAACAAGCTATTAAGTGGAGTGAAGAAGGATCTTCATCTGAAGAGAGTTACAACATAGTTTTCCATGCACTTGTTGATGCGCTGAAGAACTGTTACATGTTGATAATTCTAACTATGGTGGAGAAACTAGCAACAATTCTTATGGCCTTCATGAGGCGGAAGGAGAAAATCAGGGCAGTGTTGCTTTAAAACCAACTAAGATGAGGAATATAGCTAGGAAAAGAAATGTTAGTTCTAATTTTTGCAACTGACCTGCTTACGTCTTAATTATGTTTGCTTTGGTTTTCTAGCATTTAAAAGGTGGGAAATTGATTTGAAAAGCCCCTTTATAGGTACAATTAGAGCCAGACTTTTTACTTGTTGATGCCCAAGACAGCCTTCGGCGAATGGTTTGTGTTACGTCTGTTTCCATTGGCATCTGATTTAGATTTTAGGAAATAGGAGTGTGCATTAATCTTCTTAAGAATTTTGTCACGATATTCATGAATCTCTACCACATTGTATCAAGATCACTGATTAATTTAGAGCATGTGCTCATGTACTTTCATTCTTTCAGTATAATTGGAGTGCAGATGTAATAAACCTCAACGGATATTATGGTGCTCAGCAGAATGTGCAAGAACTGATATTATATTATAGTGGAGCGTTACATGAATACATATATTCTGGATTTTAAGACATAATGCAATGCATAATTATTTGTCTTGATTTTTTTAGAAAGTACAGCCGAACTTAAAGGAGCCGCCTCATGACGGTTACTATGTTAATCAACAGAGCATGCAAGGCCTGGTAAGTTATCCTAACCATGATTGTACTCTGCTTGTATTAGTAAAACTTATATGATTGGTTATATAGGATTATAAATTGTTCCTTCTACCTTTTTAGGGTCCGTTGAATTCTATGGCACCAAACCATGATGGGTTTTTTGGAACACAGAAAAACATTCATGGAATGGCATTGTACTTTATACATACATATATATATATATATATATATATATATATATTTCGATTATGTTTGATCACGTTTAACATAAAAGAAGTTTCCCTAACTCTGTTTCAGTTTATGTAGAGGGGACAATTGGAATTTCGTCCAGCTATTACTTTTGGATACAGCTTGCAGGTTTGTTCATGAAATCTTCCTTGTCCGTGCACTGGAATAGCAAAACTTGTTCTTGGTTTCACTGTCCTTTGTACTTAACCTAGATTGCAGGACGAGCCTGATCTAAGATCCGCTTAGTTTCATGGCAACAGTTCAATAAATAGTTGAAAATTGCATGTCCCCTTTCAGATATAGTAGCTTTCTCATAGAGGATGTCAAGTTTCTAAATGGAGATTGAAAAGATAAAATGCAGGAACTTTGACAACTTCATGTCTTGATTCGAATTTCTACATGTACTTTATACCGAAGTTCCTTCGGACAACTTTATACCGAAGTTCCTGCGAACACCTTTACAATTGAAGTTTCATCATATCTTGACAATCATTTCCTCCTTGAATATTGCATGGAAATTGTCTGTTGTAATTTGGGTTGGCTATATGAGGTCCAAATCTAAATCTTTCTGCCTACGCTTGCCCGCCCACCCTCCCTCGTGGCCAACTCAAGATGTTCATGGAGAAGAAAATCATCTTGCATTGTGCATTATTGTCTTGCTCCCTGTGGCGTAGATACAAACCGGTGGAGAATGAACTATTTTCAATGTATTGGGGTGGCACAATGCTGTGAAAAATGTATATGGAAATCTATGCTAGTATGCTGAGAAAGAAGATATTCAGTTTCTCCGCACAAGTGAGATGCAAAGTTAGTGGAAGTCCCTATCATTGGAACTAATGACTCTAAAATTCTTATTGCATTCATGGTAATAGGAGAAAATATATAAAGAAGCAAATGGTAACAATTCTACCATTCAACTCTTGAAAATCAGCTGCAATAAATGCAGCAAAATCCTAGAGTCTAAAATAGAGAAGAAAGAAGTTGATAATCCACAAGGAATGATATGGTAAATGACACAATGAAACAAAAAAAAAAACCTCATAAATAGGAATTACATAATGAAACAAAACATTTGACATCACTCTAATAGCAAATATTTCATATGATTTTTCTAAGCAATCATGGGATTCCAACACTTTCCTTTAAGTTAGATATAGCTTAAAGAAACGGTTTCACTAATCTGTGTAATGATTTTAGATTTGTTAATATATGCAATGACTTTATCTTCGTTGGTTCGTGTAGCAATTTTAGTTTTATTAGTTTGTGTAATGGCTTTAGTTTTGCTAGTTTGTGCAATGGCTTCATGAGAGGTTTCTATCTCGATGTTGGTAGCCAAAGCTTGGTTGACAATTTTGCTAGTTTGTGCTACAACTTTAGATTTGTTTTTCCATGTAATGGTTTCATGAAAGGCTTCTGCTTTCTAGATGTGGGTGGCTATAGTTTGGTTGATGATTTTGTTAGTCTGTGCAACAACTTCATGAGAGGACTCTGCCTTCTAGATGGGAGTGGCCATAACCTAGCCAAATTAGGTCAGACAAAGGATATAGGTCACGAGGGCTTTGATATCATATAGATTTTCAAAAAATGATGACTCGTACAATTCTTATTTCATTCATGGTAGGAAAAAAAATACATAAAAAAACAAATGGTGTCATTCAACTCTTGAAAATCAGTTATAATAAAGTCACTATAATACCCTATTTGGTTTGTCACAATGTGAATGTATTTCTTTTACATAACTTATATAATGTCTATTATGTCATTATAATTATTAATCTATTTGTCAAATTATTATTTTAATTATCAAAGTACCTTTTTAAAAATAAAAAAAAATACATTTCATATCCCACCTTTTCCTACCTCTCACTTTTTATATTTTGTTTACTTTTACATACTTCAACTAATCAAGTCATAAAGATAACAAAATCTTAAGGTTTAAAGAAGAAAAAAAAGAGGTTGACAATTCACAATAACAAAAAAATCATAAATAAAAATTAAATAAAGAAACAAAACAATCGACTCCACCCCATTAATAACAAATATCTCACATGATTTTTTTTTAGAATCATTCCAATGCATACACAAGCTCGACGTTTTCATGATAATTACTTATATGCTCATTTCAGTAATAAGGTACGAGTTTTTTTAGTAAATTTTTTTTTTGATGATATATTAGAGGGATCGAACCCTTGACACTGCCCATATCCTTACCCCATCCTTATCACTTGGACGAACTCCAAGTGATTCTTTAGTGAAGTTAATGGGGGGATATTTATATCAAAACTCATATATTAGTGTTAAATTTGCTACTTGCTAGTTTTAGAATTCAACATTAACCTGACAAGTTACATTGTCTTTCAAAAGCACTCATACTATATTTGAACTGTATTCTTATAATTACAGATGAGGGTGCTGTGGAAGTATTTGATTAGGAAAAATTGGGATTTTCTTCTCGGTGAGTAAGGCCATGTAATAATTAACCATAGAGAATTTGATGCTTCCACCATATTTCACTGATGTTACTTGTGTAAGCAAAACTTGGACAATACTTTGGAATTCAAAATACCATAGTATTCTGCTTGGTCAGTATTATCTGATAGATGAATAAATGTTTTCATTTTTATAGCCAATTTCACAGTCAATTAGACAAAACATTGATGAACTATTTATCATTAAATTTCCCTCAAAACATACATGAGAATAACTATTTATACCATCAGTTAATTTGATACTCAGTGATTAAAGTATTACATAAAATTGCCCTTTTTTCTATATTGTTTGATTGTTTGATAGGTGAAGGACATTACTCACAATAATTATATGACAAATCTAATTGAATTTTTCAGATTTGTTCTCATAGCCTTAAACAACAATAGTTTATATTATTACAGATTCGACAAAATTAAAAAAAAAAAACTAAATCTTGGTGATTGAGTATTTTAGAATCAAATTGTCAACAACAAAACTTCCAATAAAAGTTTTGAATATACACAATGCAAGAATTGACCCGCTACATTTAATTCTATAAAGGAAGAAAACAAAGTACGCATATTTATTATAATGTAGCGTGCGTGTAGGGCGAGAAATACATTTATTTTTTCAAATCTACTGTGAAGGTTATTTTTTAATTTTGTTTGGATTCATTTTTTTAAATGATTTTAGACATACTTTTTACATTCATTTAATGCATTTAAATTTTCAAGTCTAAGAGTACTTTTTTGAAAAGAGATATCGGGTTTGAGGAAGACATGTTTCATGTGCGTAAAAGGAACTCATGTCCAGCAAGTTCATAGTTTCCTCACGCAAGTAATCTTGGTTTCGTTATTTCCTTCAACATAAATAGGAAAAAAATAGTAAATAGAATATAATTGAAGCAATTATATTTAGTAAGGAAAAGAAATGTGTTCCTCTTGGTCTATTTGATAAAATATAAATAATGATAAAATAAAAAGTAAATAATGACCAAAATGTCTTTAAATTAAAAAGTAATGAAAAAAATTGAATTTTATATATAATTATAGTTAATTAGAGTAGTTATTTTATTTAATACATACTTATAATTATTTATATTTAAAAATTATTATTTTAATATAATAAAAACAATTATTTATTTTCATATTTTATGTATATTATTTTAATATATATTAATTTATTCGAATATATATATATATATATATATAATAAATACATTTTTATTTTATATATATATATATATTTATGCAATGTGGCAATGCTGATATAGTGCACCGACTGATTGTTAGTCGAAATTGTTTAATTGATAGTTGGTTGGATTAATTTTGACTGGCTTTCAATCTGTGTCTTTTTAATATTAAGTATTATTGATATAATTTCTTAGTTTTAATATCAAATAATGTTTTATTATTTTTAAAATATAATTATTATTAATTATTTTAATAATTGCTTTTATAAAATTTTTTGTTGTTTTTTGTTATTATTTCTTCTAAAAATAATATTAATTATTTTTTAGATTACAAAACAATTAATTAAAAAATAATAAAATAATAATTTTAATTTTTTAAACCTTAGGGTCTCTCTTGTTAATAAATAAATGTATTTTATGCTAATTAAAAATAATATCTAAAAATTATTTAATTTAAAAATACATAAATTAAAATTTTAAAAAATTAAAAATATAATATATCACGTAAATAGAATTCAAGTGTTTGCTTATTTGTTAAATATGATTTTTGCATTCACTTAATAAAAAGATTTGTTTTAACTTGACCTATACGCAATTATCTTTGCAAAGGCTGCTTCAACTTATATTACAAAAACATTATGAGCTTTTCCAATTTGGGTTTTGAATACTTTTTTTCTTTCTACGCTACAATATTAAATAAACTTTTTATGACTGATTCTTTTTTTGTCATTTTTTTTGCTACCAAATATAAAATATAATTAATTCTCTTTCATTTTTGATTTCCACTAAGATCTCAAACCAGCCTTTGAATCAAAGTGGCTGCCATTTATTAATTAAGCATAAAGTTGAAAACTTCAAGCTAAAAGGTAATCATACTAAAAAATTTAAAATTATTATTAAAAAACTTCAACAGTAAACATTTTAATTTAAGGCCTTAAATTAATTTTTTTAGTAATTTAAATTTTTAGTTTTACAATTTTTTTAAAATAATTTAAAATTTTAATATCTTAAATATAAATATTTTTATTTTAACATCTATAAATTTTTTATTAAAAGTCTTTTGTCTTCAGTCCCACTTCTCACGACACAAGCACCATTTTCCTTAGTGACACCGTTCCCTCCCCAAGTTTTGACCAAGGACCACGTTCCCAGCTGCACCTCCACAGTGTGGGTGGGACCCACGGAACGCGCCAAATAATCTGTCACTCACGGCCACTGCATGATGCTTTCATGACTTTTTCCTCTCTGCCACCTCTCCCATTGGCCTGTCTAGTCAATTTGAAACAGTAGTGCCACTGCATTCTAATTTTGACTTGGACTCTCCCTCATCTTTTCAACCCCACCTCCACTTCTTCGTCTTCTCGTTCTCTCTTTACTTTCCCTCTGTTTCTCTATACAGAGGAAAGATGGCTCCTTTCATTTCCCTCTCTCTGTTGGTTCTCCTTCTCCAGTGTCCCCTGCCATCCTTCTCAACCAACTCTGAAGGTATGTGCTACTGATTCTCAAAACATAACCATTTCTTTTTCTTCTTTCTTTCTTTTTTCTGATTTAAACTCATTAAATCTTCCAGCTTTACGGTCTGAAGATGCCCTTTTGTTTCCTTTTAATTTCTGTGTCTCTTTTTAATCAGTTTGGTTTCTGAGAAATCAAAGGAAACTACCAAAGCTCAGATTCAAAGTTCTGATATTTAAATAGATACTAAGCTTCAAAAGTTCCAAATTTTCCTTTTCCCATTATATGATTTTGGATTTTTCTTGTAGGAAATGCTCTAAATGCCCTAAGAAGCAGGCTTTCTGACCCCAACAACGTTCTGCAGAGCTGGGACCCAACTCTGGTTAATCCTTGTACTTGGTTCCATGTTACCTGTGACTCCAACAATCGCGTGATTCGCGTGTAAGATTCCCTACTTTTAATTCTAATATTTCACTTCTATTAATATCTTGATTTAATTTTTGATGCTTGTTAGGCTTCTAATCAGTTTCCCTATTCTTTGAATTTCAGAGATTTGGGCAATTCTAACGTCTCTGGGACTCTAGGCCCAGAACTTGGCCAGCTTCACCATTTACAATACTTGTATGGCCTTCTGCTATTCTTTTTTTGGTAGTTAATGAAGCTTAAGTTCAGTTTGGAGCCTCTTCTCTGCTTTATTCTCAGAACTCAATACGAACTACGAGAAACACGTTTTTCAATCAAAAAACATTACAAGTGGATATCATTTCAAAGCTCAACCTCATATGATTAAGTCTTTCAACAAAAAATTTCTTCACACATTATATTTTTATAATCGGAAAGCAAACAAACACTTAAAGAAGTACTCTGAAGTTTTCTTGTGTGAACTATTCCTATCCCTTTATTAATGACAAATCAAATAAAGATTCTTAAGTAGACCCATCTGTAAACTAAAGCCATCGTGCACAGAGGGGCAGTCAAGAGTGGATTTTATTGAAAGTGTGTCTGACGTGTTCACTTGTCTGACGTGTTTATTTGTTTATTCATGATTATGATTAGCTGGATAAGTGAATTGGGTTTACTTAAGATTTTTTTTTCTTGATCAAATGTGCTCCTAGTTATTTATTTTTTTTGTTGTTCAGATTTGCCAAAAGCAAGTGGGAGTTTCTGAAATTGTTCATTTTTGCAGGGAGCTTTATATGAATGATATAAAAGGGAAGATTCCTAGGGAATTTGGTAACTTGAAAAAGCTAGTTAGCATGGATTTGTATGGTAACAAGTTTGAAGGGGAGATCCCAAAGTCATTTGGCAAGTTGAAGTCTCTTAGATTCCTGTGAGTATGTCTATTTTGATTGCCCAGAAACCTTTCAACATTCTATAGTTCTTGAACTGAATGATATATAAATTGCCATTTGTTTTGGTGTCTTTGTATCGATAATTCAGCCGGCTAAACAACAACAAGCTTTCAGGGCCAATCCCGAGGCAACTCACTGGTCTCGCTAACCTCAAAATCTTGTAGGTTTCTGTTTCTTCTAGTTTATTATGATTTGTGATTTTTCTGCAATTGCTTTTATGAGCTAATTGAAATATGATGATGAATCCATTTTCTCATGTTGCAGTGATGTTTCTAATAACAACCTCTGTGGAACAATACCAGTAGATGGCCCCTTTGCGTCTTTCCCCATAGAAAGGTAAGTTAACTCTGTTATCCAATTAATCCTGCCAATGTAGCATATTCTAAACTAAGAAGCAAGGACAGAGGCACAACATGGACAAAGCAACATGACAAAGTTTGAGTTGTCCGTATCTAATTTGAAGAGTTGCATTGTGTTTTATAAGTGTCTGACACATGACAGACATTGGTGTATATACTTCAGAGATTCTAAACAATTCGTAGTGATTATCAATTAAACATATCTTGTTAAATATGCAAGAGTATAATTATTCAGTTAGTCGAAGTTCCTAATGGTTATGCATTAAATACTAGGTTTTAGCTATTTAGAAATAAACCAATACTTATTTTGACCATAGTTCTGCTGTTGAATTACAACATGAACAATGAACCAGAAAAATACCAGGTGCCTTCATTTACCGCCTAAAATCTTGCTCATATTCAACAAGTACCCATAGGATATAATCGATTCAAACAAAATCTCCAAAGACGAAACACACTAATATCTCCTACCAAATAGGTTAATTTATAAATAATTTTATTATAACCTCTAACGCGTCACCTTACTTAAAAATACCTTGGGTTTAAAGTGTGTATAAAGCAGATGTTCACTGTACCTAGTGATGAAAGGATGGAACTCCTGACTCCCTCATTATAGTTATAAAGGTTCTAATACTAAATCAAGAATTACTTCAGCTCAAATGCTTAAGCTTTTAAGTGAAAAATCATAAATAGTTTTATTATAATCTACAATTAGAACAGTTACTTAGAAATATGAACTCATAACATGTATAAGATTGCGCAAAATCTTGAAAACTTTTACTTGAAGTTGGAGCAATTTATATTTGTTTGTGTTGGTAGATTGACAATGAATGTCATTTACTCTTGCAGCTTTGAAAACAACAGTAGACTCAACGGCCCAGAGCTGAAAGGATTGGTTCCTTACGATTTTGGGTGCTGAAGAAAGCTAGAATTTGCTGATGAACGAAGAGGATTACTTTACATATATAGAGAATGTAAAACAATATATGCTTGCCATGGAAAAGAATCTGAAAATGCCACGTTTATCTCAATGACTAATAAATGGGAGCAAATAAAATAAGGTATGATTGTATCGCCTACCCTTGTCTGCAGCATACAGCTTAGTTCAGACTTGGATGATGTTAAGCGAACACGTTTGTTATACTATCATAAAGCAGAAAGATCTTAATATAAATCTCGTTTGAGATTGACTTAAAAAGAAAGAGACCCTTTTCATTTGTGTTTTGGAGAATTGATTTTGTAAGAAATGAATGTAGTAGAATTAGCTTTAGAAAAATTGATTT
Organism: Erythrophleum ivorense; assembly: GCA_026724425.1. Taxonomy (NCBI): domain Eukaryota; kingdom Viridiplantae; phylum Streptophyta; class Magnoliopsida; order Fabales; family Fabaceae; genus Erythrophleum; species Erythrophleum ivorense. Next base: position 3,898,340 of record JAIUCV010000003.1, read on the forward strand.
GGAAGAGGACTAGTTTTATGATAGAAAAATGTCAAATTTTAATTTGTATCAACTGATCACTCAATCTTTGAATATATGACAAATGGCTCATTTCAGATAAAATGTCACAAACTAGAAGAAATCACCTACTCAGCTTTTCCCCCCCTTGTTTTAGCTATGGAAGAGACTGAATGTTACATGTATAAAAAAAAAAATTGAAGACTTCATTTTTAATTATGCTTTTAGATCTTCTAATTTTATAAAAATTTTAATTTGTTTTGTTTGATTCAAAAGAGTAATTTAATTTTGCCCTTTTGTTACATCATACATTTAGGATTTGAAGTAAATTACAAGGATTTTTCTCAAATTTTGTTGAAATTATATAAATTTTTATTTTATTTTTATAATATATATAAATTTTGCTTAAAACAAAAAGTTATATTATATTTTAGTTTAATTTTAAACTTTTTTTTATTAAAATACCTTTCATTAACCTTTTTACACATTTTTTAATTAAAGATACTTTAGTCAAAAAAATAAAAAATAAACTAAATTGAATATTTTAAAAATAAATGAAAGTTCTATTTAATTTTAATAAAATTCAAGAAATGCTTATGCAATTCACTCTAAACTTTAATGAAAAGCTTGATAGTTTGTTGATTTGAATCGTTCATTTATCTAGCACTAGATTGTTAAATTTAGTGTTAAATTTTAAATAAAAATATGATAGAGGGATAATTGAATTGTTTTTAAAAAAAATAAGAAAGTGATAACTTCTCCTTTTAAAGTGAAGGAACTCAAACAAAAACGTTTATTAAAATTAAAGAGTCAAAAAGAATAATTTTAAAGAAAAAGGACGCTAGTGCTTAATTTAATTTTTCTCTCCCTTTTTCTTGGGGGGGGGGGGGTGGTGGCGGCGCCAGAAGACCCTAGTGCTTAACTGTAGTCTACAAACTTCAGGTGAAATTCTTGTTCCCACAGGTTTTGTAAATTGCAACGAAGGAGCGGCCATAGCAAAAATTGTCTGGATGCAGTCGCACAGGGGCCTTACCGCAAAATCCAGTTTTATTATTGACTGTTTTCGCAAAAAAGAAAATATTAAATTGGCCACAGAACAACGTGTTAGAGAGAGCTACTACACGTGGCATGAAACTAATGGCATTGTGTGACACGTATCGTGAACGTGATGGCGTAGGTGGAGCCGCATTTTCTAAAAGTAATTCTTACGTATACCGAATCCGTCATATTATTTGTACATTCAATAATTAAAATTTAATCTATACGTGAATTCTATATATTATACGTTGATTTTATTTACACAAATTTAATTTTAATCTTTAATTTTTTAAAATATACTTAGAATATAGTACACCTAACAAAATCTCATTCCGAGAGTTCCGTGACATAAAAGGTTGGCGGACTTTTTTGTTTATTTTAAATTTAAGAAGAAAAGAAGCGTCAGGCTGTTTCGCTTTCACGCGCTTAGCTTCTCAAGTGAAAAAATCCTCCTTTTAACATATGTATGTTATAAAATTTTTATTTTAATTAAAAAAATGAACTTTATGTGATTATAGAATTGGACCCAACGACATGAATAAATGTAATGAAATGATTAACTTAATACATTTTTTAGATCAAGTGCTTTAAAAATTATTTGAATGTTTATTATATTTGAATAAATAATAGTTAATAATATTAATTATGAGTTTCAAAAAATGAACAAAATTCATGATAGGACATAAAATATCATCAAGTATTCAGCAATTAGAAATATTAAATTTAATGCAATGTCATATATGACACTAAACGTAATACAAATCATGAGATTGTATTTCATATTTCCTCACAGTGATGATTTGTTATAATGTTCATCATAGAGTTCGAAGTTCTAACTCTTGCTTATCCATTATTTTTTAGCCAATTTATTTGCAAGTGGTCTAAGCATAATCTCTATCATACAATTTGAACTTAGGCCACTATCATTGTCAAATATAATAGACATGATGGATAACAAGAAGATCTCTAGATTTTGTATTGAGAAAAAGGAGCAAAAGGAAAAAGAGATTGTAGTTTTAATATGATATGCATCAGATGAATATTAGGTATTCAATATTAATAATAATTTAAAAGGAAATATCATTTCTTATCATGAAATAAACAATAGAGCAGTTTTCCATCCATATTAATGTATCCCCATATTTTCAAAAAGAAAAAAAGTATTCGTTGGCATCGTTAAAGCAAAAAATATGTGCCTAAATTTATAATAAATTAATTATACTAAATAATGTTGGTAATACTACATTAATTAAAAAATAATGGAAAGAATTTAAAAAAAAACTTTCAATACATCTTCTGCACAATTTAATCATTCAATTTATTTTCTAATAATCAAAGCAATTAATTATGCAATAACTTATATATAATTATAAAAAATATTAATTTGCCATAATTAAGATTTGAAAATTTACATAATCAAAGGAATGTTTGAAAAACACAAAAGAAATTAGAGTAAATATAACAAACACACATTTGAATCTTGAAGTACTATATCCATATAATCGATGTCTTCTAAAACATAGAATTCAATAATTGTCCGCAAATAAATAACTTTTGCCTTGATCTTTTAGGATCTGGATCCTCTGAAGTTCATTTCATCTGAAGTGAGAAGAGAGACAGAGAGAGAGGGGTGGGCCCTACACAATGTGGGACCCACATACTAGAAGTGAGACCCACCCTCTCTCTTTTTCTCTCCTCACTTTAGATGTAGTGACTTCAAAAGATCCATTTCCGATCTTCCAAGTTTCTTTTAGCAATGTCATATCATATATGACATCATATCTTGTAGTCATAATAAAGAGTTGAAAAGATACCATAAAAAAAAAGTGTTTGAAAATGTTAAAAATTCAATAAAGATTCATGATACCAATAGAAAAAATAACATTAGTAATGTTTAGAAGAGGAAATCATAATTGTCACATAATTAATAACCAAAAAAGAAAAATAATAATCTTATACTAAACCTAAAATTGCGACAACAATAAACATAGGTCATATCAAATAAGAGAATTACATATGATAAAAAAGGACATAACAAATATTTCGTATCTCATTATAACAATTTAGCAAAATTATAGGAGAAAATAGAGATGCGACTGCAAGAATAAGCAAATGTGGTATAAAAAAATAATCTTATAAACAAAAGAGAAAAGAGAAATATATGGTAATAAAACAGTACCAGTTTCTAATAATATAACACATCTGATAAAAAGATCACAATTTGTTTAAATTTATAATTAATATTCTATAAATAATAGAATTTGTTCAAAGGGAAAATAAACGTAAATTGAAGACTATCAACTTAAAAAGAAAAAACTAAGAAAAGCTCAATATATGTAGTGCGAATAAAAGAAGAAGATTTATTCAAAACTATCACGAAACAATCTATTGGAAATATTCAACAATAAATAACATTGTCATATAAAGTAAGAGGAAGGAATCGATATTATTTTGTATATCAAAGATTTATAAATCAATCAATTCCAAATATCCAAATATAGTCTTGCATATATGGAAAAAGAAAAGATCCAATTGAATGATTACACGGATAATAAAAAAAAGCTAAGATATAGTTGAAATACCAAATAATAGAGAGATAGAAAATAAAATGTCATTTCTTATCGTGAAATAAATGATAAAGTAGTTTTTCATACATATTAATGTATTATCACATTAAAAAAAAAATCAGCGACATTGTTAAAGCAAAAATATATGTCTAAATTTATAATAAATTAATTATGTTAAATGAAATTAATAATGGTACTTTAATAAAAAAAATAGAAAGAATTTGGAAAAAACACCTAGTACAACTATTACACAATCTAATGTTCAATTCATTTTCTAATAGTCAAATTAATTAATTATGCAATAACATAGAATTAATTATGGTAAATATTAATTTTACACAATTAATGACTACAGTGTATAAAATGAAATTAAGAATATAAGAAAAATGGTATTAAACTATTAGTTGTTAAGAAAATATGTATTTAACAAAAAAAAAGACATTATTTGTTATGAGATAAATAATTTATTAACAAAAATAACATATAAAAATATAATATTTTGAATATGACAAATTAATACTATATTAAAAAATTATTTTGTCATTTTAAAAATAAGGTAACTACTTTAAAGCAATATTATTATATTGCAAATTTGTTAGGCTAATAAAAAAGATAATGAGTTAATGTATAATTATCTTTCTATTTAATTTTTTTTTATTTTCATATTACATTTATAATGAAAAAAATTTTAAAGAGTTTAAAAAATAAAAAAAATGAAAAGAATAAAAATTAGGTGGGAATTTGACATAGAGTTAATTTTTTTTGGAAACTAAAACTTGATTATTACAACTACATTATTCGACCAATAAATGATCATTATGTTTTACCCTAGTATGAATATTGTTCTATGCACATTGATCCATATTTTTAATGTGTTGACCTTGTAAATACAACTGCCATATTCTAAATGTCTTGAATATTGATAAATAATATTACTTTCGATTTCATATATAAAAAATAAATAATTAACTTATAATAATTTAAAAAGTTAGTTAAAAGAAATTAATTTTTTCAATTTTATCTCAAATATTTTTTTTAAAAATACTCATATTTAATGTATGTACTTTTTTCTTGAAATTAATGACAACTACTACTTATCATTTGAAATGCTTATTTAATAGAAGATATAATTAGAATACTATAATTAACATACTAGGCATTAGCGGTTTGTTTCTTATATTTTATACTAAATCAAACCCCAAAAAATTTTTTTATATATGAAACTGAAAATTGTATTTAAGCAATAATTAATAACCATGTCACATTTACTGTAGTCACATAAATAATATGAGGTGGAGGCCTAAAATTGCAACAAGTTAAATTCATTAATTATGTCAAAACTTTCTTTTAGCCTCTTATATAAATGAGTGTTTCTTTAAAATTTGATTAAATTATATTTAATTTTTTATTTAATTATTAGATTTGGTTATCTTAATATTTTAATATATATTGAATAAATCTCCTTTTAATTTATTTTTTTACTAAATAAGTAGACTTTTTGACAATATGGGACTAATTTTATTTTCACTATAATATTAAAATAATTAAATTGATGTTAAATTTTAATATAAGATTATAATTTATTCTTAATATGACAATACAAATAATGGAATAGTTTTATTTTTAAAAAAATATATATTATGTAAAAAATTGAGTTCATTAATAAAAAATATATTAGCAAAATGTCGAGTGTAATTTTTAATACAAAATAGATGTCAAATATAATTTAGTCAAACCTAAAAAAATTAATATAATTTATTCATTAAAATTTTTTAATTTAATATGATATTAAATATAAAAAAATTTAAATTTAGAAAAGTAAAGTTGAAGATATTTATATTGAAAGATTTTAAATTTTAAAATTATTTTAAAAAATTCAAGGATAAAAAATGTAAATTGCACAAAAAAAATTATAACTCAAAACCTTAAATTAAAATATTTTATTTTAATTTCTTTAAAATAAATTTAAAATTTTAAAAATTTTAATATAAATACCTTTTAACTTGATCAATTATATTTTACCTTTTTAAGTAAGTCACTCTTGGAAATCTGATGCGTTAGAAAAGCGTGTTGATACCTTTCAAGACGGGAGAGATTTGAGGATCTGGTCTATACAAATTATACGTATTAAATTAATTATACGTACATATGCTGAAAGCGATTTTACTAGAAAGTGTGTGTGAAATGTTTGTCTTTTTACTATTATTATTTTTGTTTATTTCCTTAGACAGAATTCATTTAAATTATTTTTAAAATATTGTACCTCATAAAATATCTTAATTGAATCCTATGAAATTAAATTATTATTTGAATTTAAACATCACTTTTATTTAATTTATTTCATAATAATTAAATCACATAAATGATAGTTTTTTCACTAGAGAAATTACAGTTCATAATTATAAATTAAAAATATTTATATTAAATAATTTTTAATTTTGAAATTATTCCTAAGAATTTTAAAATAAAAAATTTAAATTTAAGATCTTAAATTAAATTTTTTATTCTAAAATTTTTAAAAATAATTTTAAAATTTAAAATATTTCAATATAAACATTTTCAACTTAAATTATTAACTATAATTTGTCCTTTTTTAACACTATCAAAATTTATGAATCTAATCAGGTGGTGGGGAGGGAAAATAAATGAAAAACAAAAAACCAAAAAAAAAAAAGAGCGCTTTATTTTTATTGGTTGATAAAGAAAAGAGCGGTTGAGGAAGCGAGTACGGGTCGATTTGCGTAGCTGAGGAACTGAGTATTATTTCACAACTTGCTATTGCCACGGTTTCCCACGGACTTGGAAATAGAACTTGCTCGGCCTCAGACCTCAAGCTTGAAAAACGGCTTTCGTGACCCCTTTCTCTTTGGTTCTTTCTAGTTCTCTATTTAGGTCAAAACCCGCCTTAACCCCATACCCAGAACCCCAAAACTTTGCAGGCAAAGCCTAGAGAAAGACATAGCCAAAATGAGCAGTGCATTCCTGAAGAACACATCGTTTTCCCGCGTCTGGATTCAGAGGCATTTGATCAAACATGTCAATTATTTAACACGAGGTCCGATTCTGTGTAACCAAACCCAGTACAGAGCATATTTTCGATCCCCAGATTTTCTGAGGAGAGCCAGGGAATATGACATTTCCCCTTCTCTGTTTTTCTCTTCTTCTTCTTCATCGTCGACTACGAGTTCTCTCTCCAAGTTTCGTTTTGTGGGTTGGTATTTGGGGATGATCAAGTCACGCCCTATTCTTACAAAAAGTGTTACTTCTGCATTTATTTACACGGCTGCTGATTTGTCTTCTCAGGTACGAAAACCCCAAAGGCGTTTTTGCATTCCTCATTCTTGTATTATTCTTGATTTGGCGGAAGTGAAGTTTTCTAAGTGAAAGAGAGATAATGCATTGGTTGAAATGAACCAGTATCAGATGAAATCCATGTATTATTCTTGTTGATCAAATTCTTTTTCTAATTCCATTTATTTATTTATTTTTTCTAATTACATGTTTGATCTTGAAATGGGTTATTTCCCTTGCCAAGCATATGGGATTTCATATGATGATTTGTCTGGGGTTGAATCTTTGTAAGTGAATGCAATGCGAATATGCCACTCAAATGAACGTACGCAATCTTGTCTTAATATCACGGGGTTTCTACTACTTTTTAGCAGTAAATAGGATTATGAAGTCTCTGCTTTCTCACGACTATTGTTTACATGGAATGATTCTGGCAACTGTTAAGAATATTCAGCTGTGGTGGCATGATGTGTGGAATTTTAATGCATTTTTTATCATATTGGGTGTAATCTCTCACTTTTGGGATTTATACACTTGTTATTGGTTTTAGATAGACTCTCTTTCAAAATCTTGCAGTAGTTATGACATTGTACTAATTCCCATTCACTTATAGAGTCGAGGCTTGGTTGAGTATATTCAAGAAGACATTATCAACTCATCAAATGATTTTGTATGGTTCAAATATGCATACTCGTGCTAGATATATGATTGTGAACCCTTTATTTCATGCTCATTCTGTCATATTCACTTGCTAATCAAATCTGATTTCTTCAGACTATTTCACCGTCATCTTCCGAATCTTATGATTTTGTGAGGACATTACGCATGGCAGGATATGGGATGCTCATTTTAGGACCCTCACTGCATTTCTGGTTTAATTTTGTGTCAAAGCTTTTCCCAAGGAGGGATCTTTTCTCTACATTGAAGAAGATGGTCATGGGCCAGGCAATTTATGGACCTGTCATGACTGTTGTTTTCTTCTCCTTGAATGCGTCCTTGCAAGGTATGTCTAATTTTCTTTGCTTCTTGGGTTACAAATCCCTTACTTTTCCTTAAATTCACATGCCTTTGTATATTAAAATATATTGCTAACCAATGTCAATTGCCCAAGGTCAAAGGTGCAGGGTGCTAATAATGTAAATATGTAACATGGAACTGTAATTAATGATATTTATTTCTAAACCATAGAGATTGAAGCAGGGGACTAGATAAGTCAATAAATTAAATATAAAAAAGTTTGTCATCTGAGTTTCTTATAATCATTTAGCACATTTTGCCTTTCCCAAAATACTGCAAGATGCACCTATTCTTGCAAGTTTAAATTGCAACATTGCATTGTTGTGGTTTAGTTCTGTTTCTAGTATCCAATGTTATGAATGTTAAGTTTTCCTTTGACAATATAAGCAGGTTTTTAAGATGCATTGAAGAAACCATCCATGTCTTGATTAGTGATGCATTGGGCAGGGTGCGTCAGTGGTCATTGCACTGTACTGTGCCATAATTTCAATATATATCATGTTTATCGACGTGTCTCATTGAGTCATTGTTTCTTGCATCATGTTTCTGTCCATGCTTGTGCTTTCAATTCTTTAACTTGAGGAAGGCTCTAACTCTTTTCATTTACTGGAGAAAGGAGGGAAAGGTTTGACAACTAAGGTGATAGCGGATATTAGACAGGAATTTGTGTTATATATTTATGTGTTTGGTCCATATTTGTGGGCTAACCTTCACTCTATACTTAATAAAAGATTTCAAAACTTCTGATTTGCTGTTTAAGTGTGTCTCAGAATCATGTCATTTTATTTGCTATTTTAATAATTTAGTTCTTATTTTTGGCCAGGGGAAAGCAGCACAGATGTTGTTGCACGTTTAAAGCGCGATGTGCTGCCTACAATGTTAAATGGAATTATGTACTGGCCTCTGTGTGATTTTATAACATTTAGATTCATTCCTGTCCATTTACAGGTATGACGTTTATTCCTTCATCTTCTTTCCTTTCTCCTCCTACAGCACGCCATGAATGGTGTTTAATTCCTGAAATTCTGCCTCATATATTTTGGCAGCCAGTAGTCAGCAACTCATTTTCATATTTGTGGACCATTTATATGACGTATATGGCAAGCCTAGATAAAGCAGAGGCAGCGAGCTGATCAACTTAGGTGGAGGAGTCTTGTTTCATGATCCAAATTTGGACTAACTAGAGTCTAGAGTTTATCTGAAGGAATACAAGCCAAACGGATCTGACATTGGCCATGACTATATTAGTACTGTGCAAGCAGGACACTCTTAAGATTCATGATGTGGATCAAATCACAATTCCACTTAATTGTAATATTACCGTAGCCATTTTTCTTACGTGACTGGACCAATTTTTAGACTCTGTAAAGCAGTTATTAAATGCATTGTTTTGGTTTGATGGCTGATGCGTTTTGGGGTCTTGCTATATAAAAGCAATTCCCCTTAACTTTTTCATTTTAGATATTTGGGTTTGATTTCTTTATATTCTTTTCGCTTGGCTCCTACAATGTGATAATTCACATATACTACACACTTTGACTACTGTGTGAATCCCTGGAAAAAAACAACACTCCATCCGTCAACCTGCAAAGGAAGTTTGCCTCAAAAGTGCAAGAGTTTTAATCCAACAAGTAATTGCTTCTTAAGGTTGAATATCCTTTGAGAATTATTTCTGAAGTCAATTTTATGTAAACGAGAGGGATATAATGGAAAGTGGAAAATGATGCAGAATGCTCATGAACTTACTCTGGCTTCACAGGTTTTTGGTTCTTTCTTGACTTCTAACTTGGTATAATTTTTTTTTAAAGAAAAATTACATTCAAAGATCCAAGTTTTATAAAATTTATAATAAAGGATTTAAAAATCAAAATTATTTTCAAAAGTTATAATTATCATTAAATTTTAAAGGATTTACTATTATATTTAGAGAATTTATTACTAGATATAAAAAAGTTCAAATAATACATTTATGAATATCATTCAAATAGAACTTGAATTTTGGGATAAAAATCCTAATATAATCTCCAAAAAAATTTTCTCAAAAGATTTCCATTTCTAACCAACCTCTTCAAATAAAACCTAAAAATTTTATGAATTTATTTTAATAGATTCAGATTCTAGCTATTAAGTACTATAAAGATAAAAGTGATGCGAATACTTTTACTTACTCAACAATACAAATATTAAAAGTGCTCTTATCAAAAGATTAGAACCAAAATCTAAACAAAATTATAAATTTTTTTCATAATTTTGACCAAATTGATTATAATTATTGGGATTATAGAAAATTTTAATTTAGTACTTTTTAGTATCAAAATAAGTTTTTCCATCATTTATGATTGATTTACTTCAAACAAAATGTAAATTGTATTTTTTCTTAATGGTTTCTAAAATGGTAGGAATTTTTTGAACCTTATCTAAAAATCTTACCTCCACAAATTGCCAAAAGATTACAAAATTTTTCTTTATAGTTAAATATTGGTGAAGATCCATTCCTAATAGATCTTTATTTTTTCAACAAATTATCCTTAGCTTGGATTTTCTCCTGGCACTATAAATATAACAAGCAGCCCATCCCAAATATTTTGTCGAGCTTCTCTTTTGTCAAATGGTGGCTAGAATTTATTCTAGACAAAGGAAATTTCCAAAAAATGTTAGAATGGTATAACAAAAATTCAAAATACTTAAATGCTTTTGATTCTTCAACTACTTAGTTTTTGAATCAAAGATGTCAAAGCACTGCCAGCCTTGCATCGGCTAAAACAAAGACAGACTTTATAAAACAAATTGAAGGTTTTCTCAAATTGTTAAAAGAAGAAAACAAAGTAGAATCATTCAAAATCACGAAATCCTCCTCTGACTTTGAAGACTTTGCCCAACCTAATGAAGATGATTGTTATGACATTAGTCTAGGAGAAGATTAAACCACATGAAAACACCACATGACTAAACAGAACTTCTTTCCTGTGGCAAACAAAAGGCACCTATCAAGGTCATTGTAGCCATCAAGTTAGTGACAAAAATAGAATCTATTATTGTAACAAGTTGTAATCGGTTTCTTGGAATTCACTTGTAACAATAAACAAACCTCTATAAAAGGATGTAAATGGTTGATGTTTAGACATCAAATAAATAGAGATGGATTATCGAGAGTTTTCTAAAAGTCTCTAAATCTTTGACTTTGAGAGTTTTTTTAATCCTTCTTCAATTAATAAACGTTCTTTCCTATTTTTAAATTTTTCCTATTTTATATTTTGCATCCATATCTATTTTCTTTCCCTTCGATCAGTTCAGTGCAGACTATCGTTGCTCTAGCCTTTTTTTTTTTTTTAACTTTGTATACTTTGCATTGCATAATTTTATATCTTGCATTCTATTGATATTAGCCTATCTTCTCCTCTACTTTTCATAATTTCTCTCTCCTATTTTCTTCCCCCGGTGGGGTTCAATATTTTTCTACACCTAATAATAAATCTCTTAAACCCAACAATAAATTTTTTTAAACTTAATAGTATGTATGATCTTTAAGGGTAATTTCAAATTTTAAAATATATAAGTTTTCGAATGTAATTTTTTCATTTTTTGGGTTTTCTTTTTTGGGGGGGGGGGACAATTCTTGGAAGATTGTCAATGTATCGGGGAGATCAGACATCAGATTACAAAATGATAATTTTGATGTTTGGATTAAAGAGAAAAGAGAAGAGACATGAAAAAAAAGTTTTATTTCAATTTAAATCAAAGCGAAATGTTTAAATTAAACTCTTTCTTCTTTTCACTTCTCTGGTTTTTTCCATCAAGTATAAGGTAAAGATGCTATTTTCATTAAATTTAAAATTATTCCAGAATGCAGCAGATCATAGTCTCATTATAAAGGATGCTTAACTCTAGAAACAACAAAATGTCCCGTTCAAAAGAAAAAATATTTGTTTAGATTGAATTCTTGGAAGATTATCAACGTCTGAGAGAGATCAGATTACAAAATGACAATTTTAAAGGTATGTTTGGATTGGAAAGAAAAAGAAGAAAGGTGAAGAAAAGATTTTATTTAGATTTAAATCAAAGCGAAATGTTTAAATAAACTTTTTCTTCTTCACTCCTCTGTTTCTTTCAATCTGAACATATCTTAAGATGCTATCTTCATTAAATTTAAAATTATTCCAGAATGCAGCAGATTATAGTCTCATTATAAATGATGCTTAACTCTAGAAACAACAAAATGTCCTGCTCAAAAGAAAAAGACAACATCAGGAACCTCCCTAAATTCTTACCACTCATTCATCAGAGATTGCCAAATCTAGATTTCTTTGACGCGACCATCAGGAGACTGTGTTCTGCAATAACAGAGTTAATTCAGGACAAGATAAAGTCATTTTACCTCCGTAGATAGTTGACAAGCAACTGTTAAGATTTTCTGTTCAGAATGAAAGAGCAGTGCAGTACTTTATTTCAAAGAAAAATTAGTTTAACCGACGCCATATATAGATAAACACACTTTTGTTCCCCCTAATTTTATTGAAGTTTCAGTTCAGTTTTTGTGTTACCAATTGCAGCAATGTCGTCTTGTCCTCCTAGATTTTGAAATGGTGCAATTGCAATTAACTCCATCACTCATTTCCATTAGTTGTAAATAGAAAATGGTGATGTCGCTATTATTTGATTGGACGCATGGATGCGTGGATGGCCATAAGTCAGTCCACATGCATAACCACATCATCAAGTAATGACCATGTAGAAGTCGACATATATGCCATACCATCAAATAATATTCATATGCCAATCCATGTGTGCTTCACATCGTAAAATTAGAATCAAATCATCATTTTTCATTTGTAGTGAATGCAAAGTTAATGGTGGGCTTACCCCAATTCGAAAACAAAGAGAAAATTGATGAAATTAGAGGTTCAGGGTCTATGAAGGGACTAAAGTGAAACTTTAGGAGCCACAAGTGCATTTAAGGCTAACTGAAACAATTAGTTGAAAAAACGAAATAAGACTGACGAGAATAAGAACTGGATATCATTGATAAATGATGTTACACTCTTTGAAACAATGAAGTTCTTAATCCTATCTAGAGGTTCACATACTTCTGTATAAACATATGCCACTCCCTAACAACCATCAATCTCTATATCTTCAGTGTAATCTAATCAACTTATACCTAAAATTTCCCAGATGCTACAGCTTATTCTGTTTTGGCAGACAACGTGGCTTCAGGGTAAGAAGGAAATCAAAAACATTGTCAGCTGAAGTAAACAATTTTCAACATACGAAACTTCAATCAACAAATTTGTTATCTGCTAAGTCCTGCCTTTTGATTCCATCTACTACTGAATTTCTAATCCACTGAAAACAGAAGCTTCATTCTTCAGAAGCACTTAAGCCGATCTTCTCAAGCTGTATGGGCCAATCTGGTCCAAGAACTTGTGGATTCAATTCCATTGCAAGACGAAAATCTACAAGAGATGCACAAGCAGAATTTGTTACTGTTTGCATATATCTTCCGGGTAACAATACATTTGAACCAGGTACTGACTGACCATTTAGTTGTCTTAGGTGCTCATTACCACATCTTGACCCAGCTAAACTGATAGAGGACTCAATCAGCCTCTTCAGATATGCGTCCAGCGAATTATTCAATAGATTCACACAATCCACAGTCACGGATAAACCCTCCTTTTCCAATTTCTGCTCCAAGCGCCTCCTCAAAGAATTCGTATCAGGTAGATCTCCACTGCTCTGACATGTCTCCAAATAATATTTACTACATGTTGATACATTAGACAGAAGTTTACGACCACAACCGAAGTTCATGGATATACCAAGAGGAGCCGTAACTGGGCTCCTACTTTGGATACTGGGGCTTCCAGCCATCTGTTCAACCTCCTCCCCATCTTCAACAGAAACAGGAGGTCTACTGCCTACGGAATGCAGTTCGGTCGCACTCTGCTGCTCTTGTGCCTTGGATATCAATTCTATAGATGTAACACTTTGGGGCTTGCCCAATGGTCCCAAAGGACTTTGCCAGTCCTTAGACTTGCGGTCCCGGCCCACCGAAGACCTACTCCTCTGGAGGGAAGGTGGAAATGCATCTCCATTTGAAACTTTTACACTAAGGGGGCTGCCTATCTTTGAAGAAGCTCTTAGAGGTGGGACTTTAGCCAGACAAGCATTCTTGAGAATTGCCTTTATAAGTTGGTTGTGAAGAGGGATATTTTCCCTCCCTATTGTCTTGATGCAGCACCTGTCAAACTCAGACTTGCTAATCTTTAAACTGAATAATCTTCTAAGCTGATCAAAGTATTTTACAGCTCTCTGATGGCCAACCTTTCGAACAATCAGAGCTTTCAGCTCTAAAGTGTCAATTCGAGTGTAGTTTCGATTGGGTAACGTCATTTTACCCAAATTTCTTCAATTACCGATTCCACATTCAAATCATCATTCCCAATCCTTTAGCAAAACCCAGATAATCGAAAACGAAAGCTCCTTTAAACCCTAATTCCCAAACAATGTCTCCATCTGCAATTCATCAAAATTTCGATCAGAAACATCTCGTATCCCCTTTTTTTTTAACTTCTAAAATGAATTGAAATAAAACCCATGAATGCGGTGCAGCCGAAGCCTAAACTTTGCATCATTTTTCGGATTACAAGAAAGCTTCAAATTTACGAAACCAATTATTGATTAAGATAAAAATTTAGACGAAGATGTGCGATTAACAACAGAATATCAGTTCGCTTAGTTGAACATTGAACGCCGAATGGTACGGGGAAAATCAGAGTGGTCAAATTTGAGAGATTTAAGCAGCGATTATCAAATACGAGAAAAACCATTCAGGGATTTAGAAGAAAGATGGAAAATTTATGAAACGAGGTTGAAGGCAAGATTCGTACCAAAGTGATGCGAACCGAATTTGGATTGGCTATGAAGATCTACCTTCAACCTTTTGCCCCCAATTGCTATTTCGGCGAATTGTGCAGTTCTCTCTTCTATGCAATGGGAACGGAGATAGACCAAACGGAGACTAAAGATGCAAGAGCCGTGGGCTTTTCCAACTTGTTCAGCTTGAGAATTCTGACCAAAAAATTAAAAAGACAGGCTTGCGAACGGGAGGGGATGTTAAGGGCCCGTTTGTTTCCGTGTCTGTTATTGTCCGAAATCGAACGAAAGAAGAACTGGCTTGTCTTGATGTTTTAAAATACACTTTTATCCATTATCCAAATTATGGAAAGAAAAATGAAAATAATTGAAAGGGCTTATGAAATAATATTTTGACAATTGATCGAATAACCCTTTTTTGTTAAGAATTTATCGAATAATTAAAACATCAATTTCATAATCTTTTTTTAGATAGATAGTATTTACCGTCTCATTTACAAATTATGCAAATATATAATAAAGAGTCGATAAAATACATATATATAAAATTTTAATGTGATAATATTTTCTAAATTTTATGTGACAAACACATTGATAAATATGGTATACGGATGTCCTAAGTTTTAACAAGTGTCAATATTGATATAAATTAAAAACATTCGATGTAAAGGTCATATACATTGGAAATATATAAGATATTTTTTAGGCATTACAATAAATCAAACCTAAAACCTCTATCGTAACCACTCCCCTTCTTTACCAACCAGAGACATGCCCTACAGCTACAAGACATGCTTCAGTCAATAGTGAATCTGCTAGCTTGATTTTGAATCACTGTGCATTAAAAATAATCCTTGGTCCGTCGAGGCAGAAGGTGAGCTCAAGAGAAACTTCATCCCTAATCTCTGGATCATTAATACAGTAATGACAAAACTGAATGGCATAGCAGCCAACCACTGGAAAAAGGAAGAAAGGTGATTCTGCTTAACTAACATGCCTAATTGTCTACCCTTATCGGGGAAGCTTGTAGCAAGTTCAACTGTGACCAGAGCTTTATGGTATAGGCTGATTGGTATAAGGATTTTTTTTAGATTTCTCAGGAAATCTTATTTGAGAAACTAATTTTACTACAAGCTCAACTGTGACCAGAGCTTTCTGGTATAGGCTGATTGGTATAAGGATTTTTTTTAGATTTCTCAGGAAATCTTATTTGAGAAACTAATTTTACTATGTTTGCCATTAGTTTTTAAATTAAGTTTCCCAAGAATTCTGATTTTAGTTAACCATAGAATTTGGGTAATTGATTCCTGAAAGAAAGCATGGGATTTTTCAAATTTGACCATATCCCTCCTGGCTTCAACGTGGGTCTACTTGAGCACCATTTCATATTTGATATTTCCCACACCATCTTTTATTCTTCTTGCTTCAATACAGCTCAAGCACCATTCGCTGATACTCTTCCATTGCTTGTATGGGGATCGTCTTTATCTTCTTGTGGATGATAATGGGGTTGCATGCACAGACTCAACCCAGATTAACAATGCAAGCTTCATAAAAATAACTGCGGAAAAACGACAAATTATTTGTGGAGAACTTTAACAATGTCTTCAGCATCACCAAATGCTTCATCTCCATCAGGTCATGGGTTCAAGACTTCAAGTGGCCGATCAGATAATTTCCCCCCCCCCTTTTTTTTTTTCAATTCGAACGTGATTTCAAACTTCCTTCATATTTGACCAAGGGTTCATGTATCAACAGCAGATCATTTGTACTCAAAGCTTCAAGAAACCCCTACTATGCTCCCATTGATTTGCTCTCTATGGCTTGTTGAATTTTTGTTTGGCTGACGAGAAAGCAGCAGAGAAAAAGTTACCCACTCTGTTTAAAGAGAGAAAGTGAAGAGAATGATGAATTGTTTTAGTAATAGATAAAGTGTTTTAGTAATTGACAAATTATTATTTTAAAAATTAAAATTAAATTAATTTAGTTTCCACTATATGCCACACACTTTTTATCAGCCTGCGCAATCAATTCCCTATGCATAATTAAAAATCTCCATACCCAACAGGCGCCTAAAGAAAATATCAAAAAATTTTAGCAAAGATAAAAGAGGGCTAACTCCAGCCCTGACAGAGTCCTCTACTCCCCAGATATTTTGTACAGAAAAAATAAAGGATCCCAAACACTTCATAGAAGATTAGAGATATGAGAGCGAAAGTGTTGGCTTTGGATTGCATGTCTTCACATCATTAAGTGGTTTTATTTAATTTTCTTGTAGCCTATATTTTCCAAGATTGTATTTTGGTACTTACAACTTTGATTTTTAATAATAAAGTCCTTTAGGAACAGCAAAAGGCAGTGAGATAGATGAATGAGAGCACTTCCTTTTAGCATATGCCAATCCATGCCCTGATTACAAGAGGATTGCCACGCATTCTCCATTCATCTCAAACTATCTTGAGAGCCATGATCCCTTCATTCATAGGCTCTTGGGTTGAGACAAGCATTTGAGGAGCTTTCTTAACTTCACTTGTAGTTACAAATATCATTTGAGCTGGCATAAAGTCAAACTATTCCACAAATATGATTTGTCCTTAATCCTCTGCAACGTAGCAGCACATGTGGAAACTTCACATTCACAATGCATGCTTGACAACAAAGTGTAGCATTAAACAATAAATAATCATTCTTATGACGATATGGTACTTAGACCATTCCTCAACGTCTTATTGAGGATTCAATAACCACCAACCATAAAACTTCCTGAATAGTTTGATGTGCTACAGTTTTTGCACGTTGAACATTTTAGTTCCAAAATTTCTGTTCTGCATGATTTCTATTACTTGATATAGAGTGTTCCTTTACATGTTGGGCAGAGCTAATCCAGTACTGGCTAGTTTTCATGCTGAGTTTTCTCAAGAGTTATGTTATGTGCATAATGTTGTTAATAGAAGGTAAATTATTGTCCATTGTATTTTGAAGGTGTTGGTGTAGACAGTATCATTAAAAAGTACCTCAAAACAGTTCCATTTTTCAAATTAACTGCAGGAATCCTCTTCTGGTGCGTTAATGGATATCTCCTGTTAAAACTTTGCACAAACTAATAATAGCAGCCTTCAAGAGGCTCAGTGCTCTGTATAAGGATTACCAATCTCTCAAATTTTATGGTATATTTCACAGAGGATAAGACTTGGATAAAGTTCTTTGGATGCTTCTTATTAGGTTCTCTAATAAAAATATAACATACAAAAAAAACTTTTCAAAATATGCTAAACTGTAAAAATATTCATTTATTATGTTTTTATTAATTATTAGAGAATCTAACAGCAAGCATCTAAATACTATACTTGAGTTTTCTCCTTTCATAAATGGCTGCATACCAATATATTCAACTTAAGATATTTGCATTAAGAAGTAATTAATCCCAGTACCTGTGCGGTCTCTATAAAGATCACATTCAAAAACACTGTAGCAGATAACCTATGGTTTACTTTTACTCTGTCAAGTCTTAACTCCCAGATGATGAATCTTCAGCTTGATTATCTCCAATAGGTGGATGATGAATTGTCCGCAGCGGTGGAGCCTCGCCAAATTTCAATGTATAGGCTATTTCATAAACCGGGCGCAGTTGCAGAATCACTTGAGCATCTAAGTAAGCATCACAGGAGAAGCACCAGACAGACAGATCACTGAGTGGCAAAGTGCATTAAGGACACAGCTTAAGTATACTATAGATTGGCTGAGAAATTATGCATTCCAAGAAACATTTCACAGAAAAGCAGGTCAATTACCTGAAGCTGAGCGCCACACTGTGATTTGTCTGCTGATAATGCTGAAGCATATGCTTGTTCACAAAACGGCTACAGAGCACGTCCTTACAAGACAAACACAACCAGTTCTCACTGGGGTGTTGGCACCTGAAAGTTTAATTCATTCAGAGTCTAGAAAACATCCATTTTTTATGCAAAAATTAGGTTTCTTATCATAAATTTGTTTATATGAATGAATCCTAGGGTTTGGTTTAGTAGTGAAGGCAAACATGTGATATATAATTAGGTGAACTTTGCTATCTTGATGCCAGGTCACAAGAAATTTCCTTGTGAGTCTTCTAATCTCATCGTGTATGGCTTGTTTTTGGCAGCACCAAAGAGGTGGATTAATTAAAGGATAAGTGCGCTGACTCAAACACCAAATACCCGCAATACCCAAAAAAGTTCTGTAATTGACAGCATCTCCAAAGTCATGAATGAGTGTCTCCCAAATTTCTATTCCAAGAAAAGATTTGCAAGCTATCTTATTATTCCTACATAGCTTTTATTTCATATCAGTTTATTCATTTTAATTAAGCACAAAGTCACTATTTTAATTATAAATTAATTATTAGGAGAAGGTGCCTAGTGCCTTGCTAGTTATAAGCAATGCCTCCAGCTTATTAAAATATACTTCCTCCACATTAAGAGGTGCCTTTACCAGTTAAGAGGAAATGGCTCCTCTAGTCAAGAGAAAGTGTCTCCACTGCTCAAGAAGAGGCACCTCCACTAGCTAAGGAGACATGCCTCTTGCTAATCTTACTATAAGTAAGCGCCTCTTCTAAGCTTGCTATAATTAGTAGCGGGTGCCTCTGGTTAACCTTACTTAAATTTTGTAATTTTTTTCTTAGAAGTTTTAAATTACGTTAAAAAAATTATACATACTTGATTTCCACTGAACAAATTTTTTTTTTACTATTTTTAAAATATGAGTATGTGCAATTAAAAGTTATAGTTATAAATGTGTGTAGTTATTTTTGAAGTAATTAAAATTTTAAAATATAAAAATTATAACAATGTGAGACAAGTGATATATTAGTTTAAATTTGGGACATAATCATATATCCACAATCTATAATAATATAATTGTGTGATCTCCCTCCCTCTGTGTTTTGCTCTTTTACAAAAAATAAAAAAATAAAAGCATTTTGGTTAACCTTTAAAAACTGAAAACTGAACCAACTCAATTAATTTTGACATGTAAATAGCCGATTTAGACTCGCTTCTTTTGGATTTTGTTCGGTTTTAAATTGGTTTGATTCAGTTTTGAGCACCCTGAATACATGTGCCAGCCTTGCACCAGCCCCAAGGTTGGCACAACCAAGTGCACCAGCCTCAAGGTTGGTGCAGACAAGTGCCCCAACCTCAAGGCTGGTGTAAGCAGCACAAGCAAGTGCGTCAGCCTTGGCTTCCCCTGATACCTATTTGCCTATGACATTTAGTCCCAGTGAAACTCCAAGTGATAAACCCCTATGTTGAGTGAATGCTTCAGAGTGTCCAGTGAATCCGTTGCTCAGACAATAATCTACGTTATTTCACTCTTCTGCTCTAGAAAAGTTAAGATGAAGGAGAGTGTAATAGGGTCATCCCCTTCCTCAGGGTTGGCACAATGCTAACCTGAGAAGAACCACACGATGATTACTCTAACTTTGCAAGAAAGCAACACTCTCAAAGTAGATTTGGTACAGGCCAATTGCCACCAGAAACGCCCAACTTAGACAAGGTTGAGAGTGCTGTAAAGGAGTGATCTTGATCCTCCTTTCCTTGGGAAAAGTCCTTGAAAGTGGTTTGGTAGGATCGAAGTGATGGTGACTTTGTGTAATGCACGATTAGTAAGTCAAGTAAGAGCTTAACACTTAATAAGTAAGTTGTTATTCCAACTAAGCTCATGCCCCTTCCTCTGGCCTTACCCTCTTTGAAAAGTCAGCATTAAAAACTAACGACTCCCCAGCCGACCACTAAAAACTAACTACTCCCAGTCTACTAGACAAGTCATCTTTGACTGTCAAACCCAAAATCAACATGCATGTCTCTCACATGCTCAAATCACCCATTATCCCATATCTTCCTTAAATTTAACTCTCATTTAGCCCCCTACTCCATTCATTGCACGTGTAGGTAGTGATCCATATTCTCAGTTATGCCCATCAAAGTGTGTTAACTAACAACTCAAAACTTTACATAGACCTCCTAGTATTTAGAGAGACATACGCTTACACACCGATACGCTCTGAAACTTACGCTCACTTTTTCGCTTTACACATACACGCTTACTGACACTTTCAGACTTACGTTCACTTACACTTTACAAATACACTTTCAGACTTACGCTTTCTCACTCCCAACTGCATTGAAACACTTCCTCCCAGATTTTTCCAGAATCCCTAGATCTAAGTAAGAACGAGACTTTTATTGACTAATAAATTTGTCTTTTAATATTTAAGTATTGTGGCACTTCCACAGAGGAAGTTAAGACAAATTCACTGACCAAACTTACATTATGCTTAAATGTTCAATTTTAAGAACGTCCATGTCGCAGAAAGAGTAAGCCGTGAAATGACTGAAGATAACATTAAGCTCCATTAGTTATTTGGTAAGTTACATGTGCTTGATTTTGATCACAGAAGAAATAGATGACATTCCAGAAGTATGAACCGGCAAAAGGCACCTGTTGCAGGGAGTTTCAGGGGTTGGGATGTGGGTAAGATCCACCGCTAAAGAAGCAAGGTGATCGCATGAAGTTCGAGCTTCGACCCAACCCGATTCAGAGCCATATATTATGTCATATTCTTCTTCAAGTAGACCTTCCTGAACATGGCACAGATATATTAACGGGAAACTCATATTGCGTTGAGATTTTTAAAAGCAAACTCTCTTTCTTTTTCTCTATTTGTTCTGATGATTCTGTGAAATACTGATATTTCATTTCGGTTAATGAAAATTTAAGTACGAGAATGAAATTTATACATGATTTGGTTACTGGGTTTTCTCGAGGATCAAACAAGAAAGTGCAGATGGAGGAGCAGTGAAATACCGGCCGAGAAGAAGACGAAGCATCTGGGTTTGCCATGAACTCCAGAACACAAAGAGATTGATCCCGTCGGAAGAGCGCGGTCTTCCCCAAGTTCCTCTCTGATTAGGATCTTAATTTATAGGTTAAAACCACTCTTTTGTTCACTCCGTAAACTTGGCCAAGGTGCCAAAGGAACCAGATCCTCTCTTTTTGTCTCCGCGAGAAAGACCCCAGGGAGAATTTAGTAGTTTAACTGGCCCATACGGATTAGTCTATTAGAGCCGGTGAGTTAAATTGGTCAATCTCTTTAATTCATTTATTTTAAATATATCAAAAATTTTAATCTAATTATCAACTGGATTAAACGGTTAACCCGTTTAGCCTATTAAAAAAATAATAAAGGAATTTAAAAATAGGAAATAAATAAAAATAAACAAACTCAATGGATAAAATCAACTAACCCGTTTAAATTAATAAAAAAATAAAAAATAAAAAATATTTATTACAATGATAAAAATATTTTAAAATCTAAATAATTATTTTAAACAATTAAATCTAAATTTTAAATATTTAAATAATTCCTTCAAATTTAAACAATCAAACAATAACAATTACTTAATTAGTTAAGTCTTATCAAACAAATAAAATAAAATAATAAAATTCTTCAAGTTTTTTCATTAAAAACATTAAAATCTTATTTGGAAAGATTAGTTTTTGAATTAAGAGTTAAAATATTATTTTAATTTTAAAATTAATTAAAAAAAATGACTAAGTTAAATGTATTAGCCCACTTAACCTCTCAGTTAAGTAGGTCGTATCAATATAATTTTAAAATTATATGATCTAATCTATTAAAATAATAGGTTAAATAGATTGATCTAATAATTTCAAATCCTTTTGACACTTGTAGTAAACTAATACTTATTGTCTAAATTCATCTTCATAATGTAACATTTTATGATTGAGCGTTTTATTTTTTGGTAAAATTTATAATTGAATTTTTTGCAATTTAAAAAAAAATTAATTTGATTTGTTATTAAACTAATCAACCTGCACTAGTGTGCTTTTCCATTTTACTAAGGGAATCAATTATGCATTATTTTGAAACTTTAAATATGTATAATATAATATAAAGAATTGACTTAATTATTTAGTTCAAATATTCAAGTTAGTATTTAAGAAAATTAATTCTTTTAAATAAAATAGATTAATATGCAAGGAGCATCTTACGGCTTGAGAAGGACTATAATTTTGACTAATGCACAAGTTCACCTAAAAACATTATATATAATAAAAAAATCTAGATTTATACCAACCAAAAAAATATAAATAAAAGATAAAATAAAATTTAGCAAAGCATATGATATTACTTAGACTAAGTGTTTGATAAGTTGGCATTTAACAAAAAGTAAAATTAAATAAAATTTTAGAGATAGATATAAAATATGTAAAATTTACTTAAATAATGAATCTTATTTAAATATATATAAGATTTATTAAAATAATAAACATTATATATATATCCTATATTTATCTTTATTCAAAATTTACAAAAAATAAAATAAAAATAAAAAAGGAGATAAAGAGCGTCCAAACTTTAATTTCAGCGGGACTCGTTCAATTAACACTTATTTTGATCATACGACGCCGTCTCAGTGTGATCATAGAAGGGCCGAGGAACGACAGACTAGGGTTTTGAGTCTGCGATATATAGTAGGATTCTCATCGTCTTACCCTTCTCCGTATTCACTGTTCTGCAGCAGCGCCGCGAGCTTGGACGGCAGAAGGGGTAATTTGTGTTGTAGCTGAAGATGGGGCACTCCAATGTATGGAATTCTCACCCGAAGAATTACGGTCCTGGTTCTCGCGCCTGGTAAGTAAACGGTAAACCCGTTTTGTTTGATTCTTAGGCGAATATAGATTTGTGTGGAAACTAGTTTGGCTCATCAGGCATGATGGATTTGAATCGATTATTTATCTTTACCTTCATTTTGGGATATTTTTAAAGCCTTTTACGTTAAGTGCCAAGTTGTCTTTTGATCCGCAATATGGTGGTTGAATCGCTGCTTCGTGAGTGTGATAACGAGTATATTAGTAATTGAATTTCTTCTTTTAAGAAAAAGGAAAAATCTGTCTGTCTTCCTTTGTGTTGGTATAATAATGTTAAACCAATTACTTTGTTGATCCGATCACCTAGGACCTCTGCTCTTTTTTAATTTTTATAATTTGATTTGATTTTTTTTTGGGGCTTGACATGCTACAATAGGGCTTCAAATTGTAATGGTTGCGTTTGTGGTTATATAGTTTATTAGCGTACTCATCAGACTGGGATGGTTGTTTAAAACTGCGAGGATATTAATTGATTGATTTTTTCACAACTTGATAAACTGCTAAAGGAGGTCAACGATCCTGAATCGTGAATTCATGATTTATGGAGATTGTCTCTTTAAATTGTGAAGCAATAATATTCTGAGGCAACCCTCTTCTCAAATTGTATAATATGTGCTTGAGAATCATGGTAAATGATTGTGTCTAATTTTTTTTTTGGGGGAATAAATAAGTTTGTAGTTAAATATTTTTTCCTTTGGTTCGTGGAATTTTGCCAAGAATTATGGTGCTCTCTGTCGTTTACATTGGCAAGCATGGAAGATATTGTTGCATTGAGCTACACATTCTGTTTAGAACCAAAGTTATGATTCATTAGCTATTAAAAATGTTTTATAAGGCTAAAGTGATCTCCAGGAATTTAGTATGACTGTTTCCTAAAAGTCTGTTCATGATTATACGATATTGGGTGCACTTGATTTTCATTTTTACCCTGTTTTGAATAATTTTGTGGATTATGATGTTATTTTTCTTGTGCTTTTCAGCCGGGTATGTGGTAACCCGCATGGATTGATTCGGAAATACGGGCTCATGTGTTGCAGGCAATGTTTTCGCAGCAATGCCAAAGAAATTGGCTTTATTAAGGTAAATTTATGGGTTTAGAAGTTGCTAGTATTGTCGTCTGTCTGTCACTGTTTGTGATTGCTGGTTATTTTGTGCTATATCCTGTTTCACAATGAGTTCTCATTACTTTTTTTTTTTTTCATTTGCAGTACCGTTGAAGGGCTATTTCCACATCTTTCATTAGGGCATTGTTGGAGGAACTTAAGACTTTTTTATTTTGTTTTTGTTTGTGTTTTTTACTTTTTTTGTTTTGCATATACTTCATCATCGTAATGTAATCGTTGGATTCAGAACATTCCCCCATAAATTGTGATACTCTTATATGAAGAGCTATTTGGTTTCCTCTTATATGGGATGTGCATGCATTGATATTTTCTGTCAAGCTAATTGTTACCTGTGAAATACTGGGGAACGATATAATGCTTAGAACCAATAAAATTATATAAAGTGGATGTGTTATTGAATCTCACCGATTGACACATTCATTAAATGAGCTTTTAAGGTGCACCTGGTGTATTTGTATGTGTACAAGTTTTCTTGATGCTCACCAAAGTCCGAGCATGCTAAGTTTAGTATGCGAGGTGCAACATTGGACTTTTCCACGTAATTGAACGATAGCATTCAACTAACTTGGAAATTATATTTTTTCCTTGGAAAAACTTAAATAAAATTTTGTATATCTTTGTTATTAAATTCTTTAATTAAAACATAATAAATGATTTTTATCCAAAAAAATTGGTAAGTGATTAGTTTTTACAATAATATTATAATTTCGATGGAGAATCAACAAACATATGTTTTTAACTTTCACCTCGCGCCTGTGAAACAGTCCATTTTTCTTGATTTTTTGCAACAGATATAATAGTAGTATAAAACGCTACCTATAATTGGAATCAATCAACTATATTTTTTTAACAATTTTCATTTTCTTAAGAAAGTGCATCTAAAGCTAAGAAAATATTAATGAATTGTAAAGGATATATATTTGTCACTTTGTCTCATTTCATTCTTGTTAGACTCATCTAAATTGAAATTGAAGTAATTTACCAAAGAAAAACCACGGAAAGAATTAAAGAACTGAATAAATAAATCGGTCGACGAACTAAATAAATTGACTACTAGATGTGCTTGAAGCCTATAGAATTATACAGCTCCTGCTTCCATTTTTCTCTCTCTCTCACTTAAACAAATTATGAAGATCTCTTTGAGTGATGTCTTTTTTCTTTTTTTCTTTTCCCCTCTTTAGAAAATGAGGGTCGAAGTTAGAAACTCATTTTTGGTGGAGTTACTGCCGTTCATTGTCACTATTATTACAAGATCTAAATATTATCTTTATATGTTGATAAAACTAGTTAATTTATATTCCTAGTCCCCAATAACAAATTCCGACCTCTATCCCTGCAAAACGGAAGGATTGACGGAATATCTTTTAAAGATTTAAGAGGCTTTAATTTTGAAAATCAATTTGAAGGGAGACTGATAAGAATTAAATCATTAATTTATTTGATTATAATTTATTTTTTCATTTTTTCTATTTAAAAATATTTTTATTTTTATTTTACTTATCTTTTTCCATTATTAAAATAATTACATTCTTAATTATTCTGTGTTTTTATTTTATTTTTTGCTTCGATTTTTTTTATTTCATATTTTGTTATTTGGATTTTAAAGAAAACAGAGTTGAATTATCTTGTTTTCAAATTTACTACAAAAATTTAATAACTAATTATTCTCCTTTTTTTATGTTTTACCCTTTCGTAATTTTTTTAAAAATAATCCATCTAAATTTTTTATTAAATTCAAAATTACATTATTAAAACCAATATAGCATTTTAATTCTTTTTTCAAAATTAAAATTTTTTCATTTTTTACGCAATTTATAATGTATTGGAAGTTATAATATTTATAAAAAATAAAGCCAATCTTCATATAAAATTTAATACAATTTTTTATGAAAATTTTAATTAATTTTTTTCAAAGCTAATACTTATCAATGCAACAACTTCATAATATTACTTTTTCTCGACTATATTTTTTTAATTTTTATTGAAAATTATAAGTTTATCATCATTTTATAAAAAATAAAAACAATATTTATCGATATTTTAATGTAATTCTTATCAATGGTATTAGATAATAAAAATATACAAGATTAGTACTTAATTTAACATGTTAAACTCTTAATCAGTGCCACTGTTTAGTTAAAATAGTGATAACAATTAAAAATAAATAAATAGAGCTTAGACAAACTCAACTTCTTTATTTAAAATATACAATTTGTTAATTTTAATATCAAGATTATCTTTATAATTCTTTATTTCATAACTATTTAATTTAATTAAGAAAACTTCTGAAAGGTTTATAAAAGATAAATATATGAAACTCTTCCTGTCAATTGCAAATAATTTTTTCCAAATCATATTTTGCATGATATACGTACTAAATATCATGGTAAAATTGTGTTTTCCTATCCATTGAAATATTATGAAAATATGTTATTTATATATTTGCACGAAGATAAATATTCATTTGTAATATAATTTATTAGTGAAACTATAGTGAAGTAAGAATTTAGAATAATTAGAATTAGTTTTTATGATTAATATAAAATATAGGAGGAAATTAATATATATTGTTAGGTATTAATTATAATTTTTGAGATCGATCTTAAAATGAGGTGTGTATAAATTGTACTTGATGATTATTTTATTAGTTGAGCTTTAATTATCTTTTTTATTAGATTATCATTTATCTTTTTTCATTACTTTTGTTTTTATTTATCTCTTTATTTGAAATATAATTTGTTTTATTTTATTTTCTTACGTTGTTAAAATATATTTTAATTTATTTTTATTATATGTCTTTTAAGTTATTTTTAATATTTGTCTTTTTTAATTAATTAATCAAATGTTATTTTTTTTCATTATTTATGATGATTGTTTTTCTTATGTTTTTTCAGCTTTTTTTTGGGGAATCTAACCATCATAAACGATGGAATCCGAATCCGCTGGAGATCCTATTGTCGGGGGTACAATTGCCAAAAAATGATGATTTTAACTTTTTGTTTTGCTTTTTAGGGTTTAAATTTTAACAAAAAAGATAAAAATTATTACTATAAAAATAAAAAATTTGCCTATAAAAAATTACACCTCAAAAATTTTAATTATGACATAATTAAAATTTTTAAAATATAATTTTTTCTTATAAATAAAATTTTGATTTTATCTTCTATATTAAACCTTAAATCCTAAAAAGTAAAAATTAAAATTAAAAAAAATTAAAAACATTTTTTACCGTACTAGGTGTGGTAGGATCCACTGCTGCAGAGGATCCTACTGCAAAACAATGTACAGCGCTGAGTTTTCAGAATTCTTTTTTATTATCTCTGTTAGGCTATTCCTTCTTCTTTTTCTATTTTTGATTCTATCTGAACAAAGATCAAAGTTACATGAGACAGATGAGATTGATCTGAGTTTACATGACCTTTCGGCCCAATTTCACTAGTTATATGAATCAAATCAGATAGTTCAAATCTTTTTTTGTGGGTTAGTTAATGATATTGCACCTTGCATTAACTTCTTACGAGAAAAAATTAGATTTTTAAAAAATATTCTTGCTTGAAAATATATTTATAATTTTATAAAAAAACTTGGATTGTTGTTATAAATTGTGTTGATAGTACATTTTTATAAACAATATTTTGTTTGTTCTTAATGTTTAATGTCAGGAGTTTATTCTCAAATTTTTTTAATACGGTTATAATATATAAATATTTTTAATCTAATATACATAATTCAGTTCTTAAAAAATTATTTTATATATCATAATCCTATTAAAAAATTGACGACAAATATTTAAAAAAAAAAAGATCTTCATAAAATTATACATTAAAGAACAATAACCCATGTAACAATAAATAAATAAATATACAAACACTATGCCCTCTCCATGTCCCTTTAAACGAACAAAAAAAAGCAAATGATTTCATTAAAAAATGAAAATAAGAGGGGAAATTGAGTCAAGAACAATCTGAAATGTCCCTTATTTTGATTGAAGTTGATGGGACAAAGAGAATATAATTTAATTTGTGTGCACCCAACTTGAAAATTGTTAGAACAGTCATTTCATCACTTACACCAACCATTTATATGCTGAGCTCCAACTTCCTTCCCCTTGAAGGCATTTCAGCATCTCACTTTTTTATGTATGTGAATCACCCAACCACCCCCATGCTGCAACTCCATTTCTCATCATTCTTACTTTCTCATCATCAATCATTTTATCTAATCATCAACACCTATTATTATTATATTATTATCTGTCATTCACCAACTATAGTTTTAAGATATCTTTTCTTTAATTATTACTAAGATAAGAAAAAACTCAAAATCTCTTAAATAATTAAACTCTTTATATAAAGGAGACAGAAATAAAAAAAAAACAGTAACAGATAAGAAGGAAAAGAAAAAGAAAGAAAGGGCATGACAGAGATTTTGAGACAAAATGGCAGCTCAAACAACTTAAAATCAATGTAGCTGCAATAAGATTTATATATATATATATATATATATATATATCCCATTTTGGTAAGCAGTGAGTATGGTGATAGTTACAAGTTCTGTAGTGCTTGAACAAGAGGAACAGCATTAGATTCAATATTGACATGAAAGTTTATTACTTTTGTCTCTCTTGTTTCAGAACCTACTGGTTTTTCATTTTCGCGTCTCAACGTACCATATTCCCTTTAGGGTTGTGTTATCACACTATTGAACTAAATCAAGGTAGGAGGATTGCTTGAATGTGATGGAATTTTCATACAGCAATTGGATGGTTATACAAGAAATGACTTTTGAAAGGAATATTTAGTTATACAAGTAAGCGGTCATTTTCAAGGATTGTTTTTCCCTTGCAAGAATCATACTATTTGCTATTTAGCAGCTTCTGAGACTCTGAACTTTTCAGTCAAGTTTATGCTGAGTTGAGGTTATAGGCCAAGCAAACTTCATATCTTCTTAAGTTGCTCTTGAAATGCCAAACCTCCTCTTTAGCTTTGAGTGTCATGTAAAATGTTGTCATCTTTTAAGGAAAGGTTTAAAGTGTTTGGTATTATATTTTAAGATTTTTTTTAAAGTTCATATAACATATTTTTATTAGTGAACCTAATAATAAATACTTAGAAGTTGTATCTATTTTTTTTTAAAGATTCATTTCGTATACTTTAGATACTATGGTATATAATATCAATGTATTAAGAATTATAATATTTAATATTCTTATATTTGATATTATTAGTATTTTATCATCCTAGTATCCCATATATGTCATCTTATGTCTTACATCAAACAAAATATTTTGAATATATATATATATATATATATATATATTAAATATGAGCATTTTAAATGCTTAGTAATACGCAAAATACTATAAAAAGAAGATAATAGTATATCAAATAACTATTAATATTAAAAAAAGTTCATAAACGAAGCAATAAAAAGGAAATTATATCATTTTTTTAATTTTTGGAAAAAAAAAGGTTCTTTGAGTGCTCAAAACTTTAGCTCAACAAATAAAAAATGAGGAATCTTTGAAGTCTTTGGCTTGAAGGATTATTAACTCCGAGAGATGTAATAATATGCACATTTTGGAGTGTGCGCAATAGCCGCCAAATGAAACATCGCCTACTAAAAAGCCCCATAGTTGAAAATTACATTTAAGTTTCTCTGAAGATTAAATAAAAGAGTAAAATACACAAATTTTTTTATTTTGTTAAAATTACATAGCTTCGAATTTATTTTTAATATATATATATATAAATATTTTTTAAACAAA
The DNA here is from genome assembly GCA_026724425.1 of Erythrophleum ivorense. Classification (NCBI taxonomy): domain Eukaryota; kingdom Viridiplantae; phylum Streptophyta; class Magnoliopsida; order Fabales; family Fabaceae; genus Erythrophleum; species Erythrophleum ivorense. The sequence continues at coordinate 3,928,729 of JAIUCV010000003.1, forward strand.
AAATGACATTATATTTAAATCTAATTTTAAAATTTTTTACTAAAATATTCTTCATTGACTTAAATATATATTTTTTATTAAATTTAATGAAAAAAAATTATTATTTTTTATTTGTACATATATATTTGGAAACAAAATATATATATTTTAATTTTTTGTGTGCATATTTGTATGTTTAGAATAATGGAAGGTATTTAAATTAAAAAATTAAAATTAAATTATTTTAAAAATAAAAAATATATTTATATAATTTCAATAAAATTTAAGTAATATATGTATAATTTATTCTTAAAAAAATAATCATTTACTTATTTTCTGTGTGGGGTTGATGGGAAAAGGGGAGGGAATGTTGGAAAGCTATAGGGGGAGAGACTTACATCATTCCATAATCACTTTCCAAGCAAACTAATTAGGACCCCATAAACGGACATCTTTTTAGTAGGTGACTTACTTTTTAACCAATTATTCCCATTGAGTGTCCCTTAAGTCACATGCCTTCCAACAATTATTATGCCTTTCTCGTCACTTTGGTCATTCTTTTGTTAATTAAGGATTAATTAATCTAACAACACTACAACCACTTCTCTTTGCATTCTGATCCTAAATGTGGGAAATTACAATCAGTAAATCTATCACGTGCATCAGCTTTCCTGCGGTAAATTTATATCATATGCAAACATGTCGGTCAACATTTGTAGGGATTACACTTCGGGGGTAAGTTTTTATATTTTTGTTATTAAATTCTTTTGATAAAATTATAACATATATAAAAGAATTTTTAAAAAATTTAATTATATGATACTGAGTTAATTGTAAAAACTATATACTTGTACGTAAAAATTAAATATTTGTTGTGATATTATTGAAAATCATGCATTTATTATATTCTAATTAAAAATTGATAAAAAAATATAAAAAATTATATATAAGTTCTTTTTTAAATTCTTAGTAGCATTCACATTTTAATGTTCTTTTATATAGATTAGATTTATTATTATAATTATTTTTATTTTTGTTATTAAATTTTTTAATTAAAATATGATAAATGTATTTTTTCTAATTAAAACATGATAGAAATAGGATTCTCTGTTGCTTAGTTTGAGTAACACAGTTGAGGAGATTTGAATCCTTCATTATCTTCTTTTTTTTTGGGTAACTTTAGCCATCCTTTTTTTTTAAATAAAACAAAATACAGAATAAAAAGAGTCTTTCAGCTTTTATTAAGTAGACAATTTTGTTTGGTAAAAGTTAAAAAATTGTTTTCATCCTATATTTTGTTTCTTTCAAAATTAAAAAAAAACAAAAAAGATGATTGGGATTAAAAAAAAAAATGGAAGGTGCAGATTGCTGCTCAAACTGAGCAGTAGAGAATTTCTATTTGATAAGTGTATGGTTTAATTAGAAAATTATACATTTATATGTAAAAAATCATATATTTATTATATTTTAATTAAAAAATTTGATAATAAAGATATAAGAAATTATATATAATTTTTTTAATTGGTTTAGTTTATTTTTTATAAATAAAATCTAGAATATATTTCTTTTATTGGTTTCGATAATTTTAAACTCGATTCCTATACTTTAAAAATTGTAATTGATTAGTTTTTATTAAAAAAATATTTACTACAATGATGCCAACTATAATTCACACATACCCTGTAATACAAACTATGTTAAGTGGCGTAATTAAATTAGCTTCAAGTTATACATGTCTATAATGTTAAAATGGTACATAGTTGGCCAAATTAGCAAAATATAATGATATATTAATTTAATGACATGAATTAAAATAAAAAATTTTGTAATGACAAAGACTTAATTATAAATGTTTAAAATATAGGATTAAATTAGAATTTAAATAAAATTATAAAGACAAAAAAATAATTTAACCTAAAATCCATCTAAAAAGTTTCTTGTTGTCTAGTTAATGTTCCCTTTTACATTAATTGATCGGTTTTCATGTAGTTAAGTAGGGTAGCCTATAATTTATAATGTCACTGTCAGAAGAAATTCTTAATTCTTTTTAAAGTTGTAACTAATTGTAAATGCAATATTTGAGAATCTCAAGAACACAATATTCGCATCAAATGAACAAAGAGGGTCTGTGCTTTGTAGTTAATTATACGTCGGGACATGAACTTCTGGTAATTCTTAAGAGATACAAATTTAATGCAATAAATTTCTATGTAGAATAAAACTCAAAACTCCACTTGTCATCAAAGTTTTGTTCTTCAACATATACCCAAAATATTTTTCCTCAATGTTTCAATATAGTTTTTTTTTTTTTCTTGGGGCAACAAAGGACTTCATCAGACAAAAACAAAGACACCATGCAGAAGCAACAACCAATAGTCCAAAAAAGTAAGAAATAGCCAAGAAAATACTACGGCAACAACAGAAAGCCAAAAGAAACGAAAACCAAATCAGCAAGTAAACAAATAGGATCAATCTCAACAGGCAGCGAAAGAAACTCAACCACAGAAGACCCTGACATCAAAGAATCCTGGAGCAAAATATGATGTACTAATTGGTTGTGAAATAAATCAATAAGAACTCACTGTAATAGATGTTGCAGGTTGTAGAATCCATTGATATGCTTACTTTAGTAAGTTTCTAATGGCTTGTTAACCTAGCTAGCCAAACATTATGTTATCTTAAAATTTTCTCTAAAGTCTAACGATTAAATATATTGTATTATATTTGATAAAATTGTTGTTGATCATTGGTTTTCGGTAGGTTTCTGGGAAGGGAGGTATATAGTCTATAGATGAACTTACAAATCGTGCAAAATAAAGTACCTGCTACGAGGGAGTTAAGGACATTCCAATGCTCAAGTCAATTTTTCATAGCTAGGGTTTCAGAGAGATAGTAGAAGAAGATGGGGTATTTATAGTGGAACCTTTCAAAAATTAAATCAATATTATATCTAAGCATTTGTCTCACTCGATGTGAATTATTATGTCTGTGACAGCAATTAATAATTATTTAAGCTTATTACACAATAATTAAACTATGGTGTCGGCTTATAAAGTGTTGTAGTTAAAAATTTTAAATTGAAGATATTTATATTAAAGAATTTTAAGTTTTAAATTTATTTTAAAAGATTCAAAGATAAAAAAATTTAAATTATGTAAAAAAAACTTCAATTTAAGATTTAAAAATAAACTTTTGATTATTATATCTTTTAAAATAATTTTAAAATTAAAATATTTTCATATAAATATTTTTAACTTATGTCATCAACAGTATTTTTTTCAAATATTAACCATCTTAAATATATTAAACAAAACAGTTTGAGTAGAAAAAGTAGGGGAAAAGGAGAAAAATGATTTAAGAATGGTTGAATTTTTTAATTCAATCTCATATTTGATTGCTGTAGTGAAAAATCATCAGTCAAAATGAATGAAAAGCCAGTAAAAGATGCATATCAAAGTTGCGAAAAACAGTGTAGAAAAAGGGGACAAACACAAAAAAAAAAAAAGATATAAGAAGTTCAAAATTTTGGGTGAAATTTCAAATCTAATATCATTTTGAATCCTATGGTAAAACATTCTCAGTCAAAATGAATGAAAAGTCAGTAAAAGATGATATAAAGAACCATAAAACACACAAGATGATATCAACTATTAATAAATAATTAAGAAGCGTTCAAAGCATGCAATATGATGAGAGGGACAGAAAGAGATAGTGCATCTTAATAATATAGTTATAATAATAAAATTGATTGATCATATATATTATATATAGCTTAGCTTGCAAAAATCACGATTAAGCAAACATGGCCTTTCTGGTTGACAATGTCAGAGCTTTTCTTGGCATTTCTTTGATAGCATCGATTACTGTACTTGCTTCACACAGATCCTTTCATGGAGGGTTAGTTCATTCATCTCTTTCCCCTTGAAGTGACCTCTTTAACCTAAATCCCTTGGAGTATCAAATCTGAAATATCTGTACGTACAAATATACAGATTATTATATGGCTTTTATATTCAAACAGTTCATACACGTGAAACAAAAGGGGGTGAAACATCAGAGTCTTGTTCAATATTGAAGCAGTACCTTCTAGACTTTAACTGTATTTTTGGTTTATGAAATCTAATGCAAGCAAACACTATTGGCTCTGAAGCAATGAAAATTACTTAAACTTTTATATATTTATATAATTATCGTCAATTAAGTTTATTTTTTTTCTTTTGACTCCAAGATTTTTTTTTTTAATATTGTGGGGGTGACTAATTACTGGTCTAGGAAACTATCTGTGGAGCCAATCCTGGAGTTAAGGAAATATAACAGAAAGAAAGGACGAAGAAAAATGCATATATGATCTACTCTTCCAAAATTCTTTTCAAGACCCCAAAGAATTTTGAGAATCATTTTTACGCACACGGATATGTATTAATGCTGTATGTTTTTGTTTAACCATCTTACTTGTGAAATATACATTTATTGATTCCAATCAATTTCTAGTTGGAACGAATACAAATGAGATACTAAACAAAGTCGCCAAAAATTTTTAAAAAAAGTCTTTAAATTTTAAATCACTAGCAAATAATTTTGTGAATCTTTAAAATCAATAACATATGTTGTTCAACTTTTATATTTTAAGAAATAGGTTATTTTATTTATTTAATTATTAATATCGTTATCTCATATTACTTTAAACTTTCTTATAATATATTGAATTAGATATATTAGTATTAGAAATAAAGAAGAACGGCCATGTTAACCATGGATGGAAGAATGTGAAGTGACGTATAAATAAATAACATTAAGGATAAAATTAAAAAAATAATCTATTTCCTCAAATATAAAAATTAATTAAGACATATTTTTTAAATTTTAAAAGTTTATAAAATTATCCAAAAGTGACTCAAAATTTAATGAGATCATTTTACATTTTTTTTTTAATAAAAAATTCTCTGACGTAACTTTTCATTCTTTTTAGATTAATTTTAAATCTTTAAATTCTGTGAGTGACTCTTTTTGGTCTAAATTCTGAGAATGACTTGTGTATTACTAAATCAATGCTTATTGTTGTTTTAATTCTAAATGTCACGTTACTTAATTCCGTAATTTCCATGGGTATTTTGAGTGTATTGACAGTTACTTATTTTAATTTAGTAAGAATTTTACAGCTCACAACTACATTACCGGCGTATGGGCAATAAATTAGATTTTTTTGGGTCAGCGAAAGTCGAAAGAGAACAAAAACTAGCGATTTAGTAATATAAACCGTCATTAAATTAACATAACGTTCCTCCAAAGATTCACAAAAACCAAAAACCCAAAAGCTCTCTCACCTGCGAGACACTCTACACTCGCTCAAATCTCGTTTACCTACTCTCGCTTTCTCTCCCTTTCTCGTTCAATCCACAACCAGCAAGCAAGATACCCAGCACTATTTCTTCTTCCATTGTTTCTATGAAATGCTGAATCTTGCGCATACCCATTTCTTGACTTCTTGATTTCCTACGTCTGTGCAATTTCTTGATCTCTTTGCACGGAATCGGCCATGGAAAAGGCTGGGGTTTGAGAATGAAACCCTTAATTCTAGAGGCAATGTGAGAAAAAAATTGCAAAGTTCTATGATGGTGGCTGCCATTTCTGAAGCAGCTTCGACTGACCCACTGAACGGCAAGGTTTCCTCGAGGCAACAGGAAGAACCACAAACCCGCCAAAATCAATTTCGACCCCCACTCCTACCTTCAGAGAAAGACAATGGTACCTTACCCCGAAGGCCAAAGGGCAGGCAGGTCTCTTCTAGGTACATGTCTCCCTCTCCGTCTACTTCTACTTCTACTTCGACCTCTTCGTCTTCTTCATCTAGGAGATGCCCATCTCCACTCCTTTCACGCTCCACCAATTCCACACCTGCATCGACTCCACTGCCCTCTACGGTGCCCAAACGGTCCCAGTCAGTGGACCGTAGGCGACCCGGAACGACGCCTAGGTCTATGACACCTGTTCCCGATTCGAGGCAAGGCAATGCTGGTGATGTATCGGCAGCTACGAAGCTTTTGGTCACTTCTACACGGAGTTTATCGGTTTCGTTTCAAGGGGAGGCATTTTCGCTTCCGATTAGTAAGACGAAGGCGACGACGCCGACTTCGAGTAATGCCAGGAAGGCTACGCCGGAGCGACGGAGGTCAACTCCTGTTAGAGGTAAGGGTGGCGGAGGAGGAGATCAGGGGGAGAACTCGAAACCCATGGAGCAGCATCGATGGCCGGGTAGGACTCGGCAGGCAAATCCAAGTTCCAATCAATTGTCAAGGAGTGTGGATTACAGTGGTGATAAGAAGCTTGTTGGAAATGGATATGGAAAAGTGGTTCGGGCATTGCAGCAATCAATGATGGATGATGGTAGAAGGACGTCTTTTGATGGGGGATTGAGTTTGGATTTAGGCAAAGCTGAGTCATTGAAGGCTGCTCAGCAATTCCCAGATGTAAATTCAGTGAACGAGTCTTCCTTGCCTTCTGATCTCACCGCATCTGATACGGACAGTGTTTCCTCTGGTAGCACTTCAGGAGCTCAAGATGGCGGTATTGGGGCTTCTAAGGGGCAAGGTGGACCTCGTGGCATTGTTGTATCTGCGAGGTTTTGGCAGGAAACTAATAGCCGCCTGCGGCGCTTGCAGGATCCGGGTTCACCCTTATCAACAAGCCCTGGCTCGAGAACTGGAGTCCCAGCAAAGTTTACTCAATTAAAAAAGTTCAATAGTGATGGCCCAATATCATCCCCAAGAACTATGGCTTCCCCAATCAGGGGAATGGCTCGTCCTGCGTCCCCAAGTAAACTTTGGGCATCTGCTTCATCATCACCATCTAGGGGGATGCCTAGTCCATCTCGGGTGAGAAGTGCAGTTGCCTCTTCTATCAATAGCAATTCTAGTAGTGCACCTTCAATTCTTAGTTTCCCTGCTGATCTTCGGAGAGGGAAGATAGGGGAGGATCGAATATTTGATGCACATACCCTGAGGCTTTTATATAACCGGTATTTGCAGTGGCGGTTTATTAATGCAAGGGCAGATGCTACCTTAAAGGTTCAGAAACTGAATGCAGAGGTATGGTTAATAAGTCTTAAAATCACACTTTACTTTATATCATAGTTTTTGTTTCTTGTAATTGATATGAATATCCCAGATAGGTTTCATTTATTTGTACCCTGTTGAATGCTTCTGGAATGATTTAGATATATGGGGGTCTTCATCTTCCTTTTGTCATTTTATAAGATTTCTTTAAAATGCATTTTAAACAATAACTGACAAACCCTGACCCTGTTTCACAAATTTAGCTGGAGAGAAGAATGATTAATAAGGGAATGCTGCCAGTAAAGGATGTTAATGTTTTTAGTGAATGGTGGATAGATTTATCACTTAAAGGACTTTTGAAGTCTCAACTTCATGGGAGGATGCTAGGTTGCAGAATGCAGATGGACTAGCATGATAAATCTCACTGGATTTCTTGGATTTATTATTTAAATCTGCATAATGTCGATAGTATCTTTCATCCTGAGTTCCTTTCTTTTAATTACTTGGGAATTTTGCAATGTTTCAACCAGTGCATTGTTTATTCCAATTTGCTATGAATGGCAGACTCATCAGAGAAAGGTTTAGACTATACAGAAAGATTACAAAAGGAGTTCTCTTAAATTTTTAGCTTCAATGTGAACTGTTCAACAATTGGCGAAACCTTCAGAGATAGTGGTTTCATGGCTTTTGTATTGGCTTAAGAAGCTAACTGACTCCCTTTTGCATTCTTGTGGCAGAAATATTTCATTGATAATAAGTAGGAACCTGATGAGGAAGCTCTATTGTGAAAAGTTGGTTTTGTATACTTGCTTTAAGTACTTTTGAGATATAGATCAGATTGAACTTAACAGTGTTGGAAAGATACAAGTACTGATTCAGATGAAAGAGTAAAACATATCATGTTTCATTTTATGTCAGAAAATTTATTACATGTATAGATAAGGAATGTGTTGAATGACCATATACCTAAGCATCTTAACAGAAGATAGCATATGATGCCAGAGAGACATTGTCCTACTCCTACTCCTATTTGTATTAAATATTTATGTAAAGGCTCACATGGATTGGTAATGATCGCAAAAGGTGCAGTACTACATATAGCATTGTCGGCTGAAGCATCATTTCTGATGAATGTAATCGTACATTGTTGTAGTACTGGAGGATAAAAGTAAGATCTTGAAGTTGATCTAATTAAAGTAATTAATATGTTTCCCTTTTTAAGACTGCAAAGGTAGATTTTATATATAAGTTTAATTTACAAGAATATGCATGAAAAGCTATGTATAGCCAACACATTGTCTCAATTTTACCTTGAATTATTTTTGGTGTTTCCTTGGTGACCTGTAATGAATACAGAAATTGATAATTTAGTACTATTGTCTTAATGTTCTAGGACATGTTAATGTATACTCTGGGTGGTCCTTGTAGTTGTAATCCTACATGTTGACCTTTGATTCTTTTACGCCTGTTTTCTCTATTTTGTGACACTGATCATAGCTGTCTATTGATTAACTTTTCTTGAGAAGATTGAAGGTTCTTCCATGTTCAATTTAGCCAATATATATTAAACTATTGGCAAACTACTATTTCGCGATTGAAGAGTATGGCTCTTGTTTTTTGGTACTCTTCAACAGATTTGCTTGGTCTTCATTGAACAATGGGTAGAAATAGTTTTAGTTTACCTTATGGTACTTGGTAGGTAGCATAGCTTGACTACCATATTGTTGACCTTGGAGTCAGGGCTCTGACCAAGTTGACCCTTGTTCAGCTTTTTACATCTCATGATATGCACCAAAGGTTCAGTTTTTAGTGATGCTCAAACAATTTCATTGATGCTTTTCTGGTTCTAGATTATGTTCACAATGCCCTGAAGTCTTCATCATGTGAGTTGGTCACACTTATTGAAAACTTGTTTTGTCTGTACTTGGGTTTGTAATGGCAATGGCTGTTATGTTTCTTGTACCCCCCCCAAAAAAAAAGTGGCTGAGCTACTTGTCAATAACAATAGTACTACATACTGGAGGCTAAATGTTTTTCTTCATGCCAGAAACATTTGTGGAATGCATGGGTAACAATCTCAGAACTCCGGCATTCAGTCATACTTAAAAGAATCAAGTTGCTATTGTTGAGGCAAAAGTTGAAGATAACTTCCATCCTAAAGGGACAGGTAAGATTCAGAGCTTTCAATTTCAAACTAGTATTTTCTTCAGTAATGCATGTAGCTATTTAGAAGTTGTAGGCATAATAAAATTCAAATGGATACTTTCACATCTTTGGTTTTGGTGGAAAAATGCTTGCCAAAAAAGCTGATAATGGAAGACCGATTTCAGGTATAGAGTAGGGATGTAGTTTTCCGTGGTGGTTGTATTCATTTACATGGTCATTTTCTGGGCTCTCTACTCACTATAAAAGGCCCTTGCCATAACCTTGACAGGAAGTCTTCAGTGTTGAGTAAATTTTTAGTTTCTTCCTCCCTAATCTCTCTCTCTCTCTCCCCTCTCCCTTTTCTCTCTGGTCCTACTTCTCAAAGTCCACTATCGAATAGGCAGGAAATTTACTTGAAAGGGAAAACCCATATTGGTCAATCCTTACCTTGACCTTAGCCTTTATGTCTTTGATAATAGTTTATGATAACTCTGTACATTCTTCCAAGTAGACTAGTATGCTGGTTATTTAAATCATTATTATTCATCATAATTGAAGTTTGTTGTGCTTGGTCATATAGATGCCTTATTTGGAAGAGTGGGCCCTTCTAGATAAAGATCACTCCAGTTCTTTGCTTGGAGCAACCGAAGCTTTAAGGGCCAGTACCCTCCGTCTTCCAGTTGTTGAGAAAGCAATAGTATGTGCTACTTCTTTTTTCTTTAGATATGCAACACCTATTTAAAATAGACTATCAAACTTAACTTTTTTCTCCCCTCCAAAAAAAAAAAAATCAGGCTGATGTACCAAATCTGAAGGATGCTGTGGGATCAGCAGTTGATGTGATGCAGGCAATGGCATCCTCAATATACTCTCTTTTGTCAAAGGTGATTTGCTTTCTTTTTCTTATAAATGGGCTTTTCTAGTAAGGGACATTTGTTCTTTTATTGTCATCTTTGCTGGTTATTTAAAATCAACATAAAAGCAAAAAGATGTGTATATAATTTTTTCAAGACTGGTTTTGGAATTAGGACATAGGTTACAAGTCATGCTTTGGCTGTTTAGTTCAATTATTGCTTTGCATTTTTGTCAAGCCAATTGAAGATGTTCTCTTGTTCAATTTACCATAAACTCTCTGAATTTGTCAAGGACGACTTCAAGTCTAAAGTTTAAGTTGTTAAGTAAAAGGCTTGTGAATTGTTTATGATCTCTAACGTGCCCCTCAGATGGAAGCCCAATGGGCTTGCAGTGTGAACAAAGCACGAGCCCACCTACCTTGTATTGAAATCTTATTTAAGTATATGAAGAATGGTCTTAGACAAGGATCATTCCCTTGATTACTTAGTTTCAAAGGCTCGTGTTAAGAACTATTTTAACTCAAAAGCTTAAGCTGTTAGGCATGAAGTAAAGGCTCATGTGTAGTTTTATAATCTTTAACAGCTTTTATTATTGTAATTTATAAAAAATGTAACCCTGGACTATAAGTTATTCTTCAGAATATAACTATAATTACCCTTGTTGTTTATAGAGCTGGCACTATGGGTTGGCCGAACTCGGTCCTAGCTCATTTAGGCCCTAAGATTTTAGGGCTAGGTTGGGAAAGCCCTATTTAAATATGGGCTGAAAATTTCCAGCCTAGCCCTATGAGCTTGGCTAGAGGACATCCAAATAGTGGCCCTAAAAGCTAATCCTATTGTTGGCCCTAATAACTAGAGATGTCAATTAAGGTCAATCTGACCTTAATTGGACCTAGGGTGATAAGACCAGAGGGTCTACACATGTATCCAGAAGGAACCCAAGGTATTTTGGTTACATGAATCCAAATACATGCTAGCTGAACGTGGGGCCATGCTGAGGATGTGGGATGAATACATGCTAGTGGAATGTAGGGCCATGCTAAGGACGTGGGTTCATGCGAAACTGGGTTGTTTAGATCATGCAGGGAGCTTGATAGGATTTGTACACTACTATGGGTGTGCATCAGAATAGGAGGCTGTTGGTGGGTATTTAAGATTATCTAATTAATTAACTATTTTATTTATTAAGTCCTTATGTATAGGAAAAAGCGGTTGAGTCTGTTTTTATTTAAAGCTTATCTCTGAGCAGTGTAAAGGGAAGTGAATTCAAAGTAAAAGTACTAAGGTTTACTCTCATCTAAAGCAGAATTCTATCTTCTTAAATCTCTATAGCTTTGATTGGGACCTATCATTCCTAGGGTTATATAGGATCAGGCCTAAAAGCCTTTTTTGAAAATGGGATGCCAATTTGTTAGCCCGCCCAGCCCTTTAAGGGCTTAGGGCTGGCTCCAAGGACCTAACTCTAATGTCATGTTTGGTATATGGAAGAGTCTGAGATTGGAATAGGAGAGGGAGTGGGAAGGCTTATTTTGCCTGTTTGGTATGCCAGATCAGAGCACCCCATGGGAGAGCTGTCTCCTTCAAACTTAGGAATCTGGTCTCCTCCATAATATGGAAGGAAAGTGCGGCAATCCTGGGAGAGTAAAATCAGGTGACCAATTTGCCCCTGAAGCAGACTGCAACTTGCTTGAGCTCGGAATGGACACTGCTTGCCAGAAATCGTGCTCAAGCTTGAAAATTGGTGCCCCTACCAGAAAATCTGTGCCTTCTGCCAAAAATGAACAATCCATGCTGGTAGTGAAGAAGCCAAGCTCCAGATTCATGCACAGGATGCAGTCTAACAATTTTTTTATTAATTCTAATTAAAAATAATAATATTTTATTAATTTTTTACTCAAGGACATTTTAGTCATTTTATCACCTTTTTTTCCTATCTTTATTTTGTTTTTATCTTACCAAACATACAAATGCAAAATTATTTCTATTCCTTTATATGCCATACCAAACATAATTAAAGGTTACAGGATTCCTTTCCATTCCCATTCCATATTCAATTTTTATTCCATCAAAACTACATCTTGCATACCAAATGAGGCCGAAGGGATGGCTCTAACTTTTAAGGCTTTCCCTAAGGGTTGGCCCTAGTAAACTTTGGTTTTTTTATTTTTATTTTTTGGGTTTAATATAGGAATGCAATATATTTTGGTGTTTGTGTATATATAAAAACATATTTGATGATTGAAGTGATTTGTTTTGAAAGGTGAGAGGAATCAATAACCTATCATTTGATGAAAATTATATATATCTATTTGTTGATTAACAAAGTTGATAAATACACTGGGTTTTTCACAATAAAATTGTTTTTTTTTTCTTACCCAAACCTTTTTCTTCAAATCTAACAAAATTATAAATTATTGCCTCCAAAAAAAAAATAGTTTGGCCCTAAGGGCTTGGCTCGGCCCTGCCCAAGGGCCAATTAGGGTCAGGCCAAAAAAGCCCTATTTAAAATAGGATGTCATTTTACTAGCTAGGCCTTATTTATTTTTTAGGGTTGAACAGGCTTTGACAACTCTAGAAGCTGTTAATTTCACCCTCATCTTTAACACTGATCATATGTCTGGCACCACCATGCAGTTAGATGCATGTGCTTATTACTGAACATTTTTTCTTTAAATATATATGAGGCATATCCTGACTTGTAATCATTGGCCTTTTGAGCACCCTAAATTACTGAAAAACTTGTGGAGGGTCATAGAACTCAAATAATACTTATCAGTTGTTTTGATTACACACGTGCGTGCGCGCAAAAGTTAGTTTCATTCTTGTATTATGTACATGTATATAATTCAACTTTGCACTTCTAGGGCATTAAATGTGTCTGAAGTTTCATATTTGTTAATGCTAATCAAGTTCACGTTGTTGTATTGGATATATGGTCCAAGCAGCAAGCATGCATGTGCAGCTGTAGTTTTGATTACTCAGATGTATCAAGTCCTTTAACTATTTGGTTATACCTTATTTTAGAGATGGGGATATAGTTAATAACAATATGAACAATTACTTCCTTTCTTGACTTTTAAAAGCAAGTCTAGTGACCAGTTAGTCTGAGTGTTTATATTATTTTCGATTCATAATTGACTTGTTCTAGAGACAACTATGATAACTTAGGTTAATCTTTAGGACATGGTCTTGGGGGTTTGACATCAATAGTAACAGTTTGGCTTATAGACATAAAACACAGCACGAATCTATATGTTATAAATATCAGAGATTAAGCAAGAAAGAAGAAAGGGGGGGGGGATTACGATGATAATGGAATGCATGTTTGTGAGATATAATCTGCTGACTTCTGTATGTTAACCCAACACCTTAGCACTTTCAGTGGTATAATCTTAAAGTATTTGTTTCTAGCAGGTGGAGGAAACTAACTCCTTGGTGGCGGAACTTGTAAAGGTGACCACAAAGGAAAAATTTTTGCTTGAGCAATGCAAGGATTTTTTGTCCTCATTAGCAGCCATGCAGGTAATCATTCATGTCTGTATGAAGCTTTCTCATACTAATTCTAAGTATTCTTATTGCTATTGTGTATCTAAATAATTCTGACAGGTAAAGGATTGTAGCTTAAGAACACATATATTACAACTTTGTTGTGTGCCAACTACCAGCTGCCTGACAACACGTGTGTAGAACTGATCTTATTTGACTGCTCACTCTCAATGCTAACATTACTTCCCAGCCTTTTTATTTTCCATGGGGTGGAGATGATGACACAGAAGGTAATAACAATGGAAAGGAGTTGATAGCTGGTTTTGGGCTTTTGTTTTATATTTTGAAACCTGCTGTGTGGTTTTTTATGTCTTGTGTGTAGTTATATCTTTGTGTCCGAATATTACAGAAAAAAGGGTGGCTTTTGTCTCACTAGTTAGCTGTATACAGTTTACTTTGTCCTCTGAGGAAAAGTGAATGTCTATGTGTATATATAAATATATGTAACCAACTAATCATTGTTTAGTAGGTATTCTGTAACCAGGATATTCATTTCAATACTGGTACTTGCTCTGCAGCTTTGGTTTTTGTTACTATTAAGATTTCACCAGTCACAGGCATCATTTTCCTTATATCAAAGCAATTTTGTGCTTACTGTCAAATTTGTAGCTGCTGGAAGAACAGATGATTGAAGATGATGAGATATTGGTTTACAATAAAGTAAAAAACTAAAACATGATCATGGTGACCCATAATTTAGCTGAATTGTCCTCTCTCTTAACAATATTCTAATCTATTGATGCAAAAAAAAAATGCTTCTTTATTTATGACATCCCTTGGATGACAAAAGGAAGGCATCTGTTGTAGAGAATGAAATGAGATGAACAAGGTAAGAAAGTAAGAGGAGAAGAACAAGTCACCCTCTTACCACACGGTACATCAGGGCCCATTTTCTGCAACAGTTAGTGGCCCACTTGAGATTTCGTCAGATCCAGTAAATAGCAGACTTCCCTAGCGGAAGTCTGTCTTTGAATGTACACTATCTAAAATCAAGTTGTTTAGCTTTTACATTTGAATTTTTGGCATTTCCTGAAGTCACGGATTTGAGATTCAGCTTATAAGATAGCGTACATGTTGGTGTATACATTAATCCCTTGAGAGAGCGCATACAATGCCGACGGACAATGTGTTGTTTGGATTTTTACTGTGCAACAGGAACATTAGGAAAACAAATAAAAAAAGGAACAGCTCTTCATTTGGGGGCTGAGATTGCAGGGCAGAAAATCCGACGAATCAATTGTTATATTAAGCAGTAATGCGCCTCCTAAGAAGATACTTAGAATGGTTCAAATCAATTATCCATGTCATGAACCATTAACATGGATAAGTAGTTTTCTTCAATGAAGGAAACTATCTACGTTTGCTTGAAAGTAATATTAGACAGGGAAAGGAAAAAAATGAAAAAAAATGAATAAATTATGTAAGAAATAACACTCAGACTTTTATTTTAAAAAAATAATAATAATAGGTAAATATTATTAAGCAATGATAATAATAATATAATAGATTGTTTAAAAAAATTTCTCTCTCCCTCCGCCACTCAATCCTCTAACCAAATATGCCCACTCTGTCGGAAAGGATGGCACCAGTGACGGCAAAAAGGCTTTTTCCGCTCTTCATTTTCATTCTCATTTCGTAGTTAGAGATAACTTTTTTTTTTTTCACATGAGTATGAGAGATTATAGGAAATTTTTATGTTTGTAAAATTTTATAGATATAAATATTTAAATTTAAGTTATTTTTTGAAATAAACATATTTAAAAATTAATTTAAATTATATATTTATATATATGCACACAAAAAAATTACTAAATAAATGAAAGATATCAGAATAATTTCAATATAGTACGATCTCGCGACACTAGGAATATGGTCTGTCTCTATATTCTAGATGGGAGAAAATCTATCCCAACCATTATTGTTGCAGGAGGAATTCTTTCAGCTCCACTTTCATGCAAAACAATCGCCACTGAAATTCAGGAAAAATGTCATATATATATATATATATATATATATATATATATATATATATATATGTATGTATACACACACATATATGTATGAGTAGTTTTAATCTCTTCTAAGTTTGGTCATTTCAATTATCAAGTGTAGTTAAATCAATGGTTGCTTGCAAGATTAGATTACTTTTATCTGAGTGTATAAGCATATCCCAAAAAAAGAAGAAGGCATAATTGCTTGAATGCCTCTTCAAAGAACCAAGGGCCAGTGACATTCCTGATTCTTGTGTCCCATGTTTTGCTTACAATTCCCATATATCTTCTTAAACAAAGAGATGCAGATGTCATGCATAGTCCATCCCATTTACAATTGTAAAGAAAGATTCAGCTGATAATCTTCATGAGAGCATCTTTGTCCCTACGACTCTAGATAACAAGATTCTATTCATCCTCCCTTCCCTCATTTTCACTTCAAACTTTAAATTTAACCCATTAGCAAGGAATCAAACCTCATGCTTTTACATGAGGGTAAACGAATATTTTTATTATAGAACTGATATTGAACATCAAGACATTTAATAAGATAGCATTTATAGATGTTAAAGTTGAGGAAAAATGGAATGAAGAAATTAAGCTAATAGTAAAGAAAAAGAAACATGTAAAAATATTAAAATATTTTAATAAAGTGTATATAATATATTTATATATCTTTTTATAGTTAATTTAATTTATTTAAATAGTTTTGGTAAACCAAGTCTATTTAAGTTTTTGAATTGCGGGTTGAAATTTTCTTCAACGAACCAATCATTGATAACTAATGTAGAGAGCATAAAGCTTGTAGTATTTTTATAGTAAAAATAAAAAATTCATACTTCTTTTTGGTTTTTTTTTGGGGGGGGGGGGGATGCTTCATCTAGAGCCACAGCTACTTTTTAGAAAGATCATAAGGAGCTCTGGCTATTATAAATTGAAGATATGTAAAACCATCTCTCTATTTTAGCTAAATTTTTGATATATTTTTATTGCTAACCTATTATTTTTAGGTTCAATTGTTCCCTATATATATTTTCTTATATTTTTTTCATTAATTTTTTGCCAAAATACAAACTAATGCTACTTTTTCACAAATATCAAATACCTAAATCTCAGATTTCTTTAAATCTTATCTTAAAAATATATTTTTGCAATCTAATTTTTATTCATTACTTAGCTGCTAATTTGAAACACTTTGCAATAAACAACGTAAAATTTTCATGATGACAATGAAAATCTTGTCATCATGGAAACACTTCGGAATAAACAATGTATAATTTGTGATATTACGCAAGCCCTTCAATTTGGAGTTAAATGATTACCATATCAACATTTCTTGGGTTATCAATTTACTTATTATTATTATTATTACATTATATTTCAATATTAATGCATTAATTGCATTCCCTCCTTTTTATAATCCTACATCTATGGTTACAGCAAAATTTGATGTCAGGTTAAGATTTTAGCAAGGAGTTCATCTTTGCCAGCCAAAATAAAAAAAAAAAAAGATTTAAACGCTAGGATTGATCTCCTCTAGAAGAAAAGTCTAAAGAGCTTCCTTTCAGTACTACCGCACTGCGCTTCGCTACTTCCTAACGTCGACGTTTCAGATTCCTCGGAGGGCGTCGCTGCTCTGTGATCGTCCTTTGCTTGATGGCTCCTTCCGCCGCCGCCGCCAACCACCACTCTCTCCGGCGAACCTGATCTCCCCAAGCAGTACTGATCAACATCACGTGCTTGAAAATTCTCCAATACGACGTCGTTACCACGAACTTTTCTCTTCAGCTTCCTTGATCCCGAGGCCACAACGTCTCGCTGACTAGAACAATCTAGAACGGATCCGAAGCCATCGTCCTCCGCAGCCGCCGGGACCGAAGATCCATCGGAGATGTCGGGGAGTGGAGTCAACGCGCCACCTCGGAGCACTTTCTCGACTCCTGATTGGCAGAGTTGCCAATTCCCGGTCCAGAGTAGGCCCACTGCTCCATTTACCGGATTTACGGTACGTCCCACTGCTTCGTACAAAAGTGATCGAAATAAAGCTGCCATACCGACAACCACAAATTAGAATCCACAAACTTCGGATTTAGATTCTTTCAATTTATTTTTTATAAACTTTTTTTTGTCAATTTAAAAAGGTAAAGAGAAAGAAGAGAGGAGAATGTTTAGGCCTGATATAATGGGTTTCACCTTTTTTTGTTCCCTTTACATTGGCAAAAAAATAAATAAATAATAAATGGAAAGATCCAAATTTAGCAACTTCATACTTGTTGATCATCAAAATTATTCTTCAACATGAGTTAATAAAGTTTGTAATTTCTTACAAATTAGTAAGTGGATCAAATTATATATTTATTTTACTTTAAAGAACTAGCTTAATATATCCATACAGTAAATCACAAATTTTGAGAAACTCATTTTTATAAAACAATAGATAAAATAACTAAAATATAGAAAGATTTTCTTAAAGACCAAATCATAGCCCTATTTGATATCTTGTTTTTAGAATAATTTTTTGTTTTTAAAAATAAAAAATAAAAAAACTTATTTAATAATATATTTTTAATGAAGTATTTTATAAAATAAAAAAATAAAAATTTATTTTTGAAAACAGAACAATCAAAATATTTTTTAAGTGTTTTGTAACTTTTACTCTATAGAATAAAAAATAATTATTATTTTTTAGAATAATAATTCAAACAATTTTTTTATTTTTTATTTTTAAAATTTATTCTAAAAACCATCTGTTTTAAAAACAACAATACAAAAACAGAATCAAACATCCCTATATTTAGTTTTATGTTTTTGTATTCAAGTCAAAGCTACGTTTGAACTTCACCCAAACCATTGTTTTTTCAAGTGATCTTAATAGAAATCAAATTTGACGAGAAGATATATATATATATATATATATATATATATATATATATATATATATATATATTCTAACTAAGTTAATCTCTTTGAATTTTTAATTAATTAATGATCGAGTATGATGCTTTGAAATTGGTAATTTCATATTTTTCAGAAGATATTTAATAAGTAATTTTTCTTAGGAATGTAGATTTGAATTTATCATCCACACTCGATGACTTGGATCATGAAATTTTGAACTTCAGACTGCGTGGTTTCTGAGAATATGACCGGATAGAAAGTAGACTTGATACACGGCGGGATGATATACTAAAATTTGAACTTAAAACTTTGTTAACTGTAGTATATCTCCATCTGAACAATAAACTAGGAAAACTTGGTCTCATGTGATTTCAATATACTCAGGTTAATATGATAAAATTTGAAATAATTAACTAATAAAATAAAAGCTCAAGTAGCATCTGCATCAATCACTGAAAATTGAAATGAGTTTAATCTCATGAGTTTCCCTACTCTCTCTATCTTCATGTCTTAGCCCTCCTATATGTATTTGTAATTATATATAAGTAGTTATGCATCGACAATTGCTGTGTGCGCGTGTGTGTAGAAGGAAGAGGAAGGAAACATACCGGATCTCTGGTGGGTGGGTACGGCGGAGACGAAGGACATGAGGGCGGCCCGGCCGAAGAATTTAGCAACGAAGACGGTGGCGTGGGCTTGGGCTTGTGGGCTCTCTATGCCCTGAAGGCAATGTCGGAGCATGCAGTCCTCACTACAACCTTTTCTGAGCACACGACAACCGTTGCAGCTCATCCTCGTATCTTCTTTTTTGTTCCCCTTAAACTCTTCAAACCCCACAAAAATTAGATGATATTATAGCAATATATATATATATATATATATATATATAATTAGTCTGAGTTTTCTGGGACAGAGCAAAAGTAGGAAGCTAACGTAAGGAAGACGGAAAGCTGAAGGGGGTTTTGGATTTTGGAGAAGGAAAGTGAGGGAGGAATGGTATATATAATAAAAGTGATATGAGGCGTGCATGTAATGTTATGGTATAGTGGGAGGCCTTCATCATCATTCATACGAGCAAACCCATTAATAATTGTTATAACAACCATGGTTAAGTTAACCCCTTAAGTTACTAGTGGGGTTGGTATCTTCCAAAGAAATGGGTGACAGCGGCTCAGGTTCTCCGCAAATGTTGGAATTCCTCCACCGTTGGATTCTCCCGTCCTCCACATTTCCTAACATCATATTCTCCTTTCATTTCCAATTTGGATCATTATAAATCAAGATCTTACCATTCAGAATTAGCGTATGATGTACGTATTAGTGGGTTATATATTGAGTTAATAAAAATGTATTAAAGAAAGTACATTTTAAATGGTAAGATCTACTGGTATACATATTTTAGTAAATTTCTACCAATTTTTTACACAAGTTGAAAGAACAATAAGTTTACTAAAAATTTATTAAAGGAGGTGTTTACTAGCTGATTACAAATGAGTTTAATTAATAAAAATTTATTAAAATGGGTATTTCAAATAGTAAAGTCCAGTGATATATGTACTATTAAGTTCTTTTGTTTTTTTGGGCACAAATTGAGTGTACAATAAGCTAATTAAAATTAATTAAAGGAAATGTTTACTCGCTGATTATATAATAAGTTAATAAAAATTTATTAAAGTAGATATTTCAAATGATTGTGAGATTCACTGGTATACATATTTTAGTGAATTTTTATTAATTTTTTGTGCAAGCTAATTAAACAATAAGCTAATGAAAACTCATTAAAAAAATTGCCCTAAATGATGAGTTGCACTAAAACACTTATTTCAATGAGTTTCTATTAGCTTTTTGCACCAACTGAATATGTATTATATCTCATGAAAATTTTTTATTCTTCTAACTCCCAAGGGTCATGTAATGAGTAACAAATACTAATCATCAACTAAGATTAAACAAAAATGTTTTAATTAATATACTTGCATAGGATTTACATTTACTTATTAAGATTTCATTATTTTCTCTATGTTTCTGTAATTTTTTTGGCAACCTTATAAACTTATAAAACAAATGTGACGTTAATTAGTGTAACACATTCATTTTAATAATAATTTCTTTTCGAAACTGTAGTCTTATATATAGTTGCTCTAAAAGTTAGAGAATTCTTTTATGATCCAAATTGAAAATTATGAGACAAGAGTTCCAAAGAAAACAATATTCAATTAACTTAATTTATAATTGATTGATTTAACAAAAAATGAGAGACTTTATGCATGAGGATGAGAACGAGGATGATGAGAATGGGATGAAAGCATAGGCATAGAAGTTACAGCCAGAAGATGGATATAGCTAGGTGGCATCTCTATCCAAAATGGACCACAATTGCATTCACATAAATAAAATAAAATAAAAGAGAGAGAGAGAGAGATTAAAATTTTGCTTAGCGTATATTCCAACCAAATTAATGTGTTTGTGGAGAATGGGATTCCAATTAGGTTAAACTTTTGCAGCTTAGACTTCGGCTTCATGCATCCATCCGAATGTGGTAAAAGGTGAGACTCCACCATATGGTATTAATTAAATTTTAATTATAATTTTTTAGTTATTAATTAAAAGGCTGACCCTCCAATGTTATATAATTACTATTAATTAAGTAATTAGTCCGTACACTGTTCAAACTAGTTTGCGAAAGAAGAACTATTATTGGCGTTTCTTCCTTTCCCAGCATATAAACTTTCCATCTGTCCCTTCAATGCATTAGGAAGACAAATGGGATTTGGAACACAGAATAGGGCATCTTACTTTTATACACACACACACACACACACACACATATATATATATATATATATATGTATGTATATGTTAAAAAATGCCATCGGGCTTTATCCGATTCTAAATTTTTTTTTAACAATTTTATTGTTTAAAAGATTTCCTCATGTTGACTTGTTTTTAAGATTTTAATTTTTCTTAAAGAAATAAATCCCAAATTAGTAAAAATAGATATTGTCTTCTTTTAGCCAGTCCCATTTGAATAGTTTTGATTATTTGTATTTTATTCAAAATATCGAATTTCAAACTCAAATTCAGAAAAATGAGAAAAATTTTAAATTTGGATTAAAAGAAAATTGACAAAAATGGAACTTGCAGATCACCTTTATTGAAATTAAAATACTCTCTCTACACTTTTGATTATACAGAAAATAAAAAAAAATCCATTAAAACAGATATATTAATTTATTCTATCACCTAAAATATTTGTTTTAACAAGTATTTATTAGCCCGTCCTATACCCTTTTTCTAATATTTAAAGGTGTTTTCTAACATAATTATTGAAAGAACTGTGATGGTTGAATCTTTGCCTCTCCTTGTAATAATCATTTATATTCAAACTTCGATATTAGATTTGATGCTTGTGTTCTACAAAGAAGTTGAACTCCTTTCGAGAAAAACTAAGTGGTGGAAGGTACGATTTTTTACAATTGAAGTTAACACATTTATACTTTATTAAATCTGGCATATTAGCTATTGGTTCCATTGCAAATATTTATATAATTTCGATGTAAACATGCTGCCGCGGCACAATTATGCGGCCTAAGGACAAGTTATCATGACCTTTATTTTATTAATATGATAATAATTAATTGATCACCCCAGAATAGTTATTAGTGCCGGATTTTCAAACCTTTGTGACGTTCATTTTAAAGCTTGTTTCTGTGGATTTTAAGTGAGCAATTTTGTTTCTTTTGACGTGTGCTACATAAATAAATGTGATGTTAAAAGATAAAATTTAAATAAAGTTTTTTAAATATTTGTAATCGCTTCCTCCAATAGCAATGTATAACATATTTTGGGACCTCTTCCTTGGCTGTTGTCATTGTTGTGAAGCAGAAATTTTATATTATTTTATATTTTTGTTTGTCTGTACTCTATATTGGAAGATTCAATTTGGATTACACTCAAGCCAATTGTTCTGTACCATTATGAACTATATTAAAATATGAATCTTAAAGAATCTGCAAGTGGCTAATGTTCAAAACCGGCTTGACTTCTTACTAAAATAATAGTGCACAAGCTGGCAATTCTACAATGCTGATCCCTGAGTTATCTGCCCACTATGCTCAGCTCCCCCAAAATAGATTTCCATTACAATGTTAAACGAGTCTTATGCTTAGTGCACAATGTTTATTACACACTCTCGGATTAATGCGTATCTACGAGGAATGAGAGAAAAAATAATAATTACTTTTAAATTATAAATCAATAGTTGAGATTAATACCAAAATTTTAAATGTGAAAATAAAAGATGACACATACCATTAATTTTATATCTAAAGATAATTATTTCCTCCTCTTACATGATACATTTCGTGTGTGTGTGTGTGTGTGTGTGTACTCTAAAACTGAACTAAACTTTCTAATGAAAGTTTTGAAGGCTCATTATCCTATATCAATTTAGTACAATTACAATTTTACTCCGAAGATACTAATTAAAAAAATCTGTGTCCAAGTTAATAACAGAGATGCTATCCCTTCAAACCATTGACTAATAGCTTATGAGTATGTAGTTATTTACTTATGATAGTAGCAGTAACTATAGTAAAAGAATTGGCACTAAAAGTGTCTTCTATTTGATGGTTTGATGACAAAGCTGATTAACTCAGCTTTCCTTGTTTCTTTTAAGTACCATGTGTCGGGAGAGATTTCAACTTCAATTAAGTTCAAAGGCCCTTCTAGCAGATAGGGGTATCCCATACTATCCCAAATGATATATACCTTGGATTTTATACTCAATTTAGAGATAAACAACTAGTGTTGGGCACTAATGGAGGAAAAATAAGGCAACAAAATGAATTGAATTTACTTTCAGGAAACTGAATGCCTCCTGTTTCTGGAAGGTGTAGATTTAGCTTCTTCTGGGATGGCAGAACCGATACTCTCACAGGAGTCTGAGCCACTATTATTTTCCCCCATACCCCCTTTGCTAGCCCACAGCTTTATGAAGGACCTTTTTGACTTGAGCAACCCTTTCATCTTGCTCATGACAACCTTGTCTGTGTTAGGTTTATTATCTCCATCTTTGTCTCCATTGCTTAACCTCAAGGATACAAGTTCCTTCCTTAATGCCTTCAGCTCCTCAGCTGTGGCAACAGCATCTAGGTCATCTTCTGTGTTAATTGTTGTTGCTCCTGACCTTGAGCTACCGTGAGATCCGTTGTTTAGATCCTTGATGGTTCCTTTTGGTACGTCAGGAGTACTTGTGCCTGAACTTGCAGCAGTCCTTACCTGTTCAAAATAGAGTACCTGCACAACTACACGCATCGGTAGTCTTTCATTTTGCACTGCATGCACGCAGGCATCAACCGATAGCTTCTTGCAATCCATCAGATTGCATATCCTCTTTCTCTCATCTTTGCTGATCCCTGGGTGCTCCTGTTTTCGAATGCGGTAAAATTGAAGGGATGCATCAGTTACCTCCACATAATTTTCTAGAAGATGTTAAAAATTGGGATAAATTACAGTTTTCCTCAATGTGGTTCAGTTTGTGTCATTCAACCCTACTATGGTTTGCTCTCTTACCCAATTAACCTCATTGTGTTCCTTTTTTTTTTTATCCTCATTTTAACAGAAATAACCATGTGACTATTAAAACAATGAATAGTTTTATTATTGAAAGTCTATTTCACTTGTTGAACAGTTTCAAGATATAAGAGAACCAGCCTTTTTAACAAATAATTTGTTCATCATTTTAATATTCACGTAATGAATTCATGGTTGAGTGATAATGTAGGGCAGACCACAGGATGGCTGAATGATATGCTTTCAACCACAAGGAGTAAACTATGATTTACTCTAAAGATTATAGCATATACCATAGAGAAGAAAATATAGCAGACATTAGACAGGACTTCGACGTACTGAAACATGGCAGCATAGGAATAGGTTCTGTTTTAACTTATGATGTAATATTCAAATCCAAGTGAAAAAAATTATCTTTTCAGGAACAATTACCTTAAGAAACATGTCAATGGCCCTATAAAGTCCATCATGAGCAGGACGAGGGATGCCAGACACCAATTCAGCAAGATCAACAAACTTTGACAAAGGTAAATTGGGATCCTTTGAAATTTCAGCAAGGTATCCATCTACAAGTTTTGCAACCATCAGCTTGGAAGCATCTGATAAAATCCCTGGCCTTTTTATCTCCTTGAGTTCACTGCCTCCAGCTGATTCAGTCTCGGCATTGTCATCCTGCATCAAACATTCTTTAACAATTTTCTGTACTACATTAACATCATACATGGTATTCTCCCCATCAGGTGCTTGTATCAAAATATCACCAACAGAAGCCTCCTCCAATTGCCGCCCAATTCTTCTTACCAGCTCTTCTTTAGTCATATCTCCTAACTCTACAACAATGACAGCCTTCAATAACCTGAGCAAGAACCTACAAGAAACACTGCCTTTCTCAGCAGGCAGTAACCACACAATTGTTTCAACTATTAAACGATGCTTTGACATATCCCCGTGGCAGATCATATCCTTGCTGAAATTAGGCAATCTTCTGTAAGCATAAGCTTTCAAAGCTTCTCCAATTACTTCACTAGGTAGAATTCTCTTGGCTATTATATATGTAATTACAGACTTGTATAAATCAACTTCAAGCTCACATAAATCTTCAACCCACCAGTCTGTTGGCACATGACGAGTTCTGCCTCCATTCTGGTTTGGATCAATCCCATTTTCCTGAGGGAGTTTCATCCGGTTATAGGAGTAGGACCAATCAACTCTGGAAACATCAACACATGCCTTATTTGCTATAGATTCAATGCAATGACTGACAATCTTTAGGTCCTCAGCCAAAGGTAACATAGGCTTTGAAGTCTGAAGAACAATGATGGAATCCTTCCAACTGTGAAAAATGCTAGAGCTAAGGAAAACATCAATCTTGTAACTGAGGTTTCCTTTCTCAATAGTCTCATGCATTCCAAGGTACTCTGCTGCGCATCGAGCTGCAATTACATTGTAAGCATTGAGGGTAACAGTCATGCCATAGCAAAACTTGGCACATATCTCAAAGGCAGTAGCACCTCCAGGAATGTCAGAAATTTGAACTTCATCTCCACTGTCAACATTGCTGGTGGTGATCAACTTCTGTAAGTGAGCACTCTTTGACAGAAGAGGAAACTACATAGAAGGGTTTCAGTATATGAGTAAAACAAGAAGAAAATATCCACAGATTGATATAGTTGTTCATAATAAAATGAGCTAACTTTCCCCAGACTCAACAATACGTTTCAAATAGTGATTGGGCCAACCAGATTTTGAAGAAACCAAAACTGAAATTTGAAAACTCATTCTGAATGAAGCTTAATAAATTCATCTCAGGCATTGTCAATTGCATTAACAGAGGTCAACAAAAGCACTTAGGTAATCACACAATTTTCAACCATAAATGTATCATTGTTGTAAGTTAATCAATGATCTAATATACAGCAATGTGTACGTCAACAATCAGTTGAGCCATGAGCCACTAGGAATTTTTTTTTTAGCAAGTACTTGGAAAAGAGAACTAATTTTGTATTTTACCAAAAGAACGTCAAGAATGAATTCCTGATATTAACTAAATAGAAATTGCAAAGGTAAATTTAGACTTAGAGTGCATGTTTTGCAATGGAATGGATTTTGGGGACCAAGGAAAAGATACCACTAAAAGCTTAGCTTGACTTTCTTATTTTGGAGACTAGAAATGTTTACTGGGCTTAGGCATACCTTATGTAAATGAAACTTTATATCGCCTACAGCAACAATGACGTCTGATGGCAAATCACTTGCCATATACCTGCACAAGAAATGCATTCTGTTAAGAACTCTACCAATAGTGTACATAAAAATAAAAATCAGACCTAGAAAAGGGCAGACTCTTTAAGTTCTCTGGGTTTGTCGAAGAGCAAATACTTGAGTAGTTAAAACATTATTCTTTTTCTTCTATACCGTAAAATGTCTAATTTAGCACCAAAACAGGACAGATTACACACCTTTTTAGTGGCTGGTGAAATACAAGGGGCAAAAACAATGGTAGGATAATTATGAATGTTAGTTCAGATGCCAAATTCCAAGACTAGACCCTTGTTTCATAGGTAGATATTAAACTACTATACAGTGGCTTCAGAAATCAGAATGCTAGTGTTAATTAAAGCATGAATACTTTTGCAAATCGTTTCTTCTCAAATCCAATTTGGATTCAGCAAGCTAATTAGCATCATGATTCTCTGCACACCTTGATTCCATGGTACAATATGAAGCATTCTTGCTAGAAATATATATATATATATATATATATATATATATATATATATGTATGTATATATCTTTTGCTGACACCCTATATCTAATGGCCTCCCCTATGACCAAAGCTAAATCTAAGCAACTCGATTCCTACCAAATTCCTTATCAATTACAGCTGCTTCAAGCATACCAATCTGCATTCACCAAATGATTTAAGGAACAAATCAACAAACCCAGAAATATGTATTAAATTCATGAAGTAGAGAGTTCACTTAAGCCTCTCCTGCAAAGTTCTACATAGAAATGATTGTGGGTAAAGGTTTACCAGGTAAACAATAATTGCTTAAAGGATTAATAGTATCAGTTCCTCTGAAGATTTTAGTAACTAGACATGTTTATTTCAAGAGTTAAGCAAGCATGAATGACCATATTACCCGATCTAAGAACAGCTTTATTAATTCTTATTACGAACAGATGAGTATCAGCTAAGATGACATAATGGGCAAACATTAAAGGAAGGTCATAGAATAATAGCTGATAGGCGCAAGCCTATGAATGGTTTTATTTATATATTTAATAATTTGTAACTCCAAGCATTTATCTTTGCATATCGCTTTCATTTACACCAATCAATGTGACCACCAGTGGCCACTATGGACGGTGGAAACATTCCAGAAGTAATAGTTATCATCAATACCAAAAGAAAGGGAGGAAGAAGACAAAGAAATAAACAGGTTTTACTTTATCACCAAAGCAGTATATACAGTTGATATGAAAACTAAGTAGGAACTGATGAAAGACTGTTGGGAGAAGGTAAATCATGCTAATAGTAAAGGTGGGAGAAAAAACACCATGAAAGAGAACGCCAACATACATATTCACAGCCAAAACATCAGGAAACTAATAATAAACAGCATTGTATATGAAAGAACAAGTGTAATCTCACCTAATATTGTTTCCATCAGTCTGGAAGGTATCTGGCTTGGAACCAAGTTTCATAAACTTCATCTTGACAATATAGAGCTGCTTCCTATTTAACAACTCAAACAAAACTTCCCCACTACTCAATTGCTAACTGCTAAATCCAGTAAGTCATGGCCAACCCACGAAAAACATCCCTATGCCACACACAGTACTAGCCTGAGTTTTATTAAAATTTCCCAGAAATGGAAAAGACTACCCTAGCAGTTTTTTTTTGTTGGGGGGTGGGGACCAACTCACTAAATATACCCAAATCTCTTAATTGTAAGAGAGAAGAAGGGTTTCTAGTAGAGCAAGGATAAATACTACCGAATCTTGACGGCAAACAAGGCAGAAGCTGAGAGAGAGATAGACAGGATGGGACTGTCCATTTTTTTATTTAAAGGTTCTCTTAAATGGAAAGAGACCCTAAGAAGAGATTGTTTCCTAGGTCTGCGGCAAAGCCCACGGAGTCCGGGCACACCGAGCAGCTAAGGAGACATAACCAGCAGAGTAGTAACACTAAATAATTCCCAAAACAGAGACACCACCAAGCACAAATCTGACTCCACCTCACTTACCCATATTTTTTTATCTTTCACTTTCTAATTGCTCTGTTTCTTTGCCCCCCAGCCCCAGTTAAAGCCAATAAAGATTCACACCACCAAGACCTACAGTGACTTCACAGCTTCAAGTTCCAAACCCAACACTTTACAAATACTTATATGTATATGATCTTGTTCACTTTCACCGTTGAAGTTTGAAAAACCGCAACTGAGAACAGCACCTCGGTATCAGTTGAAAAAACCACCAAAACGTTAGACAACGAGCATCTTCTGCAAAGCATGGAATAAATGAAGAAGATCGTGAATATGGTGTTATTATAGTAATGAAAAATTATCAAACAGCAACTACTTGCAACTATATCACTAACAAATCTGAGCTGAAATCTGAGGAAATCTTTTTCTTTAAAGCGATATAAAATCCGAGGGATCTACCAGAACCAGAATATATCGCAGAAATCTAGTAAAATAATGAAGCTAGATCATGACTTCATGCTGTATGGGGTGAATGAAACTCTCACCCCCACGTGAAGAAATATGCCTTAAATCAACGAACAAATAGCATGACGAGTCCCAAAAGTCACTCTCCGTGTAATTCCCAACAAAACCCAAGACCCGTTCTTCAAATTGACAGAGAGAGATAAGACACTACATGCATTATTCCAAAAAAGAAAAAATTACACTTCCCCTTGTCAAATTTAGAGCTGAAGGAACCATAACCAAAAGAAAATACTTTTTCAAAGAAAAAATTACAATCCAAAAGCTTAAACCATTAAAAAGGAAATCGAGAGATGGAAAATGTTGAACAAGAGGCTACCCAAGATCTTAACCGCAGTGCAAATATCTTCTTGGTCATAATATCAAATACTTGAAGTTCACTAGAACAGGGACAACACTGTACCGTAAGAGTTCTTTTTCCTTTTTTCTCTTTCTTTTTTCACAGAGTACACAGAAACCAAAAGCTTATGAAAAACCCACAAGAGAATGAGCTTGCGATCCCAGTTTCTGCATCTAAATTCCAAGTACACCAAGTTTCAGGAACGCAAAAGCATACTAAATGCTAAACTTACGGGAACTGTTTTATCAGTATTGTTACCTTCAACACCACCACTTTGCCACTGCATTTTCTCTCCAATTTTCGCGAGAAAGTTTGTACCATACCATTCAATTTCGGGGCTTTAGCCATTAAGAGACTCACCACGTTGCTCAGTTATGCACTCCAAACTGACACACCTACAGCTTTCTTTCGGCTTCAATAACGCAGATTCCTATACTAAATGAACCCCATTACTCTCGTCCTGATCAAACCCATCGTGCAGCCGAATGCGCGCTAGTCCTGTTCCATCCACTTCTAAAAATTAATAAATATATAAGATAATTTTTTTAACCAAAAAAGACATAATTTTCTTTTGTGGGAAAAGATTTTTTTATGGTCAAGTTATAAGTTAATTTTTAAAAAATAATAAATTTATTGTAAATTATTTTTTTGGTTAACATGTAATAGATTTCTTATTTTTAAATATTAATTCATGTAGTCTTAATTTTTAAATAATAATTTAAGTGAATTATGATAGGTAAAAGTTTAAAATTTCCTCTTAGCTGAAATGTATAGAACGTGTGACCTTAAGTTATGCCCATAGTCTCACTAATCATTAAAACTTTATAACAAATTTTCTAAATTTAAAATTATGTATAAGTAATCACTTAAATTAATAAATTCGTTATTTTAATAACTAAAACATGACACATTATGAAATGATTACATATAACTTAAAATTTAAAAAATTATTTAAATAAAAATAAAATTTGAAGTACACTTAATACTTCTATTAATAAATTAATGAATTTACTAAAAGTAAGAATTGTTTACACAGAATTGAAGGATTGAAAGGGATCATAAGATTATTTGGATATAACATAAGACTAAAAAAATTGAGTGTTCGAACTTTTTTTCTTGTATTTTGTTTAAGTATTACCCTTGCATAACTGGCAAATTATCAGTTTATCACTTCAATTACAATTATAAAAATTGTAATTTATTTCTCTCAATGCACAATTGGCGAAAGCAATCTTTGCCTTTCTACGTGTCAATTTTTTTTACTGATTTTTTTTAAATCTGCGGAAGCGGGGTTGGCACTAATCTCGAAAACCTTTTCATCAATCTGTGGATTAACTATAAAATTAGTTTTGTCTTAGAATTTTTTTTTTTTTGTGGGATAGAAGGAGGGAATATTAATCAAGATGATTGTTTGATGCATTCTTTGTTAAAAACAAACTAATTATTTTATGACACATTAAGTGCCATCGTCTGTTTATTGGAAATGTAGTGCTGTTTTTTTTTTCTAATTCGAGAATTACAAAATGTAATTTATATTTCAACTAATAATGCATAAACACATGTTAACTCAATATCTGTCGTTAATGACATAAAAATAAGCATTTACTGTACTGAATATTAAATAAAGCTAATAATTTAAGGTAAATGAGTAATTAGGGTGTACTACTGCATTTTAAAGGGTTGAGTTAATTAATTGCACTCAGGAAAATATTGTTTGAGTTAAGGCTCTTTAATAGCATTTAATAGCATGTTTGATATATTAATGTATTATTATAATTAACTTAATTTACTACATTTTTGAAAACCACGTTGACCTACAAATTTTTAAGCCAATAAATTCTCTTCTAAGGGAGACACGCAAAGAAAGGCATATTTCATTAAAAAAAAAAAAAGAATAACAGAGAATATCTCCTTCGATCCAAAATGTAAGTCACCAAAGAAAAAAAATTTTGATCTAAAGTATAAGTCACTTGGCAATAATTGTTATTTTTTTTCTCATAATACCCTTCATTTAATGGCAATAGCTATGTTAAAAATTCCTCATTTAATAGCAACAACTGTATTAACTACATAGATAAAGCTGGAGAGACATGGTAACATTTAAAAAATTTAAGAATATAACTAATTTTTCTTAAAATACGTAAATATATTAAAAGTAATTTATATTTTGGATCAGAAGGAGTATATCATATTTCCATCTGAACACATCCCTATAATAGTGCTAGATCTCTTTACAAATTTCCTAACTCTTGCACATATCTAGGTATTGTCATCACAACAAATGCTAAATATCTCACCTCAAAATGTTTTTTTATTAAATTAATAATTTAACTTTTAAAGAATACTTTCCTCTCATTTTAATTATTTAAAAATAAAACGTCTCAATTTAATTGTTCAAAGATCACTTATATCTTAATTTTGTATTGTAAAAATAAAATCTCTTAATTTAATTTTCAAACATTTAATTGGGAGAAAATGTCAAATGTCTAGAAATTAAATTGAAAAGATTTTATTGAAAAAATTTAGAGTTTGGATCTCTTCTTTTTTTTTTATCAATTTAAAAAAAATAGAGTCAGAATAAAAGTCACTTAATAATGAGTCTTATTTAAATATGTGGAATTTACTTAAATAATAAACTCTATAAATTTTATGTTTATCCTTCTTCAAAATTAAAAAAAATAGAGATAAAATAATAAAAATGGTCCAAACTCTAATTTTAAACAAAAGAATATATTGGCCCCCCAAAAAAAAGACCTTTTATATCGGAATTGTGGAGGGGTCTTCTTTATCAATGTTGAGTATCTTTGCTGATCTGTATGAATCAATTTGATTATGAATCAGATCACAAATCTATCTTTTTTATATATTTTTTTTTTCAAAATTTAAAATTAAAATTTAATAATATTTTGTAATAAAAAAGAAGTTCAATAACTCGACCATATGGTTATTTTAATAACATTCTTTGCAAAATATTTATCTTTCAGAACAATTTTTAAATACACTCTATGTAGAAAATAAATGGATAAAGTTTTTTTTGGCTAAACAATAAATAAAGTTAATTTTAAATAAATATGTAAATATATATTGGATATAAGTTTGGGCGTGCCAGACCTACTTCTTTCAAAATTTCATATTAAAACAGTTTAGATTAACTTGTTTTTCAAAAAATAAGTAAATTAAGTATGTAAATACGTTAGATATGTTCTTTAATAAAATTTAAATATACTTATATATTTATTTATAATATTATTATGATAAATTCAACCTTGACAGATAAAATAAAATGTTATCACCATTTGGATAAGATTGCTTTCAATAACTTTCTTTAACAAACATTTATCTTCAATTTTTTTAAAAATAAAATACATTTGTAAGAGATATCTAAATCAATTTAAATTAGTTTTGAATTGACGTATCAAGATGTTAAGTATACTTTTTAAGTGAAGTACACGTTTATCTTATTTAAATATAAATATTTATAAGTAAATTTTATTTACAAAATATAAATAAATTAAACTAATCATAACTTGTTTTAAAACTTTAGTGTTATTGACCCAATAACATCTATTATTTTATGTGAAACAAAAATCTCATTTTGTTTGAGTGAGATCTTAAATATTAAAGGTACAATTTTTCCTTTTTCCCCCTCTCTCTTTTGTTTTTTTTTTAATTATTTTAATTTTTGGCTCTTGATTTTCTCCCCAAATCACTGTTGAACCATAATTAAATGTTTGGTATGGATAATTATTTTGCCACAACTTAATATTCATAAAAAAGGTTGTTGTCTTAATTAAATACTTTTTCCACTTTTAAATAAGAGTATTGTATTTATGAATTAATTATCCGTATCATTAACATATAATCAGAGTTGAGATATCCTTTTTTTCTGTTACCTATCCTTGTTTTGCCTAAAAGTAAATAAAATGGTTTAAAAATAACGATCGTACCTCTTTTAAAAATAATAATTAAAGAATAGATATTAATAAATAACTATAACAATAATATAATAAATATTACACACATTTTTTTTTAAACTTCCCTTCAGCTTCACTAGCAATTAATGCCACTATTTGCTTCTCTTTCAAACTAATTTTAAAAACCAGCCAGATAATGAAAATTGTACGAAATTTTAATTGATAATCTCTTCTCACATGGCTTATCACACCATTTGCCAATAAAAACATTAAAACCGTTAGGTACAACACATATAAATGTAATATATTATTGTACTATATATATATATATATATATATAGGAGGCAAAAATCCTAAGATTCAAATCTATAAATCTCACCAACACAAGCAGCAGAGAGCATTAATGAATTCGTCAGTTGGGGTTCTAGTTTTCGAAATCCAAAATGTACGCATCTGCATTTTTTGGATACTAACAACGGTAAATTTTTTTTTATAAGATATAAAAAATATATGTATATGCATGTTAAGATATAGTATTAAATAAAAATGTCAAAATTTCAATATATATTATAAATTGTTTAATATTAAAAATTGCATACTGAACCATGATCGTTGCAATCGCTTTCGTAAGTGATATGATATGGTAACCTTATTAGGCTATATGAACTGCAAAGAAAGAAAAAGAAGGTGATGATGAGCCTGAAAAATGATCCAAAGCTTGGTGTTGTGTTGAAATGGAAATGATACTGTAATTATGAGACTGAGAAATTGAGAATGATTGCATGGTAGCATGCGTTCGTATTGCTTTCTTGGTTCCTACAACTCATCGCTCTGCCTTTTGAATGCGTAATGTATAGAGTATGGACCACAATTAAGCTTTTTTGTGTTCTTCTGGTTTTTCACTGCATCTTCAGAAAAAGGAGACCCACTATACTCACCATATATTTTAAATTCAAATTCTCTTAAAAAGATAGATTTAAAATTCAACCTATTTTCCAGTCTAATAAAAAACTCATTAAAATGAGAGAATACATGAGAAATATACTTTAGATGATATTTAGTACATAAATATTATAATTTTTAAAGTATTTAAAAGATTGTTACGTATTAAATATTAAATATTTTAAAAATATATTAAAAATTCAAATGTGTATATAATAAACATCACCCCAAAACTTGATGTCTTGATTTCATTTCTAAAATATTAAAATTTTGACCACTAGCGGTAGACTAGCAGCACCTTAAATTTTTTTTTTAAACCAAAAACATTTTTTTTTCTTATCTTACTTTCCCTCTTATCAAACAAATCTTAAGTAATTTTTTTTTTTGTTCTCTCTCGTTTTTGCCATCTCTCTAATTACCTATTTGAATTATTTTGTTACAGGTTTAAGAAGAGATGTTCACAATAAGAAAATAATTTGTTGGTCTTGAATTTTTACTGGTGGCGGGAAAAGCAGAGTACAGCCCAATTATAGTGGTTTATGGGCTACCAAGCTCTCATGATAAATTGAGAATATGGGCTTTAAATGTTTCCCAATACCAATGAATTTGGGCCTTTCATGCGGAAACGTAAGGGATACAACCCATAAATACCAGTAGACAAAAGCCCAATTTCTGATTTATGGAACATAAAAAATGGTTATTATACAGCAATAATTTTATTTTATATTTTAAATTTTATGTAAAAATTATAAAAGTCAGGTTAAATTAGTATTTTGTTCCCTTAATATTATTTAAATTTTAAAATTGGTAAGATGTACCAAAATGACTCCTTATCTTGTATTTTGTCATATAAGTATTTTAAATTGTTAGGACTATCAACCAAATTACTACTAAAAAAATTCTAATTATGTTGAAGTAATCTCCTATATAGTTGTTAATTTTGTTAAATTCAAAAGCCCTAAATCGAGATCTAAATTAATTCAAAGAAAAAGTTATGTATAAAGAAGAGATTGTAGGATAACTAAAAGAGTGAATAGTCATATAAAATGTTATCTTAACATAATTAGAGCGATTTTAGTGAGCTGGTAGATTTGATAATTTAAGACACTTATGGGATCAAATAAAAAATAAGAGACTATTTTGGTAAGAGGTTAATTTGAATTTTTCAGTAAAATTAAGGGGTTAAAATATTAATTTAACCTAAAATTAATTGCATTCTTATAATTCATTTTGTCTAGGCTTTTAGCTTTTTAATCGATGAACTTACCATCTCAAATCTTCCAGATCTCGCTAGGATTTTCCACAATAACATAATAAAAATGTATAAAATTCTGTATATAATTAAGACATAGTCCCCGTTTGAAAACGCAAACATGGAATTTGAAATCTTGTATTTTGAAATAGGAGTTGAAATTTTCAAGTCATGTCAATCACAACTTTAATGATTAAAATAAATTAACTAGACCATGTTAACTATTATTAATCAACCAAACTAATCAATCTTGGTTAAATCAACATCGTCTTTAACCTTGTCCAATTATCAAATCTGATAACACTCGGTCCCACGTGAGGTTGTTAAGCATCTAACTCTTCGATATCACCAGTAAAAGCTAATAAATAGAAACAAATTATACAACAACTTGACAAATTATCCATTACAAAAACAAGAGGAAAAAATCAATTTGGTAAGTATCAGATACAAAGAGAATATCTTGTATATATCTAGAGACATTAAATCAATCAAACGCACTCAGAAAAATAATTAAATAAAGCTTATTATGAAAATATATGTAAGAATGCGAGACGTATTTTTGTAAGACATAACTCAAATATTAGTGGTTAGTATTCTAATTAATAGGTATTCAAAAGAACTCCCAAGTTATTCACAATAGTCAGTGAGGTGTTCAAACAATGAGCGATAATTCGCTTAGAAATACAGTGATTTTAACAAGTACTTTGATATTTAAGTTAATGAGGATGTGAAGTGATAGCAAAGAGAGATAGTAGGTAACCCTTATTTGGAGGGTCTTTTAAAAATTTATAGGCGTATTACAGAAAACAGTAATTATCACAATTGTTCTTAATTAAATAATAACAGATTATGAGTCATGTGATAAGAGTTTTTTGGTTTCGTGAAGTTCAATACTAATACGGTATGAGCATATGGATGCCAAAGACACATTTGTTTTGAGTATGTGGTTGTATATAGTCCTCCCTTTGGGCAATTCGGCGGGGTTGACTTATCTTTACCATGTGCTCATTGACCCACAGGGCAAGGGAGATAGGTTGGATTTGATAGAGCTGTGCAGGGTCCAATAGACACAATACCCAAAATATTGTTTACATGTTAGCATATTTATTTAAGATGAATAAGGAATGGACGAGAGAGAGAGAGAGAGAGAGAGAGAGAGAGAGAGAGAGAGAGAGAGAGAGAGTTGTATTGTTTTAAGATGAGAGTTTTACAATAAAAAAGACGTTAAAATCAATGTTGCAAGTGTTATAAGTGTATGTGACTTATGTGTATAATGATAGGAGACTTATTTATACCCCTAAAAAAGATAAGTTAATCGCAACTTTTGATTAAGTTGGTGCATTCTTTTTGCTAAAGTCATAATACTTTTGTTAAATTTAGAGCAATTTGTTATCTTTAGTCATAACTCCTTAGTAGGTTGTTGTTTCAGTACATTAAATGTGATTTGATAGAATTTTAGGTCATATAACCATAAAATTTTTGAGTTTTAATAATGTGAACTAGACTTTTAGACTTGTAAGACATTCATTATACTTGACCCAAAATTTATTGACTAAGCTATGGGTTGAGCAGGTTTAGAAAAGTGTGCAAAATTTCAACATTTCTAAATTTTAGGAGATTTATAACACTTACCATTGACTCAACCAATAACTTAGCTAATAAACTCAAAAGTAAGTGTTATAAGTGCTTTATAGGTCCAAAATGACTTAGTCTATATTGTCAATATCCAAATATTTTATGGTCACATAGCCTCACATCCTATCAAGCCACATATAATGTATTAAAATAACAACTTATTAAGAGATTATGGTTTAGAATAGTAAATTATTTTGCACTTAATAAAAGTATTGCAACTTCGCCAAGAAGAACATACCAATTCAAATAGAAGTTATGATTCGCTTTGCCAATAAGACCTCCTATGCATTGCACACTCACACACAACACTAGTGGTGCTTGCAACAGTAATTCTAGCACCATAGTATAATACTTTTCATCTCGAAACAATACAACACTCTCTCTCTTTCTTTCTCTAAACCATATCTCTTTTACTATTGTTATTCCCTATCCTCAAAAATAATTAAAAATCTCCCTTTTAAGTCATAGTCTATTTTAAATTGGTGAATTTCCTAGTTGGTCCAAATTGACGTAATTATTAGTCATGGTTTTTGCCACTTGCAAACCATTATGCCATATAAAAACTAGATTCATTTGTTGAGGAGACTGCTTTTTTGGGTCATTGCCACGAAATGGCTCTGTCACTCACAGCCTACCAGACAAGATGGCCATGAACAACCATGCCTAACAGTCTCCAAAAAGAACCAAACAAATTAAACCTTATCTATATGTAGTGAAAATATCTAGTAAATTAATCTAAAACTTGAGGCTTAAAAATACCATCAATTCCACAAAATCATAAACTAGATGCCTATATACCATAATGGCTATTAATTAATGCTAGCAGAGGCTGCTAACTGATTTATTATAATTAATTTTTTTAATTATTTTTTGGGGACCTTGACCAGGTATTTATTTGTTGTTAACTTGAAGATCATGTATATTTACTAATTAAGTATTTAGAAAGTCAATAATGTGACAACGAAGTCAGGTTACTTGAATAGAAAAGCATAGAAGGTTATACTAGACTAATTCATAAGATGTGAAAATGAGGACAAAGATAATATCAGTAGGGAGACTAGAACTTTATCATTTTTTTAAATTTTGTAAACTATTGACATCATTTTAATCCAGTGATCTTGTTAATTAAAATGTAAGAGTAAATTATAATTTACTCTCTTGTGGTTTGATACAAAATTATTTTGTTCTCGTGGTTTAAAGCGTGCTATTCAACATCCATGATTTATTTAATCATCATTTAATTATCCTATGATATTTTATATCCAAATTTTTAACAAAAACGATTATGTAAATGTATAAATGATGAATAATTTTATTATTAAATGTATCTCTCACTTTAACATTATAAAAAATTTCATTCTATTTAAAGATTATTATTGGGATTAAACGATAACAGTTTCAATTTTAAAATATTAACTTAATAATAGTCTTAAAGGACTATGGAATATTTAAGGTGTAAGAAAAACATATGTTAACAATAAAATTGTTTATAATTTTAAATTTTACATAGTTATTTTGGTTAAAAAAACACACACACACACACACTCACACAATTTAATTAAATGATAATAAAATAAATTAAAAAAGTTAAATTGAACTCTATTAAGCCATCAAATTGTTTCAGGTCAAATTATTGGAGTAAACTATTTTCTTAAAAAAAACAAGCAATAAAAAATGGACCTGTGCATCACACACAATTTTCAAAGTTAAATAAATTAACTTAAGAAAAATATGTCAGAAGTAGTGTAAGTAATAATTGTTACTTGGCGGTAACAATGTGTATGTCGCAAATGTATTGATACTTTATTTAATTACACAAAAAAGGCTTGAAAACTTAAGAAGCGAGGAATGAGAAAAGAATATGGATTGAATACTTAATTTTTAAATTGAAATTCATGTCATGAAATTATCAATTCATTGGCATATATTAATACTTTACTTTGTTTATATGTTTATCAATAATCAAATTTAGCTTTTGATTATTTTAATTCAACGATTCATAAAGCACTTGTCAACAAAATAAAATACCTATACACTTGAAGCAGCACAGTAAAATTTACAAAGATAAAATGATAAATTTTATTATTTTTTAATATAAAATTGTCCCTTGAAAAAAGAATTAGAGTATTCTTGATCACTTTCATAATAAAGAAAATAAATTACATTAATCTCTAATGAAATTTAATTAAATTATACGTGATATCCCTTTTAGTTCAAAAATTACACTTGATTTATTTGACATATATATATATATATATTTCAAATATTTTTTCTTCAATTATTTTTTATAAAAGAAGTTAACTTTAAAACATCAAACAGTAATTTTATTTTTAATGTGACAATAAAGATAATTAATTAATTTTTTAAAAAAGCATATTGTATAAAAAATTAATTTATTGACAACATTTATATTGGAGGAAACTAAGTATAAATTTTTAAAAAATTATTGAATATCATTTAACTAAATGTCAAAAGTGATTAGTGTAATTAAAAAAAAAGTTCTGTTTTGATACAAATGAAGTTAATGTTGATGTAATAATACATAATAAATAGCTTGAATCAATTAAGATGCACTTGAAAATTACTTGACGTGAAAAAAAAACATAAATAGACAAAAGAAGATGTTCGAAAAAGAAGTTGATTAACAAAATGAAAAATGAATGCACTAATTAAAGTGCTATTCCTTTCACATTTCCCATGCCCTTCCTTCTTCGTCTTCTTGTTTTCATTTTCACATTCACATCTCATTAACCATTTCAGTTCTCACTTTTTATTAATTAATTTATTCATATAATGGCAATAAATTTGTTTCTTGTGGAAGAGTGAATTTGAACAATATAAAACTCACTATTTGACTGCTGTTTTTCCTTCTGAAGAAGCGAAAACGCGTAATTAATGCTGCATAGCTCGCTATTTACCTACCCACGTACGTAGGTAGGATACAAATTCCTACTTGTATTTTTCATCTAATCTTTTTCTTTTTTTTCCTTGTTGAACATTTCTCATCTTATCTAAAACTTCTCATACCCTTTTCTCCAAGTTTCTAAAACTTTTAAACAAAGCAATCTTTCAGGTTTGAATCGCTTTTTACAAGTTATGAGATTATTTTATTATATATATGATATATAATTTATACATATAATATAAAATATTCAATTTTGGCAATGTCAATTTTTTAATTAGATTATTAAAATTTGTGAATCATGAATGACTTATTTTTTACCAAATAAAAAATTAATTAATTAAAGCGTGCATTAACAGTTATACATGAACATCACTAACTAATACAATTTCAAAAGTCTGAATCCCTATATCCAAAGGGGTTAACACAATAAAAGGATATAATTAATTTCTCTTTTACGGAAGATTTGCTTAATGAAGAATATTCAGTCTACTATGTTACTTTTAAAACTTGTCTTCCTACACCTTAAGAAGCAGCAATCAAAATGGTTTTGTTTTTGTTCGAGTTACCAAAGAAGGAAGCAACAAAGAGAGAGAAAGAAGCAGGCATATCTAGGTATTCTCAACCATACAGTATATATTCTTAATTTTCTAGAAAGGACAATTCCTTGCGAAGCTGTTTTTGCCCCAACAATTAAGGAAATAACAATAACATCTTCCTAGTAAAAAGGGTTTGGTAAGGGCGTGTTTGGAGGAACCGACTTTAATATAACACGCCACGCATGCATAGCTTTCACCCTCGTTCAAGTCACAACTTGATACGTGTGGCTTCCAATCTTGCCACACAACGCGTAAGCTTACATACTAATTCGCCATTCAAAGCTTGGAAAAGTTGCTCACAACTCTATTAATTAGCGTACCTTACCTTCATTATTTTTTTATTATTAGTACATAGCCACGTTTAAGCATTCCCCACACGGCTTGCCTCCCTCAACAGACTAAATTTCATCACTTTGGTATCCAAAATGTGCAAGTATTGGCTTATTAAAGTAAATTTGATAATAGCTTTGTAGTCATTCAGTTTTGTTTTTTAAATGTCATTAGAAATTTATGTTGATAGTGAACTCTTTTTAAAGAAGACCCTGTCACGCCTAACTTTTCGGTTAAGTTTCGACCTTTTATGAGGAGGTCTCATTCCTGTGTTGATATATCAAACATAAATATACGTATTTGTTAAATATATATATTTAAAAATATGTAAATTTATTAAATATAAGTGTGGGATTAAAAACCTCAACTAATAATATTAAAGCACCGTTTTACTATTATATATATATATATATACATATTTATTTCTTTACTAAAAAAATCAATATCACTATCAATTATGGATGTAAAGTATCAACATATATATATATATATATATATAATTTTTAAGAAATTGAGCTTAATAATAAAAAATTTCACAGTTGGAAGATATAGCAAGTGCTTTTTTTTTTTAATTTTAAATTCGTGTTGGGTAATAATACACTCAAATTGGGTTTGTTTAGTACTTTTGAGCTACGCAAAAAAAAAGTAGAAAATTATGTGTACATATCTAATGCCATATATTAAGGATACGTACAAGAACTTGGTTATTAATTAGTGGGCGTGTATAATTTGCAAGACCCTACAAGCTCAAAGTGCTTTAAATTTGGTATAATGATAATGATACCAACATGTTCATTAGAGACAGGAGCCACATGCGAGGGTTTAGGTTCAACCCACCTTACCCATTACCCTAACGTTTGCCTCTCCCTCATTAATTATATTTTTATTGTTTGTTTTACCCTTTTAATTACCACTTTTCCTTTTTCCACAAAGCAAAATTAATTTTATATATAGTAG
This sequence comes from Erythrophleum ivorense, assembly GCA_026724425.1. NCBI lineage: Eukaryota > Viridiplantae > Streptophyta > Magnoliopsida > Fabales > Fabaceae > Erythrophleum > Erythrophleum ivorense. Next base: position 3,970,369 of record JAIUCV010000003.1, read on the forward strand.
CTACACTTGTTGATTAATTACAAGAAAAAAGGATATAAATCCAAGAAATAGCTAACAAGTAATGAACAAAATATGAGTCACATTACATTAGTATTAATTATTAAAATAAAAATGTCTAGATTCGATTTCTACTATATAATAATAGAGGCTAACAATGGCAATAATGGAATTCTTCCTTCCTAATGTTTTTGCATCACTGTTCACCCGCAGCGGAATTTTCTTTTTGTGAGAGAAAATTTAATTTGGATTCAAGAAACCAGCTGGTTATTGATTGGAAAAGACCTTGACTTACTCTAACTTCAATGGTCAATCAATAGCGTTATAATGCCAACCCATCATTAATGGATTTCGCATTTGGTCCCCCTTTTTTTTAAAGTGAAATGTCAATGAGTAAATTAATTGAAGTCTTTGTTCATCATTAAATGGTGGGTTAATTGAATGGATTTTATCATAGAGGATTTGACAGTATGAGAAATTGAGATTTTTATTGTTAGATTACGTTAAAACTTATGTGACGAGTAACAAAAAATTACTTAACACATATCTTAAGAATATTCAGTTTTTTATCATTCTAAATTTTTTTAAAAGAAATGCAATTCTCTATAGTATTGCCTTATGTGCATAAGATTTTGTTAGTCTAAAATCTAAGGTGTAATTTAATTACATTTCTGGAATAATTAAAATGTAGTTATATATAATTCACTCAAAAGGGTACAAATTTAAAAGTACAATTAACTTAAACATATTACATATTAGCTTGGAATATTAAGATATTTGTTGGCATATCAAAGATAATTATGACCTAGATTTCGACTTACACCCCCAATTCATAACGTTATCAAACTTGGCATCCTTTAATGTTGCTTATTATTACCTCCTTTAACATGGACAGTCAAAATTCAGGTTTTTTCTCCAAGCCCGTACATTTCTTAAAAAAGGTTTTTTTCCCCTTTTTGGGTGCTTTGTACTTTTGAAGTACAAAAAAAATATCAGATGCAAGGCGTTATAGAATAAAACATAATGATTCTCTCTTTTACACTGGTGAAAGTGATTTTTTTTCCCCCTTCAGCTGTTACTGAAAGTGAGATTTTATAATCCAGATTCTCTCGATCTTTAAAAAAAAACTTAAATAATTAAATTGGTTAACATCTTATATAATACAAAATTTATATTGTTCTTGTCATGATATTGTTAAATAACATATTCTTAATTACGATGATTATCTTGTTATTAAAAATACATTCAAAATTAAAAAATGACCTGCACTGGAACTAGTTAACTATTTCATCAGTAGTGTATTAAATAATAATTAGCAAATAAGCGCATGGATACATGTAACTTAAAAAAAATAGTAAATGTTATTCATGACAAAGCAATGAACAGATTAGTTTGTACAGAGAAAAAATGAATCCATCAGAAAAAACGAAAAACATATGATCCTAATCAAGAACCCAAAAGTAAAAAAAAAAAAAGGAATAAATTCATTTCATTCACTGCGTTCTAAGAACAGTATCAATTCTGTAGCGACGTAGATGAAGGTTTTACATCGTCTTCTTCACCCATCAAAAACACACGAGATCTCTTATTGCCGGCTACTACCGGTAACGGGCTTTCCACCTCTTGTTCTACACTTTTCGTAACATTCTTCTCCACCCCGGAATCATCTCCGCCGGCGCCGAATTCGGCCGGTGATAAGTCCGTCAACGGAGCAGGCAGGTTCAGGTCAAACCCGCGCTGGCTCAGGCTGGACGCGCCGCCTCCCTCGGATGAGGTCACTCCAGCGCCTGCGCTGCTGCTGTTCGCGTTGCCGCCATCGTAGTGACATCTTTTGTGTCCACCCAAGGCCTGACCAGTAGGGAAGGCCTTGTGACAGATGGAACACTCGTGCATCTTGCCGGTGCCGGCACCAGAGGAGGTGGAGGCGTTGTCTGCGGCGGCGGCGGATTCCAACGGGGGCTTGCGGTGGCTGGCCTTGTGGCCCCCGAGTGCTTGGTAAGAGGAAAAAGCTTTATTGCAGACCGTACACCTATGAGATAGCTTCGCAGGATTAGGATTAGGCGGTGACGATGAAGATGAGTCAGTTGGACGACGTCGTACAGAGGCGGCGGCGGCGGTTTTGTTGTGGTCACTTTGAGCGAGCATGATGAGGCAGAGAGCGAGGTACTCTTCTTCCGATGAAGGTGGGCTGTTGCTGTCGAAACGGGGTCGTTTAGAGCGCTTCCCCTTAGCCCAGCGAAGATCTTCTTCTTCTTCTTCATCGACTTGTTTATAGGTGAAGGAAGGTGTGGCAGTAGTAGGAGAATTGAGAGTCTCCAAAGCCATTTCAGAGAGTGAAGGGGTAAGAACTAAGAATATTGAATCAGATAGATAGATAGAGGGAGAGTGTGTGAATGGGGAAGTGGGGTGTGAGGTAAAGGGATTTATACAAGGAGAAGCTAAATAAATGAAGGAAGAAAGATAGAAGATAGTAGGTGGAAGGTGTGAAAGAAAGAGAGAGAGAGAGTCAAACTAAGGAAGGGAGAGAGAGATGACTTTTTCTAAGTCAAAACAATGGTATGGGATGGGGTCTGCGTTTTGCAACCCACACACAAACTCAAGATGAGAATGGGAATGGGAAAGTCAAAAATGTTTTGATGCGTGCAGAACACGGTTTTCTTTTTCTTTACAGAAAAAAAAAGAATGGAAGAAGGAAGGTGAAGGGAAGTGACAGATAGGGCAGAAAATTGTTGAGTTTTACTGTGTTATTCTTTGTTATTAGTGTGCTACCTTCACTTACGTCTTTTAAATGTCAACGTAACCTTGTGACTTGTTCCGCAAATATCTAGCTCCAACGTTTTGTTCTTTACTCAAGTACTTCTAATTAGAAGGTGCACATAATTTACTTTCGATTCATGAATATCCGTTACTATTTTGCATTTAAATCTAATAAATCCTGAGTTTTATTTGTTAGGATTTCTTTTCCATTGACTTTGCATGCACATGTAATAAATTAAAATAAAAAAAATATTGGTAAAGGATAATAATTAATCACTTTATTATAGAAAGTTCAATTTCTCTCAACTTCACAATCTTTATTACATTATATCTCAAAATTTGTATTAAAATTATTTTTACATTATACAGAACTGTTTTAAAATTTTTAAAAATTATTTAAATATCTAATTTATTTTAAAAAAATATATACAAACTCCTCTTAAAATATAAAGTTATGTTATACTTTAGTCTAATTTTAAATTTTGTATTAAGGGTATTTTAATAAAAAAAATTATAAAATTATATTAAAGTATATATTTTAAAAATGAGTAAAAATATATATAATTTTAATAAAAATGCATATAATTTACTTAATATTTTATTATTATATGTGAATTTTGAATAACCCAAATTTTTACCATCTTTATTCAATCATGGTAGTGAGAGTAAACTTAAGGGTATGGTTTAATTGGGACTTTATATATTTATAGAAGAAATAATATATTTTTTATATTGTTATTTAAAAAATTATATGTTTATTATAATTCAATTAAAAATTTTAACAATAAAAATATCAAAAAAAAATTAAGTGATTATACATATATATATACAGGGGCAACGTAAGTTAGCGTCATCCTTGGGTCACGACTTACGCGTCTCACTCGCGACCCTTTGGCCGGTGCCCGCTGCCTTCCTGCATTGTATTACTGGTTGGCACATTTGGGTTTGGCCAATTGGGGATACAGCTAATTTTCCCACCATGATCCTTACTGGCAACCTTTTAAAAAAATTTTTAATTAATTAATTTTTTTAAATATTTATACCCAAAAAAAAAAACCACGGCATCTTTCTTGCATTCTCTAATAATTGCCATAGGTACTCTATTTTCCGATTTATGGTAATAATTATATTGAGATTTCCATCCATATATATATGCATAAAATTAAAATTGAGACAAATTTATTATTTAAAATAAAACAGAAAGAGTATGAGAGATAGGACTCGTTTGGTCAGGGATTACATTTAGATAATTTTTGTATAATATTTATTATATTATTCTAATTTTTATTTAATAATATTTTATTACTTTTGTTATTTTTTAAAATAAAAACACCAATGATATTTTTATTATTAAAATTATTATCCTTTTATTCTTTGTATAATCATACTTTTTTTTTAACATTTGACGTACAAATCGAGTTTAATATTGAAAAAAAAAAGGAAAGATAAGGAATAGGATAGGAGACGCAAGGGGGCACCGTACGTGATTGGGAATGGTGCCAGTGGCGGCTGAGATCTCAAGTTCAGGTACTTCCGCATGTTGGGGATAACCGACAACCGTTTGATAGTTGATAGTGATCCACTAATTCGTTTCAGCTACTACTCCTTTCATTATCATCCAACACCAACAACATATATTAAAAATTAAAAATTAAAAAAAAATTAAAAGCCGTCAGATCTGAGGTTAACCTGACATTTTGCCACGTGGAAAGTTCTGGATTCTTCGCTCTGCCATCATCATTCAATGCTCATGAATTGTCTCTCGAGTGACCATTCTAGTGCTTCTTTCTTCTTGCTTAATGCTTCCCCTCCATCCCATTATGACCTCACCTTCTGTATTCTTTTTATAGCTTTTTATCTTTTTCAAAAAAAAAAAGGCTATTCCATCTTTATGTTTTTTCATAAAGTTGTATTATCAATTATCTTTTCCACCTCAGCAATGAAATGAAACAATAGCTAAGCAATCTTCAAACTTCAGTCACTCACTTGCTGTGAATATAACTATATATATCATTTATTTGCCATTAAAACAACTCCACTAATGAAGCAGTATGTAATGATTAAAACAGCTTGACTTATCAATAACTCTATAGAATTACCTTTTTTTTTTTTTTACTTTTGTTATTGGCTTGTGAATGTATCATGCATAGTGTACAAAGTCTGTACTATTTTGGGTAGTTTCAGAGACGACAGAATACAATCGAGGCTTTGGAATAGTTTTCCTATTGTAAATATCGAATTATTGTGATAGATTTGATAGTTGCCTTCCTTTTTGTGCGTGTGTGTTTTTTGGGGTAGGAAAGAGTCACTCCAATAAAATTTTTTGGGTCATCACCTCATTACATTTTTGTTTATTTTAAATTTGAGAGAAACCAAACATGGAGAGTCATTCTCCCCATATATCAAAGTAAAATCTATTAGCTTTAAAATTAGCCTTCAAATTCTCTCTCATAATTATGCAAACACAATAGGAAAGAGAAAGAGATAGATGGTGCCCCTATCTCTTTCTTTTTCATACTATGCTTGTACAGTTACAGATACATAGGAAGTGAAGAAATAATATTGCTCCCTTAAGCAACTGTTAAATAATCTTCTATTGGTTTGGTATCAGAGTAGCCTTGTAGCTATCCACAGTGGATTGGTAGGGTGCCTAAAACAACGAATGGTAGTCGATGTGGGGAGTAGTGGCTTTAGCATGTGATCCGATACCAACGATAGTATTATTATTAGTATCAATGTAATCATTATTTGAAGGTTCCCCTGTAGTGCTTCTAAACAGGTTAAGGTAATTTTCCTGCCTCAATATGACTTTCTCAGAGAGAAAAAAAATGTAATTTTTTTAAAAATTTTAAATCACTTATATATAATTTTTAAAAATTGAAAGTTAGATTCCTTATTTTTTACACTTTAAGAAACAATTTTTTTTACTTTTTTTTTCTTAATGATATTAATTCAAATGTCATATTAAACTTTTCATATTGTAACAAACTTTTATTTGTTTTCAATGTTAACATATCAATTATAAAAAAGTTTAATATAACATTTAAATTAAGATTATTAAAGAAAGGTAGACAAAACAATCTAATTCTTAGAGTATAAAAATTTAAGGACCTATTTTTTAATTTTAAAATCCATAAATTTACTTACAAGTAATTCAAAATTTAAAAAGAACTTGGGGTTTTTTTCCTTTCTCGAGTATGTAAGAAAATGTTCTATTGTGGTCATGCATTGTATGCTCGGCCCACTAGGCAACAGACATTAGGCCTGGACTATTGAATCCGCTCGATCAATGGAGTCCAAGATCCAGAATCCAACATTGATCATTAACTAAATATTTGAGTTTCTTGTGCATGCTTATGTTCAGCTGTACCTTTATAACCTCATGGGCTGAAAACCGCCGCATTGAATTGCCGATTTAAAATTAAACGTGACGTATCCAAAAATAAAAGTGAAATTTAATGAATCCTTTGCAAACAACAGAAAATATTAGTTCTGTTGGCACGTCAACCACTATATGCAACAGTGAGGACAGGCATCCCACCAGGTCGAACAAGTTAATTTAACTTTTACAACATAGATACCTCCATAAATATGGAGGAAACCAGGCAAACAGGTGAAAAGCTAAAATCTCGCCACATTCGGTATCTAGAAATTGAGTACTACTTCACAAAATTAGTTTACATACTAAAGTCACAAAGAATTGAGCAAAGTACACAGCAGAATAGATAAATAGAAAAGAAATTACTATGTTCAAAATCATTATCAGTAATCACGCTGGAGGATTAGGATAGACTTTGGGTTTTGGTTTGACCTCTATCTCATTTACACTGCGCACGTAGATAGCATCTGGTTCATGACTGCAGAAGAATTGGACAACAGGTTAAGAGTTACAAAGTGTTTTTTGACATTTATTTTTTTATTTAAAAAAAAAAAGAGTTGCACAGTGTTTTGAGCACAATCTCTTCAAATGTTTATTATTTATGGAAAAAAAGTGATCCTTAAAATTTGAACATGAATTAATAAATAAGTAAAATGATCAATTTTTTCTTTCACATTGAACCTAGTGAGGACTGAGATCGTAAGAAAAATGTTGGGTATCATTATTCAGGTTAAAATTCGTCTGTGTGTGTGTGAGAGAGAGAGAGAGAGAGAGATTACTGTTTAGGCCCCTCTTCAAATGTGTAACTTGATGCAACAGCCAAGAGGCGTCCATCTCTGCTAAATGAAAGTGCAGCAATGCTAGTTGGATATTTTGAGTACTGAGAGAGAAAACAGCAATTTCAGCAATTCACTTAGGTACGAGGTAAAATAAATATAAAAAATAAACAAAATAACTAAAACCTGGTACAGCCTCTTCTTGTTGTTTCCATCCCATACATTTACAAAACCATCACAACCTCCAGTGGCAAATGTACCATATCTGCAGGTAGATTAGTCATACACAACTTCGTTAATCACTTCAAGTTATCCTAATGTGCACAATTCCATCCTATCCCAATACAATTATAAGGGTTATCAACACATTTTCAGCTTCATAGCCTTATATAGTTGAAACATGAATGTAAACCTAAAGAAACAAACTAAGTTGGGTATTTTAAAGATGCTGACTCATTTCGATTCATCAATATAAAATTTGCCCCATTACTTACTAATTATTATAGATATAATACAGACTAGTCACACACCAAGAACATTCATAATTTCATATTATCTCCAAATCAGTTTTTCACAAATTGGCTTCTAGTCAATTGATTTTCACAGTTAATCATGATATTATCCGTCACCTTTCACTTTCAATGTGGCTAATCTTTCCCAGTATACTTGCAAGTATTTAATTACCCAATTAACATCATGGCCATGCCCATCAGCATGGAGCTTGTATGAAAGGAGCCATCACTAAGTCAGTTTTACAGATAGAAATTAATTCTTCAGCACAATACTGAGGGATTTCCCCTTTCCTGCCCTAATCCGTAGTAGTAACTCTCGGTTCTTAGTCATTCTTTGGAGCAAAAAGCACATAAATAACTATTGCAGTGTGCCTCATAACTTAAGATAAAAAAGAAAGTTAACAAAGAACTCTATAATACTTACATGGGGTGGAATGCAATGGCATTTACGGGATAGACAATGTCCCTTCCAGCTTCTGATTTTCTGTGACACTTAAAAGCATATCTGCAGAGAGCTTAGAAGTCATTAACTGATAAGAAGTTTGACGAACAGATGCTATTCTTGAATGAAACCAAACAATATATCATAAATACTGATAATGGGTAAGTGCAGAATATCAATTTCAATCTCAGTAAAAAATCCATGCATAGAGAGATAGGAAAGAGAAAAAGTCTACTTTTTTGCTTGGCTAGCCTCTGAGAGATCAAAAAATTCCATTGCAACGCGCCCTTCAACTGAACTAAGTGCATATCCTGCATGGAGTAATTATGAATACAGAACGTATCAAATCATATCTAAGGAATAAAACTTAAAATGACAAAATATCAGCTTGTCATCAGCTGGATTTTATTATCTCATGTATAACAACGTGAATATACAAAGATTCTTTCACTCATTTGCACATGGTTATAGTAAGTTCATCTGCATATTTTATTTTAGTACTCAAAAAAAGGTTAAAGCACAGAGCATATGAAAAAATATATCTATCTGATGGAACCCAAACCTTTCCTTGTATTATTTATATAAAACAGGGCTAGAATCCTCTCCAAACAAAGGGAAAAGGGGAATAAACATCTCTGGAATTACAAGGAAAATGAAACAAAGAGAAAAGAAAGGGGGAAAAAAAATAGAAATGAAGAGGCCGGTTGTCTGGCTTTCGAGAGGCTAAACTCTCTCCCACAAAAGTCAGATTCTGCCTGCCTAGCTCCTCACAAGCCTCTCCCCATATATTCCTTTCTTCTAACTAACTTTCTCTCTCTCTACCAGCTCACCCTGTTTTCTCTTTATTAGGCCCTGGCACAATGGGTTTGGATCTATCACTGTCATTTTCTCTGGGGAGCTCAATAAGAATTCAGAGACAAAACTTTAAACAATTTACCCAAGAATGGGCAGAAGCTCAGGTAAATACCTGTTCCATTTGGGTAACAGCGCACACATCTGGTTTGATATTTCAATGAAGATTCCCTTCGTTGCTCAGGCTGAGACATATTCCTCAAATCATAAACATTAACATGTCTTCCAGCTGTTGCTACAACTAGACGATGCCCAACAAGAGAAAGAGAGTAAACACGCTCAGGTTGTGGGTATGTCCCAACAAGAGTGCGCTCTTGCCCACTTGCACCTCTAGGGTCCCAACATTTCAGGGTTTTATCCCAACTACCAGTGATCAATTGTCCTGTCACGACAACAACAAATAAGAGACATATAACTGCATTAAAGCTTCATATTTTAACAATGTCAGGCACTAACTATAGAACAATAATTCCAATGCAAGGGGAGAGATAATACTATATTAGTACAAATAATGTTAATAAAACCAGAAATCAACATAGCAACAACTGTTTTACAACTTAACATAATAGACCATTTCAACAATGGTGATGGTCCTCAAGCCACTATAGACTGCATCTACATGACATTATTCATCCCAATAGATATGACCCAGCAAAAACTTTGGAAGACGTCCAGACTGATTTTCCAATTGATGTTTTAAAGATGATATAATCCAAAACTTCATGCACGGTATCTTAAATTACCACTTAGTGCTTACTATTATTACAAGTTTCTGACAAATGACACATTTGGTTTGGCTGGGAAGAGAAGCATAAATTCAACATGCATGTAATTAACATTCAACTAAGCCAAGGGTGTGGAAGGGTGACACAGGACCATCCGTGAATAATTGAAATTTGTTCTTGTGATTGTTAAATTTAAAATCCTTTTAAGAGAAACTATTTTACTTATGGATCTGAGCTACATATAAGTATAAAAAGTAGAGAAGATAAATGGAATGAGTTCAGCATTATTAGTTAATAAATTCTAAGTTGATTTTGATGACCACAATTACAGACCTGCTGCATAGGAGTACTCAACACAACGAACAGGTGCATCATGCCTTCCCAGAATATCCTCCTTATTAGAGCTGAAAACTAGCCTGGAACATGAGATCATGTTGTTAACATCAACTCTCAATAGATGACAATTGCATTACAAGTAGGACTTTAACTAGTTAATTGCAATGTTCACCTACTTTGAATAATTATATTTAAGTTCAACTTAGATTAAGCCCCAAAAGATGGAAGATAGAATTATAACTTACAACATAAGCAACTTCAACTATAAATTTTAGATGAAATTGGAATTTGACTAAAATCAAAGGCGTTGTGAGTTATCATGAGTAATAGAAACAAATACAAAGGGTGTAGAATAAGGGTAATGGAATCCGATGATGCATTTTTACGGGATTTATTTCTCAAGTAATAAAACCCAGAACTTGGCAGTCGTATATGAGTTGAATAATGTTAAATCTGGACCACCTGGATTTGCATTATTGACAAGTGACATGAATAATATCACTAGAGTCACAAAAGTATTAATACTTTAATAGTAGCCAGATAAAAGATGAAGCTAACATTAGCAGCGTTTATTGACTAAATAAACACTACTACGTTAAACCTACCTATCCGAATCATTCTTAAGCACATTCATGGAGCTTAACCACATTGCAATGGTCACAACAAAATGCTACTTCTTGCTAATCAAGCAACTCAACATAAGGAGTCAACCATAAGCCACAAAAAAGCCTCAGCACATTTCACACAAGATATCTCAGGAACCAAGCAGAAAATTCAAATTTTTCAAAAGAAACATACTCACCGCCTCACTGTATTGTCGGCGCTGGCACTAAATCCCGAAGAATCGTCATGGAAGCAACAATCAAGCACAGCTCCACCGTGCATGAACTCTCCTCTGAGTACATTGGCGCTTGCATCATACAATCTCACACTCTGATCAGATATCCAACGAAGCTCAGCATAACGAGCTATATTGTTAATTAGCGGAAATAGTAAAGAAGAGAAGTAACCAGAAATGGAAGGCAGAAGCATACCTTATCCCATGAGGAGACAAGCAGGTGATCACTATGGTTGGAGAACCGAAGATTCGAGATGCCGTCGGACGGTGGGTTCGAGAGTTCTCGGCCGGGCGCCGGAGGAGGTACGATAGATGTCATGCTGTGATTGGTCAGCGACCTTAGGGTTTTTAAAAGAGGAAATCGCAGAGTAGTGAGAGAAGATAAGAGATGAGAAGAGAGGGAAGGTGGTTTGAAATTTTGATGTAAACCTGGGAGGAGAAAGACGACGAGTTATTCAAATTTGCAAGGTCTTGTGAATATTCAAATTCAAATCAGGGACGTCCACTATTCCCGGTGGCAGCACTCTATCGGGAAGCCATTAAAACGGCGAAGTCGTTTTAAGTAATGGTTGCCAAATACAGTTCACAGTCCATACACAAGCTCACTCAAATCATTTTACAGCTCGTTTGGATGTAGGATAGAAAAGCGAATATAATAAAATAATTTTTATATTTTTATTTTAATTATATAATTAAAAAGGTAAATATTATTAATAAATAATTACAAATATATAATATATATTACACATGATAAGTAATCAAGCATATTAGAGAATAGATCAAATTAGATCTAACAAGTTGATCATCTTCACCATATCTTAAATTATGTAATAATGATATTTTGAAAATAGATAATTTAAATATACAAAAAATGTATATTAGTAATTAATCCTTAACTTAAATATTGTTTTAGTCTTTTAACCCACTTACAAAGAAGATAGAAACATTTGGAAAGGAATGAGACAACATACTACTTCATTATGGCCAAGGTTTTTTTTTTTTCATAAATACTTCTAAGGGTAGTAAAATTAGTTTTTCCATCATAGGAAAGAAATAAAAATTTAGAGCTTATTCTTTTAAGTAAAAACAAGAATAAAAATTATTTTTTGAAAATAAAAGTATTTCTACTCAAAATTATTAATGACCACAATTACTTTATATATTTTTATTTATTCTCTTAAATACATTTATTTTTAAATAATTTGATTGTTAAAAACATTGTTTTTTAAAAAAAATTTCAACTACAATAATATTAATAAAATTATTTTATCAAATGTTTTTGAGAAATACAAATATTTTTTATACAATTTTTTAATATAAAATTTCGTTTAAAAATATTTCTTGGCCCAAGGCCCAAATGAGTTAATAAGCTTGATACGTTAGCCACCTCTAGGCCCAAATCACAGATTAACAGGCACACATGATATAGAAGGGTTTAATGGGAAATGGAATATGTTGGCCCATCTTTTTTACCCGGCCCATCAATTTTTAAAAACAATTTTCTTTCTCCGTTCTGGAAAAATTTGGACAAAAAATTGAAACAAATCTCGATGGCCGGAGGGGAAGGGGAGGGGGAAGGGGGTTCGTTGTAGTGAGCTCAGCGTATGAACAGAAATATCAGTGAAGAAACATCCTTGGACAAAATTTCTCTTTCTTAGTTTTCTTTTTCTCCGTGATTATGCTTATTTGATCGTGCACTTCGCTTTAATCCCCGGAAATTACTTTCAAATCCAGCTGAATCGTTCTGAAGTTCTCTTCTTTTAATCTCGTTAGATTATAGCAGTCAATACAATGGTGGTCTGCAAGTGTCGCAAGGTTCGTCACTTTTTCTCTCGTTTTTTTTCCTTGGAGTTTTTGCTTTGAATTCGGTTTGGGCAATTATGGTTGATTTATAAAGCGGGTAGGTAGATCGGATTGGCTTTGTAATTTCAGATCATGGGTGATCTATGAACTTATGCATTAGTTTGATTTTCCTGAAAATGCGTGTTGGAAACGGAGGCTTGAACTGTTTATTGGATTAGAACTTAGAAGTAATCAGTCTGGGATATCATTGTCGTGAATTTGGTTTCTAGCTTTGGGGTGGGAGGGGGAGGGGGGCATGACGGTGTTAATACGCTCATCTTCTAGCTTGTCTCTATTGTCAGGACGTTGGTCTGAGCTGGTTTTGTATTCTTTATACGCATCCATCTATTGGATTTGAAACGAAGTATTAACTTATGTGGTGGGTTTTCTTTGGTGTTTAGGCTACTAAGTTGTATTGCTTCGTGCACAAAGTTCCTGTCTGCGGAGAGTGTATCTGTTTCCCTGAGCACCAAATCTGCGTAGTAAGTTTTTTATTTGTATTGTTCAATTATTTTTTAATTAGTGCTAACATGGCCTGGCCGGGTTCTCTTCCTCCTAGTTTTTTTCACTTTCAATTTGGTCGAACTTTGTTTACAACATATATATTGTGAAAGTTTTGTTCTCATATTTTGTTCTTAGACTCAAATTTAATTCTATTTTTTTAATTAAGTTTTCTTGGAGACTAATTTTAGAAGGAAGAGGAACTATTAAGGCCATGGAAGCCCAATAAAGATGTACTGAGCTTGGGCTCTGTTTTTTTTTTTTTAATCATCATTCTTAGGTCCGGACTTACTCAGAATGGGTTATAGATGGGGAATATGATTGGCCCCCTAAATGTTGCCAATGTCAAGCTGTTCTAGAAGAGGAGACTAAATCTCAAACAACTCGACTGGGTTGCTTGCGTATGTCATTTTGCTTATGTATATATCTTTGACAGAAATCCTATTGAACTCAAACTGAATTACGTAATATGGATTTAAATTTTCTGTAGATGTTATACACACAAATTGTTTGCTCTCACATATCAAGAGCTTTCCCCCGCATACTGCCCCAGCAGGATATGTGTGTCCCTCATGTTCCACTTCGGTAAGGTTTACCTTAATATGATTTCTGTTTCAGGAATAAGATTGATTTTTGGTTGAAAGTAGTGTAGTAGTATATATACTCTCAACTGAAAGTTAGCTTGTTGATTTTGTTTGTCTAGTTCTTTTCAAACTTATTTGGCTTTTGGCTAATGGTGTTCTGGATAGTTAGAACATAAAATATGTATAAACAGGGAAAAGAAAGGGAAGCTTTTTGCTCTTAGCTGTTTTTTTCCTTTCCTTCTTTCTTGGGTTCCTTTTTCTTTTTATTTTTTTAATCTAGATTTCTTAGTAGTTGAAAATGAGAAAGGAACTCCAGAAAGGAGATCCTTAGTGCTTTGAAACAGTTAATTAATGGCTTGTCTTAGGGGAGATTGGTAAGTTGTTAATTGCCAAATCAAATAGTTCTATCTATAAAATAAAGTGTCAAGTCATATGGTTCTATCAACAAAAAGAAAATGCATAGTTAAATAGAAGTGTATTGTGTTCCAAAAATTAGTACTCTGTTAGCTACAAATTACAGATGACTTGTTATATTCACTTATACTTAAATAGTAATTTGATTTTGTATTATATTTCTAAAGTTTTCTTTAGGCACCTTATGGCTGTTTCTTGTTTCCCCATTCTTTTTTTTTTTAATATGTGTGATTGTAATGAAATTTCATTTGGTGCATGCAGATATGGCCTCCCAAAAGTGTGAAAGATTCTGGATCTCGTCTTCATTCAAAGTTGAAGGAAGCTATTATGCAGGTAATGTATGAATTAAATACTGATACTGTTTGGAGGAGTTAGTTTCCTATGCTTTAATGGGGGATAATACTAGGTTAGCTTTCTTGATGATGAGACATAGAACCTTGTTGCATAAAGTGGGGATGCTTACTGTCAATGTGATTGTATTATGGTTATAGATAAAAAAATGAGTTGCGACTTTGAAGGAATGGAGTAGAAGATTAGAAAATGACTAGCCAGAAATCCCCAGCAAGGTGATATATTGGGTTTGGGGTGGACGGACTTGGGACTAAACTTATATTCTGATCTATGAAATACATAATATGGAATGCCAACATCATTTGTCAATAGTAATCAAACCAATCATTAGAAATTATATGTTGTTTCCTCCGGCATAATTTATTTGAAAACCAGGATATCACCAGTTTTTCCTCCATGCTTGTCTCATTTTTGTTCAGCAACCTCTTGGGTCACCCGAGGGAAGATGATGTTTGAGAGCAATCATATACCATCTAGAAAATTCATTCAAAGTTCATATATCTCTGGTTTATATGTAATTGGGAGTTCTCAGTATTTGTGTTATAACACTGATCCGTGATTGTAAAAGTAAATTATGTGCATAGTTTTTTGAAAAATTGCCCTTCGATTTCACAGTGCAACTGTGAATTTGGATAGTTTTTTTTTTCTGTGATAAAGTAGTGGATCATTCTCTTTGCATCCAAAGTTCTTTCTCTGTCTCTTTTTTTTAAAATATTATATAAATAGAATATATTGAATTGTTTTTGTCTACTTTTTGTGCAGACTGGTATGGAAAAGAATCTTTTTGGAAATCATCCAGTTTCATTGCCAGCCACAGAATCACGCGGTCCTCCTCCAGCATTTGCTTCAGATCCATTGATTAATACGGAAAATAATGAAATCTCAGACTCAGTTGAAGGATACTCATCTCCATCTGGAGCAAGACCTTCTAAGCTTTCAGTGACAGATATTGTGGAAATAGACAGTCCTAATTCGGCAGGAAATTTCATTAAAACCTCAAGTCCTGCTCCTGTAAGAGAATTTTACTCAGTTATTGCTTCTAAAATCAAGATGTTTAGGTGCACTCATCTATGTTTGCATTTACCTACTCTTTTAATAAGTGGATCCGAATTTTTGCTTGTTTTGTACAATCATGAGTTTTATGCTGTTTCAAACATTCATCTTTTGTCTTTTATAGTTTTGTTCTCATTTTTGCAAATAATTCAGCCTGGTGCTACCACTAGGAAGGGTTCACTCCATGTTGACCGGCAAAATTCCGAAATTTCATATTATGCTGACGATGAAGATGTGGATCATAAAAAGTATACAAGAAGAGGTGATATATTCTTTATGAAAGTTCATGTTAAAAAATTTGTCTATTATTAGTCAACGGATTTATATGTTGGGTTTCTGGCCTTCTTCTTTTAATGTGATTTGAAACTATTTACCTTCTGATTTGATATGCTTCGTCTGCTCTCATGATGTGCAAATCAGCTTGGCTAATTCAAGCTTTCGTCTTTTCAAATGTAGGTCCATTCCGCCATAAGTTTCTTAGAGCATTGCTTCCCTTCTGGTCTAGTTCATTACCTACTCTACCAGTTACTGCACCCCCAAGAAAAGATGCATCAAATGGAAATGAAACCTCAGAAGGCCGCACACGGCATCAAAAATCATCAAAAATGGACCCAAGAAAAATCCTTCTCATGATTGCAATTATGTAAATCTCTTGCTTTGTATCCTCCACATTTTCTTTCATACCAACGTCGGACACAGGGAGTGTAAAAAGATGAAAAATAAAGGGTCTGAGATTTCTGCGAATTAAGTTTTACTTCTGCATCACTTATAAAATGACCAATGGTAAATAGTTTAGTGCTAGTGGGGAAGGTAGTCGGTAAGTGAGCTGCCGTTTAATTGCTGCAAGTCGCATGTACTCCAAGGTTGGGGGTCAAAACAGCTTGTACGCTGAATTCATGTAGTTAATACTTTTTTTTGGGGGGGGGGGAGGTGGTGGTGGTTGGGGACATGTCAATTAATACTTAGATCTACATTTTCCAAGATAATTTTGTGGACCATTCTGTCCTTGCTCTTAGAAGAACAAGAATGCTATTGTAACACAAAATAGTTCTGCTCTAATTTCATTATCATCTATATATGGAACTCAGGGATCTGGATCCTTTAAATTTCTTTCTATCAACATCTGAGAGAAAGATAAGTGAGACTCACATTTAATAACACTAGTGAGGTCTAGTAGTCGAGTACTAGACCTCATGATGTGTCTATTTCTCTTCGAAGTTTGACACTGACAACTTCTTTAAGAAATTTGGAGGATCCCAGTTCAAAACTCAGCTATATATAGTTTTAGTGGTGTAGTAGATTGCTGGTCTTTTAACTGATGAAGTTTTTATGATTATTTGCAGGGCATGTATGGCAACCATGGGTATATTGTATTACAGACTCGTGCAACGGGGTCCTGGTGAAGATCTTCCTAATGATGAGTGATGGTTTAACGTTCAGAAAGTCCGAGAGATGTGAAGTTTCAGTATTGCTGGTTACTGGTGCTCTTGCTGCCTATCTGTTTGGCTCCATCGTTGGGACCAGTTGCTGTTTTGGTAAAAATATAGAAGTGAATGGAGACAAGTTTCATTTGAATGCCGATGACAGTGATGCGTTCCATAAAATTCCTTCTCAGCCATCTTTGTTCTTTGCCCTCAGTTCGTTTGGAGTGGAATTGGAAAATGGGGTTTACACGTTTTCCTAATTGGTTTACTCTGTAATTATCTTGAATCTATAAACTTTCAACATCAATTTGCGCAGACCACTTCAACTATAATTCCCGCCTTAATAGCTTGGACAGAATTATCTGTAATTGTTTATTCAAATCAAATGCATGAAAGTTTCTATGCTCTAAGGTCATCTTTGATAAGATTAATTGTTTTCTTTCTTTAAGTGAAATGAGAGATCTTTAGGTGAATTTGGTTTACTAAAATAAATGTAGTGAACTAATTATATGAATAAACACGTAGTAAAAATATCAGAGATTGATTTTATTAAAAAAAATTATATATCGTAACATGTTTATATCTTTATTTATAATGGATTTTATCTTATGAACAAAATTTAAATGCAGTATATATATATATATATATATATATGTTATAGTAAATATTTAAGCAATTTTACATAACTGAGTGCCTTTATTTATGTTTTATACAGATTGACCCAACCTATACCTAAAGTTTTTGATGTGAAAACATGAACATTTTCGCTTTATTCCGAGGCCCCTGATCGATCCGATTCGCTGAATCAATAAAAGATCAAGATGAAAACTGAGGATGCGCATGGGTGATGACGAGACTCAAGAAGAAAACTTCAATGAATTGGATAATCAGAAATTGTATGCAAATATAAAGCATGTGCTTTTTTTTTTTTTCTGTAATTCAAATGCTATTATAAGATTGATAATTGTATAATATTTTATATTTGTTAAAAGACTTTCAAAAGCTCCTTGGCTAGCTCCTGCTAAACTCAAAAGCCAAAGTTATATAAGAACAGAGAAGAAAGAATTAATGGAGTACTGTAGAGCAATAATGAGCATTTTAGTAAACTTCATAAAGTTCAAAGGAATTTGCGCTAAACTAGGCATAATTAGTATAAATTCAGAATGCATATATATTTAAAAAGAGAACCCTTAAAAAAAATCCCTACATAAGTTGACAATTCAGGTTATGATGTACTTCTTAATAGTTTACGTCTTGAAAGTCAAACTGAAAGAGATATAGTAACAAAAGAAGCTCTTCAGATTCAAACTCATGTCCAAATTCAATCATTTGAAGTGAACTTCTCTGTTGACCTGTGGGGTTTTAATAAGTTGAAATTATCAATTAGTTTAGTGTTTGATTGTATTGATAAATCAAAAGTCAATCCTTATAAATATGAGTTCTTTTACAAGCTATTGAAGTCAAATCCAATAGAAGCATTAATGAAATTGTCACCTTATGGCCTTGAATTAGCATAAAGTTTTCATAATTGCAATGATGAAGAAAGAAAATGAGAAGACGAACATACCTTACGCTGTCTTAGTTCGTTAGTAGGATCAAACAAAAGGGTTTGGGTTTATACTTAAAATTGTGTTGGGATTGCTTTGCACTTGCAATTCACTTGGGGTATACCCATAAACCATGCAGTAACATATGAAATACACATTCTGCCATTTTTTTAAAGAACTTTTTTTGTTGCTTGGCTTTGATTATGATGTTTAGTTAGAGTGGTTCATCTCTAAACAATGGACTGCACGTCTTCGTGTTTAACAAGAGTTCTACTCCCATCGCTTTCTTTCTGAGCTATAAGAATTGACTCTGGCTTTTTAATAAAGGTTGCTAATGTCTGCATCAATCAAGCTGGAGTTTTGAATTTTGTATTCATAATTTAAATCAAGATACTAACATTGTCTATATGGCTCCAATTATTTTCTATGATAGATTACGAGAATATTTATGAAGGAAAATTTTGTTGACTCGATTAATTTGCTTCAGAAGATCATATATAGTGAAAGGCAATTCTCTTTAATCTTCTCCGCACATCATAAGAATAGAATAAAAGGAGGTAGATAGATTCTCTTAAACATGACCAGGGCCACTACTCTAAATCCTCGAAACACCAATTTCTTATAATTTTCTTTACAATATATTGCATGTCTTTCATGGAGTTTACTTATAAACTTGTTTTTGACTAGTAGCCCAGTTTTGTTGTCGCCACACAAATTAGAGTAGATATTTTTCATGCAAAACATTTAGTTAAAACTTTTTTCGCCAGACAAAATATAAGACGAATTTTTTATCATAATAAATTATTGAAAATATAAATAAGCAAAATAAAAATATTGATAACTATTTTGTTTTAATTCATTATTACAGTAAATTTTATTTTTAGTTTGATATACCGATAATTCGGGTCTATATCATTCTTCTTTCTTCTTTCGACAAAGAAATGTTGTCCAAGTTATGAGTTTATTTTTAGTACTTATGTATTATTAAGTATTTAATATTATTGCCTTTTCTATTTAGTCAACTAATCTAATTTGATATTGGTAAAAACTACGCAATAATTTAGTTTTAAATTACAATTGAGTATAAATCTGAAATCTTATGCAAAAATTATTTATTTTTCAAGATTTACACTATAGTAGTACTGAATTTTTAAGTACTACGTACAAGTATATGGTTAATATTTCCCCCAGTAACAAGTTTAGTAGCAAAGTGAATAATTTACCATGGGAATAAATTACTGCATTAACGTGAGGAAATAAAACAACGGTTATTAGATTAATTACACTAAGCTCCTCTTACAAAAGTTAGATTAAGCAAATCATTCCCTTCTGAGACAACGGGCTAATTAACAGTTAATGCTTTACTAATTTTTAAATTGGTAAATGGTCGGAAATTAAAAACCAAATGCCAGCTCTCTTTCTTCATATTCTCTAGAAATGCCTTTTGCAGTCGTGCCTGCATGCTGGCTTAATTAATATACCATCATCAATTGTATATTTTTCTATTTGTCTGTGCAAACCCCAGAAGAATGGGCATAATATATGTTTTTTTGGTCTTAAATTATATTTCTAAAATTTATTTATATATAATCGGTAGCATGCGAGAAAACAAAATGAGACTTTGAAATGGTTTCTAACACACACTTACTATTTATGAATGAAGTATATATATTAAGAACAAGGACATTCCAAAAATACTAAGATTTGATTCCGTCTCCAAAAGTTGTTGATTGATACATACGTAGAAAATGCCAATCTACGCAGCAAAAGGATAAACAATAAACATGCAATGATATACGTAACCACTTTCTGTTCTTCGTTTGTTGAAATTCATCTTGAAACTCAAATTGGAAAGGAAAATTTATCTAGAAAGTGGATATGTTACTTTTAAGGCAGCCTCACAATTGATAAGAGTTCATTTTTGGTATTCTTATAGGATTGTTATTTATATGTTGTTATGTAATTTGATTTTTTTTTTGAAGTCATGTAATTTAGTTTAACATCATAGTTGAGTTAGATTTTAAATTTTAAACTTGACATGCTCGCGTTTTGCAGTCGAGAGATTTTGAATTGTTAAGAATTTGAGCTCGCTAAAAAAACATTTGTAATCCTTTGTTATTCTGTTTGTGCTTTTTGTTGTTCTTATGTTATTTTTTGTTGTAATTTTGTCTTCTTTGTTTTAGACTCTACAATAAGGTGTCAACCTCATATACTTTTCTTTTCAAAAATTTAATTTTTTTAATTACCAAGAAAAACCTTTAAATTGTATTTAATTTTGTAGTACAATATAAGAGTATAATAAATATTTTTTATTAATAGACAATAAGAATCAAATCGATCTTATTTGGATGGATGCAACTCGATCCTTAATCACACATAACCATATTATTTTATTTTTCCCATTTAGCTTGAAATTCACCTTAAGACTCAAATTGGAAACGAAATTAAATTTATCTAGAAAGTGGATATGTTATTTTTAAGGCAGCTTTACATTTGATAGACAAGAAAGATCAAACCAATTTTTGCATCGATGCAACTCAATATACTTAATTAATCACATAGTAATTTTATTTTATTTTTCCTTTTTAGCTTCTTTATCTACTTTTCCATTTGCGCGCTGTCCGCGGTACAAGCGATTTAAGAAAGTGAACATTTTTTTGGCTTCAAACAATTTATATATTTGCATTCTGAAGTTGTCTATCTATTGTCATAAAATTCTTTTGAGTTCGCTTTTAGGATTTTATGATGATGTGATTTTATTAGGGGTTGAAAAACGAAAGAGTATGCGACGTGTCAATTTACTTGAATGACAGATTGGTCTATCACTAAATTCATTTTGTCTAACAATATATTAGTAAAAAATTGACTTCATTAACAAATAATTATTAAAAGACAACTTTTATAATATATATCAAGAGAGTTAAATACTATTTTTAAAATAAAAAAATATTAAATTTAATTTAGTCAAAGAAATTAGTACAATTTACTTTAATTTTTATTATTTCAATACCACAACATAAAGTACATGACTATTGCCTATCCGAAAGGTCATTGTATATATGTTCAAAGTTCAAACTAGAGGAGATTTAATTATTCAATCATATGCTTATCTAGATTGCCACTGCCACATTTAGCAACTTATAGCACATGAACAGAAAGTTCTCGACAAACCTCCCGGGCAGAATAATCAGGTTTTCGATCTATCAGAAAGAAGTCTGAGAATATACGTTACAACTGATGAAATCTGAGTTTTGAGGAGAAGAATTAATGTGGTAGGTTTTCCATAGCCGTGGAGGGGGACAAGAACCAGACAGCTGATACTAGTGTCTGGTTTCAACTGTGTTATCACAATGTATCACTTACCCCCACGATCTCTATTCTCAACTCATCCTTTCTCATTCTGTACAACACCAATAATTATCATATTATATTCATCCCCAAACCCACGTTTCCCAATTGACAGATGTGATTCTCTCTCTCTACCAACGAGAGAGAAACACGCATAGAATGCATTGATATAGAACACAATATAATACAAATATTGCAACAGGTAACGTTAAGTATAGTTTATAGTATTGCATTGTATTTGATAATTATATATATATATATATATATATATATTTTTTTTTTTTCTTATTCAATATTTTAAAAAGCAAACTAATCGTCTAATTGGATTAAGAAATAGTTTATGTTTTAATGATCCGATCACGTTAAATTAAGGTCAAACCTTTTTTAATATATAAAAAAATATAAATATATATAATATTATACAATTAAATTAATACATATATTATAAAATAAATATAAATATTTAAAAATATAAAAATTGGTAAAATATTTTATATACAACAATAATTCTATGTGAAATAGATTTGATAGAATCCATTAAATATTACAAATTTTTACCACAAAATGTCAATATTTTAATTTAGACAAAATTAACAATTGATTTATGATCAATTCAATGTCAAATCCAATTGATTTTTACCTAACCGACTTCTAAGGTTAAATAGATTAACTGATTTTTCAATTGAGCTGTGAGTCTAGTTCAAATTTTTAATCTATGTTCTTACTTATTAAAGAATTTTTTTAGGTGCATATATCTATATATATATATATATATATAAGTGTAGCACTTGTATCCTCATCTTTTGGTAGAATATTATAATGCACAAGAAGTACTTGAAGTGGGTCTTCTCAGATAATATAAGTGTTCTCTTGCAATGACTAGGGGAATTAGGACTTCGTCAGATTCTAATTATTGGCAATTACAAGTCCAGATATTTTTTATATGAATTAAGTCAATCCCTTCTTGTGGTATAAATAGAGTACTCATCTTACTTCTCCTTCCAAGCATTGAAGCAAAAACACTTCTTCCACAAACAACACTAGGAGGGGAAAAAGAAAACCTTCCCTCTGAAAGGTTTCCAAAGAAAGAAAAATGGAGTCTACTGAGATAATTTCTGTAGAATGGAACTCCCTTAGTGGGTTTTACACAGCTGAGGAAGCTGAGTTTATGACCCAGTTTCTTGGAGACTGTTCAGTCCCAGAGGAGCTCCATGGAAATGCCAACTTGGAAGTTCAATCATCTTCTGCATTTTGGCCTACAGGCATCAATAGTGACAGTTTCTGTTTCCCTTCAAATGTTTCTGATCATACTAGTAACTTTGGCTCCATGTCCATGGGATGTGAAGTAGTGGTTTCTGTATCAGCAGACGAGGATAAAAGCAGCACCATGGAAAACTCAGGGAAGAGGTCGAGGAGCTCAGTTGAGGTAGAATACCTCTTCTTAATGCGTTACTTGTTACTACATTTTTCATATCACCAGGCATTTTTTTAGCCTGCAGACTCTCCTGAAAGATAAAACATTAAATTTAAGCCAATAAAAATGACAATTTGTATATTCAGGTGATTAAGACCACTTTCAGAAACGAACTAGTTGATTTAATCTTTGAATTTTTGGGATTCTCATCATGACTTGATTTTGTAGATTCCAAAGAACAAGAGGAATGTTAAACCCACGAATCCAAAATATTGTTCTACAAGCAACAAAGAAGAGGATGGAAGCAATAATGGCCATCAGGGGCAGAACTCTAGCAGTTGCTGCTCATCAGAGGATGACTCCAGTGCTTCTCAGGAAGAGGATAGAAGCCTTAAAAACAATACAACTCTCAAGTCAAATGGCAAATCAAGGTCTAATAGAGGTCCTGCCACTGATCCTCAGAGCGGCTATGCAAGAGTAAGTCCCCTGCAATTCATCAATTATCCTAGTTCCAAACTTTCTTATGTAGATTCAGTCTAAAAAATATTTATAAATCAAGGTAATTATGAAAAGATACCAAAAAATATTATAAGTAACTCTCACTGAAAAGTGTATCTAACATGCTTATTTATCTCTATATGCATGATTAACTTGCTCTCTACATTTAATATAGATTGAGTCCATTTAAAAATTGTCCGTCTTTAATAATGTTACGATCCTGTATAAAGGATGAGATATAACATTTACCTTTTTTATTATGCAGAGGAGAAGAGAAAAAATAAGTGACAGGTTGAGAATCTTACAAAACCTTGTCCCCAGTGGAACAAAGGTAGCTTTCTTAGAGAAATTATTTTTAACTACATCAAACTAATTATAAAGACATACAAAAATATGTCAGACACATTTTGTCATGTGTTTATACATCTCTCCATAATTAGCATAATCTATTTATTTTTTATAAACCAAATCTACTTAACAATCAATTGAAAGCTATTAAGACTATTACAAAACTAGTGGTTAAGATGCATAAATTCTCAAGCTAGTTGAGCTTGGTAAATATGCAGGTGGATATAAGTACTATGCTTGAGGAAGTTGTCCAATATGTGAAATTTTAACAGCTTCAAATTAAGGTAACAACCTAAGAATCTTTCTCAATTACTCTGCATCATCTCAAAATGCTATTTTAGAAAGATAATTCTCAATTTAATCTTTTTCTCTTTTAATTTCAATTTAACAGCTTCTAAGCTCTGACGATCTGTGGATATATGCTCCAATTGCTTACAATGGATTGAACATTGGACTAGACCTCAATATCACCCAAGCCAAACAACCACGGGAAAGGCAATAAGAAAAAGATGCATCAATTTTTTGTTAGCTGAGTCTGCCATTTTATGATGTTTTTGTTATGTTCATTTGTATAAATGGCAATTAAGTCCCGCAAAATGTGATCGAGATTAACTAATCAAACCATCTTTATTATATTTTTCATTAAGCAATAAGACATCAATTGAGTTCAATAAATGATTCTTTGTAATACAATCAGGAAACACACTACAACAATGATATTGGTTTTTGATTGAAATTTTTGTCGAAAACAAACGGAAATTATATTTTTTGACAGATATTTTAGTCAAACAATCTATCACTTTTTTTTTGCTAATTTGTTTCGAAATTTTTTTTTGGTTGCCTAACAGTGCTATTTCTCTCTCCTCTGCATCTTTTGAAATTGTCTGAAATCATGTCATATCATTGTAATTTATTATTATAAATGAGAGTTTTATTTAATATGAATATAATGTTAATAAAAATTCAAATAAAAAATAAATTATTAAATAATATTAATAATTATTATTTTAATTAATATAAACAATTAATTAAAAATTAAAAAATTTAGTTTATTAACTTTTTAAAAGAATTTTAATTAAAAAGAGGTGTTCACGAAGCTTCAAATAGTTTTATTAAATATACTAAATATTTTGTATATATTAATTATTAATAAATATTACAACAAATTAAACATATTTAGAATATTTATAAACTATATATTATTATTATGATTGTTTATAATTACTAATAATGTATGTTTCAAAGTATATTATTATTATTATTATTTTCTTTTTTTTTGCATTTTTTAGTTTTGATATTTTTCACATCCATCCAACTATTTTCTGGGGTTTTTGCATTTATAAATTTTTTGGGTTACTTCCAATTGCTCTTTCTTGTTTCTGTTTTCCTTTTCTTTTTTATCCATCCATCTTCTAGTTCCTCTCTCTAGGTTCCTATTCTTCCTTTCTTCTTCATCTATCCATTTCATGGTTTTCACTTTGATTGAAATTTCTTTCTTGGTATTACACTAAGAAACTCATAAAAAAGGATACATTAAGAATAATCAGAATAAGTTCTTATCCTATTACAACCAACTAGATGAATCAACAAAAAAACATTTCAACCATTTCAATCAACCAAACATTTTAATTGGATTTTAAAACTTCATCTACCATGCAAATAAATCAAATAAAAAAACTTCAATAAAAAATAAAAACATTTTGTTTGAAAATTTACTTGAAAAAAATTCAAAATAAAAAATTAACAGAGAGGAAAGATGAAGATGAGATACTATAAATAAATAGCGAAACCACTTCAAAAGAAGAAGAAGAAGACCATGAAGGGATCAAATATATAAAGACGATAAAAGTTGAAAAGCACGTTTGAAAATGACAATGAGATAGGCAGAAGACTTGAACAAAAATAAAAATAACTAGAGCAAAAACAAAACTTATAGATTTATTTGTAGATAGGAAAAATGAAAATTTGGTAGGCCCAAAAATTGGTTTCACTCTTTTTCTTTTTTAAGAATTTGCACTCTTTTTTTATTTGCCAGATGTTAATTTTTTTTGTCTATTTATCCATTTTCAAGCGATGTTAAGGTTTTTTAAATAGAATTTCATGTTTTGCAATAATAACTTTATTATTATTTATAAGAAATTCAAAATTTTATAATATAGAAATATATATTATAGATTATAGAATTTTAATTTATTAATTTAATTATTAATTATATATAATCTATTTATATTTCATTATTATCATTTTATTAATATTTAATATTTTTATATAAATTGTTTTTGTTGTTATAAATAATAATTAAAAAAATTTTAAAAGCAAAATTAAGAAAAGAATAAAATTAATTTTTATTTATTTTTTCTAAAAAATAAAAACTAATTTTTTTAAAATTTTTAAAACATATAAAAGAAATATGAAATTGTTGGACACTAGTTTAGCTATATTTTTATAGGAACATTTTCTATAGAAATATGGTTGGACACATGTCCTACCATATTTCTTATTATATAATTTTATGAAATAAAAATAATAAATTTAAACTAAATAAAATAACATAAAGCCCTAATATGAGATTATTTAATAAAATTGAAATTAATACTTAATAATTTTAAATAATTAATATAAATATAAAATAAAAAGAATAATAAATTAATAATTAATAAAAAATAAAATTATTGATACCTAATAATTAATCATTTAATAATTGAAATAATTAATATTAATAATGAATATATATATATATACACTTGTAAATTTTTGAATTGTTTTTTATCTAATAATTCATTTTCATTTTTATCTTCATTCCCATCTTATACATTTATTTGAAGATTCATCTTTGACGAAGTTTTACATTGGATAAAATTAGATTAGATTATGAGTATATTAGTAGAAAAGACCCATAAATCTAGTACTTTAAAGTTTTTAAGTCAAGTGGTAGTATCAAATTTATTTATATAGTTTCTTTTACAGGTTTGATAAAAGAGACCCAATGAATCTCTTCAATGTTTAAGGTTTCTCCAAATCTCAACATAAAAGTAAATTTAGTTTTTGGCAAAGAGATTTAGAGCTACAATAATTGATAACTGAAAGAATAATTAAACCTAAATCCAAAAGTTCACTTTCATGTTAGAACAAATAAGGACTTTATGTCAGTCTTAGACATTATGGCCACACCTTAAACTAAACAAAAAATGGTGGACCTTAAGGATTCACATCTTACCATTGAGCTCTTTGCTCTAAATGTGCTTACAGTCCTTATATAATTATAATTAATTATTAAATTTTTCACTTTAAGTAGGAGCAAATAAGGATTCTCATTTCCATATAACTATACCTAACCATTGAACCATCTACTTTAAGTGAACACTAGGTTCTAATACAATTATTGGAGTTGAGGAGAGTCTTAAACATCATGAAAATCTATTGAATCTTCTTCTTGGACTTTTGAAAAGAATTAAATAAATAGACTCGACATTACCTCTTACCTTAAACCTTAAAGCATTAAGTATATAGGTCCTTTATGCTTATACAACCTTCCTCTAGTCTAATTTTATCTAATATGGGACTTATTCAAATGTGGATCTTTAGATGTGCAAGATGGAAATGAAAATGAGTTATTATATAAAAAGTAAATCAATTATTTACATAGTAATATATATATATATATTACTAAGATTAATTATTTCAGTTATTAAAGTATTAATTACTAGGTATTAATAATTTTATTTAATATTAATTATTACTTTATTATTATTTTTTATTCTTTATTTATATTAATTATTATAACTTATTAATTATGATAACTTATAACTATTATTTACTATTTATACTAATTAGTTAAAATTATTAAGTATTAATTTTAATTTTATAAAATAATCTCATTTTAGATCCTTTTTTCATATTTTTAGTTAAAATTTATTATTTTTACTTTATAAAAATATATAAAATATATAATGTTTATTTGAATTATACAATAGAAAAAATGTCCTACAAAAATATTGTTGGATTCAAGTCTAACTGCTTTAGAAGTATAGTTCCACGTATCTATATTTCTCTTGAGTGTTTTCAAGATTTTTAAAAGAAAATTTTTAATTTTTATCCTTTTTTAAAATAAATAAATATTAATTACATTCTTTTTTCTGATTTTGATTTTTAATATTTTTAATTATTATTTATATCAATTAAAATAATTTATATAAAATATACTAAATATTAATAAACTAACAACAATGAAATATAAAAATATTACATATAACTAATAATAAATTTAATAAATTAAAATTCTATTATTTATATTCTACATTTCTACGTCATAAAATTTTGAATTTTTTAATAACAACAACAACAACAACAACAATAATAATAAGATTATTATTACAAAACACGAAGTTTTATAAGAAAATAAAACTTAATATTGTTCTGTAAGTCTTTTTTACTCATTAAATAATATAATAATTAATTTATTAAACAACTATTTGCTTTTTAATAATGAATACAAATAATATAATTGTAATCTAAATTAAAAAATATATTTAGATTATATTATTTTTAATTTATTATATATTAATTAATTTAAATTTAAATTCCTTAAATTGCACATATTATTATATATAATATAACATATTATTATTACACTATACTATCTATTATATATAAACATATCATTATTAACTTTAGGGACAACAACATGATTTTTTTGACCTTCTTTAAAGTACAAAGTATTGAAAAAAAAAGTAAATGTACTTTAAATTTATCCATATTTTTAATAAAATTTTTATTTTTTATTACATTATTTATATTCATTTATATATTTATTAAATAATATTATTAATTAATTTATTAAATAAATAATTTTTATTTAATAATAAACATAAATAATATAATTATAATATAAATTAAATAAATATTTATATTATATTATTTCTAATTTACCATATATTAATTAATTAATTAAAATTTTATTTAATTTATATTAAAATTTTCATATTATACATATTATATATATATAATATTATTATCTCACGTATTAGTTGACACCAACATGCTATCATTAGTAAATTTTTTATTTATCAATTTTTTTATAAAAATTTTTTTATAAAAATTTTTTATTATATCATTTACATTTTATTTATATATTTATTAAATAATATAATAATTGATTTATTAATTAACTATTTACTATTCAATAATAAATATAACTTATAATATAATTATAATCTAAATTAAATAAACATTTAGATTATATTACTTTTATTTTTATTATATATTAATTAATTAAAATTAAAATAGACATATCATTATATATATAATTTCACAAAATGATTAGCTATTACCAACCATAAGGTTGTCACTATTTTTAGTGACAGCAACATAGTTAGCTAAAACCAATTATTTATTTATCGTTAAAAATAATAATAGTAATTTGAATGATTAAATCTTTTATTCTATTTTGTTTAGTTGTCATGTTGCAAATGTTTGTTAGTTTTTCACTATTTTTGACATTTTCAACTAAATTTTAAAATTTAAAAGTTTTAAAAAATTACTTCTATCATATGCTTTTATAAAAAATTACTTGCATTGGTATAATGTGAACTAAATAAAATATTGTTAAGAGTTCACTAATATTAAGTCTTGGAATGGTGTAAGATATATTATTCACAATTACAACCACACTTAAATTTTTTGCAAACTTCATCAATAATGTAAATACACTCTTTTAATATGTCACTACTAAAATATGGGGACATAATCAGGGGGTATAACTATGAATTGTTACAAATTATGGTTAAATTTTTATGGTGACTTAATCATAGTTTAAAATGATCTGTGGTTAAACTCTTAATTTTTTTAACATGAAACCCTAAGACTAAAATAACACCCCTTACTCTTAATCCCCTTTCCAACACCCCTTTATTGGTTTCAAAAGCCCTACTAATAAAGTTTGCCAACCCCCTTACCCCCCTAGCGTCAAGCCTTTCCACTAGCAACCACCCTTCACTAGCAACAACCCCCTCCCATTACAACAAAGAAATAGTGCCAACCTCCCTTATGTCTGTCAAATCTACCTCTTTGTGAAATGACACCACCTCTGTCATGTCCACTGCTGCACTGCCATCCCTCTCCCTCTCATTCGAATCTTTAACTGTCAGTAGATTTTGTTAAATTCCCCTTTCATTTGTATGCAGAAACTATTTTGGATCTTTTTTTTCTATTGCAACCATTTTCTTAATAAATACATTTTACTTTCTTTAAATTTGTGTGAAACACTAGTTCTCTTCCTCTATTTTTGCTTGCACTTTTTTTGGTGAATCCACTTTTACTTGAAATTCTATGGTTGATGTTGCAGCAAGCCAAAAAATCCAAATAATTAATTGCTATTTTTTTCTCAAGAATCATTAGCATTGTACTTTTTCTTGTCCTAACAAATACTATACTTTATTTTGCTTTTATTAATATGAATTAGTGGTTCTATTAAATATATATCACTTAAACTTTCACTAGTTGATATTATTGAGGTCATAGAAGCAAATGTTAGAAAAATAACTAATCATTGAGTTCAAAAATTGGTGTAATTTCAAACATTTTATGGCTAATAAGCATTATGCTTCATATATAATATATTGAAGATAAAACAAATAAATATCAATAACTCAAGTTGCTAAAAAGTTTTTTAAAACTTTGACCAAGTTTAGTACTTAATTTTGGCACTTACCCTAACACTTAAACATGCCCGCTAAAATGGTAGTGATTCTTTTTTTATATACAAGAGAATCATAGAATATGATTATTATTAAACATGTGCTGTGTATATTTTATATGCTCTCTTTGACTTATGAATTGGTCATGGCTTGTTGACAAAATTTAGAATGTTGTAACGGTAGTTGCATCAGTAAGCATGCTTTTTACAAAGTTTACTCACAAGTATTATCCCAACAAAGCAATTATATCATCCTCAAAGTATTTTTTTACTACTAAAGTCACTCTTTACCTTTTTTTTGAAGTCTTCTCGTTTTTGTAACCCTTATCAATTTAAGGTAGCAAAATATTCCAATCAAAGTTTGATTGGTAGATGTGTCATTAGAATAATTTATATATTATTTAGTAATCAAAATTACTTGCTTTCCAACTCTCAAGCCATCTTATATTTTGGACAAAACCAATGATGCATATAATGCTCTAATTTATAATTTCTTTATCATAGCAAAATAGTGCAATTTTAAAGACTTTTAAGACAAAAAATTATACAAATAGTAGTGATGAACATATGTGTTATAAGTGTATGAGTATTTTAAAAGGAAGTCTCACATTGTTTAGAATGGAGAATTTTGAGTGCTTATATATTAAGATATTACATTAGATTTGTAAAGAGTTTGAAAGATATGTGACCTCACCTGCACAAGTTTGGGCTAAAATGTCCAAGTGCAATGCAAATTATAAATTTTTCTTTCTATGCGTAATTTAACTATGTGAGCTATCTTTTTTTAGAATATTTTATACCTATTTAGAAATAATTAATTAATTTAAATTAATTAATTATTACTATATTTGAACTGGTCAAATTCAATTCTTATTTATTGGATAGATTGCTCTTTCATTATCAAAGTGTTTTTTAATTTTCAAATTTTAACTTTCCTCTACATTCTCAAATTAAGCATCCATTATCTTCTCCATCTACTTCGTTATCTTTTCTTAATGTTAATATTTTTAATGTTATTATTTTACTGTTAAAAAATATATGTAAGAACAAATACATCTCTTTGCTTGCTCTTTCCCTCTCCTAATGTCATTATTGAGTTACCAAGAAAAAAATAACTATTGTTTCGTCTCCTAATTTTTCAGAAGAGTTAGTTTAATCTTGGAGAACTTTTGTAGTTAATTTACTGTGTGGTAAAATAGTTTTGAAGGATAGATGCATTCACGCGACTCAAGCTGTTGTGTTATAAATTCATTCTCTTATTCTTCATCCTTTTTAGCAATCTTAAGAACTAGCTATAAAGCCTCCTGCCAACATCGTCGCCACTTCCATTGCAACCATCAATGTCACCGTCCATAATCTAACCAAACCTATTGTTCTAGTTATTCCCACTATCCCTTATGCCAAACCATTTTCATATATCTAAAAAATTGAGATATTTGGAAAAGAAAATATTTAAAGATGGTAGGAATGCATCTTTTCTATTCTTGACATGCATGGTGTTGCTATTGCGCTTTCCAGTTAGATACCTTCCCTAATAACAAATCCAACTCAAGTGGAGTCTTGGACATATATAAATAAAGTATATAGACATACGATTATTAGCACCTTGTATAATGATATTTTTTATATCTATTGTACGTACAAAAAAACCAACAAGATTTGGGATTCATTAGTTACTAAATACACCACTGATGATACTGAAAAGCATAAATTTATCATTGAAAATTACTATCGATGGGAGATAATCGATGATAAGGACATAAAAGTGCACATCAATGAGTACTACAAACTATTAGAGAACCTACGAGTTAAGAACATCGTCTTACCTGATAAATTTGTTACAGGTATTCTTATTGAAAACTGCTTAATTCATGGAAGGACTATAAGTAATAACTCAAACGTAAACACAAGCAGCTGTCTTTATCAGACTTAATTACCTATATAATCATTGAAGACACCAATAGAAGAGAACTTAAAGTGGTGAAATCAAAAGAGATGACCTTAAAGGCGAACTTGGTGTAAGAGAAATCCTATAAAATGAGGTATGATTGTTTACAAGCTTAAAGCTACTAACCTTACCTTTAAAAAGAAGGAAATTTGTTTTGTTTATGGCAAGCTAGGTTATCATGTAGTTCAGTGCAGAAAGAGAGCCAAAAAAAAAAAAAAAACAATCCTCCTAAGCTAAATGCAAATTTGGTCCAAAAAGATGATATTATTTCTGTGGTTATTTCTTAAACTCGTCTTGTGGCCAATGTGAAAGAATGGGTGGTAGACTCTGGGGTTACCAAGCATATATGTGCAAATAGAGATGCGTTTACTTCCTACGCACTAGTAGGGGATGGAGAAAAACTTAAGTATCTTGGAGATTCCAAGCTTACTAAGGTTCATGGCAAATGAAAGATTCTTCAGAAACTCACGTCTGACAAGATCTTGATTTTAAATGAAGTGCTTTATGTACATGATATTAGAGCAAATTTGACTTATGTTATACTATTTGGAAAAGTTAGGATTAAAATGTCATTTGAATATGATAAGATTGTAATAACAAAAAATGAATACTTTTGTACAGAAAGGCTATTGTAATCATGGACTTTTTTATATTTAATGTTTTTGAACCAATTAATGGAAATGCATATACTTTTGTTTACTTGGTTGATTTTATTCATATATGGCATGTTAAATTAGAGCACGTTAGTATTTCTTCTATTAAGAAAATATAAATTCTAGGTCTAATTTTTGAAATTAGCAACATGTGTTTGACTAAATGTGAAATTTATGTAGAATATAAATTACCTAAGAAGTTTTGTCATATTATATAAAGATAAAATGAATTACTTAATTTAATTTATATTAATTTAGGAGATCTAAAGTAAACAATACCTAAGGGTGTAAAAAATATTATATAATGTTTATTGATGATTTCTATAGAGACGCTAAGTTTATTTACTTAAAAATAAAGATGAAGCATTTGACATATTTCTTTTATATAAGGTTGAAGTAGAAAATCAATTAAATAGAAAAAATGAAAAGAGTTATGTCAAATAAAAGAAATGAATATATCTTCTTTAATAAATTTTATGAAAAAAGAAAGAATAATTCATGAAATTACTTTATCTTATTCACCTGAATCTAACTAGACAATGTTTGGGGTGAAGTCTTATCTGTTTGTTATTTACAAAATAGGATTCCCTATAAGAAAATCAATAAGACACCATATGAAACCATATAAATTATGGAAGCATTATACATTTAACTTAAAATATTTGAAACTGTGAAGGGTGCCTTGCAAAGGTTATATTACCTAGTCCTAAGAAAAAGAAAATAGATTCTAAAATTTTTTATTACATGTTTATTGGATATGCTGAACATAGTGCTTTCTATAGATTTCTTGTTTTAAAAAGTCTATGCTTGATTATAATACCATAATAGAGACAAAAAATGAAAACTACAAATTTTTCTTATGTGCCTACCCAAAATATTTCTTATGAAAACTACAAATATTTCTTATGTGCCTACCCAAAATAATTTTGAGAATTTATTTGAGGATTTGAAAAGAAACAAAAGAGAAAGGAAAGAGACTTTTTTTGGAGATAATTTTTATACCTTTATTATGGAAAATGAACCTTCAACTTATTCTAAAGATATTGCATCATTTGGTGCACATTTTTTAAAAGAAGCAATTAAAACTAAAATTAATTTCCTTAATCAAAACAATACACAAGTTTTAGTATACTTAATCTCATAAGCAAAAATTATTGGTTGTAAATGGATTTTTAAAAGAAAATACAACCCTGATGGGTCAATTGAATAATACAAAATAAGGTTAGTAGTAAAAAGTTATACTCAAAAATAAAATATTAATTATTTTGACACTTTTGCCCTTATTGTTAGAATTTCTTCTATTTGAGTTTTTTTTTGCTTTAATTTCAGTGTATAAATTCTTTATTTACCAAATAGATGTCAAAACACTTTTTTTTTATTAGTGATTTAGAAGAAGAGATTTATATTGTGTAACTTGAAAGTTGTGTTATTTCTAGTTAAGAAAATGAAGTTTGCAAACTTCTTAAATCTCTATATGGTTTAAAATAAGCTCTAAAACAATGACTTGAGCAATTAGATCAAGTATTGATGGGTAATGATTTTTCTTCTATTGAAATTGATAGATATGTGTATACAAAATTAGAAAATTATAAATGTGTAATTATCTGTTTGTTGCTAAAATTTCTTCTATTTAGGTTTTAATTGCTTTAACTTTAGTGAATAAACTATTTATTCACCAAATGGATGTCAAAATATCATTTTTAAATAGTGATTTAGAAGAAGAAATTTATATGGTGCAATTTGAAAATTGTGTTATTTTTTGTCAAGAAAATAAAGTTTGCAAACTTTTTAAACCCCTATATGGTTTAAACAAGTTTTAAAATAATGGCATGAGAAATTAGATCAAGTATTAATAGGTGATGGCTTTTTTTTATTGAAATTAATAGATGTGTGTATACAAAATTATAAAATGATAAATGTGTAATTTTCTGTCTGCATGTTAATAACATACTTATTTTTCGTACTAGTATATTTTATGGAGGATGAGTTAGATAAAAAATAGAGTATAGTTGTGCACCTAAAGTCATGGGACTTATTTGACATAGGTGAGGAAGAAGATGATACTACTTATGAGAGTGAACCATTTCCAGCTCTACACTTTGGAAATACTATTTCTAGATAGAGAGTTTAGGTCCTCCCTCTAGGGTAGAGAATTGTTGTGGACTCAAATGATAAGAACCAACCAATTGGGGAAGGAGGTGGATTATTAGGTGTTTTCTTAAGGAATCTTGGCATTATTAGGTGTTTTCTTAGGGAACCTTAGCAAAAGCTTTGGTGTGTTTACTATTAGCTATCCAAGTTGGAGGAAGGTTTCAAAAGACTATAAGAATGACACTTTAAGAGATACTATATAGGTAGTACATCAATTATTGAATTAATTTATACTTTGTCCATAATAATTTATCTTAATTAATAATGTCCACTTATTTTCTTTTTTTGGTTATAGACACATTTTACCCTTAATGTTCATGAACATGAGGGATATTATTGAAGTTCCATTATATCCAAATGGCAACAAATGCAAAGAGATGTGTATAAGAGTGTCCAAGATGGAACAAAAAGTAAAGAGTAGCTACTCGGTGGTGTACCAAAGGGATTGCAAAAGGAAGAGTAGGCATCATACATCACTTATTGTGAAGACCTTAAGACTAAGGTAATAACACTTTCATATAATATTTTGCATTATTTTTTAGAGATATCATTAATGTATTTTTGCCAATCACCGGGTGATTGTGGTGAAGAATAAAGAAAACCAATGAAAGCAAACAATCCTCCAAACTAGTGGATTCAATAGCCTTTCTAAAAAAAAAGGCTAAGATGATAACTTTATTTTCAAAAATAGTAAAATTACACTTTCAATGTATTTGGGATATTGTTATAATATTTGTTTTAAAATTTGTACAAAGATAAGCATGAGAACCCAGTTAGTTGGGGAGATTTGTGTAATGCCACACATAAGTCCAAGAACGAAGCTCCAATCAATGAAGAAACTAGAGAAATCATTGTAAATATACAAACTATGTAGAAATGAAGTATTGTTCCTAGGTCTTGTTGGATACATTACTCAAATATTGGGCTATTTTCTATAACATTTAAGCTTGCTGGATAGAAAATCGGTGATTCAGATTAAGAGATCTTCTTCTTAAGAGATATCAAGTCAAGATTCTTTGGTCATAACTTTAGGCTACCAAATGTACCTTGGTTGGGCTTAAGGATTGGGATTTAGTATTTTCATATCTCGAGTGTTTGGCCAATCTCATTACTTCCCTAAAAGGACTCCACCATTTGGGCTTTTTTACTCAGAGTTACAGAATTAGGTGCAAGAGACCTTAGAGCAAAACAAGAATAAGGTATATTGCAATAATAACAGGTGAATGTAGCTTTATCGTTCCTTTTGCAAAACTTCTAAGGTAAAATGTCACTTGAGTTTGCTAGTATCAACATTTGAATAGTAATATGACAAACTTTTCATTTAACATAAATTATATTAATAAACTTTACTTTCTTTTCATTTTTAATTTGGTAGTAACACTATTTCATTTTATTTCTAAACACCAATTAGTCAAGATAGTGGCTATCATAACCCTACAACTTAATTTCTACTCTCTTCTAATAGAGATGATTAGCATAGTAAAATATGGTTGTAGTAAAACTTGATTGTATAAATGAACTTGGCTTTTAGTTGTAGTAGAAATGTTAATATAATTTTAGTTATAATTAAATATATTTGAATTTCATTGGCTAGATAGTTGCGGACTAATATATTATATAGGTTTGTAACATTGCTAATATAAGTATAGAAAAGAAATTCAAATAGATAATGGTAAAACAAAAAATTAATTTTGGCAATGGTTTAAGCCCCTGCTAAAAGATTAAATAGATTAACCACAAGTGTCCTCATAGTTTATGGAAACCATAATTAGACCCCTTTGTCAAGGTTTAAACTAAAGCAAAATCATAAAATAACCACAGTTAAACTACTTTTTGTTTTTGTAGTGTGTGTGTTATGTGTGTGTATGTATATATATTAACCATCCTTATTTACATTTAATACATTATAGGTGAGCGATGTGGCAAAATCATAAGGACACTTTGGTTAAACCTAGTTTAACCATAAGTGTCTTTATGATTTATGAAAAAAATGCAATTAGACCCTTTTATCATAATTTAAATAATGGTAAAATCACAAAATAACCACAATTAAATCACTTTGTGTATGTGTGCGCCTCTTAACCATCCTTATTTTACATTTAAAACATTGGAGGTGAGCGATGTGGTAAGAAAAAAGACTTGTGAATTGACAATTTTAAAAATAGATAGAATATTCCAAATGGTAAAGGGTGGAAATTTAGAGAATTAATTTTTTAACTTTTAAAGTTAAAGAACATTCATGACTTGAAGTTATATATATATATATATATTGCATAACTACAATACTTAGTCAAGTGCATGTTAATAAGGAGTGTTATCTCACTACTTTTTACATAGAGTTTGTTCATGAGTTAAACTTGGTGCATAATATACTTCACTCAAGTGGAGTTTCATGTGTCATTTGTAATTGTTGTAAATTTTGCATAATTTGAATTTTTTTCAAGTGGAGTTTCATTAAAAAAAATTGAGCAAAAAACAGTTTACATTTGACAACATTATTTGATAAACATTTTTATTAATGTTATTGTGTATGGCAAATCTTTCAAAAAAAATTCCTTTTATCATCGTAATTAAAACTATATTAGATCACAAGATCATTAAGAAATCGAACTTTAGTTCAGTTCAATTAACCCATAAAATCGGATAAGTAAAGAACTATTTAAAATAAGTAAAACCTATTCAACCACGATTTGGATGGTTCACAGATTTTTCTTTTTTCAATTTTTTTTGACCAAAAAATTTTGGTAGAAAAGAGCAAGAGGAAGATGAGAGAGAGGGAGTGTGTGTGAGAGTGAGAGAGAGAGAGAGAGAGAGAGAGAGAGAGAGAGAAAGGAAGATGAGAGGAAGAATGGTTGTTTCTTACTTTCGATGAAAGAGATGATAAAGGAGAAGGAAGATGTTGAAGGAGAAAGAGCATTTCTTTATTTCATTTGCATTCGAAAAAGATGATGAAGGATTTAAAGAGATACGAAAGAGGAGGGTTGCTTCTTCATGTCTTCTACTGATCTAAGCTTAGAGTTATATATATCAGAGCTTAATAGGTTTTATATTAACCTTTTAAACACAGATCTGATCTGAGACGACGTAGTTCAACTTGAAGGGGGATTTGATATGGTGAAGTAGATATGATATTTTATGGACAAAGGGGACACGAAGCAAAATGTTATGTAGAAATAGGCTATTTTCGAAAGTTGTGATATGATATGATTTGATGAAACACAACATTTATGATTTTGACTTCTTATTCAAATATTAGTATTTAATAAATTATTTTTCTTAAATTTTTGTTTTATTATTTTTTAATAACAATTTAATAAACTAGACAATCAACATTTAAAAATTTTAATGGGTAATTTTAACTTTTTTATTAAAAAATTCTTTTTAGATATAGATAATTATTTTGTTTATGAGAATAATTTATTAGAATTTATTAATTTTTTTAAAGAAATATGGAATTAATAGTGAATATTTAAAATTTATTAATATTAATTTATTTGTTATTATTTATTATATTAGATTTTTAATATATAAATTCAAATATACATATATATATTTACTTATCATTTATTCATTCATGAATGAATCAATGAATTATGAACTAATACTTTTATTAGTTCAATAAATAATTTAATTTTAAAAAAATATTTTTTATTATATCATATTATTTGGTAGGGTGTGTGTTTAAGAAGATAAACCCAAGAAAAGTTTTAAAAAAAATCATGATAATTTATGATTTGGAATGGGAATATTTTTGTTTAAAACAAAATTTGTTTTTGATTCTACTTCAAAGGAAGAACTAAATTTATTACTTTTTTAAAACTTAAAAAAAAATTACTTTTGCTACCGTTCATAAATGCTTTTATTTTTAAACTTAACCAAACAAATGAAGTACTTCTTCTCCCTCCCCACCCCCAAAAAAAAAGGTTCCTCGGCTAGAGAAACTTGGGCAAACAATAGGTCAAGTCTAAACTTAGCTTGCTTATCCATCAACAAGCAAACATGTTCAGAGCCCAATAAACTCTTGTCTATGCGGAAGATGAGTTTCAGTCGTTTTGTGTATTTATAGCAAATATAATTTCTTTTGACGTAACTTTGGGAGAATTATAGACAATGTGCTCATGTGAATCTGGATTTGTAAATAGCAGGCACTTATACATGCAGCATAAACAATTTCATGCACTTCTCAAAAAATGGAATTGACAAAATTTATGTTAAAATTATTGACATGAAATAATCTTTCGGGATAATTAATCATGTCATGGCACCAGTGGTGATATAAGATAATTTTTTGTTTTAAGAAAGACGTGTATATTTTGCAAATAGAAGAAAGATTTGTTTAATTTAAAAAAAACTCAAGGAAGATTAGTATAATTTCAAGAAAATTTATAAGAGATTTATATAATTTTCTTGAGTTTTTTTAAAATTACACAGATCACTTTTAAATTTTCTTAAAATTACACAAATATTTAAAAAAAAATACACAGATCTTCCTTAAACTAGAAAGCTACCCTCTATTGTCACTACTGCTGCTCCCACTACCGCTGCCGCTGCCGCTGCCTCCGCCGCTGCCGTCACCGTTGCTGCCACCGCCACTACCATTGCCGTTGCCACCACCACCACCACTGTTGCCATCGCTGCCGCCACCACTGCCACTGCCGCTGCCGCTACCGCCGCCACCACCATTGTTGCCACTACTACCTCCATTACTACCACTGCCAACACCGTTATTGCCACTACCGCTGCCACTATTGCTACCGCTACCACTACCACCACCATTGTTACCCTTGCCATTGTCACCACTGCTACCACCATTGCTACCGCTGCCGCTGCCGTTATCACTACTACTGTAATCATTGCCACCGCCACCTCCACCGTCACCATTCAATTCCTCAACCTGTTTGGCTCTAAATTGACGAACACAATATCAAGATCATTATGGGATATCCACTCATCTACTCAATTTAAAACAAAAACAAAAATGCTACCCATCAATTCTTAAATTTAATGGTTTGGTGATACACACATGAACATTAATAATATTAAAACATGAATAAATCTTTTTTACAAACATAGAAAAAAAGGCATAAGCATGTTACCATATTATAATGAGTAGGACAAAAATTGCGAGTAAAACAAAGATACCTGAAGTACACCGTGGAAATAGAGGTAGTGAAGTACCAAATTGCTTAAGGTGGAAGAGAAGAGTTAATGTCTTTGATAGAAACTATATAAAAACCATTATGTTCGTTTTTAAGAGAGAGGGGCCAGGTGACTCGTCAATGAAAAAAAGTAAAGACCCATTTATCGTGCTGGAGTGAAATGACCAAAATACACATATTATCCCTGTGATGCGGGGCTCATTCTTGCGAGGGTAATTTCGGGTGTAGGATTAATTAGTTATAGAGGCAAAGGAATCCGAAGAACGACCATAACGAAATAAATAAGCTAGACCCAAGGATTTGGATCTCAACAGCTATGATTATTCGTTACAGATATAAGAGAATTTTGTGAATCTTGCATACAAAAGTTCATAAAAGAAATTGAGGCTACAATGAATGGCTGAGATGGATCGGAAAAAATATAAAGGGTGTGTTTTTGTTTTTGAAAAAAAATTATATGTGATTATTTATATCTCTACCACCAAATTCTTTAATTAAAATATAATAATTATATAAGATTTTAATAATAATATAACAAATTTTTTAAAAATAATTAAACAAGTTTTTAATTAAATCATACACTTATTATATTACTAATAAAAAATTATATAATTATCATATTTTAATTGCCAAACTTGATAATAATTAATATAAAGAATTATGTATAAATCAAGTTATTTTATTTTTTGAACGTTGCGGGGGAGATGATGTCGTTTCGTCATGCTACTAACCTGGGCGCCATTGTCGTGCTGCTTAAGCTCCTCAACTTCCGCGCTTCAACTTTTCTGCATGAACACAGGGCAGAAACAAAACAAAGTCAAAAACATGCAAAGAGACTGCACAATAAACTTTTTGAGCTAAATATTACAGTAAACAAATATATATATATATATATATATATAATCCGCCAAATCTTCAGATTAGTATAAAATTACACCTTTAAAATCATTTAAGAGAAGAATTTAATTTGAATAAAATAAAAAAAAAAGATACCTATCCATAATAAACAAGTCGCTCTAACATTGTTAACGCACAACAAAGCTTTCAGTATGTAAATTAGCTTTCTTTTTTGGTTATAAAAAAAGGAAAGAAGGAAAGAAAGGAGAAATCAAATATGCATATTCGTTTCAAAAACTGACATCGCCACCCATCAATCATCATTAAAGATGAATAACCAAAATCTTAAACAAACGAATCAACCCTAAAAAAAGATGCATGTAATGCAAACGTAAAAACACCCATAAAAGAAAGAAAAAATCAAACTTTTTTTTTTTCCATTGACAACATCGAAATCCTCACTACTTCCGGATGTTGTTGGAATTATAAGAGATTTGGGCAGCATGAGAAGAAGCAACAGAGACAAAAGGAGGAGGCCCTCTCAGGCTGACCAGGACCCTGTTCACACCACACCGGTGCTCCGAGAACTCTGCGGTGGTCGACGGGGGGAAGTAGTCCGTCGATAGGAGGATCCACCCGCTAAAGGAATCGGATCCAAGTAGCAAATGGTAGCTCCGGCCATTGGAGCTCTCAGAATGAGGGAAGCTACAGGCGATGGGTTTGGTTAGGAGACGTTTGTTGCTATGGATGTGGGTAAATGGAGGACAACTCAGATTTGATGTGAAAAGGAATTTTGAAAGTGTCATGTGTTTGTGATGTTTTTTGTAATTAGATGGAACTTTGACTAAATAATTTTCCAGAGGCAATACTCAGCTATGTTTGACACTCGTGGATGAAAAACAATCACCAATCGGTAAACAAATACACAAGGATCTCAACTAGACAAAGTAAAAAAGTATTCAAATTCTATAGATTTTTTTATCTTTATCAAAGGATTCCGTTAGTATTATTTTTATATCTAAAAGATTCAAATTAGAATGACATAAATACTGAAAGCCAAAATAAATAAATAAATAATTCAAAAGTGTTAAATGAATAATAATACTAAATTAAGCTCAAATTTTGATGCGGCCATGCATTTGTAACTGTTTATGATTTTTGTTGTTGTATCTGTAAATAAATTTGTGCAGCTTCATCCACTTGATTCATGAATAGGACAGGCATAACAGCGAAACATATTCGTCACATTTAGGACATTAGGATTTGAAAATTGTATTTATTAGATAAAGTGTGAATTATTTGAGGAGATCATGATCGTCTATGTGCCCTGCTTAGACTTTCTTAATGGGAATTTTAAACCCATATGATGGTCAATGACTTTGGATGGCCTTGAAGAATTTCTAGAACCTGGATAGAATGCGAAGACCAAGAACAGAGTTGACCAATTTTGATGGTAAAATTCTTCTTCCATATCCATTAAGTTCACATTAGTTTTCAATGTTTGAATTTCTCTTTCTCTTTTGTTTTTTTTTTTCCTTTATGTTTTATCACTTTAAACAGCCCCATATATATATATATATATATATATATATATATATATTAACAAACTAGATTCAATACTTCTAGAGTATTTTGGTATCAAAATCTTAAATATATCATATCATTGTTGGAGAATACACCTTTAAAATCATCTAATTTGAAAATACCCTTATTAGTCATTATGATAAACAAAAATTAAAGAGTAAATTTTTTTTTGAGAGATGTTGAAATATTTTAGCTTTCTTTTTTACTCTTCTTCTTTGAAATTAAAAAAAATACACTACAATGATTTTTCTAAAACAAAATATATGCTTCAATTACATATATTTTGAAAAAAAATCTTATATTTATGACTATGTAATATAATAAGTATTAAATATTGTTTAACAAATATAAAATAGTAACTTTTATTTGAATAAATAAAATTTATAATTTTTTACACAAAATAAATAATATAAAAATAAATTCAGAAATATAAATTTTAATAAATTATATTTTTAATTACAAAATAATATTATCTTTAAAGATATTTTTACTACCTTTTAAACTTTGTAAGAATTTTAATATATTTTTATCATAAAAAAGAGAGTCATATAATTTGATGATAGAAAACGTAAAGAAATTTAGCCATAAGCAAAAGTATTCATGGAGATGCCTGAGATTACTCATCATTGGAATAGTAGTTTTACTAATAATCAATATCAATATATATATAATATTTTAAATTATTGTTCTTAATTAATATGATTCTTTTATGTATTATTTTTTCTTTCAACGAGACCTACCGAATTTTGATAAAGCTCAACACTAGTTTCTAAAGCAAACAGTCAGTAAGGGGACGTGAGTGATGCAAGCGACCTCGAACGTGACGCATTCAGTTGGATAGAATCGGCGTGCCAGTTGGAGAGGCCCCCCCTGCGCACTAAATTTTGAGGCTGGGAAACTAAAGGAAGGAATCAAATTCCGCAAGTGGTGTTAAATTATTTAAATTAATTTAAATTTTTATTTTTAAATTTTGATTATTTAATTTTAAAAAATAAAATAATAATAATTTCTTAAATATATTTTTTTAAAAAAAATAATTTAAATTAAAAAATTTAAAACTTAAAATTTAAATTGTTGAAATGACAATTCAAATACCATATATACAATTTGTAAGGAGTAAATTTGATTATGGGTCGAAAAAATTCAACTTATTTGAAAAAAAATGAATATGTCTAAAAAAAAGTCTAATAAAAATGAGTCCATTTTAAAAAAATTTAAATATATAAACAGGTAGAGTTTAAGTTTTTTTAAAGCTTAGTCCAAGTCCAAACTTTTTCATATTATAATTATTATTTTTATATATTATTAATCAATAATATTATTAAAAAATATATTTTTAACTATAGATATAAATAAAAAAAATTATATAACATATATAATTATTATATTTTTTAACTCTTACTTATTACATAATATATTATTAGGAATAAATTATAATTCAAATAAAATAAATTATTAATCAATAATATTATTAAAAACAAATTTATTTTAAAAAATTTTACTATCTTATATGTATATATATATATATATATATTAAGTTATTTAAATTTTTTGTAATATTTTTTTGACTTATTTAATATTTAAAATATGAAAAAAGTAAGCTTAATAAATAATAAAATAAATATATTTAAAAGTTAAAAAATTATTTTTAAAAAAATAAACCAAGCCTCTTTTAACCCAACTTGAGCTCAATTGAACTTCAAGCTTAAAAAAATTTATAAATTTTTTTATGAATTCAACCCGTTTTTAAACGAGCCTCACCCATGATTACATCTAGT
This sequence comes from Erythrophleum ivorense, assembly GCA_026724425.1. Lineage (NCBI taxonomy): Eukaryota > Viridiplantae > Streptophyta > Magnoliopsida > Fabales > Fabaceae > Erythrophleum > Erythrophleum ivorense. Next base: position 4,015,111 of record JAIUCV010000003.1, read on the forward strand.
ATGTAGGGAATGTTAAATTATTTAAATATAATTTACATAGTTTAAATTTTTATTTTTAAATTTTGATTATTTATTTTTTAAAAAATAAAAAATAAAAACAATTTTTTAACGATAAATTTTTACAAAATAGTAACTTAAATTAAAAAAAATCAAAATTTTAAAATTTATAATTTACACCATTTAAAATTTTGACTGACAGGGAAATGGGATGCCTACCAATTTTATGTACATCTTGTTTGTACATTTTTTTTATGTACATTTGATCTAAATAGTAGATTTAAAAGATTTAGATTTTTTATTTTTTTTTAATTTTAACTTTTTTATTTTAAAAAATATAAAATACAAACTAAAAATAATCGTTTAATTATAAATTTTAAAAAAACTAATTATTTTAATAAAAATATAAAATCTGTACTGCCAAAATTTTGTTTGGTATGTAACTCAGAGATATGCACGAGATGTGCAGAGAATTCAAGTCGGAATGGGATGTGCACCTTCCTGGTCTAGTTCTTTTTTAAGAAAGTACCAAGTCGGCAGCACTGTTCCATAAATTTGAAGTGATGATTGAAAGTGATCAGAGAAGGGAGAAAAGGAAACCCACAAAGGCAGGGCGGAAAAGGCATTAGATTTAGTCACAGTACAGAGAGAACCAGTTTTATGGAATTCTAATATACATTATTAGGAGTTAAAAACGAAATCCAAAATATCCTACTGCGAGCTATTGCCAAATTTTCTTCAAAAGGAAAACAATGTAAATCAATTCGAAAAACTGAGAAAATCTCAGTTTCACCGGAACCCAGAGAATGTAAAATGGGTAAGGCTCTGCTAGCTCTGCTTCACATAGCAACAAAATGAGAGAAGGAAAGAAACAGAGCATACCTGAGTTCAGGGACCTGTACTATGGTGTTCATGGCTCCAGTGAACATCGTTACAAACACCAGCAAGCAGACACATGACCCAGCAGCTGCCATTGCCACTCCTCACTTCGAGTTTCGCTTTCACTCTGCGAATGTTGAGGGTTGATTTTTTTCCAGGGTATTTCTCTCTGCAAGGCGTTAATGAAGAGCCCAATACTTAACGGAACAAAAGTGAACCAAGACGCTTTCTTAACCCAGCCGTCTATCGCTTCACAAGTCGGCTCTCCACTCGCCACGTTAGACCCTTTTTTTTTTTTTAAATATACCTCTTTTTAACCAAAGCTGCGAGTCGTTTAACGCATTAAAAGAAAAAGGTCAGCGGAAAGGGGCTTTCTAGAATGGTTACAGCAGGGGTACGCATGGTATTGTGGGCATCTCTGACGAAAGGATAGCCATCCGCTAAACCATCTAGAACCTGCAATTCAAATCGTTGAATAAGAAATGATTACTATATTAATTTTGGATGGCAAATTTAAAAGCAAAAAAAGTGAAGAACAATAATTGCATAATCAAATAATTAGCGGGCTCAATTTTTCTTCCAATTAGCTGAGTATCTGGAATATCTGGAAGGGTACAAAGGGCATTTCCCTACCCTTTAATCCCGTGAGAGTTTCCAGGAAGATAGGGACCCACCCAAATGGATGACATGGCAATTATTGAATAATCAACGCCACGCGCTCAGGGGCTGACATGGCACCGGCCGTCCTGCTTTCCTTTGAATCTCATTTCGAAGGAAAATAAGTGTAGCTTCATCCTCAAGTCTCTCTCTCTCTCTGTCAGAAATTATGATTTTTACTATTTATGCAAATGATCTTTTTCTTTTTAAACATTTTTCCCTCTGGAACCCACAGCAATTCTTGCTGTAAGATCCACATAATTTTAAAAATTGCAAGTGCATAATACACTGACAGCATTTTAGTTTCCAAAAAACAAAAGAAATTCTTTGTCATTCATTTATCAGTGAATTAAATTAATAAAAGGAATGTTACTTCGTGTATATATATAAAAATTAATTTCAAATAAATTTGCTTACTGTAAAATTTCTATCTTAAATATACTATACGATATATGTTAATTAGGCGTGGGGCTAATTGAAAGAAAAATTGGATGTCAAATAGGTTGTTATCTTTATTTGGTGCTGTAAAAATTTTGCATATTGGATTGGATAGCTTCCCCAAGGAAAGTGCTTATATCTGCCTACGTATTTACCAAGTTCAACTAACTTTAGAATTAAGCATCTTACCCAATTGTTTAATCAATAGTCTAAATAGCTTTAAAAAGATAGATCGTTTAAAATATAATTAGTTTATAAAAAATAAATAAATTATACTAATTATAAAGAGATATATCACAAAATGTGTTTAATATATATATATATTTTGTATAATTAATTTGATGTACCTAAAAATATTTTTTTAAAAAGAAAATTACCTTTGTTTCATTGGAAGCAAGATTTTGTAAGATTCTCAGTCTCATATATTCTTTTTCTTTTCCTGTGCATCATTCAAAAGGTTAGTGTTATGTCTATCTTTTAGAAAGGTCATAACATTATTACCGACGCACAATTTTAAACCAAGAAATTTGAGCTTTCTTTCTTCGAAAAGTAGCACACAAGAAGACAACATAAGAGTCAGAGAACTAGGAGTGGGAATGTCAACCATGACACCGCCAAATTCTGATACGCAGCCCGAAATAAGTAATATACTGTTTACAACTTCGAAACAGTGCAACTTCCTCTAAAGATTATAAATATAAAGATTTTATAATGACAACTGTTTTATCCATTCTAGCTCAGCCAATAAGTCTTTTTTTTATTCCACAGCTAACGTGAGTTTCTAAAAGATCCAGTATTTTAATTCCTGTTTTAAAAATGGATAATTTCTTTCTTGAAATTCAGTATATAAAGAAAACTAAATGAAAGAGAGAAAAAGAGACAGCAACACCTATATCTAGGTAGAAAAAAAAAAAATGAAAAGTTAGTAGCCAGAGACCAAACTAAAAGATCCTATACAAGAAATATCATTTATACCCTGCCTGATTGAAGTCACTGCTTGCGAAACCAACAAAAGAGGAAAGTTGAAATCACTCTACGCCAAAAGGGGTTTCAAACTGTAATGTGGCTTGGGGGACAAATGTATTGCCAAACCAAACAAACTTTTAACACTGGCAAATTCACGTTTTGGACTCAGACGGACTTTCAAGGCCTTTAACCGTGTATCCAAACAAGCCCTTGGTCAAATGACTTGTTTAAAAATAATTTAAGTCACATGAATTTGTTAGATGACATATATTTAAGTGATATTACACTTTACACAAATAAAGTAATGTTCCTTCTCTGATTTATTTTACTCTTAAATTTAAGCAATTTAGTCTAATCTATCTTGCTTATTATTTAGTAAGTTTATGTGGTCATCTATCTTTGCTATTATATGTGATTTTGACGTCATTTGATCATCATATTCAAATACTATATATTAATAAGATTTATATTTTTTCTTCTGTGGTTCTAATCAACTGCACATAAAAGAATATTTCTAAAAATAGTTTTATATAACAAAGCAAACAATTAATAAAAAGAAACAAAGGGGGAGCACTCCAACCTCCACTTCTACAGATATGGATGTGGGAGTCGTCCCACTATATCAAATCAAATAAAAATAAAGAACGTGATCTTGATTAAAGGATGAGATCCAACATTACCACATTGTTTCCAACTAAGTTTTATCCTAACATTCTTCTAGTTTGGAGCTAATATGTAATTGATTCAATTATGAAATCATAAATAGTCATTGATTTAATTGATACATAATAATCTAGAGAAGAAGTAATGATAGATCTAGGGAATAAGCATTAGCTAATTCTATGCCAGCAGCCACAATAATTGATTGGATTGATGGTGAATATAATTGATTTTGATGAATTAGATTTTGCTTTGTGTAAGAGTGGGTTTACTTGAATATGATTTATATTTAAAAATTTTAGTTAAAAAATAATTTGTTAATACACTTTTAATATAATTAAGTCTACATTTGCAAGAAGTAAGTATAAATTGTTTCAACCTAACATGATTTTTAAACATTTCAAAATTATGGTGTAACATAATAAACGCAAATCCAAACATGTTATAAATAAACTTTTTTTTTGTTAATCAAAATTTGAAACAAAACGTGGTTGGATGAATGTTAAACTAAAAACACACACTCAGTGCCTGATCCACTTGGCATTCACGCCGTCAATGAACCAGGACGTTTTCTTACCCCAGCTAACGCTGTTCGCTTCATCGGTTGGCTGTCCACTCGCCACGTTAGACCATTTTTTTGGCCTTTTTTAAACCAAAGCTACGAGTCGTTTAATGGATTAAAAGCAAAATGTTAGCAAAAGGGGCCTTTCTAGAATGGTCATCCCAGTGGCATGCATGGTATTGTAGCCATCTCTAACCCTATTGTTACCTGCGGCTGTAATTAGCTTTTATAATTTAATAGTTGAATAGGAAATAATTACTATATTAATTTTGGATGTCAAATTTGAAAACAAAAAAAGTGAAGAACAATAATTATATAATCAAATAATTGGAAGATAGGGACCCACCCAGATGGATGACATGGCAATTATTGAATAATCAACGCCACGCGCTCTGGGGCTGACATGGTGCCGCCCATCCTGCTACGATCGCGAGGGAAGTGATTCTTATAAAGTATTATTTCCTTCAGTTTTATTTATTAAAAATAAAAAATTATTTTATTGATATTAAAAAAAATAATTAATATTAATTTAACTCATTAATTAAATTTAAATTTGATAATTTTTTTTATTTTATCCATCTTTATTTTACATAGAAAAACGTTATGGATTGTTAAGTGTATTAGATGTAATAATAAATAAAAGATAAAAAAATTATTATTTAATGAAATAAAAAAATATACCATATTTTTTATATTTTTAAATAAAAAAAATTTCTTTAAATTATTTTATAAACAAGACCGGAGGAGTATAAAATAAGTGTAGTTTCATCTTCAGATATCTATCTATCTATCTATCTATCTATAGGAAAATTATGATTTTTACTAATTATGCAAATGATATTTTTTAAAATGTTTTTTTTCCTGTGAAACCCACAATAATTCTTGCTGTAGGATCGATATAATTTTAAAAATTGCAAGTGCATAATACACTGACAGCATTTTAGCTTAAAAAAAATCTGTCATTCATTTATCAGTGAATTAAGTTAATAAAATGAATATTACTTCATATATATATATATATATATGTATGTATGTATATTAATTTTAAGTAAATTTACTTCTTTTAAAATTTCTATCGTAAATATACAGTACGATATATGTTAATTAGGCGTGGGACTAATTGAAAGAAAAATTGGATGTCAAGTAAGTTGTTATTTTAATTTAAAGCTGTGAAAATTTCGCATATTAGATAGCTTCCTCAAACAAAGTGCTTATATCTACCCACATATTTACCAAATTCAACTAACTTTAGAATTAGGCATCTTACCCACAGTTTAATCATTTGTCTAAATAGCTTCAAAAAGATAAATCTTTTAAAATAAAATTAATTTATGAAAAATAAATAAATTATGCTAATCATAAAGAGATGTATAAACATATCATAAAATATGTTTGACATATATTTGTATTTTTTTATAATTAGTTTGATATATGTAAAAATAATTTTTTATAAAAAGTTATCTCTATTTCAGTGGAGACTAGTCTTGTAAGATTCTCAACCTTTCCATTCACTCTTCATCTTCGCCGGCTCATAAAGCAAAAGGTGAATCTTATCTTTTAAATTGGATCATGGACAACTTTAAAGCCTATAAATTAGCCATGACATCCACTAGGCCAAATTCGAATTCCAACCCGTGAGCTTCGACCATCCATTCAAGCTCCGCCGAAAAGTCCTACTTCTCTTCTCCAGCTAACGTAAGTCTCTAAAAGACCTAGTATTTTAATTCCTGCCTGCAAAAGGGGTAATTTTTTTTCTTCTTGAAATTCAGTATATAAAGAAAATTATAAGAGAGGGAGAAAAAGAGGCAACAATACCTATATCTAAGTAAGAAAAAAAAATGAAAAGTTAGTAGCCAGAGACAAATTAAAGGATTCTATACAAGAAATATTGTATATATATATATATATATATATATATATACATATAGTTGAAATCACTTCATGCCAAATCGGGGCTTCAAGCTTTAATGTGGTTTGGGAGACAAATGTATCGCCAAACCAAGACTTTTAATACTAGCAAATCCACATTTTGGACTTTCAAGGCCTTTAAACACATATCCAAATGAGCCCTTAGTCAGATGGCTTGTTTAAAAATAGTTTAAGTCACATGAATTTGTCAGATGACATTTATTTCAGTGATATTACATTTTAGTCAAGTAAAGTAATATGAAAAAGTATACAATAATGATGTATTTGACAAATCAAATACCATGATTGGAACAAAGGTAGCTTTCTTAAAGAAATTATTTTTAAGTATATCAAATCAATTATAAAAAGACACAAAAAATATGTGACATATTTTGTGACATGTTTATATATCTCTCCATAATTAGTATAATTCATCTACTTTTTATAAACCAAATCTACCTAAAAATTTATCTTTTTCAAGCTATTTAGAAGATGCTTAAATTCTCAAGCTAGTTGAACTTGGTAAAAAAGCAATTGGACATAAGCTCTATGTTTGATGAAGCTGTCAAATATGTGAAATTTTAACAGCTCCAAATTACGGTAACAACCTAGGAATCCTCCATAATTACTCTGCATCATCTCAAATGTTTATTTAGAAAGATAATTCTAAATTTAGTCTTTTTTTTAAATTTAAATTTAACAGCTTCTAAGTTATGATAATTTGTAAATGTATGTTCCAATTGCTTACAATGAATTGAACATTAGACTATACCTCAGTATCACCCAAACCAAACAACCATAGGAAAAGCAATAAGACAAAGATGCATCAATCTTTTGGTTGAGTCTGTCATTTATGATATTTTTGTTATATTCATTTGTATAAATAGCAATTAGATCCTGGGAAATATGGTCAAGATTAACTAATCAAACTATCTTTATCGTATTTTTTTTTATTAAATAAGAAGACATCAATTGAATTCATTTTTTTTTATAGTATATTGAAAGAATTGGCCCACCGCTACCCTTACCACTTGGGGTAGTCCCAAATGGCTCAATTGAGTTCATTATGTAGCTCTTTATAATACAGTTTGGAGAACTACAAAAAATATTAAGAGTTTAATGATATCGAGTCTTGGAATATTGTGTAAATGCACCCTTTTAAAATTAAAATTAAATCAATAATGTAAATACACCCTTTTAAAATTAAATCATTTGTAAATATCATTCAACTTTAAAAGTTAAAAATTATCCCTTTAAAGTTTTATGTTTAGAATTTGAGAATTTTTGGGATATAAAATTTGGCATTTCATTCTGGCATAAGATTATATATATATATATATATATATATATATATATATATAAACCATTCTTATTTACATTCAAAGTTTCAAGCCATTGTAGTTGAGCTATGTGGTAAGAGAAAAGATGTGAACTGACATTTCTAGAGGTAGACAGAATGTTCCAAATGGTAAAGGGTGGAAATTTAGAGAATTAACTTTTAATTTTCAAAGGGAATGTATGACTAGAAGTTAAAGAAATGAATTTATATTTTTTTCCAGTAAAACTATAATGCTTAGTTGAGTACGTGGAGCGTTATATCTCTACTTTTCACGTAGAGCTGTTTATGAGTCAAATCTACTTGACTCAATACAGTAAGTTTAAGAACTCGTTTGTGAATGTTATCAATTTTGCTTAATTCAATTTTTTTTTTTTAAAGTGGAAACACTGAGAGCAAAAAGCAATTTAGGTTTGACAAATTTATTTGATAAGAACTTTTATTGATGTTATTGTGTATGACAAATCTTTAAAAAAATATCTATTTATTATCATATTACTTAAAAGGGTGTGTGTTTAAAAAGATAAACAGGAGTAGGAAATAATCATGATAATTTATGATTTTGAGTGGGGGTATTTTTGTTTAAAACAAAATTTTTGTTTTTGATTCAACTTCAAAGAAAGAACTTCAATTTATTACTCGTTTAGAAAACTACTCTTAAAAAACTTCCAAAAAAAAGTCACTTTTACCATTACTCATAAGTACTTAGCCAAACACTCTGAAATTTCAAATGAAGTACTTCAAATAAAAAAAAAAAACCCTTCAACTGGGGAAACCCGGGCAATCCATCAACAAGCAATCGTGCTGAGAAGAACCCAGTAAATTTTTGTCCACTCTGACGATGAGTTTCAGTCGTTGTGTATTTATGGTTTGGTAGGAAGTATAGACAATGCGCTCATGTAAATCTGGATTGGCAAATAGCAGGCACTCATACATGCAGCGTAAGCAATTTCACGCAGTTTCCAAAAAATGAAACTGACAAAATCTCTGGCACGAAAGATTCTTTTTAAATAGTCAATCATGTAATATCAACTTATTAAAAATATATAAAAAATCTGATAACAAACGCCTAAAATACTTCTTTTAAATTTTGTCAAAGACAAATTACCACTCCACGGGAATCACTCTACAAATCAAATATATAACACCAAGATATCAACCATGTGCCTGTACTAATTAGGACGATATGTTAAAAACGAGCACGTGGAGATAGATACATGTAAGCAAAATCAGAATGTGAAAATCAGGATGTCTCGTAAACAAAAATCCTAGAATCTGTAATGAAAAAAAAAACAAATATATATATATATATATATATATGAAAACACACAGGGCAACTTTCTAATACTTAATCCTTTATTGAGCATATGATACAGTCTACAAATTCAATGCTGAGAATTGTGGAGGGCTAAAAAGGAGCACGAGGAAGATACACGTATGCTGCGTGCCATGAGATGAGATCCCAAGAGATAGATCAGTTGTTTCATTCTTCATGCTCTTTCATCATTGACATGACTATGAACTTCCCCTTGGCTGTCCAAGGGCATATACTGTGCCATGATAGCTCTGATTTCAGAATCCATGTATGACTGCAAATCCACCATTATATATACCATCAGATTTATACACAAACATGATAAAGTAATAAATAGAGGAAATGCCACACCTCTACAGAAGCCTAAAAACAAATAAAAGGGTAAATTACAGTTTAACCCCACCTAGTTTGGCTCAAAATCATTGTCTCCCTACTTAAACTCAGTGTCTCATTTAACATTTCTGTAATTTGTACAATTACTACTTAACCAATTTGTGGTATTTCACATTCAAATTTTAATGCGTAAATGCTAAAACAATGAATAATTTCTTTGTCATATATTTTAACATTTAGTGTTTTGAGGCCACTATTAATATTAAGTGGACAAATTAAATTTCAAAATTTCAATCTAATCCTAGTTAATAGCTTTAAAAGACTAAAGCTGTTCAAGGTATAAGTGAAATAGATATTTAACATTTACAAAATTATTTTTGTTAAAAATGAGACCAAAAATCAGCAAATTGCAGTTATTTTTAAGTCAAAGATTGTATGTTCTCCAAGAACAGCCCGCTATGCAATAGAAATTTAGCATTAAATAGAGATATGCAAAAGCTTACCCTTATTCTATATTTGTAAATGAGATATGCTCCACCAGCAGCCATAGCTAAGCCAATTAAAATGACCCAAAATGCGGCCCAAGCAGATTTTCCCTGACTGGCTGTTTTACCTGCAGATTACCCGACAGGGATAGTAAAAACAAAGCATATTCAAATGTATGTATAAGGTTATATGTTAAGTGCGATGGACTCACTTATGCAGGTATCGTGGTTCCTGATGTACAGAAGATCCCCACTACAACTGCAGTCGTAGCTGCCCCAGGTATTCTTGCAGCTACATTCAGGGCACTGACAAGCTTTCCTCTCTTTGCATTCATCAATATCTGCAAGGAAGAAAGACAGAGTTTAACTTTGCACATTCATCTTTATAGTTATCTACAAAATATTCCCTATGTCCTCAACTCACATTTCTCATTAATCAATAGTTAATGCCATCAAGTTCACGATGCTTGTCCAAACCCAACAGTTGAGAATGATCGATCTATAATTACTTCACTAGTGGTACAAAATGATAAGGTTGAAAAGGTTCACTCAGTTAATCTTCGCCAAGAATCAAATTATAGTTTTAAGTGTACTTTACATAGGAGCCTGCATTGCATTAAACGTCCAGGCACAATACTGCAACATGGTCCTCATTAAGTCACTTCCATTGTCCCCGTGTCAATGAATGGGTTCAGTATGTTGTACATCAAAATTCTAACTAAAACAATGCAAATTTAAAAAACAAAGGGGAGACCACGAATGATATAGAGAATAGAGAGCAAGGCAATTTTGACCCAGGTGTTCAGTGTCAAGTATAAATCAAGAAAAAGTATAAAACAGTAAACACAGATCCTATTAATGCTCCATCCGGTATTTGTAGAAGACACTCAAGGATAAACATGTTCCACTTACACTTAATGAATGTATTAAAACAAGATCAGGGAATCTATTCATGGCAGCGGTATTTTCCCAGCTGTTCTAGATAACCTAAATTTACTGCAAGAATTTTCTCTACAAAATATATCAGCATCTCTGACCTTCACAAGTTTTGACACCATCGCCTCTAAACCCTGCAGGACATTGGCATTTAACCTCTCCATTATCCTGTTTAGAAAGCAACAATAGTTTGTCATTATTAAGTTTCCATTATGGGTTCCACAAAAATGAAATTCTGACCATTACAAATTTCATGAAGACAATATAATATAAGTAGATTTGGGTCAAGAAACTTAGAAGGTACTAACCAAACAAGCAGAAAATGCATGTCCATTCCGGGCTTCATGCCAACAACCTCCATTGTTTATCTTGCATCGCCCAGGTCCACTGGCTGTAAACCCAGAAGAAACTAGTTTAATAGAAGTATGAATTAGTAAAATAAAAAAATTACGGACATTCTACAATTTCAGGATCATCAGGCCCTCCTACCCACTTAGTTGATGGCAAAAAAATACACATCATGAACCACTCTACTGCATTAAGTGTCAAAAAAACAATTTGCAAAATAAAAAGACGTTTCATGTCAGTGCAGCAGGTAATGACTCCTTTGACGTGCACCTTTTTGGCTTAGGCAGTCATATATTCCTGTGAATGTTTACTGTCAAATTTTGGTTTAAATTTTTTTAAAAAAGCACATCCATTTATATCAACCTTGAACCCTAACATTAGTTTTAGCCCTCCAAAAAATTAAAGATAATAGAAATAAAATAAAATCCATCTATTCATTCAGAAGTTAGGTTACATCAGCTTAGTTGGTGGCTTGTCTTTCAATAATTTATTTTGTTTGGTCCCTTCCTTTTCTCCCCAACTTTTCTCTCCTCATTTTCTTAACAAATATAATATATCAACAACTACCAACTTGGATGTAAGAATGAGCAAACCCATTGCAAGGCATCTCCAAATCCATGTGAGAAAGAATGCAAAATCATATATGTTGACACTAATTGATGGCAAATCCACTCAAGGACATGCTAGATCTATATAAAACAAGATTACAAGATATACGACAATACATTTCAACTGAAATAAATTGGAACTGACTAGACAGCAATCAAGAAAGCAAGTGCCCAAACATCTATCACTGAAGAACCACTCTCCCAGAATTTAAGATATTTTAGATTTCTAATGTCTCCACAAAAGCAACATAGAGATACAAGTTCACAGAACAGTGCCCAACAGCCTTTCTCCTTTTCTATAACTTCACCAACTCAAGCAACTCTCAAAATGAGTAACACCAAATCTACTAATAATAAAAATCCAATAGGCTCAATGCCATGGCAGATAAATCCTTCGAATTATATATTTAAAGGACCTTGTGATCAATAAACGAATGAGCACCCAAACTTTATCTAATATTATTTATAGTTCTCGGAATACTAATAGTAACCCCTATAGAAGTGATGGAAATCACCGTAGAAGTCGATAAGCACTAGGTTAGAGCTGTAGTTCAGGTGGCCCTCCCCATTCTGTTATAAATCCCACCTCCCAGTCCCCAAAGGAGAGAAAAGGAAAGAAAACAAAATTTCAAGTTTAGGTCATCATTTTGATTTTTTACATTCAAGTAGTACATAGGGAAAAGAGAAGCTTAATGCTTAAATTATATTACAAACTAGGAATGGGCATGTTGGGGAAGAGTTATTTGCAACTATTAGTAACTGATTGTTGGAAATCACATTTAACGTGATTTTTCTCAAGCTCTAATGCCCTTATTTGTTTTCTTACTTTGAGGTTTTAAAACCTTTATTTGTTTCCTCATGTTCAATGTTTAATAGGCCATGATTCTTGAGCACTTAGTGGGCAAATTTTTCATAAGAATCACATGGATTTTTTTGTTGGTTAATAGGCTGAAGTCAAATGCTGTTTTATCTTCAAATAATTTCCTACTTTATGAGTCTTTATTTTTATTTATGTTCATGTTTGTTTCCTTTTGAGGGTGATTTTGCTGAACATTTTGTGGTCTACATTCTCCTATAATTTGCAACCATTCTCTTTGAAATAAAAGAAGAAATTTCAACGTGAAATTTTTGAAATTTCTTCGCTGATTATTGAAAGAAAACACTTGTGATATTTTGTTCATTCTCTAAAAAATCACAGATCATTGTCCACAATGTTTAATATGCATGCTTTTAATTTCATCCTTTTCTTCATCTTCCATTGCAAGTATCATGTACAGATTTAGATTAAATCCTGGTGAAATATATACAAACAGAAAATTAAAGTTTGAAGTAATTTAACCTTCACAAATAGTATAACCATCTCCTTTGAACTGCACGCCATCAACCAAGGGGCATTCACATACTCGCCCACGGAATGTATCCTGTTAAAATATAAGCATATATGTAAAGAGCAAAATAGGCTCTAGAAATCTGAATTTAGCTAGGTATATAGTAATTTTCTATCACAGATATAAATACCTTGCAAGCAGTAATATTGGCTCCTTTGTTCTGCCAACACCCACCATTGTTATTCAAGCACTCGTTTGTCTCCAAATCTGCCAAGAATAGTATGCCACTCAGGAAGAAATAGGTCCAAAACTAACAAGTGAACAAAGATATCCCCACATTTCCTAGTTCCAAAAGAAAATAAACATTTACCGCTGCTCAAACAAACAGCTGGTTCAGTAGTTTCCTCAAAACCAGAACAAATGGCCTTTAGAACCGCAACTTTCTCCAATTTTCCTGGGAAAAAAACTAGTTTAGAATTGAGAAAATAGACCATCACCTATCACACAGCATACAGGACATACCTCGATACTGTCGATTATTGACAAGAAGAGTTGGCAATATTGTAACATCACCTCGTGATCCCTTCCCAATCTACAAAATGTAATTTTCGTTAAGCAGCCATGAATTACTGAACTGATACATCTAATTAAATGAAACTAATAGCAATTATAAAGAACAAGACTTGAGAATCTTGCTCTTCTTTCAAAACAGGATTGTCAGAATCAGCATCTGGATCCCCCATGCACTTTTCAATCTTTTTACTGTCAAGACCTGCAGACATTAATTAAACATATTTAACAAGTCATTATCAATATACAGCACCCTGGGAAAAAAATGTAATCAATGATGGTCCACATACCAAGTGATCTAATGACAGAATTTGCACATTCCTTACTGTACTTTTTCTCCTTCATGGGACATCTAATTCGAAAATCAGTCACATAGTCCCACCACACCCAAGGCTTTCTGGTTTCATTTGCCACTTTGAAAACACATAGCTGCCTCAAATTTTCAATAACCACATCTTTCCCATCATAACCTATGCTGAAGTCTTGCTCAGGATCAGGAGCACAATATCTTCCATGATTTATGCATTGGGACTTGCACTGTTTGCTTGATGTGAATGCCTGTGGACAGTACCAAGTTATATAATGAGGTGTAAACTGTGTGTAACCACCTTTCTCTAATATCTGTGCTGCACCCTTGAAATCCTTCACAAATTCCATCAGCATATCACATTTAACTCCACACTCATCATTGCTGTTAGTCCACAACTCATACTCTACACGATCATCTGGGTGGGGAACCGCCTCTCTCCAATCAAGATTTACATTTACCATATCCCCACCACTTATGGCATTCTTTAATTTTTCACCAAAACTTTTTTCAATTAGAGCAGATGGTATTGTTATATTCTCTATGTATTCTGCAGATGATACACCCTCTTCAGGTGTGTCCATGGTTATTAAGGGTTCCTCGATATCATCTGCAACAAGAACCGCAGAAGCACCAGCTTTCTGGGCATTCCAGACCTTCAAAGCAAAGAAGCAATCTGAAAGGAACAAATAAAAGCACTAAGAATGCACCCAAGAGAACATATTAAGACTTCGTCACATTCATATGTATAGCATGCCACTCCAATTCCTAATGAATTGAACAAATTGCTTGCAACTATGAATTACTGTAACTAACAAGTTAAGAAAAAGATATTAATGAGTACAAAGTAATAAGTTAATGCAAAATACTTATAAAGGCAACCCATTAGGCCTGCGTATACTTATTTTTTTGCAAAGAAAATATCACCAAGTTTGATCATCATACTGTGATAAAGTCAATATAACTTCTTAAACGGAGTCCTAACTTCAAAAGGCCCACAATTCTTAAGTGAAAGAATTCTTCAAATAGTTATTATGACCATGGTTTACATGGGTCTGTATCAAATATGAACAAGCTAGAGCCATTATGTCAAAAATAAACTTTTGAAGGTTCCCAGGCTCAAATTTTCTTCAATTTAAAATAAGTGCAATTCAAATCAGAAGTAGCATTGTAATCCCTGAAATTAGAAATTTATGATATGAACAGATCAAGCACTTAGATAGTTATCTGATTGGTCACAGCCTTATATGTAAAAGTTGATCTCAGTTCCCTTGGTCACCTGTATGCGTCCTGAACTTGGAAGATGTTTCATATGGCCAAGTCACCAGCATAAGTAAGAACTATATTCATCTCATTCAAAATAAGAGACAAAATCAACCAGGAGATCCAACTGCTAAGCAGAATTGGAATGGAACTTGAAACAAATCAATTGACAAATCTCAATTGAAGCAGTGCAAAGTTCTTGACAAGATAAGAAAAGAAAAAAATTATTCTCGTAGGAGACAACAGTGAAAAGTTAAAAGGGCTTGATTTGTGAGAACTAACTCGCATTGTTGCTAATCCGTAATCATAAAGTGAAGTTTACTCCCAATTCCCAAATAAATCAGTTGCATCTCTAAAACCAAACCTCATATCCAAATTCGTAATTATCAAATAAAACCTAAAGACATTTCTTGAACCATCAAACCATTCAGAATAAACTGAACTAGCAACTAATGGTTTTTTTTTTTTAATTGGACAAAATAAACATAGCATCCAACGAATCAGAACAAGATAATTAGAGTACAATTTTTAGCGAACAAAACTAAAAAGAATAGAAAATTATAAACGGACTTGAAAGAGATAGATATAAAGCACATATGTATGTTATGATATTAATGCAAACTGACAAAAGAGGCATATTCTCCATAAACCAGAGCAAACCAATTAACTAAAACTGACAAATGCAACCAACTTCAGCTTAGAAAATAATCAGTGAAGTGAGAAGTATAGGAACCTTACTGCTCGAAATTAGTAGTTAGTACACTAAAAAAAGTAAATATCTGAACCCCAAACTTTACTACAAACAACAGATTAGTCTAAGTACAAGAATCTTACTTCCACGATCGAGTAAAAGGATAGTCGGAAGTGCTCCAGGCTTTGATTTGAAGGATTCCCCAAACTCTGTACATCCCTTCTGGTTCTCCTTCGCGTACATGACGTTCCCAGCCATACTACCTCCATACTGAGGAATGCCAAAGTTGCCAATTGCACTATCCTGTGTACCTTTAATCTTGTCCGGCGACGTCACCGTCAAGCTGTTCTTCTCCACCACGAATCTTGCCATTGATAAGGGCATGAAAGAAACCAACAGAAACCCTAGAAATAACCTAAGCGAGGATCTCCGGAGCTTCATTTTTGGCACTTCAAGGGAGACGTGGAGAGAGAGAGAGATGAGGGTTTCCAAAATTTTCAAGGGTTAGCTTAGAAGATCAATTAAAAGAATCCCAGAAGCAAAAATCATGTCTTTATTCCCAGCTTCGCTACAATTTTATGGGAATTGTTGTGGATTCACAGAAAGAAAAACAAGTTTAGAACTTGCTTATTATTATATTGTTCGTTGGTTGTGTGAGAAATAGGTCGAAAAGTAGGGAGACTTGGAAGAGTTGGAAACGCAAAAGATCTCTGACTATTTCGTTAGTCCACGGAGTAAATGGCGCTCTCTAGTCTTAACAACGAAGCATGGTCTCTTCAATGCTTGGTTCTCCCTAATTCCAACTGAAGAAACTAAAACCAAAAAAAAAAAAAAGGTTTATTGAAAAAAGGAGTGGAAGAATTGAGGTTAGGTATTTTCACATTAATTTATTTTATTCAATTTATATATTTTTTAATCAAAATATCAAACACAATACACATGTGACATGGATGAAGAATATCAAATTTTATAATAAAAAAAAAATTAGATAGTTTCCATAATTTAGGACCCGTTTGTTTAAGCGTAAGAAAAAAGTGATTTTTAGTTTAATTAAAAAAGTGATTTGTCATTTAGAGATTTTTATAAAAAATAGAAATTATGAGTGTTTGGTTACAACCGTAAAAAGTACTTTTTACTTAAAAAGCGATAATCTCACGTGACTTTATTGGCAAACAAAAAATCATGATTTTGTCCTTCCAAAATTTTTTTATTATTTATTATCAACAAATTTGATAATAAACACTTAAAGAAATTCTAATAGAGTTAGATTTAAATAAAAAAAACTTAATGTCTATTATTAAATTCCTTAATAAAAATTACTATACACAATATTTTTCATAAACTAAATTATATAATTAAAGTATAAAAAATTTTACTTATTATATTTTTATAAAAAAATATGATAATAAAATTTAAAAAAGTATACCTAAAAATTTTATTTATCTAAAGAATGTAAATTATCAGCAAAGAAAGAAAAAGAGAAGAGAATCTACATTCTACTATAGTGGTTGTTAAGATGGTGGCCAAGCAGAAAGATAATCATATATATTACTTAAGTGGTGAAAGCAGTTCAGCATTATTATTTTAATTAAAACATGGGACCAAATTGATAACTTGAAAATCTATTATTCTTAAACGCTCTTTTCCAGTTTACATTTAAAAAATTATTAAAAAAAATTCAAACACTATCATGAACAGAGTTAGATTTAGTAAATATGTTTAGTGGCAGCTAAATGAACTTCTTGATAAAACATTAGGCAGAAAATCAACTACGAATTTCTTTTACAGCTTTTTGTTTATATTAGTAAATAAAAGTAAACTACAAATAATATAAGAGAATGCTATTTATTAAATATATGAAGGCATGATTGCTGCCCCTGCGCTATCATCATCATCTAAACCAACTAGTACATTAATTTAAAATATTTGGTAAAGTACTCTTTTTTTTTTTACCATTAGGACTCGGGTTAAATTAAACAATTTATGAAAAAAATTTTAAAAGTTAAAAAATGCGGAGTGGTTCCAACCAATATACACTTGACAAGTGTTCTCAATGACCAACAGAGACCAATCCTAGATGCATTTACATTTCAATGGTACATAAATTATTGATTTTGTCGGCAAGTTGTTCATAAATTAATCCCATGCCTAGAGCGCCTTCGCGCATCACGGCGACCATTTTCCTTTTTGGGTAATTAACTACCAACAATCTTTTTTTTGGCCAAACTACCAGCAATTCTTTAAATGCACTTTGATGAGACTATATGTGACCAAATAAAATAGAAGGACAAACGTAATAATAAACTAGGTAAAGTCGGTGTATTTAACTTTTTTTAACACGAAGATTACAAAAGTATGCCGCCTCAAAAATAAGATTTTGATCTTTTAAAGAGATATTGAGGCCTGCTCGTAGATCATGGAAGGATCAAAGCTCTACCTTTTACCTGCTTCATGTTTTTGTCTCTCAAGCTTTCATACATATGACAGACTAGGATTTAACGTGCAGCAAAGACACTCTTCCCATTTTTTACGTGTCTGTGTTTTCTTTCAATCTTTATTTGTACAACAAAGAGAGAGAAAGATGGAGGCTGAGAGATAAGAGTAACGATATTGCCCCATCGTAAATCACCCCCTTTCTCTGCAACCAAATTGCAGAAGCTGTCGTTCACCCATACTGTTTACAAACCTTCCATTTTCTTTCCCTTTTCGCATTTCTCCCAATTGCACTTTGTTCCTTCTTCAGGTTTTGCTGCGTTTTGCTCCCTTAGATCTGTCTTTCATCTTCACAATAAGAAAACCCAGATCTATCCAAAACCCAAACAAATGCAGAGCATAAACCAACAAAATTATCTTTCCTTCTCTCAATTCTCCCTAACTTCAGCCAGCCCATCCCAAAGGTTATAAACTCCAAAAACTACTCTCCCTTCCCCAACACTGAACCTTACCCTTTTTGGCTCCTCAAATCTTTAGGATTTCTTTTCTTTTCCTCTCTTTCAATCTACAATATCTAAACCTCACCGGTCAAGTAATTAAACCCACCAAGTTGGAGCTTATTTTTACCACAATGTTCCTCATCGGTTTAAGAAATTTAAGTTGGGAATCTTTAGTGTACATTAACTCTGCCTATGATAAACTTTCATGTAAATTATTTTTCATAGCAGGTCCCAAGCCCGGGAAAAAGAGGAGGGTTGTGTTAGGCAGTCGACAGCCAACGTAAAACTTTGTCGAATCTTTATGACATGGACAATCGATATATTAAACGTAAAGCTAGATCGTTGCCTGTAAGTAACGCGCTGTATAGCTCAGGTACAGTGAGAAGTGAGCAAGAGCCGTTGCATCGACGCCTGGATGTAGTGAAAAATAAGCAAAGGTTCCCACATTTTCGTGAACGAACGTGGCTAAAGAAGCTAGTTCATGAGAGTAGGATTCGTTTTGGCACTTGGAATATAGGTACACTTACGGGTAAGTCTATGGAAATAGTAGATACTATGATTAGGAGGAGGATTAATTTTATGTGTTTACAAGAAACTAAATGGGTAGGAGAAAAAGCGAAAGAATTAGACACTTCAGGTTTTAAACTTTGGTATACGGGTAAGGCTAAATTTAGAAATGGAGTAGGTATAATTGTAGATAAATTTTGGAAAAATGCGATAGTGGATGTAAAA
The DNA here is from genome assembly GCA_026724425.1 of Erythrophleum ivorense. Classification (NCBI taxonomy): domain Eukaryota; kingdom Viridiplantae; phylum Streptophyta; class Magnoliopsida; order Fabales; family Fabaceae; genus Erythrophleum; species Erythrophleum ivorense. The sequence continues at coordinate 4,034,363 of JAIUCV010000003.1, forward strand.
AAGTTAGGAGATAGAATCATTGCATTAAAGTTTGTAGTAGAAAAAGAAATCTTTAATGTTATTAGTGCTTATGCACCACAAGTAGGGCTAGAAGAATATCACAAGGTAAAGTTTTGGGAGGATTTAGAATGTTTAGTTCAAGAAATACCATTCGGAGAAAAGATTCTTTTAGGAGGAGATTTAAATGGTCATGTGGGAAGGATATCTTCAGGGTACGAGAGTGTTCATGGAGGACATGGCATAGGGGAAACAAATGCAGAGGGTAAAACTATTCTAGATTTCTCATTAGCGTTCGATCTTATATTAGCTAACACTTGTTTTAGAAAGCGTGAGGAACACCTTATCACATATAAAAGTGGAAGGGTATGTTCTCAAATTGATTTCTTTCTTATAAAGAAATCAGATAGAAAACTTTGTATAGATTGCAAAGTTATCCCTGGAGAGAGTTTAACTACTCAGCATAGAGTTTTGGTTATGGATGTAAGAGTTAAGAGGAGAGTAAAAAACAAAGGCGAAGATAGGGTGTTAAGAACTAAGTGGTGGCAACTAAAGGGGGATAAAGAAAGGAATTTGCAGAGACGGATTGTGGAGGAAGGATCTTGGAAAATATAAGGAAGTGCTAATGATATGTGGAATGGAATGGCTAAAGAAATTAGGAAGATAGCAAGGGAAATATTAGGTGAATCAAAGGGTTTTGGACCTAGGGATAAAGAATCTTGGTGGTGGGATACGAGTGTACAAAATAAGATTAAAGTTAAAAGAGAGTGTTACAAAGTGTGGTCATTATGTAAGAGTAATGAAAATTGGAAAAAATATAAAGTAGCAAGAAAAGACACTAAGAAGGCAGTGAGTGAAGCGAAAGCAAGGGCATTTGATGGATTATACCAATCTTTAGGTACTAAAGTTGGAGAAAAAAGTATTTATAAGCTAGCTAAAAGTAGGAAAAGAAAAACAAGAGATGTGGACCAAGTGAAATGCATCAAGGATGAAGAAGGGAAAGTGTTAGTAACGGAACAAGATATCAGAGAACGGTGGAAGGATTATTTTCATATGCTTTTTAATGAAGGGCATGAGATTTTATTGCAATCGGATAGACTAGACATTAGAGAAGATGATCAAAATTATACTTTTTATCGTAGGATTCGTGAGGTAGAAGTAAAAGAAGCATTACAACGAATGGAGAATGGCAGAGCAGTTGGACCGGATAATATACCCATTGAGGTATGGAAGGGTTTAGGAGTGAAAGGCATAAGTTGGCTCACAAAGTTATTTAATGAAATTATGAGATCTAAAAGAATGTCAGACGAGTGGAGGAAAAGTACTTTAATCCCTATTTATAAGAGTAAAGGGGACATTCAAAATTGTGCAAATTATAGAGGAATTAAACTCATGAGCCACACTATGAAATTATGGGAAAGAGTAATTGAGAAAAGGTTAAGGAAAGAGATTCAAGTGATGGAGAATCAATTTGGTTTTATGCCAGGAAGGTCAACTATGGAAGCAATATACTTGTTGCGAAGATTAATGGAGAGATATCGAGAGAATCAAAGAGATTTACACATGGTATTTATTGATTTAGAAAAAGCATATGATAGAGTGCCAAGAGAGGTTCTATGGAAGGCTTTGGAGAAAAAAGGAGTTCGTATAGCTTATATTCGAGCAATCCAAGACATGTATGATAAGGTTACAACTAGCGTAGTAACAAAATGTAGACTTACGGAAGATTTTTCGATAACTGTTGGTTTACATCAAGGGTCAACTCTGAGCCCTTATCTTTTTACTTTAGTCTTGGATGTGCTTACTGAACATATCCAAGAGCCGGTGCCACAGTGCATGCTTTTTGCAGATGATATTATCCTAGTTGGAGAATCGAGAGAGGAAATGAATGAGAAGTTAGAGAGGTGGAGACTAGCTTTGGAAGCTTATGGATTTCGTTTAAGTAGAAGTAAAACGGAGTATATGGAGTGTAAGTTTAGTAAGAGGCACACCATTTCTAGCGTAGAAGTAAAAATTGGAGAACATATCCTACCACAAGTCACACGATTTAAGTATCTTGGAGCTATCATACAACATAACGGAGAAATAGAAGAAGATGTAAAGCATAGGATTCAAGCAGGGTGGATGAAATGGAGGAGTGCCTCGGGTGTTATTTGTGATAGAAGAGTACCACTCAAACTTAAGGGTAAATTCTACCGCACAATTATAAGACCTGCAATGTTGTATGGAACTGAGTGTTGGGCAATAAAAAGTCAACAATAAAATAAGTTAAATGTTGTAGAGATGAGAATGTTGCGTTGGATGAGTGGACACACTAGAATGGATAGAATTAGAAATGAATGCATTAGAGAGAAGGTGGAAGTCGCTCCTATTGTGGAAAAGATGGTAGAATCGAGACTTAGATGGTTTGGTCATGTGGGGAGGAGACCTATAGAAGCCCCAGTTAGGAGAGTAAATGAGATGGAGAATAGTCCAATAACTAGAGGTAGAAGAAGACCAAGAAAAACTATAGGAGAAATTATTAAGAGAGATTTAGATTTAAATGGTCTATCTAAAAATATGATTTATGATAGATGTTTATGGTGTCAATTGATCCATGTAGCCGACCCCACTTAGTGGGAAAAGACTTTGTTGTTGTTGTTGTTGTTGTTGTAATCTTTAGTGTACATTATAAACCTTGAATTTAGCACATGGGTAGATGTGGGAAGATTAAAAACTCAAATTTATAAAGATATTGTTAAAAAGAAATATATCCCAAACTTCAGGGTTGGAACACTATGTTTCTTTCCCAAGCAGTTAAAATAACATTAATCAAAACAGTGCTAAACTCCACTTTAATCTATCCTTTGTTCTACTTTGCATTACCTCAGCATTATGGCCAGAAAATTGATAGGACAATTGCAGACTTTCAATTCAAGAAAATCCAAATTACATTTGTTATCTTGGCTAAAGTTATGTAATTCCAAACAAGGAAAGGGTCTGGGGTTTCGAAGAACACATCCCTTTTATATGGTATTATTAGTAAAACATACATAGAGATTAGAGACTAGAGACTCCCTATCTCTTTATGTTAGTGTCTTACAGCCTAAATGTTTCAAAGATAAATTTTCTAGACAATTGAAGGGACATTCTTCCATGGCATGGTTATGGAAAGGCATCTCTAAGACTATCATTCACATGAAACTCCATTGATGAATTGGGAATGAAGAACATATTTCTCTTACCAACCACCTTTGGTGGGCAATGCAAGTTGATCCACTACAGTTCACTACAATGAAGAACTCATTCTGCATGATACTAGTGCTTGGAACTTTGCAGTTCTTAATTTTTTTTATTCTCAGTCCGTGGTTCAACAAACTTTTCAATTTGACATTTTCAATTACTGGTCAACTAGATAAGCTCATCTGGCATGCAACAGAAATGGTCAATATAGAGCGGCTATGGTTATAAGCTTCTGACTAATGACTCTTCATCTTCGATTGATACTCCCTTTCTGGTTTACGAATTATTTTGTTTGGCTAGAAATTACTCACAAATTCGCTTCCGACACCAGTTACATTTCGCAAGCATCACCTAATGGTTGATCCCGTTTGCTCATTTTGTTATACAGAAGAAGAAAACCTTATCATCTTTTCTTGCAATGTACCTTTGCAAGAAAGGTTTGGTTTGGCTCCCTCCTATCTCTTCAAGTAGATCAAATTCAACCCTAGGACATTCAAGTGTGGTCGCAAATCTGGTTTTCTCAATCTCAAGATACTTTAAGTCACATTGGGGTATAAAAGTCTTATGCTAACCACTCTTTATGTGATTTGGAATCTTTGGAATCAATTGGTTTTTTATTCTCTTTTGTCGTCATCGACAATAACAATTAAGCTTATACACCAAATATTGGCACGATCTCAATTTGCGTGGGATACAGGACAAACTAGCCTAGCTAGCAAGGTTATTACGATAATAGAGGTTGGAATATTATGATTTGGACGTTATTGAAACGGAGCGTTATAGTACCTACACCCAAAATACATGCTATTCAAAATTTATCAGGTAAAAATATTTTACAAAAATTGGAGTATCGGGTATCGGATGATGGATGTCCAAAATATCCAATACATATATTTAGCTTCCAAAATAAAATTTAAAATGAGTAATGTATTTTTAAAATTTCATAATTTTGTAATTATTAATTACTTTAATTAATGTATAGAAACAATATTAATTTACCAAAAAATAAGTAATAAACAAAGTTTGTAGTGTATAATATATTTTTTATGCAAAATTATATATGCATAGTCTAATTATTATATAGATAATATATGGATATTGAATATTGGGTAACGGGTACCCTGCTCCTCATTAGTGTCGGAGGAATACCAAATATTCGAAGGTTAAATCCATATCTACCCAAATATATTTGGAATATCTAATTTCAATACTCAAACCCTATACAATATCCATTATTGATCAAATATTGAATATATATATTGATTAAATATCCAAAGTATATATCCTGTTCAACTGCCAACCCTAATTTGAAAGGATCCAAAAGAATAGCTAGAGAAATAGCCTCAACTCAGCGTTTCTGAAAAAACAAAGACATTATTTTTGGGCATGGGATGGGCTCATTGTTGGGAATTTAGTAAAGGTACTATTGTGATTCCAATTGTAAGGTATATGACTTAATTTTACATTAAAAATATTAGATTTATTAAAAATATTAGATTTGGATATAAAGTAGTTTAGATAGTTTTTGAGGTCTCTAATTTCACCAAACTAACTTTCAGCATATAATTCTTCCAAAATTTTATATCCTGTTATTGTTCCAAATGTGTTTAAATGATTCAAGTTTTTAGGTCAAATGGTTATTAATATGAATCATTGTAATTCATGACGACAATCAATTTTGAGAGCCATATTTTACTCATTAATTTTAAACTTAATTTTTTGCTACTCTCGTATATATTGAAGGATAAACAGTTGGTATTAGTTCATAAGTATGCATGTCCATAAAAATCGCAGCTTTTACATTTTAATTAATTGAGATCTTCTATAATGCATTTACGCCAGATAATTTCATATATCAAGTAACCAAAGGTTGACCTTTGATCTTTTGGAGTTTTTTACTGTAAATTTTTTGTAAAGTTCAGAGAAAAAAGAGAGAGTGAAAGGAGGAAAAAAAAAAGTTTCATACGCAATTGCATTATTTGTGTTACTCTTTTTTAAAATTTTGGAAGAATTTTATAATAAAACATTTTTCAAAGCTCTCTACACATCATGGTTTAGCTTTTTAGCTGATAAATTAAATTAAGCCAAATGTACGTATTATATGTAAGCTTTAGATGACAGTGAACTATGAATATTAAGGAAGAGGCAATTAATGTAAGAGTGGCATGGTAGGTTTTTCGTCTCACGGATGCGTGCACGTCTATCTTCTATATCTTCAAAGGCACCCAAGCATGAGTGACTCTTCCTTTTTCTCTTTCAAGTCTTCTGATTTATATGCACGAGAAGCTTATCTCAGAAGAAAATGGATTATAGTTATTTGGCAAAATTGACAGTATTAGCTTCATTTAGCTTATCACATTGAGCAACGTCATATCAACAAATCTATCCTGCACCCCATTCGCATGAGGAGTAGGTTCAATGCCAATTATTAGAGTAACCTAAACATTATTAGCACTACATTAACAGAGACATATTGGACCATGTAGTACAATAGTGGTGCCACTAGCAAGAAGAGCTAAAGAAGCTTTTGTTTCGCCTAAGCATCTTAGAATCATTACGTGTATCACCTAATCAAGCACAAAATAATCTATTTTCCAATATTCTATCTCAATTCACAAGCAACCACTTTTTGGCATGCAAAAGGGAAACCAAAAGAGTTAAAGATTTCTATGTGTCTCTTGTTGGATTTTTTATTAAATAAAAATGTAATATATAGAAATCTTTTTATAACCCAATGTTGATTATTTAAAAATAATTCATTCATATGTCAAAATTATATAGAAATAATTAAATAATAAACACTCAAAATCGATCGAAATTTCCAAGAACAAATGTTGTCTTAATTTCTCTATGGCTTTATTTTTAATTTTGACTTATTTTCAAATTAATTTAACAAATTTTAATGATAAGAAAGTAATTAATGTTTTATTAAATTATTTGACACAGGTAATTTTATCAAATTTTTTTTTTTACATTTCTGACTTTTCTTTTAATAAATTTTTTACTGTCAAAATTTTATAAAAAAGTTTTAATAATATTTGTAACTTTTTTTATTTGAGGAATAATCTTTTGTCCAGAAAATAATTCGTTCTTTTGATTATGTCTCAAATAAAAAGTTCTAATTTTCTTATACTTTTCCCACAACATAAAAACAAATTTTGTTATCATTAACAATTTATTTTTTTAGTACAAAATTACACTCCCTTTACCTCAGAATGTCTAAATTATACAACTACTTTTTCTATTTAAAAAATGTACACTCTCTTCTCTTAAAATTAAAAATTAAAAAAGCTCTACATTGATCTCTCGTGTAGCAAAAAAATATGTTACAATTATGTTTATTTTAACCAAATCTTTATATGTATTATTTATATAATATAATAAGTATTAAATATATATTTGACCAATAAAAAAAGTTTAATTTTAAAATTTTAGAATAAACTAAAATGATGGTTTTGAACACAAGAGAAATAACATTTTAAAAAAATATTTTTAATAAGTTATATTGTTGTTAATAAAAGAAATCAATATTGTCTAAGAAGTTACATATTTAGCCATAAGGAGGCTGTTTATATTCTCATAATAGATGAAAAAGCTATATAATTTAAGCATTTAAACAAAAAAAAGAAAACAATTTACTCAATTTTTTAATACATGACGTAAAAAATTTAAATTTAAGACTTCTTCCTCTCTATCCATACTTGTCGGTCAGAATATATCACACTAAAAGCAATTTCATCATAAATAAAAGCATTAAATTTGAGAAGAGAAAACTACAAATCAACATAAAAATAATAGGTCTTTAAAATAATTTTTAAAAAATTTAACTAAGTACATTGAGACTTTTAATTGGGTAAAGAAAAAATAATATCTTTTTAAAAATAAACAACGCTTCTTCTTTTTTTTCACAACTAAGCTAAACAGATGCTTAAGCTCAAACTTCTATATAAATGAGAGCAGAAGTGGTTATATCTCCCTCCAACACAACGCAGAAAACCACACTTTACTTTCAACAAAGCCATGAAGACCCAACTTCTCCTGCTCCTTTCTCTTTCATTCCTTCTAACCCTCCCCATAGCTAGTCAAAAACATGCATGCGACAAGGCCTCTTCTCAAACCACCATGCTCCCATTCTGCGACACTTCCCTATCCTACGACACCCGAGCCAAAGACCTTGTCTCGCGCCTCACCCTCCAAGAAAAGGTCCAGCAGCTCGTAAACTCTGCCGCGGGCATTCCCCGGCTCGGCGTGCCGGCTTACGAGTGGTGGTCGGAGGCTCTCCACGGTGTCTCTAACTTAGGCCCGGGGACGCGGTTCGATAAACGGGTCCCCGGCGCCACGAGCTTCCCAGCCGTGATACTATCGGCTGCAAGCTTTAATGAAAGCTTGTGGCTCGAGATGGGTCGGGTGGTGTCGACGGAGGCTCGAAGCATGTACAATGTGGAGCTAGCGGGGTTGACGTTTTGGAGCCCCAATGTGAACGTGTTCCGGGACCCTAGGTGGGGCCGCGGCCAGGAGACTCCTGGCGAGGATCCCTTGGTGGTGAGTAGGTATGCAGTGAAGTATGTTCGTGGTTTGCAAGAAGTAGGTGATGATGATGATGATGATGATGAAGACGACGACGACGAAGAGAGGGGTGGGAGACTTAAGGTTTCCAGCTGTTGTAAGCATTATACGGCTTATGACCTTGATAATTGGAAAGGCATTGATCGGTTTCACTTTGATGCAAAGGTAAAAGAGTGTTTACTTCTTACACTATACGCTAAGTGTTTTTTAGCATTTAATTGTGATCATATCGAGGTAAAATGATCGAGTCTAGTATGGTTCACTTACTAATGAATTACTCTGTGATTTAAAGATTTTACGAAATTCATATAAAATAATACTGCTGGGTTCTGCAAAGAGTTTCCTGATAGTAGTTAATTTTTAATAAATTGATAAAGCAGGCATATTTTAGCTAGTCAAATGGTAATTTGCTCAAAGTTGCAAAAGGGAATGAGTGTGGCCACAATATTGTTCTATTAGATCATTATAGCCCTTTTATACTTAATTCACTTTATCAGAGCTTAAGAAGTATGCAGAGAAGAAGAATTAATGAAATAAGATGCATATTATACCTTAAAAAAAGCAAATTAAACTAATCATTATATATATATGTAAGCATATTTGTACATAATTTTTAATAAGATCATTCGTTTTGACATACTTTTTATATTTATTTATGATTAATTTAATTTATTTATTTTTAATAAATGGAATTTTTTATGAATCTCTGAAATTTTCAGAACATATCATAATGTGCATAGCTTTTTTGTGGCTGTTGGGTTGGGTTTGTTGTAGGTGACAAAGCAAGATTTGGAGGATACATATCAGCCTCCATTCAAGAGCTGTGTGGAAGAGGGCCACGTCAGCAGTGTCATGTGCTCTTATAACAGGGTCAATGGGATTCCCACATGTGCTGACCCTGACCTCCTCAAAGGGGTCATAAGAGGCCAATGGGATCTAGACGGGTTTATCTTCCATTAACCATTTTTCTTTACAAATTAAAAAATAATTAGATCCATCTAGTGTATATAAAAAACAAATAAATTAAATTAATCATATAAAAAAATTTTAAGTTGACTTTTTTTTTGGCCTTCTATGTAGATATATTGTTTCAGACTGTGATTCAGTGGAAGTTTTTTACAAATCAATTAACTACACTGCAACACCGGAAGATGCAGTAGCACTTGCACTGAATGCAGGTAGACACCTTGGCCGCACTTACTGGCTGTTTGGTATTCTGGGTTGTTTGGTATGAAAAATGGAAACAAAATTCGTTTCTATAATTGTGCATAATATTTATTAAGCTTTTGTAATCATTATTTATTAGTATTTATTTATTTATTGTTACTTTTTTAAAATAAGGATACAAGATTTATTTTTCATCCATAAAATTATTTTTGTTCTTTTAGTTTCCATTTTCATTCTTAATATTTTGTGTACTTAACAGCTAAGAAATCCAGTAGAAAAAAAAAATCTAATTTTTAGTTGCCTCAATTGGTTAAATCAAATAATAGTCTTCAAATAACCTATTCTTACTACTACCATTTTGATACCAAAATGAAAAAAATTCTGATCAATCAAATGTTTTATTATCATGCAGGTTTAAACATGAACTGCGGAAACTATCTAGGAAAATACACAGCAAATGCAGTAAACTTAAAAAAGGTAGATGTATCCACGGTCGACCAAGCCCTGGCGTACAACTACATAGTCCTAATGAGACTGGGCTTTTTTGATGACCCCATGTCACTTCCATTTGCAAACCTAGGCCCATCTGATGTATGCACTGAAAGCAATCAACAATTAGCCCTAGATGCTGCAACGCAAGGCATAGTATTGCTGGAAAACAAAGGCTCTCTTCCCTTATCCCAAACCAACACTAAAAAATTGGCCTTAATTGGACCAAATGCCAATGCCACCACCGTCATGATAAGCAACTATGCTGGGGTACCCTGTAGGTACACTAGCCCTCTACAAGGGCTAAAGAAATATGTGTCAGCCCTGACTTATGCACCTGGTTGTAGAAATGTGAAATGTGGAGATCAGAGCCTTATTGGACAAGCCATTAAAGTAGCAGCTAGTGCAGATATAGTTGTATTGGTTGTGGGGTTAGACCAATCTATTGAAGCAGAAGGGCTTGATAGAGTGAACTTGACATTACCTGGGTTTCAAGAGAAGCTTGTGAAAGATGTGGCTGGTTCTACCAATGGAATATTGATTTTGGTGATCATGGCTGCTGGTCCCATTGACATTTCTTTCACTGAAAGTGTTAGTAACATTGGGGGGATTTTGTGGGCAGGGTATCCTGGTCAAGATGGAGGAGATGCAATTGCCCAAGTGATATTTGGAGATTACAACCCAGGTACTAATTTTAAAAGTTAGTTTAACAAACAAAAAACACTTACTGGAAAATTAAACTTTCTTTTCTCTTTCACAGCGAGATTACTAACACTAAAGTCCGAACTTTCAGGTGGCAGGTCCCCATTTACATGGTACCCACAATCATACGTAGATCAAGTGCCCATGACAGACATGAACATGAGAGCCAACAGTACTAGAAACTTCCCAGGAAGAACCTACAGGTTCTACACTGGCAAATCACTCTATCCATTTGGCCATGGCTTAAGCTACTCCTCTTTCTCCACCTTCATAGCCTCTGCTCCTTCCACCATACTCATTCAAAGCAACAGCTCACCACTTCCCGTCAATTCTCTACTTGAGTCTCTCTATGAGGGTCAAGCAGTTGACATTTCAACCCTAAATTGCCTGGACTTGACAGTCTTGCTTGTGATTGGGGTGAAGAACAATGGGCCCCGCTATGATGGGTCCCACGTAGTGCTTGTTTTCTGGGACCCGGCGGGTTCGGAACAAGTTGACGGGGCTCCGATTGCCCAGTTGGTGGGATTTGAGAGAGTGGAAGTGAAGGTTGGGAAGATAGAGTTTGTGACTGTGAAGATAAATGTGTGCCAAGAGCTGAGTGTGGTGGATGGCGATGGGAAAAGGAAGGTAGTCATTGGAAAACACACCCTTTTGGTGGGTTCTTCCAGTGAATCTCAGGTGAAACACCAGATTGATGTTAGAGTTGCAGGAAGTGGAAACAGAGAAGGAGACTTCATGTCCGAGTGACTCCAACTAGTAGCTACAAGCTAATACAGAACATGCATGAACACTGAATGTTGGGATCGTAGAATAAATTTGAGTTTGAGGAGAGCGTTTGGATTTGGGAGAGTCCTCTGTTTCTGATACTCATATTAATGTCTATTTATAGATAAATTGCTGTTAAATTAATAGATACTAATATTAATATTTATTGAAGATTAAAAAGTTGATGTTACATTATTCAATTTAAAAAAGAAAAAAGGAGAAAGCCATCGCTAGAGGAAGGGCTTGAACCTTCGACCTTGTGGTTAACAGCCACACGCTCTAACCAACTGAGCTACTCCAGCTCTGCGGGCTTGTTCGCAAGCCGTTATCTAAAAAAGAATATGTGCCTAAGCAATTACATAATTTCTCTGGACATCTCTGCAAACACTTTATTTCTTGGTAAATTACTTTACTATTTTCAGATGAAATTATATAACATTTTCTTTTATCATAAAAAAATACACAAATAGTTCGTAAAATTAAAAGATGATCAAATATTATCAAAGATAATATTATTTTTTATTAAAAATAATTTTATTAAAAAATATATTTTTAAACTTTATATAAATATTATTTACTTTATGTTAAAAATTATAAAATTAATTTATTCTAATTTATGAAAGTGACTCTTTTATATCTACCTATCAAATAATATTTAATACTTGTTTTATTATATAATAATAAATATAAGAATATTTTGATTAAAGTGGATGTAATTAAAATTTATCTTTTGTTTTAGAGAGCAATGTAATGTATCTTTTTACTTTAAGAGAAGAGAGTCAGAACAGCGGAGAGGACCAGATTATTTGGACACATTTAAAAAAAAAAGAAGGTGAGTTACTCTATTTTTTGTTTATTATGCGGACTATTTTTTTAAGACAATTTGAGAGCTTATTCTCTTACAATGATGTGATATGATTCTGATCTCAAAATACTCCTTTGAAGAATTGAATCTAGTTTATCGAAAATATATATATATTTCTTAACCGACCCAATTCCTTTGTATATCCCTGTAAATATTTAAGTACTGTATAGCTTGACTTCGTGGTTGTTTAATGTGATAAGACATTAGAAAAATCAGAAGAAAAAGATAAATTCAAACATTGGAAACTAATTTAAACTTCATGGATATAGATGAAGAATCTTACCCCCTCAACTCTGCTCTTGGTCTTCGCATTCTATACAAACACGACTTCCGAATTTTAATGTCGCAATCGTGACCAATATCTTTCGCTGTTACAGCTGTCGAATTCATGAATCGACTTGATGAAGCCGCACAAATTTATTAATAAAAATACAACAATAAAAATCATGAACAGTTACAAATGGCTGCATCAAAATTAATTTAACACGTTAGACTTTTTTTTTTCCAGTATCAAAGATGTCAATCTAATTTGTTTGCTTTAGACATTAAAATAATACTAAAGAAATCCTTTGATAAAGATTAAAAAATCCACAAAGTTTGAGTACATTTTTATTTTGTCTAGTTGAGATCCTTCGTGTTTTTGGGTACTGACTGGTGATTGTTTCATCCATGAATGTCAAACATATATAGCTGTGTTTGAGTATTGCCATATATAGCCGCCTCTGGAGAATTATTTAGTCAAAGGTCCATCCAATTACAAAAGTAAAACATAACAAACACATGACACTCTCAAATATCCTTTTCACATCGAGTTGTCCTCCATTTACCCATATCCATTACCGCTTCATTTCCGTCGATGTCAATTACTGTGTGCTCCTTCCTTACTATATATATATATAGCTCATCCTCTTCTACCATTCGTCATTCCAAAACACAAAATCCCAGACTTTGCTTCACAAAACTTCATTCATAGGCCATACAGGTTATCTCTGAAGCAAAACATGGAAGGTTTAATTCCATATCTTATTCATGTGATCAAGAAGCAACAAAAGTCTCCTACCAAAACCTATCACCGTAGCTTCTCTCATTCTGGGAGCACCAACGACCGGAGCTACCATTTGCTACTTGGATCGGATTCCTTTAGCGGATCCTCCCATCGACGGACCCGCTCCGACTTGCCCCCGTCGACCACCACGAAGTTCTCGGAGCATCAGTATGGTGTGGACGGGTTCCTGGTCAGCCCGAGAGGCCCTCCTCCTTTCCTCTCTGCTGCTTCTCCCACTGTAAATGCTGCTTCTACTCATGCTGCCCAGATCTCTCATAATTCCCACAACATTCGAAAGTAGTGAGGATTTCAATATTGTCAATGGAAAAAAAAAAGTTTTATTTTTTTCTTTTATGGGTATTTTTTATTTCACATTACATGCATTTTTTTAGGGTAGATTTGTTTGCTTAAGATTGTGGTGCGGTTATTCATCTTTAATGATAATTGATGGATGGCCATGTCATTTTTTGTAATTATTGAAAATGTATATTTGATTTGTCCTTTTCTTTCCTTTTTTAACAAAAAATGAAAGATAATTTACATACTAATAGCTTTGGTGTGCGTCAATAAATGTTAGAGCGACTTGTTTAAGTTATTATGGATAGGTATATTTTTGGATTTTATTCAAAATAAATTATTTTATCAAATGATTTTTACAGGTGCAATTTTATATTATTCTGATGTACTTAAAATTTTATTTTTCTAGTGCTTTATAAAAATATTAAACTTAAATTATAAAATAAAATATTATAATTTTGTTATTAACTGGAACTAATTCTCTTGTTTTATATTTTAATCGACTTGAATACAAACAGTTCAATTCCACCACCCCCCGCCATGTCTCTTCTTCAGACAATATGGAGGCCCTTAGAAAGGAAGAGAAATTTTTTTAAAAAATATTTATCTGGAAAATCATGGTATAATTACCTCAATTAATCTTAAGAAATTCTGTTGAGTATAAAAATGAAAGATAGGATATTGTACAAACATTGTCCAAGATAAGATCAATGTCAAATTCAAAGATGGCATGCACCCCCCAATTTGCAAAACAATGTGGTTTCACATTGGATATTATATATGCTTTACATTGTCAAAAACAAAAAACAAAAAACAAAAGAATTCACGAAAGAGATAAAGTTGTGTCTATTGCATCCTTAGTCAAAGTTTGGCTGAATTGTAAGCTGCTCAATAGGGAAGCTTCGTTGAAAGCTAAAATTATACGCAAATAGTGCTCAGCATAATGAAAAACAGGATAAAATATGAACATTATAAAATTATAAAAAGATAAGATTGTTTGTGATAGTTTAAAAATGATTTTTCAATTCTCAAGATTATTAAAAGAGGGTTATTTCATAGAATAAACAGTTGTATGTCCTCCTCATTTTAAAATAGAACTGCTATATATTTAACATAAATAATCATAATGATAATAAAATAGATCTAGTCACAGGCTGAAATTTGAATTTTATTTTAATATAACCTTTTTTAAAACTTAGATTCACTCTTCTAAAACCTGGTCTTTTTTCACCAACTTTTTATTTTAAATTTTCAAAAGCATCAACTATAGGTTGTTTATATATATATATATATATATATATATATATATATATATATATAGTATAAGAAATTCTTCAATGAAAAGAAAAATCTTTAGCCTAGAGTTGAAGATCTAAAGATGTATCAATGATTATCAATAATTGGCTAATGCTTGACAAACAATCAAACTCTCTAGTGCATGCATTTGGCTGTTAATAATTATAATCTTCCTCGGTACTAATTATGATAATAATCAAATTTAAATGCTTTTTGTTTGACACCGGGGAGGGGGGGTGTAAGAAAATAATTGTACCAACCCAACAAAGCCATGCACACATTAAAGCACAGAAAAAAGAGAAAATTAAAAGGCTTGTAAAGGGGAAGAAACATTCCAAAAGTTCCTCTTCTGTACTCGTTTTTTTTTTAACCTTTTATTGGCACATATATACTTATTTGTTACATTATACTCTCTTCGATTTTATATATTAAAAAAAATAACTAACTCATAAGGATTAAAAAAGTTGGTTAAAAATAATTAATTATTTAATTTTTGCCTCAAATAAAAATTATTTTTTAAGAATACTCTTATTTAATTTGTCCATTTTCTCTTTAAAATTAATGACAACTATTATTCATAATTTAAAAAACTTATTTAATAGAGGATATAATTAGAATACTATAATTAATATAACAGATATTAGTGATTTATTTTTTATATTTTAAACTAATTTTTTTTCTTATATATAAGATTAGAGAAAGTATATATTTAAGAATTGTTTGTCTACACAATTTTTGCCTTTTTTCATTTTAAAATTTAAAAGACCCCTAAAACATAAGAGAGAGAAGCAACACCTTAGTTATAGTTATGCCATATTGAATTAGCAAATATCAAGTGAGAATATACATACATACATACATACATATATACATATATATATATATAATCTTTGGTGGGGTGTGTGTGTATAAATGTGGAGGCTCTTTTCCTTTGGTTTCTTCTTTTGTTGTGAAAATTCTAAGACAAAAATATATGAATAGTTAAAATTGAGAATGAGCTTGTGGAGATTGAAAGATTATGCAATTTTGCATAATTAGCATCTGTCAGCTCTTGTGATCTTCAGCCTCTTCACACCACTTTTCAAGAACATCCTGCATTAATTAAATGCAATGAGAAGCTCTCAAAATATTAACAATGAACCAAAAAAACAGAGATTCTTAGGTAATTAAATTCAGTATGCAAAATATTTAATTTATAGAACAAATTAATTATAGAAAGAATATCCATGCATGTAAACACAGCATGTTGAAAATGAATATCACTCATAAATGTGCCGCACATATTTATGTATCTTTTTGTATCATTTGTTTAATATACTTATTTCCTATAACTAAATTGAGTCAGCCTAAAATTTTTTTCCCTAAAAGCTCATTTTGTGATATTTATCAAAGACAGCTGAGCTAATTTATTTTTCTTTCTTGTACTTACTCCCAGGGCACATCTCCAACCATCATCCAGTCTCCTTCTTGATCCTCATAAGTCAACACATGAAAATGCCCAGAACGAAGAAGAGGTAGAGTATTAGGGCCTGGAAAATTAAAACAATCTCTGATCTGAAAACGATGGTCCAAAAGAGAAATGAAGAAAGAAAAGCTTCAAACGAATAAATTATGCATGGAGGTTTCATTAATTAATTACTTACAGAGAATAATGATGGTTCTAAACATATGGCCAAGAGCTTTTACAAGTTCATCATAACTATGGTGCGCCAACAAGTTCAGTTTTCTACCGATTGCACTGCCTTCCATGTACACTTTCACATATAAAGAGGGTCTTCGTTTCTCAACTAGGTTGCTCTTGAATGTGGATTTAATTGGTGGCCAATTTCTGAATAATATTTAAAGTATTATGTATATTCACCAACCAAAAGAAAGAAATTTATGATATCACAACAGCCAAAAAAACGGTTCAGTAAAAACTCAAAATCATTGATAATTTTATAGATTATGACTCTTTAACATGTGAAATTTTTAATTGCACCTAATGTGCCACTTTATTTATATTCTACAAAATAAAATGGTCAAGTAACATAAAATACGATTCAGACAGCAAATTTCTCTCTCCATCAAAACACAAGTGAGATCCAACAATGGAGTGTTTTGATAGAGAAAGAAGGAACTAGAAAGAGAAATTATGTGTTTTGATAAAAAAAAAAAAAGGAAAAAATCTGCTATTTGGGTTTTATGTCACTTGACTTTTGTTTATTAAATAGAAAATAAATGAGGTGACCCATTTAATGTATTTAAGATTTTTTCTTCCACTATTGTTTATGCGAGCATTATTACCAAACAATTTCTTTTCCCATTCTACAACTACCGTAAATTTGCAAATCATTTTCAATATATGCCATTAAAATAAAATCATTCTCTATATACAACAAATAGGTAAACTTTATTGGCTCGAAGATATTTTTTATTGTGCAATTATATTAAAAAGGGTAACAGTTATTACAACCACGGGAAAAAAAAAAAATTGTTGCTTACTTTGGACAACATTTTTTTCACCATAAGAGCTGCCATAAGTCTAAAATGTAGTGAGAAAAGAAAACTATAAAACTCTCAAGCTCTTCAATTTAGAAAAATTGTTCTAGGCAATGTTTCAAATTGCTTCGGCCGTATTAATTAGTATGGCGGTTGCTGTATTGCGAGGTGATAAAGATTTCCACTGTTGTACCGAATTTGCATGAATTTGTTAAAAAATCACAATCACAATCACAATTCGTATGGCAGCGTTCGCAATATCAGTGACAGCAAACACCAAAAAACAATATGAGAGAGAGAGGGTGGGGGTAGGCACCTTAAGGCGAAACTGGATGACAATGATGAGTGAGGTTGAGAGGAAGGAAAGATGGAAAGACCAAGTCTGAGATCGGTGCTCAAATCCATCGTGTTGATGCTGCTGCTGCTTTTTCTGGAGAAACTTCCACAAGGGTGGTTGCTACTATCGATTGAAGAAGATGATGACTGCGTTTGTTCTTCTTCTGTTCCCATATTCTAATTGACACATAAAAACTGATCAAGACCTTTGATCGCTCTCTCCATTTATATTGAGCATTATAAACCTACTTTAAACATATAGAGGAGAAAAGAGAGAGAGAGAGAGAGGGAGCCAAAAACTAAGCCCCGTGTCATGGAATCAAGGGACTCGTTGGTTTGGATTTGCCCTGAGGGTGAGCGACATATACCCGCAATTACATTTTGGTCTTCAACTATAATTACTTTATTTATTTTATATATATATATATATATAAAGTTTTGGTTGGTTGGAATTGAAACCTAGAAACCTAGTTTATTTTAAGCAAATCTTAATGATTTCTAATTGTGGGTTTATTTTATCTTAATAAGGTCTACCTTCCATGATTAATTTTAGATATATTTAAATCAGTGTGCTTTAAATTTTAAAGTAATAAGTGATTTTGTCTTTCAAAGATTACTAATTTCCTAATTTGGTCCCTTAACCCTCTCAATTTAATTAGCCACTCAACAATTTTTTTAAAGCATTTTTATCCATTCATCTGTTGAAGTTATGATTTTCTCAATTTGATCATCCCAAAGAAGGAACAAGATTGGAAGAGAATTATTGAATGGTTAAATTGAAAGAGCATTTTGAATAACCAAATTAAAAAGTTAATCATCTTTCAAAAATAAAATAATAATTTACCCTAAATTTTAGGTGGAAAAAAGGGCACAAAGGGTTTGTCTCAAGATCCCCAAGGACGAGCTTTATTATTTTATTATTATAAGGGGATGTGATCTTTAGATAAAAGTACTATTTTCTTTTCAATGTACATAAGCAACAAAATATATATAGTGCTATGGAGAGCTTCACTTCTCAAAAAGTTGAATTCTTCACCGTCTGGTTGTCTTTAGTCTTGAACGGTTATCTCGAAATTCATGATAATAATTTGCTATAATCATGATGCATGCATCTCAAAACACAATTGGATAGTAGAGAACTTGACCTCTCTATATCTTAATCCACTATAATATTCCATTGTAGAGAGTTTAATTAGTGAATTTTCATGTATAATTGTTATGTGAAGTGCCTTTTGTTGCATGGGATTTCCTTGTTAATTCCATTTAATGTATAAAGAATATTGATACTAAACGCATTATACTCATTTCAATGTTGGAGATTAAAAATGGAGTGATATAAAATATCAACTACTGATTAACGAACCCAATTTTAGCAATTTGGAAATAGAAAATAGACATTGTGTTTAGCCTTATCTGGCAAAATGGGAATTCAATTAGTCCAACTACTTAAGTATGAGATAGATTTGATATCTTGTTCATGAAAGCAAGAGTTGCTTTTCTTAATTCAATGAGCATGTGATCTTTAAATTCCAAAATTATTTAAAAACTATTTTTTTTACGTTTAAAATGAAGTATATTCAGTCGTCTAAGCAAATGTTTGAAAGAGAATACACATGATAATATTACTGGTGCATTCATTTAAGTAGCATTGTAACAAGGTTTTAGCGAGCCATAATTGTTCGTTCTAATTAAGAGTCTCAAATTAATGGATTTTTAATGCAATAGACCCAAGGGTGGGATTTTATGTTTTTTTAATTAATCCGACAAAATTGTGCCCATGTAACCCTTAAGGTATAAACAAAGGGTATAATATGCCATAGGTAATTAGACAAAATAAATAAAATAATCATTATCAATTTATAACATTTTTTTTTTCTTTTCATAAGCAAAGAGTGCAGTTCTTAGTGGTTTTCAGGAATTATTTTGGTTTAAGAATTGACAATATCACAAACCGAAGTTGGCACAAACAAAATCCTATTTAAAAGCCTAATTTCATGGAATATATAGAACCTTATATAGAATTTGAAACATGTCACATGATCATGAAGGTTAAACTTTTGAATTTTATTTTAAATACATTATTTAAAAATACCAAATTATTTGAGATATCTTAGAACTTTTACCTCTAAAATCAATCAACTATGTCATTGAATTAAGGTACGACATATATAGCAATTATCTTCTTCTTCTTTTTCTTTTCTCTTTTCCTTCTAAGATCTAAAAAATGGATTATTAGCTTAATAATGGCAGGCAAACAATAATGGATCCACACACACTGTTTGACCAAATTATGAAATGAATCAATTAAATTACGTGTGGGTGTGGTGAACTTATTTGTGATAAATATAATTAAAACAGTCATGATGAGAAAAAGAGGAAAAGGCATTCAAAGGGAAGGGTGAGGGGGACAAATGATGGACAGAAAATTTGAAGCTTGCAAGTTAGAAATACATTCTGTTAACCTTAATTTTGGCATGTTGGATTCTTTTTTACGACTTTTTTTTCTGAATTGATCTAACATCAAAGCAATTAGTCTTTCAAAAGTGAGGACACCAACCTAACTTTAGGAAATATGTAATCATGTCAAATTACTCAAATTCTTTTTCTTTATAAAAATAATTAACACATGCACATGCCTAGGCAAGTGTAAACATGGGCAATTCACCAACCATAATGTGATGCCATTAGGCTTTTTTTTTTAATAAAATAGTAGTACAAATAGATTACATCAAACATTTGATATATACACATCTAAGTAATATCTCATATCTTATGATATGTGATTACATATTTACATACATGGTAGCATGTGATGAGATACCTCATTTTGGTTTTGGTATGGTTCTGGTATCTCATATCCGAGTAAAAATAGTGATAGGTGATGATACTCAATTTTTTTTTATATTTCATTTCAATATGAAGTGGTGTAATTGTTTTTAAATTATGAGTTTTGTTTGTCTAAGATAGTATATATTTTATCAAAATTCAACATTGATGTGCAAATAAATAAATAAATACTTTACATCCTTTAGAATGTCAGGTATATACTATCACCACGTTATATCAAGTCTGAGTATTAAGATATTCTATCTATTATCTTAATATGAGATGCCATGATATTAAAAATACTAAAAATATATATAAATATACTTATTAAATGTCTCTAAAATCTTTTTATAATGTGAACTTTAATTAGGAGTCATATGTCGCACAGTCAAATGAAAATAATTTATAAAAACTCATCAAATATATGTGTGTGTCAATAAATTCCATTAGCGACTTTTCATTAATTTATTATATAACCAGTATCAATACACGATATATTCAACTAATATCTAATTTCTCAGCATGACATAAACATGCATAGAATACTTTTCTATGGGCACTAGCAGGATTAGGGTTTGATCTTAAGAAGCCACATGCGAGAAAGACAGAGAGAGTAATTTTGATAAAAATAGAAAAAATCTTGGATACTCTATAATGTTTGTATAATTAAGGACTCAAGTGTGAATCTCAACATGTGATGAGAGCCACTTATAGGTACAATCTGAGTCCTTAACTAGAAAAGCATGACATGACAACCACGTATAACTTTGCAGACAAGGGTTAAAAAGAAAGAGTTTTGTTCTCTACATGGCAGCCAAAACAAATTATGTTTCGGGTTCGTGCATGGTTGTCTTTTCACAAGTATTTTTTAGAGAATTCTTCCCCTTGATATTGCAAAAGTGCCTCAATCGCTTGATTTAAGCGTATCTTACCATTTGAGCCTCTTCACGTATTCTCCTATATTGCTTTACTTGTACATCTCCCACTTTTTCTTTCCAGTGCTTTTGATATTATGTATTTGTGCATCTTTTGTCGCGTAGCACTTTGTGTGCAGCTTAAGCATAGATATTTGGTCTCTTTTTTCTTTGAAAAGTAGCATACTGGAAGACAGCGTCCGAGAATGAGAAAGTAAAGACGTCAAAGGGACATAGGTACTTTGCGCCCTTGTGTTTTATCTTATTGAGCTGTTCTCCACAGTAACCTACATGCCGCTTTTTCTCCATACCTAATTAAATTGGTTTCCTTCTCCAGATTTTATGAAACACAATAAAGGCCACTTGTTTATATATATATCTTCTTTAATTAATTTCTGATATCTCTCAATTTGTGCACTTTCTTTGACACCCAAATTGGTCTGTGACTTTATCACCATAATAAGTATGGAGCCTTCGGTATTCCCTCTCTTTCCTGTGTCTCGCAAAAAAGAGCTTTGATTAAACAACTCATGTAGGCTTGCCTCTCTTTTGTCTTCTTCTTTTTTCTTTTTTCATTTCCTTTCTTTCTTTTTCAGTTTTTTGGCCTTAGACAGTTGTGCGTTTTTATAACTAATTAGCATATATAATTCAAGGATTCGGATTGGAAAGAGAAGAAAATTGCGAAGTGAGTTTTGCACTTTTTTTTCTCTCTTCTGCAGAATTATTTTTGTTACAAGAGAGGATCGATGACATCTACTCCGTCAAATTCAGATACATCCCCTTGAGTTTTGACAATATATATGCTAATTAGTTATAAAAACGCACAACTGTTTTATAATGAGTACTGTTTCACCTACTTCAGCTCTACTAAAAGGTCCTTTTTCCCCCCCACAGCTAGCATAAGAAGCTAAAAGATTTACTACTTTAATTCCTATTTCAAAACCGGTTAATATTTTTCCGCGAAAATCAACATATAAAGAAAACTATGGGTGAGGGAGAAAAAGAGACAACAATACCTATATCAAGGTAGAAAAAAAAGAAAAGTTGGTAGTCAGACGCCAAACCAGAAGATTTTATACAAAAGTATCATAGATATTCTACTTTATTAAAATCACTGCTCGCCAAACCAACTGCAGGAGCAGGTTGAAATCACTTCACGCCAATTAGGGGTTTCAAGCTGTAAGGTGATTTGGGAGACATGCATCGCCATACCAAATAGGCTTTTCACACTGGCAAAACCCCGTTTTGGACTCAAACAGACTTTGTGCATATTTGGATTAGCGTTGGAAACGGTAAGAAAATCACGTTTGCAACTTATAAAAATAACAAATGATTGTTTTGTTCAAAATATGATTTAGAGGAAAAAAAGGCCAATTTAAACACACTCTCAATCTCTTTAAATGTATCCAAACAAGTCCAGAGAAAATGACTCGTTTGAAAATAATTTAGGTCATATGAATTTGTTAGATGACATGTATTTAAGTGATGGTATACTTTAGTCAAATAAAGTAATCTTCCTTCTCTAATTTATTTTTCTCTTAATTTCAAGAAATTTAGTGTGATTTATCTTGCTTATTATTTGGTAAGTATATGTGGTCTGAATCATCTGTCTTTACTACTATATATAATTTTGAGGTCTTTGGATCATCAGATTCAAATGCTATTAGTAAGATTTGTAATTTTCTTTTTCTTTTTTTTTTGTTTTAACCAACTGCACATGAATGAATATTTCTAAAAAAATAGTTTTATATAAAAAAGGAAACAATTAATAAAAAGAAAAAGAGGGGGAGGACTTCAACCTCCACTCCCATAAATATGGATGTGGGAGTGATCCACTATATCAAATCAAATAAAAATAAAGAACATGACGTACTTTTTAGTATAAATTTTGGAAAATTTGGTTCAATAAAAATAATTAAAATTGTAAGAAAACAGTTTCTTCCTCTGCTCTGTATAATTATCCACTCTTACTTTACCAAAATAATTTATTTAATTTTAACCTGATATCAATAGCACATTTATACTGATATCAAAATCTTCCAAACATGTATAAATATATTAAAAAAAGTATCAAACAATAAGACTAATTTTGAAGTTGATACATTGATTGAATGAAAAAATTACCTATAATATGAATCACTTTCGCCTAATTAAAAATATGGAGCTTAGAGTTATATAAATTTATTTTTAAGTTTAAAAAATAAAAATAAAAAAGTGGATTAACATGCCGATTAAGGCATACAAAAATGCTAGAATTTATATATCCGAGTTCGTTATTACATAAATTGAATTAAAATTAAAAAAATGTAGTTACATTATTTTTAAACGTTGAATGACAACATTAACCTAATTAAAAATTGGGCCCAAGCGAAATTTTATTAAAAGGATGAAAATAGTATTTAAGTCTATATTGTATAACATTTAGCATAAAAAGTTGAAAATACACTTTTAGTCTTTTAATTTTATTTGAATTTTTATTTTTATCATTTAATTTTATTCAATTTTTATTTAGTTCCTTAACATTATATTTTATTTTTGTCCCTTAATTTTATTTTGTTCTAATTTTGTCTCTTAATTTTAATCTAAATTTTACTTTTATTTGATTCCAATTTAAACTCTTAACTTTATCTCATTTTCACTTATATCCCTCAATTTCCTTTTAGTTTGACCACTAATTTTCAAAAATTATTCAAATATTTTTTCTGACACTGTTAAATTAAGATACTTAACAGAAAATTTTTATTTAGCTTATCTGTAAAATAAAATGCAATCATTAGTTAGATTAAAGTAAATTGGACAAAATAAAATTAAGGGATAATAGTGAAATTTAGGTTAAAGTTAATAATTCAAATTAAAACCAAATGTAATTAAAGAACGAAAGTGAAATCTAAAATAAAGTTAAGATATTAAATTGAAATCAAATGAAATTAAGGGATAAAAGTAAAATTTTAAAAAATATTAATAAATTAAATTACAACTAAATAAAATTAAAAAATAAAAATAAAATTGGTGATATAGTTAAAAAATTAAAAATATATTTTGACTTAAGACAAAATTTATATATAACTTATTAGACTATAATTATTAATTTTTTTAATTAAAATATAATAAATATATAATTTTTAATAATAACATAACATATTTATGTTTTTTACAAATAAGTATTTGATTCATCAATTAAATTATATATTTGTAATAATATGTATATGTTTTTTATAAATAAGTATTTGATCCATCAATTAAATTATATATTTGTTATATTTTAATTAAAATTATATATTTATTATATTTTAATTAAAGAAATTAATAATAAAATATAAAAATTTGCATCAAATTCTAATTCTTAAATATATTTGACTCTGGCTGGGGGGAATTCCGGTTGGATTCGGGTTCAAATAGTTGTGATTTTCATTGATTCGGGTTTAACCGTATTACCCACAGGCACAAATTTGCCGAAGCACCGATCGAATTCGGGTTTCGGGAAGTCCCGCACTTGAAACAGAGAAGGAGGCCAAGAAGAATGCCAATGCGATCGGTGTTCGACGCCGGCGACATCAGAAGGGAGTTCGAAAACGCAGGGCTTGACCCGAAGTTCGTTCCGATTATATGGAAGCATGTGATTCAGAATCTAAAGCAAAACGGTGAATGCGAGGAATTGGACTGGGAGAAACAAGTACCGTCGTTGCCTTCGGCTGCATACTCCTTGCTTCGTTCCAGGTTCCAAAAGCCCCTCTCTTCCTCTGTTCACTCTGTGTTCCACTCTGCTGATAACCTCACCACCAAGCTCCTCATCAAGCTCCATGTACAATTCGATTCTCTCCCTCTCTTTTAGGTTTCGATGAACCCTTTTACTTTTTATTTATTGGATCTGGCATTATGATTCTTCTGATCACTGTGCAATTGGGGATAAGTTGATTTCCATTTGGGGTTCGTTTGGTTTTTATACATTTTGCTCTGGGTGAGTCAAGGCGTGTTCTCTTTGGGGGGTAAAAGGGTTTACTTTAGGAAACTTTGGATTGGTGGGTAGTAGGTTGTTAAACTATAGTTTCTGTTGAGGGACGAGGGGTCTGCGGCAGAGAATGTGGACATTCTTGTGGGGTGTAATTAAGATTATTGGAAAGATATTAATGGAGACTTGGAAACTGGATCCCCTGCAGCCTGGTGTTTGGTATGTGAAAACTTTTAATTTTCCAAGCATTAGAAACCTAACTGTGTGATGATTCAGCATGACGTATATGAAAAATTTTAAATTAATTTAGTGTCAGTTTATGAACATACGTACATAAATCATTCAAATTATAATTAAACTGTGATTGGTATTTCTATTGTTAGAATGGAGCTTTTGTGGAGACTGTGATAATGAGGTATGATACACGTTTGGGCAAATATGGTGGTAAACCTCGACCTGGTGGTCTAAGATCAACTTTGTGTATATCATCTCAGGTTTCCTCCCTCTTCTCTCTCTATCTCTCTCCTTGAATTGAGTGTTGATATGAACCTCTTTCTTGCTGATTGAAGCATATTCCTTTTAATTTTTGGTTGGTGCAATAAAAGCCAATGTCACCTTTATCTGCAGGTAGGTTGCAAAATGGGTTGCAAATTCTGTGCAACTGGAAGTATGGGATTCAAAAGTAACTTATCATCTGGAGAGATTGTGGAGCAATTGGTTCATGCCTCTTGTTTATCACAAATCCGTAATGTTGTCTTTATGGTAATTTTTTTTTCCCCACTATTGTTGATTTGAAGAGGTGGTACTTTTGTATTTGCGACTGAAGCAAAAGATTTAATTTTAATATTCTTCCTTTTATTCTCTGTCTGCCCTGCTCTTTGAAAATATGATATTCCAGTAATCTCAAAATTATAAGATTTGATCCCCCCACCCCTTTTATTTAAAGTCATCAACCCTTTTGGCTCATGCTGAACAACAGGTACTGATCTTATATAACCATTGTATTGATGCATTTTTGTGCTAAGTATTGTCAGACTTGAATTTATTCCTATTCCTTGTTCTATAATTATTCAACAAGAAGTGGAAAAAGAAAACAACAACAACAACAACAACAAGGCTTTTTTCCACTAGTTGGAGTCGGCCACATGGATCAAACAACGTCATAAAGTTTTATTATAAATCATATCTTTAGATAGACCATTTAAATGGAAAAAGAAAAAGGAAAAAAAAAATAGTTCCTGTGATCATGTGACATGTCTGATTATCACCCATAGTTGTGTTGTTCAAGTAGTACTTAATTACTTATCATATGTGCAATGAATCACCAAGTATTATTAGTTCCTATCAACTGTGTTTTGGGTTGGTATTCCATTTTTTGGTCCCTGTAAGTTTGTAACAGATGTTTTCAGGTAATATACGGAAAGTAACAACTGTATTGGAAGTTGAATTAGGACCATGATGTTTCCTTGTCATTTTCCTGCTCTGTTTACTCAAATCACAAGCTTTCTCTCTTCTGCAGCATTATTATAAATGCCTGATGCATGTAAGTGTCACTGTAACAGCAGTTAATGTCCAGTTTGCAGTTTAATAATATATTTTGTTACAGGGAATGGGAGAGCCTCTGAATAACTATTCTGCCTTGGTAGAATCTATTCGTGTCATGACTGGATTGCCATTTCAATTGTCACCAAAAAAGATTACTATCTCAACGGTATATATATGCACTGCTGACTTCCATTGTTTCTCTTCTCTCTCTCTCTCTCTCTCTCCCCCCCCCCCCCCCCCCTCTTTCCCCCCCAGCCCCTGGATTTGTTATTGACAGAAATGAGGTTTACAAAAATGTTTAGTTTTGTTCCATTAGATAGGTACTACATTTCATGTATAATAGATTTTGGGTTGAATTGAACAACATATACAATCTAGTATCCACCTTTTTCATCTGCTAGGTCTATTGCTTAACAATTACTACCTGGCTGAAGCTTTTACATAGCAAATCATGTTGATTACATTTTGCTAAAATCTAAGAATTGCCCAAAGCGAAGTACAATTTTCTTGGGGCCCTGTCCATGCTATGTCTATTTTTGCTGCATTTTAAGGTACATCATACTTTAATATGGGGTAAATACTAAATAGCTTATCTTGCATGGTTCTAATAAAAAATTTTACTAAAAATGTTATATTTAAGAAAACAGCTTTTCTATTGAGTTACATTGATGATAAAAATTGATCCCTCTACCTAAGGATGTTATGATAGTTTATCTTGCATGGTTCTAATGAAAACTTTTACTAAAAATGTTAGATTTAAGAAAATAGCTTTTCTGTTGAGTTACATATCATAAAAATTGATCCCTCTACCCAAGGATGTTATGAATGTATTTCAGATTGAGTTGTGATGTTATTTATATTCAAGTCCCTTGTGTTGCATCTTCTTTTGTTTTTGGTGTTTGTATTGTAAGCTTCACACACCGAAGGCACCAATGAATGCTGTTTCATTAAGACTTTATAAATTGATATTACATCTAATTTCCTTGACAAAAAACTCTTGAGTGCTAGAAATATCTAGATTATAAACTTCTTTCCCCCATCTTTAATAGGTAGGCATCATTCATGCTATTAACAAGCTTCATAATGACCTGCCTGGTTTAAATTTGGCAATCTCACTCCACGCACCAGTCCAAGACATCCGTTGCCAGATAATGCCTGCAGCTCGTGCTTTCCCGTTGGAAAAACTTATGGATACATTGCGAGAATATCAAAGGAACAGGTGAGTTTATGCTTTCATATTACCTTCTGAGCATTAGTTGACCTTATGTGCTCTAGGATTGTAAATGTTTACAGTCATGAGTGCAAAATATGAACGTATTCCATTCTTAATTACAGTCAGCAAAAAATCTTAATTGAGTACATAATGCTTGATGGGGTGAATGACGAAGAGCAACATGCCCACCAACTGGGGAAACTGATGGAGACATTTCAAGTGGTAAACTCCCAGACTGTACTTGGAACCATATTAGAAACTTCTGAATTTTGATTGTTCTGTGAATGCCACTTACAAATTTGAAGATTTCTGGTTTCTTTCTCTCTCCAGTGTTTCTCTTTCACACATCTATGCTCTGTTAATATAAATCCTTTAACCTTCTTTCCTTCTAGCGCTCGCGCATAGTGGTGTTTCTCGAGAATCCAATTCCATTGAATGATCAAATTGTTTCTCTCTCTCTCTCTCAATTTTTTTGCTGAATGACATTCACATTTTGGAAAATAAAACTGGATCACTAAATTAAGGATAGATCACTGATTTGATAGTCCTCACAAAGTTGGTTTCGGGGAGTCAGTTTTCCACTGTTTTTATGAGTAGTTGTACTTGTCTCGGGGTTTTGTAGCAAATTTTAGCATTTATGTTCTACATGTCTTATTGATACCTACTTTAATATCTCCAAACACTATTTGCTAAATACTTTTTCCCCCCACTAGAAACTTTCATTCCTTGATACATGATGCTTTAGTTTTTAACATTTTTGCTTACGGCCATGATCCTTGTGAAGCAGGTAGTGAACTTAATTCCTTTCAACCCTATTGGTACCCTGAGTCAGTTCAGAACTAGTAGTGAGCAGAAAGTATCAAAATTTCAGAAAATTCTTAGGGGCATCTATGATATTCGAACAACAGTTCGCAAGCAGATGGGCCAGGACATAAGTGGTGCTTGTGGGCAACTGGTGGTTAACCAACCTGACAAGAAGTCTCCTGGGAATGCAGGCCCCCTTACCGACATAGAAGATCTTGTTATTTAATGACAATTTGGTCCCTAAATCGGTAAGCTTATTTGGGTTCAATTTCTATAAATTAGTGAGTGAATGAGCTAGTCTTTAAAAATAATAAATTTGGTGTACATAGTTTTTTTGTCAAGTAACTCAAAGCTTACCAGGAAGACCAGCGTGCAACCAATTTGTTATTTTCGGAGCACTCACTAGGGATTAACGCCAAATAGGATTAATGATTTGGTGACTAGATTGTTATTATTCTTAATATAGCTTCATTTATTTGGGGGCCGAATTCTGATTTAGTTTTCCTTGTTTAATTATTGTTTTCAAGTTTAAACCTATAGAAGAGAAAGTCAATCTCATGCACTGGGGCCTTGGGGGAGAGAAAAGAGAATTGGGCGAAAGGTGCAATGAGGATGCTTGATCTAGGCGTTCTTTGGTTGTCGAAATTTTGTAGAGCAAAGCAAGATACACTGCTTTAAAGTCACAAATGGGCACAAATATGAACATGGCTGCTGCATCTGATTAAAAAGCACCCCGCATGACCTAATTTTTGTTAATCTCCAATGGAACCTGTTTGTATATCTGTACAATTGGGTAAATACTGTTATTCTTTTACAACAGAAAAAAGGATGGCAACCCTGTACGTGGAGGAAGGAGCATGTTGATTCTTTAACGTTTTACATGGCAAACTGAGAATTCTAAGTGGCTGAGCCCCTTAACCTAAATTTAAGGTATTAGTAAGAAATATAATTTAAGGTATCAATTAGTAAGAAATATGGTGATTATATAGAAAGCCAACACCCCCCCTCTCTCTCTCTCGCTCGGACTTTGAGATACAAATGGAGATGCATTAAATTGCTATCAACTATTAAATTATTAAAACGCTTGAATTTCCACTAATGCCTTAATTGTTACCCGACTTGAAGACATGAGGATCGATGTAATGGGCAACGTGAGAAATGGTGCTCCACCCTTAAATCGTGTAGTAGAAAATAAAAAACATAGGGATGTGTTTCTTTTGGCTTCTTTTACCTATTTGCCATCTCTTGTAGATTTATACTAATTCAACTTGACAATACTAACTACACATGCTTTGACTGAAGTACAAACTTCTCAGGCGTCGGAAGTAATTTGCGATACTAACATGTTACGGGGCGGGCATAGAATTCACCAAGATGTAAAGCTTGGACGGAGAGAGATACGATGAACTAAGAAAATATATTAAGAAAGTAAAAGAGTTTGCTATGGAAAATGTCCTGAATAGGGCAAGAGTATTAACTAGTTTGTGAAAACGTTGGCAGTAAGTGTAATGCAAATGCAGATTGCTGAGTGCTCCAGGCCCCCAACGAAGCCAACATTACTTCCAACATTACAATCTGTTCCTCCTCACTCTTCGGTCATTGAGCGATTGAATCCTATCAACCTGAAGAAACCAACAATTATGGCACCCAACAGGAGGATTAACTTTGCTGTCTGTAATAACTCGATATCATAATGAGCAGATTCACCAGTTCGATTAAGTGCAGCACATGCCATAAAATGTACACAGATGTAAACCTGTAGAAAAGAAATCCTGAACTAGGCACATAGAGTAACTCATCCATGAAATCTGTTCTGAACAAGCCAAAAGTTGAAATACTGATAACTGAAACATCAGTAAAAACATTACAAACCTTGGCCGCAATCTGATCCTATGAAGCCAAGAGTGCTTCCAGCTTTGCAATCTGGTCATCCTCATTTTTCGGAATAGGATCCTTATCAACCTCTTGATACAAATCATGCTTCCACTTCTCAATTCGGGTCTTGGTAGGATGATAATCTTGTCTTCCACTAAATCTATCTCTTCCCCTATAACTGCTACTGCTGCCACTGCCCCGGTATCTTCCTCTCAATGAGAAGTCATCCCTCCGAGCTTCACCCTTGTTGGGTGCTCTGTCTACTGCATATTGCTTCTCAGGTCTATCTAAATGGCGAGGGTTGCTGCTTCTTTCATCCCTCCTTTCATTCCTTTCTGGAGAGTAGTATGTTTGGCTTGACTTTACAGCCTCAATTGCAGCTGGATTAGCATCTCCTGAATCTGCTGGAATCTTCTTCTCCCTAAATGCAGGTCTTTTCTTAGTAGTTGGAAGAGGGTCACCTTTCCATTCAGAAGGGCCATCTTTTCTTTGTAAAGTATTATCATCTGGTTTAGCTCGTGACTTTTCATCTCTTTGCTCTCTACTTTGTCTGTGAGCTGTCTCTGCCCTCTTATTATGGTGATCCCTTGAGTCCTTCCACCATCCACGCTCTGGAACAAAAAAAGTTCCCATGGTATTACTTTTCATGAACAACTAAGATGGTGACTTATATTACAAACTTGGCGCAAAGAACAGAAAATATGGAAGTGGATGAAACTCGATCTCAACTTTCATAAATCGATAGGGAGGAATTGTAATTTAGTTCCCTGAACTTTTTTCCTCATTTTGTTTTCTAACCACATTTTATACCACAGTAACTAAAGCATATTACAACTGAAAAACCATAGGTTATCACATAATAATGACTCAAAGAAACCACTATGGAATTATCCCAAAATAAAATTCAATAATTAGGTTTTACTGACTCTACTTCCCATTTGAATAATATGCCTGAACATTAACAGGAAATTGATAACATAGCATTCAATTAATAAGAATAGCTTAACAAATCTGCAGCATGTGCTAAAAACTATGACACCATGGACTCCAGAGATATATGTTTGCTATGCAGTAAAGGAAAACAGATGCACAATTTTTAACATACTCACCTAATTCACCTTATATGTTAGATACATGACATTTCGGACAGAGGGAAGAGAAATCAGAAAGAAGGTTGGAGGCAGAGTGGACAAATCATGGCCATCAAACATAAAGTGTAATCCATTCCAACAAGCATGCTAGTGGGCACTCAAATTCTAGCATGGAGTGGAGGAATTTAAAATTACCATAGTTAAATCTTACTGCACACATGGAAGGAATCATATGCTTGTGTAAATAGAGCCAATTTTACAAATGATACATACATTTGACTCATGACATGACTAACAAGGTAACAATAAAAAGTGGAAGTAAACTAGTCAAAATAGATACAAGGAAACTCACCACCAGTTGCCCTTCGACCAGCTTGCCTGGCACTACCTCGTTCATCATGCTGTTATAAATATGCACAGGCAAGCCTAAGATGGTTATATATGGAAGTACTTGAAGGCAAGGAACTGAACAAGAATGCCACTACTTGACCCCAGAAAAATAGTTTGCATGCACTGAATAATAATCAAGCAATTAGAAAGACAGAAACATTGTTTCATTGTGAAGGCAAATTCTTTTTATCTTAAACTGAAAAAGATTTTCCAAGTCATTGAAACTGGTAAGTAATGATACACTCTAACTCCGAACAATTTTAGGGCCGTGAGAACAAATTTGAACAATTTCAGTAAAGGATTCAGTATTATTGTGCTTGCTTAATCTACTATCATTTCACAATGCAATATTTAATCCTTGCAGAAAACTGCAAACATTTTCTTTTGATACCCTTTCATGTTTCACCCTGAATCACCACAATGGATTGCAATGGTAGTTAAACATAGAGAAACAGCCAGTTGTTTAGGATTTGCATTGAGATGGAAAAGTCAGCAATGGTAGTTACTTTCTGCCTGATGAGTAACAGATTCTAAGCAAAAAGTAACCATTGGTTTCTTTTGTTTTTCTCCCCTATCCTCCCAATATAACCATTAATTATTAGTCATAAGATAGACAGCCTGATTGTTTGCGATGCAAGGAAATATGATACCTGTGCAATAAAGTTAACTACTTTGTTCCGGAAAAAGTGTTCCATAATAGTGATCATTATCTCAAATGTGTCCCTCATCTTAAAGAATATGAGAGATCAGGGGTAGGTCTTATGAAGAAGATGATTGTCATCCTCTTTACATTTTAATCTTTTTATTTTTGAGTTGAATCACTAATATGAGGCAATATGCAGAATCTAGGATGACTGGGGCCAGAACTTCGTTCATAGGTCTACAAGCACTGCTGATGCAATCAATTCCAAGAAACATGTAAAGAAACACAAAATTTCAAAAGCATCTAGTAAGGAAAAGAGCTACGAGGGAAAGTAGAAATGGTCAAAAACAATTCTTATGCATAAAACTCCTACAACACCTGAAAGTAAGAGCGAGATCTTGGTACATCAGTAGGATCAGATAAATGTTTGGGTGCTTCATTATGGTCATTTGGTTTCTTGTCTGAATCCTTTTTCACAGCCCCAGCTTCTTGCTTAGAATCATAGGTTAAAGAGGCCTCACGTGGTACGGCATCATGCAGCCGGTGGTGGTGTTTCTGATCCTTGTCCATGTGATCTACATTGTCTAAATCAGCACTACTGGTTACTCTGCTTCTCTCTCTTTCTTGTTTTCCATCCCTTCTAAACCTCTTCGGACTAGAACCAGCTCCAACCAAATAAGTTACATAACCTTAGGATCAACAATAAACCATAGCAATCTACTACAATGGATTCAAACAAAAATGCTTCCAGCACACACCTTCGACAGTTCAGATTCATGTTAAGAGTTTTTTTTTTTCAAATAAAGGTCCAAATGCATTACAGAAAAAACAAGTCATTACAAAATCGAAAATAGCCTTTTCTGGCTTAGACTCATGACGGAGGGTGCCAGAAGGAACCACATGTTCTAGCCAGTCAATGAAAGGAATTTAAGGAATTTGCTTTTAGATATTCACCATCAAGCAAGGCATCTCAACTAGAAAAAACTGTAACTTCAAATTGAACTCTACATTGGAACTGCACAGGAATGGGTAATAACAAGCAAATCAACCATGAAATAGCAGGGATATATTCCTGAGCTCGAATTCGAAGTATTAGTCAATGGACAAATTGACGTTCAGTAAGTCCTTCGATTTCATCGGAAAACAGGCATGGTATGGGGGAAATCTTCATATACGGAAAAGGGCGTGTCTTCTTCCTAATTTCTCAGATTATTACAGTAGAAATCAAATTTTGGCGAGGAGCACGCACGAAATTGACCAAGTTCAAATGATCAAACAGGAAGGGCCAGAAAGAAATACCTTGGTTCTCGATCAAATCTAGAATTGCGTCGCGCGGAATCGCGACCCTCTCGACGAGACATTGGCTTCTGCTGCATCCACAGCGAAAACAGACGAGACTAAGGGCTTTTAGACTGAAGCTGGGATTAGGCATGCTCCTGCTTCTTTCTTTATAGAAAGAAGGAGGTCTCGGTGCGGTTCTATTGCTTTAGAATATAAAAGATTTACTTTTTTTCAAAAATATTATAAATAAAGACTTAAAATTAAAAAAAATATTCTGCAGTATATATTATTATTTTAAAATAAATTATCACTAATTTTAATTAAAATTAATGATATCCAGTGGTAATAAGTCTTATAGAATAATTTTTTTAATTATAGATCTTTATTTATAATTCTCCCTTCTTTTTTGTTTGTTAAAAATTATAATTTTATTAGTTTATCAAGTTGATATTTAAACTCTTTTTTTGGTATGTTTATTTTTACAACAAAACACTTTATTCAAATACATAAATTTTTTAAAAATAAATATGTTCTTTGTATTTTATAATGGTTTTGCTTAATTTTAAATTTGGCCACTATAGTTTTAAAATTTTAATTTAATTCTTATAATTTAAATAAATATTAATTTAGTCTTTGTCTATAATTATTAAACTTTAGTTAATATTTATTAAAATTTATTGATATAATCAATTATGTAACATTTCAATGCCTTCAATAAACATAAATTATACCAACAAAAAGATAAAAAATAGACAATGAAATATAATTAACTTACACGTGTATCATGTAATATAGTCCATGTAAATGATTTGAGTGAATCAGACTAAATTTAAATACAGTTATTTATATCAATATTATTTAATTATTTAATTAAAATATGACAAATACGTAATTTTTTAATACTAATATAATAAGTGTACAATTTAATTAAAAAATTATATTTATTATGTTATTATTAAAAAAATATAAAAAATTATATAATCATATAAATTTTTTCCATTAGTTTAAATCACGTAACAGTGTCACACGGTTAGTCAAATTAAAAAATTTAATACAATATTGATAAAAATTTCATGATTGAAACTAAATTAAACATTTTTAAATTATAAATATTACATTAAAAATTGAATAAAATTATAATGACTAAAAAATAATCTGTCCTTCATATAATTATTAGTTTAATCACAATTTCTTTTTTTTCTTTATTATGGTTGATAGAAAAAGTTTCTTCTGTATTTTTTCTATTATTTTAATTCATTGTTTAACTAAAATATAAAGTTTTATAATGATAATTTTGTCTGTGCTGTCACTAATTCAATCATGGACATAATTCTTAATGCCTGCATTTTTTTCAATTAATGACTGCTAAATTCTTACTCTTCTGGCGAACGGCAATATAAATGCATTTTCCTTTTGGGCATAAAATAAAAATAAAGAGCAATTGCAAAAGCCTCATGAGCAAAGCAAGTACAGTGTCTTGAAGATTGAATTAATTTTTAATTTAACAATCTAACACCACATCATCAAAAATTTATTAAAAAATCTGGTAATTAACACTTAAAACTTATATCCAAGTCTTAAAAAACCCACTATCTTTGTTCAGTAACTTGTGTTCTGTAGTAATGCAAAATTTTTAAGCGTCTATAATACATGATTGAATTATTACTTGCATGATTGAAAAAAAAAAAGAAGAAGAAGAAGAAGACAATCTTAAAGTAATAGAGCGTCGTGCTGCAATTGCTTCAATTGTTTGAGCAAATATTGCTGCATATGATATAAAAGGAACATTTCTCAAATTATGTCTCATCTCATCTATTCCATCTCTTTGACTAGTTTTCAATGAAATATATGAATGATTTCAAGTAAAATAAATAAAGCAATTTATCAAACTTGTGTGCTTAGAGAAATTACATGAAAAATGCAAAAAAAAAAAAAGTTAAAAAACATTAAATAAAAAATACCTTGACAAAAGAAAAAAAAGAAGTAAATATCATATGAAATTGAAGAACAGAAGAAGAAGAAAAGGAAAATAAACAACAAAATTTAAAGAAACTATGTGTAATTTATGAAGAGGTATATACAAACTTATTTTCACCAAAAGTTGTGTACGCATAACAACATTTTTCCTGTGAGTGAATGGAAGAAAATCACTTGGGAGAAGTTGTGAACCTGGAGCACCATTTAACCATGAGTTCTTCAATACTTGCATCCATGCGGGTCCCTATTCCTCCCCACACTAACATGTGCACAACATCCCCAATCGACGATCCACTCACTTCGTGCACAGCTTTAAACCCGATTCTAGTGTAGAACCTAACCAGCTGAAAGATTCCAACAATACTTACAATTTTAAACAAGTCAGTCTGATGGAAAAAAATTTCTTATGCATGCAAAGTCAATTATATTAATAAATATGTGTGTATTCATGTAGGAGAATTTTGAGAAAAATAGAACAGAGTAGTCGTTAATGGAGTCGGTGAAATAGATTAGATTCAAGAGGAGTCACACCACTCTTTCCAAAATTTTCAAACAAGCCAGATTTTTTTCCCCACGAGATCAACAACAAATAATAAAGAATAAATTATACAAATTTCTTATTTTTAAAGTATATGCAAATTCCTATAAAATAAAAGATAAAGTATAAAAAATTTTAATAAAATTAAAAATAAATTACACAGACTTATCTTTAAAAAGTAAATTATATAAGCTTTTTTATTTTTTTTAAAATTAAATAGATATTCTTTTTATTTTTAAAAAATATATAATCTTTTTTCAAAATAAATAGTAAATTATATAGATTTTTTAATTTTTTAAAAATTATATAAACATTTTCTCTATTTTTAAAAAAATTAGTATATATTTAAAAAAATCTATTTAATTTTAACCACACATAAAAGAAATACATATAATTTATCAATTGTTTAAAAAAAATTATATATATTAAAAAAATTATATAATTTTAACAAAAATTTAAAACAAATTTATATATATTTTAAAAATAAAAAACTTCATATAATTTCAACCAATTCTATAAAATTTATTTTTTAACCCAAAAAAGTTTTGTATAATTTACTCCATGCTAGACCATTAAACACCAGACTCACTCCTAGCAAAAGAATCGAGAAATTTCAGGGATTAGAGGTGGTAAGATGAGAACCTTAGAATGGTAGAGATCAGAATCATTAATGGCCAGCAACTCAGCTTTTTTACAGCCACAATCATAGCCATATCGAATGGCTACAGCCCCAATGAACAACCCAATCCCAAAGATGGATTTCTCCATCCCCATCGTCTCTCTGCGGAGCTTCATGGAATCCAAGTGAAGAATTCTCCCTCCTACCCATACCCTTATCAACCCCTCAGCCCTTCCAAGCTCTTTCTGGGTCTCCAAGCTCTTCGCTGTGATTCTGAAAAAGGGTCCCACCGTTCGGAGCTGAAGCTCTAATTTCTGGGTTCTCGAAGCCTCTAGTATTTCAGACATGGATGGCAAAATTGGATTGTCCCTAACCTTGGCATTTGAAGATGACAAGTGTGAAGGAGGAATATTTGCGATTCTAGGTTGCAACTGGGGGTTTTGGAGGTGGAATTTGGAAGGAGGAATTAAGGAGGCTAGAGACATGCTTATCAATTATCTGCTAATTAAGGTGCTTGCTTCTGATGAAACTATGATGACGAAAACAACTTTGGTTATATTTCGGGAACAAGGTTTGGATTTGTTTCTATTATTTCACTTCCTTGGATAGAGGCCAGTGACAGCACCACAAGCCTCGTTCCGTAGTTATTGAACCCAAACGCACACTTTGAACCGGAAATTTTGTGAACCAGTCACTTGTACGGTTTGAGGAAAGTTCGATCTTGTCATTGACGCATCACATTTAATGGTCTACATATTTAAAGAATTTTTTTTAAATGTATCCAAAGCATAATACATTTAAAAAAATTAATTATTAAAATTAAATTTAAATAGATAAAATTCATAATACAGGTAAAGTTTATATGTAAAATAAATTTTAATCATTAAATGTATAAATAACATGATACATTAAGTGTATATAAAAATTATTTTATATTTAATGATATACAAAAGACTAAATTGATAGATATTTTATTTATGAGAAATTATTTTAAAAATAATATATTTATGAAAAATTAAATTAAACAAATTCTAACAATGAAAGATTAAAAATTAAAAATAAAATTATCATAGGTTGACATAACATTTAATATTATTATATTAACATTAACGGTCTATATCACATTTTTAGTTAAATTTTTACTAGTTGGCGCAGGGAGCAACTTGATAATGTTTTGATTTGAAAGGAACAATTTTAAAAACAAATATCTACAAGGAACTAAATTGAAAAGCATTTTATATGTGAGAGATCAAAATAAAATTTTAAGCAAATTCCTATCTCCTCTTTCTCCTTTAGGTTTTCATACTCATTGCATTTTGGAGAGAACACTTCCCACACAAAGACGTTCTTGATCCTTGATCTCCATCGAAAACTTATCCCCATCTACAGGAAAAAGACACAGCTCTCCTGCAATGGTCTCCGAAAGCCAGACCCTCCATTTTCCCTCACTCTCTCGGCCAGTAGTTCCACAAAGGAGCTAGACTGACTTATATATATTAAAAAACAAAAAACTAAAAACTAATGAGAGATATGGATAAGGGGATAAATATATTGTCCAAATATATAACAAAATACATTTTTTTTAATATTATGCGACGCGGAGGCTATAATTCTGCGTCTCTTTATTTTTTTTTATTTTTTAAAAAAATTTAAAATAATAATTTTAAAAAAGGATCAGAAAAATTTTAAAAATTATAAATTTATTTTTGAAATTTTTTTATTTTATTTTATTTTAAATCTGTATAAAATTTTTTTAATTAAAAAGTTATTTATATTTTAAAGAATATAACATCTTTATATATATATATATATATATATATATATAATTTTTTTATTTTGTAGTTGTGAGATATTTATGTTTTGAGAAATATTAATTAATTTTGTTTAAATTTGTAGAAATTAAATTTTAAATAATTGTTTATAAAAATTCAGATAAGAATTAAATAAATAAATAAAATTATTGTTAAAATCATTTTTTATTTATTAATTTTTTAAATTTATATACAATTCCTTTAACTATAAAAAAATTTTATTTGTATTTTGAAGAATATAATGTCTTAAGTTATATATATAATTTTTTAAATCTTATAATTGTGAAATATTTATATTTTGAGAAATATTAATTATTTTTTTAAGTTTGTAGATATTAAATTTTAAGTAATCATTTAAAAAAAAGTTCAAATAAGAATTTAAAAAAATTCTAAAATTATTTTTAATTTAAAGTTTAACAAGTTTCATAATTAAATTTTAAGTAATTGTTTTTTTAAAAAAGTTCAGATAAGAATTTTTTTAAAAAATTCTAAAATTATTTTTAATTTGAAGTTTAACAAGTTTCCTAATCATGATGTTTTGGCTCCCTGAACCATTTATTTAAAAAAAATTACTGAAGTTAATTTATTTTTTGTTTCTATAAAATCAAACATGAGAGATCCCTGTCACGGACTTTTTGACTTATATATATGAAAAAATAATATATATATATATATATATATATACAAATTAAGATATTCTTCAAAATAAAATGAAGAAATTTTCTTCACAGTTGAAAAATTTTTAAATAATTTTAATCAATAAATAAATTAAAAAATAATTTTACATATTTTTTAAAAAATTCTTATTTGAACTTTTTTTAAACTAATGACTTAAAATTTAATATCTACAAATTAAAAAAAGATTTAATATTTTTCAAAACATGAATATTTTATGACTACAAGATTAAAAAAATTATATAGACAAATTAAGAATTATATTCTTCAAAATTCAAATAAAAAAATTTTCTTTGTAGTTGAAAAAGTTTTTTATAAATTTAAATAATAAATATATTTAAAATGATTTTAAAAATAATTTTACTGATCTTTTTTAAAAGAATTCTTATCTGAACTTTTTTAAAAAAAATTACTTAAAATTTAATATCTACAAACTTAACAAAAAATAATTAATATTTCTCAAATATAAATATTTAATGATTACAAAATTAAAAAAAATTATATATACAAATTAAGATATTATATTTTCAAAATACAAATAAAAAATTTTTTTATTGTTGAACAAATTTTATATAAATTTAAACAATAAATAAATAAAAAAATGATTTTAACAATAATTTTACTTCTTTTTTTAATTATTATCTGAATTTTAAAAAAAAATATTTAAAATTTAATTTCCACAAATTTGAACAAAACTAAGTAATATTTCTCAAAATATAAATTTATCACAACTACAAAATAAAAAAAAAATTATATATACATATAAGATATTATATTCTTTAAAGTACAAATAAAAAGATTTTCTTTTTAGTTAAAAAAATTTATACAAATTTAAACAAAAAAATTAAAAACAATTTCAAAAATAAATTTATAATATTTTTAAATTTTTTCCTGATTTTTTTAAATCATCATTTTAAAAAATTAAAAAAAATGAAAATGAGACATGGAGCCACAAACTCTGCATCATTTGGACATTTTTTTAAAAAAAATCAAAAACAATAAAAAAATGTGGAACTACAAGCTCTACGTCTCATAATATTTTAAAAAAATTATTTTGTTATATATTTTAACAATATATTTATCCCGTTATCTATATCTTTCTTTTGTTTTTTTTTTTTAATATATATAAGTCAAAAAGCCGCTAGACCATTCTCCCTTCATGCCAAACATAGAGAGGTAGCAATCCTAGTTGGTTTTGGCCTTTATTTTCTTTTTTCTAAAGGCATTATTTCAGTATAATCAAACCACTGAGCTGTCCGATTTTTTATGGTCAATGATTAATTTTTCCCGTAGCTCGTTCTGAAGGTTAAATGGACTTAATTTTTAACCATGATAAAATGCTATATCATAAAAAATTACGTGATTTTACAAGAAATATAAGTCAGAGAACTTGCATGGAGAAAAATTAAAAAAAGATGGTAACAACATATGATATCATGATGACAAATTATGTTCTTTTTAAATGTTAATTTGATACCAAAGTTATAATTAAACGATATAATTCAAGAGAATATATATAGTTCTCCAATGGTAATGAATTCTACTTATAAAAAATAAGGATATAACTTGCTCAATTATAAAATAACACATAAATATTTGAAATATAACTTAATTTTTTGTTAAAAATTACATTTGATGTACTTACGCATCTTTCATTAAATTAATCTATTCAAATTTTATAAGTTGAGTGTCTTTACCAATCAACAGTCATTGATTGGCTACACCTGAAAATAAGAAGTCTGTGCCCACCCTTAAAATGTGAAGCAAGGAAAGCGTACCCATATCATTCGTCTGTTGTCTATTACTAGCTCAGGAACATGGACATATACAGGAGGTAATTTTAAAAGCGCCCAGCCTCCTCCACGAAATGCTACACTAAACTAGAAGGCCATGCAAATCATAGAAGGTTACACCTTATTAGATTGCAAAACAGAATTACGAAAAAGAAATTAAAAAAAAAAACTACAAAATGCACTCTTGACAGGGACAGATATGAGAGTCCACAGCTTGAACCAGATTGTGCAATGATAAAACCCACTCAAACAACGTCAGGAACGAGACCATGTTTTATTTCTTACCAGGGTTCAGCCTGCTATGCTGATTATAAATATAATATACATACATTACAGGGAAGAATAACATATGATACAATTGTCACCAGCCGTAGAGTCATGCTGTACAGAACTATGTACTGATATAAAGAATAATGTTATATAACTTACAGGCTTTGACTGTTTTTAACAAAAAAAGAATCAATCGGCATATAACTACCTTCTTTCAGAGACAACTTTCGCTTCTTGGATTTACTCTGTGTCGGGATATTTTTCACCTTCTGGATCGGACTGAAAGAATATATTTAGTAGTATTAAACAAAACTTTCAGGAAAAATGAAATGGGGCACTCTGAATTGTTCAACTCAACCGATTAGGTGCTGTTATAGAAGCTTATGAAATATTAACATTTAACAGGTACAAAATAATATATACCTTTGACTCAACGTGGAGGTTCTTGAGGGAATGCTAGATTCTTCCTTTTGTAGCCTTTCAGCAAGATGAAAATCAGAGTGCTCTTGTCTTTCCTCAACAAAACTCGGAGGCAGTTCTATTCCACAAAGTGAACATTTGAAGTCATTCAACCACAGCGATGTCTCTTCCTCACAAGAATCAAGTCGCTCATCCTCCGAAATATTAGACTTGTAAGTTACATTGTCAAGCCTACTATTCTCAGACTGGTCTCTAAAAGAACAAAGATCTAATCCCAGCACTTTTGTAACTTCACTATAGTCAGAACTTGAAGCATCATTGACTGATGTTTCCAACTAAACAATATAACAGAGTATGAGTAACAGTTGAGCACAAAGACGGGTATCCTCTACAAGTAGTCAAATCAATCAATCAACCTATTTCCAAAATTAAACATCTACCTAATGTAGCCAAATAAGAGATATACATACCTTGTCTGCATCATTATTTTTCCTCATAGTGCAACTGTGGTTATCCACATCTAAGGAATGATTACCATCAAAATATCTGCAATCATGAACACCTGTCTGCCCACTGTCAATGGAAATACTGGTTTCTGTATCACTTACAAAGTCATTATCCGTAACATCTGGAAGCCAAAAACTGCTATTCATATTAGCATCTCTGGAAGCAATGAAATTGGTAATGGTCTTCTGTGTAGGATCAGATGGAGCACCATACTTGTCTTCATTGAAATGTGATACTCGCAGGCCTGACAGAAAAAAACCTTGGTCAAGCTCAGGACACAAACCTGAATTTTCTCATAGTATAGACTGTAAGAACCCCTCTTCTCTTGGCCCATAGCACCATCTTAACATAGAACCCACCAGCAACACCCACCTATCAATCTTAAGGAAACAGGAAGTTCAGCTTTTAGCAGCTTTACAGCATGTTTCAGG
Organism: Erythrophleum ivorense; assembly: GCA_026724425.1. Lineage (NCBI taxonomy): Eukaryota > Viridiplantae > Streptophyta > Magnoliopsida > Fabales > Fabaceae > Erythrophleum > Erythrophleum ivorense. Next base: position 4,077,163 of record JAIUCV010000003.1, read on the forward strand.
ATATCCTCACTCGAGCTGATGTACTTCTGTGAAGTCACAGCTCTAGTCCGTACCTGTAGACTGTGCACTTATTAGCACTGAATCATGAAGTGCACTATGACAGTAACATGTATTACAAAAGGCAAAAAATACTTAGGCACATATAATATATTATGTGGCTAATACAATAAGCCTATGAGAATTCAGTTTTACTGAAGTGGATGTGTCAATGGAGCACACCACCTACAACACCTACTTTAGTAGGTGTTTATTGGCTTATTGTATGGTTATGTGGTACATTATATATATCTAAGTATTTCTCCACAAAAGGCACCAAAACCTCGTATTATGAAAAAGAAAACAAGTGAAAAATGTCCTCAGGGTTAAGAACATTGCTCTTCAAAAGTGACTTGTTTATTTTAAAGAGGGTTTCACCAATTGAGTAGCCAAACCAAGCTAGAACAACGTTCTTAATCAGTCTTAGAAAGACATGTCAGTGAAAACAGAATCTACACATCAGGAGTACCTCGAAAGATGCAGTTTTCAGTTTAAGAGTTAATGTTCGCGCACAAAGGCCCTCTTTTTGCATGTCTGTGGACAGCATTTCAGCAAGCTCCACTGCAAACATAAATGTTACATGGCTCACATGTTGAAGAGATATTACAATTAAATTCCTATCTAATTCAGAAGCTCTGTAAATCATAGTCATAACCAAATTTTTGAAATGCATGCATGTAGTTGAATCATAAAATATATTGTTCACTGTTCAGTGATCAATATAGGCTACAGCCCAAAACAACCATGAGGTTTATGTTTAAACTCTTAAGAGATTCTCAGAATTCCAACTATAAAACCAGGACTAATTGTGCAAGTTTAAATTATGCAATCTAAGAACATTACTCGAAGATATTATAAACTGTAACAAACGAGACTAATACCTAATCTTTTATACAACTGCACTTCATCCTCAGTGGCTGAAAATGTTCGTTCATTACTAATGCTTTTCCGCAACCTTGCTTGGGGCTTACCTGTCTCCCCAAGTCCTAAACCCACAGATAGAAAAAAATCTGCAGAAAATTGTTAGATGGTCACATGTTAACAAAGGGTTCACTGGGTCAAGAGCAGAATTTTAATTGAAACATTTGATAAGAACATGCAAATCACCGTTGCCAAAATAGAGGGTAAATTTCTAAGAGTTGTAGAAACCTGAAGATAGAATATTTAAATATGGATATTACAGGCTTACACCATATAATGAAACAAACAATGAAATGTTTCAAAACATGTTTATAGCTTTTATCTAGGGATAGCCTAAAAGAATCTTGTAGAAACCACAGTTCAACTGCCACATAAATATAGGAAGTGATGTAGAAGGGAACTAGAACCAAGGGAAAGTAACCAAGAACACTCAATAATCTTATTCAAATTCAAGAGTAATAGGTTGAGGTCTTAACATAGATTATGCTTTTATATAGGCAACTCAAACAACTCTAATTCCACTTCGACAAAGAACCTAAACTTTATTGTGAAGATTCAAGAAATCCCAACTCCAAATAGGAATAAACACTAATTCTAATAGAGATGAGATATCTAAATACCCAAACAACTAAACCCTAAATTCCCAAAATTATAAATAATAAACTCCAAATTCCAACTTGTAATTATATCATACATGAATAAAAACAGCAAAACTAATATCCCCTCACACTGCATCAAAAGTGTCCAGGGGATTAGTAAACATAGATCATCAGGGTATGCTCCCCTAGCCGTAACAAGCCCACTAGGTTCTGCATGTTTATCAAAAAAACAGCAAGAGCTGACTGTACTGCTAACCTGCTGTTGACTGTGAGAAAAGAGCACAAAGGTAGCTACCCTTCTGCAGCATCTGCTCACATGTGTTAATTCCAAAAACACCTCTCAAAATATTTTCAGTTACTTTACCAATGCCCCCAATCTGTTGATAGTATTAAGCATCATGATTGTTAATAAGAAATACATCTTGGCCACAGATATCAGATGCATATAAAACTATACTGCCACAGCTAGGCACAGAACTAATTATTTGGTCTCAGTCAACCAGAGTCATTGACAAAATCAACAATAAACATACCTTACGGATAGGAAGGGAGGATATAAATGTTACAACAGCCATGCGGTCATTTGGTAAAACAAACTGTCCATTTGGCTTGTTTATATCTGAGCAAACCTAAGCAATATGATGTATGAAAGTAAGATGCCAATCTGACGGGGTCATTTCATGATCAAATGATCAGTACATACAATTTACTTGCCAATTTCTACAAAACAAGGAGATCTAAAAAATTATTATTGATGCATCTAGTTCAAAAAATTAAATATAAAAGCCATGTGTCAAGAATAATATAACTAAATTAGAATAAATTAATGATTTAATCCCTAAAAGATCACTCTTCTTTCAATATGAAAATGAGACTGCAGAACCTTAGCAAGTAAGCGGTTTGGTGCCACTCCAGCACTACACGTGAGACCAGTCTCTTCATGAACACTGGCTCTGAGTTCTTCAGCAATCTATAAAAAACAGATTTACCAAAAGAAGAGGATTACTACATTTGTAAAGGCCAGTTATTGCTATAAATTAATCAGAGGTACCAACTTCTCCACTCGTGACACTCCTTTCTTTGCAAACTTCAGTTATATCAAGATATGCTTCATCCAGGCTGGCAGCCATGAAATTAGGATCATATCTCTGGAATACTAACAATAAAAAATAAATAATTATTAAGTAACCATCAATAATCTATTTAATGAAAAAGCAGCACAACAAAATTGATCATAGCAACAAAAGAATTACCCTTTCTGGTCAAATCACTGTAATAAGTATACTTTTTGAAATCTGTTGGAACAAAAAATAACTGTGGACACAGTCTACGTGCAATAAATCCAGGCATTGCAGCACGAACGCCAAATTTCCGGGCCTATGTAAAAGATCAAATCATGAGTAGACAAATTAGAGTTGAAGCAGGTTGATGTTTCATATATCAGATCAATCTCAGAATTTGGAATGCCCAAAAACAACAATAAGCTAACATAAATCAAACCTCATAGTTGGCAGTGGATATCATAGACATGCTTCCAACAGCCATTGGTTTGCCCTTTAATTTAGGGTTATTTAAAGTCTCAACTGCTGCATAGAAAGCATCCATATCTACGTGTAACCAAACCCTTGACAGGTCACGTGTAGCTTCTAGCTCAAGGATTCTTTTCTCTGCCACCTGCCCTTGGATAAACTAATATATTAGACTAGGGCAATAGTTTCAAGGATTTGTCCAACTTGAAGTAGAGCAGTACTTGGTATTAGCAACTAACAAGTTGAGCTCATATTTAGATTATAATAAATTCATAGGGTACAATCACCAAAGAGATTAGTTGCATGTAAACTAGAAGAAAAGAATTTAAATTCAGTCACCTCACCATTGAATACATAATAACATGAAATGAGTTAATTGGTAAACAACTAGACATATATACCAGACTTAGAAGCATATGTTGATAATACCTTCTGATAATTAGATATGTCAGCTTCTGTAAGCTTTGCACACTGAAGTTGTAGGTTCTCTATTTTCTGCCTAATAAAAGCCTCCTTGCGCTCTTCATTCTCAAAATACTTTGATCCTTTGCTCATTTCATACACTATCCTTTGTACTTTCTCCTTGTCAACTCCTTCCATTCCTTAATATCCACAAGTATTACTTATAAGAGAAGGTATAATTAAAACAAGAATGACTACACAGACAAAACAAATATTACTCTCTGACAAATATGAACTCAACTTAATTTTGATTGAACCATATACCATATGAAATATTAGTTACTAGAGGAAAAAGTACACAATATTTTACAAAAAAGTAAAGTAATTTTTAATGACGCATGATGCATTTTCGATATGTGAATCAAAGCCTATACTAAAGAATGACTAACAACATATAACTCACGTTAATCTCAGCCAGATATGAAATCAAATAGTTAGCCCTGAATCATACATCGAATCAAATTTCAGTTAGTTATTATAATTTAACTACAAAATATTATTTTTCTATGATGCAAAATAAGCGGACATCTTTAGAAAGCTCGAAATGGCCTTACATCAGCCTCCTTTTTTTGTTTCTGTTGAGCAGGAAAAAAAAAACTGCTCTTTTTTTTTTTTTTCTTCCTTCCTTTCCTTTACTTTTCCCCCTTGAAATGCTTAGTTATCTATAAGTTGGTTCGTACCAAAAATTCAATCCTACTTTAATTTTCGCTTTCCAATTATAGCAGAGGCTTCGTGATTTTGAATATGTGTAGAACGAAAGTGAGTAGAATCTCTAAATTAAACACCCAAAACAAAAAACTGCGCACGAACCTGCTTTGGCATTGGTGTAAACGGTGTGATAGGATTGCCATGGCCGAGCACTGTCTCCGGTCGTCTCGCTTCCTTCCATCGCCTTCTGCCTGTAAGTGCTTGCTGCGCAAGACGAAGAAAAAGTCTGCTAATTAAAGGAATGGGAGCGAGCGCCAAAGTTGAGATATAACGATGGGAAAGTAGAAAATTGCTATTGGGTAATTGGCCCAACCTTTGTGGGTAATGAGTTTGGGGTCCCGCCAATTTTTCAGGTGAATATATTTCATTTTTTCAATTGGTTTATAAAGTTTCACTTGAAAATTTTTATTCAAAAAATTAACTTCAAATTTGATTTAGTTTTTATAATTTAAAAATTTATAATTATGTCATTGATTTTTTTTCTTTATGAAATTTATGTTGTTTGTTTACTATATCTTATAAACATAGTAAGTATTTTAAGGATTGTTAGATTATTTATAAAAATATATATAATTGAGGGACTTAATTGAGAGAATGATATATATGTAAAGGACCAAATTGAAACTCCACCTAGACCAAAATAAAGTTTTTCTCTTGGATTAAATTTTGGTTCAATTTTTAAAATATTTACTATCAAATTTCCTAAAAACTATATGATTGTTTGTTTCCCAAAAAAAAAATGCTATCATATATTATATTTTTATTAAAAAAACTTAATAATAAACATTGTTTTTTGGTAATGCACATTCAAGTTGATTCTAGCTAGGTTGATATAGCTTATTACATCTCTCTCCCTAAAGTAGCACCAGGGCTTTTTGTGTAATGTTTAATTAAAGTGCTTTATTCTTGAGATCTTTTTAATGCAAACAAAGAAACCTAGTGACGTGGCTTTTGCTTGCTTTTTGTTAGCAAAAATCGCGAGGTCCTGTCTGTTATTAGTATTAAAAACAAAATATATATAATATTTATTATTTTTTAAAATTATTATTTTAATAATTATTTTTTTTATTTTTTTAAATAAAAGTACAAATGTCACTTTTCATGTATAAAATTACTTTTTTTAAATATTTTTTTCTATTTTTAATTTTGTATGTATTAAATAGCTTGTGAATTAATGGTTGATTAAACTTTTTTATAGCATTTTTGGTACTTTATAGAAGTTATAATAGCTTTTGAGAGGCTATTTAGGGGATGTTTTTAAAAATTGTTGTGATTGTTGTAAATTTAAACGTCTAAACAGATTTCTTTTTATTTTAGTTAAATTTTAGACATATTCTTAGTGTGAACCTATGGTGTAGTACTAGAATACTTGAATACAAGTCTTATTCCAACTAAAATATTTAAATATAAAATTTTTGATCTAATAAACTAATATAAAAGAACAACAATTTCTATAGTTACCTTTGTATAGTACCCTTCATCTATCTAGTTGATGTTATAACCCCCCCCCCCAACCAAAAAAAAAAAAAGCCAGTTAGTTCAGCTGGACATAAAGTTGTCTGCTTTTTTAGTATTACAAAAAATAAAAAGAAAATAGTTGTAACGCATACGCATCATTGTCATTTTATACATTCACATCAATTTTTGAAAATTATTACCAAACACTCTATCAAACAATTCTGTTTTTTAAAGATGTCTCTTGTCAAATCTTTATCCCTCGTAAACGACAGTTTTTTTCACCGTACACACAACAGAACAACTCTTAACATTTTCAACCGGACGTTTAGCTTATGACATGGTTCAAGAGGGTGGTTGTACTGCTTCTTTATTTGTTTAACCAATATGAACAGTAAATGCCCGTAATTTGTGGTGAAAAGACAATTTGGCTTTTGAGATTTCTCAAGATGATGATATTTTCATCACTATTGTATCGTCTGAAACAAGGGGTGACTAATCTAAAACTATCGTGGGATTTATAGGATTTGGATCAACTGAAATATTTCAAGAGGTGAAATGATGAGAGAGACAGAAAGATAAAGGTGAGACCCACTTCTGCCATGTGGGTCTCACATTTTTTTTTCTTTATTTATTTCTTCACTTCACTTAAAGTATTTCAAGTGATTTTGATCCGGAGTCTATATGCATTTTGTCAAAGATATAAGAAAAATCAAATACTGTATTCTCCACAATAATTTCTTGGGTTTTCTCTGGCCCTAAAGTTGTTGGTGGATACTTCAATTAAAATTATGGTTTCAGTGAAAACACAAGGTATCCATGGCTATCTGTCATTTCTTTTGAGGGTTGGATTCTCAACTGCTTGAGTAGTAATTTAGACTTTCTGTATTTTTTTTTTAGTTTCAGTTATTCATTTTTTTAAATTTTAACATCTTTTTTATTCTAAAGAAAAAGTAAAATACAAAAGTGAAGATAATCTTTTCACTTTCGTCAAATAAAAAATCCAAGTTCATATTAAGACAATAAACAGGATAGAATTGACAAGATCTTTACCCATCAATGAATGGGCAATGTTGGTGCCAAGCTAAATTGGATCCAAACTCTGTTCATCTTCTCTGTTTATTGCTAGTTGGCTGTGTTAATAAGTTAGGATTTTTTTTTTTTTTGAGTGTGTGATTTTTCCTTTGGTGTTTGTACTATTAGTTTTTAACCCTTCTCATTCCAGTGTATCAAAGAGACAGATTCTCTGCTATGCTTTAACACAACACAGCAGATTTAGTCATTTATTTTTTTATATTTTGATTCTTTTTTTTTAAGAAGCAAAATGTTAAATGATGAAATTTTTTAATTTTCATTAAATAGAGACAAAGAGGCATCTTTATTGATGGATCGTCTTTATTTTGTATTTTTTAAAAAAGAAATAATCATAATTAAAAAAATCAAAATAAAAGATATATAACTAAATCTACTTGTACAACAAGTAAATGATTGGATCTGTTATCCTGCTAATGCTGTGCCACTAATATAGTAGAGGATTTTTATTCATCAAGAGGGTCGCTCTTTCTTTTGATACTAGTAATGAAAATTCTATCTTTTAGTTCAAACAAAAAAAAGTGTTGGTGACTAAAATTAAAACAGTGATTTTTTTTTTTCAACCCATTGGAGTAGAATATTAAATTTTTTATATTAAACGCACGTCAATTTTTACTTTTTATAAACAAAACACGTGGTTCTTGTAAAGCAATTATGTGGATACTTTATATTTTATATGACAATATTAATTTATATATGAATAATGTACCTTATTGAGGCACCATTATATTATCATCAAATATTTTGCGAGATATTTTTCCCCAACTTCGTATGCTTGGATCAGCGATGAGTAAGAGTTTATTGAACATTTTAACGGGATTCCAAGTTTACATGTGTTCCCATTTTTCTATGAATTACGTTGGTTTGATATATAGAAAGCTATATAAAAATAAATAAAAAATTATGATTTTAGAGATAAAAAGTAAATTTAATATTATTATTTTTTATAATAAAATAATAATTACTAGATATTATTAAATAATAATTGAGTAATAATTATAAGAATAAAATAAATATTATATAAAATATTTTTTCTTTTCCTATTTCCTCTAATCAATACCAGACATAAGGTTCATCAATTTGCAATGTTTGGTTCAAGTTTTTAATATTAATGAAAATGAAAAAAGTTCATAGGTGAAATGAAGAATAACATTACTGTCCATGCTATGAAAAGTATAATAAAATTAAATATATATCATTAAATAATTATTATAAAAATATAATGAATATTTTTTAATTTTTTTAAATGCATTTCTCCATGGCCAACACTTAACCAACCATGGTCTTGGAAATCTTGGATTGAATGAGCAACTATCTTCTAGATTCAATTCAATAACGTGCCTTAATATTGCAGAAGAATATTATAAAAGCATTTTATTTCAAATTTGCAGTAAGGTGAAGCTATTCCACCATGTTGGCATGTGTCTCTTTTTTTTTTTCTTTAAGTATTATTTTTTTAAAAGCAACTATAATTTTTGAAATCATATTATATTAAAGAAAAAAATATAAATACCTGACTCAACTTTAATTAATTGTAAATATTTTCTTAATTTTAAAAACTAAAAAAATCCCCCTAAATTATCATTTTTCAGGATCTAAATCTTTTTTGTTTAATTGCAATTAACAATGTTAATAAGAAATTGGACCCCAAAAAAATCTAAATCTTAAAAAGTGATAATTTAAAGGCGGCTATAGTTGTTGTTCTTTAATTTTTTTTTTCTGCAATACTAGTGTAAAAAAGTCTAACAAATTTTATATTTTATACTTATTAAAGATTATAATTTTTCATTATTAATTTCACTTTTAAAATAAAAAATAAAATAAGACGAAAACTAAAATGATAAATACACATTGAATATCAAATATTTGCATAATATTTACGATATTAATATTTATATAGTTAGATATTTACTTATTTAAATATATTGATATTGTATTTTTACAAACATAGGTAATATATAAAATACAGATATTCTATATGCGACCAAAATATGTTGATATCATCAATATTAAAGTGTGAAATAAAAAAAGAAAGGAATGGAAACGTGGCCTCCAATTTTTGTCAATCATATGGATCCTGCTCATCATTTACACATAGCTGTATCTTAAAATGTCTCCAATCCCCCTTATTAGCCCAATCAATCAATACTTACTTTTCTTCTTTATGAAAAGGAAAACTTCATTTTAAAGCAAAGCTCAGGCACGCTTTTTAAATTTGTTTATTTTTTGAATTATCGTCTTGATTCCTTAAATTATATTCTTGGATAAAAATTTATAATCATCATTATTGGTATCGAAATAAGATAATAACCGTATAGGTATCAAATATACTAATAACTTCTACAACTGTATAAAGTTTTTAAACCCAAAAAGCAAAAAACTCTTCTTAAACGAAAATGAAAATGCCAATTGAATTGGGACAAGTTTTTCTTTTATTTATAACAAAAGGTAGATGAAAAAAGACTTTTCTCGAATATTTTACAAAAAATAAATATAAATTTTTTTGTTAAGAGAAAAATAAAATAATAAAAAGAAAGAAATGACAAGACAAAGAAGGAGACTATCATTAAAAAAACAAATTTGAAAAAAGAAAAACAGAGCAAGAGAGAGAATCTAACCAATACTTACCTAAATCATGATAAACTTTATAAATTATTGAAGGCGATAAGTTAGGAAAAGATTATAATTGAGAATTTTAAATTACAAATATTCACATTAAATTAAATATATTTATATAAAAATATTTTAAAATTTGAAATTATTTTAAAAATTTAAAGATATAAAATTTAAACTACAAAAAAAAATTATAATTCAAGATCCAAAATAAAATTGTTTAAAATAATTTTAAAGTTTTTAATTGTAACTTTTTTATATTTTAAAATAAGTTTGATTGATGGGGCCCAGCGTTGGATAAAGAATCTTTATTCCCATTAGACCGTCCTTACAAGCTTCCGAGCAAGTAGTTGTATAACAACATCATTGATGACCAAACGGTGACTTGACTTAATGGCCGTAATCACTCGCCAATATTTCCAACATTCCACAATGAATTCTTCATCAACATTCCACATGCTTAGCTAACCTTATCAATAAGGAACCCCCTCTGTCACACGCACGCTTACACCGATTGTTGTTGTTATTATTCCCATTTTTCTCTATACTTTAATTAATTTAATTATTAGAGGCACAAATGAGAATGGATCTCTTGCAGTAACAAAGACTATTATAAAAGGTTGGGGGAGTTACAGTATGCTTTTTCATTTTTTTAAGGGTTTAAGATTTAATAGAAAAGATAAAAAATATATAATTGAGAATACAAAAATTTTAATTGTAAAAAAAATTACACTTCAAAAATTCTAATAATATAATCATCTTAAATATATAAAATCTGTGGGTTGCATTATCCATATACTGTTTATAATGTTACTTTTATATACTGTTCATAAATATTATTTATTTTTTATTTTTTTGTTGCAAGTTCCACATTTTTTTTTCTGTGAGGCCATGAGAAAAATTTTGAATCTCCCCGTGCAGGGGGAGATGCTGGTATATACTAAAAGGTTACATTTTTGTCCTCCTAATTATATTTTTTTTTATCTTTTTTTCATCAAGTTATAAATCCTTAAAAAAAATAAAAGAAAAAAAATGCCATCATCTCCTGCTGCATGAGATCCCATCTCAACACAAATAAGAGCCCTAACTCTTCCTTTACATTGTTTGCAAATATTTTTGAAAATGAATTTTCTCAATTTTGACCAATTTTAAAGGAAAATAGAAGCAGAGTATATGAATTCATTTGACTAAAGAGTTTCATTTAAATAATAAATCCTACACATTTGATTTTTTCTAAAATAAAGACTGTTAATTTTACCAGTAAATTGAGAATATTCACTTCCAATATTCTTAGCCGGAATTGAACATTCAGGTGTCTTATAGGATCAATAACATACCTTAAAACAAGTGGAAGAATATTCACGAAATTAAATTGCAAGGGATTGACACATATCCTTAATGAGGAGGATCATGGGAATTGGATCAATCCCATCCATGAGCAATCGCCATAACCCATAACCACACACGTGTAATTCGTGCATTTTGTTTTTCTTCCTTTTGAGCAAAAATCAAGGAGAAATATAATAGCAAATGGACCCCAGAGTCGATCGTCATCCTCATCCATACTTTAACAACTGCAACTAGCAGGCAAGCAAGCATGATTCCACAGAAAAGCCTTTGCTTGCACTTACCGTAGCACTACTACTGTTTCACACACTCACTAGGCATGATTCACTACCCAACGACGTCGCTTTCGACGTTCTGATTCAAACCAGAAATGATGGGCATTACGACTATAGGTAGACCACATCTAAGTTGTTTCCCGGGACTGGGGCTCAGCTTTGAAACGTCGTCGTCGTCGCCGAAGCTAGGGTTTTTAGGCTTGAAGAATGTCGATTCTGTGGTCACGTTGAGATCCAGGGACTTGTTGCAAATGAAGGCCGTAGAGGGGTCGAAGAGAGCGAGTGTTAATGGGATGAGTGTTGGCGGTGATGAGAAGAACCCGACGGATTTGAACGAAATTATGAGGAATGGGTATGCCGGGAGTTCGGGTAATTTTTCAATTTGAGTTTTATTTTTTATGGGGATTTGGATTTTTGCTATTATATGTTGGGGATTTGAATTGTCGTGGGGTTGCAGAGGATATGTGCGGGAAGGCTCAAAGAGTTAGAAGGCTTTTATTCTTTCATTTGTTTCTAGTTCTGCCAATGCGTGAAAATTTTTGTAAACTTGGCAAGACCTTAGCTCTTGAAAGCAGTTCTTTTTTTCTTGTTTTTTTTTTTCCCGTAATTACATTGCTACTTTAACGTTCCCTTGCGGGTTTGAGTGGAGAGTCAAAAGGAAGTCAATTGAGGAACTGAGTTTTCTTTTTTTGTTTTGACTTGACATAGTTTAAAACACAAGGGGATGCCCTAAAGATTTTGGCACATGTTGACAAAAGAGGATATGTAGAGACAAAGATTTCAAAGCATATGTCTAGAATTAATGATTATTAGAACCAGTACTGATGGCTTCTGTTAGCCACCAGGGCTTAGCTCAGGTAGTTGGCTTGCCGGGGGGAGGATCAGGTAACACGTTTTTCGTGTATCGAAGGTTAAAAGGGGACAGCTACTGGGTTGCATATTTATGACTTAGGATATGCTAAATCGCTACGACTTTAATTTATATGAGTATAAGCTAATCTTGTCATTTTGCATTCTGTCCAAAGTGAACTTAACTGTTTAAGTTCGCTAAGTTTTATGTTACTTGAGTTTTGTACCTTTCTAATATGCCTTTCAATCAGGGAAACATTTCAGCCCATTACCTACCTTTGGAAATTCAAGAAATATTCACTGGCACAATTGTTCAGTTGAAAAAGTTGATAGACACAAGTTGCTTGATCAAAAGGGATGTGTAATATGGATCACAGGTCTCAGTGGTTCTGGTTAGTAGTCTGTTGACTCTGTTATTGTTAATTTTCGTGTTTATTTTTCATTTTTCATTTTAGAGAATTCCATATTTATCTCCTTCTGTCTGACAAAGCTGACTAGGGTTCTTTATAGATCTGTTGAGATTGCAATAAGTTACTGTTATTGTCCCTGAAAGATGACTAAGTACTAATTTCTTTTGGGCCTTCAAATATAGCCCTGTCAATTTAGTCCGATAAATTTTTTCCAATCAATTTTGTCCCTCCATCTGTTAATATCATGGGGACTAACTTCTCAATTTGATGCCTCAAAGGGACAAAAATGATTGGGGGAGTAAATTGATAGATATACACTTTAGAGAATCAAATTGAAAAGTTAGTCATCTGTCAAAGACGAAAACGATAATTTACAGCAATAATATTAATGATTTCAACCTAGTTATGCAAACTCTTATTGTCAACATTTCAGTTGATTGGTGTTGCCGCCAAGCAATTTATCCTCGATCAGATTTTGAAAGATTTTTCCCCTTGTATATGCATCCTTAATTTTCTGGGCATTTTTATTTTGGGGTGTAAATTGTTTTGTTATACCTCTGTATTCATTGGCATTGTGTTGTTGAAGGTGAGAAGGAAGTTTTCTAGCTGAAAGAAAAGAACAAGGAATAATTAGCAAGCCCGACCTTGAAAAGAATTATTCAGTTACTCATTCTTACTTTCCTGTGTATAATATTTTTTATTGACTTATGTAAACTTATTCAGAAGGTTATACTTTTTTCTGAGACTTATTTGTTAGAGAAAAAAAAAATGTCAAGTCCATACTTAGAGCTCAGAGTGCATTATGGACTCTTTCTACTTAGGTAAGCCATCAACTGTGCTAGATGATGAATTTGGGACTTGCACTTGCTTTTACTGTCTTTTGGATTCGGGACATAATAATCACAAAATGATGTACTTATTTAAGAAGGGCTTATGTATGTTGACTCTCTTGAATTGGATGAGGTGATCAACTTAAAGACAAGTCATATATGACCTTCATGAGATTTCATCTTAAAGTAAAGGAAATTGAAAACTATCTTATTTGCTCTCATGCTTTTCTCTGAAAGATTATCATCTTTTTTGTGAATAACATGCTTATATTACAGTGCAACAGAGTTATCTGCAATCTGAGAGGAAATTGAGATGGGGAGAGGAATAACTGTTTAGTAAAATTAAGTTGAACGAGGTTGCTTGGCTTTTGATTCTAGGATTATAAATTGAAAGTAGAACTGATCAACTGAACATGGTATGCATGTGCCTTGCATATGGGGTTAGACAATTTTATGACACCTGATTTTCTGTTTAATTTTGCTCGTAACTTACCAGTATAAACGAGGTAAGAGTTTAAGATACCATGATTTATCCTGTTGATGCAATTGAATTTCTCACTCCCTGCTACTTTTACTTCTTAAGTGTACAAATGCTAACATATTCTTCTATGTATTCCAGTCTCCAAGTTATGTTCTTTAGTGAGCTAATTATTTGGCAAACCTTTTTATTTTAAGTTCTCTAAGGGTTGTGTGGGAGAAGGTGGAGAGGGGGGAACAAGTGAGTGGAAGAAAAATTTTCTAGAAAAGGGGGGGGGGGGGGGGGATGGAGTGAAAGCCTTCAGAAAGGGGGAAAGGGAAATGGAAGAAAAGAATGGAACTGTAATGTCATGCATTAATGTGGCTTTGTTCATTTACTTTTTGGCAGCTCTTTTCTGTTCTTGCCATTTCTGTTTTGGGGCTGACCTTTATTTGTTTAACAATTGACAGGGAAGAGCACTATGGCATGTGCTCTAAATCAGATCTTGCATCATAGGGGAAAGTTATCTTACGTTCTTGATGGGGATAATCTTAGGCATGGTTTGAATAAGGATCTTAGTTTTAAAGCTGAAGATCGTGTAGAGAATATAAGGAGAGTTGGTGAGTCATATCTATCTGTTGTTTAGTTTCTTGTGGTGATGCCATAGAATCACTTTGTAGTAATTGGAATGTTACCTGATTGTTGAGTGCGTGACTGCACGTTTGAATGCTGACTGTATGTTTGTGCAAATGTGTGTGTTTCAATGAATTGTGGGCATAAAGTAAGATTTATTGTGCAAACATGGATTTTCTTTTGCTTCTTGTTACATCCAGGTGAGGTAGCAAAGCTGTTTGCAGATGCTGGAGTCATTTGCATTGCAAGCTTGATTTCTCCCTACAGAAGAGATCGGGATGCCTGCCGGGCACTTTTGCCTAATGGAGATTTTATTGAGGTTACTACTCGACTAATTTTGACATGTTTTATGAATGCAAAGAAAATTGGCCTATAATTTGTTACATTACTTGCATAACATAGATATAACATAACAGGTTTTCATGGATGTGCCACTACAAATATGTGAAGAAAGAGATCCCAAGGGCCTTTATAAGCTTGCACGTGCTGGAAAGATCAAAGGTAGTCTTACAATGCTAGTCTAGTCTTTACTTGATGTGAATATGGCTTGTACTAACTGATGTTCAAACCAATCTTCCCACCATTAGTAGTTTTTTAAGGCTTCCAACATTTTTAGTCTTAAGGTATTTTCTTTTGCTTCTTTCGTTTTAGCATGCACGCATTAATGCTGATACAAAAATTTTCAGGCTTTACAGGGATTGATGATCCTTACGAGACCCCATTGAATTCTGAGGTATGTATGCTGTTTCAACTATACAACACTGTTGACAGACTTATAGGTGTAGACACATAAAGACCTATTCATAAAAGCTGCGCTTGGGTTGCTTAGCTTTCTGAAGTGACTTTTGATCATATTGAAGCATAAAAACCTATTCTGGCACTAAATCGTGCTTAAAGCAATTCCCTAGAGGTATACGGTGCTTCTAAGTAAATGGGGGGGGGGGGGGGTTAATTGCCGTCGTTGCTAAATAATCTTTTAATAAGGATGCAGCCCTAAAACCCTGGTGTATCCTTTGTAGTTTAAACAAAGCATAAGGCTCTTTATATACTTACTAGTCAAGTTCAAATACCTAGTAAAGTTTTTTGTTTTTTTGGGGTTAATTTGGCTCAAACTGGGATATAAGTTTGAATCGTTCAGTCCCAAAGACGATTATTGGAATCGAAGCTCATTGGTAATACCTAGTAAAGTTTAATATTCTCTCCTTGAAGATACCTTGTTATTACCCAAAAAAAAGTTATTGAAAAGATATTTTTGCATTTTTGTTTATCAGATAGTGCTAAAATATGGAGATCCGTGTTCTTCCCCTATTGAGATGGCGGAAAAAGTGGCCTTTTATTTGGAGGAGAAGGGTTACCTAAGAGCCTAATATGGTGGCTTCTGTCCCTCTGCTGCCAAAATTTCGAGACTCTGCTTTGCTCAAAGTACCATCTTCTACCTCATAGATGAAATTATAAATTTTCTTGTAAATTACACTAATTTTTCATAAGGTTTGGCTAAATTACACCTGGTACCTCTCTCATTTCAAAAATTTATTCAACTCTGGCATTTTGGTATATATTGCAAAAATTTCCCTTCAATTTATTTTTTTATTAAAGAAGTTAACTTTTTGTACAAGATGAGGTTATTTTATTCTTAATATCATAGTAAAGGTATAATTTTATTTTTAATATAATGGTAAAAGCAGTTAAGTAATTTTAATTTTAGAAGAAATGCATATTGTATAAAAGTTAGTTTTATTAATATAAAATAAATTGAAGGGGAAATAAGTGAAAATTTTAAAATAAAAAGACATATCAAATGTAATTTAGTTGAATTTTATGAGAGAGAGGT
Organism: Erythrophleum ivorense; assembly: GCA_026724425.1. NCBI lineage: Eukaryota > Viridiplantae > Streptophyta > Magnoliopsida > Fabales > Fabaceae > Erythrophleum > Erythrophleum ivorense. The sequence continues at coordinate 4,093,210 of JAIUCV010000003.1, forward strand.
GTAATTTACTTTAAATTTATTAGGAGCCTTCCTTTACCTGGTGTGAGAGTTAGCCTATGTATAGAAAATAGTCTTACTTGTAGATGATATCATGGAATTTGGCAGGGAGGGATGACTTTTTCCCCAGCCCCACCCACGCTCTCCTTCTCTCTCTCTTGAAATTTTTGTGAATATGTCCAAGCTACTGGATGATGTTGTGTACCCATGGTCAGATCAAATGGCGCTTCAAATTCAATTGTTTATGTAATAAGGTGCAGTTCTCTATGCAATTTTTGTTATTGAATATGAACAGTTACATAAGAAAATTACCCCAAACAAGCCCATAATCGGCATTGATAATGATGTTGACTCAAGCTTATAACAATAAATTAAAGAAAAAATATTTCTTTTACTTATTTTTAATTGATGAAATTTTCTTTCTTTTTGAAAAAAATATAATTTTTTTATTCTCTCAATTTTTACTTTATTTTTAAGTAAAATAAAAGGACCCTTAAGGTTTCTCACGTATTTTCTTCATGTCTATTATAAGACGGAGGTAATTTGTGATAAAATAAAATTTAGGTAAAAATTTTTAAATATTTGATACCAAATTCTTTAATAAAAATATTACATATTAATTTTTTTAATGAAACTAATCATAAAGTACTGAGGTATAAAAAAATTCATGTGCCAAATTTTCATAGAAAAATCTGAAATTTAGTGGCTTCTGCTGCCACTTGTAATGTATGCAATATTGTTTATTCTAATATTCTTCTTGAATTTCTATTTTTATTGAAAAAATACCGAGGGTGTGTTCAGATTTTGATATTTAAAGGGAAAAAAATAATTTTAAAAAATATTTAAAACATTCTAACAGCCCCGTTTGATATCTTAAGAGAAATGGACATAGAGATAGATTTCTTTTGAAAATTGGTTTGGTGGAAAGAATCTGGAACTCGTTTGATATGGAAAAATTAGGTACAAAAACAGAAATAAAAAAATAATTGTATTATTCTTATTTTTAATAAATAATATTAAACAATAATTTAAAAACAAAATAAATATTATACATAAACTTCTCTTTTCTTTTTATTTTCTCGTATCATGGCAAACGGCGCCCGACGTCAATCAAGAAAGACAAGCTGGGAGTAGCATTCCTCCATTGTAGTGCCAGTGAAAGGATGGATTTGTAGAATCAATTCTCCACATTTTGGTTTTTTATTCGAATCGTTTAAATTAAATTTAAATAATATAAATATATTTTAAAATTTGTATTACTTTAAAAGACATAAAATATAAAATAAAAATAATTTTTTTAATTATAAATTTTATAAAAAATAATATTTTAAATAAAAAATAAAAAAATTTAGATTTAAATCGTCTAATTCAGATCAATTTTCAAAAAAGTGCATTCTCTGGAAAGGGCGGAGGATTTGATCGCATGGATTTGAGCCAAAATGTTGGAAAGGGATGAGGACCCTCTGAGATGTGGATTTCCAAAAATTTATAAAGTAAAGGGCAGAAGGCATACTTTTATAAATAAAATATATATATATATATATTTAAAAAAAAAAAACAACACATGTGAGACACTTCGTTATTTCAGAAAGTCTATTACGGCCTTCCTGGTCACTAGTGAAGGAACCCGTCTGTCCCATCATTCTCAAAGTCAAAATGGTCGTTCTCGAGAGATTGGATCGTCTCTCATGCCAAGGCCGTGCAGCGCGTCTCTCGTGCAAAGTTTTTAGCCGTTGATCTCATGCTACAACCTAGGAAGGAACATACGTATCTAGCCATCATGAGCCCATTATATAGACACGGTCTAACTCACACAGAAGGTAAAATCATGTGTCCCCACTCTTTATTGTGTCACGCTGCCATAAGCATTTCACCAAAAGTAAATTAATATTTTTGAAGTGAATTGATATTATAATATTTTTAAAATATATTTTTTAATTTTAAAATTTAAATATTTCATTTAAATTTTAAAAAATACTTTTTTTGGTAATATTACCTTTGTAGCTCATTAAAATGATAAAATTACCACATAAACATGAAACATTAAATTTGATATTATAATTATTTACAACAACATGATATTTTGTCAAAATATTTTTTAATGGTAATTAAATATTTAATAATTATATTAATCTGATGTTAAATTAGGTCATCCATTTTTATTAACAAACTTATATTATGATTATCTCAAGTGATATAGTATTTTGTTAAATTTTGTTTTAATGGTAATTAAACATTTAACGGCTAATCTCAAAGATTCCTTTTTATTAAAATACTTGATAAGAAGATGATATTAAAAATACAATATTTTCAAGATTTAAAATGAGATAATAAATTTTTTAAAATTAATTAAAATTTTTTAAAAGTTAAAATATTAATTCCCTTCATACTTTTTTACACAAACAATTAATAATTATGTGACAACTTTTTTTAAAATAAAGAACAATGCAACAAAAATTTACATTTAAGTAGTAAAAGTAAAAATAAAATATAAAAAGAAAAATATCTTAAAAGGATGGGCGGTGAATAAAAAAGTGAAAACCTAGTCGTTATAGTGTGGGTATGAGAAAAAAAATTATTTCTCAATTTTATTTTTATATATTTTTTAAAAGTAAAATTGTTACACAATTATTAATTATTTGTGTAAAAGAGCATAACGCAAGTTATTACTTTAATTTTAAAAAAACATGTTTTTAATTAACTTTTACAAATTAATTTTTCCATTTTAAATCTTAAAAATATTTTATTTTTAATATCACATTCTTATCAAGATATTTTAATAAAAACGAATCACAACAGTGGATCACCTAATTTTATATGAGATTAATGTAATTATCATTAAAATATATCTTAACAAAATATCAAGTCATTTAAAATAATTATAATATCAAATCTAATATTGACTAGTAATTTTATCTTTTTTAATGAGTTATAATAGTAATATTATAAATAAAATATTTTAAAAGTATTGTAATTTCAATTCACTTAAAAAATATTAATTTATTTCTTTTTTTTTTATACACTCATATTAATTTATTTCTTAATCAAATGCTCATGTTAACGTGACCCAGCGGAAAGTGATGACATAAGCCTTTACCTTCGGGTCAACATAGCAGGTTCACAATGACAACAGACGCGTGTACCTTTTTGGTCAATAGGATGAGGTCAATGGTTGGCAGCTTCGCACTGGAGACGCACTGTATGGCCTTGGCACGGGAAAGGATACGGTACTCCATTGTCGCTCTGCTCTACAAGGTTCGGACTTGTCTCTCAACGCTCTCTGCTCGCAGCCTTTGCCTAAGCCGGCCGCCGTCAAAGGTACAGCTCTGCTATCCTCCATAGAAATAGGTGAGTTGACATGGTTTGCCGTCCCCTTTCTCTCTTTCCCTTGCATTTTCTTTTCAAAACCCAATCCAAAGCTGTGTCATTGCATTGTTCTCAACCTTGATCTAGTTCTTTTTATGGTGGTGTTAAATGCACTGAATCAAAAAAGTTAACCAAAGAAATTGTTATTGAAACAATTTTCTAGTGAACTCGTTCAAAGAAATTGCTATTCACTGGCTTGTGTGAACTTGAAAGAAAGTGCTGATGATTGGTTGTGGTTTGCCTTCCTGTGTTTGGTATATGTGGTTTGCCTTCCTGCGTTTGTGAGCACTTGTGTTTTAAATTATTTTGGTATATATGGCTTTTAGTTATCTGATTTAGTTCAGTATCAGTATTAGTTTTCTGATTTCTTCCTCCCTTCATATATATAGTTGTTGATGATGATATGAACTGATTCAACCTGCAATTTCAGCAATAATGAGTTTGATTTAAATATATATATATATATATATATAACGAAAATAATCAAGTGGTGCAAGATTATATCAAATTAAATAATTATGATTTTGTGCCCTGAGCTCCTTTCTGATATACCTTATGGTTCTAAATTAGATATCTGGTCTCTGGATAAGTGTCTGCAAATCATATGATCATTTCTTCTTGAAGAATTTCTTACTGGCTGCTTAATTATCTTATCGTTTACGTCTAAAATCTGTCATCCAGGATGATGTATATATGAAATGACAGCCCATTAACCTGCCTTTAAAGCAATTGTAAGTTTTTTTTTGGTTGGTTAAAAAGTTTCTTTATCTCCAGCTTGTCTTCTTGCTTATTTAACACTATCGTCTCTGGCATTGTATGAAACTTGTTCAGTTTATTATGTAGTAGGAAAGTTTAGAGCATGAAATTTTCATCATATTACCCTATGTAAACAAATATTTGTTTTCTGTGAACTGAACACTAAACTCAGGTTTTAATCAAACTTGTATTTTTTCAAAAGACGTGTAGTCCTATTAATTTAGTTTCCCTCCGTTTCCATATGATGGTTTGTGTTTGGTAACTTATTGACCATTTACCTTATTTTCACAAGCGGTTATGAACGCTGAAAGACTTGGAAAATGCTAACTTGTAGCTTTATTCAGTTTTCTTATTATTTTTCAATTTCATCGAGCCGGAGATAGGGTGAAATTTATAGAATGTGTGGGTTGGTCTAAGTAAACTTGATCATTTTTAGTGCCATTGCATTTATTTCTGCGTATATCGTTACTCATTTTGGTCAATTGGATCATGTAAGTTCTTTCTGTAGAAGCTTTTGTCCTTTGAGGGCATATGCTGTTGGAGAATATGCAGTTGTGGGTTGGTCGAGTGTTCATCGAACCAGGGTATTACTTTTATTGGAGAAGCTCTCCTTCGTTGAGGACTCGAGTGTCAAGTCATACAACCTTGCTGTAGCTGATGCACCAGAACTATTTGTGAAGCTTCTGTAAAGGAAGTGTGAAGTCGTATCTTCATTTCTGGATGTCAAGTAATTGAAGGTCCACTTTGGACCCTTTGTATATATACAAAAATACACAAAGTTTATTAATTTTAATACGGATCCTTAGTGCAAGTATCAGTTAAAGAATCATCTTGTTTAGTTTTGGGGTTGAATCTTGCCAAAGCTAATATTCTGATGGTATTTTAAATTAATGAATATATTTGGACGATGAAATTTGTTTGGGATATCGACACACTTTGAACAAGTCCCCAATCACCACTGGTATATGCACTTCTTTAGTTGTGTAGTGCAGTTCATTGAAGTTGGAACCATTTACAAGGTGCTGCTCTTTTTCCACTGGGCAACATAGTTAAACATCACTATTAAAAAAAGACAGAATAAAGCAACATATCGTTGGTTAAACCATTTACAAGGTCCCAAAATACAGAAGAAAGCAACATAGCTAAACTGCACATCCCTAACATAAACAATTACATGGTTTTCCCACACATCTACAAGCATATACAGGTTACAGCATTACCCCGGACTACAAAGTGTACATTAGCTCTAGCGTGTGCATCTGCTTTTCAAATAGCATGAGAAGATGGAATTATTATTTAATTATATTATGTAATAATGTAATTACTATTTGGAGATCAAGGTTTGAAATTGGATAATTAGGATAATCTAGGATTTGAATAAAGGCATTTGGACCGGGGATAAGTTATCAAATATCATAGTATCCTAGTACGATTAGGATACTTTGTATCATTTGTTTTCTTATTTTGGTTGCCTATCTTCTAGTTAATTTAAGAATATTACCCTGATTATTAGTGATAAATTCATCAATAAAATACAAGATAATGATGATATTATGAAACTACAGATTCAATTCATCCATCAATATTTCTTTTATGAAAATGGGAAAGGCAAACAGCTCTATTAGATGATAAATATTCAATTCCTTCACCATCAAATCAGTGTGATATATATTTGTTTCTTATACAAGGCAGGCTTGAATTAAATCAACCTCACCAAATAGCATAAAACAAGGCTTAAATTGTCTTTCTCAAATAGTTAACATCCACCTCCTACCCGAAGAAACTTTTAAAAGTACTCAACTTTGAAGACATAAACTTCCATCCCAAGTCATAGAAATAAAATGTTGCTAACTATCAACAAGTTCGAGAGTTTCACCAAGCAAGAAAATAACTAATGATACAAAGCACATTGATTAAACTAAAATAGGACAAGGCACACCACAAGACCTATGAAGATATACACCATTTATGCAAGCAAGCCTTATCATATGCATTTGGTGTATGTATCATCATATCATTTGTGCAGTATTTTAAAAGCCATATATGTATACTATATAATTCCTAAGACAATACTTGACATTAAGGGTAGTAGAATCAGCACAACTTTATATCGTGCTTCAGAATCACCACATCTCATAGGCCTTTTCTTCCCTTCTCAGTAAATTGGCTCTATATATATATCTTGGCATTTTGCTGAACACACAGATTTTTAGTTATGTGTTTGTGTAAGATTTTCTAACTAAAATCAAACTACTTAGTTATTTATTTTTAATTCAACATTATAGTCTTAGTACTTCCTTACCACTCTAGCTATGCCAAAGTAACCATACTTATATAAGCCTACAACACCAACATCTTGTGAAGCTGTAGAGGAAGGGGAAAGAAAAAATTATCAGAAAAAACTCTAGCGTTGAGTCTCATTTTAACCAAATGATAAATGGGTGCATATGATGTGTGAGAAAGACCCCCCAAAAAAAGAGAGAAAGTAAAAAGTAGAAGAAATAAATTATATACATTCTAATGATTTATATTACATTTTTTTTAATTTTAAAGACATTTTACTAAATTCATATTTCAAGATTCCAAATTAGTTATCTACCTGACTATCACTTTGCTACGAGTTTAGCTTTTTTACAGTTTAAGACGAGAACATGATGTCTACTGAAGTATTTTGGTATTTTTTTATTATGTTTTTATTTTTTTCTTTAATTTTAAAAAAACCACCCATCTCTTTACATTTGAGATGACTAGAGGATCCAGAACCCTCAACTATTGTGAAGACCTCTCAACTCCGAAATTCCCTTTCCATCTCTTCCTTTCCTGCGAAATCCCTCTTTAATTTCATCAATTTCTTCTTCTTAATAAAACAAAAATGGTTGGTTTTTAAACTTTGAAAATCCCTTTCTTTATAAAAAGAAACTTTTCTCCCAAATCCACACCTCACCTAAATTTTTTGAAAAAGCCTATGCATTTTTTCTGCAGCTACCTCACTAGTCTTGTTGGCATATTCTTCGCCTACTTTCAATTCTACTCACACTAGCTCTTTTTACCCTTGATTATGATTAAAGTCACTACCAATCTACCACTTCTACCCTCTGCCTCCCTCATGTGCAGATCTGTCTATCCTTGGAAGTCGGATATGGTCCTCATCATTGATTGGAATCCTTACCCCTTTCTTCAATATGTGCTAATAGATCAAGGAATTATCGAAGACAAAGTTTTGATCTTTGTCGTGGTTTGACAACAAAAAGCTTTTATGAAAGTCTCCTCCCCTCTATGCTTTTCCTTGAAGTCCAGCGCCATCTCAAACCTTAACTTTTTCTTACTTAAGGATTAGCTTACTTCTCTCGTAAGGATGATTCTAAGTTGGTTATGTCACTCGTAAAGGAAAATTGGAAACCTAGCAGGTAGGGGCTTGTTGACTTCTTCCACAAAGCGTGAACCAAGTGATATGGTTTGCTTAAGCTTTATAATTGTAGAACTTTTGCTATATCCAAAATTGGCTCTTATAGATTTCAATAATTTTGATCGAACTTTTGTTGTTCTATTTATCTAAGTGTTTTATTTTTCTATAGTTGTTGGTTGTTTTATGATGTACTTGTTTTTAGACTCTTTGGTAAAGAATGCCAACCTCGTGTGCTTTTGTTTATATTTATTTAATTTTCTTGTTTCACCAATAAAGGGTTATCACTTGTACGAAGCTAACCTTTTGAAGTTGAATTGGCCACTTAATACCGACAACAACCTTCACATGCTATAGCGACATTTAAAATATAAGTGAAACAGACATCCAAAAATAAAAATGTTTATTGTTTTAACATTTGTATGATTATTTTCATTAAAATTTGGATATAAATGATGAAACTCCCTGAATCTAAACTCTCTAAATTTTTCTCTAATTACAAAATATGCAACCAAACCCTAAATAGACAAGAGAATAAGATAACTAATGTTAAGTGACAAAAATACCCCTCCTTCCAAATATCCTATCCTGTATTTATCTGTTTGGTTATCCTTCAACATATTCTTAATGTATACCTCCTATCAAAAACTCATTCTAGTTAATATTATCAATTTCAGTTAATATTACTAATTTTAACGGGTGTAATGTCATTAGCAACATTGAAGTGCTCGATTAACCGTGCATAGAAGACCATTGGTTGTTCAAGTGTAAAAGTCATGTTTTCAGCCTTCAGTAACCATGTGTTGGGCTTCATATTCAACAAGGGCCATAAACACACCTTCTTACTTCAATGCTAGGTAAGTTTTTTGGGCTTGATCTGGGGCGGTACCTTGTCCTCCAATCCTTGAAATAGAATTATGAGACGAGAAAATTTTTCAACATGGTTGGTTGGGGATTTCTCAAAGCACTGCTCCTTCTTACCTCCAACAAGATTATTAATGTGATAGGATTCAAATTTATGAGTCTCCTTTGACCGTGGTCTATTGATATGACTTCTCAATATTTGGTATGGTTTTTTACACTGCATTTTAATGTAGTTTGTAGGTTTGTCCTTTTAGTATTTAAATACCTCTTAATGAAAGCACTAAATGTATGTTATGAGTATAAATTTGAAGAAAGAATTTATTTCAAAAAATTACTTTATTAGGTGGAAGAACCCCTTACACTTGTATTCTTTGATACAAGACTTCTAATATGATTAACAGACAAGTAATATTGAATAATAAATTCTAAATCATATGAAGTAATTCACCCTAAATATTAGGATAAAGTTTATATATATATATATATGACTGATAAAACTGAGAAAAGATTCAAATATAATATATTATATATTGTTCAATAATTCATTTCTAACACAAGACTTTGACAATAAATTATAAATTACCACCAGATTCATGAGAAAAAAGTTAAAAGACTCCTATTATCAGAAATTTTACACATAAAAACTGAATAACACTTTGTAATCCAATGGTACTTCTGTTTTCAAGTTAAGAGATCAGAAGTAGTAAATCCATGCTCATAGAATCTGTTTTGAGTCTGCATAATCAAATTAAAAAAAAAATGAATCTCATCTTCAGGATTTTACAACTGTATGTCATTTTAGATATATCTTCATCACTTAGTCTACGCACTTTCCATGCGGGACTTAAGCTCGAATTCCCAACACAATCTTCTCCTTCCATTCACAAGCATAGAATAAAAGAAGAGGAAGGAGGAAAAAAATGGGGTTTGATCCGCAGTTGAGGGAATTCAACAAGAAAACAAGAAAATGGGGAAAGCTGAAACAGAAGCAATATTTTCTCATCTGGTTCGTCTTCTGATGATTCTGAGTGCTATGAAACAAGACAGAAGAGACGCAATAATAGTCATAACCATAGTTTTCAAGTCTTCCAAGATTCCTGAGAAGCGCATTTCTTGAAGCCCCCAAATCGTTGAAACGCAGAACCAAACTCCATCTTTTATCACCCTAAACAAGCTCATAATATATGCCAAGCAAGGAGAATTCATTTACCTTCAAATTAAGAGCTTGCTTGTTGAGAAACAGAGCCACTGAGTTACGGAAGAAGAAGATAATGCCTCTGTTTGATTCAGCTTGTAATGTAGCAAGCCATGTTAAAACCTCCCCTGAATATTCCGGAAATGGTATTTTTCTTTCACTTGAGAAGAAGTCGTGAGCCATTTTACAGACTCTTAATTAAATAAATTTGAATTTGAAAAATACAAAATTAGCTTAATTATAAATAAATACATAAGTATGAAATTATAAGAATTAACTTTGTGTATAAGAAAGAATAGCACCCTATATTATTACTCCCGCCGGTCTCATATATAAGAATTTTTTTTGAGATTTGATTTAGTCTTATATATAAGAAACAAACTATCATATTAATTACAGTATTTCAATTATGCCCTTCATTAAATAAGTCATTCAAATTATAAGTAGTGGTGGTCATTAATTTCAAGAAGAAAGTGCACGTATTAAATAGGGGTATTTTTGAAAAATAATTTTTATTTAAGACAAAATTAAAAAGATTAATTACTTTTAACTAACTTTTTTAATACTCGTAAATTAATTATTTGTTTCTTATATATGAGATCGAAGGTAGTATTAATCTAGATTCAATTTGTTTCGAAAGCATTTTAAGAATAAAGTTTTTTTTGTGTGTGGAGGTTTTGAATGTTGAACACTACTTACATATTCACCCTAATATGAAAAAAAAAAGGAAGTTAGCTGGCATGAGAGAATAGCATCCCGTCGGATAGTTTATAAAGAATTTAAGCTCTTAGCTATTAGATTGTTTTAAAATTTGTATTAACATAATATTTTATTATTATGCATGAATTTTAATTTAAATTAAAAAATATGTAAGATATGTATTTCATTAACAAATTGATTCATTCTATAAATAAAAAAGTGTTTTTTTCCCCTAAATGCATTCCTTAGCTGTCACTATGGAGGGTTGGGTCCTATTACTGTACATTTTGTTAGCCACATGTTCATCAATAATTCACACTCCTAGCAGCATGAAATTTGTCAACAACTTCATTTGGTGTCCTTAAAAAATGTGTACGACTAACAATTTTCTTTAAAGTAATAATATATGGTTGGAGTGTTTGATTTTGCCTGCCTCTCATCTCTATGAATGGAAACTTTTTGTTTTTTTTTTAAACTTTCATTAAGATTTTATAGAAAAATAAATTCCAAAACCTTAATTTTCCTATAAGAACAATTTCAAAAAGTTGGATCCTTCACATGGTGTTTTTCTAGGGGGAATTCAATTGGTGTACTCAAATCCATTAGATAATATTTTATAGGTGGATATATTAATTTTTAAATATATGAAATCATTAATAAATTTTCAAATATTTATTTTCTAAAAGGAAAAAATTTACTTTTTACCAATTAACTTTATATCAGGTTTTAATTTATCATTTATCTATTTTTTATTCTAATTTTATCCTTTTATCTTCATTAATTGGTTCAATGTTATTATTTTACTAGGCGATTAAGCATTATTAACTATACAGTCTCATTTGATTTGTAATGAAAAATGAAAATGAAAATAGAGAGAGATTACATAAAAAATAAAAAATTTTAATTTGTATAATATTTATTATTATATTATTATTTAATAATATTTATTTTAATTATTTTTTGAAGTGAAAATATAAAAATTATTATTTATTTATTTTATTCATATCATCACTTTCTTTTTATTTATTTCTATATTTAATAACTTTATGTCCAAAATGGCCTAAATTTTAGTTGCAGCAAATCCAAGTTAGCCCATCTCGCTTTGCTAGCTCAGCCATGATGTGACCTGACTTTGTCCACATGGAATACGTGTGAGATTTTGCCCATAACGATTGATGTTATGCAAAAGAAAAATATTGAATCAATTAGTAAAGATAAAATATAAAATTGAAACATAAAAATAAATAAAGGAAAAATTTGAAACTTAATGTAAAATTCAAGGATAGAAAATAATTTTTTCCCTCATTAAATACGCATTCTGTACTCAAATTGAATTCAAGATGTGCGTTTCTTTCTTTTTATTATTATTATTTTTTCAACATGGTCAATATCATTAATGTTGTCCCATTTTTATTAATTGAAAATAATAACACTAATGAGCAAAGCTTTGATTTGAAGCACCTTGAGCCAATTATTTTGGCCCACATGTTGGTTTCAAATTAGAGGGACAAATTAGAAAGGACAAAAGACGTGAAAGCGCTTGCGTTAGATCAATTACTTGTTGGAGAAAAATGGTCCATCTAAAGTTTGAATCTTTTATAATTATAAATTAATTTCATATAATATAATCTGAGAGATAAAAAATACATGTAAAGAAGAGAAATAAAACTTTTACTCTTTTTATTATATATTTTTTCTCAGACTATGTAATTATATAATGAAAACAAATATAATTTTGCTCATTTCGCTAGAGGCCTTGACAAAAAAGGAAAACAGCGACCTAGAAGGAAGGTAAAGTCTCCAAAAGTAAAAAATTATTTAAAAAAAAAAAAGTTGAGAGAACAGATATTTTGTTTTGGGTCATGAATTAACTGTTGTTAATATTAAAACATTTAACGTTAAATTCTTGATAATTTTGATGTAAAATTTGAAAAGAATATGAATACCTTTTAAATTCTCTAAAAATATAATATTTCTTTAAAAATTGATTTCTCAATATCTAATTTTTCCATTGAGTTTTAAATGTTTTAATTTTATGTTAATTTGGTCCTTCCACTGCAAGATCAAATTGAGACTGCTCAGAACAATCAAGAATTCAATTTTTTTGGGTCATACAATAAAATATTCTTGAGTTAATTTATGCATTAATTGAGATTACAGTTTTGTTTGAACGATTTCAAAAGCGCATTCCTTACATGATTTGATATATTAAAAAAAAATCTTAGGGAATTTTTTTTTTTGGTTACTGATACATTTAAGAAAATAATTCAAGAAGCAAAATATAAACAACAAATTAGTTTTTTTGCCCTTAAAATTCTTAAGAATGTACTTAACATTTTCTCAATTACAATTAAATAGTCAATGAGTGGGTTGATATCCTCCATATATAATCTATGAGATTTGGTCACATATCAAGCTAGGAATAGAATTTAAAAGCACATAAGTGCGATTAGAATTTTATTTCTAATTTTTTAAAATGAAACTAAGTTAATAATTTCCTCTTACCAATTCTTTGAATTCTTATATATTAGTAATGAATGAATGAGTGTGAAGTATTAATTTAAAAAAAACACTAGAAATCTTATACGGTGAATATAGAATTAAATTTAAGTATAATTTCTTATATCTTTATTATTAAAATTTTTAATTAAAATATAATAAGTGTCTGATTTTTTTAATAATATTATAACAAATATATAGTTTAAGTAAAAAATTATATAAATATGTGTAAAACTCATATATTTATTATGATATTATAAAAAAATTCTGTATAATAATAAAAAATATATAAATAACTTCTTTCTTTTTTGCCCAACGTATGACAGTCATGATTGATTTGGATAAATAACGTCTATTAAGAATATTCTTTGCGTGTGAAATATGACACAGACACACATAAAAGCCAATTAGTAGGCCATTGGAGGAAGCTTCCTATTCAGTGCTCCCATAAACAGCCAAAGCCAAGAAAAAGAACCATCACCTTCCCAAAGTTTCCACCTCAATGATTCATGAAAGGAAACGAACAAAAGTGTAATTTGACACGAACGAAAAAACATATATTGATCATAGTGGCATAAAACGATGTATTTCAACAAATGCATTGCATCCTACAAACAAAAGAAAAAAAAATCAAAACATGGGAAAATCACCTCTTGAAGATCCATGTTCAGAATTTTCCATCTTCAGCACTTTCGAAATCATTGGATATACTGGTAAGGCATTATAGCCTTTATTTTTGAACCGCACAAGAACTATATTTTTCCCGTCTGTAGACTGACAAATTCAAATATCATCTCTTTTTTTTTATTGGATTTTTAAATCCAAGACTCATACTCGTTTATTCCAAAAAAATTTGAAATTAAATAATTTTTTTAAAGTTTAGACTCATTTACATAATTTTTTTAATAAAATTATAACAAAAAAACAGAATATCTCAAACAACTATTAATATAATTAAAAACAAAACAATTCTTGCCAACTACAATTTGAATCTCTCTATAGGACTTGGTGTCTGAGATTGTATTCCTCTTTTTTTAGCTTGATTGTTAGGAAAGATTTGACGTTGTCTCTTTTACCGGTACTTTTAGCTAGCTTGTTTCCTTTTTTTTTTTTATTGGGTCTTGAGTTCCGCTAATTAACCCAAAAAAATAAAAATAAAAACAATGCCTTTTGCCTTTTAGGTGGCCTGTTTTTATTCTTTTTAATATTATATATATATATATATATATTAATATATTATGAGCTTGCAACGGATAGATATCAAATTACTAAGAGACGTGAACTTGAACTCCAAAATAGGCCGAGAAGAATCCAAAGACCCAAACTCATTTTTCATATCGATACGTATATCTGAATAGATAAATTTTGGAAGTAGCCATTAAGCATGTAATATAAGATTACAGGAGAAAGTAGTGTAAAAATGGTTGAATTAATAGTGCCTATATGGACCGTAGATGGGTGTACAGGCGACAGGTCACTCGAATCAGTCCATCCAAGTCTAATCTTCATGTTTCAGAGAAGATAAAAATGTTCCTCAACCCCAATTAAACATATCCTTAGGTTGATCTAGTTATGGAGACATGCATATAGTGTGGTTAGACGGATCGTTTATCGCAGGTCCAAATTTTAATTATGCCAATTTCTTAAAATCATGTCACCAAGAATTTCCTTGTAAATCTCTAAGTAAGACAAGTCTTAGCATGGACAAATTGACCCAAATAAAGTGCAATACACCCAAAAAAAAAAACCTCAATCACAATCTTCAAAATCGCAGTTTAGAAAAAGTAGTTGAAATTGAGAAATATCTCAATCTAGTTTATTGGTGATGGCCCAATCGCAAGATCAAGTTACACGGATAATTCCTCAGAAAAATAGGGTAGAAAGTTAGGCAAGTACCTTTTAAACTTCCAAATTCCACTGAAAGGAGGCAGAGTTTCTAATAGCATATCTTGTCTTCTTTTAATCTGGACCTGTACATTACCATGAACAAACTAATGAAAAATGCCTATTTAGCCATGGTCAACTAAAAACATAATCTTTTTGGCAGAAATCTACAAGCAAGGAGCCACTGATCTTATACAACAAAACAACACTAACGTTTCATTTTCTTCCAGAATGTTGTACACAGACATTCCTACCTAATATGCTCCTAGTAAATCAACTGAGAATTTTTTTGGTCCAAAAGTAAAAATAAAATGCAACAGCCAAGTGAGAAATGTAATCCTGTTTGGCATCCCAGGTTTCCTACCTATCCAACAGTTAGCTGGACACACTGCAAAAATGTAGAAGATTAGATTTGGTTCCTCCTTCCGATTGGGATCTCCAAACACATGACTTCAAGGTCACTTGTTCTGGGTAGGATTTGAATTGCTTGGCGGAGCCTTCCTTAAACTTGTGTCCATAGATCTCCAAGAAGCTTCATGGGATGTTTTTAAACTATCTACACTTGCAGAGAATGAGGAGGAATGAGCAAGCAACTTTCGTGGCGAATACCTATCCATCAGCTGGTTACTTTCAGTCTCACAGCTTACTGAAACTATAGAACAGCTGATGATATGTATGAAAACCAAGACAAAGAGAGCCACTCGCTGAGTGGTATTCATGGCAGATTGGCTTAAACCAAAATGGAATAAGTAAGACAAAGGGAATTCTGGAGTTTGATCTATCCCATTAGAACACTTCCCTTGTGCAGATAGAAGAGGATCATTAAAATGTATCTAAAAGGTGAAGTACCTTTTCGGGGTTAAAGATTCTTATGAACTTGCAGAAAGGGTTTGGGACTTGATCAAGTACCAAAAATACTAAGGTAACAACGCATAAATATTGCTTGCCTGCCCTTTCTTATAGGGATAAAATGAACATATTTAATTTTCAGAAAAAATTAAATGCAATTCTTTATATGTTAATTACCAGTCCCCCCCCCACAAAAAAATATTATGACATGTTGAAGAGGTCTCTTGAAGCAGTCAATATTGTGCTACTGAGATTGGAAAAAAGCAAATACCCATGTGTTATGTTTTTATCGAAAAACCTGATATTAGAATACCTTAAGTACAGCATCCAAGTTTTGTCCTTTGGTTATAGTTAGACACTGGTTGTGTGAAAGATTCAGATTTAGGGAAAGGGAAGGAAGGACCTGCCATGGATGGATTATTCCACATGGCACATTTTCTTTGTTCTTTTGTCGGATAGAACATGGAATGGCGATTGTCATGTGATCCTTAGTTTTGAATCCGATACTTTTCTGACATTTCTACGATCTGCTGATATAAAATGCAATATGTTTCAGGTGACAGTCACATGATAGAAGATCGGTTTCTTCATTTTCTGACGTTTGTGATTATATTAATTTGATTATAGCTCTTTATTTCTGATAAGTGTGACAGAAACAGCTAAACTTGGCTGGCTAAGATTGTTTTCCAGAAACGTGAAGTTTCTTTTCCTAAGCAGTAATCACTTGGTTCATATCCTGTAATTCAAACAAATAGTAGAATATGGCTCAAAACCCCATCGCCGACTGTTTTGGGGACGTAGGAAAGACAACTTTCTCAAAATAGCAGCATTTGCTCCATTAAAATATGTGACCTTTCTGAAGAGGTTTTTGGTATCGTTCTTTGAAGCATTAGACAATTATTTAGTTAATAGAGGGTATGGTTAAGTGGATCCTGAAGGTTTCCTTTAAAAAATAGGAGCTTTTTTTTTTTCGAAGGGTTTCACTGGCTTAGAAATTCGAACCAAAACTGCATGTGGGTACTGGGAATTGAATATTGTTTCTGCTGAGAAAGACATATGGTCTGTGTCAGCAAGAATAAAAATGATTTTAGTTCTCTTTTGAGGTATCTTCCATCCTTTTTCATAGTTCGGAGAAGTTACGTAACTCTGGATAAGCTTGCTTCAACTTGATTGATTATTCTGCTTGCTAGTTGTTACAATGCCAAACTTTTTTTTTTTTTAGGTGGGGATAGAAGTCAGTTTGCATAACTCAATTAACTTTTCGTTGGAACCACCTCTCATGTCCAAATATATACTCTTCTTTGCCTTAGTCTACTTGGGAAATTTCATACACTTACATGTTTGCTCTCCCTCTCTTTCCTATGTTCATAAATGATTTAATAATTAAAGACGTGCTTTTTGGGTTTTATTTGATCATTTAATAACAATTGCATGGTTGGATCTTGGGCTTTTAGACATGAAGGAAAGTTCATGTTATGATTTGTTAGTTCTTATTTGAGTTCTAGGTTGTAGTCATTATGTTTTTCTAAGACTTATTCTATGAATGTAATGCATTATACTGATCTCTTAGTTCTTACCATAATGCAATAATAATAATTGGTTTTTTTCAGTTATTTGTGTAGTTTTGGAGTACTAGTTTTACTGCTAGACAAGAGCAATGAATGCGGAGAAAATGGAGAGTGCAACAGAATCGTAGAACTAGCTAACATTACCTGGAGGAAAGGTGGCCAACAAGATCTAGTGAAAAGAATAATTTAAGGATATTTATACTATTTTTTGAAGATGGTCTGAATTGGACGCCTGCACAAATTTGAGGAAGTGAAGTTGCTGATGAGTACCGAAGCTGTTGAATGTGAAGAGATTATTAAGTATACTCTATTTACAAACTAATTATAAAGAAACACACCAGTAAACATATCAGGAACTAATGTGCCTAACATATTTATATGTTTGTTGATAATTAACTTTATTTGTCTTTTATATATTGAGTCTATCTAAATTTATTTCTGCTGATCTTAGATTACTAGAGACTCTCATAATTTAGTCCAACTTAGCATTTATTTGCGGCTCTAAGTTCAGTCTGTTTCAAAAGAAGAACAAGGCACCAAGTTTTTTTCAATTTCGTTTACAGCACCCACTAGTAAAAAAGGTACAAATCTACCAACACAAATCTGCCGTAGTCCCTCAGAGTATGTGAGATGTGGGGTCTGAACAATACATCTATTTTTTAGCAGTACCCGCAAAACAGGTGGTGGAAAACTTACTTCTTTGTTTCTTCAGCTCAAACAACTCATATAAGCGCCTGAGTAAAGCTGAAGCATCTCGGCGTTACAGTGACCATAACTTTGAAGACACCGAGTATAAAGTATCGCCCTCCATGTCAACAGGTCACAGGAGCAATAGGAACAGCCTGCATTATATCGTGGGTAACTGAGTGAAACAGAATATTACGACATTAAAACCAGAGTTGGTAATATGAAGCCTTCACCTGACCCAAATGGCAGCATCTGTGACCAGTTTAAGGTCAATGGACCCATTAATTCTCGTAGGGAAGTTACCCGCTCCAGAACCAGAATGCTGGAAATCGTCATTGGTAGAGCTTCTAAGCTACACCAGAGGTTTGAGGTCACCACCATTTGATAATTCATCAAGATATCAGCATTTGGTATTGACTTTTTGGCAGCTAAGAAACTTCTCTCACCCAGGACATAAAATTTGTATAAAGTGGATGAATGATCCATTTATTCCCCAATAACAGCTGGAAGAAGAATATTAAAATTCTTTAAATCGTCAACTGTGAAAACAATTACCATCGTATGTGCATCACTGACACTACAAGAAGCTTTCGGTTTTGCTATTATGGAAGAGACAATCTAGCTTCAGCTACCGCAATCACAATATTGATGTAATCAAAACTATCAACCACGAGAAAATGGACTCTCTGATCGTATAGCTGCCTATGGTGTTGAGTTCTACTGAGCCAAGTAGAATTTGTTAAATTTCTAGTCAAAATATTGTGTATCACAGTTTCTTGTTAGAAACCAGATTCACTTTGTGACCTGGATGACCCACACCAAAAGAAATTGCCATGAGTGTTCTGGTTAGGAAGAGTGTGGAGGGGAGAGACTCAACTCCTGGTCATAGTAAATGCATTTTTACCATCATCACCTTTGGCTAAGAGTGCTGGCTCACCAAGTACCAGCCCTCTCACCGCACCCATCTCAGATAGTGGATGCAGCACTAAAGCTGAGGAAAAATGTATTTTTGTTGCTACGCACTACTATGCACCACAGATTGTACATGTAAATCCTAGAATTAACCTATAAAATAGTTTGATGATTATTAAATATCACAAACATTTAGAAAGAAAGAATTAAAGCATGCACTAGATTTGTCCAGTAAAAAAACGATCATGTAAAAGTGTATATGTATATGCATAATAGGCAATAACTTTTCTTCGTAGAAGATTTTCCACAGAAATTAAAAAAGACAAAAATAGAAGTTATACATCTATCAACTCACTAAAAAGCCACATCTCATTTTGTTTCATCTTTATCAGAAAATATTGAAGTACCCTCCTTCCAGATAAGACTACTATAACCAAAATTCCTTGCAAAACAAGAAACCAATTGCTCCTGAATTATCTCTTCATGAGGAAGAACAAAACCCGTCTCTCTTCTCAAAGATGTGACCTCTTTATCTGTAATTCCGCAGGGAACTATGTGCCCAAAGTAGGTCAGATCAGGATTAATGTTAAATGCCAACCCATGAGAAGTGATTCCATTTGAAATCCGGACACCGATTGCGCCTATCTTCCTTTCCTCAACCCATACCCCCGTCTCACCACTTTGTCCAGGACAAGCTTTCACGCCATATAGAGCTGCTAGTTCAATCATAGTTAACTCAAGTTTCTCCACATAACTTCGAGCACCCAGTCCAATGTCACGAAGTGATATAATAGGATATATAATGGCTTGGTGCGGACCATGAAATGTAATGTCTCCTCCCCTTTGTGTGTAATGAAGTTCAGCCCCTATTCGCTCTAGTTCAGACTGTGGAATTAATAAATTGTGATCAGTTCGTCGTTTACCAACGGTGTACGTAGGTGGATGTTGCAAGGACAGAAGAGTATCACATCTCCTATGAGATTTTCGATCCACGACCAGCTTTTCCTGCAGTTTTAATGCGTCCAAATAGTTGACAATTCCCAGTTTCCAGACCTCGAGGCTTCGCAAAACTCTCATCCCCCTGTTGACCATGACATGATTAATCTGTATTAAGAAGAATTTATATATCAGAATCGCTCAGCATGTCAAATAGTCATTTAGTGACAGCTATGATGCGTAGTCATCAGGTCCACTCAGACCACGCACCCAAAAAAAAAACAAAAAGATTTTGAATAAAGGTCTTCCAAATAAAAAAGACCTTTTATATAAGGTATCCCACCCCCTATATTAGGTTTAATCTTTATCTTCCTATATAATTAAGCAGAAAAACCATGAAAGGAATAAAAACATATAAAGCAATGCTATTTCAGTATTTGTGCTATGGTAACATGAATAATATTTTGGCTATACTAGTGTAAAATCCAAAATGATATCCATTCAGTTATATTTGTGAAATTTGATGAAACACTTTTCAACCACTACTCCATGCGTGGCTTCCTTGTATTCCCCTTACCTTAAGAGTTCAGAAACAAATTTCATCACTGCAATGTCATCGGATCCATTTTCAATTGAATAATCTGATTTTACTCCTTTAATTCGAGCTACTTCCGATTGAGTAAAAGTATATTGCTTTACAATGTTGAGTTTCAAAACTAAAATTTGAAAGGAAACTCGCTACCAGAGCAAGCTGGACTAAGATCCAGATTTTGTTCCTTTGCTGCACTAAAGGTTTCATTTTCATAGCCCTATAGCAAATAGCAATAGGCAAACCAAAAAAAAAAACAAAAATCAATGGAAGTTACAAATTTACAGAACGCGGCACTTACCAGTGAAAGAGGTGGAAGGTGGTGGTGCTGGAGGCTGGCTGGTGTGCGGTGGCTGAGAATTTGAGAGTTGAGAAGAGAAGACTGAAGAAATCTGAGAAAAATCTTTTCTTTGTTTTTGGCCAACAAATCTGAGCGAGAGGCTCCTTCGAGGATTAGGTTCAAAACGAAAAGAAAAATGAGAGATGCATGGGGCATTCCGAGAATCGAACTCGGGACCTCTCGCACCCAAAGCGAGAATCATACCACTAGACCAAATGCCCGGGTGATCGTTTGATAAATATGTGTACTATCTCTGAATTACTTAGAATCGGATATTTTAAAAATATTAATTTATACTTTTAGTTTTTATAATTTTACTCAATTTTTAATTTTACTTTTATAATTTAAAATTTATACTTGAATCTTTATAGTTTGAAATTTTTTAAATTTAATTTCTATTATTATATTTTTGTCAATATTTTATTTTGTTGACATAATTAATTATATGTCATTTTGCATTTTGAATATATATAATTCAAACAAATTTATTCAAAATGTTTAATATAGGTTATATCACATGTATTGAATTCATTTTGTTTCATTATTTATTTTATCTTGTTTGTTGCATAAGTCATCATATTTAAAATGTTAAGATGATTATAGTTGGTTGCATAAAAAATAGAATATTAATAAAAGTTTAATTGTAGGGACTAAATTAAAAAAAAAATAAACTATGAGAACTTAATTATAAATTGAATGAAACTATTAAAATCTAAAATAATAATTGATTTAATCTTTTAGAAATAATAATAGGGTGAATAAACAAGGCTAACCCATTATACAACATTAACATAATTTTTTTTTCTCCTTTTGTCACGATGATAATATAATCTTGAAACTGTTAAATGAAATAGATTTGTGGCAACTCAAACACCAACCAAATAATGGAATTGATAATAAATTTTCTTAATTAATGTCCGTTTTCAATAGGATTATATTTCAATGCCACCTTGGTCGGTGAGATTAGA
This sequence comes from Erythrophleum ivorense, assembly GCA_026724425.1. Taxonomy (NCBI): domain Eukaryota; kingdom Viridiplantae; phylum Streptophyta; class Magnoliopsida; order Fabales; family Fabaceae; genus Erythrophleum; species Erythrophleum ivorense. Next base: position 4,114,722 of record JAIUCV010000003.1, read on the forward strand.
CACCTTTTTTATACCATTTTAGTTTACCGTGTTTCTGTATACAAACAAAGTTTAATGCATCCAAAATGTAATTAACTTAGAAACACATTTTCTAAGACATATCATAACATATAGAGATCGGATCTTTAAATTTTTTTCCAGTAAATTTTTGAAAGAAAAAAAGAAGGAGTAAGTAAAATGAAAATAAATAAATTTTATACACATTCTCATTCATTTATATTACTTTCTCTTCAAAATTTATAAGAAATTGTAAAAAGAAACTTTAAAGAATTCTTATTCTAACATACATGTCTGAGGACACATATTTTTCTCGTTAATGATGAATATATTCTGGAGAGCAAAGGAATAGTAAGAATAGGGATAAGATATGAATAACAATATCACACTTCAAAAAAAATAAACAAGAGGAAGACAAATTTGACACATGTTCATAAGACACAATGCGATTTTTCAAATTACATATTCATATTTTATATATATCCATGTGTGTCAACACCTACACTTCTACACTTTCAGGATGCTGTTCTAGAAACCAATTGAAAGCCATAGGGCTACCGAAGAAAACTACAACCAAATAGTGAATAACGTTCAACCTCATAAGAATTGTGATATAGTCACACCCAAATCAACTCCACTAAGTAGAATTCCATGTACCCTTCTTTTTACGTAAAGTTTAATTATTTTTTCTTTTAAGAAAAAATAGAAAGCTACATATTTTCTACTTTGGGACTGCAGAATAATGGGATGAAGATTAATACAACTTTTTTTTTTTCAAAAAAAGTAGAGTATGAGTTGGGGTTGCTTTAAATTAGACATAAAGATTGCTGTATAATCAACTCATCACCAATATATAAATCTCTTCACCCTCATCCGTAATTCACTGCCTTCCTATCATTAATTCTCTTTCGCTGCTTTTCCTCTCCTCCTCTGATTTTTCTTCTTATAATCTCTTGTTCACATTCCCATTCCACCATTGACAAAAAGGAAGGAAAGAGAAGAGAAGAGTGCATTTCCATATCTCTCTCTCTCTCTCTCTTTCTGTGTTGTTCTTGCCTTTTATTTCCTTGTTCAAGAAGGGCTTCTGAGTCTGGATAAGAAGCCATGGCCAGTTTCGTAGGGACCACACAGAAGTGCATGGTCTGTGACAAAACCGCATACCCCGTAGATAGGCTAACCACCGATGGCCGTGTCTACCATAAGGCTTGCTTCCGATGCCACCATTGCCGGAATACCCTTAAGGTCTGTTACAAAATATTGTAATCAAATAATACAATAGTAGGCATTGAGGCGTGATAATTACTCATTTTAAAGAGATATTTACTAATGTGGGTTGGCTTAGTTAGATGGATGGATTTAGATTATAAGGACTTTGCATCTCCATGCACAAGGTTTGAATCTCTCGTTCAATTACTAACATTGTTTGGTGGTCAGTCTTTCTCAGAAAATTATTTGAGTAGCTTCCTTTAGAAGATAATCTTTTTAATTATCTTTACCCATATATAGACTAATTAAGTTACCTCTTGAGAAAGTAATCCTTTGAGTTGGACTTCTACTTACCACCATGTGGTTTTGAGGGACCAGTTGAATAGCCTTCTTTATGTATAATCCCTTGTGTCGGCTGGGTGACTAATTGAATAGCTTCCTTTAAGAAATAATTAATCCTTTGAATTTTGAACCTCTGCCTATCGTTCTGTGATCCTTGACATGTGTCATGCACATTTTCAAGAATAACTAGCAAGCTGCTTCTAATATACACCAAAGTTCCTAAATTTTTTTATATAATTGCATATAAAACATTTTCCCTGAAATTTTAAGAAGAAATTGTAATTTGCATAAGGAATTGGAGACCCATTGAAGTAAATTCTCAGTATGTTTATAAAAGAAAAGAAAAATTGGTGCCTATTTTTAAAAACAAATGGGAGGTCTATTTGACATTAATTACAAGAGTGATAAAAGTATATTACTCTAAAAGTTATGACCTAGCAGTTAATTTTGGGTTTGAAAAATATACTCAATTCAAACCTTCAAAGCATCAAATTATTGTGTTTCTGTTTGCAGCTCAGCAACTACTGTTCTTTTGAGGGGGTGCTATACTGCAGACCCCATTATGATCAACTCTACAAGCGAACTGGTAGCCTGGACAAGAGCTTTGAAGGTAAAATTAAATAAATTACTTGTGAATTGGAAAAAAAATATCCCCACTTGAAAATTTGAAGTCAGACTGAAAGTTTTTCTCGTGTCTCACATTCTTGCAGGAACACCCAAGATTCAGAAACCAGAAAAACAAACTGAGAATGAGGTGATTTCTTAGAAACCATTCTTTACGTATCATATTTAGTAAACAATTCTTCTTGCTCTTTCTTCTTTTCTTTAAAATAGCTAGATCAGTTTTATTCTTTCTTTTCATGTATAATTTTGTGGGAAGTTTGGGGTTTTTGTTGGTCTCAACTTAAGAACACAATACAATAAAAAAAATTATGAAGTACTTAGGTGCAATTTGAAGTATTGAAGCATTCCTTCTTCATACGTTTTAATAGTTACCTTTTTCCCATTCGTTTGCCTAACATCTAATTATCTTAACAGAATGCTAAGATTCTCTCAAATGTGTTCCTGGGCACCAAAGACAAATGTGCGGGTTGTCAAAAGACAGTTTATCCTACTGAGAGGGTAAACAACATCTTCTTTGAAACTCGTTAAGTTTGATTGATTCTGTGCATTTTCAGTTTAAAACAACCAAAATTTTTCATCTGTGATCAAACTTAGTTTGATCATAAGCAGTTTCATTAATAAGATTATGAGGGAGAAAAAAAACAATTTGCTCATTGAATTATTAGACTGATTTAGTTTTTTACTCCTTGAAAATTTGTGAGAATATGAGTTAATTAGTTCTAAAAAATAATAAATATATTGCACATTAATCCTTTTGATATTTCTGAATTATTTGACAAGATGAATAGGTTTGTTACTTTCAGAATTAACTCATATACACTAATTTTTTAAGACTAAAGCTGAACAAATTTAATAATTTAGGGACCAAATTACTAGTTATTAAAAAGTTATTCATAAATCTTCATTTAACAGTTTAAGTATTTGAATTCCCCCTCACTCCAATTCTCTTGAGTTTCAGTACATGGTTTTTTATCTTTATTGTCAAAGGAACATTGCAAAGTATTTGAGTTTATACTTTATCCACACTATGAGCTTTCGTGTCAGGGGATTTAAAATTATAATAAAATTATAATGAACTTTTACTTAATAACTTGGTTTTTAAGTTAAATTAATCATTGACACACTAGAAACTATTCCCACGTAAATGTTACAAACTAAATTTGAACAAAGATGTAGTGTAAAAAAAAAAGAGTGAATTTCCTATAATTTTATATTGTAAAATTCAGAAGAAAAAAAAAATAAAAGGAGAGCTAAAAAAAAGAAAAAGAAAAGAAAATAAGTCTCACATTTTTACTATTTACGTCATTTTCTTTTTATACCCTATAAAAGTTTTATAATAAAAAAAAGTCTAAAAATCTTTAAATTTAAAAGAAAATTGAGATCCACCAACATGATGTGACTAAACAAACTTTTATAAATTGCAAGTACGATTTGTAGTGTCTTACAACAAAAATTTAAGTATGAAAAAAGATCATCTAAAGTATTTTAGGTGAAATAAGGAGAGAATGAGAGAGTGGATCCCACCCATTTCTTTTTGTCTCTCTCCTTACTTCATCCTTTCTATAGTATTTTATGAGATCCAAATCTAATAAATACTTGTACGTTATAGGAAGATGAAGCTCGACTTTCTCCCTCCTCCCTCTAATGGTTATTAATCATTGTCCTTACTATTTCATTTCAGGTTTCAGTCAATGGGACTCCCTACCACAAGGGCTGCTTCAAGTGCAGCCATGGAGGTTGCACAATAACCTCAGCAAACTTCATTACACATGAGGGAAAGCTATATTGCAAGCACCATCACATTCAACTTTTCAAAGAAAAAGGGAACTATAGCCAGCTTGATGGTGACCGAGAGAGGAACCCTGTTAGCACTGAGGAAGCCACTGCTTTGAAAGTTGGTGCTTGAACTTGGAATGATGTCTAACTTTCACAATGCTGGATGTGTTCTATGAACAATGTTCCTTGATGTATAAATGGTTTCATGCTTGTTTGAGTCAATCCTTTTTTTTTTTTATTTACTAGTCTTGCTTTCCTCCGTATTGTCACAAAATGTGGGTACACCCAGCAACAAAAATACCATACATTGCCAATGAGCTTATAGCTCATTTGGCACCGGGCCTCAAGGGTTCGATCGCTTGTCTGTCTCTTTTTCCACTCCCTACACCTTGTATTTCTTTTGTACTAAAAAAATAACAATGAAACTATACTATAATATGGGGAACAAAAAAATCATTCAGGTTGTGATAATTAAGTCTCTCAAGACAGAAAAGACTAATATAAATCAATTTATGAAACTAGGTTAAGATTTCTTTTAATCTGCAAGTGACCCTATATTTTAATTTAATTATCAAACAAGTATTAAAAAAAAAACCAAAAATTTATGATACGGGGCTGATGTCAATGGGAGTAATAGATTATGTTCTGATAAATTAAGACTTTACCAGCTATACAAAACACGTTTGTTTCAGATTTTAAAGGGTTCCAAATGTCTAATTTAATTTTCTGAGAACCCAAAAAAGGAGTTGTTTGATGATAATTTCCTGTATTCTAACATTGATGCTGAAAAAAAGTTTGCTCATTGAACAGGATTTGCAGAGGGAAAATGAGGAAAACGATGATTCTCTAGAAGGAGCGGCACAACTTTTTGAAGAGCAGGGTTGCGATGATGGCTGTATTCCTTATAGGGACAACGATCGCCAGCGTACTGGTGTTAATCTGCTGGGTATCTCATTATGTCAAACAGAAACTTCTTTGGTTTCAAGAGATTCTTCAACTTGTCAACTAAATACTTCTTGTTCATCTTCTCCTGATTGTTTTTCTGAATCTAATGTTGAACGGCTTGCAGGGGCTGTATGTGGTAGTGGTGATCCCAGTTATGGCGTTCTGACATCATCCAACAATAAAGAATGTGAAGTTTTAAAGGAAAATGGTATTCAGTTAAGTCATTCAGAGAGTGAGGGGGAGAATAGAGACCCACAAACTGTACTTGATAAGCTGAATTTTCAGTTGTTAGATAAATCTGGGAGAGAGATGAGAATACAAGTAACATATAGGACTTATGAGAGGAAAAAGAAGAAAGCTCAAAAGACTACCTCAGTCAACTATGGAGGTGGCAAGGGAGGAAATGGCAAGTCCGTTAAGTCATGAGAATCCTTAGCTCAAATGTTTATAGGTTAGGAAACCTTTAAAATGTAGGAAGTTAAAAAGAGATCATTAGTAGGGTGGTTTCCTTTGGAGATTAAGTCTCTATGACATAGGGTGGTTAAGAGCAAGTATGGTGTTCTACAAAGTGGTTGGGATGCTAAGTTTGGGATTGCTGTTACTCATGCAAGCCCCTGGAAGTTCATCTCCCTCAGGTATATCCTTCTTTCTTGTCTTTGATTTCTATTCGAGTCGGATATTGTAATAGATTTTGATTTTGGGAAGACCATTGGATTGAGAATTCTTCTTTTTCAAAATTTTTGCCTCCACTTTATCGGTAATCAACTTCGCAAAATGCTTCAAAGTTGTTGATAATCTTGCATTGTTGGGCTCGTTCCGTTGTCAGATAGAAAAATGTGGGGTTTGGGTTCTTTTTGTTACTATAATTATTCTTCATTCTTTAAGTTTTTCTATTGGACATCAAAACGCACAACGTCTTCCTTCATCAAAATCCTTTTGGAAGATTAAGGCTCCTTCGAAGGTAATGGCTTTTGTTTGGATTGTGGTACTCAAAAGAATTAACACAAATGATGTGCTTCAAACTCGAAGGCCCAATACGACTATATCACCAGACGTTTGTATGATGTGCTTTAGAAGTTGAGACAAATAATCATTTGTTTTTGCATTATAAGGTGGTTTGGCAGATGTGGAATAGATTGCTCGGCATTTTTAATGAGTGACCCAACAAATCAACAGGTTTTTCTCGCAACGGAGTTTATTGATTTTGAAAGAAAAAAGGAGTGAGAAGTACTTTGGCCCTGTGTTTATTGTGGTGTCTTTGGTTACAACGAGATGCGAGAATTTTTAACCAGAGATTTCTTCTATCACATACTCCTTGAGAAAGAAGTTTTAATGTCCTCCTTGTGGATTTCAACTAACAGGTCTTTAGAGGGTGCCCTTGTGGATTTACAAGGGAATTAGAAATGTTCTTCTGAACTAAAAAATTGTTTTTTTTTTTCTTGCGACTGTGTGCTCTCCATTTTTGTAGTATTTTCTCTTATCAATAATTTTTTCTTTAAAAAAGTATATTAAAAAAAGCCCCTGACAACTATCAATATTACCATAAAAAAGATAAGAAAAAATTTACCCCAAACAAAAAGATGAAGAAAAATTATTGTGTTCACTACATATATTTACAAACAATAATCCTTATTTAACTAGGGTATATGGAACCCACATGTCAAATTGTACAGAGGAACTGGATATCAATTTCTCATTACTGAATTAATTCATATTATTTTATATCCACCAAATTCATTTATGAAATAAACCACAATTGCTTTCATTCATAACATGAGCCACAAAGGTGCATTCTTCAACGAAGAATACAAACGGAAATTGAAACACAACGAGAATGCAAAAATTGACTCGGAAGCAAAAGACACATTGGAAATACCCCACCAAACTCCAGAATTACTCTGTCATCTTTTGGAACCACCAGAGGTTTTTACCCAGATTATAATAAAAATATTCATCAAACTTTACTAACTCAAGGTTTTGAGCTAAAATGATAAGTGACTCGTTCAAATAAATTCAGTCAATCTGTATATTAAATGTACAATAAAAGATGTATATACTTAATAAAATTGTACAAGCATGAAACAATAGCATTGTGGTCGTCTAGCACAATTTTTAATTTTCTCCCCTCGGAAACAAATTCTACAAAGCTCTCACCCTCCTACCTTTAAATTCTACATCATCCACTCCTCGGAGCAGTGCCTTACAGGGCATCGATTTATACTGTTGAAAGGAATGTCGGAAACAACAATCACACATAGCAGGGTTAATAAGCTTCTACATCAGGAACCATCTTGGCATGCATTGCAGTGTCCTTCAACATCAGAGCTGCAAAGACCAAAAGCTCCATCATCTCAAACCCAGCAGCAGAAACAGTATCTACCTTCTCATCACCACACTCCTGGCTTACATCCCCTGGATCACTGCCCACACTATCTCCATCGCTACCAGCATCTGCCCCAGCTGACCAACTGACGGGTAGTGAGCTGCCAAGAGCAATCTTTACAAGTTTTGCTTCGTTGATCACGTTGTCAAGGACTTCTGAAACACCAGAAACTGTACCTTCTGAAGTCAGCGACTCTTTGGCCTACAAACCATATTGAAGCAACCTATATTAGCAAGGTATCAGCTTTCAAGTTTCAAAAATAAAGATAAGATTCCATGATAGCAGACAAAGTTCATCACTAAACTAAATTTAGTTCTTGCTACATTGACAAGAAGGAAACAGCGAGCATTCATAAAAGGTAAGGTATCCTCAATGAGATCAACGTTATTACTCTAGGAACATATGCACCTAGCCCATCATGACATCCCCCAGCTTTCCTTTTTTTTAAAAAAAGTTGCTTTTACCAGTGTTGAAACAGAATGGTGTGATGTGATACCTGTAAAAGAGAGAGACGAAGCCTATGAAATGAAGAAGTCAGATGCTCCATGCTTTCTATGCTTTCTTTAAGAGTAGCAACTTCGATCTTCATTCTAAGAAAAGAACAAAAGAAAAATAAGAAAGCAAAACTACGCAAGTAAACAGAAGGATGAGAAGAAGCATCATTTGCCAGAGTGGGTTCTTCAAACAGGTCAAATTGATATGACATATGCATAAACTTCCCTTCCACAATCATCTACTGATGCAATAAAGGAAAGCACCAAAGACTATAATAATTAGCACATGCCTTGCAAGGTCCATGCTGCTAGATCTCCGATGGAAAAATTTCCCATCATTATTTGGATCACTGTCAACTTCATTCCCGCTAGCATCTAGTGGACTAATCCATCGTTTCAAATATGTTTTCTTCAGTAAGTTTCTTAATCTTCCTTCTCGTTCATGAATAACTAACTTTCTTTCTCCACTATCAACCACAGCTTTTCCTTGTTTAGTCTCATGACCAAATTTTCTGCACATGTTATTACTTTAAATAGTTAAAACAATGTAATGCTAAGGATGGAGAAACATTTCAGCAAGCAATAGAGACAAATAACGAGAGAGTTAAAAATGAGTCTACAGCTGATAAATGATTAAGAATCGAATAGCTGGAAAACAAATGAATCATTCCTAGGCATTACAACAGGAAGACAACTCAGCAGGCTCCTACAGTCTTACTCCTTGCATGTCTTTTATATTGCCTCCTTTGACAAGCAGAAGAAATGGGTGTCAAAGTAAATTTTCTAAGTGCAATAGAAGAAAACCACATGGGATTCTATCAACTTATTAAGGGGTATTTGGTGGTATTGTCAAGAAAATGAATACCCATTAGACTTAAAAACATCATAATATATATATATATATATATATATATAGAGGGCGTATCAAGTTTCAGGCAAGAGAAGGAAATAATCATACTTAGATCACAAATCAATGTTTAAGATTAATGCAAAAGTCAATAATGCAAAAGTCAAGGAAGATAGGTATTGCACATTTATGATGGTTTTTGCCTTAATCTTGACCATTGATATGTCATCTAAGAGCAAATATTCCTCCTCTCACCTCTCACCTAAGATCACTGTTCTCACTTGATATCCACCCTCAATATACACACACACACACACACACACATATTCTTCACATGTTTTTCTATTAGTGGAAAAAGATACAGATGCTAAAATCATGAAAATGTAATTACAGGAGTCATAGAATGATGCAAATATAGTGAAATAAATAAGTAAAAACATCAGAATAGTCGTCTGCATTGGAAAAGTAATCGTACTCCCTAAGTAAATGATTCTCCTGCTTTAATTGTGCCAACTCCATGAGAGCTTTCACCTTTTCATTAGTAACCTGGAGAAGGAAAAATAAAAAAAATAAAAAAAGGAAACTCAATAAAGGAAAACAAATATTGGCAGCAAATGATAGCTGAACTCTCCGGATCCATGTACATGTGGTTTTTAAAAAATGATTGCACTAAACCACAAATTAGAGACAGCATTATTATTTGTGTTTTATATTTCTTGGAGTGTATGGCATGCATATATTCAGTGATGAAGGAAATGAATTAGAAAACGTTAGATAAAGTAAATAACAAAGGAAAAGAAAATGAGACAGAATTTGAAATATTGCAAATACACAATTAACTTTCTGCTTACTGCAAGAAATTTGCCCGACTGCACCATAAACTATTTTCTAATCTCTACCAGAACCATGCTATATGCATTTCAGTGCTCAAGTGTGAAGCAAGGATGCCTTAGAATTTTACCTGCAGCAAGGTCCTCCGAAGTTCTTCAACTTTCTTTTGAAGAGCTGAATGCACATTTCTCTCTAGTAAATGTCTTTCCTCCTGCTGTGATAGAAGTAATAATGTAGCAACCTGAAAAATATAGCATGTTATACATAAATTGCAAAATAACCAAAAATTCAAAGCATATATACTACAATCGGTAAAGAAGCTATGAGCAAGAAGTAAAATACTTTCAAGACCAGATGAAATAAAAGCATGTAGATGGTGTAAAAACCTTTTCTTGCAATGCCTGTGCTAGAGCTTCAGAGGCATCACCTTTTCCACCATCTTCTACATTCAGCATGCTAGACTCATTACTCTGTAAAAGATGATGAAAAAATTATGGAAATTCTACAGATTAAATATTATAAGGGTCAACAAAGTGGTGAAATTAAGCAAGATTCGAATTTAAACCAACTATAAACATATAGATCACAGCTGAAAAGTATCAGAACACTTCTTATAAGGAAGAGCATTGTTATTGTTATACCATCTGTATTAACTCCTTAAAATTCTGGAAGATCAAGTCCTCAACGTAAACATCTCCTTATTTCTATTATATTTCCAGCAATTAATTACTTCTTAGTACAATAGAAATGAAGTGCCACATTCAGCATCCTCACGCAGTAAACAAGCCACAAAAAAGATTTGAACAGCAATAGGAAAAGGAGCCAGCATTGGCATGCGGCATGCACTTTCAAACCTTAATTTCTGAGACAGGTAAAGCTTGAGGGCTAATATGCACATCTCGACATTCATGATCTTCCAGTTCTGCCTCTCTTTGAGGGGTCAAATTTGGTTTGCCCCTCTGATCAAACCTCCCGACTCTTTCATCAATCATACTGATTATGGATTTGATGCTGGATTCTCCATCATTAAGCAAGTGTATTATGTGATCCCTATACTCAGAATAAGAACATTTTAAGTCTGCTATGCCATTATTTATGATTTTGATGATAGAGATCTGCAAATGAATAACCAGGATTCAGAATAGGCAAGTAGATTAAAATTTGAATTAATCTTTAAATTTTAAAAGTACTCACTTGTTTCTTTTCCAGTACATTGATTTTCTTCTTCAAATGAGTTTCAATTTCCAAGCCCTAAAACACCCAAAAGCCAGAAAATATTTTAAAAAATTTACTTTAAAAAAAAAGGGTTAACAAGGCAAATATGACATAATAATCTAGATCCTTACCACCCTTAGTTTATTTTGAAGACTATCGACAGAGTTCCTCACTGTTTCCAGCTCTTCTTCTAATGCACTCTGTCTGAGAAAAAGTTATTCACAATATGTATAGAAGATAAATAATGACTATTAATTTTAAACTTTATTCTGACAAATTTAGCATCTCAAGCATGTAACCAAGATCATCTATTGTCAACAGAAACTTGAATCATGTCAAATGAAAAACTGGTTAAACTTTTCACTTATAGGCACCACAAAAGGAAGGGATGGAAAGTTAAAATGTATCTGATAGGAGATCAAGTCGGCATAATATCCCACTAATAACCTATCAGAGACGAAAAAGGAGGAAAATAGCTGAAACAGATTCTGTTATGCAGTATTTTCGGATGACTGAAGATTTGAATTAGTCTTATTATGTTTTTGTTGATTATTTATTGCTGAATTATTATTTTAGAGTCAGTTAGCTTAATAAGTGAGCTGTTAACTGTTTGACAGGCTCACCAACGTTCCATTCTGTTGTTAAGTTAGTTCCGAGATATTTGGGATTTTTCTGATTTATTTCAATTATTTTCAATGTATGTTCAGCATTATAAATAGACTAGCAGATTCATATTCATGGCTAGTCATATTGATGAATAAAATATTCATTTGTCCTATTGGAGATTTTCCTATCTTTGGCTATTAAGATTATTAGAGTGAGATTCTTGCTCTAATTACCTTAGTAGAGTTATCCCCTGCTCTTATTTTCCTATCTCAGTCCAGTACTTACCAGTATCATACTGGACTCTTTCGCGAATAGGAGGCCTCATGAGGACCCTAAACATTAGGAGGACTTGAACAGTGAAACACTCAACATAAGTAATGGAAAATGGGAAAAGAATAGGAAAGATATTATTAATTAATTTTTAAATTAAGAATTAAAGATAAATATAAGAAATAATATTTTATTAGGATTAAGATTAGGAACTAATATTTAAATTACTTTATTTTATTAGTTATCCTTAGTTAACTTCTTGTTAGGATTTAATCATTATCTTTTATTAGATTACGCAGTTATCTTTTACTAGGATTATGATTTAATATTATCTTTTACTTTTAAAGCTATTAGGAGTGATCTTACGTGCTTTATATAAAGCCTTTAGCAATTGTATTAGGATGAACCTAACCTTTGATTGATAATAAAAATATTTTCAGATATCCCTCTCTATTTCTTCTGATATCTTCCCTTTATCTTCTTCTACAACTCCCCCCTTTCTTCTCTGTGTCTCCCTCCCCCAATTCACCCTATATTTTCCTACATCAGTAAGTGCCAGGCAGGACAGCTTCTGCTAGGGCTGTCTTCATGGGAATGTTTGCATAGTCTTAAAGACAATGGAAGGTGGTCCCTTATGGATGGTTATAAATCTCTAAGCTCAATGATGGACAGTAATGGTTGATGATTGGGAAACAAATGGGGACAATGAAATAATCTTCAGGGAGTAAAGGCTCTTTTGAATGGCAAGAGCTTAGTGAATACAACAGAGTTATGAAGTTCTATTGGTAAAAGAAAATGATAGGTTAAAATTTAATGCATGGAATGGACATACCAAGAGAGCCTTGCTTTGCATTAAATGCATGGGATGTGTGCATGATATAAGAAAGATTTAAGGCAGCAAGCTGGTCTTTGTCAGACCAAGAGAGGGGTTAAGCCATTAAGGTATGCTGAAATGACAAGTGTGGATCTGGAAAGGTGAAACGAAAGAGACTTCATGGGGATAGTTAGAATGCTGATGAAAGCAGCATGGATTTTAGAGATTAAAAAGAAAAATCTTAATCACAAAGGACCTTACTGCAGAAACTCAATCCCACTTACACCTAGAGTGATTGTGGAGGTAGGGTTCAAGGTCTCTTCACTCAAATCCAGACAAAACACTCCAATAATAGTTTTCCAAAGAAAGAAAAATGATGATAGCTCCCTCATCACACTCACAGCTTTGTTTAAGGCATTGCACAGGTGGGGAGTAAGTATCTTTGCCAAACTCACTTTGAGAGTACTTTTACAACCATGGTAATCTTGACAAGCTTTTCTTCAGGCCAATGCTTTACTAGTCATGAGGAAGGGTATGATCCCGAGGTCAAGCCACATCTCCAGCTTTTCCTTGACATCTTATTTAGCTGGCAAAGCAAGACATTTCTTTTCTTTGGAAATTCTACTGTCCAAGAGGAAGATTCCTTGGGCACTCCTAAAAGATCTAATCTGGGAGGCTAGCTTACCAGAAGGTTACTGGGCATCTAGGAAGATGACCACCAAAAGGTTAATGGGTGCTCTAGAAAGTTGCTCACTAGAGGGACCCACTGGGCACTGTCGAGAGGCAGGTTGACTGAGAATACTCCTCAATTTCCTTCTTGGTTATACTAACAGACCCCAAGGTGAGTGCTCTCTCAATCTTCATGGTGAAGGTTTTGACTATGCTTTGGATATTAAAGACTTGAAAACTTAATGTAGGAACAGATTCCATGCTAAATCACAAGCATAAAGAACATAAAGTCTTATAATTTGGGGCTAAAAATATCAAGGTTATGAAATCTTACAATGTATTTAGAGGTAGAAGTATCATTAAAACTCCACACTTGATCTGGGTCATGCAAAAGAAATGTACATTTGTCATCCCAACTTGTATCCTCAAATTCCTTCAAAGAATGTTGTCTTATGTCAAAGAATTTGCTAATGACCTGTACATTCATCAGAAATATAAGCTCTGAGAAGAAAACAAATTAGAGGTTGTGCACAATAGTCAACTTAGGAAAACAAAAAACATAAATGCACCTGAATGAATACACTCATAACATACATACATATGAAGTACTATTAGTAATATGAGAAAACCACAGCCTTAAGTAATTCTAACTTGCTTCAAGAAGCATCCCCAAAATAAGCTATCATTAACACCAACAAAGGTTGACAATCATAAAAACTGCTATTTGGTTTAATGAATAGCACAAGCAACCAGTAAAATACTTTAAAACTAATTCCAAGATCTTTAAGCACTTAGATTCAGATAAACTAACTTTATGCAAACAAGACTGTCAAAATGCAACCAAAATCCTTAAAGCTCATATACTAATAAAAATTTATACATCCAATTATATGAAGACACATCAAAAAAGAAACACAAATCAGAGGACGGTTTTCATCCAGTTGCATGACCATGCTGCAAAGTCAGTTGTCACGATTTTATATCAAACATATTAAAAAAAGATTAAGGCTCCCATATTACACCAATCTTAAGTGTCAGACGCAGGTCACATCCTTAAGCATCAAAAATCAAAACCACAGAAAACAAATCCAAGGCAGGCAGGTTTTGGCCAATATACATTAGCAAATGATTTTGACACTATCTTTTAAACAATTTTCTGATACCACAAGCAGCCTACAATGTGGAGATTCATCCAATTAATGGATGTGACTTATAAATACTTATCTATTATCAATTTTTTCATGATGGGATTCACCCATGCCAATTTTGCTTTTATGTCATCTACTCAATCCACATATCTGTACATATTATTTTCAATTTTTCATATGCTTAAATATTAGTGTCCAGTGCCATGATATTTTCTATTTTTTTTTTGCACTTTGCTACATATTTGTAATAGTTAAGCTGCACCTGTTTGTCTCCCAGTAAACTATAATCAGTTCAACCAAAAAAAAATTTCCAATCATGTATTCTTAAATGTTACAGAAAATTGTTCTCTCATGTTACTATGTCAAGAGACTCAACAAATTTGCATGATGAAGAAAATAGTAGATTACTATGAAATCTGTAGAGAAACACAGCTTTTGGGTAACCAATCTTGTGTACCCTAAGATACCATAAGATAGGCAAATAAGTGAATACAAAAAGAATCTAAGAGAGAGAAAGAGAGAAGTAATGACAGAAAATTACCATTTTGAAAGTTTCATTCTGCTCCACTTGCTTTGCTAGATCAATTTGCAATGCATCATTAATTTTCTTTAGTCTAAGACAATCCGAGGTGAGCTCCTCTACCCTGTGTAACAAAGATTGCAAGTAAACTTGTGAGTAATGACTAATGAATGTTTTTCCTAAGCAAATCCTGTAATACATATAACAAAATAAAAATAAAAAGCATAGCACAGAACAGTAACATAATAATCATACAATATTAATATACATAATGCAATCTTGTTTAAGAAGTTACCAGTATAATATTCCATTCTTGACCTCTAAAATATTCTCTTTACCAATATAGGCCAAATAATATGAAACAGCAGGACGTGCTAGATAACACAATACCCTCATCTTTTCTTTGCTCTTCCTAATAGTTAGGACATTGGAATCACCCTATTCTGATGCAATAATCATCAGCTTCCCATTCTTCTAATACAAACTTAGGCAGACCAAAAGTGAATGACAAAATAATAGAAGACAAAAAAGAAGAAATATAGTAGGTGGAAAATGATCAACTTCTCTAAACAGTGACAGAGGTCACATGGTACACTATCTAGAGAATAAGTGGTTCACAAACACAAGCATTGGAGTTTGGGACATAAATTTCTGAAGAGATTATGAAAACAAAGCATTGCCATCATGCCAGGTAAGACAAGATTGATAATGCATTTTAAATGGAAATTAACTCTCTTTTCTTATCATTGAATGTTTATTTCCTTGTTCAGCTTTTTAAGTCTAGATAACCCAGGCATCATTTATTCTCTGCTCAATTGCTGAAGGAAAGTCAGACGCGTCTCTTTCAAGTTCCAATTTACCATAAATCATGGTTAAGATTTTCTTTTGGATCTCCTCATTTTTCTCTCATTGCTTCTTTGCTACACAATTTACACAGTCAAGCAACCACTGCATCATCATCAGATTAGAAGAAATAGAAACAAGATCTTTTCTAGCACTTGAGGAGTCCAAATTTTACCTTCATTTTCTTCTTGAGTGCTCATTTACTGAAGTTAACAAGAAGAATTCAAATGATAGAAGAATTGTAAATACCTCTTCTGGATGGGATTTATTTGCTGTGACATTGTCTCCTCCTTTTCCTTGGCCTTTTCAGCCTGTTAGCAGCCATTTAGACTCAGAACACTAGGTATTACAAACTATAATGTATCTATAAGAATGGAAAACTATTTTCCATTGAAAAATGGTAACCATGTAACCTCCATTATTGCATGATCTCTTTCAGCAAAAGCAGCAGCTACACAACCATGGAAAAATTTAACCTGCTTCTCAGCTTCCATATTCTGGACAAAGATATTTTCAGTTATGTCAGCAAATCACCCAAACTTAATGTGCTTTGCACTATTACCAGCGATGTTGTGCGGTGCTGCACAAGAATATGGATGATGTGTGTGATGTCTAGGGCTGTGATTTTTTTTTTAAAATAATGTATGTAGTTATGTGTTTTTACATATTAGTGTGTTGTGTTGCAATGTGTTGTCTTAGACACTAGTATATTATTCTCAAACTCTGACCTTGCTCATTTAGTGCATGTCTATTCTCTCCTTAATTTATTTTTAAATAACTATTATTGAATAAAAAATTAAATAGCTACTATTTTTTATTAAATTTTTTTATAAAAAAAGGTCATTTTAATTATTCATATTCTACCCTATATGGATAAATTTTCTTTTTTAAAAAATTTAAGAATAATAAAAAGAAGTAGTAGCTTAACTTCTCATTCTCTCACATCACAATCTATATTTATTTTTTAAAATAATATAGATAAATATGACATATTAATATGGACAAATATGACATATCATTACTCTAGTGAGATCTAAAACCGTAAACCTCACATCACAGGAGAGCCACTTTTTTGCCTGACAAACTTTGGAGGTAATTTCTTGCCAGCACACATGCTTGTTCTTAGAACTATCATGACTACCAAATGCAAGTAACAAATAAATTTTATTAAGAAGAGAAGAACTCCTTTCATCATGTTCTGCCACAAGTCAAATGCAAAATCATGGTTTTAAATTGCAGTTGTAGTTTTGTTGCGATTGTGGAAAAATACAGCGGAATGTCACCATTGCAGGCCTCAACTTAAACCTTGGCAAAAATATCTCAAGCAAAAACTTCAGACATAAAAATTTCAAACTAACCAATCCAAAGTGTACAGGATTGAATTGTGGTACATTATACACTTAAAATTTGAGACAAGCTTCTTATGCTATGTCACAAAGGCAATGTCCTTTTTTTTTTTCCTTTTTTTTGGTAGTATCATTTGAATCATATAGGATCAACAATCCATAGCAAACAAAAAACAAATGCAAAAGATTGTTTGCAATTCAAATACTGTGTCAGAGTGCATAACAAATATAGAGTATTATAAAGGGGGTAGAGAGAGAAAGAAACCTTTGAGACCTCGGCACTGTGTAGATCTGCCAGTTGACTCTGAACACAGCAAAGTAACCATGTAAATAAAATCAAAGGAATCATTTAAGCAATGGACGTGGGAAATTCAATAACTCACTTTGATTCTGTAAGCCTCTGAAAGCTCCTCTTGTAGATTTAAATTATCTCTTGTACAAGCAGCCAATTTCTTTTTCAAGCTCTCAATTTCTTGCTCCAATCCAGCTGTCCTAATTAGGCATGAAATTCAATAAAGTTGATATTTATTATTGACCTCAATAATACCAACCCTCCAGCTAATCTACCCACCCACAGGCATTTCACTTCTCAAGTTGTCCCAATCATCAACAAGGGAACATTATTTGAACAAAATGTAGATAATTTTCCTGGTGAACAAAATAAAAGTATATACCTTTGAAAATGCATTCGAGTAACCACAGCAAGGTAGCCAGGTCCAGCTTGCTGCATGCACAATTGTTCAATATCTTTGCGTAATTGATCACGCTCTACAATATTGTACAATCGGTAAGTTAAATATGCATAATATATGACTATGATGCCAAATAGATGGTATAAGAAATTAAAACTAAAGCATGTAGTATCAGTAAGGACATGTTAGTATTTTATAATATATACATAATACATGCATAGAATGAGTTTCTGACTTATCATTTACAGCTGACAGACTATCATTAAGAGAAAAACATCACCACAACATACAACATTCTGCTTGATAACAATATCCGATCACAAACAGTTGCTGATGAGAACAACTGAAAAATTGTAATGGTGCTAAACTAACAGAATCACCAGGTATACTCTGTTAGGCATTTTTGTTTCCAATCCAAGTATACCCATTAAGTCTAGAATCTATTCAATCCATCAAAATCTATGCCACTGTAAAGATTCCCACTGCAACTATGCTCACAAAACATGAAGAGCTAACTTTTCACAAAATCTACTTGATTTTTTTTTCTAAATACAAAGTCAATCCAGATGTTGCCAGTCCGTTTCAAATTTAGACATGATCTTAAACATTGACAAATGTTGATGTATTGAATAGTTTGCCAGTCAACAATAATAAGGACTTAACATACTATTCCATACATATAGTAGCACTTGCTCAATCTCTGGCTAAAGGAAAAAGCTCAAAATTATCCAACTTGTCTCTCAACTTGTATTATTCAACAAAATCATAAATCAATACAATAGATACTTTTCAAACAATGAATAGTCAATTAAGTCAACATTGGTCATAGTGTCATCACAAAACCTACAATACACATAAAAGCATCAAATTAATTCATACAAGTTAATAAACTGTGCATACCCTGTTCCAGCTGTTGGATCTGAGCCAACAATGATTCGTTGTTCATATTCTCAGCCATTCTGGAAAAGAGAACATATTACCATCAAACCAAATACATTGAGTAAGGGACTCAGTTGCAGCCAAAACACA
The DNA here is from genome assembly GCA_026724425.1 of Erythrophleum ivorense. Lineage (NCBI taxonomy): Eukaryota > Viridiplantae > Streptophyta > Magnoliopsida > Fabales > Fabaceae > Erythrophleum > Erythrophleum ivorense. The sequence continues at coordinate 4,133,319 of JAIUCV010000003.1, forward strand.
AAGGTCAAAGTTTTAAAATCAAATAACATGAAAAAGTACAAAAAGAAAAGATTCACCAAACCAAATGGAAAGGACCAAGTTTGTGAGACTTGGTGGGTAGTTTTCACTTTTCAATCGATCCAATTTTTATGGGCTGATACAAGAGGTTATCATATGGGAAACATTGTAGAAATGTATTAATTCTTGCTTGGGCATAATTGTACTCCTTATAGTCAAAGTCAAAAAACACATTCTATTATTTTGTGTTTCACTTTGTGGGCTATTGCTTTAATTCCCTTCTGTGTTGTGTTTTATTTTTAAGTTTGTTACTTTCTACTATGTCGAACGGTTGAATTATGTATTGTTTTTTGATGAAGTATCATCAATTGGCCAAAAAAAAAGGGCAAAAATACAAATTCTGTTAATTCTTCAGAGAACAGAAAACCAATGAACTAGTATAAACCACCTTCAGGCCCTGAAATTTCCATCTCAAACATAATTCTTGGATCCATTTTTTCCCGAGGAAAGGAAAGAAAAAAAAAAGTAAAGCCCAGAAACTACGTCAACCTCATGATATAAAATCAACCGCAAGAAGTATTTCCAACATAATAATAGACAAAGAAATGGAACGATGAAGGTCACCAGAATCGCGGCTCCTTTCCGCTCAGAATTGCTCTCACGAATCGAATAGAGACGAAAACTTCATAGAGTAATTCAACCAATAACTATGTCAGGGCAGGGGAGGAAGCGTATTTCGTCAACGACCTAGGCGTTATGGAAAGGTTTGCTAATGAGAAGTTTCAAGCTACAAGACACCGGAAAGGGGGAAGTGACGGAGATATTGCTTCTAATCGATGATTTTATATTTATTTTAATTATCCGATGTTGTACGGGCAGGCAAACGGAGTCCGTCATTTTACTATTTGAGAGGGAGGACAACACACCACCGTGTTTATGGGATCTTGGCCGTCCAAGTAATCAACGCTTCATGTTCTGCCACGTCACTCAAAACAATTTAATACGACACCGTTTTAGCTTCTTCCTCACTTATCCATGATTCCTTCCCTCTTCCAAGATGACATCACATGAGTCACTTATTGTAAATACACAAGAAGATTCTCACAAATCTCTTTGCAGTATTTCTCCCAAATAATAATAATAATAATAATTTTCTTTTTTAAAGTTTGTTCCATGACCCTACAAAGGTATTTGTGAGGATCTTTATTGTAGAGGATCCCACCTGATGCTCCAAAAATAACACTATTTGAATATTGTCAGTTTTCATTATTTATCTTAACATATTAACCATTATTAAGAAAAGATAAATTATTTAGAATTATATCACTACTACTATAAATATTTTTTCACAACTAAGAGTCTTCAATAAACCTTTATCTTGATAGGAATTTTGAATTTTATCATATATTAAGATTATTAAATTTAAATTTTTTTAAATTTAAAAAGAAGTAAATTCTAAACATTAATATTTTCACCTTAATTTACATTGCCCCAAACTTTTTTGCGCCATTCAATCAAACACTGATGATTTAAGACATTACACTGAACCAGTAGCTTTTATCTAGAAAAGATACCAATAGACTTTATAGTCCCATGTATACTTCAGCCAGTCGATGTATCTTTATGATACACTTTTCAGACGAGTTAGATTTTTTAAAATCCTTTATTATTCGTTTACATTTTTATTCGTCTGTATTATTACCTATTCAAATTTTATTGAATTTAAGAATATATTTACACCTCCCGAACTATCCAAGCTAGATAGAGAAGAAAAAACAGAAACATATTAATATGAAGTATGAACGAAATTGCAGATCAGGTCGAAGTAGTGGGCGGTAATCAGTCACTGCTTGAGGGAGACGAGTTCATAGTTATAAATTAGTGGGTGGTAATCAGTCACTGTTCTGCAGTAATAAACAAGAAGATGTATTAATGTAGCGGCATGTTTGGTAGCCTTACGGAAACGGAAATTGAAATAAAAAATTTATTAAAATATTAATTTTATCTTTTTAATTATTATTTAATATTATTTATTAATTATTATTTAATTATTAAAAGTAAAGATATTATAAATATTTTTTATTTATAAACTTTTTTTTTTATACCTAACTTTTTAGGGCTTTCAAACACATCAAACTCATTTGATCTTGATACCGCTGCTCCCTGCTCTAATCAAGCATAGTGTTCCCAGTAGTCAAATACAGCCGTAGTTCTCTTTTTTTCTTTTTTCAACGTACTCATGGCTGACCCCTAAAAGGTGCAATGGGAAGAAATGCTAGCTAGCTCACGAATGATGCAATGAAAACACAAGAACACAAGTGCCATGAAAATTTAGGAATGTTCATATCGGGCTGCTATGTACCATAGGGACAGCAAATTTATTTCCATAACATGGTACCATGGTAATGCCGACACTGCTCAGTGTCATACCAAGTTAATGTAAATTTTATATATTAAATTGTAAAAATTACAATTTCAAATTTCAAATTAAAAAATGTTTGTAACAAAGGAAAAAAATGTTGAAATTATTTTAAAAAACCATAAAATAAAAAATTTTAATTTCAAGTTTTGAACTATTACTCGCATAATTTAAATTTTTAGTTATAGAATATTTTAAAATAATTTTAAAATTTAAAATCTTTTAATATAAACACTTTAACTTAAAATTCTAATTTGTAATTTCTTTTATTACATTTATCTTTTGAGGTTAATTTATTAAAAATTTATTTTACAAAAATTTATTTATAAACTTTATTATCTTTTTGGTATTATATGTAATTTTATATAATATTTATATGCAAACTTTATTATTTTTTAGAATCTTAAATTTTATCCAAATTTTTATATACGTCATAATTATTTTAAAAATCGCGGGAGGCCAAGACTCCGATTAGTCGCCCGCCTTTGCACCTGTCGATCAATTTGTTTTCATCATGTGTCCGTGAGGTCGAAATACTTAGCATGTTTGGATGAACATTTATAAAGGGAAAATCACAATTTGCAAAGAAAAAATTATAATTTGCAAGAAGTAAAGAATTGGCACTTCTCTTTAAACATAATTTTGCAAAATATATTCAAATATGTATTAAATATATTTGGCTAGTGGGCCTTTTCTGTTTGGGACAGGGAGAGAGGAGAACAGAAATAAGAAAAACAAAATTATGTAATATTTTTGTTATTATTATTTTATTAAATTTTATTGTACCACACATCGGCTGTAGAGTTTGCGGTTAGGTGAAAACCAAAGTGGAATTATGTTTTTTCTTGCAATCCAGGGCTAATAGAACAGGAAACAATACCGCGAAGGATCAATATATCCATAGGCTCAAATATAATTATTTATAACCCTTACTTAAAATCTAAAATTACCTCAATAATATATTTATAAAATTATGTTTCAAAGAGTAAGTAAATTTTTAAATAATATACATAATGATTCTTCTCTCACATCTTGCATCAATAAGCTGTCAACTTATTAAACATAGAAATAAAATTCAAGTATTTAAACTGCCATAAATATAAAATAACACGACTACAATATCAATATACTAAGCCATCCTAAGTGTCTTAAATAAAATATTAATGAATTAATATATTAAACATCAGATGAAAAATACAGTGTGTCAAACAGTCGATAGCAAATAGAGTCCAGCATGCATTAATTTAGCTATTTAGGATATAACAAAGGCTCTTTTATCGCATGGATGGAGACCTTGAAAGCTACAGTGCATGTATAGTGGAAAGAAACCCTCAAACGCCGTTCGGTAGATAGAAAGTTAAAATGAAAATAGAAATAAAAAATAAAAAATAATTTTATAAATAAAAAATATTTATAATATCTTTATTTTTAATAATTAAAAAATTATTATTAAAAAATATTAAATAACAATTAAATAATAATTATAAGGATAAAATTATAATTTTTCTTAACTTTACATCCTTCTTTTCCTTCCCCTCCTGTTTTCCACTAAACCGAATGGGCTGTCATAATTCTGGCATCAAAATGAAGACTAAAATAGGATCCCAAAATCCGATTTATAGAATGCATAAGATTATATATAATTAAAATTGTTCTAAATAAACTACTTTAATCACTGAAAAATTTATATTGTATACGCATATTTAAAATTCATTTCACTAGAAAAGTATGCTTCATCCATTTATGATCAATCTCATCTTCCTTAAATAAAATCTCATATGCAATCTAACTGCGAAACCGAGCAGCCTAACTTGCCAACCATATTCTATATGCACCAGAAATTTGAGAATTGGCCAAATCCAAACCAATAAATCAATGTCCAAAGAATTTTATATGTAAAGTCATCAAATAGAAAACTAACTTCGGACCTAAAAACACACCAAGCCAGCGAGACAGTCTGCCATAGTTCATAGTTCATAATAACGATAGGAATTAAACAATATTAGAAAACAAGAAATAATATTGTGTTCGAAGTTGAACGCACTTGATTGGATCCATTTTGTACAAAGTAATTAATCTCTTCTCAGAAGCACGCATCCAGCAAACAGCAGCAGCAAAGAGCAGCACAACTGCACCAAATTTGCAAATTAGAATCTGCTTAATAAATACTCAGTGGACTGGAAAGTAATTTTAATAAAGGAATCAATTCATATTGCAAATATGACCAACTAATGGGACAGAAATTCAACCAAGAGTTGGCTATTCCATCATTAATGACTAACCACAATTTGACTACCTCACCTAATATCTTTTCTAAGTTTTTGGTGTAGAATTGCATTTTACTCTTTGAAAGCATAACTAGATTACAATAATCTATCCCATCATTTTTAAGGCTAAAACTATACTATCTTTTTGCTTATTAGGTTTCTGAGTTTATTCTTTATCATTTAAAATTTCATCTATGTTTCTTTGGATTGGATTCTTTTTCTTTTGTAGATGACAAATTATAAATTTAGACAAAATTTTTTAACTAATTAAACATTTCGTTTCTAAATCACACTATACACTTTTACAGACCTACTAGGTACACAAAATGATACACGTTAATTTGACGATAAATTCCCACTGATTGAAGTCCGTGGAAAATATTGACGATAATTTAAAAATAAACACAATTGAAACAATTAAAAGAAAAAAAAATAAGAAGAAAGTGAACTGCATGCCAATTTGGGAGGGTTTATTTAATATATATAATAGAGCTAAGACAATTAAAAAAAGTGAGGGAATTTTATCGTATATTTAAATAATAATAAATGATGTATGTCAAATCTGATCATAAGCACAGATTATGGTCATGTTTCTCAAAAAAAAAAAAGAAGGGTAAATTATTCTTTTTTCTTGAGAAATATCTAAATTATATGAGTCTTTCTTCTGTTTTAAAAAATTATATATTTTTTTCTTAAATCAAATGATGAGCTATACTTATCTCTTCTATAATAAAAAAATAAGTTGCAAGTATATTTTTTTTTACCAATATATATATATATATATATTATTTATATAATATAATGTAAATCACTATCCTTTTTTAAAAAGATACTTAAATTACATGATCCTCCTTTTGTTTTGAAAGCATATATTTCCTTCCTGTAAAATTAAAAGATATATTACTTTCATCCATTATAATAAAAGATAAGTTATAATTATATTTATTTTAATCAAAATACCCCTCAATCTATTGTTTATATAATATAGCAATTACTTATATATATATATATATATATATTACCAATATGAAATAGCCAATTTTCTGAATTTAATAAATTATAAAGTCATTTGATTAAAAAAATAAATTATTAGAAACAAATAACATACTTATAGAATAATTTTTTTAAAATTTAACTAATATATAAGAATAATTTAGTTTTAAGAATAATATTTGTAATATTTGGTTCTCTACACAGAATAAATGATATTAAAATAAAAATTTTAAATATATGTTTTTAGTAAAAAAATTTAATTTTTTAAAAGTATTTTTGTCATATTTTAGTTTAAAGGGATAAGTATATATTTTAGAATAGATGAGAAAGTTGTATAATTTGAACATCTTTTTTTAAAAAATAATTTATCAAAAAAGATAACAAGTATTAAATATATAGTTAATTAATAAAAATAGTCTTTTTCATAATTTGTCTAATTATAAAATTATATGATTAAAAAATTAATAATTATTAACAACAAAAAATATTTTGTATTCTAGAAGAGGATACTCCCATGTGCATTGCCCATGAGTCATTTTTGCACTGCTCATAAGCCCTTGGCCTTGGGTGCCTGAACTGGCAACTGCCGGCACGACTCCCTATTTTTTTTCTTCCATTTATCTTTTTTCTTTTAAGAAATCCATACAAATTACGAAGCCCACTCTCTTTAAGAAGTAATAATTAATAATATTTAATTTCAACAATAATAAAAATATATATTTATAAATATAAATATTATCATAAATTTTAAAATAAATTAAGTTTATGATATTCAATACAAAAAAATGATATTAAAATAAAATTTAAAAAATATTTTTTTAAATAAATTATATTGTTAATAAAAAATATTACTTTTGAGAACATTTTAGTTATTTTTAAATTTTAAAATAATTTATATATATTTTAAAATAGAAAAGAGATATCTATAATATGATTTGTTTTAAATAATAAACGTGAATTTTTGAAATAAATAAATAAGCAACCTGTCTTTGACACTTTGTATCATCTTCATTTCAAAAAATTATCTAAAATTAAAAAAACCCCCAAATAGATTACTAAACTCTTAATTATAATTTTTTAAAAAATTTTACTATTTATACACATGTTTTTTTTTAGACTTACATTTTTTTTATTTTTTTTGTGTGAATCTTGCAGTGACATATCAAAATAAATAATTATATATCTAAAGTGATTAAATAATTATATATATATAAGTATTCAAAATTTTTAAATCTTTTAAAATAATTAAAAATGAAAAAAGCAAGCTAATCCCGACCCAATATGGGATTGAGTCGGATCAGACTTAAAAATTCAAGCTCAAATTTATACTGGGTCGGACTCCGGACTCAACCCAGCCCGCACTGTGTTCAATTCTAGAATACATCCGTTCCCGAAAAGAGAGGGAAAATTCAAGAGCTTCATGCCAAAATGCAGCGAAGAAAACGTAAACAGCGCCAAACAACCCGGGAAACCCGGGCGCGACGGAGGAAGTAACGGCAGCGACCGGATCGCTCAGGATCTGAGTCTTCGAAAGCAAACTCACCAATTCAAATTTCAGGAAGAAGACAGAGATCGATAGAGAAGAAGAAAAAGGACCTACCATCCTGTTAAGAAATCGCCACTGGATGAAGAATCATTTTTCTGCGTCGGAGGTGGAGGGTATTGAGGTGCATAGTGCGGCGGCGGATATCCCTGGGCAGGATACGGCGGCGGAGGATATCCCTGCTGCGGATATCCCTGCGACGGATATCCCTGCGGTGGATATCCCTGCGGCGGATACGATGGCGGTGGATAACCCGGCGGCGGATAAACGTCCTTCGAGTACGCCTCCGGTGGATACCCTGTAGATTCACACAATTTAAAATCAAAATCAGATTCAAAATTCCTAAAATGTTGAGATCATCATCGAGAATCACAAAACTATAAGACAATGATTAAATGCATGAAGAGGAAGAGAAGGATCAGGACCTTGCGGTGGTGGAACTCCGACGGGTTGCTGGTGGTTGTGATCACTCATTGTGGGTTGTTGAGAAGAGGAAGAGGAAGGAAATTAGGTATAGCAATGGCTGTTCTCTGGTTTTATGGATCCAAAGAGAGAAAACTATCCATTTTTTGAAGATGAATTGGATTGGGGAAAGATGAAGGTTTTATCCTCTCATGACAGTTTTTTGTTCCGTGAATAATCGAAGTTTTCCCATCGTAATTGATTTTTTTTTTCTTATTACAATTAGGTATCTTTAAACTCTGCACTGCACAAAACTCAATCAAATTCTCTTACAAAGTTATAATATATATATATATATATATAGTTAAACAAAATTTACTCACATAACTAATGTAATTTTTTTGCGAAAACATAATTAATACAAATTAATTAACTTTAATCCATTTTTTTATAAAACTAATCACACACAAGCGTAATTATATGTCTATCATGAGAATTATAAAAAGCAATTGTATAAATAGTATCAATCAAAAATTAGCATTTCCTTTTCTTAGTTTCTGTGTAAAATTTATTTTTTTTACCAAACTAAAAATGGTATTTCAATGTTCATTTGCTGCACAAATATATAACGTCTACCAGATTTACAATTCAGTGTAATTATACTTTTAAATTTACATCCAAAACCAAGAGAGTGGTCTTTTAGCGTTAAAAAAAAAAAGAGGCAAACAAAACAATGGTCCAAAACGTCTGTAATTTAAATGTCAATTAATCAGAAAAAATCAAAGGTAAACAAATTAAAATAAATTATGTCAACCTTCCTTTAAATATAGAAAACGTATATAAAGACTTGCTAATTGTTAAAAATGTACACCTATGTTTTTTTTCTATTTTTATATCCACCAAATATTTTTCCTATCTGAATTGTTCAGTAACATATATATTCTGTGTAATTTTTTTCAAAAAACACAAATATCTTTTAAAAAATTAACAAAAAATTATTTATATAACAAAATTTAGAGGGAATATTTTTGTAGTCAGTTAACTATAATTTACTCTAAATTTTGAGTAAAGTGATAATCTAAGACATGAAAAACTAAATAAAGCATCTATCAATTTAATTTCTTAACCTATAATAGTAAATGTTAGTCTAGAATAATTCTATAGGTAGTTTGTGTTTTTTGGAGTATGGAGTGTTTTGACAGTTAAATTTGTTTTGAGATTCTCATCTAATTTGGTAAAAGTACATTTTTTTTAATGTCTCCAGTTTTACTTAGATTTTGTTGTAGTATTAGATGATTATTTCAGTTATATATATATATATATATATAGGTTTTAAAGTTTTTTTTTTAAATTAATATCCTTTTTGTTTCTCCTAATGTCAACTACATTTGACGTTTTTAGTAGAATATTTGGCAGGTTCATAAAAAGGAAAAGGAAATTTTTTTTGCAATATCTATTTTACTTTCATAATTATTACTTAATTAATTAATTAATTAATATTATTATTTAATTATTAAAAATAAAGATATTAAAATTATTTTCTATCGATAAAATCATTTTTTTCTTTTCTATTTTTGTTTTCACATTTAACTTTATACCTACTAAATAAGCCTTAAATATTTACATAAAACTCATATTTAATTCAAATCTAAATTATACCATTTTACCAATTCTATTAGTTTAATCCAAAATATCTGATTCTTTGTCAAACCAAAAGAAAAAAAAAGCATTAAATTGATGGAATTGGTAAAATGATATAGTTAGATATGAATTTCCAGGTTACTGTTTTATTTAGCATGTAAAGACGCTTGTACTGCCATGTCAAACTCTTTAATGGATATTGAACAATTTTTAAAACTTAAAAAATTATGTTGAATCAAAATAAATTTTTAAGACTACAAGGAAATCTTAGTGAAATTTTAGAAACTATATTAAACCAAAATAATATTTTAGTGCTAAAATGAAAACTCCAAAAACAAAAACATACTTTTTTATCAATAAATTGAGAATGTAAAAGTACATTGAATCATCAAAGAGTGATGATACTATGAACTAAAGAATATTATGTACCTTAATTATAATGTAATAATTATTAAATATAATATAATATTTTATTAAATAATTACTTGAGATATTAATTTATTTAATAATTAATAACTCTTGAAAGGATTAATTTGACTATTGTGTAATTAAGAAGTATAGTTATAATAACAAATCTATTAAAATAGGCAAAATATTATTATATATTTAGTAATATAAAAAAATTATTATATCATAACTGAAAAAATGTTTCCCAATTTATAGTATATATCATCACTCATAATCAAAATACTCGATTTTTTAAAAATTTGAACTCTTCATAAAATGACCCTAAATTGTAGGTGTTTATTACCATGTTTTTATATAAAAACATGCGAAAACATTTTACATTTCACTATTACATGATTGATCATTTTTATGAAAGAAAAAAGAAAATTATCCACATTTTATAGGTTATTGAAAATTTTCGATACCAAACACTTAATATTGTCGATCGTTCAATTAAACACGTGACCTATATAATCTAGTATGTTAGATAGGCGCGCTATTCGGAAGACCAGACATTTCGCCAATTGAACTTCCGCTTCCATAGATTGACTCATTTAATTAATCAAAGTCACTCGATTTATTTGCGATGGTAGTTTACTCTTTCAACCCAATAAACGATCTTAAACTTTAAAATGTTGCATATTAGATATTTAAAATTATCTCAAGATTTAACTTGTTCAAATTACATTAAAAAGGTTAGCTCAATTTATAATAACAGAATTTTAGATTATTTTATGTAATATGATTATTATGTTTTAATTTTTATATATTTATTTATGTTAAAAATTTGAGATGAAAAAAAAATTGTAATGTGGTTAAGTGAGTATTGAAATAATCCATAATTCCATATAAGAAAAAAAAGGGACACATTTTAAATTAAAAGGTGGCAAATTAAATTTATGGCCAAATTACAAATCCATATATTGTATCTACGACCAAGATATTGTGTCCCTCCAAATGGACTTGTGAGCTGCAACTCTTGTCATTAATGACTTGTTTGGTAAAAAAGAAATAGAAAAGAAAAAAAAAAGGAAATTGTGGATGAAGAGTTTTTTTTTTTTTTGTGTGGAGGGGGTTGTATAAATAAGAAGTAAAAGAAATGATTGGTAAGGAAAGAAACATATGGGACCCACTAAATTTGTGTACTACTTTCTCTGATCTTATATTGATTTGGTCTTATATATAAGAAATAAAGTATCATATTAATTACAGTATTTTAATTATGTTATTTATTAAATAAATCATTCAAATTATGAATAGTGATTGTCATTAATTTTAAGAAAAAAGTGCATATATTAAATATGAGTATTTTTAAAAAATAATTTTTATTTAAAATAAAATTAAAAAATTAATTACTTTTAACTAACTTTCTTAATATTCATAAATTAATTATTTGTTTCTTATATATGAGATCGGAGGGAATATTTATTATCCATCCATTGAGTAATGGAATAGAAGAAAATGAGGGAAAAAGGCATGTCATTGGGTCTTCTTAACCAATCATACAAATTCTAGAAATGCCCTCTTTGAATAGATAACGGTTAAGAATTATGTAGAATTATTTTTTAAAATAAAAAATAAAAAGTAATTATAAATAAACAATTAATAAATCAAAATTCAATATAAATAAATGCATAATTACCTTAATATAGATAAGATATACTATATTCATGATAAATATATGAAAAATAATATAAACAAATAGGCTTGTAAGCTACAACTCTTGCAATTCATGGCTTATTTGGTAAGAGAGAAATGAAAAAAAAAAAAATGAAGTAAATGCTAGATTTGAAGGGTATCTTTTTTTTTTTTTTACAAATGGGAAGGAAAGAAATGACACTCATGTCATTTGTGTACTGTTCATTATGAGTCCAGTGATAAAAAAGAAAGGAAAGAGAAAACAGGACATGCTCTTGTTATTGATGTTATCACATAGTAACCATAAAAAATTAAAAAATGTCTTGTTTAGATAAACAATAATTGAGAATTATATAAAATTATTTTTTAAAAATAAAAATAAAAATTAATTATGAATAAACTATAAAAATAGAAAAATTAAGATAAATAAATGCATAATTATATTAACATTAACAAATGTAGATATGATATACCATATTAATAGTAAATATATTTTATCAGATGAAGAATAATAAAGTAATTTATCATTTTATTTACACATATTTTTTTTTTAATAAAACTAAATAAAGGAAGAGAAATATCTTTTCCTATCCCTCTTATTATATCAAACAAAGTAAGAGATAATTCATCATCATAAGAAACACATCTCTTATACATACATTATAGATTTATTTGTGTCTCTTAAATGTCATAAATTTATCCATATATACTATCTTTTGTATTCATAACAAGTTTGATCTCTCTTGAATTTAAATTTATTAAGATTGTCTTTGTATATACATAATATCTACCAACCCATTGTTTGCTTTGCTTTACGCCAATATAATCTTTTCATATAGTTCTGATTATGCTATTATTATTATTATTATTACTATAACACTTGTTTGTTACTTTTTAAAGTATAGAAACAAAAATTATTTCTATCTTTAAAATTATTTTGTTGTTTCTTTTATTTTTATTTTTTATATTCTGCGTACTAAACAAGCATGTACACTAACAATATTATTATAATAATTTTGGATTAACCTCAAACACTAACATAATTGTTGTTTCATTGACCACTCACTTTGTATCAAATATCATAGAACCAATAAGCTTCTCATATATGCCTTTAGTATTTGTTATTATCCACCAATACACTGGAGAGTTAACCTATAAATACCTAAAAGACCTCTCAAGTAGCTTGTCACACCTTATTTTAGCTCCTGTATAGATATTTTGTATTGTAAAATAGGAGAGTCTGTATTGGTGTCATTGCTCCTGTTGTTGCTTATTGTCCCCCTACTCCCTATGTTTTTATGGGGTTTAAATCGAAGGCTTATTTTATTTTGAATTCTGTGGAACTATTTATACTACATCATAGAAAACAGAGTCCCAATATAGCAGCTTTACATTTGAAATTTGAAAATAGAAAAATCCCATAACAGATTCTGGTGTCACAATACAGGGGATTTGGATATCTGTTATAATGGCGAGGTTTTATCCTTTACATGCCCCTGTAAGATTGGGGTACCATCAGCTACACCAATCTTGGTTCTGAGTTCTGCAAGACGTTGCCGAGACAGAGGCTTCGTCAAAGCATCAGCGAGTTGATCTTTGAAGGAGATGTGGGAGACCTTAACCGAACCTTGTTAAACCCGACCTCTAATGTAGTGAATGTCAATAGCAATATGTTTCATATGGCTATGGAGGACAGGGTTAAGACTTAAGGAGGTAGCACTGATATTGTCACAGAAAATGACAGGAGTGGCTGATAAAAAGATGCCAAGTTCAAAGAGTAAGGAGTCAATCCATGCCAACTCAGCTACAGTAGTTGCTAAGGAGCAATCTTCAGCCTCGGTGGATGAGCGAGAGACTACCTTCTGTTTGGATGATTTCCAGGAGATCAGAGTGCCACCAAAATAGATTAGATAGGCAGATGTGGATTTAAGATCGTCCTTGTTGCCACCCCAATCGGCATCGGAGAAAGGTGTAAGTGATGAGGTGGTGGCTTTGTGAATAAGAAGTCCATGAAATAAGGCGCTCTTCAAATGACGCAGGAGTCGTTTTGCAGCAACCCCAGTGCAATGTAAATGGTTGATGCATGAACTAAGCGAGTTTATTTATTGTGAAAGATATATCCGGCCTTGTGAGGAAGAGATACTGGAGAGCACCGATTACACTGTGAAATTCAGAGGCATTGGTAGCTGGCGAGCCATCAGAGGAATGTAGAGCTGTTGAGGTGGCAATTAGAATGAGTATTTCCTTATCGTCAACCGTGTGGAATTTATGCAACAAGTCCCTCATGTATTTATGTTGGCTTAGAAACAAACCTTAGGAGGTGGGAACGACTTCAACACCAAGGAAATAATGGAGTGATCTTGAGTCCTTAATGGAGGAGCGTTTGGAACAGGCACTAATGCAGGAGGATATGGTAGGAGAATGATTACCAGTGACAATAATGTCATCCATATATATCAAAGCATATATCACAGCAGAATCCCACTTAAGAATGAATAATGAATTATCAGACTTTGAATGAATAAAGCCAAGAGTTTGGAGAAACACCTTGAGTTCAGACTTTGATATCTATTATAATGGTGAGGCTTTATCCTTTAGAGTTTTACAAGCATCATTGTAGTTTGCAGACCACTATAAACAATCGTGGAGCTCCCGAATGTCCAATCTACCAAAAATTTGATTGTTGGTAGACATCCATTCATTGTGATGTATCTTTATTTAAAATTGAAACAATCTATATGACTTCTATATTATTCACATAATTTTCCAAAATTATTCTTATAAATAGCTATTTTGTTAGTTCAATAAACTCAAATCAACAACATATTTTAATTATGAGAACTAATAACAATAAAATCATACGCCTTTTTATCCTAAAGTTGTATTAAAAGTGGTATAAGTATCTTATAAGTATGATATTCTCGTATGTCTAAAATAGATTAGCTTACCCTGTTAAGACTCACATTAGGGTAACCTTACCAATCTTAAAAAATCTAACAATAATTAGTACAAAACTCTAGGTATAAAGTTAGCATAAGCAAGCAAGCATATTGAAACTAAGACATAATCTCTAAAATTCAAAATCTTTATTGTGACATTATTGTATATACTGGTAGTAATAGTCCACCTTCTTCCTAAGAGGCTCACAAAGACAAGAACTTCTAATTTTATACTCATTTTAAGTAATACAATATTTTATTGTTAAACTAAACTTTTTCTTTTACTTTAAGCTATAACCCGAGAGTACTAACAAAAAATATAAGGGAGATGTTTTCTATTCTAAGTCCATCTCTATAAACGTCATAAAAATCTAATAAAAAATATTTCAATACATAGATCGCTCCTATTATACATATATATATATATATATATACACGCATATAATTTTTATATTTAAAATTGATATCATTTTAATTAATATATGATGAAAAATCAATTAGTCAAATTACAATGTAATTGTGGTAAGCACCTCTTTTTTTTTTTTTAATTTTTCTTTGATGGTTCTCGACTTGACTTATTGAGTGGAAAATTTATTGTTGCATAGTATCTCATTCCAATGGCCAGTGGTTTTATTTCTAATTCCACTATCTTAGTGACCGTTGTATTAACCCCACCTCGTGTAAATTAGTCAAGGTGGTTAGATTGCATTTATATAAATTTGCTAAAAATAATTTTTACATATTCAAAATTGTTTTTGGTATATCAATGACATGCAATTTGAAGAAGTTTGGGTAATCTCAATTAATTTATTTTCTTAATGGACCAAAGATAACTTATGATTAAACATTGTAATTGAATATTGCACACATATTAATTAATTTTTTTATTTATTTAAAGACAAATTATTTACATTAAAATAAGATTGTTCTTATTTTTTATTTTTTGCAAATCCTATTTTTATGATAAGACTCAAATGCTCTTGAATCTTGATGAAAAAAATTGAAAAAATTTATATTTTTAAATTCAATTATTTATTATTTATTTTAATTATTTGATAAAACTTGAACTAGTTAAATGATTTTTGTATTGTTGAAATTTGAAAGAGTTATTTAAATGTTTAAAATTTGAATTAATTGTTTGAGATAACTATTTGAATTTAGGAGGATACTTGTCATTTGATATATAAAAAGTTATATATGAAAATAAAAATAAAAAGTAAATGAAATAAATGAAAAATGATCATCCTACCCCTATTTTAAAAAATAATAAAAAATAATAATTATTGAATAATAATTATAAAAATATAATAAACATTACAAACAAAAGAAAGAATCTTTCTTGATGCCAGCCGGTTACAGCAATGAATGTTATCTTTTTTAATTTGAAGTTTTGGTGATTTGGGTTGGTGTTGTTGCAGCTTGACCCGTTTAACATACAACTTGTATAAGGTTAGCTGGCATGAGCTAAGTTGACCACTTTTGATAGTTTTAAATTAAGTAATTTCTTTTTAAGGTTTAACCAAGCAGTTAAAAAAAAACTGTTATGTAAGGTCATAAAACAAGGCAATTTTACTTAATTATTTATTTTGAGTTCACTTACAAATATTTTACAGACTTATGGTAAAATTTACTCACCTTATTTTAATTATTATTTTACTTTTAGATATGCTAGAAAACCAATCAATAATAGTTGATGTACATGATTTCAGCAACTTTGTAGCTCAAGTGATAAGAATGTAATGAAAATATAAATAGAAATAAGGATTTAAATAGCTGGTCATGAATGAAGTCATTTCTCCGCATTAGAACGGTTTTATCAAGGTACATCTATTTTGTATAATATTTTCTTAGCTTCTGAATTAATGGCATATATTCATAAAGCTAAGAAATGTAAGTAAAAAATGGTGTGCTTTAAAAATTGACATTTAAAAAGGATATGACATAATTTTATAAAACCTCTAAGTAGTTATGAAGCAAATGAATTTGTCATTGGATGCAACTCATCACGCAGTGTCACAATCCAGTAGATTAACAGGGAGATCTTGAGGCCTTGAATATTTATAGTCATCTAGTAGGATGGCAGATTAATAGATAAAGTTAGAAATAATTTTCACTTCCAACCCTGCTAGAAATTTCAAACGGCTTCTATGTTTGGGGTTCTATACAAGACTCATCGATGCAAATATTTGGGTGTTAAAATAGATAGTCACTGAAACAAAGCTGAGATTTCAGGAAATGGTTGATAAAATCCATGTCAAACTGGATGGATGGAAGGCTAGGCTTCTTTCTCAAGCTTGGCAACTTCAGCCGATTAGATTAGTTGTGCAGGCGTTACCAGTGTATCAAATGGCCAAAAAAGGAAAAAAAAAATACACTTCTCAAATTGATGTAATTACTAATTTTTTTAGGGTTTTCGAGATGATAAACCTTCTTTACATTTGCTGAATAAGGATCATCTGCAGTTTCCTAAGGAGCAGGGAGGTTTGGGTTTGCGTGATCCTGCTACGTTAACAAGGGCTTATTATGCAAGTAAGCGTGGAAAATAGTAGAGCGATCGACCTGATTCGCTTTTACAGCAAGTGGATTGTATCCAAATATTGCAAAGGTAATATAGACAATGAATCGCAACTTTGTTCGCCTTACATCTTTTAGAATTTTTCATTGTAAAAATTTTATAAATTTTAGAAAAAAAAAATAATACAAAGAATAAAAATATTGTATGGATTTATTTCTTCTCTTTCATCTACTTTTTATTTTATTTTGTAATTTATAAGAATTTTACAATAAATTTTACAAAATCCGAATTCAACTTCTGGACATAGAAAAGTATGTATAGTAAGTAATACAAGTGGTTCTTTACAATTTGTGATAGAGAATTGGTTCTGGTCAGCAAGTTCAAATAATAATATACAAGCCCCCAGCTCAGCCAATATCACACTCTTTTTCTGACTGTTGATCAATTGACAAATCCTATAGAAGGAAAATGGAATATTTACGATTTCGTAATCTCATGATTAGCCTATAAGCGACAACATTATTGATACTCCATCATTATCTAGGAGTCAAATTCCAGATTTGATTGTCTAGGAAATTGTCGAGTGATAGTAGATATAAGATGACCATGGATTACCACCTGTTAGCTGCTTAACAATTTACTCCGCTAAGATTGAGGCGGAGAATTAATTAAGTAGATCAGTACAACTTGATCCTTTTCATGGAGCTGTATATTGAAGTTGAATTGACCGCTAAGATTGAGGCTAAGACAAAATGCATTGCCTCTGGCTTCTATGCTGAATCGACATCATTTTCTGGTGCCATTACGTAGTATGCTTTGCTTCGTCAAGCTCATGAGGAGAATGGCTTATATGCTGAATCAACATCATTTTCAGGTGCCATTACTGTGCTTTTTCAAGCTCATGAGGAGGATATTGATCATCTTTAATTTTCTACACTGTCGATCCTTTTACAAAAGCTATTTGGTTCGTTTCTGATTTGGGTACAAGGATAGAACGAGTTTCTCCACCCTCTCTTTCTCCCTGGTTGGATACTTGGTTGTCGAACTTGCAAGATAACTGGGAAATTTCACATATATAGGCATACCATAATAATTGCTTTAATAGTAAATGACATTTGATATGCACATATCAGTAAGTTGTATAAGGACAATCAACAACCATTGGCAACATTACACGCCATTAAAGCTCAGTGAAGTAAATACAGCTCTCATCCTTGTTTCTGTAAATCTTAATACTGGTTGCAAGACGAGAGAACACTGAAGTTATGCATTCCGCATCCACTTATCATGGATATTAAATTTCTTCTTCTCTCAGAAACACCGACGCCAAAAGAAGGTTATTATTGTGGCTGTTTTACGACATTACAAATGGATCAAGGTGCAGTTTTTGGCAGATCCTAGGAAGCTATATATGCGAGAATATTATTTATGCTTAAAACCATTTGTGATGTAAACCATCCATGATGAGCTTACTTTTAAAGATGCTTCACACATGTCGATCACCACCAACTTATGGAAGGCCGGATATATTAAGAATTTAAAGATACTTCAACAAAAACTTCTCATACCAGTTCAAGTGTGATGATCACAGATGACATTTGTTTTCTTATCACGTGGATATTCATAGGAAGGTTTTTTGATCGGACAAGTTATCCTAAATAATGAAGCCTTTTTTTTAATCCCTATCTTTCAGGTATTATATATTTTGATTACTTTTTTTTTTTGGATAGTAGTGTTTTCATCAATAAAAAAGAATTCATATTCCTTCAATATAACAGAAAAAGTACGTATAACTTCATATTTTAATCTATTTATAATTAAATTCATAAATTAAAAATGCCGATCAAAATTTACACTGGGAGAACTTATAATCGCAAAAGTGGGCTCGACACAGAGACAGAGAAAATCTGAAAATCGCTGACTTTTTACGAAAATCACATGTTGAGATCCATCCCTATTTATAAAGTATAATTATCTGTTTCCGTTTTCAAACACAATAGTGAATAAAAAAACCAACCAAATAAAAATTTCCGAAAATAAAAAAGTAAAAGAAATTTTGACTCAATAATCCATCAAATAGCGACAGAGAAATCACCACCTCACGTCTCATTAGCATTAATACACTCACACCCCTCTAATCTTCCACTTTCTCTTCCTCCCTTCTTCTTCTTCTCTCTCTCTCTCTCTCTCTGTGTCTTGTCTTTGCTTGACAACTCCTCACTCTCTCCTTGTGTCTGCAAAAACCCACAAATCATAGAGACTCTCTGTCTCTGTCTCTCTCTCTCTCTCTCTCTCTCTTTCTGTCTCTCACTTTCTCTGTCGCTCTGTAATTCACACGCAGAAAGAAAAGCGCATCCAAACAAACAGACAAAAAAAAAAAAGAAGCAAAACTTAAGACAGAAAAATCTTCCACACAGCTTTTAAAAAATGTCAAACCCAAACCCATAATACCCAGCCATGACCAAACCCATTACCACCGTCACTACTCCTGCTACTCCATTCCTCCTCCTCGTCAATGCTGTGACCGGACTTTCCTGCTCCTTCACCACCCGCCTTCACAATGTCTCGCTCGCCGGACGACCATGCCACTGTCGGTAAGTTGTGCAGCGAGGATGCTGGTGAAGTGATCTCCAGCGGCCACCCTTTGTCGTCGTCGTACCTGCTGTCGTATTCTCCACCGTCCGACGAGGCGACCATTGGCGGACTCATCGACGTCGAGACCCATCACTTGCCCGACCCAGATTACATACGGCGCTGCCGTTATCGTTTAATCGACGTCAACGCTCGCCTAAACTCCATCAATTGGATCTTAAAGGTACGTAAGTACGCGCCGACGCGCCAGTTTCATTATGTAGGTAAATATTAGTTTGTTGCATTTTCGATCTCTCTCTCTCTCGCGATCTCTGGGCAATGCAGGTTCACGCATATTATGGGTTTCGTCCAGTAACGGCTCTCCTCTCCGTCAACTACCTTGATCGTTTTCTGTCTTGCTCTTCACTCCCGGTACTTACTATTGGTCTCTTCTACCAGGGAAAATCGAGTTTCTTTTTCCGGAAAAATATCAGATTTTCCGGGAAAATGTCTGACGTGATTTTTTTTTAAATTATTATTCGCAGCGACAAAGTGGATGGGCGTTTCATCTGTTATCAGTGGCATGCTTGTCTTTAGCGGCGAAAATGGAGGAGCCTGATGTGCCTCTGTTGCTGGACCTCCAATTGTTCGAACCCAGATTCGTATTCGAACCCAGGACGATTCAGAGAATGGAGCTCTGCGTCATGGCCAATCTACGCTGGAGATTACGCTCCGTAACACCCTTCGATTACCTCCACCACTTCATCTCCAAGCTCCCTTCCTCCTCCGACCCAAAACCGGAATCCACAACCCGGTTCTTCTCAGCTGCCTCCAACCTCATCCTCAGCACCACCCGTGGTACCATATACCCGACTCCACTCACAGTTTTCTTAATCGGATCCTGTTGTTTATTATTTATTTGACGCATTAATCCGATCTTTTGTCCTTAACATTTCAGTGCTTGACTTCTTGGGTTTTGCGCCGTCGACCATAGCGGCCGCTGCCGTCCTCTGTTCAGCTGGCCAGAGCCAATCGCCGCCGTGCTTTCATGATAGAGTAAACAAAGTACACTATACATATTCGATTTTATTAGAGAATTGTTTAAATTAAGAGTGAATTGAAATTGGAGTACAAAACACTTAATCTGGCTTTTTCCCTTTAAAAATTATCCTTGTATTATAGTAAATTTCACGTCTTTAATTATTGGAATAGGTAATATAGCTCAGAATGAGTAGTGTAATTGTTAAACGTGTACGTGATCATGAAAATGACTCGTTTTATAACGTTTAGGGACTCAACTCCATAGGTTAAAAGTGTGTTTATATAACTTGGATTAAGAATTAACCTTAAACACGAGAATTATTCTAAAACAAAAATGATTTTCAAGAGATTCAATATTTTTGGGGTTCCCGAAAAAATCGAAGAAACTGAGAAGCATGGAAAGGAGTGCGCGTTGGAGGGTGACAAAATATGGTCTCTTTATTTATTGAAAGAAACTTTCTTCTTCGGGGACAGGAAATGGTGAGAAGCTGTCGCCAACTAATGGAGGAGTATGTGGCGGAGGCGCGTCCCTTAGATGGCTATAAATGCTTTCGAGCCGAGCCGCCGCCGCCGCCTTTGAGCCCAGTCGGCGTGCTCGACGCCGCTACTGCTCGTGGGAGTTGCGATACCCGCTCCGAGAACCCCGCATCAAGCAACCAAGCCGAGCCACCCAACAAGCGGCTGCGATCCTCCGCTCCTGACGTGCAATAGAACTACTACAGTATCCTCATTATTGTCATCCCCCTATAATGCAATATATGTCTCCTTTGTTTTTTTGGTTATTTTTTTTATATTTTTGTCAGCGAGAGAGAGGTTACTTATATTTTTCATTTTTGTCTGGATCCTCTTTCCATTAGAATCGACGGTCATGAATAGTGGAGACTTGGTCCCGTTGGAGGTAATTTTAATTATTTGTTACATTTTTAATTATAAAAATTAATATTTTAAAGAATATAGTTTTTCCAATGATGCTTCAATTACTATCCCTCAAATGCATTATTAGGCTGTAAATATCATGAATTGCCTAAAATACCCATGAATGTTGAAAGGCGTTTAGTTATATTAGGAGATGAAATAGTAGTGTTCAATTGGGATTCGGATATGGAGAAGTGCTAAATTCTAAATTCTACAGGTGAAGAGAAAAGAAGTAATGTGAAAAAATGGAAGAAAGTAAATTTTATATCTATTCTTATTTCTTATGCTATTTTAAAAAAAAAAGTATTATTTTTGGTCTTATATATAAAAGATAAATAATTAACTTGCAAAGATTAAAAAAGTTGGTTCAGAGTAATTAATTTTTTTTATCCTAAATAAAAATTATTTTGTAATGATACTCTTATTTAATGTATGTATTTTTTCTTTAAAATTAATAATAGTTATTACTCATGATTTGAAAGATTCATTTAATGAAGAATATAATTGAAATATTATAATTAATATATCAGAAATTAATAATTTATTTTTTATATTTTAGGCTAAATCAAGTTTTAAAAAAAGTTTCTTATATATTACTTCTAGTCTTGTATATAAGAAATAAGTAATTAATTTAAAAGAATTAAAAAAGTTGGTTAAAAGTAATTAATTTTTTTAATTTTGTTTTAAATAAAAATTATTTTTTAAGAATATTTCTATTTAATGTATATTTTTTTAAAATTAATGATAATTATTATTTATAATTAAAAAATTTATTTAGTGAAAGATATAATTAAAATATTATAATTAATATACAAAATATTAATAATTTATTTTTTATATTTTAAATCAAATTAAATTTTAAAAAAATCCGCCTGGTGTAACAAAACTAGAGGTAAAGGGCTTGTTTGATTCAGTTTTGTAAAACAATTTTTTTGTTTTCAAGAACAAAAAAACAAAAAAATCTGTTTGATAATGTGTTTTTAATGAAGTGTTTTGTAAAACAAAAAAACAAAATTTTGTTTTCAAAAACAAAAAACTCAAAACACTTTTTAAGTGTTCTGTAATTTTTGTTCCACAGAATCAGGTAAAAAACAAAAAACAAGTACTTTTCAAAATAATGATTCAAACAGATTTTTTAATTTTTTTGTTCTCAAAAACTTGTTCTTAAAAACACCTGTTTTGAAAACATTAAAACAAAAACAATTTCAAACAGGCCCAAAATTTCACAAGGAATCGAAATTCGTTCAATTGGGGTGATGATACTGAATGGGCCAGCGGGGGAGAGCCACGTGTCGGACAGAAGTGCTGGAAGGGGCTAGTGAAAATAAAAGCTCAGAAAATAAGAAGCTGGCACTTTGTCTTTTGTGGGTGGCTCTTGTGCGCATTACCAGAAGTAGACACCGGTAAGAATTATTGATATGTTTGATTCATAGCGAAAAGAACCTAAAATGTTAATAGGAGAATTAGATAAAATATAAAATAATTATTTTATTTTTATTTTTTAAAAATAATTTAATAGATATAATAATAAAAATATAAAAATATAATAAACATTACATAATAAATAAAAACGAATGCATTCGTGAGTGGCGAAAGAAACCGAGGCTAATGGATTTGCTCATATTCAAACTCTTTATGTTTGTTTATGTTTTTTATAAATTTAAATTTTTTTTTTATTTTTGGAAAAAAGAATGAATCCCTTACGTGATAGAACATGAATAACATAAGCAATCTCTCAACGCGAGGGAATCCTTCTCTCCGACAATATGTTTTGGGTTAAAGAAAGTTCGAGAAGTGCAGGATAAAACTGTAAATTTGCTGGGGGGAGTAATATCTGGTTCCAATTACTGAGATTGGGTCTCCGAATGTGACATGGAGAACATAGTGAATGCCACGTCAGGGATACGAAAGAGCTAGAAAAGGTGTTTTGGAGGGAGTGAATCAGAGCCGTCCAGGTGTAAGGATGAAAAAAGGAGGCAAAGATATGATTTGACGTACGACGGTGGAAAGGTCAAATCAAAGAAGGAGCATGTACGGAAAAAGAAACCAAAAAGTTATACAATAATCGCGGTTTTTCTGCACGTTTAGTGCTGTAAGATAATATTTAAATTATTTAAATTTAATTTAAATAATTTAAATTTTTTTAATTTAAATTAATATTTCCCTTGAAATTAATAATTAAAAATTATTTGTATATTATATTATATCTTATTTAAAACAAAACAAATTAAAAAATAAAAAATTAAGACTATTCAAATTTAATGTAAAAAACTCAAATCAAGATAACCACCATGAGCCAAAAAAAGATCCATTTGCATAATAATCGTTTGCATAATAATTGTGATGATTGAGCCTTTAGGATTCTTTCAATTCTCAAGCAATAAAAAATTGTAGTTTAAGATAAGTTATTTATATTAAAAGATGTAAAATTTGAAATTATTTTAAAGAATTTTAAAATAAAAAATTTTAATTTGAAGTTTTAATTTATAGTTTTATTATGTAGGTTAAATTTTTAATTTTAAAATTATTTAAAATAATTTTAAAATTTAAGATTTTTAATATAAATAGCTTCAATTTAATATTATAAATTATAATTTTTTGTAAAGACAATGTTGTGCTTCCCATGTCTTGATTTCTTTTTTAATTTTTATAAAAATTACATTATTCTGCAATTAGATATTTTTCTTGATGGAATGCAATAATCATTTTTATTTTATTTAAAATATATTTTAAATATTACTATATGATATTGTATAGAGTGATTAAATGCGCACTTGGAGATCCTCTCTCTTCATCGTGGTAATTTACTCAATTACTTTACATTTTAAATGCGCTAGTTATAGGGTTGTATGCAAATGCAGATTCTCTACCAAACACTTTTTTTGTTTAGCCAAAAAAAAAAACATTATGCAGAGAATCTGCATATGTTTATATACACAGCCCAAAAAGATTTATAGGTTTATATATAAACATTTACTTAATTTTTATATTTTCTTAATTGTTATATATATATATATATATATGAGTCATCATCATGGGTTAGCAAACTTAATTTTATCTATGTTAAAGAGTTTAGTATCCAAAATTAAACATTTTTTAATGTAAAAATACTCGATGAATTTATCCCCCCTATCAAATTTACTCACGTAATATTTTTTGTTTTCATTTTTGCATGATGCTTTTCAATTAGGAAAAATCATATCTAACGACTTAAATTTTATAGAATTTATAATAACAATTTTTAAAAATAAAAATTATTTTTAAAAATTATAATTATTATAAAATTTTTTAAAAAAATTACTATTATATTTAAAAAATGTATTGTTAGATATAAGAAAGTTTATCATTTTTTTATGTCTGATAATAAATGTCTTAAACTTAATAATAAATTTCTTAAAATTTAATAAGAATTATTATTTTTAAAAATAATTTTAATTTTTCAAAAATTTTATTATAAATTTTACAAAAATTAGATCGTTTGAATATAATTTTCCCTCTCAATTATTGTATTGCATTTGCGTAGGGTTCCCTCCCCTATGAGTTGGTCAAAACAAGGTCCAGTCCCAGCCTGGCGCGGGGTCCTTTTCCTAACGTCAGTCTCCAACTGGGATTTTATATCTTTTCAAATATTAGATCGACTTCGAGATTTAGAATAATAAAATATTATTTTAATATAAAAGTTGAGACCTGGAATTCTCTGTAAAATAACTCTTTCCTACCCTCCAAACTAGTGTGAGAATTGGTTGGATTTAACGTAAAATTTAACTTGATGGACTAATATTTGATTAATAAAAAATCATCATTGATTATAGTTCTAAAGAATAATTTAAAACCCAGCCCACATATTGGCTTAAAGGGATTCTTGGGATAGGGGTTAATTAGTTCATCTAATTTCAATCGATGATGGAATTCAATAACGTCATAAATGTGCAAAAATAATAATTAATTAACTTCTAATATCTTTGCTTAGAATAACAATGAGTAAGAATAATAATAATAATAATAATAATAACTTCTCACAATAGCGGATTGGATATAGTACTTCGCATAATTGAATAATGAATGGAGCTAATTTTGAATCTAAAATTACATTCCTATAACGTGGTGACTTGGCGGATCGTGTCTATAAAGCCCAATGTCTTTGAATTTTTGTTTCTTTTTTCTAAAATAAACTCGATTGGTTTTGTAAAATTTCATTCCAGTCATGCTGATTTTGACCGGGTTAATTTAGTTTGACCAGCCATCTAATTTTTAGAGGCCTCTTGAATTGTTTGCTTAATCAAATTTCAAGCCAACTGGTCAAGTCTTAAAACTGTTTAAATAATTTAATTTTTTATCGACTTTGGTTTTGGATTTATGCGAGTTAGGTTAGAAAAATGTCTTTGGCATCTGCAACATCAAATAAAATGTAACTAAATCATCTCTTACCCAAAAATAATAATAATAGGACCAAACATGGGCCCACAGAACAGCCAGCACTGTAGTAAAAACCCCACACAGGCCTTTGGGTTGCCATGGGAAACAGCCAAAGCATGAGAGAAACCAGCATTAACAGGGTCACTTTGGAAGTCACTACCTCCCACCCAATACATATAAATGTATGACAAAAGCCTTCACAGGCTTCCCCAATAGCATTCCTCTTTCATCAATGTGCTTTTGCTTAATTCTGGTTGGTTTTATTTCCAATTTCTGTACCATGACCAGTTTTAGAAAGCAGTGCCTTTTCTTAATCTCTTATATCCATTTTTAGAGCAAAATTTTACTAAGAAGTTAGCCCATAAGCATACTGAAAAGGGGTTGTTTATGGCAGTGCAAGCTAAGCTTAAACATAAGCTATTGGCTAAGACACTTGTGAGCATGATTAGTAATTGATTAATGATTTCAAATCTCAATTGAGAGCAACAGATTAGAGCCCTTTGTGTCTGTAATCCTGTGCTTAATATTTTATAGCAACCTTAAAAATGACAGCTTTCTGGTCCTGGACATCTATCCTAAGGTTGGTCCCTGTCCCTAGGTGAAGGTCAGAGACACACTACCACACAGCATGGAAAACAGGACAGTTTTGATCAATTGTTAGACCAAACTTCTATCAGAACAGTTGAGCCAGCTGGCCTTATTTATGTACCTGTTTTTCTTTGAATTAATCATCTCACATAAAAACATTTGCCCTAATTATAAATGAATATTTAAGCAAGTAAGTATGGAATTCACTTTTAATATGCTTAAGAATTTGATGATGATTGACTTGAGGAATTTACCTTTAATGAAGTACAAATTCTAAGAATCTTTATAATTAATAGATCCGATTTATAAAATATTTATAAACTAAGCTAAGTGTATTTGATATATATGTTTATATATATTTTTTGTAGTTGGCTTTATTTATATCTTTTATAGATGAAGTCTAACTATTTTTTTGTTCATTTCTTGTATTACAAATAGATGCAAAGAGCCAATAAAACATAACAAAATAAGTGTTGAGTAATACTATTTGAACATATATAATTTAATGTAAATAGATTGATCAAGTCAATTATAAATAAAAATATAAATATATCAAATATAATTTGTGATAAAATCTATCTTTGATATATTTATGTGTTTTTTGTAATGACTGACTTAATCTATTTATTTATAATGAATGAAATCTAAAAAAAAAAAATCTTCTTGCTTATGTTCGTTGCACTCAAAATAAAATACAAGCACCCAATAGAAACATACTAAAAATGAAGGTATGATATGATAAGATCCACTTAACATATAACTTTAATAAGTTCCTACCATATGAGAAACAATAAAAGCGTGAATCTGTATTTGTCAGAAAATGAAGTGTCCCTTATGGCAGATTAGAGTTCATTTAATGCTTCTACTTCCAACCACCAAATTAAAACAGATTTTATACACCACTCAGATGCATTATTTATATTAAGAATCACACACCACATTCATTTTCAAGCATTAATTTACCTTAGCAAAGTTGATAGCAATTTTGTCCATGGCTGGACAAACCTTATAGTAATGTCTCACATAGTCCTCCACAACCACCTTCTTGTAGGCTTCTTCCTCTGCAGCCACTGGCTCAATTTGGGTTTTTGGTGGTGGGCTATAGAACAAAGCAATGGACCCACGTTCCACATCCCTATGGGTAATAGCCCTATGCCATGTGCTTTGGATTAGCCCATTGCTCATGATCTCAAGCAAGTCTCCCATGACCACTAGCAAGTGGTCTTGTGGCCATGACACAGTGAGCCAAGTTTGGTCCTTATTGAGGACTTGGAGGCCCTGGTTGGAGCCATATTGAGTTAGGATTGTGAGGGCACTGGCGTCAGAGTGTGGGGTGAGACCAAGGGCTAGGTCTGGTCTAGGGCATGGTGGGTAGTAGTTCGCTCTCACTTTGATCTCACTGTCTTTGGGATGGAAGTACTTGAGGAAAACATCATGGCTTGCAAGAGATAGAGCGTCTGCCAATGCCACAAGCAAGTAGTCCATCACGCCTCTCGCTTCTCCAACATATCTTTCTATTGCCTCCCTGAAATGAAATAGCGATGCTTGGTCACATTTATAATAGATTTTTTAAGTGTCGGGATTAAGCTGAAGCTTATGCAGATCTTATTATCTTAATTTAGGTCCTTAAGTATTAAATGTCAAGTAATAGTTCCTGTCCATAGGCAAAGTTTGACCGCATACCTATTTAATTTAATTTTTTTTGCATATATAAAGTTTCAACATGGATCTTCTTTGGTAGTGTGGCCGATTGGAAAAGTGTCATTAACCCATTTTGGGCCTTTTTTTGAAAGTTTTAAATTATAAGTTTCAAAGTACTATTTGTAAAGTATAACTTTTTTTTATAGTTATAATTTTTTACTTTCAAATTTCAATTTGTAAAGTATAACTTTTCTTTATAGTTATAATTTTTTTACTTTCAAATTTTTATTTTTATTTTCAAACTTATAATTTGTTATCTCTTTCATAGTTATAATTTTTGACTTCTTAATTTTAATTTTTAATTTCAAATTTATAATTTAATTTCTAAAAAAAACCCATTTATTGCTGACTGCATCTCAACAAACCCATTAATTGCTGATTGCATCTCTCCAGTTGGCTGTAGAGGATCCATATTGATGAAGTTTGCTAAGATTTAAGGAAAAAAAATGAGTTAAATGAATTTGACAAATTTTACAATTAGATAATATTTTTCATCTATATAATCCGAACTATTTTTGAAAAAAAATTAGTATCCATTACTGTATTAATTAATTTTATTACCATTAAAAACATAATTTATAAGATATTTATTATAAATTTTTTTATTTTATCTAAATAGCAATTTTTTCCCTACATCCACAATACAACTATTTTTAAAAAAAACCATAACATCCTTAAGCTGACCCGAAATTTAAATGGTAACGACCTATTGCATGGGGCCAAATATATTCACGAGTGGACATGGCACACAAACAGCTCTATCACATTATCCCCTTTCATGGAAAGATTCATTTTCAGTGTCCAAGTGCAGAGAGGAGTGAGGGACAATGAAATCAGAAAAGGTACCTGAAATTGGTAGGTTTGAGGGGCCAAACATGGAGTCCCTCATCATCCCCAACAGGAGGAACTGCTCTCACAGTCAAGCGATCGATCCAATCCAAAGCCTGATTTTCGGAATTGATAAAGTTTCTCCCATACCCCATATTATCCGTATCACCATAAGTTCCTACACAAGCTTTCTTCTCTTCAAAAGACAAGTCAAAGAACCCTCTCACCACATCCTTGGCACCACGCAGAACTTCCAATGGAACCCCATGATCCTCAATCAAGAACACACCCAAACCCCTCGCTGCATCGGCTAACTTGGCTAGCTCCTCTGCTCGAACCGTGGACTCGGACCCATCCTTCAGTTTGGCTAAGTTTACTGTGGGAATTTCCTCGAAGACATGGTTGGCACATGTGTTTGAGTCTGGCCTCTTGAACCTATCAGGCAAGTATTTGAGTCCTTGGCGAGCTAGTTCTTGAACCACAGGGACCTTCAAGGTTCTAAGCTTCCCCTTTTCGTCTAAGAAACTGGTTTGGTGGAAGCATGAGCATCCATTAGCTGTATCCATGTTCATGATAATTCAGGCTTTCGTTAATTATTGTGAATTTGTGATCCATACATACAAAAATATGCACAGTTTTTTTTTTTTGGTTTTTGGGGGGAGGGAGGGGAAGGGAATTATTGGGCAGGGAATAATATCACTAGTCACTGTCAGTCCAAGACACGTAAATAGCATGAACCTATAATTTTTAGTTAATTATTTCTATTAAAGCTTTTGATAAAATTTCTTTTGTCTTTTTTATTTGTTTCTTCATGAAATTTCTGTATCATTAATTTTTTTTAAAGAGTTGGCTTTACTTTATTAGTACTTGAAGATTCTAGCTCAATCCAATAAAATCATTTTTAAAAAAAATTATCAAATCTCAATGAATAATAAAATAGAAATGTGCAATTAACCAAAATTAACTAAAAAATATATATTTACAATGAAAATATGACTAGTAGTGACTTATGGTCTAAAAATAAAGGGAGAGATTTAAGTAATTTGCAAGCTTTATCTTACCAAAAAGAAAAAAAAAATTACGAGCTTTAAATTTTTCGTGCTACATGCCATACAAAGAAAAAGAAAAGAACCCATGTTATTACTTTCTGCTCATGTTAGTGTCACAATCCTCTATAATATAATACTGTACAATATACAACAGAGAAGAAAAAGAATAAGTGGTGGGTTATAAGGCTTACACCTTTTATTTATTTATTTTTAATTATACGTTGTGCAATTATTATAAAGAATTCAGACTATTCTGCGGTTTCCTTTAGTTAATAATTTCTACATGGTAAATTATTATTATTCTTTTACTAAAGGTACTTCAACTAAATTTTTTAAAAAATATTCACAAACTTCTTTTAAAATTAAAGGAAGATTAAAATATCTATTAAAAATAATATTAAATTTTTATAAAAATATAATTTTTAAAAATATTTTAAAATTTTTTATTTTAATATTATTTTTATGTTAAAATTAAAAATTTTATTTATTTAATTTTAAAAAATTAATTATTTTATATTGTTTAAATATATACTCAATATTTATTATATTATATAAATAATAATATAAAGATATTTTGCTTAAAATAAGTATAATTATAATTTATTGTTTTTATTGTAGATGAAATTAGTTAGTATACTGTTTTTTTTTTATTTTAACTTTTAAAATTAAAAAGAAAATTATATAATTTATACAATTTTTTAAAAATTATAAAATTTCCTTTATTTTATTTTCTTGTTTTCATTCGTGCTTGTGTCGTTGAGTACTAGATGGGGCCCCCTCTTTTATACGTTTCTTGCCTTTTAGTTTAATGTCATTTCTTGTACTCTAATGGCCCTTCAATTTGCTTGGACGGGCGGAGGAAAAAAAATATAATTTTATTTTTATAATTATTATTTAATAATTTTTAATAATAATTATTTAATTATTAAAATTAAAAATATTAAAAATATTTTTTATTTTTATTTTTTATATATCAAACAAGCCGTAAAAGAAAATAAAAAAATGATATCTCAATGTTATATAATTGAGTCCAATATTAATTATATAATTTTATATTTAATTTAAATAAAAAATTAAAAATAAAACTCATAAACAAGTTAGCTATAATATTTTATAATGATAATAAATTTATATATATGATTAATTTTTTAAAAAAATTAATTTTTTTTAAATCACATCATGAATAATTTAAAAATAATAATTTTACAGTAAAATAAACCTTTCTTTAATATATATATATATATATATATATATTAATACTTAAAAAAAGCACCACTACTTCTATGTTAAAATTTTATAGGAAAAACTACAAGTGAAAATTTCAAATTAAAAATATTTATTTTAAAAAATTTAATACAAAAATTTTAACTTAAAGTTATGAATTGTAATTTTTAACGTAGTTTAAATTTTTTATTTTTAAAACTTTTAGAATAATTTTAAAATATAAAACTTTTAATATAATTATTTTTAATTTAAAATTATAAACTATAATTTTTTTAATTTTACACATAACATATATTGAATTAGGTAACAACCGTGACAGGGTGCTTAATTTTTTTCCGAGTCACATATATATATACTTAATCTACTTAAATGAATTGAACTTTTATGCTATTATTTATGCAAGAGGATAAATAAACTTAAGAAAAAGTAAAATTAATTATTCTTGTATCTTTGTTCCTTAGTACATCTATTTTATTAGTTAATTGAGCAGGTCTTTTACTACATTATAGACTAATAAATATTTTACTACAGTTAGCAAAATAAACCATAGAATTGTATCATCCAGTAGCTAGTAGCTAGGACCTATAGAAAAACATAATAGCAGCCAATAGGATCTTTACCCTCCCATGGGTGAAGAGATACAGTTGTTAGAAGTTTTCTCCATGCTGTTTATAATAGAAGAAGCATTCTTAAATTAACAACAATTTCTGAACCCATATACATGGTGAAAACTTCTATAAATCACCTAACATATAAACATTTACATTTTAATATTTGAGAAATATCAAAATGCAGCTTAAAGAGTTAATTCTTCTAATTGCAGTGAAATGGACTCCAATTTTTATAGATCAACGCTTGCTTTATGATAACTATTTATTTTCCTTACCTTGGCCAATTTCTTCCCTTGATTATTTTCCCCATTTATCCTGCTTTTGCAACCTGCTAAAAAATTAAAATATTACTAACTTAAATTGAAAGAGAAAACAAAAACCATAAGAAACAAGATGCCAGGTTGCGAAATTTTGAAGCACCTTCTGTCAATCAGAAGATAACAATCATTCTCTTTGTAACCTAACATGAACTTGTGAAATCTATTTAATGTTCAAACAAAATCGAATTGGCAAGCATTCATATCAATATCTTTCCTCTGTTCTATTATGCAGAGCATGTGGCAAATGTTGAAAGGTGGACAAGAAATTTTTTTTTTTTTTTTTCAGAATATTGGAGGCGCAATCTGTAGAACCCAAAGAAGCACAAATGGTGGACTTATAAGGAATTAACACTGGTAAATTGAATTGCTTCGTTTACGAAAGCATCTTATGAATCAGACAGAATTACATTGCTAGAACACAGCCAAAACCTTTATTTGTTTCATTGACATTCTATTATCATACTCTGTCCAGAATAATATTAACTAACTTTTGTATGAATAATCAGCATAGGCATTATTGTATTACAGAACGAAAGCAAACCCATGATTTCTACTTGCATCTTGAAGGTCTTGGAAAAAAAACAATATAGAATGGCATTAAAAAGGTAGGCCATATAACACTTTCAAAGAGCGTACTTTGAACACAAATTAGCATTAACCTTGTGCTTTGATCTAAGATTTACTTTGATATTTTTACTTTATTAATAAAAAGCTATAACATACGTAATTCTTTTAAATTTTAAAAAATATATAAAGAATCTTTGAAGTTTCAAAAAGTAAACATTGGATCCCTTTAAATTTTTAATATTATATATTAATGATTTTGTTAAATTATGAACAAAAGGTTATCATATCAACCTAATCAAATTCCGAGTGACAGATGGCAGGAATTTAAAGAAAAAGTAATAACAAAAGGCACAACATCAATCAGCCCTTTCTTCATCTTGTTAGATTGTTCTATATAAACAGGGTAGGTCCCTTTCATCCTCTGAACGCTGGCAGAGAAGAAAAATTTGAGGGATTCGAGTTTCACAAATGCAATTCTGATCCAAAATAAAAGAAAAAATTGAACGAATCAGGAGATGCCTTAACTACTTCTCCATCGGGTTGGGGTTTCCTTCATCACCTGCGACGGAATCTGATCGAATTATCGATGGCTTTACTTGATGACTTCAATCATTCTTTTTCTGGTTAAAGTTTGAGCCTTATTGGTTCGTCCTGATTCTTCATTTATTTTTGCTGCTCCTACATGGATGGATTCCTTTTCATTATAATTCCTATGGTATGTTACAGCAAGAATTAGACGACTTTTATGTTTATAATTCCTTCATCTCGATCTTGCGTCGAATTAATCTCAATGATTTTGGTATTGATATATCATGATTTTGTTTTTTCTTTTACTTATTTCTTTACGTTTTTTGTTCATTTCTTGTTTAATCCCTTTTACATGAATGATCAGATCCACTACGGGCAACCTTAAGTTCAAAGCTCCCTTTTAATCCCTCTCGTTTTACCTATTATAATGATCTAACAGAAAGCTTGTGATAGGTTATAAGCATCCATTTTGCACAACATCAATCTCCTGCACCTACTTTTTTTCCTTTGTAAAGGATTGTTACTCTTATGGAACTATGAATCAGATTTAGTGATTTAATAAAATAAAAAAGAAGTTCTTTGTATAATATTAAAAATTCAAAAGATTTAGTGTCACTTTTAAAAATTAGGACATTTTTTGCATATAATTTAAAATTTGAAAAAATTATGTATATTTTCACCTTAATAAAAGTAAAATTTTTTAGCAGCCATAACCGGGTTAGAATCCTTTTTACACTTATCAGCGAAGGATTGTAAATCAAATGGTGAAGGTAAAGAGAAACTCCGTTGCTTTCTTCAAATCAGGAGTTTGATTCGTATATATATATATATATATATATATATATTACTCTGATACATTAATGATAAGATTAATTTTACGAAGAATTCAATTCTTAAAATTTTGATTCTTAAATTTATTTTGATATCTCACTTGAATTCTTTTTTATTAGTATATAGAGTAAAAATGTCTAAATGTATAGACAATGCTCAAAACATTTTTATTTAAGAAGTCACACTGGATACAAAATCACCTATTTATAATGCATAAAAAGCACCACATTCATTTTGAAGCATTTGTTTACCTTAGCAAAGTTGTTAGCCATTTTGTCCACAGTTGGACTAACCTTAATAACAAACGCATAAATCTTTATTTGCCAGAAAATAAAGTGTCCCTTATGGCACACTAGAGTTCATTTTATGCTTCTACCTCCTATTACCAAATTAAAACAGATTCTACACTTGACTCATACATTATTTATAATAGGAATCGCACGCCACATTTATTTTGAAGCATTAGTTTACCTTAGCAAAGTTGATAGCCATTTTCTCCACAGTTGGACTAACCTTATAGTAATGTTTCACATAGTCCTCTACAACTACCTTCTTATAGGCTTCTTCCTCTGCAGCCATAGGCTCAATTAGGGTTCTTGGTGGTGGGCTATAGAACAAAGCAATAGACCCACGTTCTACATCCCGCTGAGGAACAGCCCTATGCCATGTGCTTTGGACTAGCCCATTGCTCATTATCTCAAGCAAGTCTCCTACGATCACTAGCAAGTGGTCTTGTGGCCATGAGGCAGTGAGCCAGGTTTGGTCCTTGTTGAGCACTTGGAGGCCCTGGTTGGAGCCAAATTGAGATAGGATCGTGAGGGCACTTGGGTCAGAGTGTGGGTTGAGACCAAGGGTAAGGTCTGGTCTAGGGCATGGTGGGTAGTAGTTCACTCTGATTTTGATCTCACTGTCTTTGGGGTGGAAGTACTTGAGGAACACATCGTGACTTTCAGGTGACAAAGCCTCTGCTAAGGTCACAAGTATGTAGTCCATCAAAACTCTTGCCTCTCCAACGTATGCTTCTACTGCTTCCCTGCAACGAACGATCTTGGATTACACATAAATATATAAACTCGGGAAAAAACCGTACTGTTATAAGCCATTTAACTTTTGACTTTGTCTTGGTCGGCGTATCTGTTTGTTTTGGTTTTTTTTTTTGTTTTCCCTCTGTTTGCTTCTTTATTTAGTTTTTATTTTAAAAATTTTTGGCCTCTTTCGTGCTAAATTTCCATACTACTTTGCACAGAGCACACTCTAATTGTACATAAAGTTAAAAATATAACAAATATTCTCTTGAACTTTGTGTTAAAATAAAAATATTAAATTTCAATTAATTTTGAGAGTTAATTAGAAAGAAACTTTTTTGCAAAGTCCCACGTTGAATTAAGCCCAGCTTCACCATTATTGTCAAAATCATGTAGTCTTTTGCGGTGAATTTTTACTGAGATTTAGCATTTTCAACTTAGTCTAAAGTTTAGAGAAGATGTTTTACTACGTATTAAAATTATTTTATTAATTTTGTAATTAAACTTTAATTCAGGGAGTAAAATATAATTTTTCCTAAATTTTAAGTTGTTAGACCAAAGTTTAGATTCATACTTATCTTAATTTAAGCCCATCATTAAAGGTTAAGTAACATCCGAAGCTTATCTTACTTATTTTTGTACAAATAAAAGTGTAATCAATTTTAAGAAGAAAAAACTTAATTAAATAAATTAAACATATTTTACAAATAAGTAACATTTTATACCAGATGAACCCAAAAAAAAATCAATTTGTAGTAAATTTAGTAATATTTTTATAACAAAAGGAATCTTTGTCCTAAAAAATCACATTTTTAGTTATCATCTTTGATTTATTAGAAAAAAAAATCAAATTCAAAGAGTAAAAAATGAAACATGATAAAAAATAATGAAAATAAATCATGAATACATTGCAAAATTTGAAGAGCAAACAAATTGAGGAATTCTTGTTGGAGGACCAACTCAGACAAAAATCCAACTCAATTTTAAAGTGCATAGACCTAATAAAATAAACTTGAATTTAAATCTATTGAGCCGGATGTTAAATTCAAACCTTGGCCAATATATCATACTAAATATACTTGAATTATGATCTCATCATGTCCTTTTCCGTAGGAAGATTCATATTCTGAAATCAGCAAAGGTACCTGAAATTGGTTGGTTTGAGGGGCCAAACATGGGTTCCCTCATCATCCCCAATAGGAGGAACTGCCCTCATGGTCAAGCGATCAATCCAATCCAATACCTGATCTTCAGACTTGATCACATAGTTTCTCCCATAACCCATATTATCTATGTCACCATAAGTTCCCACACAAGCTTTCTTCTCTTCAAAACTCAAGTCAAAGAACCCTCTCGCCGCTTCATTAGCACCATCCACAACTTCCGTTGGAATACCTGCAGGATTTTTAAGTGCCCGTATGATATTTTGGACTTATTTATCTACAATTATTATTTAAATATTTAAATTCTATCAATATAATTAATTGTTCAAGGGTACCCATATGAAATACGTGACTATTTTGATTGAACACACCTTATTATGCTTTATAAATGCAGGACCTCATCTTCTTTCCATTTCACTAGGAAATAAACATATTTCTATTCTCTTGTTAACTAGAGGAGTTAAGGGAGAAAAATCAATCCTTCTGTTTCTGCAATATTATTTTCTTCATATAGATAATCTCTTCAAATTATCTGAAGATTATAAAATTATAAAATCATGAGCAAGGTTGTCAAGATTGAAATCTTGCACAGGATCAACTATAAGGAATCAAAAAGATCAAATCGTAAGGTTAGATTGATGATCTAAAATCCTATCACAGTGTAACAAAAATATATACATTTTTAGTTAGTTATATAAACAGAAAGAAGTATAATATTATCAAAATCTCATCAAACATAACAAGTCGTAAGGTACAACAGTTACAAAATTCCATACACTAATTTGAACAACTCTTCAAGTCTCAGGTGACATTATCCATACACTAGACAAGTTAATTTTTATTGTTATAGTATGTTGCTTCGAGTGGTGCAAGAATTAATTTAACATTTGTAGTTTTTCTAGAGAAAAGGTAGAATTTTAAGGTATTGTCATAAGATAGTAGGATTAGAAAGACATGATTGTAATCCTAATTAATAGGATTTAATAAATTTTAATTTTATCTAAGATTGTGATCAATTTCTATAGGTAAAATCACAAGATCATATGATATTACGAAAAACATCCAAATCTTGACAATTATAATTAATCATGAACAATATTATAAATTTATGCTTGACTGTTTTATGCACTAACAATTATAAGCATACGATACCATGATCTAGGATAAAAAAGAGACCCAAATCCTTAGCAGCTTTCGCTAACTTGGCTAGCTCTTCTGCTCGAGCCTCGGGCTTAGACCCATCCTTCAATTTGGCTAAGTTTATGGTGGGGATTTCCTCGAAGGCATGGTGGGCACTTGGGGTTGGGATTGGATGGTGAAACCTCTTGAACCTATCAGGCAAGTGTTTGAGTCCTTGGCGAGCAAGCTCTTGAACCACAGGGACCCTCAAGGTTCTGAGTTTTCCCTCTTCGTCTAAGAAGCTGCTTTCGTGGTAGCATATGTTATCTTTCTCCATGTTCGTAATGATTCAATTCCGATGTCATTTATTGGGATCCATGGGTGTAATATATAGTGGTGGGAGAAATAATTGAGCCGGCAAGATCAATAACAAGAGTATCTTAAAGATTTTATTTGGTATAGCAGACAAAATAAGCTGACGCATGGGGAAGAAAATTGGTAATGTTTCACTTAAGGATTATAACTTGGTAAAAATTTTATCTAAGGGCTTTAGAAATCAAAATTCCCGACCAAAAGAAAAAGTTAACAGCGGTAATTTCTAAATTTATTACTCATGCTTCTTAAAGTTATAATTTAATTTTTTTTTATATTACAAGAATGTTTTTATTAAAGAGTAGTAGTAAATTTAAAACATCCTTTTAATATTGAGAAAATTATATTATAATTTTAAGAAGTATGAATAGCAACTATCATTACAATTACAATAGAACCTGAGTTTATTGATTGAACTTTTAGTTAATAAATTTAAAATTTCAATAAAAAATCAAAGAATTCCAATTAAAAATTTAGTCAAACAATTCGTCAGTTCTTTTGTTGTGAGTATGTATTTGGACTATAACTTAGTTAGAATATAGTTCATTTTTCTTTCTCTTTCTCCCATCACATCGATGGGCAACTTTTTAATTTTTAAATATAAATTATATTTAACATA
The DNA here is from genome assembly GCA_026724425.1 of Erythrophleum ivorense. Classification (NCBI taxonomy): domain Eukaryota; kingdom Viridiplantae; phylum Streptophyta; class Magnoliopsida; order Fabales; family Fabaceae; genus Erythrophleum; species Erythrophleum ivorense. The sequence goes on from JAIUCV010000003.1 coordinate 4,171,608, forward strand.
GAATAAATAAATAACTAAGAATATTAATAAAAAATTAAATAATAATTAATTAATAGTATTAATAAAAATTGATATAAATGATAAGTAAACAAATGTTAAAAAAAATAAAAATTAATTAATACTTATTTAATTATTTAAAAATTAAATTATAATTTTTGTAAAAAAATTTTGGTTTTAAATAAATATACTTTGTTGGAAATAAATGTTTCTAACAAACATCTGTCGGAAAGTGCTTTCCAACCGAGAAGTATTTGACCAAGTTTCTATTAAAAGCTTTTCTTTTTAAAGCTCTTTTTTATTTACTCATTTTTAAAAAAAGTTTAAGCTCATTTTTTTCACTTTTTAATCTTATTTAACAGAATGATTCATGTAATAATTTTTTTAATTAATGATAATTTATGTTATATTTATTTTAGTTTATTTATATATTATTATTATGCATTTTCTCACATCTAGTTCATTATTTTTCGTATGTTTTTGTTTCGGGTTATTTATTCATTCTTCATCTTCCTTTTTCATTTTTTTGGGTTCTCTAGGTATCTATTCTTTAGTTTTTATTTTATTTTCATTTTTCCTCTTGTTATGTAAATTAGATAAGGAAAAAAATTAATAATCAAAACAAATTTGTGAAATAAAATAAGTAAAAGAAAGAAAAAACCAAATTGAAAACAAATCCAAATATAGTAATAATAAAAAGATTTATCCACATTACAAAAAAATTAACAAATGTGGGGAAAAGACCCAAATACGGTAATAATCAAAATTGATTGCTATCCACATATTCAAATCTAATATTAGAAATCAAATAGAAACATCAATACAGGAATATTTCAACTAAACATAAAAAATTTTACCTACAAAAAGAAATGAAATTAGTAATAGAAAAGTGAAAAATGAAACAGGGAGAGGAAAGGTAATTAGATATAAAATGAGAAAAATGAGAATTTAAATAAAGAGAAAATAAAGAGCAAAACCTAAAACTAAAAGAGAAAAATGACAAGGTGATTCAACTAGTCAAAAACATCTAAAAGATAAAATGAGAGAAAAAAGAAAGTAAAAAAAGATGACCATATGAGATGAAATGAAAGAGAAGAAATTTATATAAAAAGGAAGAAAAAAATTTTGAGGATTTAGTGAGTGAAATGAATTTCACTCCTTTTATTCTTTATGTGACTCTATTTTAATTTATCACTTCGAGTGGTTTAACTTTTTCGTAAAATTTGGTTAAATTTTGTGGGAAGCACCTTAACTTAATATATATATATATATAACTTAAAAAATATATAAAAATTTTAGTATCCAAACATATAAAATATAAATTTATGAAGTAAAAATAATAAATATAAAGAATATAAAGAATATAAAGAAACATAATTCAAATATGAGATAATATTCTCTCAAATAAAATAACACAAATTAAATTGCATAAAAAATTAACAATTACTCTCCTGTTTCTCCTTCTCCTAGTCCTCATTATCTTTGTTAATATGAGATATATTTGACCTATATCCAAAACTTAGGCCAACTTTATCTTGACTTTGACTTTGACTTTGGTGTTGTTTGAAAAAAATTTAATTGTTGTGTAATTAATTCAATTTGTTTTCTTTGTTGCTTAAGCGCTCATTATTATGAATTCGTGTTGAAAAAGTAAACAAAAAAAAATAGTTATTGTCATTTCTTATATATATTCAAAGTAATTATATATTGGCCCTTGAGAGTAGGAGTATCCAAATATTGAATTTTCAAATATATTATTTGATATATTTCCTAAACCATATATAATGCTATCTTTTTTTCCTCCCAAAGCCTTCATTCATAAATCTAATTTTGATATATTTTTTTTCTACTTTTTGCCACATTTTTTTCTTGATATTTATTTTGGAAGTGAATAAAAGGAGTTGAAATTATAAAAATATAAAAATATACATAAATTAAATGTAAAAGCGCTTACATATATTATTTAAATATAAAAGTCACTTGATTTATGAGTCTTGAAAAAAACTTTAGAATTTGTTGGGCCTCTTCTTAGTTCTTGTACTTATAAAATAAAATTTTAGTAGTTATAAAAATATTTAAAATAATAAGTAAGAATTCAAAATAAAATAAAATTAGTTACCATTATCCTTGTATGCTTACATATTGAAATATATCTTTCTGTATGTTGAGATAAACCGAATTCAAAGGTGAAGGCTTTATTTCTTTTCATTTGTGCACTCTTTAATTAGAACTCTTCAATGACCCACTTCCTGCTTAGTCATCCTAAATGAATTTTTCAATCCATTTAAGTTTTATTCCAGATTTCCAAGCATCACTAATTAGATCTCCTAAACGATCAAGCACTTTTGTTTTCTTCCCATTTAAATAAATCTAATTGTGACCTTCAAGGCTCCAATAGTAATATTTGTCTAAAAAATAGAGTTTTAATTATTAATAAAAATAAATGCACAATATTATAATAATCTATTAAATGATTTGGAAAAATCTCTTGAAATTCTAAAAACTATAAATTTTGGTGCTCTAAAGGAACAACTCCATAACTATTCTAAGTCCCTTCATACTTACTTTTAAAAATATTTATTATGTAAGAACAAAATGTATCATTATTTTGTCTAAATCTATAAGAAATAAATATTGCATGAATTAGATTTATAAATAATTAAAATTTATAACAAATTTAAATGATATACAAAAATTAAATAGTAACTCATCATTGACTAGTTTAAGAAATCGTTTATGGGTTGTCCTTGGAGCCGGAGCTTGAGTCTCTTTGTGCGCATTGGGAGAAGAGTGTTTTGAGGTCATGATCAACTTCTACTTAAATGATATTTCCCATCAAAACAACTAGATTAAAAAAAAAATACATAATTTAAGAGAAATTTTTTTATTTAGATAAAAATTCTTTTAAACATAAAAACAAAATAACTAAATAAAATTAGTATAAATAAACACTAACTTTTGTATTGATTAAGGAAAAGGAAAGACTCGAGAGAGATGAAAATGCTTGGTATGTGTGATGCTCCAGTGTAGAATGAGAGGCTATATATATATATATATATATATATATAAGTATAAATAAAATATTGAAATTCAATTGATTCAAATTTCAGTTGATGTTGCTCAAACTATATTGCTTAGACTATACTAGGGTCTCAATACCACCAATACTACATAGTTTATACAGTTGGGTCATGCCCATTAAACTACACTACAAACAAAATAGTAATATAAAGACTAAATATGAAAAGTCCTATTGCAATTAAAAAAATTAAATGCATAAATTTAATACAAATTATTTTTCAAAACAAATTTATTCATTCTAATTGTTATTATTACTATCTTGGTTATCTAGACTATATTTGTCAAGGTCAAAATAACTTCTATAAGTATCAATTTAGCCTTGATATTTAAATAGCTATCTTATTTTCTTGGGATTACAGGTTAAGAGAGCACAACACACTTGCAACATCTAGATGTAATGTTCTTTCTAGAAATATAGATTTCTTGATATTTAAATAATTTTTTTTATATCAAACTCAATATCTTTGCATTTAAATCCAGAGATTGAATCTCTATCTATTAGTTATAACATACTTCCAATATCATAATCCATTCCATTAGTCTTTTTTCCTCCGACGGCTTTTATTCAGAGATCTATTTCACTTGATAATTGTCATGGTGATAATTGTTGTTAAGAAGTAGAACTTTGTCGTTCCCCACCTTTAAGGTTGATATAATTGTTCTACACAAACATTCCATATACGGAATTTATATTACAATGATAGATATAAACTAAATACAAAATTATACTTATAAATGTGGCTTCTAATTTTTTATCAAACTAGTTATTATTTATTTGATGAGTATAATATTAAAATTTAGCTAGTGTTACTTGTCTACTTAATCCCTCATTTATCATCTTCCAATGTGGCAATAATGAAATAGAGCTACTTGTGTGAAGAGATGGACTAGAGCCAAATCTAGATGCTTTATTTTTCTTATTCTTCTCTTTTTTTTTGGGTTGGAATTATGGCTTATTCCAATCAGTACACATTTTATTCCAAATATGTTCTTTGATCCATCTAGTCTTTTCCCTTTATTTTGTGTATATCTTACTATCTAATCAAATCCTTCAATTTAATCCTTACTTCACCCAAGAATGTCTCATAAATTTTATCGTGCTCTTCCAGATACCAACAATAATATTTTTGCAAAAATGATTCTTTTAATTATCAAAGAATTAACATAAAAAAAATAATTCTCTCTTACATATAAGATTAAAGTATACCTCAATCTTTTGAAACCATAATAGTTTAGTTGTTTGAGAAACTTCTGTCAAATAGTTATATAGAATTACGTTTAATGATAGCAATAATGTATTCATTGATAATATTACTATCTTGATTGAATCTGATTCATGAATAAATGAATTTACATTAATTTAATTTATAAATAAACAAAATTTATATTGTAAATAAACAACGTAATTAATTAAGAATATTACCCTTTGTTTGCAATGGTCTAATAAATACTTTTTCATGTTGAGTTCTTTGGCGAACTTGAAAATAAAAATCAACCCATGTATTTTTCAAGCATCTTCAAAATAAAAAAGATATCTTGGCATAGATTAATGTATGATATGACATAAGAAGGAAAAAAAAACAATAGATACAGGTTATTAAAATGAAGTGACAATAAATGCCCTTTGTCATGTTATTTACCCTCACTCAAAATCATACATTTACAAATTGAAAATATTTTAAATGCATGCCTCACTGAAAGGAAATAATTCTTGAAAGAATTTTTACTATTACTTCAATTTAAAACTTTAATGGCATTGGAGGAGTGAATAACCCAAATAAATGGAAGAGATACAAATAAATAGATGAAGAAGAATGTACATATGTAAAAGATATATATATATAAAATATTATTAAAAAAATTTTTTTATGCTGAAGTGTTTAGCGTAAAGCATGTTGAATGCTTCAATGTTTAGGTGAAAGCTAAATTTTTAACTTTCATGTCATTTTTTATTTATATTAATATTATTATAGTTCTTTATAATTATTATCTATAAGATTATATGTAATTATTTATAATTAAGAATAGATAATACAGTAATATATAATAATTTATAATTAAAAATAATAAATAATTAATAATTAAGGATTTTAAAATGCTTAATAATTGTTAATTAATAAATTGTTAGAAGATAAACTAATTAGATATGGGCAAAATATTATCTAAGTATCAATCACTTTTCAAACTGATACATCTATTGGCATTGGACTAAGCCACCAACTTTAATATCAAATGGCAAATAGACCAATAAATATTTCATAGAATTAAAGAATTCTGGTAGAAATAGTCTTTTTAACTTGCATAGAATAATAAGAATGTTGTGTTTTATTTGTATTAAATCATCTATTTTCAATCTTGTTAATCATAATTTTTTAAAGAATTAACTCAATTTAGCTATAGATTTTTAGATCTGTTCAGGAAGTGCACTAAACACGATTAATAGCAAAACATTCTATAAAGATGTGATAGTAATGACTTTAAAGTACAAATAACTTTTCCTTTCTTTGAGTCCACACAGTTTAACATATTCGAGGAACACTTATAAGACATTTTTAATTCTTTTATTCACTGATAGATAGCTCTTATTTGATTAAGCTTTGGCTTAATAACTTTTTCATTAGCTAATTCTTGTAGCTCTAAATTTTTCCATCTACATTATTTTATCAAATCTATCCTAGCTTTCATATTATCCTTGGTTCTTGTCTTGACATCTATAATAGTATTGTTAAACACATTTTTCTTTACACACATCTAGATTATGCTAAACCAATAGAAGTTTCTAACACAAAAGCTCCTAAGATATGCTTTGCTTTATCTAGTTGTGTTGCTACCTATAGCCAAATAATCTAAAAAACTCTTGATTTATTATTTTAGGAAGGATACTCACTGGTTGCTACAATTCTTCTCCATCTAATTTTAGGGGAGGGGGATTATTTTCATTTCTATTTTTAAAAAAGGCATTTTTATTTCTTTTAAAAATATAGTTCATGTGTAAAGTTTGTTGATGGCAATTGAGCTAGGAATTTTTTCCCCATCTTTAAGAGTAAAACCTTTTGAGTTGTGCATATAATAAGGACAAATTTATTTTTCAGCAGTATTTCACCCTAATAATATTCCATATGCTGAAAAGTCATTTATTATTCACATTAATATTGCCCTCATTTGAAAATTCTATTTTCTTGAGACATCATATGTTGGTACTCCATCCTCCCATAATAATTTGAACTCATTAATTAATAGCTGCAAGAATATATCAATTTTGGTTTTGGGATTTGTAATCTAGGAATGATTGCAATTAAATATAAATAAGGAGTAGTCATACACAATTTAAGAAGGAGATTGTAAGGAGTTATTATTACAGGCTAACATGAATATGGTAAGGTAGATTAATTGTAAAGAATGAACCCATTTGTACACAAGTTTAATCTAAAATTTTGTGGTTCCATAACAAAATTGGAATATACCATATCAAAATGTTTCAATACTTTTCTATCTGATGGATGATAGCGTATACATTCACATCTTCTATTATTTCAATGTCTCTTATTATTTCAATGTCATTGCATTTGCTTAGTAGAAATTATTGAGGCATAAATCCTTTACAATCTAAGAATAATTAGTAAATAATGCATTTTTTTTATTGGAATCTCCTTATAACTTTGTTTTCTACCAAGTTGATTAGTTTTATATTAAAATGCTCCATAGAATTTATGCATCATCTCATTTATATCATCTTTATAGTACAACATATTCCCATTAATACAAATATCAATTTTTTGAGTAGGTAGACTAATTTTCAATACTAACTTCCTTGTTTTATATCAATTATTGCATATGACATTATCTCTAGGGCAACTATTTTTCATAAGACTTGCAAATTAATTAAAATTATACTATGACATTTATATAGCAATAGACAACTCAGACTTATTAGTGGATCTTGGTAATAATAGTTGTTGATACACATTTAATAAATCAAAAATTTTCAGGCTTTTAAGTTTGGATGTTCTTCAATCTAATTAATATTATTATCATAATCTATTTCATTATAGCTACCAATATTAAAATCAATATTAGTTGCATCAAAGATTATTCTTTCATAACTATTGTTATGGTCATTATTTACTAATCTTAAGCTAGATATTGTTCTAATGTGTATGTTAGTTGGTGATAGTTCAATCTCACCATGACATGTTCAATACTAATATTCAAGTTGAAGTCCTTTTTTGTAAAATTCAATTTTTACATCATCAGTGCTAAAATATGCTTTATTTTAGTGTTTTGAATATGGTCATCTAATTTTTTTCATTTTTTGAATTGGATTCATTTTCACAAGCAAGAGTAATAAATTCTTATATCACTAGTAAAAATTCATTAGTACATCATTTCCTCTAGGATTCAATCTATTATATATCCAGCTTTGATTGCTAGAAATTTTCATTTTTTGTTATAATAAATAATTTAAATATTATCTTGTAAATTCTTATAAACAAAAATTATCTTACAACTATTGTCAAAAAAAATCTTTTTCATTACATTAAATGACCCAAAAAAAATTATCACAAAAATTTTTAATAATAATTTCTAAATATTATTCAGGAATAAACATTTCTCCATAATATTATCACAAATCAATAAATAGTTAATACTATAATAATAAGTGTTTTTCTACTATATCATCACAAATTAATAAATAATCAACACTATCAATCAATAATTTATAATTACTAAATAAACAATAAATAACAACATAAAATATCGAATAATATTTCATAAAAATATTATCAAGAAATATTTATACATACCTCTTGAAGAATCATAATCCAAATATCTAATCAAATAAATTTTCAGAAACCCAATTTCCAATCAAACAAATTTATAGGTGTAGAAATTCCAGATGTATATAGTTCAAGAACCTAATATCACATAACTTGAAGTGAAAAATAAAGGAAAAAAAAAAATAAAGCATGCAAATGGAGACCAAAAAGGAAGAGAATAGAGAAGAAGAGAATGAAAATAGAAACAACGAAGAAAATAGGAAAGAAGAAATACAAAGAACACGAGAAATAACAACAATAAGATCCATATAACTTTGGTAAGAGTCAGTTCATCGAAATTGAAATTTTAGAAAGAATTTGATTAGAATAAATTTCCTATTATTTGTATTCCCTTCACTTTAAAAATACGAACATGGGAATAATTCAAATATTTGTTTAACTGAAAGAATATTTTTTATTTCTATATTATCCACAGAATACATTACTCCACTCGAATACACTATAATTTCAAAATGCAGATATTTTTTAATTCAATTTAGAAATTGAATTAATGAATTAAATATCAAAATAAAAAAAAATTTCAGAACCCATCTATAAAACAATGGATATAGTTTGATTTTTGTTTTTTCCCTCAACTTAACCAAGCATCGCCAATTGGTTCTATTCCCGATTCATAACTAAAAAGTTTCTTTAGTTCTTTACTAATTGGGGCTAAAATTTTAGAAATTAAAAATGCTAAAATAGGAATAAGACTCGATATTTACTTTTAGTTTTTAATGTTCAAAAAGTAAAAATAGTAATGGTAGCTAACTAAAAAAAGTTATATTAGTAAAAAAGTAAAAAAAAAAAGTTAAACTATTAAAAAAAGGTTATGCACGAATCAATAAAAAATTATATTAAAAGTAAAAAAAGTTGTTACAAAATAATATTTAATCAATCGGCCCAATTGGGCTAATTGATTAATGGTTGGCCAATTGAATCCTCATACTTTTTGCAAAATCTCTACTATTTTTTCTTCTTTTTTATCGTTCAAACTGACAAATTTTTTCTCAAATCATATTCAGTTGGAAATTATATGAAAGTAAAAAAAAGAAACTTACAATTCATTTTAGTTGGAATTTGTTGAATCCTTTTGCTGGAATTCTATTACATTGTTGTAGTGTATGGGAAGTACCAATAGCAACTTTTTTTTGGGGGTCTTTTAAAGAAATTTGGGTTTTAAAAACCTTTAGGTGGAATTTTTATCAAATTATGGTCCTTAGATGGAATTTTTTCAAGAAAATTTAGATAAACTTCTTTTTTGTGCATGTGATAGCAAACTAAATAGCCATGTGATATTTGTGCATTACTCAATGGGCCAAAAAAAGTCCCAAATCTTCTCATTTTCTTTTTTTTTTTAATTGTGCATGAAAATAAAAGATACATAAATAGGCACTCAATTACTCTGCCCTATATTTGAATTTATCTAAATTATGATGAATCAAAGTATTTAGTTTGACTCTACTAGATTTTTAGATGAATTTATTAACCATGGGGCCAAATTGCATGAAAATACACTACAAAAAAAATTGAAATTTTGCAATATCTCTAAATTTGTCTTAACGACAATTTATCTAGCCATTGTTAGGACATGGACCTAATCACATTTGGTGGGCCATAGCTATGGTTAAGCCATAAGCCCAAACATAACCTAATTGCAGTTGCACTATAACTATTGTTAGGCTTTGCCCTAATTATGGTTCTATGCCAATCGTGGTTAGGACTACGAAATTTGTGTCCTTCTCTTCTTTTTTTTGAATCACTTTGCATTGGGATAAATATTGGTTAAACGTTTTGTGGTGGGCAATTTGTCGACAAATTTCAAAACTGTTGGTAATAGCCTTAGCAACGGATAAACCCATCGCTAAATCTACTAAATAAATGTCAGTAGATCCTAATTTTTTTGTAGTGATATAAGTCTAGAAAGTTGTTAGTCAAATTTTAGAATTAAGAGAATAAATTTCATAAATTCTTAAATAGAAAGAAATTATATAAGTTCATAAAGTTGAAAGAGATTGTGTATTATAGTCTTTTATCCAGCTAAGGTTTTTTTTTTTAAATATTTATTCTATTGTATCATGATATAAATGTGTGAAAATGATGCTTTTCTTTGTAATAAAATATTATCTATGAAAAAGACGTAAAAGTAATATATACGTGTGTGAAAATGACACTTTTCTTTATAAAAATGATTAAAAAAACAAATAGCTTATGCCTTTGGTGTATTAAAGAGATTAGGAGATCACCAAGTAAAAAGCCCATCAATCCTATGATATTTTCGTGCAATCTTCCAATGCGCAATTCTGGGTCATTATATTGGTGGATTTTTCTTTTACTTTTGCTCATGAAAATCCTTTTGTAAAGATTCTTGGTTCTGATTGACGACAAAATGTCTAAGATAACCCAACAATACCTGCTTCACTCATGATTATAAAGAGTAGCCTGTAACAATGTTTAACGAGGTTCCTCTGAGTGTTGCACAATATCTTCTACTCCAAGTGGAAATTATCTTTAATGATAAAGAATACAAGAAAAAAATGTAAATAACTCTTTGGCTTGTGCAATTTATACTTTTGAACTTTAAAAGTTGATAATTAACTTTTTAACTTTTTAATTTTATGTAACGTAAAACTTTTCTATACAGATCTTGACATCATTTGTTCATGTAAGTTGAAGGAGGCCAAATCAGAAGGAAAAAAAAATTGACTTATCATTCCAAATGACAAACAAAAGGTTTTTACCATAAAAAATTGAAAAGAAATAATAAAAAAATAGTCCTTGTTTATGGCAAGTTAAATGTGTGTTTTTGCTTATTTGACTTTTTCAACCGACATGGATAAATGTTGTTAAAATTTTGGATTAAAAAAATTAACGGAGAGGATCATGTTGCACGAAACTGAAAGCCTAAAAAGGTCTATAATTAAATTTCAAAGTTGAGAAAAATAAAATATATAAATTCCTAAATCGAGGGACTCATTGAGAGAATTTAAGACAACTTGAAATACACCATGGATGGAAAAAAAATACCGTACCAAAAATTAAAAAAATAAAGTTTAAAAAAAGGGACCACATGCTTGAAAGAAATTTTAAAAAAACTATTTTAGCAAAACACTCAAGGATCTTCTCAATTTTCTTTCTCTCTCAATCTTTCCTTCAATTTGGAGAGAAAAATTGAGGAAAGATTGACAAAATCCTTGTTCAAAACTTGGTTATTTGTGGATGTCCTCATCGTTATCCTCATCATATGCAACATCAAATCAATGCTTTTTTAATAACAATTCCACTTAAAGGTATGTTTAGTATCATTCATGTAATGATATAAAAGACATTACAATATTTTTTTAATATTTATTATGTTTTTATAATTATTATTTAAGAATATATTTTTTATTATTTTTAAAAATAAAAGTAAGAGAGTTATTTCTCATATATTTTATTCACTTTTTTATTTCTTTATATATATATATATAACATTATATCAAATCAAACATAATGTAAATTGTGTGTGAAAATGTTTGTTTTGCCACGTTTTTAATTTGTTTTATATTTTTATATGTGGAAAGAAGCAATATTGTGAAAAGTTAAGGCTTAGTCATGAGTGATGGCAGAAAATTCCCCGAACGTTTCAATCTTCAGCAATAAAATCATTTCCTTCCACTTTGCTGACTCACATCACATATATAAGCAAAGTGATTGGCAGAAGATTCCCTAGCATTTCGAACTTTATGAAATAAAATCAGGAAAGATGTATTTTACATTTATAACATTTAACAAATGTTTCACTTGAAAATATCAAATTCCATAACCTCATTCCAAAACTTCTCTTTAAAGGTTGAAAATTTATTAATATAAAAAAAATCTTTGCTTTTTTGGTGAAACAAAGAAATTTAAAGGAGATGAAAAGAAAACAAACTAAAGGAACACCATCTCTGGTACAGAAGCTCCAGTAATGTTTCTGAACATCTAGAGGTTGAAATTAGCTGACTTAATTTCTGAACACCTCTGGTACGAATCAAACTCCTGATTTGAAGAAAACAGTGGTGAATGTAAAGAGAAACTCCAATAAATGTAACCCCAACGACTGCTAGGCCAATTTGGGTTGCACATTTTAATAATTTGATTTTAGGTGTTTAGTCGAGTTATGCTAATTTGAAGAAAGTAAATTTGCGAAGAATTGTAAAACAAATGGTGAAGGTAAAGAGAAGTTCCACTGCTTTCTTCAAATCAGGAGTTTGATTCGTATAAATGTATATATATTACTCTGATACAATAATGATAAGACTGATTTTACGAAGAATTCAATTCTCAAAAAGTTAATATTTTATTATTAAATTAAATTCATTTTGATATCTCACTTGAATTTTTTTTATTAATATATAGAGTAAGAATGTCAAAAAGTATACACAATGATCAAAACATTTTACTTAAAACGTCAAACTGGATACAAAATCACCTGTTTATAATGCAAAAAAAAAAAAAAAACACCACATTCATTTTGAAGCATTTGTATACCTTAGAAAAGTTGATAGCCATTTTGTCCACGGTTGGACTAATAACCTTCAAAACAAAACGCATAAATCTTTATTTGCTAGAAAATAAGGTGTCCCATATGGCATATTAGAATTCATTTATGCTTCTACCTCCAACCACCAAATTAAAACAGATTCTACACATCACTCAGATACATTATTTATAATAGGAATCACACACCATATTTATTTTGAAGCATTAGTTTACCTTAGCAAAGTTGATAGCCATTTTCTCCACAGTTGGACTAACCTTATGTGGGTGCTTAAAAAATCTTGCAGGAATTTCCAATGAAAGTTGTGGATGGTGCTAATGAAGCGGTAAGAGGGTTCTTTGTATCTATATTTAGTGACCCATGAATATATGTAATAAAATGATTATATATATATATATATATATTTATGTCAAATTATAAAAAAAAACTTATCTAAACATTTTAGGCATATCAAATAGTATATAATACGGAAAAGGCATATCAAATTGAATACTTGTTTTACAAGAGTAAATAATATTTAATTGTATCAATTGCATGCAAGAAATATCACTAATATGAAAAAAAATTATTTTAATATTTGATCTTAAAAAATTTATCTTATTAAACAAAAAAATAATTAAATTGATCAAAACTGCGTTTTCATTAATAATTATTTTAAGTCAATTCTTATCAATACAAAATTTGCATGCAATCCAGTATATAACCCTGCTTGCTCTAGTAAATTAATTTAAAATAATTAAATTATAAAATTTAGAATAAAATAATGATCAATATAAATTTTATACTTTAAAATGATTATTAATACAAATTTTATTATGTTAAATAAATTTCAAAAATTATTTCATTAATATTTTTATAGCCCATTCGAGGCTGCTTAGATAAAATGATTATTTTTATAAATTTAATATGTTAAATTATACAGCAATTTTATCTGCATAATTTATGAGTATATACAATATATTAATGATGTTACGTTTAATAATCAAACATAATTAACCAATTCCTTTTTACTGCTTGATTTATAATTAAAACGTTATATACATCAAATTAAATTTATACATGTTCAAGCTTTCATATGATGATCATGTTATTTCATCTTAATAAGTCTACTTTTATTCAACATATTGGTAACTTATCTTTTAATTCATTTGGTCCCTGATATCTATAATTACTAATTTAATCAGATTATTCAATTATTCAAAAAATTGATAGAGTAGAAAATTGCATTAGATCAAGATCTAATTTACTCAATTACATAAAAAGAAAAAATCTAATATACTTGTTAAAAATAAGTTGAACATAAAGCTAATTAAAATTAAGCAATCATTCAATACATTGCTCAACACTACGTGATATAAATTAAGTTTACAAATTTCCTATTAATTTCTACAAAACATTGCACATAACACGTCTCCTAGAATAATTCCATCTAGCAAGAATTTGTTGCATAAAATGTTGCTTATACAAACAGTTCCTCATTGTCCAAATTAATAATTAAGGCATATGGGATCAATCATGTATACAAACTATAAGGCCACGTTTGGTTTGATGGTTGCAATGGCATCATTAACGCATTCCATTTGCAACTGGCATTTGGTTCGTCGGTAGTGATGATGTGGAATGACTGAAGGGAAAGCTAATAACATCAGCAAAGCAATTGTGCAGCGGATGCATTCCATTTTTGCCCTTCTTCATTCTTGTTTGTTCCCGTAGTAGGTCAGTCACCGAACGCCAACTCTAGCCTACTTGTCATAGTCAAAGCTCAAGCCTTGTTTGCAAATGATTTTCAGCCATGGATTTGGTTGTTTGCAAGCTTAGAACCAATTGTTCCTATTTGTGGGTTTCACAAGATGTAGATCTAACCTTTTAGGTGTTCCTTTTTTTTCTAGATTTAAGATTTATCATGTTTTTACTCGATTGATGCTTGAATATAGTTTGGGGTTGCTTCTGGACTGTTTTAATCTTGGAAAAGTATGTTAACTAGTGGTTTCAAAGCTTCGAAGTTCTCCCATGGCAGAAACACCATTTTCAGCCATGGAGCCGTTCCTGTTTGGTTGCATTTCCACAGTGAATCTTACCTATAGTTTTAAATTGCGGTTGCAGTTATATTGTGAATGCGGTTGCAGATAGTATAAGAAGGATTGTGGGCATTGCAGCTAATTGATGTAGATACGGCCGTCACCACAACAGTAATATTACGGTTGCATCACATGATGCGGACCGTAATTTAGAACCATGATCTTGTTTGCGTTCTCCTAATTTGAAATTAAACAAAACAATTTTTTTATTAGAGGCATTTTTGCCATTTTGATGACTTTTCATTCCATTATAACACTATTTTTATACAATCAAATAGGGAAAGGTACAAGACTCCTCTTTTTTTCCGAATCATATTACACATAGTCAAAATATACGTAGATGTGAATGCATTTCTTTTATCATTATATAGCCTAAGATTCAATAACCAAACAAGTCCTAAGTTACCCCGTTGACTCATGCTATGCACAGGTATAAAGAACAAAATAATTAATTTTATTATTTTTATGTGAAATAATATAAAATTTTTATCTAATTACTTATTTTGTTTGAATAAATAATACTTAATTGTATCAATTGTATATATAAAATATGACAAATAAAGAGACTTGTTTATATCTAGTGATACCTAATCGAAACAATAACTTCAACATTTGATCTTCAAAATTTTATGTTATAAAATTAAATTATTTGAATACAATGTCTCAAGCTCAGAATTTTATCAAATTGCCATGCATCTTAATACTAATCAATTTAAGCTTAAACATGTGACATATTTAAACTCTTTAAACGTTATACAAGTTAAAAATACCATAAAGTGTTCAAAATAATACAGCCACATGTTTAAGGACCTGTGTGATGCAACAAAATGATTATTTTTATAAATTTGTAATGTCAAATTAT
The DNA here is from genome assembly GCA_026724425.1 of Erythrophleum ivorense. NCBI lineage: Eukaryota > Viridiplantae > Streptophyta > Magnoliopsida > Fabales > Fabaceae > Erythrophleum > Erythrophleum ivorense. The sequence continues at coordinate 4,186,965 of JAIUCV010000003.1, forward strand.
ATGGAAATTTTATTTGAGTGTTTTACAAATATAGACAGTAAATAACACCAATAAAAACATTATCACATTAAGCCTTGTGCAATGCACGTTGTGCTCTAGCTTTTGTCTGTAAATAATATAATAATGTTATTAATTTATGTTCAACAGCTAATTTGGTTCAACATCTTAAAAATATAAACTGTCTAACATAAGTATATAATTTTGATACATATTAAATCTTTTAAACACAAAGACCTTCACTTATGGCTCGAATTCTCACATATTGCCTCATCCTTAAACTTCCACAAACTTTATTGACCACCCCTAGTTCATAAATTGAACTTATATCAATGTTTAACTTACCATATTCTACTAAATGAATTTAAAAGAAAATTTTAAAATTCAAAGTTAATGGTAAGTGTGGAATTTTTATAATACATATTATACGTTTTAATTGTTTTAATTAAATTTGTTTGAATTTAATTTATCTTAATTAAATACAATTAAATAAGATCTGTTGAAATCAAAATTCTGAATCTTCTTTTTTTCCCCATGTCAAAGGTCAAAGATTTTGGTAAGATATTTCCTCTTTTTGAGTTTTTTTTGTGCTTGATTTTGGGATTTCCATCATTGTCAAGCAAGAATATCATCATTACAATGCTTTTGGAGTTTGTTTCATTCTAATTCTCCTTGTATTATACTAACTTAGATATTCTGTATTTTAAATAGAATGCGGGGATATTCTTATACTTCTTTCTTCTTGTTTGCAAGGGATCCAATTCAATATTATATTTCTAAGCTTCCGAAGTTATTTCCGAAATTAGTGGAAAGTATTTTAACCATAATACAAATGAGAAAAAAAGAGTTGAAAATTTAAAAAAAGTACTAAATAACAAACAGATATTTTAATATTTTTATATAACAAAAATTAATTTTAACGATAAAATTTATTATCATAAAATTAATAAATCAAGAAGCAATTATAATTTTTATAAATTAAATATATAATTAAAAATAAAATCTAATTTCAATAATTATTCATGAATTATAGAATATACCAAATATAAAATAATTAATATTATTGTATCGGAAAAGTCTAAGAACATTAATTACTCCTGGAATCAATGTCAAATTCCATATATAACAGTTTTTTTGAAAAACAATTAACTTCCATAAATAAGAGGAAAAGAATTAAGGTGGGTCTAATGAAAAAAAATAAAAGAATTTTGAATAGTTAAATATTTTTTAGGGTGGGTCTAGAAAAGTAATAATAATAAATTATAATAACATTAAATATTTTTCAGCGGGTAATAATATCATGCATAAAATTTAATGTATAACAATATAATGTCTAATGTGAACTTATGAAGCATTTATCTGTTTTAATGTATAATAATATAATATATTTTTTCATCGTTTGTGCCAATTAGAAACAACCTTCTTGATGCATTTCTTACATCAGTTGTAATACCAACCTTTGTCGGTGTCAATGATCATCACAATTGCAACTGTTAAACATGTACTTTCTTGCAAAAAATTAATTATTTGAAAAGGAAGAACAATTAGCAAAAGAAAAATATTAAAAGCATCTACATCTAGCAACAAACATACAATGAGACAGCCCTTAATTTCCTTGAACGTTTTCTTCTCCTGCACTTGGAGTAAATTTTCAAAAATTTCTACATTTGACTGACTGGCTTGGTTGTTGAGATAGTGAAAAACTCATCTAGTTTCAAACTGAAACAAATTATATAAATATTGTAAAATAGTACAAAATAAAACACTACAAAAAATCACGCACACAGAAATATATATATATATATATATATATGTACATATAATACAATATTCATGATATTAACCAGACAAAAATACATATATTTCTGGAATATCAACATTAGTAACCATCCTTGATGCATACACCGGAAAGAATACAAACGGATGAAACAATTAGATATAATGCGTAATATGTATTATATCAATTAGAAAAATAATTACAACAATTAGATATAATACAGATGAAACCGTCACACTGTGGTAGGAACATACATACATACATACATACATATGATTATTTAAATATTTTTCTCTGCACAGGATAATAGTGATTATTATATCTTTATTGACATAAGACTAATTTGTAGCCATACATATTAATAATTATATTGACATAAATCATAAGTTTAAATATATAATAAAAAAATAGCTTTCATAAGTGATATATAGTATACTATTTCTTATTGGTTCTCTGTCAATATCTTTATGCTTAAATTATAAGAGAAATTAGTTGTCTTAAAATAAGTGTACCTCTCTTAAATAACTTTATCTCAAGAACATTCACTACTAGAAAAATCACCTTTTCAGATAGCCTTTGAGATGAATTTGAGACGAATTTTAAATGGTTTTTAGACGGAATTCCGACAAAACTTTTATTTCAGACGGAATATATTTTGTCCCTAAAAACCTTGTCGCAAAATTATTTCTGTCTGAAAATCTGTCTGAAAATAATTTTAGACAGGCTTTCAGACAAAAAAAATTATTGTCTAAAATTATTTCAAACGGAAATAATATAACTAATTTAGGGACGGACTTCAGATGGAAATAAATAATTTATATTTATTAAATATATTGATTTTAGACGAATTTCAGAAGGAAATAAAATGTTTTTTAGAAATTTTGAACAGAAATTTAAAAAAAGCTATTTGATTTCTAGATGGATTTTAGATGGAACACATATATTTGAGACAAATTTTGGACAAAATTTATTGTGCTTAGATAGATCTGAGAAGGAAAACAAAAAATTGTGAATTTTTTTTTATTTTCTTTTTTGTTATTCTTTTAAACCTGCTAAATTCTGAAATAGTAAAATAAGAACTTTTTTAACTAATTTGTCATAAGGATAATATTAAATATTCAAATTCAAATCTATGAGATTAGAAATACCTAAAACATTAAATACGAAACATGTCATATTCTATAAAAGTTCAATTACAACATGTGTCCAATGAAAACAAAAGGAAAGAAGATATAAGCTAGTCAATGCAAATCATCCTCATCATCCTCATCACCATCCTCTTCCTCCTCCACTGTTGGTGGAATGTTCAAAGTTTGTAATACTAATGCAAGTCTTTTTTCATTTAACAACATTCTTTTTTTTTGTTTAACTATTTTCTGGTCTTGTTCAGCTATCTAACGTGTCTACTCCTTATTGATTCGCTCTTGATCCTCATGTTTTTTTTTTTGCCACATTAAAAGTTCCTCTTGCATGGTTTCATCCACAGATAATGTGCAGGAAGATGTGCCAATAGAAGATTTTGTGCTAAGACGTGATCCCATAAAACCTAGACTATAAACAACCCCTCTCTTCCCTCTAAGGACAACCTCTTTCCAAATGCTCAAGTCATCTGGTACAGACTAGCTTGCATTAGATGACCCTTATCCTTCTACATCATCATTAGGTATGGCCATCTGTGAAATCTCTATCCTTATCTTTTTAAAGTTTTCCTACAAAAACATGATGATTAATTAAACATTTGGCAAACAAAATATTTATAAAAAATTATAAATTAGTCAGCATCACATACTATGTCATTCTTCGATCTCTCATCAACCCAAGATTTGTCTTTTCTCATATGAGTTTTAGTAAAAACCTCTACAATATTAGGATCCGCTCTTGTAGCTTTCTTCTGCTTTTTTCATAAGTTGAACAAGTAAATTCACAATGTTTTATATTTAAAATTAACATCACATAAGAAAATTACAGTTTTTCTTACCTTGAACTTGGTGGTGCTCAAAGTGCCATCTCATATGAGGGGTAGAATTCATGGAAGCATACAATCTTTTTAACCTAGGTATGAGAGGCAAATAGTGCATTTGCTTTAAAGGCACCTCCTTACGCCCTTTACTTGTGTCACATACCCTATACCTTTTAGCATGACAAAACTTGCATTCCTTTTCTGTATCATTTTCTTTATAGTACAACATGCAACCATTAATGCAGCAATCTATTTTGGTACTTCCCAATCCAAGTTTTGACATTAACTTCTTTGTTCTGTAAAAATAAGATACCAACACATTATCTTTAGGCAAACTCTCTTTCATAGCTTGAAATAGCTCATCAAAGCATTGTTGTGACATATTATGATCAGATTTAATACTCAACATTCTAACTGCCATAGATAACTCTGAATGGTCAACACACCCTTCCCACAATGATCGTTTTGCAGAGTGCAACATATCATAAAATTTTTGAGCTTCCATATTCGGAGGCTCTTCCATATGTTGTTCAAAATGACCCCTAAATTCTGGCCCAGCAACATCAAAAACTATAGATTCATATACATTTCTTTGTGAATCATCATCTAATGCATCACTGCTAGTGGCTTCTAAATTTACGCTATTAGCATTGTTGTTATTGAAACTTAGGGGATTTTCCCCATGTGAATCCCAACACCAATATCTTGGCATGAAACCATGTTTATACAGATCAACTATAACCTCATTTGGAGTTAACAATGCTCTATTTCTATGCTTTGTGCAAGGACATCTAAGTATATAGCCATCATGAGCGAATTGATGTTAGTTCATTAGATGATTAATGAACTCTTTAACCCCTTCTACATATTACCTTTTTTATCCCCCTTAGTTTGGATGAAGTCTATCATACATCCACTTTCGATGTTCTGGAATTTCCATATTTTGAATCAAGTAAAATAATATATTACCATTTAGACACTAACGCATAATAACAATATTATTTTTATGCACACCTTATGATCATGTTAATTAATAAATTGAAAAGTTGAAAAAGAAATTAAAAAAATTCATTTATTAAAAAATTTTTAAAACAAAGGCTATCTAAAATAAGGTTGTAATAGCTATTGAAACATCATGAAACAAGAAAAGAATTAATCAATTTCAATGCTAAATTGTAAGTCATAGAAAAAGGAAAGAGTTGAGAAGCAATAATATTTTGAAACCCTCTTGTCCAACCTAGTATTTATATTTGAGTTCTATGCTATAGTTTGGAAACAAAGAGAAAAAATCATGACATCATCTTGCAGGATCCTATAACCATATTCAAAAAAGAACAACGAGCAAAATGCAATCAGAAATAGATACAATGACACAATGAGCAAAATGCAATCAAAAATAGATACAATGACACAATGAATAAAATGCAATCAAATGAAGTTGTGGCAACACCAAAAGAGACTCCTCCCTCTATAAACCCACTCTAGTAGATATGTTTTTGGCCTTCAACAATAGCCACATTTCTTATTTTCCAATTCAAACCTATTTGTCTTTTTCTGTATAAATAACTAAAACAACCAAATAACATAGGCAAGAAATATTCAGAGTTAAGGCCAAGGCATTCTTCTTACGTGTCAATGACAAATTATTAATTCTTCATGACATGACTATAGAGAATTCAATATCAGAGAATTGAACAGCACTTAACCTAATATCATATATCACTTTATAACATAAAATAGAGTATTAACAAAGTTCATTCAAGTAGTAGACAAGCAGTATAATTTGAAGCTTAATTTCCACAATTAGCTTCTTTGTCATACAATATTGGATTATTTTGGGCCATGCAATACGATTCAGTTTTCATCATGTTGTAGGAAAATGATGCTGTTATGCAGAGCAATATCATAGTCAATAATTTTAATTTAGATCAAAATTCTAAAATGGCCTTCATTTTACATTAGTTATTGTACTTAACTTGCTCATCTAGCTTTTCAATAATTTACCAAACATTAAGAAATCTCATGGCCAGAAGTGCAAAAATTGACAAACTTAACAGAATAGAACAAAGACATGATGTGATATACGCTTATTCAAAATATGTTTAGCAAAATGAATTAGAGAATAAGAGGAGAACAAGCTTATACACGTATGAAATACAAACAGAGTATCTCTTTCACTCAAATCCTTTCCTATAGCTACTAGTTAATGCATTAGAGAAAAAAATGAAAAAAAAATTTATGCTTGATGTCTCATTAAAGAGAATCACATCAAATATAATTTAGTTAATTTTTTAAAAAATACAAAAAGTAATGATTTTAGGGTTCGAACTCACATGATGCGAGTTCTCCCAAATTTGGGCATGATAAATAATATGCAACACAAAAATTGTAAAATCAAAGGAACATATAGATCTTACATGAAACCCTCTGCTCCAATCCTTTGTTCTCACTCTTCTATTCCAAGCCTTCGATAAATGCACGAAACCAAGACCAACACAAACACAATGTAGTTCAGAAGTTCAGGGGAAACATAGGGCTTATGTGTGGGATGGGACTTCGACCAAAATAGTGTTTAAGGGATTCACATTCAGATGGTTTTGTGGATCTAATTCATCTTCAGATGGTTATGGCTTCTCTGCGTGTCCAGTCTTCAGATGGTTCTCTTTGCTTTTCTTTTTATAAAGTTAAATAAATAAAAAAGGGGGAGAAGGGGGAATGCAGAGATTAACCCAAAGCAATAATTAGTTTTCAACTTCTATTAGCATTGAGTTTTCTTGTACGACTGAAGATGAGGTAAAAGATAAAATATAAAAATATGGTAATGTGTATCTGAAGTTGCGTTTAGTCAAACGAGATCAATTTTGCATTATTCAAGTTAAGTAGTAGAGTTTTCTATTTTATTTTTAAATTTTAGTTATTCATTTTTTATTTTAAAAAATAAAATATAGAATAAAGATAAATTTTTAATTTTTATTGGATAAAATTATTTGTTTGATAGAAGTTAAAAAAATTATTTATTTTATTTTTTATTTTTTAAATTAAAAAATAATTGAGATTAACCCAAAAAAAATTAAAAGGTGCAGACTCCTTAAACGATGCGTCACGTGCATCACTTGTCTAATCTTTTCATATTTCAAAAAACTCCAATGGATCATCATGAGTTGGGGTAGAATAGATGTACTATTAAAGAAAGAAGGATGAGTATGTAAAAAATAAAGAAGGAAAAATAAAATTATATAACGCAATAAATATTTAGAAAATTACATTTACTCAAACCCACTAAATAATTAGATGAAGTTTTTTTCATCATTTTACATAAAATAAATATAAAATTAATTTTATTTTTATTATGTATCCCCATGTATCACTTAGGGTTCTATCTAATTAAAGAAATAAGGACAGGTAAGTAAAAACACAGAAAAAATTAAACTATATTAACGCAATAAATATTTAAAAAATTACATGTAATTACTTATTTTGATTTTGGTTTCTAACTATAACATTTTCTCAATTTATTAAAATTTAAAATTATATTTTAGCTAATGTATAAGATTCTTCAAAATTTTAAGTTATCCATACATAATTTTCAAATATTAAAAATTTGATAATAGAATTTTGGAATTCTAAATTCTGAGCAAGTAAATGTCTACTATAGTGTATCACATCATGACTAACAATAGAATGAGAGATTTGCAAAAACTAAAATCAAGGACATAAATTAAGAAGTTAAAAAATTTAATTAAATCTATTACAACATGCTAACAATGCATCATATGTTTATCTTTCTCATTCTAGATATTAATTGCAAGTAATAAGGAAAAACTCTCTCTGTAGCTTCTCTGTGTGTCCAGTAGATGGTCCTTTTTTCTATTCTTTTTATAAACTTAAATAAATAGAAAAAGGAGAGAAGGGGGAATACGGAGATATCAAATGAGCAATATTTTTTTGTTGCTTCCATAACAATGATTCAGCACCTTTACTCACAAGAAAAAGTTTTTTAAATGATAAGGTACGGTTGACTTAATAATTTAGTGCCTTTGTTTTTAAAATAACAAATTAGTTTTCACTACAAGTGAATGTTTGAATTTAAAATCCCTAAACACTATCACACACTAAAATTTTTTTTTAAAATATTCTTGTATGAGATATCATAACATAAGATACTATAATATTTAATATATTTACATTTAATATAATAAGTGATGGTATCTATCATTCCAAGAAATATAAAATTCTCATGTTTAGTTACATATATCAATTATTATTATTTATATTTTAAAATTTGAAATATGACATCATTTTTTGTAAAATTCTAGTATTAGAATGATATCTCAAATAACACTATATAATCACGTAAAGGTCAAATATATATACACATAATACAAGTCCTAGATATGTAAATTAGCTCGACCAAAGTATGGTGTATCAAACAATGACTAATGATAGAAAGAAAAGTTTACAAAAAATAAAATTGAGGACATAAATTAAGAAGTTAAAACATTTAATTAAATCTATTACAATATGCTAATAATACATTATATGTTTATCTTACTCATTCTCTTGATATTAATTGCAAGTAATAAGAAAAGACTTTATTGGTATATATATAATATATTATATTATAAATAATACTTCAATTATTATACACAATATATTATAATATATATTATTATACATAATATATTTATACATATTATGCTATTATTTACTTACTTTTTTGTTATTTTATATTCCATCGATGAATAATAATTTAGCTTTTCTATTAATATAGAATTTTGGCTCTTGAAATATATTGCATAAGAGTTCATTGAGCAAATTGATAGTTACAAACACAAGTGTATGTTAATCTTTGGGATTGTTTAATCTTCATGCCATTGTCTTACTATTTTCTTTGTTTATTTTCTTTACATTTTTTTTGCTATTTTGAGTTTTTGTGATTTAAAAAAAATCTTCTCATTAACTTGTTATTTTTATAAATTATTCCATCCCAAATCTATTTAAAACTTTAGATATATTTTAGACAGTATAGATTTTTTATAAATATAATTTTAATTTATATAACATTCCTTCTCCAAATTTAAAAGAATTTTTTAATAAAAAAAGTTTACAAAATAATACTATAATTATATAATATTCTATCCCTAATTCGTCTCAAATTAGAGATGAATTATAGACAAAAAAATTAAAAAAAATAATTCAGTCCTTATATAATATTTGGTCTGAAAATCGTCTCAAATTTAAAACATATTTCAAATGGATAGTGTGTGACAAATATTTTATCACAAATCTGTCTGAAAGCCATCAAAGATATTTTGGCAGCAAGTTGGCACAAATTTTTAGGACGAAATTCTGATGGATTTTGGACAAAAACCTTCATTTACACTTAGTGCTTTATTTCATGAAAAATTCATCTAAAATTCATCTATGATTTCAGACGGATTATAATCCATCCGAAAATTCTGTCTAAATTTCACAAATTTCTAGTAGTGATTATATAGCACCAACAGATACATAATAACAAATATGATTGTCATTCTTAAGGAAAATATTATGTCTTAAGATACTTGTTATATTCAATCTTTACATAAGACATAATGATGATTGTCAATGAAACATATCAAATATATACCATGACATATTACATCAATGAGAGATATATTTATCATCTATGTGTTTGGTTTGACAGTTGCAATGGCACCGTGGAGGATCTAAAATCCTACCATAGTGTGACAAAAAAAAATTAAATTTTTATTTAGTTATATAAACGGAAAGAAATATAATATAATCAAAATCTCATCAAACATTAACAACACAAGTCATAAGTTACAGAAAATATCATACTCTAAAACAACTCTTGAAGTCACTAAGGTGACATTATCCATACATTAAACAAGTGAATATTTATTGTTATAGCTAGTATGTTGCTGCGAGTGGCGTATGAGTTGATTTAATAGAAAAAAGATGAATTTTAAGGTATAATCAGAAGATAGTAGGATTGAAAAGACATAAGATTGTAGGATCGTAATTCTAATGTAATCTTAATAGATTTTAATTTTATCTAAGACTGTGATCAATTTCTATTGGTAAGATCATAAGAGCGAACGATATTATGATCAAGATTCAAATCTTGACAGTTATAATTAACGATGAACAATATTATAAATTTATGCTTAACTAATTTATGCGCTAACAATTATAAACATACAAAACCATGATCTAGGATTAAAAAAAGACCTAAATCCTTAGCAGTTTTGGCTAACTTGGCTAGCTCTTTGGCTTGAGCCGTGGGCTCGGACCCATCCTTCAATTTGGCTAATTTTATGGCGGGGATTTCCTCGAAGGCACGGGGGCCACTTGGGATTGGGATTGTATGGTGAAACTTGCTGAATCTATCAGGCAAGTGTTTTGAGTCCTTGGCGAGCAAGCTCTTGAGCCACAGCGACCTTCAAGGTTAGTTTTCCCTCTTCGTCTAAGAAGCTGCTTTCGTGGTAGCATACGTTATCTTTCTCCATGTTCGTTGTGATTCAATTTTGTTGTCAATTATTGGGATCCATGCATACAATATAGAGTGGAGGGAGAAATTATTGAGCAGGCAAGATTAATGCTAAGAGTATCTAAAAGATTTTTTTCTTGGTATAGCTGACAAAATAAGCTGACGCATGGAGAAGAAAATTTAGGTAAAGTTGTCCCTTTTTGTGCATGTGATAGCAGACTAGATAGACATGTGATATTTGTGCATTGCTCAACGGGGAAAAAGAAAAAACTCCTTTTTGCTTTTAAAAAAAACTCCCGAATCTTCTCATTTTTTCTTTATTGCATGAAAATAAAAGAAACGTAAATGGGCACTCAATCTCCCTCCCCCAACTTTGAATCGGTCTGAATTTGTGAAGAATCAAAGTATTTAGTCCAACTCTATTAGATTTTTGGACAGACTTGTTTGCCGTAGGGTCAAATTGCATGAATATATGAGTCTAGAATGTTGATAGTTAAGTTTCAAAATTAAGAGAACAAATTGCATACATAAATCTTTAAATTGAAAAGAAATTATATAAGTTCCTAAGTTGAATGAGGTTTTGTGTATTGTAGTCTTTTATACAAGTCATGTTTTTCTAATATTTTTTCTATTATATCATTATGAAAACGTGTGAAAAAGATACTTTTCTTTATAATAGAATATTATTTATGAAAAAGACGTAAAAGCAATATAAACGTGTGAAAATAACACTTTTCTTTATAAAAATGATTAAAAAAACAAACAACCTGCCTTTAGTGTATTAAAAAGATTAGGAGATCACTGAGTAAAAAGCCCATCAATCCAATGATATTTCGGGCAATCTTCCAATGACCAATTCTGGGTCATTATATCGGGGGATTTATCTTTTACTTTTGCTCACGAAAATCCTTTTGTAAAGATTCTGGGTGCTGTTTGACAACAAAATGTCTATAAGATAACCCAACAATACCTGCTGCAATCATGATTATGAAGACTAGCCTGTAACAATGTTTAACGAGGTTCCTCTGGGTATTGCACAATATGTTCTACTCGAAGTCACCTTGAATAAAACAGAAAACAAGAAATAAAAAAAATGTAAATAACTCTCTGGAATTTGTACTTTTTAACTTAAAAAGTTTATCATTAACTAGCCAAAATTTTAATTTCATGTAACATAAGACTTTTCTATCCGGATCCTAACATCATTTGTCTAGATAGGTTGAAGGAGGCTAAATCAACAAAATACATATTTGACTTGTCATCCCAAGTGGCAAATAGGAGTTTTTTAACCATAAAAATTTGGAAAAAAATGATAAAAGATAGTCCTTGTTTTTCTCTTAAGATAATATGTTAAATGTAATTTTGTTTTTCTCTTAAGATAATATGTTAAATGTAATTCTTTTTATTGATTTGATTTTTTTAAACCGACATAGACAAGTGATATTAAGATTTTGGATTAAAAAAAATTAAGGGAGACTAAAAGCCTAAAGGGTCTATAGTTAATTTTTAAAGTTGATAAAACTAAATTGTATAAATTCATATATGGAGAGTCTCTTTGAAAGAATTTAAGACAATGTGGGATACATTATGAATAGAAAAAAAAAAAGACCATATCAAAATAAAAGTAAAAAATGGTGAAAAAGATACCATACACTTTGGAAGAAATAAAAAAAAAAATCACTATTTCATAGGAGCAAAAGCCTAAAGATCCTCTCAATTTTCTTTCTCTCATTTTTTTCTTAATTTGGAGAGAGAAAGAGAGAGACCCTCTCTCTTTTACTTTTTTTTTTTCTCCCCAGTTTGTAGGGATATTGAGAGGATCCTTGTTCAAAACTTGGTTTCTTGTAAAACTAATAAATATATAAGAAATATAATATGAGTAAAAAAGAAAATTGAGACAAAAAAAGGAGAAGATAATTTTCATTCACTTGAATACTTTATACTTAATATATGATTTTTATTTATATGTCTTCAATTATAAACATAAGCTTATAAGTTATGATAATGTAAATAAAAAAATTAATCTACATAATCATATAATATAAATCTTTGAAGCGTTATAAAGCTTAAATGATTAAATGTGAAGGAATCATAAAGAGTTATTTTTTAAGGTTATAGATATCCGCATAATTTTATTATTTACAACTATTATTATTATTATTATTATTATTATTATTATTATTATTATTATTATTATTATTATTATTATATGCAGCATCAATGGTTTTTAAATGTCGATCCTATTAAATTGTATGTGAAAATGTTGGTTTACATGGCGTTTTTCATTTGTTTTATATTTTTACATACCAAAAGAAGCAATATTGTGAAGAGTTAAGGCTTACTCATGACTGATGGCGGAAAATTCTCTAACATTTCAAATTTCAGGCAATAAAATTATTTCCTTCCACTTTGCTTACTCACATCACATATAAGCAAAGTGATTATGGCAGAAAATTCTGTAGCATTTCAAACTTTATGCAATAAAATTAGGACTAAAGATGCATCTCACATTTATAACATTTAACGAATGTTTCGCTTAAAAATATCAAATTCCATAACTTCACTTTAAAAATTGAAAATGTATTATTAAAAAAATTTCTTTGCTTTTTTGGTGAAACAAAGAGTCTTAAGTCCAAAGAAACAAAGAAATAGAGGAGATCAAAGAAAAAATAAAACTAAAAAGCAAAAAAGCAAAGAAATTTTTTTAATGAAACAAAGAAATAGAGGAGATCAAAGGAGGAAAAAAAAACTATAAACTAAAAACCAAAAACAAACTAAACAGAAGCTCCAATAATGTTTCTAAATGGCTGGAGGTTTAGTTTTACTGCATTTATCAGGTTAGATCCTTCTCCGAGCGATGTTATTTACAATGCTAAATGTTGCTTATAACACATTTTTGAACCACTTTCAATAAAACTCAAATGTCAAGCCTGTATTAACCCTTTAGGGCTGTATACTTTACTTTGATTAATACAAAGATAATTATAGATATCATATATAATATTTAAAACACTAATTTAAAATGAATAAGTATGAAAGAGCATCTTTGATTCGACCATCATAGTGAACTAATTAAAATTTTTAACACAATAATGCGAAGGTCTTTTAGTACTTGTCTGTATAGTGGAAGTAGATTTTCAATTTCACTATCTCACGTGATTTGGATTGTGATCATCATATAAGAACCACAATCTCTTTTTCATAGCAGGTGCACCCAAATTCTTAGAAGAGGAATTGTTATTTTTTTGGTTCTTTCGATTATGCTGTCTCTATAGATACATTGTTATCTGTGTGTATATTCTCCTTTTTTCTTAGAGAGAGATCAGTTAATAAACTGATAGGGTAGAATATTTTTATAACCCATACAGATAACTTACTTTTAAACTGATAAGATATGATGGCCATCTTAAATTTAAACAATTCAAGATTCAAATGAATTATCAAGTGATAACTAATTATCTCAATCATTTAGAATAACAATCACTGCAACAAAACCTTAGTTTACAATTAAACTTTTAGTTGCTAAACTTAAAATTTCAATCAAAAATAAAAAAATTCCAACTAAAAATTCAGTTGAACAATTGATCGAATTGTTTATTGTTTGTATTCTATTCTAACTATAATTCAATTATAATACAATGCATTTCACCTTTTCTCCTTCCTGTCACATCAATGGGTAGCTTTTTAATTTTCAAATACAAATAAATAACTAATAATGTTAATAAAAATTTAAATAATAAAAATAAAATAAATAATATTAATAAAAATTGATATAAATGATAAATAAAAAATTGTAAAAATAAAATAAAATAATTAATTAATATTTATTTAATTATTTTTAAAATTATAATTATAATTTTTCTTAAAATATTTGGTTTTACAAAAATAAAAATTACATATCTATCCTACAAACATCATCTATCTTATCAAGCTTTTGTCAAAAGCTCTTTTTTATTTTTTTAATGCTCTTTTTTACTGGCTCTTTTATCTTTTTTTAATACATTAATTAATGTAATAAATTTGTTTATAATTAATAATAAATTATGGTATATTTATTTTAGTTTATTTTTATATATTATTATCATTATTATGCATTTTCTAGCATATAGTTAATCATCTTTTTCATTTTCTAGGGTTTTTGGGTTGTTTATTCATTCTTCATCTTCTTTTTTCATTTTATAGGTTTTTTGGGCATTTGTACTTCAATTTTTATCTTCATTTCGATTTTCCTCATGTTATGCAAACCAAATAAGAAAAAAATTAATAATCAAAATAAAATATTGATTCTTCATGTTCAATTCGTTCTTTCTATCTAGACAAGAAAAAAAAAATCAAAATAGATTCCTAGAAAAAGAAAAAATAAAACTAGATAAAAAAACCATATACAATAACAATAAAAGCATATTTATCCACCCTACAAATAGAATAGCAGACATGGAAAAAAATGAGATACAATAATAATCAAAATTGATTCTTATCCACATTACAATGAGATTCCAATCTAATGTTAAAATCAAATCAAAACCTCAATTAAAAGTATTTCAACTATATATAAGAATTTTTATAGGTAAAAAAAAGACATCAATAACAGAAAGAAAAAAAAGAAAAATAAACCAAAGAAAGGAGAGATAATCATATATGAAATGAGAAAGAAGAGAATTTAAATAACAAGAAAATGAAAAACGAAACTTGAAACTAGAAGAGAAAAATGATGAGATGATTGAATTAGTTGAAAAAATCAACAAATGAAATGAGAAATAAGAGAAAGCAAAAAAGATGACCAGATAAGATGAAATGAGAAAGAAGAAAGAAGAAAGAAAAAAAAATTGTGATTTGGCAAGTGAGATGAATGTTGCTCCATTTTCATTTTACTCCCTTTTTGTTTTTTGCACCTAGCATTTTAACTTTTTTAGGGTAAAATTTCATGGGATGTACCTTAATTTATATGTTGTTGTTGTTGTTGTTGTTATTAACTTTAGTATCTGAACATATGTTATATAAATTTATGAAGTAAAAATATTAAATATAAATATTAATTAGATGAATTTTATGTTTTTATAGGGCTATAATTATAAAAAAATAAGTTTAGAAGTGTTGGCATGCAAAGCAACAAACATTAAGAAGATTTGTTGAAAAAAGATCAAAAAGAAAAAAAAAAAAAGAAAAAACAAAATAGCAAAAGATGGCGTTCAAAACCGCTGCTAAAGAAAATTCAATGCCACAATGGCAAATTTAAGAGCTGTGGCATATTGAGAAATAGAAGTAAAATAAGCCGTGACATAAAATTTTGCATCGCGATGCTTTTGACCACCATCGCGGTGTAGTTCGTAAAAAATGCAAAATGCATCGTTTTTTAGCCATGTTTTTTTTTAAGGTTTTAAAGGGTTTTCAACACTTTCGAACGAGGCCACCATTCTGAAGCTATTAGGGAAGAGAAAGAAGGGTTTGGAGCTTCAAATACCATGAAAGAAGCTTGGGTTTAAGGAAGATTCACCAATTAAATCAGTTTTTCTCTTCTTCCTTTGCTTTTCCCTATATTTCTTTGCCCATTTGGTTTATACTCTGTTCTTAATGTTGCTATTTCTTGTAGTTATAAGGTAAACTTGTTGATTTGGAATTGTGATAAACTCTAGCTTTTAATATGTTGTATTTACTCTCTTTATTTGTAATTAATGGTATGATTTAATTACCCAATCCTTGTGCTTCATGCTTCTAAGTGTGTGAAAACCATTAGATGATTTGAGTAACCTAAATGAACTTGGAAAAGGGATTTAGGACTTGACCATGGATTGTGTAGTGTGAGTTCATAAAATTTCCAATGTTAAGTGGATTGATTTGCTTGTAGGATAGGAATATACCTATCGGTCTCATATAACCATATTAGGACAAATTCTTGATTAAATCTCTAAATTAATTACATAAGAAATTATGGATTGATTAGGGGAATGCCTATATGTAATTCAAAAAATGTTTATAGGTAAATTAGAGTCCTAGGCTATTAATGACATTAAGAGCAAGATAAAGAGAGATAATTAGTTCATATGAAATGCTAAGAGAAGTCATAATTTCAAATCATTTTGCTTTCTAATTTCATCTAGAATGGTGTCTCTCTTTTTTTTTTTATGTCTTTAGTTTAGTTTAATTTCATATCATCTTTTATTATTGGCTTGATTTAGATTAAGGTGCATAATTTTAGTACTTAGCAATTAACTTAGCGACAAATTCTCGTGGGAACGATACTCTATTCATCACTTTATTATTGTTGCAATGTGTATACTTGTGTATATGCTTTCAAAAAGAAAGCAACAATGGGTTGACAACAAGAATTGCCTTCGAATTAATGAGTTAGGGTTTATCCAAGTGGATCTTAATAAGGTAAGGTACAAAGACGAGCCTTTTATTTTTGCATCTCAAGCATAGCAAGTGTTCTATGTCCCTAATCCTGGTAGTAAGAAGTGGTCCATCGTTCTATTGATAAATAAAATGGATGAGAACAAAGATGATGTTCAACACAATCAACATACTGATGTTGAGGATAATCCCTTCTTAGGGACATCGCTTGAAAGTGATTCCATTGAAGATGATACTCTATATATGAAAGATAATTATGAAGAGGGCATTTGGATTTTAAAGAAAGGGCAAAGAAGTCTAAATCAAACTAGAAAAAGAAAAATATTATCTTAAATATATATGTTTTATTTTATTTTTTAATTTCTTTATATGTCCGATTGAATTTTTTTTTAAATATTTTTACTTTTAACCTCAGAATTAATTTTGCTTATTCTTTTAACTAATATGTTTAAATTTTATTGTAGGTGAATGGTTTCTCTAAGTGGTCATGATAGTGCTTCAGATGATGTGATGAAGGAGATAAACCAAATTAAACAATGTTTGACAGTCCTAGAAGAGGTGACCTGCATAAGAAGTATTAGAAAGAAATTCGAGGTTCAGTGGAATGCCAAAGGTCAACCAATTAGGAAAAATGGTAAAAAATTAATTAGCAATATCAGAGTTGTGGCTTGTATGAATGTGCCCATTACTATTAATGATTAGCAAAGGGTTGACAATGCCACGAAGAACATCGTTTGGGATGAAATAACAATAACATATTCTGCTACAAACATTATACGCCTTCTTATATATACATGCTCTGACAAGTTAATTATGTTGGTTTGTAGATATCTATTGATATTGATCAAAGTCATATGAAGTTTGTATTTAGGACAGCTGGCAAGGCATTACAATCATTTTGCTACATACTCAATAGTAGATTCTTGAGAGATGTTGATGGGAACATTCTTGACCACCCCTGAATTATTTCAAGTTATGATAATTCAAAAGGCTTGGAATATATTTACTAGTAGACGACAAGATGAGTTTTTTTAGGTAATCATATTTTACAATATATAGTTGCTTATTTTAGTATGTAACAATATGTATTGATTAGATTATTATATTTTTTTCGTAGAATTTAAGTCAGGATAATTGAGAAAGAGAAAAGAATATTCAATACCCATACAGGAAAAGCCGATTGGGATACTCGGGCATTGAACAACAGATGGTATGTGAATATAAATGTTATATATTTATGAATATATATATATATCGTGATACAATACTGACACATTCATTTTTTGTCATAATACACAGATCGAGCAAGAGAGATCAGAAGTTAGTTCAGTATCTTGTCACATTCTCTAGAAGGCAGCTCGAGTCAATAAAATTGGCGAAATTGACAATGAGCGCATCCTTGAAGTTTGAAACAAATGTATAAGTATTAATTAGTTATCAAAATTATCAATCAGCCTATTTCATTTTTCTACTTTCAATAATATTTGTTTTTTTAATTTATATGTCACAAAATACCTTATCATAGACCCTCCCAGAAGGCGATGTGCACCCAGGGAGTGATGATATATTGGGCAAGCCACTTGGTGTTCCAAAGCACCCTAGTCGTGTTAGGGGTGTCAGCTTTGGCGTTAGTCAAAGAGATTATTTTGGAAGACAAAAGCATTCAAACTTGCATTCTTCAGCTGAGGTTGCTAAGTTGAAAGAGAAGGTAGAAAGACAAGAGTAAGAGCAATCTAAATTGAGAAAGTAACTAGAAGATCAATGACGTCTTATTGAAAATTTAATCAAGATGCAGAAAACGGTGATGCAAGCAGCAGACGTTAGCCCCAATGGTAAAGACAGCTGCACACTTGCCTCTCAGCATCTCTCTGAGCTAATTTATTTCTTTAACAATGTTAATAGTTAAGTGTTTTCACTACTTATCAATAATTTCTTTTGTTATGATTTGTTTAGGGTAAAGCAGATTATCTATTATGGTTAGACACCCCTATTCGTCGCATGGTTGCAGAGGGTTGTATCTATAATATTTTAGGTGATACACTTCACAATGCAATATTACCTGCTGACCACATAAGAGTAGCGGTTAATATCTCTATGGAAAAGAATGTTGAATTGCCTGTTCCTACTGAGGACGTAAGAACGGTAAGATAAGCAATGGGGAGCTTCATTGCGTGGCCCACTAATCTCATTATGATAGCTCCATCAAGACAGGTTTGTTAGTTAACACTTCTCTATGGTTCACTCCCTTATAATTCTCTATTGATTCTAAATTAAAATGACTTATTTTATTGCACAGTCCAAGGGAAAACACCTAAAAGTGTGAAACTTAGCAATGAATCAATGACCGCACCATCAAAGCCAAAGCTCGACCATCAAGTGTCAAACAAATACAGATTAGCTCTTGAAGCATTAGCAGAACAAATGTTAGGAGATGATAACATAAAAATTGTAAATTTTGATAAAGAGATTTACAATAGAGAAACACATGATATGCTTATAATGAAAGTCATAAATGAGATCCTCCAGTATGAAATGATAGGGGTCACTGCTATCAATTTATATATCAGGTACTTCATCTATTGTGTATCTACTATTCTTTACTATGTTCATATCAGTTTATCATTAATCCATTAGTTTCTTCATCTTAGGTGCTTGCACCATACAATTTTAGTTCCTGGCAACATTACAAGGAGGTTTGAGTTTATCAATCCCCATGACATTGCTGCTTTTTTTCCACAAATGCCGCATAACCAGCTTACAAGTCAATCACAACAAGTAGCAAATTTGTTTGTTATAAGAGCAGAAAATGAGGTATTATTCCTAACCCTTTACATACAAGGATGAGTTATTTAGTGCTGAACTTTTCAATTGTATGTAATTTGAATGGAAAATGTTTATTTAGAATTTGCTAACATTGGTTAATTATTTGAGAGCACATTGGATGTTAATCATCATCAATCCATGTGCTCCAAAGATATATTACATGGATCTTTTGAATAGTAATCCCACGAACCGTGAGCAGACGCAGGAATTATTTAATCAGTAAGTAGATGCATTTATTTTCTACATATTTCTATGTAGTTGTATGTTTTAATTTCAAAATAATTTCTTATAATAAGTATTTTTTCCACTTACTTGATAGAGCAGTGGTGATATTTCACACAAATCGTGGATTTAAGGTGCCAAAATCAAAAACACTCGTCACGTTATGCAAATAGAACAAAGTAAAGGTATTTATCAATATTCATACAATTATTGAACACACAATTTCTTAAATTTAATATGTTTTTATTGGATTTTTACAGTATCCAAAACAACCACTTAACATAGACTATGGATACGTAATAAGATTCATGAAAGATATCATCATACACAAACAATCAACGATCCCAAACATGGTATGTAATTCAACTCCTTTAAATGATTGGATGGTTTTCCTTACCTCTATGTTTCATTCTGTAATAAAATATAACTATATGATGATATCAGTTGCTGGTGATCTGTTTTTATAAGTTGTATTTGGTGGTATTAGTATGTAATTTGTTGCAAAAAGAGGGCTTAAGACCCAAAAATTTCTATTTGTAAGCTGTTATGTTGCTGAATTTTTTTTATATAGAGCTTGTTTAAAAAAAATGCTTTTAAAATTTGAATAATCTTATATGCATATTGCAAAGAATACTCTAATACTTAAATAGATGAACCCAAAGTGGTCTCAATATGTATTCTAAGAGTGTCTATTGATTTAGTTAAAATTTACTGATTTTAATATTTAGTGAAATTTGAATACTATTGATTGTAATTGTCATCTGAATAATTTATAATAGTTCTTCTTGCTGGTTGTTATGTTGGTAAATAATCTATGGTTAGCAAATTGTAGAACAAAAAAGAAATAAATAAATAGGAACTATAAAATGAAAAAAAAAAAGTTGGTGATTCTAATTAGAGTAGCTAACAAACTCAACCTTTGTTGGCGATTAAAAAATAACCACCAATAAAAGTCAACTTTTATTGGCGATTAAAATTTAACCGCCAATAAAGATGCCTTTTGTTGGCAGTTATAAAATAATTGTCAACAAAAATTTTAACTTTTATTGGTAGTTAAATAAGACCTACCAACAAAAGTCACTTTTTGTTGATAGTTATAAGAAAAACCGCCAACAAAAGGCACTTTTTGTTGATGGTTATTAGAATTGACCGTTAACAAAAACACCTTTTGTTGGCGGTTTTAAAAATAACTGCCAACAAAAGCTAGCAGTTACAAAAACAACCACTAACAATTTTGTTATGCTTATGTTGGCGTTTGCATTATTGGTGGTTAGAAATCACTAATAAAAGGAAAAAATAACCGCCAACAAAGCCATTTCCTAGCATAATGAACAAGTCCAAGATTATTTTAAATCTCACAGACAAGCTAAAATCCATTGGTACAAGGTTGAATTACGTAGCACTAAGAAAGGATACTTGTTTAAAATCAAATCCTTCATAGATGCATTGACCTCAATTGGCAATCCAGCTCTAGAAAAAGAACATACTAAAGTGATCCTTAAAGGTCTACCAAAAGAATACAATGCTATTGTTAACTTGATCAACACACAAAAGGAGCCATACTCAGTGAGTAAAGTAAAGTCTCTCTTGTTAGCTCAAAAAATTTGTTGTAAAGAAAAGCATGAAAGAAGTTACAAGCACTCAAGAAAACTTTTCAATTAATCTAATTACCTCTATTACAACAAACAAAGCCAATAATATTGTTCCTAACTTTACATAGCAGACCTTCGATTGTAGCTAGATCAAGCAATGAGGTTGAATATAAAAGCTTACCAAACATTGTTGCTGAGATCACATGGCTGCAAAAGTTGTTGAAAGAATTAAGAGTGCCATAAGAAAATATGGTTCCTACTTGTTCTATGATAATTTGAGTGTTGTACTATTGACTCATAATCCAATTCTTCACAATAGAACAAAGCATTTTTGTAAGAGAAGAGTTAGCTTAGAAGAAGATAGTTGTTTATCACATCTCTTCTCATGATCAAGTTGTAGATATATTCACAAAACCTCTCTCAAGTGTCAAATTTAATTACCTTAAAGATAAATTTAGAATTAGTGATGTCTGATTATCACTAATCTAAGAGTGGATGTTAGTATATCAGTTTGTTATTCTAGGAGCTGCCACTATTAAGTTTGTTAGATTGTTAAGAGTTTAGTTAAGTCACGTTTCTTCATAATGAACTCAGCTATATATATTCTATGCTCTCTGGTATGGCATGAATGGTTCAGAATGTATGAACATTATTTTCAAAACTATCTTCTCTTCTCTTTCGCTTATATTGCATCTGATTCTTTTTCTTCCTTCTCTTATTCTTTATTTGATTCACTTCCCAATAATACATCGCTCAGATACATTACTTATAATAGGAATTACACACCACATTTATTTTGAAGCATTAGTTTCCCTTAGCAAAGTTGATAGCCATTTGCTCCGCAGTTGGATTAACCTTATAGTAATATTTCACATAGTCCTCCACAACTACCTTCTTATAAGCTTGATCCTCTACAACTATAGGCTCACTTAAGGCTCTCGATGGTGGGCTATAAAACAAAGCAATAGACCCACGTTCCACATCCCTTTGAGGAACAGCCTTATACCATGTGATTTGGACTAACCCATTACTCATTATCTCAAGCAAGTCTTCCACGATCACTAGTAAATGGTCTTGTGG
This sequence comes from Erythrophleum ivorense, assembly GCA_026724425.1. Lineage (NCBI taxonomy): Eukaryota > Viridiplantae > Streptophyta > Magnoliopsida > Fabales > Fabaceae > Erythrophleum > Erythrophleum ivorense. The sequence continues at coordinate 4,209,260 of JAIUCV010000003.1, forward strand.
CCATGAGGCAGTGAGCTAGGTTTGGTCTTTGTTGAGCACTTGGAGGCCCTAGTTTAAGCCAAATTGAGTTAGGATTGTAAGGGCACTTGGATCAGAGTGTAGGTTGAGACCAAGGGTGAGGTCTGGTCTAGGGCATGGTGGGTAGTAGTTCACTCCGATTTTGATCTCACTTTGTTTGGGTTGGAAGTACTCGAGGAACACATAATGACTTTCAAGTGGCAAAGCCTCTGCTAAGGTCACAAGTACGTAGTCCATCACAACACTTGCGTCTCCAACATATGCTTCTACTACTTTCCTGCAAAATGATCTTGGATTACTCATAAATATATAAACTCGAGAAACAGGCGTACTGATATAAGCCATTTAACTTTTTTGACTTTATCTTGGACTGCGTACTGTCTTTTTTCTTTTTGCCTCTTTCTTTTTAGATTTCCATACAACTTTGCACAGAGCTCACTCTAGTTGTACATAAAAGTTAAAAATATGACAAAATATTCTCTTGATCTTGGTATAAAAATGAAAATATTAAATTTCAATGAATTTTGAGAGTTTGAAAGGAGCCTTTTTGCAAGTACAGTATTGAATTAAGCAAAGCATTACCATTAAAGTCAAGATCACGTGTCTTTTGCCATGAATTTTAACTAAAGATTCATTGTTTTCATCTTAGTTTAAAGTTTAGAGAGGATGTTTTGCTACATTTTAAAGTAGTTTTATTAATTTTGTCATTAAACTTTAGTTTAGGGAGTGAAATATAATTTTTCTTAAATTTCAAGCTGTTAGACCAAAGTTTAGGTTCATGCTTATCTTAATTTAAGCCCATCATTAAAGGTTAAGTAACATCCCAAGCTTATCTTATTTATTTTTGTCAAAATAAAAGTCTAATTAATTTTAAGAAGAAAAAACTTAGTTTAATGAATTAAACATAAGTTACAAATAAGTAACATTTTATACTAGATGAGCGAAAAAAAAAATCAATTTGGTAAACCTACTAATACTTTTATAACAAAAGGAATCTTAGTCCCCCACAAAAAAAAATTGTTATCATCTTTGATTTATTAGAAAAAGAAATCAAATTAAAGAGTGAAAAACGAAACATGATAAAAAAGAACGAAAATAAATGATAAATATATTGCAAATTTTGAGGAGTAAACAAATTGACGAATTTTGTTGTTGGACCAATTCAGACAAAAATCCAACTTAATTTTAAAGTGCATAGACCTGATAAAATAACTTGAATTTAAATCTACTGACCCGGATGTTAAATTCAAACCTTGACCAATATATCATGCTAAATATAACCAAAATTTTGATCACATCATCCCCTTTTCCATGGGAAGATTCATATTCTGAAATCAGAAAACGTACCTGAAATTGGTTGGTTTGAGGGGCCAAACATGGATTCTCTCATCATCCCCAATAGGAGGAACTGCTCTCAAAGTCAAGCGATCAATCCAATCCAATACCTGATCTTCAGATTTGATCGCATAGTTTCTCCCACAAGCCATATTATCTGTCACCATAAGTTTCCACACAAGTTTTCTTCTCTTCAAAACTCAAATCAAAGAACCCTCTAACCGCTTCATTAGCACCATCCACAACTTCCATTGGAATACCTGCAAGATTTTTTAAGTACCCATAAGATATTTTGGACTTGGTTTATCTACAGTTGTTATTTAAATATTTAAATTCTATCAATCAATTGTTCAAGAGTACCCATATGAAATACCTAATCATAGATGTGACTATTCTGATTGAACAGAACTTATTATGCTTTATAAACACAGAACCTCGATCATCTTCTTTCCATTTCATTAGAAAATAAACATATTTCTATTATTTTATTAACTAGAGGAGTTAAGGGAGAAAAAACCAATCCTTCTGTTTCTACAATATTATTTTCTTCACATTGATGATCTCTTCAAATTATGTGAAAGATTATAAAATTCTAAAATCAAGAGCAAGATCATCAAGATTGAAATCTTGCATAGGATTGGCTAGCGAATCAAAAGGATCAAATTGTAAGATTAGATCTAAGATTTAAAATTCTAGAGTTTGGATTCTTTCTAATCCATGAGAGAATTATAAATGAGAAAGAAAGAAATATAGAGAAGTGGAGCTGACATGGGCAAAGCTCACTAGGCAGCCCTACCTATCTATGTCTCTTTCTCTTTAATAAATCTTTTTTTAGATTAAAAAAGATCTACCGGTAAAATTCTACTACAATGGAATAATGGAATTTAAATTTTTATGTAATTATATAAACTGAAAGAAGTAAGTATCATCAACATCTCATCAAACATTAACAACACAAGTCATAAGTTACAAAGTTCCATACACTAAAACAACTCTTCAAGTCTCTGAGGTGATATTGTCCATACATAAACAAGGTTTTTTTTTCTTCTTGGGTTATAGTATGTTGCTGGTGGTGGTGTAAGAATTGATTTAATATTTGAAGTTTTTGTAGAAAAAGGTAGAATTTTATGGTATGATCATAAGATAGTAGGATTGGAAAGACATAAGGTCATAGGATGGTAATCCTAATGCAATCTTAATAGATTTTAATGTTATCTAATATTGTGATCAATTTCTGTAGATAAGATCACGGGATGGTACGATCAAGATTGAAATCTTGACCGTATTAATCATGAACAATATTATAAATTTATGCTTCACTATTTTATGCACTAACAATTATAAACATACAATGCCACGCATGATCTAGGATCAAAAAGAGACCCAAATCCTTAGCAGCTTTGGCTAACTTGGCTAGCTCTTCTGCTCGAGACTTGGGCTCGGACCCATCCTTCAATTTGACTAAGTTTATGGTGGGGATTTCCTCGAAGGCATGGTGGGCACTTGGGGTTGGGATTGGATGGTGAAACCTCTTGAACCTATCAGGCAAGTGTTTGAGTCCTTGGCGAGCAAGCTCTTGAACCACAGGGACCCTCAAGGTTCTGAGTTTTCCCTCTTCGTCTAGGAAGCTGCTTTCGTGGTAGCATCCGTTATCTTTCCCTATGTTCGTAATTTCAATTTTGTTGTCAACTATTGGGATCCATGTATATGATATGTAGTGGTGCTAGAAATTATTTAGCGGGCAAGATCAATGCTAAGAGTACCTAAAAGATTTTATTCTTGGTAGCAGACAAAATATGCTGACGCATGAGGAAAAAAAATTTAGATAAAGTTCTTTTTTAGATTTGGCGTCCATAATTTCTTTAAATTTAAGAAATTGTGTAATGTATCTATCAACTTCAAAGCTTGATTAATGACATCCTAGATTTAAATTTGTATAAGTTGACGCTTTCATTAATAAATTCGTCCAAAAATCTAACAAAATCCCTTCATCTAGGACTATATTATGTCATGTCATTTCTAAATAGCTGCATGTGATATTTGGGCATTGCTCAGTGGACCAAAAAAAAAAAACTCTCAATCTTCTCATTTTCCTCTCTCGTGCATGAAAATAAAAAATACATAAGTGGGCACTCAATCTACTGCCCCCAAGTTTGAATCTGTCTAAATTTGTGAAGAATCGAAGTATTTAGTTTGACTCTATTAGATTTTTGGACAGATTTGTTAACCTGTAAGGTCAAATTTTATGAATGTATAAGTCTAGAAGGTTGATAGTCATGTTTTAAAATTAAAAAAATAAATTGCACAGATCATTAAATTGAAAAGAAATTGTATAAGCTCCTAAGTCAGAAGAGGTTGTATTATAGTCTTTTATACGAGTCAGGTTTTTCTATTACTTCTTTTATTATATCATTATATAAACGTGTGGAGACGACACTTTTCTTTATAATAAAATATTATCTACGAAAAAAGACGTAAAAGTAATATAAACGTGTGAAAATAACACTTTTCTTTATAAAAATGATTAAGAGAAAAAAAAAAAAAGAAATAGCTTGCCTTTGGTGTATTAAAGAGATTAAGAGATCACCAAGTAAAAAGCCCATCATCCTATGGCATCTTCACGCAATCTTCCAATGAGCAATTCTGGATCATTATATTGGTGGATTTATCTTACACTTTTGCTCATGAAATCCTTTTTTAAAGATTCTTGGTTCTGATTGACAACAAAATGTCAAAGAAGAACCCAAGAATACCTGATGTAGTCATGATTATAAAGACTAGCCTGTAAGAATGTTTATCGAGGTTTATGTTATACTTCGAAACCAAAATTATCTTGAGTGAAAAAGAATACAAGAAAATATATATATAAACTACTCTCTGGTGCAATTTATACTTTTTAAGTCTCAAAGTTGATCATTAACTTTTTAAATCTTTAATTTTATGTAACGAAAAACTTTTCTATCCAAATCTTAATATCACTTCTTCACATAGGTTGAAGGAGACTAAATCAACAAAAAAAATACATTTGATTTATCATCCCAAGCGACAAATAAGAGTTTTTTACCATAAAAAATTGGAATGAAATGATAAAAAATATTTCTTATTTGCTACTTAAGATGGTAGGTTAAATATTTTTTTTTATTTAACATTTTCAACCTATATGGGTAAGTGGCGTTAACATTTTGAATTTAAAAAAAAAATAACAAAGGGGATTATGTAACATGAAACTAAACGGTGTATAGTTCATTTTTAAAGTTGAGAAAAATAAATTATATAAATTCCTAAATTGAAGGTCTCTTTGAGAGAATTGAAGACAACTTGAAATACATTGTGAATAGAAATAAAATGACTTTACCAAAAAAATATACAAAGTAATAAAAGAGATCGCGCACTTGGAAGACTTTTTTTTTTAAAATCGCTATTTCACAGGAACAAAATGCCTAATGATCTTATCAGTTTCCTTTCTCTCAATTTTTCTTTCCAAATTGAAAGGAATTTGAGAGTATCTTGTTGAAGAATTTGTATTTTCCCTATTTCTTTTATCTTAATTTCCTATCAATTTCATATATATATATATATATATAAACTATGCAAGACTCGTCGCTCAAGTAGGTGGCACACATTCAAATGAGACCTACTTTGTTTACTCACATCACATATCCTTTCAAACTTCAGGCAATAAAATCATTTCCTTCCACTTTGCTTACTCACATCACATATAGGCAATGAGATGGCAGAAAATTCTCTAGCATTTTGAACTTTATGCTATAAAATCAGGAAAGATGCATTTTACGTTTATAACATTTAACAAATGTTTCACTTAAAAATATCAAATTCCATAACTTCATTTTAAAAGTTGAAAATTTATTATTATAAAAACCGAAAAATCTTCGTTTTATTTGGTGAAACAAAGAGGCTTAAGTCCAAAGAAACAAAGAAATTTAAAGGAGGTCAAAAGAAAATAAACTAAAAACAAACTAAAGGAATACAATCTCTGGAACAGAAGCTCCAATAATGTTTCTGAACGGCTAGAGGTTGAAATTAGCTAACTAGTCTGCACATTTGTTTACTCCTCTATAAATGTTCACGGTCTCATTTATTTTTTTTCTTTTTTCCTTTAACGATAAATATATCCTTAAGTTAGCTTTTGCGTTTCTCAGTTTAAGTCCTCCACCGAGCGATCGTTGTTATTTACCATGCTAAATGTTGCGTATAACACTTTTTTTTTTCGAACCACTTTCAATAAAACTCAAATGTCAAGCCTGTCTTAAACCCTCAGGACAAGCCAAAGCTCTGCCTGGAAGGAAAAACAAAATCCAGATTTTGAACAAATCTGAAGTGCCAAGAACCATCTTCTCCTTCAATGATCCCTCCACTTGCTATATATACTGGAATTATCAAAGAAAATTCTATTAATTCATGACATTGAATTACAAACTGTTTAATTCATGACCAGTTTAGTATGATTTGGAAATTTTATTAACCACATCAGAGGAAATGGATCATGTGTATTGACCAAACCATGCAACTTTCATATATAGTCATTGGACGCTCTTATTAAATTCTTTTTATCAATTATTTAAACTCATTAGCAAAAGGAGTTACTATTTTACTTTAATAATATTAGTTTAGCTTTTCTAAGGAGTACTCTAAAATTAAAATGAAAGTATATTCTTAACTTCACCATGAAGAGAGAGTTTAACCTAAACAAAAACTGAAAATATTCTTAACTATACACTATTAGGAAAAAAAAAACCGTTCTATCTACGATTATTTTGGAGATTAGCTGCAATTTTCAAAACCATAGTAGATCTATCCATAGAGATAGGTTTAGCTGCTACTTTTAGAAACCAAAGTCACCCTGTGGTTTAACTGCAATTTTAGAATTGCAACTAAACCATGGTTTAACTGAGATTATTGTATTTGTAGCTCAGCCAAAATTTTTATCATAGGTTTAAACTGTTGCCAAAATTAATTTTTTTGAAAAAAATCCAGCAGCTTATACTGAACTCCACTCTGTTCAACTAAGTCTTCAGGTCAACTATACAAATCCTCCCGTGAAAATCAATTCTAACAAATTGCCCAACAATGTATTCATAACAGATAAATCATGGAATTTACCTAAATACCAGGTAGTTCAGTTGTAAGCTAAACAATGGCATGTGCTGAAAGATTTGTTCAGTAGCTTCACTGAAACACACAATATATGTCCATGCCATGGTGCAACTCACATCCAATCAACCATCAACCACAGCAACCAAACCACATTATACAAATCTTGAGACACGTCTTTGATCAGCTTCTTTGGAGGAGTAGTATCTGCATCACCACCCCCGCCCCCCCAAAAAAAAAATTTGTTTGAATTAAGGTCATATACAATAGCAACATTCTAAAGGGTAGAATCCTTATCAAGATATCAGATATGACTTCGGGCAAAGCTCAACAATATTGGTCACTAACCATTCCAAATTCCAAATCATAGAAAAATGTTATTTAAAATTTTGATCTAATAGAAGTTATCAATATGCTTACATATATAGAATGGCTGCTCTGGTTGTGCAATCACTTTGGTAAGTATGATTAATAATTCTGCTTCTTCTGAATAGTACAAATTAAAGATGATTATATTCTAGACGGATGACCTTTTAAGCCATCGGAATAAATTATACATCATAGGTGTGCAAAGAATACTAGCTTAAAATGAGTTCTTAATTTTCAGGCTTCAAAAGTACAAACCAAATAAACAAGCCAATATAAAAAATGTTTTTAGATAATTAAAAATTGAATGAAAAGCTTTTATCCCAAAACTATCATGAAAATATGCTAATAAATAACTATTTTTCAGTTGACCACCATAAAGTGCTTACTGAGATCAGAGTAGCAGCTGCAAGGATATAAAAGAAGCAAAGGCAACATAAGGAGATACAAAATCAATGTAAATTATTCCTATTCAGCAAATAATTTCGCTAACAAAGCACATGAAACTAATGCATAAAATTCTCAAAAAGCATAGGCTTGAAGACTCGCAATACATTATTCGAAGGGCGTGGTGTTTCCTTAGACTTTGCAGCAAGAAAAAGAGAGGCAGTAGCAATCAACTGCAGCAGAGCAAACCATTTATAACAACACATTAAAGTTTCAGTACCAAAACATTTCTAAGTAAGATACTTCAAGCAAATACTCAGAGCTAGAAAGCAATTAAAAACTTACAAATTTATCATGGCAAGTTATCCCTATGATAGTTTGAGGCCTCCAAAAGAACAGGAGGTTTACTGCATATACTTAATATAAAGGTGCAGCAAACTGTTATATAAACAGCCAAAAAGTTTTTAACGTCATGAGGTTTATTACGTATATCAGTCAGTGTCATAGATGATGATTCCCCTGCTCCACACCTATGTGAAGCCTTCAAATCCTCCCAATAGCATTTTTCATGCTTAAAATCCATTAAAATGGAAACCTGCATATATCAGAATGGTGCTTTAACACCTATAGATGTTAAAATCCGACATTAAATATGAAAATAAAGAGAAAAGTTCCCCTGAATGCACTGCATATATCAGAATGCAAATAAATGATACAATAGCATTTTTCTGGTTATGGTATCAAATCCATGAAAACCAAAAAAGGAGCTATTCGAGATGAGGCATCAGATATAATCCTAATCATGATCAAGAAACCTAATTACTCACCTAATTTACAGTATTGCTCCTTGTTTAAATTAAGCTTTAAGCTACCTATATAATTGAATAAGCTAAATGTGATTTTGAATCACATTATTGTAAGTATAGATCTCTTATAGATTCAATGGATTTATCATCTGCAATAAAATCTATTGTTAATGACTCATAATCTGTCAAAATAGGCCTCATAGATTTTCATCCTCCGAAATCCCAACACACAGTCAACGCCATCCATTTCCATAACATACAAGTTGATAGCAAACTTGTACCACCGTAAACACAATTAAACATCCACGCAAATTTCAAGCAGTAGCATCTCAATGTCTTAAAGAAGAAGAAAAAAAAAAAAAGCAAAATCCAAATCCATTTTGGCAGCACTGCAAATTTTAACCCAACAAATTTCAACTCAATCTCAGCATCAAGGGACGAAGGGATCTAAAAAAATACCAGGGGGACCAAAAAGCTTCTTCACGACAGGGTAAACTCCAGTACATAGCAAAGGAACGAGCTCCTTGAACGGTAAAGAGTGAGTTGAACAGCGGAATGGTGTTACGTCATCATCCTTAAACAGCGGGAGAGATTTAACCAATGGAAAGGCAACCACTACAACAATATAAGAATTTTTCTAAAGATGCATTTAATAAAATTGCACTAAATGTTTTTTTTTTCTAAATATATTTGTTAAAAAATAATATTACAAAGAAAAAGTTAAAAAAAGACTGACAGGAATTCATGACATAACAGAAAATCATTACATTTCTATCGAAAAAAATAAATAGTTTGTTAAAGATTTATAATAATATATTATATTATTATAATAATATATTATTATAAATCAACAACTCTTTTGTCGTTATATATCTAACGGCAAAAAAAATAATACCTAATAATAATATATATATTTTATAGAATAATATGTGTGATTTAAAAATTTTAATATAAATAGTAAAAATTATAAATTTAAATTAATTAATATATTAATGTATTATTTAATAAATATAAATAATATAATAAAAATAAAATTTTATCATTAATATGAATACTTTGGTAATATTTTTATTTTTATTTTCTTATAATTTTTGCTTTAAAAAAAATTTAAAAGTTTATTTTTGACTTACAAAATATAAAAAATTTTATATTAAAATTTTAGTTTATATTAACATAACAAAAACTAATGACAATAGGGAAAAAGTTAGGAAAAAAAAACTATTGGATTGAATAGAAAAGTTATTGGATTGAATATTATTTTTATAATGAAAAACTAAATTTTCTAAAAATATCACATTAAATAGTCATAAAAAAGTTATTTATGAGGCAGATGATTGGTTTCCCAAGTAGGTATATATAATAGCATATTATTATATATTTAATAATATGTATAATGTCAAATTTTTAATATAAATTATAGAAAATATAAATTAAAATTAATAAATATAAAATAAATTAGAAATAATATATTCTAAATATGTTTTTAATTTAGATTATAATTTATATTATGTATATTTATTATTAAATATTAAATAATTACTAGATAAATTAATCATTATGTTATCTAATGAATATATAAATAATATAATGAAAAAAATAAAATCTTCTATATTCTAACACTTGGTTAACTCTTAAAAATTAAATAAAAACTGTTTTTAATATAATAATATAATAGTTTTTATTATTTTTATTAATATTTTTATGCAATTATGAAAGTAATTATTAATTTATTATTATTATTTTATCGATTTAATTATGCCCAACCAAATTTTATTTTATGTTAAAATTATTTTTAATATAATAATATGTTAATTTTTATTAATTATTGTAATTATTTTTAATGAATTATTAAAGTAATTATTAATTGTGTTTTAATATTTTATTAATTTAATTATTAATTATATAAATTATTTATATTCCTTTAGTATTATTTTTACTAAATTTAACCATTACATTTTTTTAACATTAAAAAGTAATCATTGGAAAAAATAGCATATAAATAGTTTTGTATTTTCTTTCCTTTATTTTTCTTCTCTTCTCTTATCATTCACAGTTTAATTTTACGCTATTTTACTTATTTGACTTATACATTATGAATGCAATTCTGTAATAGTATATTGAAGTTTTGTAATAAGAAAATAGTCATTTAATTCTTTTGAAAATAAAACCTTTTCTTATCAGTTAAAGAAAAATTTACAATTTATGGAATAAAAGATTTTTTTAAATATTTTTGGAGTTTTGTACTTACATTTTAGGAACTAATACTGCAAATATAGATAGTATTCAAAACTGTTACATTCTTCATAATAAATCTTGTAAGTTATAGCTCATAATCCAAGTCTTGGTGTTCAGTAAAATAGAATTTTTTTTCATGTGTCATGAAAGATTATCATTAGTTTTTTACTTATTCCTTGAAGTCTTTTATCCTACCTAAAAAACATTCTATCTTAGTAAGTATGAAAATTTGGAATGTGAGTTGCAACTTGCAAAGTTTATTATAAAAAAATGTAGGAATTTTGAGTATCATTTCTATTTCCAGTACTAGTTTGTCCAATATAAATGCAAAGTTTCAAATACTCAAAAGATTTTTATGTTTTAGAGATTTTATAAATTGCAAATTTTTATTTAATTGATAAGAAAATGTTTTACTTTTAAGAGAACTAAATGACTATTTTCTTATTATAAAAATTTGATTTATTATTACAAAATTATAAACATAATGTAGAAATGAAATAAGTAAAATAAAGAAAAATTACGAACAATAAGAGAAGAGCTACTTTTTTAATGTTAAAAAAATGAAAGGGACAAAAAATGTAAGACTATTTGTACACTATTTTAATAGTTACTTTCAAATGTTAAAAAGATGTAACAACTAAATTTAGCAAAAAAAATGATATTAAAGAAATATAAATAGATTATATAATTAATAATTAAAGTAATAAATTAATAAAAAATTAATAATTACACTAAAAAATTATTACTAAAGTTAATAAAAATTAATATATTAATGTATTAAAAATAATTTTAACAAAAAGTAAAACTTGGTTGGCATAATTAAATCAATAAAATATAATACGAAATTAATAGTTACTTTCATAATTGTATTAAAAATTATTAACAAAAATAATAAAAATTAATATATTATTATATTATCTAATAAATATATAAATAAATAAACAAAAAAAGATGTAAAAATAAAACATTTTATTTTTCAACATTTGTTTAAAAGATAAAAACGTAGCAATCTTGTCTAATTCAACTTGTTCTTGATAACAAATTATAATATTCATAAAGAAAATTGCTCCTCTGTCTTTTACAATTAAAGGATAAATATTAGAGATTTAGTTCAATATCTTGTTTACAAATAGTATAAAATTCTATATAAATATTCTAGTTATAATTAATAGAATTCTTTCTCTTAGTATACCTAAACAGTTAACATTTTTTCTCATAATTTTCTAAGTCTCTTGGCTTATGAAGACTAATAATACTTTTAATCTTCCTAAAAATATTTTCAAGATATAAACTCATAAACAAAATAATCTTTTCTAATAAATATTATAATATATTATCAATTCTTTCTAATATATAGAATCATCGTGCAAAGTATATTTATATTAGAAAGATAAACCTAAGAAAATTATTTTTAAAATATTAAAAGAAGAAAGGTTTTAGAGAGAATTTATTTGAAAACACATTGATATTATTTTAGAATATAAAACTAGCTTTAAAAATGTTGCATACCACACTAAGGTTTAATAAAGTAAACAAATACAAGCACACATAATACTACGAGAGTGGTTGGAATTATATATAATATATGGTTTTTATTTAAATTATCCATTATATATTTTTGTGGGAAAGTTTTTCAACAAAAATGTGGCTGGACATTTTCCAAAATTATTTTAAAAATGTTTCCATTTTTTAAAAATAAATAAATACAAATTAATTACATTCTTTTTCTTAATTTTTTATTTTTTAAATTATTATTATTTATATCAATAAAAATAATTTAAAAAATAAATTAAACAATAATACAATAAATCTAAATAAAACTATAACAATAAAATATAAAAAAGGTTATATATAATTAAAAATTAAATTAATAAATTAGAATTCAACAATCTATATTGTATATTTTAATATTATAAAATTTTTTATTCCAATAAATAATAATTAAAAATTTATAAAATGAATTATTAACAATCTATAAAATAATAATAATAATAAAGCTAATATTTATTTTGTTTAAATTTAATATTTTCTTTCATAGAATTATATATTATATACTTCATCAATAGACTTAATTAAATATATTAATTAATTTGTCAAATTGCTATTTAATATTTAATAACAAGTATACAAAACATGAATTATTATATGATTATAATCTAAATTATATAAATATTTAGAATATATTATACTTAATTAATTACAATTAATTATAATTGTTAAAATTATATATTATATATTTGATTGATAAATTTAATTATATATATTAATTCATTCATTAAATAACTGTTTAATATTTGATAAACAACATACATAACATAAATTATCATATAATTATAATCTAAATTAAATAAATATAAAAAAATATAATAGGTAATTTATTATATATTTATTGCTTATTAATTAAACTAAATATAGGTTTCTTATAATTTAGATTATGTTTTTTAAATCACACGTATTATTATATATGTAATAATATATTATTTTGTTAAACAATATATATGTGTGTATATAGATATAAATTATAATATTGAAATATGAATATATTATATATAATTACTAATTAAAACAATAAATTAGAATTTTATAATCTATTAAGTATATTTTTACATTATGAAATTTTAGATTTTTATAATTAATAATAAAGTAATTATAAATTTTAAAAATCTATAAATTGATGATGATGATGATAATAATAATAATAATAGCAATAATAATAATAGTAGCAGTAGTTATAATAATAGTAAATTTAATTCTTATTTTGTATAACATTGATATCTTACTTTCATCTAATTTTATTATATATTTGGTTAATAAATTTAATTATATATATTAATTAATTACATTTTTTTATAATAGATATGCATAATGCAAATCAATATATAATTATAATCTAAATTAAATAAATTGTTTAAATATATTATATCAAGTTTATTAAATATTTATTATTAATTAATTAATTTAAATTTAAATTTTATATAATTTATATTAAATTTTCAAATAATAAATATGATTACATGTATAATAATATATTATTATATATGATATTTATATATATTTATCGTATTTACCATAACTTTTTCGTCACTAATGTAAAAATTGTCTTAGCCACCAATCTAGAAAATGAGTAAAAATATCAACTAATCAATTTTTTTTTCATATCTCTCAATATCAATTTTAAAATTTGGCTGACTTATTTTATCTCTTCTTTAGTTTTGGTCTTTTTTTTCTTTTTTCAAATTGTTTATCTCCATTTGTTTCTCATATATTATTATAGCTATTCAATTATTGTATCTTTTCGTTAGTTTAATTTTTTATCTTTTCTTTTATTTGTCAAATTTATTTATTTTGATTTTTGTTATCTTATAAGTTATTTGTGTTTTGCTAAATCTTTACTTTTCTTCTTCATTTTTGTAGATTTTGTCTATTTTTTTCTTTTTTATAGGTGATTATTTGAAATGATGATTAAGTAAAAATTTCTCTAGTTACATTTTAAAAATTTTGGTATTTGGATCTAATTTTTTTTCTACTTCAAATATGTCTTTAAATTTGCTTTAATTTGTTTGTTTAATTTTATTTCTTTGATTTGATTTAATTTTCATTTTTTGTTCAAAAATGTGAAAAAGAGATAGTAAAAGAACTCCAAAATCAGAAAAAAAAAAGATAGACAGAAACTCAAAAAACATATCAAATGCAATGAAATGAAACACAAAAAAGAAACTAAAAATTCTCTGATCTATATTGTATATAATAAAAATTTTTACATATAATAATCAATAAATTTTTTAAATGAATTATTAATAATTTATAAAATAATAATAAAGTTAATATTTATTTTGCTTAAATTTAATATTTTTCTTTCATAAAATTATATACTACATATTTGACTAATACATTTAATTATATATATTAATTAATTTGTTGAATTACAATTTAATATTTAATAATAAATATATATGACATAAATTATCATATAATTATAATCTAAATTAAATAAATATTTAGAATATTATGCATTTATCATTTATTAATTCATGTAAATTTAGATTTTCCACAATTTAAGTTATATTTTTCAAATAATGTATTGTATTATTTTATATATTATTATATACAACAATATAAATAGATTAGATATAATTAATTATTAAATTAATAAATTAGAATTCTATAACCTTTATTGCATACTTCAATAGTATAAAATTTTAGATGATGATGATGCTGATGATAATAATAATAATAATAAATTATTATTAATAATCCATAAATTAATAGAAATGGATTTAATTTGTATCTTTTTTCAATTAAATATTTTATTTATAAAAATTATATTATATGTTTGATTGATAAATTTGACTATTTATATTAATTAATTTATTAAATAATTATTTATCATTTAACAATAAATATAAGTTATGATATAGTTATAATATAAATTAAATAAATATTTAGAATACATTGTATCTAATTTATTATATATTTGCTATTTTCTAATTTATTGTAATTTAAATTTCTTATAACTTATATTAAATTTTTAAATCACACATATTATTAGATATATAATAATATATTTTTATATTAAACAATTTATATTTGTATGTATATATATATATATATATATGATAATATTAAAATATAAATAGATTATATATAATTAATAATTAAATATATAAATTGGAACTGTATAATCTATGTTGTGTATTTTTACATTACAAAATTTTGGATTTTTATAAATAATAATGAAGTTATTAAATGAATTATTAAAAATCTATAAATTGATAATAATAGTAAATTTAATTCCTATTATTTGACTTTAATATTTTACTTTCATAAAATTATATATGATATATTTGATTATTAAATTTAATTACATGTATTATTAATAAATTTAATTATATATTATGAATTTATTAAATAATTATTTATTTTTTGATAATAAATATATATAATACCAATTAACAAATAATTATAATCTAAATTAAATAAATTGTCAAAATATATTATATCTAGTTTATTATTATTTTTTTGTGAATTAATTAATTTAAATTTTCTAGAATTTATATTAAATTTTTAAATCATAAATATTATTATATGTATAATGACATATTGTCATATAAGATATTTATATATATTTATTTTGTTAACCTCACTTTTTTGTTACTAATATGAAAATTTTCTTGCACACCAATCTAAAACATGAGAAAAACTGTCGGTGTACACTTTTTTTTTTATCTATATCAATTTTAAAGTTGATTATCTTATTTTACCTCTTCTTCATTTCTATTCATTTTTTTTAAATTGTTTACCTCCATTCATTTCTCGTCTATTATTATATCTATTCAACTATTGTATCTTTTTTTTAGTACAATTTTTTATCTTTTCTTTTATTCATCAAATTTATTTTAATCTTGTCTTGTTTGTGTGTTGTTTCTGGTTATGTTCTTTAGGTTTTTTTATTTGTTTTGATTTTCATTGAGTTGTAAGTTATTTGTGTTTTATTGAGTTTATATATTTCTTCTCCTTCTTTGTTAACTCTGTTTATTTTTTCTTTTTTATAGGTAATTATTTGAAATAATGATTAAGTAAAAATTTCTCTAGTTGTATTTTGAAAATTTTAATATCTTGATCTAATTTCCTTTCTATTTCTAATGTGTTTTTAGATTTTCTTGTTTAATTTCATTTCTTTTTTTTTTTTGTTAAGAAAAGCTGATGAAAGAAAAATAGTGAAAGAACCCAAAAATTTGAAAAGATAAATTGAAACTCATAAAATATATCAAAAGCAATGAAATAAAATACAAAAAAGAAACCTAAAAAAAAGCCAAGAAATTTAAAACACTATCCATATAAATTAAATATAACATAAATTATTTTTAATTATAAACAATCATATTACAAAATAAAATATTTTTAAAGAAATACATAATAAATTATTAATTATAATATATAAATAATAAAAATTTCTAACAAGATAAAATAAAGTATATTATTATTTATTAATAAAATCTACTATTTTATAAATGAAAATTAAATATATTTTAAATATATTAATTTTTAAAATTATTTCCATGATTTTTTATAGTTGTTCCATCATTATGCTGTCAAAACAAAGTTTTTATATTTTTTACTAAATTTTTTAGAAATTTATAAATATATCTTTTTATTTTTATTAAAATTATTTATATATAAATAATTTTAAATAATTAATTAAAATAATATTATTTATTATTAGTATTTTTACTAATATTATATTTCTATGAAATAAAATTTTCATATACAATAAAATGTATATTTATTTAACATGATATGACAAAAGGTGTAAAAGATGCAGCCATGATAAATGAAAGACAAAAATGAAAATAATGAAAAAAAGATTTATAAGAAAAAATTTCTCATAGTAAAAATAGCGATAGACTATGACAATAGAAATATTTGTTAAAAAACCACAAATTTTGACTATTTGTGACAATTATCATTTGTCAAAAATTAATATCTTTCTTATAATGAACATTCCATTGATAATGAATGGAGACGAGGTTGAATGATGTCATGCAACATTAAGGGTTGAGAAAGAGTGTGCAAAGAGTGAGGGAGATGAAGATAGAGGCTCTTTTGTGATGCTAAAGGATGTTGAGAGTTAAGGCAATTTAAAAATGCCATCTTAACCATAGTTTTTAAAAATCACAATTAAGGCTGCTCATGTTTTAATTGTAGTTCAATAAAACTACAATTAAGGTATGTCTTAACCATTATTTTATTTAAAATAGTGGTTTCTTAATCATGGTTACGAAAAATCACAGTTAAAACATGGCATGAATGTAGTTTCTAAAATCACAATTAAAATAGTGGCAAAAAGCACATTTTTTTATAGTGATACAAAGTAGTTTTTTTTTTTGTTTTAATCGAGTTAACCATATTAGCATATATATTAGTTTAAAAGTTGAGTTAACCACAATATAAAGATGCGTACTAATAAATAATATCTTTTTTTACCAAAAAAATCATCAACATGCACTAAATTGAAGATTTTTTTTATAAGAATGTAGCTCGTTTACTTGAATTAAACTTAATGAAGTGCAATTCTTTTAAGAATTATTTTGAAAATAAAATTTTAAATTAACTATTGAATGTAAAAAAACATAGTTTCAAGTAAAATCTGACATTTCTAATTGTAATTTATTTATAAAAAAAATCCAACAAGTGTAAAGCTATATTTTTTCAAACATGTAAGTGACCAATGCTAGCTAATATATAAGACTTCGCTCCTTAATGTGCATCCAAAGAGCATACTAATCAAGACAACAAAATTCTAAAGAGTTTGCTTAAAATGAATTATGCCTTTTGTCTTGAGTTTTCAATTTAAACTTTCAAATTAACACTTATGAGGATTTAATCTCCCAAATACATAATATGAGAAGTGTGCCTTTAGTACTATCCAATAGCGATTTAATTTGATTAATGGGCAAATTAATCTAAAATCACTTATCTCTGTGCTTGTCTATATATATATATATATATATAAAGACAAGAAAAAAGGCAATATGGGAGGAACAAATATGAGGGATCAGTGACAATGAGCAATCTCTCTTGTCATCTCTAAGATTTTAGGTTCATGTTTGCCCTCTTAATCCTCATGGTGCCATCATGCATCTCCTTTTCTCTACATCTCCTTTCTCTTTCAACACCCATAACTTCTCTTTAATTATTTATTGCTAACAATACTATGCAACCAAATGCCCATTATATATATATATATATATCATTAAATTAATTAGTTTATTGGAGAGAATTAAGCAGATATATAAGTAAGAAATTATAATTATATTAATCTGTTAAATTCATCCTGCACATTTTAACTATTATTTTTTTTATCATGAGGTAATAAGAGTATCTTTGGGTAAGCTGGTTTATCAACAGAGATTGAGTTTTTTTTTTTTTTTTGTTTTGACAATCTTAATGACACACCTCTCATATTAATTTGGTACATTTAAGACTTTTAAGAGCTGGCCGCAAAGTTTAAACTCTAGTATTTAAGGTAAAGATTATACTTTTTTAGTTGATAGGCCAATTGTTGCGGTTACACATTTTAGTCTTCTAATTTTTAATCTAAAGGATAAAAAAAATGAAAAAACTTGTAAAAATGAGAATGTACAATATCATTCTTGATATGGATATCTTTTAGGATCTGGTGCCATTAATCGAAGGATTAGTATAAAGAAGTGGACGTGTAAATGAGTTTTCTAAGATATGTAGTTGATAAAACTATTATTGAATTAAAGATTTATGATACTATATGTTAGTTACTACAAAAAAATTGGTATTTTGTATTTTTAGACATAGCGATAATTGCAATCGTTGCTAGAAAATTTAGCAACAATTACAAAAATCTATTGCTAAAAGCCTTGTTGCAAGTCACATTGCGATAGTTCTTTTTCAATCGTGAAAACAACCATTATAATAAGGTTTTTTTGTTTACGGCTATTGTTATGGCATTGATTTAGCACTAGTTGTGGCATAACAGCTGCAAAAATAAAAATCATGTACAATAATAGTTCTAACCATTGTTATTTTTTAAAGTTTTTTAAATAAAATATTTGAACTTAATTATAAATGTTGTTAAAAATAAATAGATCACAACAATTATAAATTATAAATTATAATTAGATGTAAAATCAAAAATTAAATCCAATACTTGCAATAATATTATTACAAAAATAAAAGTTCGATAAGTCAATAGATAAGTCATGTGATTACAATATCATTTAACAACAAATTTTACAAGTGATAAATTTATTAATAATTTTCTTTTTGATTGGAACATTTTCTTACATTTGCTCAATACATAATCCTTTGATCAAGTACCTAAATTAAAAATATAAAATATCATTAAAAATCATATAAAAATTAAATTACAAAAAATAAATATTATTCAATAAATTCATTATAAATATTATTGTTAGAATTTGGAAGGAAGTAAACTCAGAGAGAAGATGACTTTGATAATTTTGGAGAATGAAAATCATAGCTTCATCAAGCTTTCTTACCTACTTAGCCATCATTTTTTACAATTGAGAATCTTAACTTTGTAACTCTATAGTAGAAGAAGCAAAAGAACTCGTCCTGTCCTACCATAGGAATAGGTGGAATGTCCAAACATTTGAAATAGGGAAGGATCAAATCCTAAACTTCAAATATGACCTTGATTTCTTAAAGCAAAAATCAATGAATTTTCAGATGTTATTTCCTGCAAAAGAGACATTGAACTAGATTTATATTCAAAAATCTTTTTTTACATAACCACAATATTACTAAATATTACCAATATTATTAAGACTACAAATTACAATATTTTTAAATATGAACTTATTATCAAAACCGTAATCACAATATTACTAAGTATAAGCAATTCAATAACCCATAATCATAATATTTCTAAATATGAACCTATATCCAAAACACAATTATAATATTGCCAAACACATACCATAATTATAAATATTGTCAAATATGACCAATTCCACAATCCATAATTATAATATTGTCAAATATTTTCAATTCCACATACCTTAAACAAACTATTATCAAGTCCACCACTCATAATCAAGATATCACCAAGCATGATCAATTCAACAACATACAATTATAATATTGCCAAATATGAATTATTACCAAAACCACAATTATAGTATTGTCAAATACAAACCACAATTATAAATATTACCAAGTATGATCAATTTTACAATCCATAATTACAATATTGGCAAATGTCCTCAATTCCACAGATCCTAGGCAAAATATTATTGAGTTCACACCCCATAATCAAAATATTACGAAATATAACCAATTTAACAACCCAAGATCAAATTTTTTTTAAATATGAACCTATTATCAAAACTACAATAATAATATTGCCAAATACAACCACAGCATTAATGAATTTGGTAGTGTTTGCAATTGATCTAAATAAATCATTGCAAATTTATAGCAATTGTTGCATAAAATTGCAATTGTATTAATAGCAGTAAATTTTGTTTTTAGCAGTGGTTTTGACAATCGCTGTTATGCAATTGTCACAAACCCCCCCCTTTTTTTAGTAGTATTAATATGTTATGATTTAAGAGTTGAATCTTCAAATGATTGTTCATAAATCATCAATTGTTAGTTTGCAAATCATGGTTTATGTATTATATATACCATGATATCAAACATATAACTCGAGTTAATAGTTTGCATAACACTAGTTAAATAGTTCTGTGTAACACCTACTCTAATAATCATTGGGTTAGGGACTCCATCTTTTAAATATATGCCAAGCACTTAAATAATTATAAATTCTTGAAATTTCACCTCACGCTAGTTAATACTCACTTAAAAGGGCTCAACCCTATTAAGCAACAATACTTGCTCAAGTTATTATATAACAATAAGAGCTCCACCCATTTTATTTAATTCAAAACATAGGGACTCACAGTCCACATCTCGAGCATATATTATAATATTTTAAGAAACTAAATTCAAAGGTCTATAAGTATCAAACTATTAGTTAAATAATATTTAAAATTTAAAAATAGTAAAACCAAATAAAGATATCCTATGGTCATGGCAAAAAGTAAATAATAACCCAGCATGAGCTCGAGAAGTATAAGAACCAATAGCCCATTCCTCTGGTAACTTCCCTTGCCTCTTATTCAGTTCTTCACCTGAAAATATTAAGAGAATGAGGTGAGCACTAACGTCTCAGTAATCCAAAGTCTTACCATGTGCATACAAACTAACAACTATGTCCAATAGGTCTCAATGCAAATCCAACATCACTATTATTAATTATTAACACAAAAAATCATAAGGTAAAATTTAAAATAGTTATATGCAAAACATGATAAAATGCAATATGTATAACCTTCCTTATTGCTCCGTCCACCCTTATACCGCTGACTGAAGCCACATGCTTATCCATGATCTGGCCCACACATTGAATCGACCAAAGCTACTCTGATACTCGAGATGTACCCGACCAAAGGTACAGAGCCTAAGCCCAGACTATGGCTTCCCTCCTTAAAAGACTAAACCAGGAGATGTCACTGTCCCGCGTTCCCCCTTTACAAACCCGGCCAGGTAAGTATTGAGGAACGGGGCCCTACAAAAAGCCAACCACTTTGCGCGAGGTGGAGGCAATCACGTGGTCATCATATCATATATATTTCAACAACATCTCCTTAACCCATCATTTATGCATGTCATCTTTATCCAAAATTCATACGAGCATGTTTGAAAAATAAAGAATCTCATATAGCATATCAAATAGGACTGACAAGCATGCTTGAAAGAAATATAATACTCTAAAATTTCACATCAATAATTTGAGCTCATAAGCATGTTTGAAAATAAAAATACTACGTTAAAATTTTATTATATCTGCAAGCATGCTTAAAAAGATTCTAGCAATTCTATTAATTTCACAATTATTTACTTTTACCGTTTCATAATCTCATACAGCTTATTTACTTGTATCACGCTCAACAAGATAAACTTATTTATTTAATTAAAATTATAATAATAAACCAACTTGCATACACATGGAAAAACTCTAAATTACCTGTTCTCTTTTGGCTCACAAGTAGTCACACAGCAAGAAAATCTAAGCAATAAGAGCTTTTAATAAAAATCTACAAAAGTCACACATATATACAAAACATCAATATATAATTCAAAACTACTTATATATTATCCTAAACTACTCTAAAATTACTTTGAAAAATTAAAAGCTATCATAGAGAACCTAAAATTCTCTGTTAAATCTATATTTCTTTATATTTTAATTAATTTATTAGAATAGTCAATTTTATATCAACTTAAATTTACAAAAGTTTCTAAATTCCTAAATATAAATTTTCTCATCTAAAATTTATAATTTACGTATATAAATATAAATTAAATTTATATTCCTAAATTCACACACACATATATATCTATGTATAAAAATTTATATTGAATTTATATTCATAAATTTATATTATATACATACCTACAAATATATATATATAATTATATATATATATATATATGTATATTTATTTTAGAAAAATACAGGGATGAAAGGATGCGTTTTTACATAAGAATATATATATATATATATAAGGGATGAAGGTTATATATAGGTATATATATAACATATGAGATAAAGAACAAAAGCTACTCTTGTACCTAGTGTGGAGATGTATGTTCGATGAGGGATTGAAAGAACAAGTTAAAATTATTTGAAAAAAGGCTTTTGGCGGAGTGAGAGAGAACAGACGGATGAGGGAGTGAAAAATAAGGAATATGTTCGATTTTAGATGTATATATATATATCTTGTTAGTTTTTTTATTATTATATTTTAAAATTCTATTGGATATTAAAACTAATTTTAAGTTATCTATCGGATAATTTGAAATATTTTAAAATTAACTAAAGATATATATCTTATTAGTTTTTTTTTACTTTTAAATCTTTGACTCTTTAAATTATATATATATATTAATAAATTTTTTAAATAGGTGAAAATTTGACTTTTCCCCTTATCTTATCATGTACCCTACTCTTTAAGCTTAATATTTAATCTTATATCTTTTTTTAAAGTACTAACACTTTTTGAGGATGTTACATTCTGCAGTTCATGTTAAGGGTTTAAATTCCACTCTTACTTATGGAAAAAAAAAGCTATAAAGGATTCATATATATTATTAGATTTCACTCTTCTAAAATACAAGATATACTTTAGAAGATAAAGTACAAGTAGATACTAACGAAAAAAATATTTTAAAAAACTAGTTTTAAAATATAAACATGGTGCCATAGCGTTGTTTTTATTTTATAAAGGAGCTTTCTTATAAATCTTATTTTGTCTTTGATGGAATAGATAAATTAGAATGGATGTCAGTTTACTACTAATTATACAAAAAAAAAAAATTCTATGGTGCCATTAATGCATGGCGTCATTGCCCAGTGAAAAAGTTATTATTCACTAAATGACTAATTATTAAATTAATTTAATGCATGTAGAGAGTATTATTATACAACATTGGCACCTTATAATAGTGATTTAATTTTTTTAACAAATAATTTTCACCATTTAAACTTGAGTGATAGTGACAGTGGTGACCAACTCATTAAAGTAGAGATAATTGGGAGAGGAGTAGGTGAAAATAGTAATGGGTGGGAAGCAGTTGAAAAATGATGAGCCCCATTTCTCCAAATATATGAAATAATGGCCCATGTGAGCTGGAAATGGAGTTAAAGACACATCCCGCCAATAGGGACAAAAGTGATAAACTTTCATTATTGAGATGCCCTTAGTTGCGAAAGTTGCGCTTGGGATAGCTTTGATGTTAACACAACCTTTCCATATTCTACTTTTGTTCGCAGTTTGCCATGGGAAATCTGCATATAAATTTAAAAAGTTTCACCCTATTGATAATAGAGGTTGTCTTGCGCGAAAAATAGGGATGGCAATGGACACGATTTGATGAGGTTTCTTGTCTGCCAATCTCTTCTTTCTCTGTCTTTCGTTTCGATTTTTTCTTTTTTATAATGGGAGATAATCTTTTCATTTTCAATTCTTTACTTTACTGCAAAAAATTAAACAAGATCTTCCCGTACGTCCTCATCTTTATGCAAGACATGGAAACCCTCAGTAGCTTTTTTAGTTAAGTTTAAAATAAATTATGGATTGGCTTGCGAGTATAATCTTAGCTAATTATGCGCTAAGTTTTGTTTCAATTTTTGTGTAATTTATTTGAGTTCAATATAATTTTAAAAATTGAAAAAAAAAGTTCAACATCGTTCTTTTTTTTTTAACACAACTAATTCTACTTATGTAAGTATTTGATAAGACATTACACGTGACTAAATTGGTCGACTAAAGGTTCTCATTTGATAACTTAAATTCAACTCAAACCTATACTCCATTTTTTTAACTTATTTTAATTATTTTAACACCTAAAAGCCTTCTCTGAATCAATTTTGTTCATGCTAACAAGGGAAGAAGAGAAAAATTCTTTGAGTTAATGCAATTAGGTCCAATTCACTCATATTTTTCCATTGATTGAAAGCAGAAATTGTGCAGGTTTGAGTGCAATTGAATCGGTATGTGATGATGTTGACCTTTGAAAAAAACTTTGAGAATTAAATTGAACCAAAATAAAATTTTGAAACTAAAATGAAATATGAATGAAACCCTGGATATTAGAAGTGTATTTTTTGTCGAAATAATATTTGAAGGTTTGATTCATAATTAAGTTTAATTAAATTCCATTTTAGGGTAAATAATAATAATTAAGCACTTATATCTTAATATTAAGAGACATGATGGATTGACCTAGCTCTATATAGAGGTCCCAAGTTCAAAGATATTTAATTAGCATGATATCGAGGTGGAGACAATTGATAGATTGGACTCCATCAAGTGATTAGGTGGATCTAATCAATTAATTAGAGGTATCCCCAAAAGATGGTATAAGTGGTGATTTTTTGATCTTCTAATTATTCTAATTCCATGTGATGCTTCCTGATTGACTAGTGACAGCCGTGCATGTCCTAGTTTACATAACTTAAAGCTTTTACGTATTAGATGGAATCTGACCAAAAAAAAAAAAGCTAGAATTTTTAAGTATTTATGATTACTTTTTTTAATTTCACATATATATAGATATATTAAATTTTGTTAATTATATATATATCAACAATTTTAGCTAGTATTATCTAAAATAAAACCATGAAGTTGCTATCCCCCTTCCAAGGGAAAAAGGAAAAAAAACAAGAAGAACTTTCACTAATTCTTCTATCAAGTAAAAAAAAAAAATGCCCATTATCGATTTTTACCAAACTCTGACCATACGATTCAGTCATCAAATTTTGAATGATTGGAAATGAGAACTGGTTTCCGTCATAAATTGATGAGTGCAATAGATGTTCACTAATTAGTTGATTCACCTCTTTATATAAATGGAAGAAGAGTATTTGTTATCAAGTTCTTTTTAATAAAAAAAATGATACATACAAAATTTTTGGAAAAGAATTAAACATATTCATATGATAATATGTTATAAAAATCATATTCATCTGCTATTATTTTATTGAAGAATAAACAGAATTACATCTAAATCTATCATATAAAATAGTCAAACTTAAAAATCACGCATCTAATGGTACGCGCTTGGAAAATTCCAAACAAAAATTTCAAGATAAAGCTGGATTGAAGTGAGATTTGATCTTATCTTGATCCATATTTATACCTCAAAAGTTGACATTCTTATATTATATATGAATATCCCATTTGCTTCAACCTATATATATATATATATATATATATTACTTCCCTTGATGCAATACATTCATAGAATATTCATCTATTACCAAGGCTTGTTGCCAACGGAAATTTTATGGATATGGATAAGGCTTGTCAATAAACATTTGGAAGGTATTGAACAAACTTCCTGAAGTTCAAAAGAGAAGAATGACTTGTAATTTCAAATTTGGAAATTTTTATTTGGTTTAAATGAGATGACTTATTTTTGTGTTGCAATCTCAAATAAGGCAATTATTTATTTAAAATTGAGATTTAAATTTTTTTAATTTGAGAATGCATTGATTAGTTTTTAAACATGTATAGTTTAACTCAAACTTTTCCTAACTTTCAAAAAATTTTATTTATTTATTTATTTTTATAAAAAGAAGAACATTATAATGCGGCAATAAAAATTAGAAATGGCCAATGGGCATGTGGCCCAGGGGGCTCCAATTTGAGGGGTCTGGAGAAATAGTATATAATTTGCCCAATTAGACATAAAATAAAGAAAAGAGAAGAACACAATTTTTGATATTAAAAGAAGGAATAATATTGCAAATTACAACTTTAATTTGAACTTATAGTAAGAGGGGTTTAGATAGCAGTGCGTGTGCACGTGCAAACATGTGTTTGAACTTTGAATACGTGGAAGCCCGCACATGAATGTTATCCACACGTGCTCACATGCCTCTGTGAATCTGAATCCTAGTTGGAGTAAATTCTTGAAAAGGAGAGAAGGGATTGCTGTGAATGTGATTGCATGTGGATTCATAAAACCCTAGACAAATGCACTGAGCCCCAAAACAGTTTTTACATTCCCCATTGATGTAGTTCTGCCTAGATCAAATTTTTTTTTTTCTGTGGTAAGAGTATTTTTGAATTTTACTCGAGTTAAGTTTCTTTTTTAATAACGCTTTAGGTATGCTCTTTTAAATTTACTTGATATGTTTATGATTTTTACTCCCAAGATACTTTCAAAAAGAATTGAACCGGAATTGATAAGGAAAAATAGCATCTCTTGAATCCCAAAACATTATTTTCCATGCTTAGATATAGAATCTCTCTCTCTCCCACGCACAGAAAAAAAAAAAAAAAGGGAGGTAGTGGTGGACTTGGGGGATGAGACTGAGAATAACATATAAAACACCTAGTACATTTTGCTCTGCAATCTGCATTATGAGAGAGTACAAATTACAGAAGAAGGGTTTTGTTTGTTCTTTCTGTTATTCTTTAATCACCACACATGATGGGCAAAGGAAAGGAAACACAGTGTACACTTAGTGTTTGATGTTATGTCTAGTAGAGCATAATGCTCTTTCCCCATTTGTACTCTAAATCAGATTACATGTACCGAGCAAAACCCATTTTGCAGGACCACTTTTGCTCCAATAACCTCATCTACACTGACCCTTTAGTACTCAAATCTTACTAGTCTTCCCCAAAAATGGGACAATTGTGGGCGTGGAGAGATAGAAAAGAAAAAGAAAGAGAGAGGGAGGGGGGGAGGCATTACTGCTAAGGGATATGTGTCCATACAGTGTGGAAGGGGAAGTGGACGTGTACCCAGTTTTGTTAAGAGGGTACAAGGAGCCTCGCTGTCTAGCATGTGAAGGGGTTATGGCTTTCCCCTTCTCTCTCTTTCTCTTTTGCGTGCAGCCACTATAACCCACCCAACTGGCCGTTTTGATTCATTAACTTATAAAAGTTTTTGTTTGCCCTTCAGTAATTCTCGTCTCTATATTATCCCTTCACTAAAAGTGTCTGACAAAAGTATCATAGGGTTAACAAATGTGAGTATGAGACTATAAAGGATCTATATATACCACTAACGTTCTAATCAATAGTGTTAGAGGAACCTATCTTTATTGTCATTATTTGAAAGCCCAAAAAAAGCCTAATAGAGAGGAGAGTCAAGACAAAATTAGTCTAGGATTTGAGTCCATTTCCCTCTTCGTTTTCTCCACTTCCCATCCACTCTTTGCAATTACTATCCAACTTGTTCAAGACCAAAACTAGCTACTAGCTAGAGACACCTTGCTTATTTATTCACACAGCCAAGAGGGTGTGTGAGAGTTTGATAAAGACATATTATTTTCATCTTTTTACCACTCTTCCTGCATAAGGGAGGCTCTTAGTGAAAAAAACCCATTTCAGTTTTTCTCCTCAGAATCAAAGATGAATGCAATGGCTTCGGAAAGCCGCAGTGGGTGCGAGTCTGGTTGGACTCTATACCTTGAACACTCTTTCCTCAATCAAAATGCTTCACATAAAGATACTCAATTTATTGGTGGAAATGATGGATTTTATGGAGAAGACAGAGACAAAAGAGCCAGAGAGGAGGATGCTAGAGAAGAGGAGGACTTGTCTATGGTTTCTGATGCTTCTTCTGGGCCTCCACATTTCCCAGATGATGAGGCTTATTTCAATGAAGATAATGGCTGCTTCTGTTCTGAATCTGAGGCAGCAAAAATGGCTAAGACTGCTCAAAAGAAGCAGAAAGTTAAAGAAAATCAACCCCATGGAGATCAACATCTTCCATCTTTTCTTGATGATACTGCTAGCTCTCCTATCTTTGACTTCTCCATGGTATGTTAGAGCATTTCACTGCGAAGATTCTAAGCTAGCATTACACGATTTCAATCTTTGATTACCAAAAAAGTTACAGATTGTGGGGTATTTTTTCTCATACAGTCCTTGAAAATTTTTTTCAGAACAATAGTACTCAAGCTTCAACAGAGAGTATGCTAGATTATTCACAAGGTTTCTCTGCAACTTATTTTGAGGTACTTGTACTTGGTTTGGTTCTTTCCTTTTCCATTTGAGGATTTTTACTTTGTTAGAAGGCATATCTAAAATCCGTTGTGTTCTTGCAGGAGAGATCCTCATTCCAAGACCACTTTGCTTCTTACAACCATCTCTATCAGAAAATGAACTTCAGAACATCCAGTAAATAATCGTTTCTTACTTGATTCTTCCTTTGCAATATCTGATTTTCTGTGACATCAATTGCATTATCCGTTTAGTGGTCGGTTTGGAGGGAAACGGAGGGGCAAGAGATAAAGATCAGAATTCAAATTAGTTCTTCAAATGGCTGCCTTTAGCTATTGAAGTTGATGCAGTGGAAGAAGTTACTGAAGATCTTTGAAGGGAGAATCAGAGCGTCAAGCGTAGGAGGAATTTGATCTCTAAAGGGGTTCTGTTTCTTCCTTTACTTTTCTCTTTTAGCTGTCAATGCAGGAGGAAACAACCTGAAAGGGGGGAAAAATAAGAAATAAAATGTTTTTGCTTGCAAAATTTAATTTTCTTTGTCGAATAGTGGATATATACAAGTGAGCCAAGTTAGGCAGAGTCTGTATGAGCATGCTCGCTGCATATCAGCATTTCATCACTTGCAATTCTGGCTAAAAAATTATCAAAGATTAAATCTTTCTTCTTACCTCCCTCCAAAAATGAAATGACCATACCTTTTTTCTTGTCAGCAAAATCTTATGTTGTTTTTTTCAAAGATTTTTAGTATTACTACGGAACTTGAAAGTTTTATATTGTTTCAATGTCATAGTAAGATTTGTTCATAAATTTTTTTTTGTAATATCATTTTAGTGCTTTTAGAAGAATAAAATTAGAACAAAATTAAACTTGTGAGTATTAAAATAATACAAAAAAATTTCAAGAAAATCAATTAATACTGAGGTCATTTTTTAATGACAAAAATGAGATTTTCTTGGGTAAAAATTAACCCAACAAATAAACAACCTTTTATATTTATTATATTTAAGAGCTCCAGTTGCAAGATTCCTAGTTAAGTAGGATATTGTCTCCATATTCAAAATCTATGGGAGCAGAGGTACCTGCTTTGGAAATTTAAAATTTCTGCATTGTGATTTTTCCTCTTAACTTTAGCCATTATTCTCAGCTATGCGCAAGCAAAATCTTTATCCTTATATGGAAGAGGAAGATGGTAATGATCTGCTATTCCCCATTCCTGCCAATCCCAGAAAAATCACAATAAACTTTGATATTCTCATTAAACCAAAGGGACTAAAAGAAATATTATATAATTTTCTTTTGGGATAAAGCATGAAAAACTATGACACTCCATAGGCAGATAATTCAGATGAAGGCTATGGTTTCCTACTTGATTCGGTAGGGTTCCCTCATATCATCTGCATTTGGATTTTAATTTTTGTAGCTTTTGGATATAAATCTTGAAAAGGCATTAATCATCAATGAGGACAAGACCTTCATGAATGTTTGGAAGAGTCCAGACAAGGCTTGGTTTGTACTGAAAGTTCCAATGTTTCTCCTAATTAACTTGTAATTAATGCATATCTGCATTCAGAAATGGACAAGATACTAAATGAAGTCATGGGTGATGGTCAAATCTGGATATTTACAAAGATAAGGAGGAAATGCCAATCTTCATTCAAATTTTTTTTTATCATTTTAGTATTTAACACTTTGATTTTGTTTTAATTCTATAAAATATTTAATTACTGAAAGACTATATAGTAATCTTTGAATAAATTTAGAAAAATAAATTTGAAACTCCAAAGGATTGATAAGTGATCAAAGAATTGTATTCTTTTATCCTAATTATTTAGGTTTAAAATTCAAAATCAACGTCTAAGAGAATTTATTTTTTTAAATCCACTAGATCAATGAAAGAGTACACCTTTAAAATCATCCCCAAACAGAGTTAGTCTCAATTAATATGCAAGTTGATCCAAAAATACTCTTATTATAAAAAAAAATAGAATTTTTATTAAAATTTTAAAAAAGCTAATTGATATTAGATTATTTTTAATGACCCAAAAGGAAGTTTTATTTATTTCTAAATGCATTTGTTTTTTTTTTAAAAAAAATCTGGGAGATACTGCCAGAGATCTCCTGAGCCAAAGGAACATGCCCGATTTTTGTTTAGCATGTCAACTTTATCTCGTTTGGAAGGATCCTCATTATAAAAATATTATGTTTGATTTTTTTGTTTATGTAGGTTTGCTACCACCAAGTCTGTCTGCTTGGAAGCTGTCATAGGACTTAATGTCATTCACAATTAATTATGTGTCTTCCTCGTTTGATTTCTTTATTCGTTTGCTTATTCCCAGTCAGTTTCTGTTCACATAAAAAATTCTGGTATGTGATGCCACAGAGTTATAAAAAGGTACAGAAAATATGGGCCGTTGAGAATTTAGGATGTCAAATTTCTAATCTCTCCCCACATGTGTGTTTTCTCATGTATAATAATTGATGAGATTCGAATTGATTTAGTTTATATAAAAAAAATTTAGTAGTTTAATTATCATGAAAAGACATATCAAATGTAAGTCTTAATAAAAGTGTGACTAACATGTTTTTTTTTCAAATTATAATATAATGTAATGGATAGTTACATAATGACATAAAGTTTGATTAGCATATTTTTTTAATTATAATATAATGTCATAGATAGTTATATAATGACATAGTATTATGAGTGATGGAATTCATTAATACACTAATTTTAATCAATTTTTATTTTCTTCTTCTATTACTTGATTGTACAAAGAATATACTTAAAGATTTATTTGTTGTTTCATAAATAATTTAGTCTTCCTACTTATTATATAATAAAAAAATTATTTAGAATTATATAGTCAGCATTAGTTAGTATAAAAAATAAATAAAAATTTACCAAAATAAATGTATTAATGAATTCTATCACTTAAAATATTTACTTTAATAGATTTTTATTTTTCTCTTGTACAATTAATTAATTAATTAATTAATACACATTAAATGGAGCCTATATACTAAAAAAATTGTCACAAGTTCAACAATGGGAGTCTTCTATGTAATATTAAAAAAAAGGTACAAAACAAAACAAAGCTAAAATGAGCAACAGGAGGCTAAGAGAAGACAAATTAAACACATAAAATTCTAGAGAGATAAAATAATTTAAAAAGTGACGGATAGTTAATGCATAGCTGCATTCCATCATCAAATTGGATAAGAAATCTAATGAGGGCATGGGAACGACATTTCTTGCCCCTCCAACCACCGCCCAAAACAAAAAATTCTCACTTACTGTTTGGTATATATTATAAAAAATTTAAAATTTAAATATTATATTTGTCTCAAATAATGTTAAAATAAGTTGAAATGACATAGATTTTTTTTTATTTTTAAAATATATTTTTTAATTTAATATTAATTTTTTTATTAAAATATTTTTCATTAACTTCAATATATATTGAGTAAATTTTTATTTTTATTTTTATTTTTGTAAGAATTAAATTTCTCTATCATCATAGATACTTTTTCTTGAGTTGTTGCATGCAAAGGAAGATATTTTTGCTAATATATATATAAGTTAAAAGAAGATATTTTAATTAAAAATTTTAAAATTAAGCTAAAATTTAATTTTTAGTTTCAACGGAAGAAAATATGTATTTTAAAAATAAACAATATTCATAAATTTCAACACAATTTTAAACAGGTATATGTAATTTATTTTGAAAATAATAATAATTTTTTATGTATATACTTCAAATTTAAGTATTTTATAATTAAACTTTTAATCCTCGGTTGCTTCCAGTTCCGAACACATGTCTGATATCTGATCTTCTATTGTTTCTGTGACCATTCCAATTTACTTTAGGCGTTCCCATTTCCCAGGACAACATACTGCATCAACATGAATGAATGAATGAAAGTGGGTCCACTACAAAACGATGCGTTCAGTAGTAGTTACGACGCCTGTGCGTCAACTAGTATCACCTGTGGGATTTAGAAACTGCAAACCCAGTTTGGTTTTTTTCCTAATCACTAGTAAACCTCGTCCTGCTAAATCATATAAGAATTATTAAAATACTCTTTATTTATTTAATTGCTTAATTATACATATGTGTCTATTAATATATGTACATTTAGAATTTATACTATTAAACTTCAACACACGTTTATTTTTATGAATGTATTTGAGTTTAAAACTATATTATCTTAATTCAAATATTATATTATTTTAATTTTAATAAAGCTTTACAAATATCTGTATCTATTTGGAAACTTCAAAAACTTTGGTTTTTCCCTAATTAGTAGTAAACCTCATCTTACTAAATTTTAAAATTAAGAATTATTAATATATTTTTTATCTATTTAATTGCTTAAATATACAAATGTCTATATTAATATCCGTACATTTAGAATTTATATTATCAAACTTCAACATATGTTTATTTTCATGAATATATTTGAATTTAAAATTATATTATTTTAATTTTATAAAAATTTAATAAAACTTTACAAATATAAGAATTCTTGCAGGTTTTCATATCCTGTGGCCGTTAGGATGTGAGAAATGTTGAAAATTTAAAATAGTAAACTATTTGAATGAAATTAAAATATATATAGATAGAAAAATTAATATTTTATTATTTTACTTTATTTTATAATTGAGACTATTTATTTGTAGGTTTATAAATAATTAAAATATAGAAATAAATGGTAACTAAAAATAAAAAATCATAAAAATTAACTACAATTTAATTTAATTTAAAATTAGATAAAATTTTAAATTTTTAGATAACAAACTAACTAAAAAAATTTTACAAAAATTAATTATAATAATTTTAAATTACATCTCCAATGAAAAATTCGTCCCCTGTATATAAGAAGAAAGGGATATATAGAGAGATACAGAAATGATAAAAAAGGAGAGAGCAAAAATTTTCAATATATTTTCTTTTATATTACGTCATTCTTAAATTCAACTCACAAGTGCGTGGGAATCAACGAATTCACAAAAGAATTTTAGATTAGAAATTTAGTAGGCCAAGTAATAGAAGTTACGCGCGTTGAGCAGATGAGTGGCTTATGCTTGCAATCTTCCGACACAAATTGCTATTCAGTGAACATGCATCTTAAACGATTAACTCGCTTGAAATCCTCCAATCCTGAGCAAGAAAGCTGCCTACAACTAAGCTGAATGAACGTTCACCACAGATTTTCTAATATTATTCAACAAACTTCTCTGTATATTACTTTTGTTGTTCTCTTTATGTTTGGCTTCTATTGGTTCCCATTTCTTTCTGCTCTTAATTAATCTTGACATATTCGGCTGAAGTGTTTGAATGGTCTTCTTTTAACTTTAGTGCAATACTATTATTTTCTTTCATTTACACAGGTCATTTTCTTCCCTCTTCATTGTTTCCAACTAATCTCTTAGAACCAATATCAAAACCATTTTCTCCCGACGGTTTTGGATTTGGAAACTCGATACACTGTTTCACCTGTTCAACCTTTTGGACTTCACATGCAGAATATACATAGGACTCTTTCACTTGCAGACTATAGAAAAACAACTTGTTCCATTGGATAATACCTAATTCCTATATATGACTAGTCGGCAGGTTTGATAATAGAGCCTCAACTTGACGTAAAATATCTTCATGTGTGGACCCTTGAGAAAGGAAATTTCTCTCTTAAAACACAATCCATCAAGTTACGTTGACTGATCCTGGGTCACATGATGGGATATTTGGTGGCTATGCATGCTAGCTGAGTCACACAGACAGCAATGGTAGCTTAAAAGTCTTGAGAGTATGTCATATGAATCCCAAAATTTGAGCTAATGATGCATATGGTGAACCTAAAAGTAATGTTGCATCATGCCATACCAAATCATTCAGCAGTTCACTTACTTAGATCTTTAAAAAGATTTAGACTAATGATCAATAAGTTTAGTATATTGATAAGCTTTTTAGTAAGATTTATTATATATATATATATATTTATATGTTTATTTATGATTAATTTAGATATTTATCTTTTATAAACCTAGTATACCAAAATACCTCTCCAAATCTTAAATGTTCGTAAGAGGTGACTTTCAGGACTCCCATGTCCCAAAATTTCTTCGCCCTTTAACAAGTGATTGTCAATTGCAACACAGCAATACTGGTTTATCTTAATTTCGCAACAAACCATCACTCTTACCCCATTAATTAGCATTTTACAGGTGAGATGCGACTTGCAAGGCGAGAAATTTCGGAAAAAAGAAAAAAGATTTTCCAAGTCAATTTTAAAAACCGATTCAATAGAGTTACAAGTAAAATTTATTTTTTATAAAATAAAATGTTAGAATTTTTTTTTAAGGAAATAGTTATTTGGGACCTAGGATAAGTTTGAGTCTAATTATGCATAAGGACAGAATTGACACTCATGATGCCCATTTCATAAAACAGTTAATCTAAACAAATTGTGCAAAACATTTATGTAGCCTTAATTGTTTTTTATTATTCTTGTTGAAAGGATTTAGTACCTGTTTGTACAATGGAAACAAATCTTTAAATTTTTTGAAAAAATTATATCTAAAGACCTATATCATATAAAATTTATAATGAAAGATTTTAAAAATTAAAATTATTTTTAAAAATTATTATTACTATTAAGTTTTAAGAGATTTATTATTGGATGTAAAAGAATTCAATACTTTTTTACACCCAATAATAAACCTTTTAAAATTTAATAGTAATAATAATTCTTAATAATAATTTTAATTTTTAAAATATTTTATTATAAATTTTATATGATATAGGGTTTTAGATGTGATTTTTTTAAATTTTTTTGTTCTCACAATCTTTTTTTTTCATGATAGATGTATCACAATCCAAGAGAAAAGAGACTAGGAATTCTACAGGAAGAATAAGTTCTATGTTTTGTATTCTTTATTTTTTTAGGAGAAAAATGTATGTTGAGTTTTTTCTTAAGATCAATTTTTACTAATCTATAAACCCCTTTGAAGAAAAAACTAATAAACCTTTTTAAATTCAAAAATTAATAAAATTAATTATAAATTAAATAATAAAATTTATTTATTTATTTATTTAAGTAAATTGAATTGTTGAGTCGGGTCATAAGTCAACCCATCATGATAATTTATTTTTTAATATTTTTTACTCACATATAATGGGATGAATAATACAAAATTTTTTATTTCTCTTAAACTTTCATAGTGTTTTGTTGTCATCACTTGTCCTAATATTTGAGAATTTTTATACTAAAAATTATATTATAGGATTATACAAGAGACTATCCCCTTTTACACACACAACACATTCACTCATGTCTCAAATGTTCTAGATTTAGCTATATATATTTTATTTATAACAAGTCTAATTCTTCTTAAATTTAATCTTTTTCAAATTTTCTTTTCATATGTATAGTATTTGCATTTATGATATTATTAAATAAATTTATATTAGACATGTCTTAGAGACTAATATAGTTATGTATGTTTTAAATAATCTTTATTTTACAGACATATTACTTAGATCAAAATTAGTTATTTTTTTAACGATAATTCTTTATGTTAAATTATCATAATCATATAATGTATGTTAAAGTAGTAAATATTAACTCATCTTTTTATAAATATTGTCAAAGTTATAAAAGTATCTATGAAGAGAGTGATTAAGGAGTGAGTGATTTTTCAATTTTATCTTTAAAGGACCAAAATTTAAAATAAAAATGTTGATCTTTCATGGGCTAT
The DNA here is from genome assembly GCA_026724425.1 of Erythrophleum ivorense. NCBI lineage: Eukaryota > Viridiplantae > Streptophyta > Magnoliopsida > Fabales > Fabaceae > Erythrophleum > Erythrophleum ivorense. Next base: position 4,245,364 of record JAIUCV010000003.1, read on the forward strand.
ATTATTATTTTACTCAAAGTACTATTTATTTGTGAAACTTGTGAATTTTACTCAACAGAGTTCATTTCTCAAATTTAGCCAAAATTATACTTGTACGCAAATAAACATAGGCCAAGTCTGGGTTTAGACCATGGGCTTAAGTCACTCCTCGATCTTTAATGATAAATCTAAATTAAGATGCCATGATACGTGAGCTCAAGCTCAACATCTAAAAATTCACTGGACTTTGGTTCAAATTCGGCTTGGCCCAACCCTTGAACAAGTATAGATCCAACCCCAGCAACATCCTCATTCCAATTTTTTTTTGTTGGTGCCGGGGGTTTTGAAGCCGAGGGAGTGCGTTGATGACACAGGACTACATCAACATTATGCTGGATGGCTAGCAGAACCATCTGTTGCAGATAGGAGTGATGTTGACGATGGCAACCCTGGTAGTAAATGCCTTCATCACTGTGGTTTGTATTTTGGGATGAACATTCATATTGAGCCTTTTGATGATCAAATAGCTGGCATGCCACAGTTCCTCTGGACTGTTGGTGGCATCACTGCTGCCTCCATATTCTTGTATTTTGTTGCCATTGCCTAGTGTAAGTATGAACGCCTCTTCCAGTGAAGGGAACCAAGTTAATGGTGAAAGACCAATATATTTTTATCATTGGTTTCGCTTACTTAGACTTCGTAAAATATGTTAAAAAGTACATTATATACATTTTTTTTGGGTTGAAATTACACATTATTTTTTTATTTTTAAAACATACACAAATTTTCAATTTTTATTAAAACATCTCTTCTATTTTTAAAATATGTATACTTTTTTTAAAATATAAATTATACAGACCTCCTTTAAGTTTTATTAAAGTTACTTAAAATTTTCATAAAAACTAAAAAAAAATTGTGTAATATTAGAAAAATTCAGAAAAAAATTATATAATTTCAACAAAATTTAAAAATAAATTTGTATAATTTATTATATATTCAATTACTCTTTTGTTCGCGGTATCCATCAAACTCCGTGCGACACATCTTGCAATAAAGAAACCATCTTCATATCCTTATGTCTCAAAGATAAAATAAAAATAAAAGAAATAAAAAGAGAAAGAAAGAAGAAACTGAGAGCTTGAAGCCACCAAAAAGTTTTTGGGAAGTAAAATATGTAATACCAATCAAAATCAAATTAGAGTCAAGTACTTAACATGGCTGTACTTGGTGCAATCGAAAGATACAGGAAATTACAATCTACCGACCTATATTTATTGCTATGTGTCTAACAATGTACAATTTCAAAGCTGTGATGCTACAGGAGCAAATGCGAAGTGACCAGAGCACTAGTTAGCACTTCAAAAAGGCGACCTCATTTGTTACTCTTAAGCCAATCAAGGATACCTTTTTCTGTATCTGAAAGCTGCCCGTCCTTTCCCTTCAATGTTCCTTCCACTAATTCAAAGTAATCCTTGTAGTTACGCTTGTAATAACTCTCCAGCCTCTGCGACACAATTTAATAATTAAATTTTAAAAAAAATAATACAACAGTAATACAAAAGAAATAACATCTCATGCCCATTTTTGCACACCTTAAAATTGGGCAATTCAGCTAGTAATTTTCCTTTTTCATATTACAAGAGTGTATTCACAGATTCTCCCCGAAACTAGATTTCCTTTCTGGATATTTTAAGGGTTACTTCCACATATATGGGCTTGGTTTCTTAGAGTACTTCCGACTATCCCAGAGAAATTAAGAGTAAACAGTTTGTAAATTGTTTACCTCTTTGTCATTTTTCTCCTTGTTTTCCTCTGATTTCTTCAGATATTCTGGTAAGAATTTCATTATATGAAAGAGGTGGAGCGAACAGTAAATAGTAAGGAAGAAAAAAGAGGAGGCGAAGACTGAAGAGAGTAATTTGTACTTTTGAGAAGCTGAGTTCTGGAGTCTGGAACTTGCAGGGAGGTGGCGATTAGTGCGGATAAGACGAGGCCTCTTCTTCCCACGTCTGAATTCGGTGCTTTTGCTTCCTTTCTATCAGCACCCTGCAAATTGGAACAAGCCCACTTGTTTACTCTAACCGTCAGTGCCATCACTATACTTTGCCCTATTGAACTCATCTCATACTTTCCATTACTCTCTCTCTCTCTCTCTCTCTCTCTTGTTTCGCTGTAGCCACCAGTTGTTGCAAATGGATAATGAGGATAAGGTAGCACGAGTGCCCACTCTCCACGAGGACTAATTTCCGAAATTACCAAGAAAAATTCTTTTTCTAAAAAAAAAATAAGTATAAAACAAACGGGACTCGGATTAATTGAAACACATGCTAGTGTTTCACTCTTAAACTAATTTTATGCAATCAGTTCGTTTCAAGATAAATTCAAATTTATTATGATTCAGATATCAATCGATAGAAAAATGTGGTGTTTTTTATTTTTTTGGGGGCTTTCCTTTTTGTCCATCACTTACGCCACTTAGTTTATTGGCTCGGTTGACTCTAGGGCCTGCTCTGACTCGATCTAATCAGGTTAGGTCGATCCAAGCCAAAAATATAAATTGACAAAATTTTAAATAAAATTATATCGGGTCAGATCATGGACGAAAATATTTTGCCCAATTTGTCCTACTAATTATTTTTTTTAGTTATTAATATCTTGTCATCTTATATATATATATATATGTATATATATTTTATTTTTATTTTTATTTTTATTTCATCTGATTCTCTTTACATGCTACAACTTTCATTATCTATCTAAACCCCTTATTTCTTAATTATTTTCATTATTAATGCGCTTGCTTACTGACATTTTCTTTTATTAAATAATGAAAATACACATATTTATCTAAAGTTAATTATGTTAATATAGCTTATATTTTGCTTGATAATACCAAACTATTTTTTTATTATTGATAAAAATATGAAGGTTCTAAAAGCCTATTGTTTTGAAGTATATACCTATGAGTTTGTAAAAAAATATTTTTATATTCCAAATATCAATTCATAAAAAAAAGTTTTAGATGACCTTGACTCGCCCTAACCCAACATAAAATCGGACTTGTTCAGATCAGGTCAGACCACAGGCATAAAAACAAACCCAATACCTTAATCGAATTAGACATCAAGCATATTAAATATCCGGCTCGGCCCTGCCTATGACCAGCCCTATTGTGATGCATGGGAATGTTTTTTATTTTGGTCGTTTAATATGGGTTTTTTGCTTTTGGTATTCCAATCTTTATAAGCTTTGTAGGAAGTTACTTATTATTTATCAGTACGAAACAGTAGGCTTCTTTTCTCGAATTGTATGTACTTTTTTCCCTTCTATTCTATTTTTAAAATTAAAAATTTTCTACATCAAAACCCATACTCCATCTAATTAGATGTACTTTTAAATTTTGCTCAAATATAAGTATTATCTCTGAAAGATCTTAACATCATAGTAAAATTTGTAAAGTTGTTAACGAATCTATTGATAAAGATCTAATACCTAAAAGAGTTTTATTTAAAAAATGTTATCATATATTGTTGAGTCAAAAAATATTTATATTTCATTTATTATAAAAAAGCTTGATAACAAAATACTTCAAATATAAAAATAAAGTTCCATTCTCATCCCAAAAACAAAAAAGTTTCAATCACCAATAAAAAACACAATAGCTGGCCTTTTTTTCTTTTTTTTTTCTTTTTTTCTCAAAACTAACCACATTATTGATCGCTTCAAAACGCTTCTACAAAGATCATAATTCTTCAGAGGAATCGCGTCACAAACACTTCAAAACTACATTTATTTTTTTATTCCTTCAAAAAAAATCCTTATCGAATTATTGCTTGAATCATCATCTTGATGATTACAGTCCGTTGATTTGATGAAAACTATTCAGACACTATATTTTTTTACAAAATATGAACACAGTATATGTAAATTGTTATTAAAGGATGACACATAATTGCGGTGGCCAGTTACTCCAGCAGGCGTTTGTGCCTACACCAGGCAATGGCAACCACATACAAGAATATGGTGCCAGCGGTGCTGCCACCAACAGTCCAGAGGAACTCTCGCATCCCACTTTCATAAAGCTCAATATGAATGTTCATCCCAAATATACCAGCCACAACAACGAAAGCACTCACTACCAGTGTTGCCGTTGTCAGCATCACTCCCATTTGCAACAGATGGTTCTGCTTGTCATCCAGCATAATGTTGATGTAGTCCTCGGTGTCATCAACATACTCCCTCAGCTTCAAAATAGACAACACCAACAAAAACAGGTTACTCAAGTAAGTCGTATAGCATTGTATCGAAGGCATGTCTAAGAAATATGAGCCACAACATGACATGACAAAATCAAACTAGAATCTCATTTTGGACCTTTGTAGATCATGTCAGTATCAATTGGCTCCTATGACAGTTTTTTGTATTACTATGGTAATCACAACACGACACGACAAAATCTAGACTAAAATCAAATATCTAAGTATTGATGTATATGAGTGTGTAAACTCTAAGAGGTACAATGGAATAAATCTAAAAGATGCTTAGTGTGTTTTAAGAGTTTAGAAGGTATCTAGCAAGCGTTAAATTGTTAAAAACTCTTTTTGTTCTTCAATGTACTGTAAAGATTATAGAGGCATCAAAAGTGTTGATACGAGTGTCACTAGTGTCAAGTATCCTATCCGTGTTGGACATACACATGGGATGTAAAACAAGGTACTATCATTTCTTCATTATAGATTGAGATATTCGAGGTTAATGCATAGATAGATGGGATAACAACAAATAGAGTCTTTCCAGTTTGCATATTGCTGGAACCAATCTGATTGAGAAAAGGGCTTATTTTAAAAAGTGTCCATGTTTCATTACACAATAGACAAGTAAATTTCAAACTTCAGGTAAACGGTTAATGGTATCATGCCTATTATAGAAGATAAGACTAGAAGTGCTTAAACATTTGTTTCTAAAATTTTACTTGGTCAGATTCAAACATAAACTACCCAACCTCCGAACACTCCTTGGCTTCTTGATATGCTTCATCCATCTTATTTTCTATATTCCCCAGTTTACTGATCATTTCCAAGAGGCAAGGAATTTGGCTGAAAAAAATGAAGAGGTAAGAACAGGTCTTCAACCCCTTCTCCTTGGTTACTTAGGAAGCAATATCATATTAAACTCTACAAATTCAACTTGCCAAGCCCACCATTGGGCATCACATGCAAAGCAGGAAGTCCTCCTGATAATTCTTGGAAATGGAAACATTGATTATCTCGTTAACTCTCCTACATATAGTGAATATTCAGGGCTTCCAGATTATCCTTCAATGGTGAATATTCCTTTGCTGGTGGACATTCTTATTCCCTTTTAGCTACTTAGACGGGCAAATACTTGTCACATGTGGCTATAAAAAGAAGAAGGCCACCTAAGAGAATTCAATGAAAAAAATAAAATAACATTTGCATACTGTGGATAGTTTGTTCAGTGTGCCATCGATTTGCACAAAGTATGCCTCCAAGAGCATCTCAAGCTCCTCTACATCAAGTTGCTTGGTTACAGCACTGTAGGTAGTGCTGGTTCGAGTTCCATGGCTCTCCCTGCCAAGTGCATTTTGATGATCTTCATAATGACCAAAACCTCCACCAGTTTCCAATGATATTTCAGGAGGTATCCTAGTACAAGACAATCAAAAGATTATAGGGCAGACAGTTAATACAGTAAGAGTATGGACTGTGATCAAATTGATGGTAAAACTACATGCCTGCCATCCATATCAGGCCGAAGAACTTGATCATCCATGTCATCCCCGTCATTCATGGATGAGGCCGAAGAATCCTCAAGCTGTTGTTGATCTAACTTGTCTGTCAGATACATCTCAGCCATATCTTCATCATCATCTAGCAAGTGTTCTAATTCATCCCGTACCTGGAGAAGAGTAGCATGCAATATCAATCAAAAGTATCCCACATGACAGGAAACAATGAAATTACAGACAAAGGAAGGTTTGTCCAATTGGTAATGTCATCCAATATTAATTTGCAAGGATAAGGAGGTGGTTAACAGTTTGAAAAATACTCAACCTTTTGAACTCGACCAGTAATTGCAACCAAGCGGCTTTTGATTTGTCGAACACGTTCCAAATTCAGAGTACTAATCTTTGAAGTCAACTTATCTAAGGCAGGATGAGCCTCTTGCTCCAACGTCTTTGCCTGCTTGAAAAGATGACAAGGAAAAATAAATATATAGGAAGTGAGAAGACAAGAAAAACAATTGAACAAATGAGGAGAATCTATATACCTCATTTTCTAAGACTCCACAAGCAGCCTCAAGGCATGCCTCCAATGCTACAAACTCAAATGGAAGAATCTTCATACCATCTCTATTATGGAACTCTTGCTTCCCTTCTGATTTACTTTCCCCGTCTTGATTTTGAGGACTAACAGTCCTAGACTGTGGCTCTTCCAAACCATACAATTTTGTCCAGTTTGAATCATTGCCATTTCCCTCCTGTACTATTGAAAGTAATGAATATGATAACACTATTACCAGACAAAATAACAGAAATTGTATTAAGTAAATAAACAAGAAATAAAGTAAATGCAAGTCGATAGCAGCCTGGGAGTCAGATCTTAACAGTGTAATATAGCTTGCAATGGGCAAAATGAAAAAAAAAAAAAAAGGGATTCTTAAGACTGACTTCATAAAGTAGTTTAACCGTGATTTCCATATCTAATTCATAATTATATTGAACAAACAATCCCAAATCACTTGTATCAAGATAACCTAACATTGCAGATGCTAATATAATCTCAACTCCATGTTAATTACGACTATCTAGTAATAACTGCCAAAATTTGTGCTGTTCCATAAAGACATACCTAGAGAAGACAATCTGATAAACCAGAAAAAAGGGGGCTATATTAGATGAAATCAAGGAATCTTGGAAAATTTCAACAGCAAACAGCGATTTGAGATAATCAAATATAAAACAAAAGAATCACCAAGAAACTACAAGCGACAAAGAGAAGATGGGTACAAACCTGAGCCTTAGTGGCTTGGTGGTGATGAAGAATTCTTCTCTGAAACTCCTCAACAAAAGGGGTCACGGAGGGGTCCCTCGAATTCAGCAACAAAACTTCATGTGCAGTGATTATCGCTTTTATGTGCTCCAAATTTATGACGATCGCTCTCTCACGCCCCAGAATCGTTGACGGGTAGGACAGAAGAGGATCCAGGATCCGAAGGTCTCGGGCGGGTAGACCCGTCCGGCGCATAATGGAGTGCTTGCCGGCCTCCACCACTTGCGTCTGCCCGGTGGCGTCAATTAGGAGCCACGCTCTGACGCCGGTGCCTTTCTTGCGGAGCCCGACGCCGATTGAGAGGCCAGCGGCGGCGGCATAGGGCCGGGTTACATCTGGGTCATCTTCGTTTGCAGATTTTGACGGGTCGCGCGGATTTCCCCTCATTGGTAAGCAGTTTCTATGCTATACCCAGATAAGGCCCTACTGAATCTGTGGGTTTTAGAAGTGATCAAGAAATCGATAGCATTTGAAGCTTCCAGGGTAAGCAGAGGCACAGGCTACCCACCCCTCGCGTCGGTCTGAAGATTCGTTCCTGGGTGCTAACCGCTTCTTGATGTTTTGCCTTTTGGATTTTCATTTGGGTCTTTTTTTTTTTAATTTTAAAAGTATGTTTAAAAAAAAATGTAACTATGAATTTTGTTAAAAAAATTATATTACGTTAAGGAAAAAAATATAAATTTCCCGTTTAATTTTGAATTAATTGTAAATATCTCTTTCATTTTAAAAACTAAAAAAATATCTCTCTAGAATATAATATTTAGAACTTAAACTTTTTGTCTAAAATCAGTTCAATGTGTTAATGATAAATTGGACATAAGAATTTAGTTGATGGCTTAAAGGAATTTTTTTTTATTTTAAGAATTGAAAGAAATATGTATACATAATTCAAAATAATTTTTTTTTATATTTTTAAATGTTTATATATTATTTATATTTTTATGGTAAGTATAATTTATATTTAAATATTATTCCAAAAAAAAAGTCATGCATCCGAATATATTAAAGGTCAAACACTCAAGCTCTAAGCTTCACCCCCTTCATTTTTAACTGTCTTATAGACGATAACGTCCTTTTGTTCTCAGATTTAATTTGCTTCGTTTTTCTTTTTTTTTTTAATTGAAATTTTAACTTGCAGAAAAGGGAAAAAAAAAAGTTGCTTTCTGGTTTTCAGTTATGAAGTATAAATATTGACATTTTATTTTATCTTGTATTTTTTTATGTAAGATTTCATGAATTTTTTTTTTAATAAAAGTATCTTTTCATTTCAAAAGTTTATGGTCAATTTCAATTTCATCTAAAATAGCTTTTTATTTTTTTTAATTAATATTGTCTTACATATTTGTAAGAATTCTGAATGTCTTCTTAAATGTTAACAATATTAAATTACTTCACACATGGCCTATTAATAGAAATGTTTAAAATTGAACCAAGCTTGTGAGAGGCCGAAAGCTCAAGATTTCACCCTTTCAACCACCATTTCAATTTAGGTGTGTGGAGGAATTGAGATAATAATATAAGTTTTTGTTAACACAATTTTTAAAATGGATCAGGAATTAACATCGATGGGATATTAGGATTGCAATGTTTGGTGTGATTATCAAATTCAAAAGAGGAATTCAAGTGGAGTTGTGTAGTGTGCACCATGCAAAGAATAGAGTTAGGTTACTATCGTACAAATGTCTATGTTATCAAGAAAGGCATGGAAATAAATTAGAGAGTGCTTTTTACTAGAGCCTATAAAAAGGGACATTGAATCATTGGCTATTTCATTAAGTGTATAAAGAGGGACCACACAGACATGGAGATGCTAAAATATTCTAATTTCAAATTTTCAATTGTGTGGGGCCCATGATTGTAGCTAATTCATCTTTTTATTTGTTTAGGTGTGGACTCATGCTTTGTTTTGTTGAATTGTCGTTGTATTGAATCCTAGTTTTTACATTGTTGTCATTACATATAATGTGAATCTTTTATTAGTTAGGTACATTAAAAAAATGGTAGCAAAAGATATTTTTTTCACACTCAGTGAAGTCATGTGAGTAAACAGGAAAATGCTCTAAAAGATTTAATTATTGACTTGATTTTTTTTATTTTTTATTTTTTTCATCACGATACATCATATCTTTTGAATGTTTATGTTGCATTGCAACATATGTGTGGACAATGGACTTGCGTAACACTGACACTATTCCTTAGCCACATAATTAAAATACTTATAAAAGAGTTTATTTTATTTTTATTTTCACTATTAAAATTTACTAATAATTTGCATCCTTTCTTGTACAAATATTATTTATTGCAAGAGACAATTTTCAAAAAAAAAAGAAAAATCTTGTTGTAATTTTCTTAGTTAAGTCAATATGATTGAATTTGAGATAAGTTTTTCAAATTACATAATTTTTTTTGGTTTGGTTTAGTTATAATATATTTTTTAATATGTTGCCTTTTTTCATTTGCAAATAAATTACAACAAAAAATATATATGGGGTTAATGGATGTTAATAATAGGCAATCTAATATTGACAAGTGAGAATCAATTTAGGAGCAATAGTCTATGACATTGTTGATGCTATTACTACTCTTAGTGTATGTTTGGCTGTGCGTTGGAGAGAAAAAAAAAATCACGTTTGCAACTCCTTTTATTCAAAAACAATAATTTGTTACTTCTGGCCAAATCACGTTTTCTCCTTTTTCAACGCGTAGCCAAACACACACTTAATGATTCTACACCTTTTGCTTTGGTTAGGCCTTCCAAAAAGAAGGAGGGCATTGATATATTGAGGTCACAAGTGAAGACAAGCCAAGTAAATGAGAAAGAGAAAGAGCAAAAATAGGAGCAAAAACAAGATAAGGAAGAGGAATTTAACAAAGAAATGGGTAAAAAAAAACCTACAATACCTAAATCTTGGGTGTGGTCTTATTTTACTCTTGTTGAAGATTGTGATCCATAATATCCTTGGGCTTCAAGTAATTGGTGTGATGTGGAATATGCATGCCATAAAAAAAAAGGAACTTTTAACATGGGAATTAACTTAGAATCCAAATGTTTTTTTTTTTTAAAAAAAGAACATACATTTCGGTAGAATTTGATATCTAAAACAATTTATGCTTTCTTTCCAACCCAAAAAGAGAGGGGGGTTGGAACTAACTTGAAAAGAATTACTTTTGATATTAATGCATGTAGGTAAACTCTTACAAAAATAATCATTGTTGATATTTATTATTTTAAGAGAGTTATAAAAGCTCCATTTCTTATTCCATCATGTATTATAATAGTTAGAGATTGTTGGAACATTTGTTAGTCTAAAAAAGTTGGGTTGAGCAGTGCATTATATAAGACATATCAAAGTGTTTGCTTAACCATTAATTATTGGTATTATGTACAAAATTTAAATTATTTATGTCTTATTATACATTTTATTGATAATTAATGAAAAATGCATAAGAGAAATTTGAATTTTTGTCAAATATCTAATTATAAGAGTAAGACCATATACAACAAGATGAAAAAAAGTTTGTTAAAATGGGGGATTGATAGGATTTTCACCATCATGGTGATAATGTTAGCTCTAATGACATTGTTGTAACTTATTTAAAAGATATAATACTTTATTAGAATAGACATATACTTATTTGAAAGACATAATATTTTATTGGAATGAACATATAATGAAGGGAGAATACATACATATTAGATTTTGCGCTCACATTATAAATTTAGTAGTCAATGATAATTTGAAAGATATGCATGAATCCATACTTGAGATAAGAAATGCATTTAGGTATTTTCATGTTTTGTTTGCTCATTTGCAAAAATTTAAAAGCTGTGTAAAGCAAATAAGAATTCCCAAAAAAAAAAAAATCCAATGCAATTAGATGGTCCTACAAATGATTATTAGAGGATGATGATGTAGATATTATACTATTTAATGTTATCACTTAACATATTTTTTTCTATCCCTAACTTAATCAAGACTTGCTTTTTAAATTTACGTGTCTTTTTTTCAACACTCCGAACTCGACTTGATGTGGGCGTGTATACATGGTCATGTATATAGTAGGTTAATTAATTTCGCTAAGCAATTGAATACTATTAGCATTTAGGAAAACATTAAAAAATTTTACAAACATACGCAACAAAATTAACATAAAATAAATATTTAAAACAAAATTAAAAGCAAAAAAGTTACTTTTATAATTTTTATTTTTTCCTTATAAAAAGCCGTTGATAAGTTTTACCTTAATCACAAAAATTTATCATCAAACTATTGACTCTTTTAATGCACAAAACACACACACACACACACACACACACACTCACTCACTCACTGATTGAAGCTTTTTCTGGAATGTTTTTTTCTGATTGAATATTAGAGAATGGGAAACAACGATTTACAAGGGGAGCCATCTCACCTCAAGTTCACAGGGGCCACCATGAGGGCATGTGATTCTTATATCATTAACAGATTTACTTATATTTAGTTTGAGGGAGCAAGCCCTTTATTTCCTAGACTTTTGTTAGAGTCAGATCGAAGAATAGAGGGTTGGGGGACAATAAAAGTATAATTAAAAATAATATATATTAAAACTGAAGGTGAAAAATTATATATAGTTTATATTTCTAATTGAAGTTCAAGTTGAGAATTAAAGTTTTTCTTCTGAACAATGAATAAAATCTCTTGTTTGTATTTGTTAAGGCAATGACTTAGTCATTAAACAAGCAAATCAGACTACAGCAATCTATTTCTAGCGAAATCATTCACACCCAATTACATGTTCAGTGTGATGATTCAACTAATGCATAGTTAAGTTGATTAATAATCAAGTAAAATAAATTAAGCCTAGTTGAAGAAAAAAAGCAACAATTAGATACATGGTAATCATTCATTTACTTATAATATATCAATACTCCCCCTTTTTAAATTTATTTTGTAAATATTCAATTCTGAAAAACCTTAGGAAAAGGAAAAAAAATGGAAGAAAACTGATAAAATTAAAATAAAGATAGTTACTGGAGAAAGCTTTTCTAATTTAAATCTTTTTTTTCTGGGACAATCTTTTCTGATTTAACCAAGTTTGTTACAATTTGTCTGAGTTCTAGCGAGCTGCAGACTCCTTGTTAGAAAAAACATATATAATAATGTTCTTTACTTAAAAAAAATATTATTATATAATACTCCAAGTTGTTATAGAGGCTCACCCATGTCAATTAACGCATTAATGCGAATGCTCTGCCAAGCATTTGTTCTATGCCTATCTCATATGAACTATTTAGATTTAATTTGAATGATTTAAGTTTAATTTTTTTAGAATTTTGATTTTTTCATTTTGAAGAATGCAAAATATAAATTAAAAATAATATTTTAATTATTAATTTAAAAAATAATTATTAAAATTAAAAAATTTTAAATTTAAATCTTTCAAATTAAATCTTAATAGTCTATATATTGGATAGAGAAGCTACATTTTAGGCAGCAGACGATTGCTCTTTTGGGTTCCTTTGACAAAAGAATAAATTATTTAAACATTATATGCATTTATATTATAGGTAAAATATCCATTGCCTTAACCGATGGAAAGACGGACACCAATTTTTGAAGGTGAAGTGATCTACAATTTCTGACATGCCTGATAATCTAAGTTCATCCATTCATACCTAACCGTCAACTTTTTGAATCTATAGTATGATATTGTTCCAACCCACTTACGCTTCCCATTAAAACCCATATGAACTTCATTTCATAATAAAAATGCTTTATTTTGTGATATAATTTAATGCAGAGAATGTATTTGACCTTGGACATATTGAAGGTCAGGTTTTGCATGCGATTCTAATTAAATGGAAGCTGTATTTGGTAATAAATATATATATATATATATATAGAGAGAGAGAGAGAGAGAGAGAGAGAGAGAGAGAGAGAGAGAGCAAAGATTGATACCTAATTAAGAATCATGGACATCAACACTAATACGAACACAGAATATGATATTAATACGGATACAATCATATGAAAGAATATGAAGTATTCATAGAATAATACAAAGTGTTGCATTGGGTAACAATTGTTTGACATGCGTCTAACACGAAAATAACTACTTTTTTGAAATATTGGAGACTTATAGGTTGATAGAGTGAAATTAACAATTATCCCCCATATCTTGAAACAAAAACTCAAGAAAAGAGAATTTAAATGAACAAGTTCAAAAGAAGAATTGACTAAGATAAGTCTTAGTTTATATTGTTAGTTTCGGAAGGTAGGTATACTTCTTTCGCATGAATTTGAAGCTATCTACTTCCAATTCACTGGACCCTCTTTCTATTTTCATTTTTTTTTCTTCTTTTTCTTCTTCTTCAACTAAATTAAAGACCGTAATGTACCAAGAAGTCAAAGCCTTTTGAACTTTGAAGTCTAGCTATGCATATTCATGTGAAATTTTGGACTTCACTTTAAACTGTTTCACAATGCAGGATACATTAAAAGGAAAAAAATTAACTACAAGCGTTAATGTATCATGAGAAAATTTACAGATCTTATTTTTCAGACATCAATTATTTTTAATTAATTCACAGTTTAAAAACTTCCGAAGTGATTCTTGCATTTTACTAAATTTTATTCCCATATATAAATATGAGAGATAAAAAACGAAAAGGCAGAAAAAAAACTGATAAATCTATATCTCCAAAAAGTTAACCCAATTAATAGTTAACGAAATGTTCATCTACTTGACCACTAAGGTTCTCACATTATTACATACAAATTGGGAACAAAAAGGGTAAACCTAACAATAATGTTTCATTGAGTGGAGGTAGCTCACTCAAGCACAAAAGGATGGTCCCTTACATAAAGTAATAAGCAAGCCACCTAGCAATCATGTGATAGGTTTCCTTGGGCTTGTACTCTGGAGCTGTATGACCTGCTCCCTGCACATTCCAATTCATACCATATTTAAATTTATTATACTTATTATTTCAGTGAATTATTCAAATAGAGAATAAAGCAGTTAGAAGGAAAAAAAAGGTTTGGGATTGTTATGATTCACTTGCCTTTAAGGTTGCATATGTTATACTGAACCTGTCTGCCCTATATATCTCTGTATACCTGCAAAAATCAAATCAAATTTTAATCCTAATCTTTACTTAATTTTATTTTTATGAGAGTTAGAGTGATTTAGACATGCTAAACTTAGTAGGTCAGTGTGTTTTTGAACCAACTCACGTGAGTCGGATTAATTCTTTTTGACAGCTCTAATAATAATACGAGAAAAGCTAGAAATTGACCAGAAGAATGTTACTTACCCTGCAACTTGTCCATCAACATACCATGGCCTCCACTCATCATCAGAAGAAACAGTCATGTTCAAACTTTCTATCCATGCTTCTGTGCCCACATGTGGAATGATGAGATCATGATCTCCACTGTGCCATAAGCAAATTAAAAGCTACGTGTTAATGAGAAACAATAGAAATCACTCGCATAAGCTATGACGTATCAATACTTTAAACATAAAATTGTATTGCATCGGATATGTATCCAACACATGTATCAATCAGAATAAAACCCTTCAAATTGTATGATATGCATAGAAAAGTTTACCAGGTCGGTCGACCTTAGCCTGAAGGCTGAAGTGGGGTCAGGCTAGGGATATGTTAGCCCAATTCACCTTGTTTAACCTATTTTGACACTAATTATAATTGTAGCACTATTCGTGCTTCTTGACACATTCAGGATAATAATGTCGACGAAGTCTTGGACTTGTGAGATTTACCTGTAAACCAGGACTCGAAGAAGGTGTGTACTGAGAAAGTTTTGGTAATACTGAAGGCTACTTTTTATGTCGAATGTATAAGCTAAGCTCTTATTGCATCTCTCAAAGTGTGTTATAGTTCCCTGTAAATTGCATACCAGAACGATGTAATTTCAAGTCATAGTAATTAAATATAATCATTACATAAATTGATAATATTAACTTACATTTCTAACGTTCAGAGCTTCTTGCACTGCTATGTCATTCCCCCATAGGTACACGAACAAATAGTTATAGTTCTATGGTCCAAGAAATTAAGCATCGATCATATACGAGAAAATTTGCATCTTATAATGAAAATGGTGAAACGAGAAAGAAAGAGGATTTTACCCTGCAAAATCTTTCATAAGTGATAGGATTGGCCTCTACAAAGAGTGAATCTGTGAGATTAAGTCCAAGAGGGCTTAAATCCCACCTTAGGTTATCTGGTCTTGGAGAGAAAGCACTGCATCTTGTTTCCAATATCATGGCAGCATTTATGTCTACCAAACACTACATTTGTAATTAAAGTTTGTGCAAATCAGTATCCATCCTTATATGTAACTAGAGAAATATTAAAAACAATTTCAGAATTTTATTCTTAAAAATATTACTAATATGAGTTTCATCGTCGAAAATTAATAATTAAAAAAACAGATTCTTTAACTTTCGCAATCCAATAAATAAGTCTTTTGATCTATTTCACCCTTAATGCCGCTACCTCATATATCACTTCAGATTCTCCCATAATTAATATGGCAAATACTTATTTGTCCCCAATTCTAAATTATCTAATGTAGTGCATCATAATATAAGATAACAATGTTAAAAAGTAAAAACAGATAATGTATTCCTTGGAGTGTGAAATTGAGAATTGAAATATCCGTTTTATATTTTGAAAGTTTAGAGTACTATTTACATGTAACTCAAAGTTTAAAAGAAAAATTTTACAATTTTTTTAATAATAATATACAATTAAGCCTTCAATTTTTTAAAGAAAAATTGAGTAGCTGACAAAAAAGACCTAAATTCAGTCCAAAAAGAAAATAATTTAAAAACTCAATTATACATTAGTTTTTCAAAGGAAAAAAAATCAAATTAATAATATATTTTAAGAATCTAAATGTGTATTTAATTATATATTTACATATACTTTTTGTGCTTAGTTGTTAAACGAGAAGGATAGAAGTTCATTAGATAACTGTGTCAATCAATCAATATTATTGTCTAAAACACACATTTAGTAATTTTTCTTGACCGGTTGCACAATAAACTGATAAATTATATGGATATAAGAATTTTTGAAATAATTAATGTATTTAATGCAAATTATAGCTACACTTACCCGATGGACCATCTCAAGATCCTCAACACAAGCAGCTTCACTTTTATTCGGGTGCAAATACTCTCCATGACAATGGAGTTCAGTCTCCTTTAAAAAGGAAGGAAGAAAATCAAACGATTTACAGACTATCAAAAAGAAAAATAATACAGTAATATATTTGTAACTTTATAATCTAATTTTGACCCCAATAATTCATATATTTCTAATAATAATGCAACTAAAATTTTCCCGAATAATAGACGAATTTTTCTTTTAAAGAAAATTACCTCATAGAGCTCATCGGATAGTAGTGCAACTCTGTGGGCATACTTAACTCTTGAATTTATATCGTAGTAGACATCAGTGAATGGGTTTCCTACAACCAATGCCTGCGTCCACATTCATAACTCAAACCCCTTTAGTTATTCCATCATAATTATATATTTTCTAATAGAAAAAGAAATAGAAAAAAATAAAGAAAAGAAAAAGATAATATATACTTGGAGATTTAATCCGGGATATTTTCCAGCTTTGTTACCTACAAAGTAACAATAAGAAAGGGACTAAGAAAGAAAATTTAAATTAATAAAATAAAATTAAATTATATAAACCCATATTAAACTCTTGCTTAATAAAGAGATCAAATTAATCAATAATATTTGAGCATTTCTAAGCATTTCAAAGATAGGTGTCATGTGTCTAATATGTTTACATATGTGCGACTTGATTATTGGCTTATTCTTTTTTTTTTTTTATCATTTTTAGAGGGAATCACCTAAAAGGTTTTTTTTTGTTCTTAATTAGACTTAATTTACCATCTAAAATTTTCTGGACAAGGGCTGGAGCAATGATGCCAGCATAAGATTCTCCACCAATTACAAGTTGATTGGTCTGATACTGAGGATGAGTTATTAGCCACTGCATCGTAATTTCATCATAATCCAAATTAGCAGAATGATTTAGTAAATAAATAAATACATACACATGAAAATTCATGTATAATTTGGCTCACCTTTCTAATAAACTCATAAATGTTTGCGACTGTTTTTGTGTCACTGGTGTTGTATCCTTCGGAAGTTGTTGAATATGAAAACCCAGTACCAACGGGTGAATCCAAGAAAATTATGTTGGCAACCTACAAAACATTTAATTCGGATCATAATACAATTTTTTTTTTTAATATAAAGTTTTTTATTATAATAAACAAAAAAATAAAAATCAAACAATAATGGAGGAATTAACATCTCGTAATATACCTTAGTCCAAGAGTACTCATTCAACTCTAAAACTGGTTTGTGTCCCCCGCTAGAATTCTTATAATTGAAACGAAATGGACCTACTCAAACAATGGAGGATAAACATGGAAATTGTGAAAAGATTAAAGCATGTTATTCAATTTTTTTTAAATTTGATTTGTTATTATTTAAGTACTATGTGATTTTTTTGCTTATAATTTTAACATGAGTGAGTGTAAGCTTTATGTATACGTGTGTCAAGATGAGTTAGGCCCACTAAATCAGCCCAACCCACTAATAAGGGTGGACTGGGCCCACATATCACAACAAGGCCCAAAGTGCCTCCAAAAAGAGTATTGATGCTGCCTAGCTATTGGCTCCTATAATAAAGTAAAAATATAGAGAACTAAAGAATAATTTAATAAAAAGCGTAATTTCTATATTGTCTTAGACATGTTATTTTTTTTTGGCTCAATGATATATTATCTTAACATTTTTTAAATCATAAATTAATAACAAAAGTAAGTTGTGTTATTTATATAAGGTAATTTTTTCTTTTATTTAAAGCCAAAATGCAATTAAAAGTTGACCATAGATTTTCCAGACTTTGTGCAATGTAATCCCTGTCCTAAGTTTATTGTCTACAAGTCTAACCTTACTTGTTCATGTTGATTGAAATTTATTTGATATTATAGGAAGGAAAGGAAAAGACACGGGAGAAAAACTTGACAGAGTTATCCTTCACTTTATTTAATATGACAGGATGAAAAGGAAAAGAAAATTCTCTTATCTTGTTTGATTTTGATCAAAGAATAAAAAGAAAAGCTGAACAAATGGCTATAATAATATTAATAAAAATTTTGTTAAAATATTTGTTTTTTATAATTTATAAAAATATTTTTAAATATTCTTAATAAAAAATATTAAAATATTTATATTTATATTTTTGGGTTGTAAGCAACATTTTTTGAATTTTCAAGAACAAAAATTAGTATATATATTATTTAGGAATATTATATGATTTTAAATATTTCAATATGTTACTGTTGGTGGCATGTGTTTCTCACATATCTTTTTATATATAAAACTCATGGTTTTTTCCGATTCATTTTTATTGTCACAATATATTGTTGTCAACGTCTCGTTAATATATTATTTATTTGCATTATTTTTTATTTTCTATTTTCTTCTTTTCTCTGTGGGAATTACGAAAAAAAGAAAATTTTGAATTTCCCTCCATTGCAAGAGGCCGTACTAGTTAGTGTAAAAAATGAAACATGTGTGGGCCTTGCAGCCATCGATGGACCGATTGCAACATGTGTGAGCCTCACATGTTTTTTCTTTTCCTATATCTTTTTTTTTATTTTTTTAAAATCACAAACTACAAAAAAAAATACAATTTTTTTTAAATTTTTTTTCTTAGGGCTCGTTTGGTAATATAAAATATCCATAGTACCTTTATTTTTAATAATTAAAAAATTATTATTAAAAAATATTAAATAATAATTATAAAGATAAAATTATATTTTTTTAATTTTTTTTTCTTTTTTCTTCTCCACTAAATAGGACGGTTATTTTTCTTTATCAAACAAAGCATAAGTCAAAGAGAAATATGTTCAATATGTCATTTCAAGTGACAAATAAAAATTTTTGTATTACAAAAATTGTAATAAAAAATGATAAAAAAAATCCTTATTTATGGCTTAAGATGCTAAGTTGTATATATTTTTAATGATAGAACCAGTTGAACTATGCCACAGTACTAAAAAATTGGTGTGTATATGTAGGTATTATGTTGTGTAGAGAAAAATTCTAAGTAAAGACATGTGAGATTAACAAGGAAATGAGAAAAGAGTAAGGCATATTGATAGTGTGGTGTAAGGTGAGGGTAGTAGAACACACCATTTTCATAAAAGATGGAAGAGAGAACTGAACAACCAGGGCCATTGGGAAGCCAAAGCACAAGAGGGTCTTCTGCTGGCCTCCCTATTGACTGAAAGAAGTAATAAAATAGCTGAACCTCGTCCAGTTCCCCTACCCCAATGTACCTGAAGTATATATATTCTCACAACATTAACTTCAAATAATATGTACACAACAAGCTGTCACACCCTTGAGAATGGAAAAAGAAATTAAAAAAATAATTTTATAAATAAAAAATAACTTCTATATCTTTATTTTAAATAATAATAATAATAGATATTATAAATTAATAATTATATGAACAGCACAAAAATAAAAATAAAATTTGATTCCTCTGTCTGCACCAAAGGTGCGACTCTTCACAATGCAAACTTTGTGACATTAAAAAAAAAAAATGTCAGTGTCTTGTATGAATACTGATAGAAATGGCAACAGAGCAAGAAGACGGAAAGGCCTTACCTACTCCTGATTTCTGTCACTTCTACCTCTATATCCTATTTCTTACAAAGAAAATTTTCCCATTATTTAAAAAATTTAACTAAAATTAAACAGCAATTTATAAAAATCAAGTACATTTTCCCAAAAAAAAAACTGGTATACTTTTAAAATCGCATACATCCTTAGAAAACATATAAATTAAAGTTTTTTAATATAAATTATTAATGTACATTTTGGATAAATGAAAAATAACTTAAACAGAGCTAAGTATGGTATTTGGCGTGTGTCTCTATACTCCTGACTAGAGAAAATATACCTCATTCCCATCCGATATCGTAAAGAGGAAGAAAAGAAGTCATTGTTGAAGTATCTATTATAGCAATGATGCATTTGAAGAACAGAACCAAAAATACTAACCCTGTTTCAAGGGGGAAAGGTAGGTTGCCCGAAAAGCCAGGTAAGCTTTTGACAATGGTTTGGGATGAAACAGAGTTGGAGAGAAGCAGAAGAAGAAGCAAGCACCAAAAGAATCCAATGCACTTGCGGTGAGTAGCCATTTCTCTTCTTCTTCAACTTCAAGAACACTATATTATCTCACTCATCAGGTGCTGCTGCAGTTATATGTATTTATACAGATCTTGATATTGAATTGAAGGAGCATGATGCTATGGAATTTGACACGTTTGTCCTTTGTCTTATACAATCAGAAGACGCGGGCCGTAGCACGTAGTGTCAGTGTGGTAGCCATATCCTCCATTCATCAGGAGAACTGCAAGTCAAAGTAAGTAGCATGGATGAACATCGAATGGTGGCTTCTTACTTGCCATATATTGAACAAAACCTCGAACACCGAGACATTGATTTGAAGTTGGGAGGGAAATGCCGGTGCACCTAATATTCCAACCCGAGCCAAAAATTAACAAAAATTTAAGTACTACTCCAATGAGTGAGCTCTTCCTTAATAGGAAAGATTGCATCTAACGATATAAGTTTGTAACATTTATAATACAAGATTTCAAAAATTAAAACTATTCTTAAAAACTAAAATTATTATCATTTATTATTAGAGTTTAAAAAAATTACTATTAAATTTAAAAAAGTTATTATTAAAATTACTTAAATTGTGACTTTTCTAAAATTTAGTAACAATTTTTTAAATTTAATATTGACTTTTTTAAAATTTAATAGTAATTTTTATCTTTAAAAATAATTTTAATTTTTAAGATCTTTTATTATAAATTTTATAAAGTTTTAGTCTTTAAATATTTTTTTTCTTTTTAATACTTTTGTACTATTAAGTAATAAGTATTTGTCATTTATATATTGTCATGTAAATTTTCGGGCCAACACTATAAAATTTATATTTAATTAAATTTTAGGTGAGAATTACTTTCCGTCAAAATATAAATGGTGGTAGTGCTCTATCCATACGAAGGGAATATAATACATATTTCTCCATTGAGTTATGTAACTAATATATATATGAGCCTGCCTGAAAATTTAGACAAAACGAGATTTATAAAAAATAATTAAATTAAATTAATTATAAATAAATATATAAATATATTAAATATATAATTTTTAGTGAAATTTATTCCTGATTGGATTTGCTTAAGAATTTTTTTCTCACTAATATGTTTTACCTATTTGAGGACAATATTTAGGTAGAATTTTTATGGAGTTTGATATCAAGTTTTTAAATTGAGATATAATATGTGGAAATTTCTTTTGATCACCCAAATTATTCCTTGTTGCTTAACTATTATAAAAATACTTGTCAAAATTTTGTTAAAAATTGACAATAGAAACCTAATTTTTTTTTTCAAATTGAAGTATATAATATTGCACATGATGGACAAAAATAGAGGAGAAAATGAAAAAATTGCATGACCTAAGTTTTGTAAAATTTATAATAAAATATTTTAAAAGTTAAAATTATTTTTAAAAACTAAAATTACTACCACTTACTATTAAGGTTTAGAAAAATAACTACTTGACTCTAAGAAAGTAATTACTAAAATTATTTAAATTATAATTTTTTTAAAATTTAATAATAATTTTTTAAAATTATAAATAAATTTCTTAAAATATGATAATAATTTTAGTTTTTAAGAATAATTTTAGATTTTAAAATTTTTTATTATAAATTTTATAAAATCTAGGTTATTAAGTGTAATTTTTACAGGAAGAGAGAATGTTTGGTCTCCTACTCCAAGACCTTGGAAAATGAGTTGAACAATTTTTCGTTTTGCTACCCATTCATGGCGGAATTTGTTGGCTTCTTTGAATACCGACAAAATCTTAATTTAATAATTTTACTAAATATAAAAGGTCAATATTTGCTACAATTTATTTGTATATTCAGTCTCTTAAACAAATGAACATAAAAGTTTTACTTGAACTAGAGTTAGACCCATGCAATTAGTGGGCTGGGAAACAGAGGATAGAGATAGACAATGCTCTATAGAAGATGTCATGAATTCGTAAGTATTGAACTAAATTAAGAAAAATTGCATGCGAATTTCAAATGTGAATCAAGAAAATGTTAAAATTATTAAGAATAAATAATTGGTGAGACATGTAGAAAGTAAATCCATCTGAAAGATCAAACTTTCATTAACAAGTTAAACTTTCATCATAAAATAGCAAAATCACATATGAAATTTGTAAGATGAAGTCATTGGTGCAATTAATAACACTCAAAATTAAAAAATGAGATAACATTGCACGTGCATTGCACACGCGGTTTAAAACTTTTTCTTTGAGTATACATATATATATATATCTATATGTACACTATATACTATATATCAATATATATATATATCAATAAATTTTTCAATGCATCTTAAAAAATAATTACACTAGCATAATTACTATACAGCAGAGAAAGACACGGAACAATAAAGTGTTAAAATACATTAACTAAATGTCAACCTAAAATAATTTATTATATTTACATTTTAATCTAATCAATATATTTTAACATGTCATTACCACACATCATTCTCCCAACGAGCAACATAATAATCATTCACTTTTTCACCAAAGAACTCACATACATTTTGCATAATATTGCCTTGTCTGATGAGTTGCATTACCCTTGGCCACCGTTGACAAACGTGTGAGTAGTTTTATTGATAAATTTATAATTTTTATTATCAATTTTTCACTTATTTAAAAATAATTAGAGGAATTTAAAGATAACATAATAACTTATTGAACCTACCAAAAGAAAAAAAAAATTCAAATTCACTAAGATTGACGAGCCTGATCGGCTAAGTCTGTGGAGGTATGCATTTTAAAAAAAGGCACTTATTTTGGTATATTGTAGTGTTTAGCCAAGCTATTTTAAAAAAATAAGTCGCTTATAAGTGATAATAAAAGCAGATTTTCAGATGGGAGAAAACAAGCAGATAATTGAAACTTCTCCTTGAAAGCAAAAATAGAAACAATTTTTTTAAAACAAAAATACCCTCATTTAAAATTTTTTATTACCAATTATCTTTACTATTTTTTTTTTGAAACCCTCTTGTATACATACTCTTTTAATTTGATAATAAAAAGTACTTCTTTTAAAAAGCTTTGTCAAACTCAAATTGTTGAGTGATGTAAGCTGAAGTAGTTGAGTTTGCTATACTTGTAGTTGTGCCGTTATAAAGTAGTTAAGCCTCTATTGTTGTATATATAGTTAGGCCTCTGCTTTTATCCCATGTGGAGTCAAGCAACGATGATTGCTTTGCTGACCAAGAACAAGATTGGATTTATCGATGGATCTTACTTGAAAGAAAAGCAAGATGCTGCATTATCTTCAAAATGAGATGAGTACTTAGCCCTAGTTGTCTTACATTCATGTGAATGACTACATCAAGTGCCTATGTGGAACAAGTTCAGCAACAACATCTATTTCAATTTCTACGTGGTCTGAGAGAGATACAATGAGGCTAGAAGTCAAATACTTCTTATGAATCCATTACCAATTATCAAGCATGTTCATTGATTTTACAAGATGAGGCTCAAAGATCAGTTGCTTTTAACATCTCTCCCACAGTCAATGCTGAAAATGATTCCTTGTCTAAGAATGGTGTGGCTACCAGGAGTCCAAAAATCAAGGTCCAATGGAGAATGTAGTCCCTGTCTTATCAAAAGACATAAGAAGGAGAACTGCTATAGGCTAATTAATTTCCAAGCTAATTTTAAATTCACATAACAAAGGAAACGTCAGGAGACACTTGCTAGTCAAGTTAGCAATGAACCATCTGATGTTCCTAAAGCAACAAACAATGTCAATTTAGCTCCCACGTTTACTTTTGATCAGTACAATCAAATCTTGCAACAACGGAAAAATGATTCATTTGAAGCTATTGCCAACACAACAGGTATAACTTTGTGTTCTGCTAGTCCTAATTCTCACAAATGGTGGATAATAGATACAGAGGCCACTAATCATATGGTATCAGACATTCAAAGGCTAAACTCTTTCATATCTTGCCTTACATCTCATAACTCTGTTAAACTATCCAATGGCCAAAAGGTCTCGGTTTCATATATGGGCAAGATTCTATTATCACCTACAATTACACTGAGATATCTTATATGTTTCAAACTTCTGTTTTAACCTCATTAACGCCTTGGACATGTACCTTACTCAATTTTGCAAGATATTCAATAAAGAATAGAATTCTTTTCTCCTCGATTATCTTATACAAATGTCCTCAAGCTAAGCAGACAAGATTACCTTTTCATCAAAGCCAACAAAATACACATCATTGCTTCCAATTACTACATATGGACATATAGGGCCTATAACATACTCCAACTCATCAAGAAAACAAATTTTTCTAAATTATTGTAGATGATTTCTTAAGAGCCACTTGGTTTTTCCTTATGAAAATGAAAATGAGGCCATTAATCATATCAAAACTCTCTTTGCCTATATTTCCAACCACTTCAATGCCAAAATTCTAATAGTTAGAACAGACAATGACCTAGAATTTTTTAATCATGACCTAGGAAAATTCTTCTTGCATCTTGGCATTGTTCATGAAAACTCTTGTGCATATATACCATAGCAAAATGGTGCAGTTAAGAGAAAGCATCAACACCCTCTTGAAGTTTCCCAAGCTCTTTTATTATTTTTTGATAAAGCCTGGATGCATGAGAAAATTCTTCTCCCAAATTATTTGATTCAGTGGATCCAAAATATATAGATTATAATACACCTTTAAGCCTATGACTTCTTGTTAACAACACACACGGATAAAAAAGAGATATAGATCTCATTGATGACATCTAGGTAATTCCAGACAAAACTCAAAGCAACCTAAATCATAATACTTTTAAAAAATAAATAAATAATTGCAGGTTCTGTTCAGTATGTAGATTTGGGAATATTAAATTTCCACTTACTTTGCCCCTTCTATTTATGATTTGGTGCTGGCTTTGCAAAGTAATGCACCTCAAAAAGACAAGACAAAGATCAGATTTTGGATGAAAAGATTTATATGAATTGAATTAACCGTCACAAGTTTCATCTTAGCATGCCTTGCCTAGAGTGCGTGTTAGAGATAGAAGAATTTACCCCACACCATGGTCCAGAATGCTGAAGGGCAGA
This sequence comes from Erythrophleum ivorense, assembly GCA_026724425.1. Classification (NCBI taxonomy): domain Eukaryota; kingdom Viridiplantae; phylum Streptophyta; class Magnoliopsida; order Fabales; family Fabaceae; genus Erythrophleum; species Erythrophleum ivorense. The sequence goes on from JAIUCV010000003.1 coordinate 4,270,738, forward strand.
AAGTAGTTCCAAGGAATCATCTTTTAGAATACTAGGATCCCATGGGGATAATTTTGGCAGGGGCCACCCATTTGGTTTTATGGCGTCCATGGCACATTTAGGTTCTAATAGTGTGAAAGCGTTATCATCTTTCTGCACAATGAAATTTGAGAATGTCAAAAACCAAAGTTGATGTCCACAATAAGCTTGTGACACAAAGAACTAATAATAATGGAAATGTGCTGATTACCTCCAACACAATTTCGAGATTCTCTGAACATGCGGCATTGCTTGGATCTGCAGTTTCACATTCACCATGGCAATACCTTTTGGTTGACTTGAACAGCAAGTAATTCAGTTTTAATCTATGAATGATGCACCTTTAGATTCATTTGTGGCTTAAGTCCAGTGTCATTACCTGCAAAAATGGGGAAAAAGAAGAAACTAAACAAGAAAGATGAAAGATAACAAGGAAACCAGATAGCTCTAAACTCTGGACATCCTGCTATGGATATTCATGAATCATGCTATGCTGCTCTTGAAGCTTAACTTTATGGAGAAAAAAAAAGGATCAAACATCTAAATATCCTATGCATTTGGCTTCTTGTTCCATTTGTAAACAAGCAAAATTAAGTTCTTTCTATCTTTGTATGAAAATGCAGATAGTTATACAACAACCAGTGCTGGTATTTATTTATGTCAAGCATTACCATCAGATATCATCTCGACAATACTAGGGAGAACCACCCCTGAATAAGAATCACAATCGACGTACAGATGAATTTTGAGGAACCAGGGAGGAGACAATAACCACTGCATATGAACAACTTAAAACAGGATAATTACTAATAATATTTTATGGCATATCAGAGTATCAATCACTTTCCAGGTAGAACTCTGTTCATTTTTGAAAGGAAGATCACATAAACATTTCACCACATACATGGTGCGCAAATTGCAAGATTAAGCTTGTGGTTGGACATATTTTTGGTTACCTTCCTCAGAAATTCATAGGTTAGCGTAGCTCATAATGTATCACGGACTTCATATGCCTCCCAATTTGTCGCATACGAGAATCCAGTACCAAGAGGAGCATCTATGTATATCATGTTAGATACCTACAAATTTTGGTGTTAGAGTAGCATCATTTTCACAACAATTTTTCCCATTACAAGTAGAGAATTTTCGTGATTCATTGACATCAAGCGAAATTACATTAATTGATTCTTAATGCATCACTTAAATATTGGGACGAGATTGTGACTGAAGTGTCTCTCACTTACACCTTTGTCCATGAGTATGGATTCAACTCCAGCGTTGGGACTCTTCCTCTACCGCTACTAGATTTTGCATAATCAAATGACAATGGACCCGTGACAAATCGAAAGACAAACATCGAATATTTTCTTAGGTATTTACGTGACAATTATACAACTATCAGAGAAAGATAAATATGCGAAAACCACTGTGATGTAGTGTTAGAAAATGCAATTTCTCATTCTAAGGACACGTTGGGGAACAGGTGAATTACCAACTTCAAAAACGAGGCCAGAGAAACCAGAACAACCAGGACCACCGGTGAGCCAAAGCACGAGAGGATCTTCATCTGGATTCCTCTCAGATTCAATGAAGTACATAATAGCTGCACGCTGTCTGAGTTGCCAACACCCACATCCCTTGGCAATGAAAAAACCCAATACCCCGTCTTTTTTTTCCCGGACAAAAATGTTAGAGAAATTCTACTTTTTTTTTTTTCAACATGTCTTTCATCTTCTCATCTTTTCCATTGGACCTTCGTTTGTTTCCTAGGGTATGATACAATACGTCTTCTCGTCTTCTCCATTGATGGCTTCTTCTTCACACTTTCTCCCTCCCTCTTCTTCGAAAATGGGTCTACAACTCTGACAAGTCTCTCCAATGGCGACGGGTTTACAGCTCTAACGGGATCTCTCCAAAAATGGGTCTTCTTCGAAATGGGTCTACGATAATATTTTCTTCGAAATTGGACCTCATATTGCTCTCTTCTCCCGTTCTCTTCTCAGACGGAGGGTGCAAGTCTCTCCAATGTGGCCTGTGGGATGACGGGAGAGGAGACCCCAGGCGTTCTCCCAACAATTTTGAAGTAATGGGATTTGTGAAACCAAAGAGACGGAGGGGTCTTCATAATATACTTGGTTTTGTTTTTTGTTTTTTTAAATAGGCCGACCAAAGAGGCCAATAAATGCACTTTTAGTGGCACATTCAATGATAACTTCAATGTCACCACTAAAGTCCCTTTTAGCGGCAACAATACTAGGATCTCTGAAATGCTAGGATAGAGAAGTGCATTTGAAGTGTGGCAATCTGTGAGAGCATTAAGCATTTAGATTAAATCACGTGTGCATTTTGACAAGCAAAGACGCTGGCCTCTAAAAGTGAAGAAACTGCATTTTGGGTTTCTCTTTCTCTTTGGCATCATCCTCTTCTCTTACATGTGTTTTGCCTCAAATTCTGCAGCAAGGGCCAAATGTACAATGAAACACCATAAAGAAAAAGAAGAAACTAACAGACCCAATAATATACATCTAACTAAGAGGCTTGCTGCAAATGTACAATGAAACACCATATCCTCTGTTTTATGTTCAACATGAAAGCTTCATGGACAGTTTTGGTTTTGGAGGGGAAGCCACCTTCAAGTCCAGAAAAACCATCTAAGGAATTAATGCTCAAAGGAGTGAGCGTGGGATATGTAGTCATGGCCATGTGCGTGTTTCCCCTTGGAACTTCAGGATTCTAGGCATATGGAAACCAAACAATCACAACCTTCTACATATAATTCCTTCTCGATGGGGTTCAAGTACAGTGTACCTACTGATAATAATACATTGCTTGAGCAGCTTCCAAATCTATGCCATGCCCATATATTCAACAACCTAGAGTTGAGATACACAAGCGTGAAGAAGATATGCCTAAGATTTGTTAGAACTTGCTTCCGATTATTCTTCGGAGGATTGACTTTTTTTTATAGCGGTGGCTTTCCCATTCTTGCCTAAAATAGGTGCTCAGCTTGGTGGGATGACTTTAGTGCCAGTAACGTATGCATACCCATGCTTCATGTGGGTGGCTATGAAGAAACCTCCAAAAGTTAGTTCTATATGGTGCTTTAATGTGGGCCTGGGTTGCTTAGGAATGGTTCTCTCTCTTCTTTTGGTGGCTGCATTTCTTTGGACTCTTGCCCGCAAAGGCTTAGAAGCTAATTGCTTCAAACCATGACTAATTAACCATGCACGTTCAAATTAAATACGATATTAGCAAGCAATTAAGTATGACATTAGCAAGTTTCTTCTTCTTTTTTATGGCATTTCAATGTATATTTGGCCCCTATTGTAGAACCGGAGGCAGCGCACATGCAAGAGAAGATGATGATGCCAAAAAGAAGAGAAACCTAAAACACAGTATCTTCACATCTGGAGGGCAGCGTCTTTGCTTGTCAAAACGCACACATGGCTCAATCTGAACATTTAGTGCTTTCAATGGCTCAAATTGCTGCACTTTAGACGCACTTCACCATCTAGCATTTCAGACGATCTAAACGCAACAATATGAGGTTGTCACTATTACTTTTGGCTCCAAAATCTCCCAAGAAACAAAGTTTCTTTTTTGTGACAATACTTTTGTTACCACAAAAAATATTTAAAGGCAACTTATCATATGTTGGCGCTAACAAGTACGTCATTGCAACATTTTCGGTGCTACAAAAGACACTCGGTAATGACTTTTTTTTGTGTTACCACTAAAAGTGTTGACAAAATGAGAAATACACTTTTTAGCCCTATCTTATAGTGGTGATCCAAAAAAGTTATCATTAAAAAAATATTTTTAATGAGGACTTTTTTTTTATTTACTTAAAAGTTGTTACAAATATATTTTTTTTGTAGTAGTTAACTTTATTAAAATTAAATGTAATTTTTAAAATAAAAAAGGTCCAAATGTAATTTAACCTAATTTAGAGAGAAGTTAAAACTTTGCAATAGTGATATCAACAAATTAAAATAGGAAGAAGCTGCATATACTTGAAAAGCTAGGCCAAACTTCTTATTTGAAAGGAACATTCTTTGAAAGAATCATTCTTAACGTGGTTGAATTGTGAAAGATATCTATGTGTTTTCTTATTTTTGTATTAATTTTTATCATTAATTTTCATCTAAGTGTCCTACAAGATATTATATATATATATATATATATATATGAAAGATGTTTTATATACAAATTTCTTAAGGAGATTAATTGTAAGCTTAATGTATTGTGTGGTATCATAAGAAAAGAAAGAAAAGGCAACGAGAAAAAAAGTTAATGAGTTATCTTTTACTTTGTTTAATACTATATAATTAAAAAGAGATTTTTTTTTGTTTGCTTTTAGCAAGAAATAGAAAAAATACATGTAAATAAGATATTAAATTATTTTATTATTCTCCATCCAATTAAAATATATTTACCAAAAAAAAAAAAGATAAAGAGAAAAGAGATAAAGAAAAGGCTTTTGCTTTCCTTTCCCTTCTTTTCTATCCAACATTGGAGGGATTGCTAAAAGGTCGGTCCCATAGATTGTTTTTTATTCTTTCCAGTCATGTTCTTTTATTTTCTTTTATGCATACCAAATAAAAAAATATAACATCTATTTACTATTTCATTCCATTTCTTTTCTAATTTTTCGTACCAAACAATGTATCACTATACAATTCTCTACGTTTATATACTATTTTATTTTAGAAAAATTTATATACAATTTTTTATATCCTTTTCATCTAATTTCTCAATCAAAACTTGACAAGTATATAATTTTTTAATAATGATATAATAAGTATATGACTTTTGTAAATATATTACACATTTATCATAATTGAAAGATTATATATTTATTATATTTTAATTAAAAAATTTTAATAACAAAGATATAAAAAATGTATTTGAACTTGCTCCTTTATATTTACTCACTAAAATTGGGATTTTGAAACATTTGCTGTTGTAGAAAATTTTTGGATCAAATCCATACCTGTTAAAAGTATTATACCTATATACTATATTTTTTTGTCACCAAATTTTTCATATTTTTTAATATTTTTAAGAACTCCATGATATCGCCATTGAATTTTTTAAAACTAGGAGGTACTGCTCACTCACAGTGCCACTAGAGTTCAATATTTGATATTGATATGAAAATGAATTGATTTGGCCAAAGGACAATGGGAGAAAGATGAATGAAGCTGATATTCTTGTACGGGGACGCAATGGAGTCTATCTTCAAAACAATCAAACCATGCGAAGCACGACATGTGAAAGAAGTTTTCGTTATTTTTTTTTTTATAATTTGATTTTTACTTTTGAAATGTTATAATATGTTTTTACATTGAACTCCATGAAGCTTATTAAAAGAATCATTTGATATATTAATCATTATATTGATTCATTAAACATAGGGCGTTACTTTTTGACAAGATTTAATCTTTAATGTCCTCATGTATTAGGAAAAATAAGATTACAACAAATTTTTCGTTAATTAATTAACACTAGTCGCGGTTACTATCTGTTTCTTGAAAAATATCTGAATCTACCTACCCTTTGAATCCCAGTTGTACCCTAGGGTGACGCACGTTTTGAGAATTGAAAAGAATTCCTCTCCTACTCACGGAACCAGATTCTCTCCCATCACGTGGGAGAAAAAAAGAAAGAGATAAAAAACGTAAAATCCATATAAGTGAGTTTTATTGGATTCCTTTTTTTTTTTTTTCTCTTTAATAAATCCTCTCTGATATAAGAGAGGATCTACTAGTCGCTTTATCCCAAGTGCTCACATGTAAGCATTTGTTATAAGAGTTGTGGAAATGTGACAAATGGGTGTGTGAATGGCTTTGTATCAAATTCACAAACTAATATTTTGTTCCTTAAAATTTTATTTTACTTTAGTGATAAAAAAAATATTAAGTATATAAATTTTCTAAACAAAAACATTGAACATCAATTTTTTTAATTTTCAGGTCACTTAACAAAAACTTAATATATAATGAATTTGTTATTTTTAAAAACTAATTTGTATACTCACTAATTTTTATAAAATCAAAGCTAAAGCTAAATGATGAGTTTACTTTCGTCATTTATAGAACAGTATGCATTACCTTTCCTTAAGACATGACTTAAATTATAACTAAAACCATTTTGGTTAAAATACTCTCACTAGTAAAATTATTATTTTTTTAAAAAATGTATTTATCAAAAAATTTTATTTAATATTATTTATTTTGATTTGAAAATTAATTTATTTTACTGTAAAAATTGTTTAAATTTATGATTGTGCTTATATTCATTAATTATATAGTTAATAAATATGTTATTCTTAAAATCAAAATATTATTAATTATTATCTTTAAACTTGCACTAACCCCTAAAGATTCAGGGTTTTTTTCAAAAAATGTAGGTCCTATCAGAAAAAAAAGAAAAAGAAAACATGGGTCCTATCAAAAAATTAAAAAAGGTACGAATAAACAGTGCAAAAGAGTATAAAAGCAATATATAAACAATACACATGACCCGCCGTAATAAACAGTAACAAATAATTAGTATTTGAGCTATGGCTTTTATATATATATATAATAGATTAGTTAATTTTTTTAAAAAAATATTTTGTGAATATGTTCTTTTTTTATAATTATTTTTTGTTCAATGATTTTATTGCTATATTTAGGAAATTATTATTTAAAAATTTTCCAAATTAAAAACAAAAGTTATTTTGACACTTTAAAGTCATTTTGGTTAAAATGGATTTAATTATAATTTATCTTTTAACTTTAGTGGAGATGCATGTAATTTTCATAAAAAAAGAAAGAAAAATTGTGTAATTAAATAATTTTTAAGAGAAAAAAGAAAAAGAAATCAATTTATTTTAAACGTTATCTTCCATAAAATATTCTAAAAAAATTTAAAAATAATTTCACAAACTAAATGCGCCCCAGGGTATGGGAGCATCTCCCTTGAAAAAGGATCATCTGCATTTGAGGCAAGAACATTATGGTGCATTTAGACTTTTTTATTTGCATTTTTCAAAATTTTTTCATTATCACTTTTTTTTTCCTCTCTTCTTGCATTACTTCCAATTACATACTAAATGCACTGCGATGTTCCTATCTCAAATGCAGAGAATCATGAGGCATAACCCTCTTACCATCTCCACCAAGCTTATAGAATCACATTCTAAGCCCATCTCCTAAGCACTGTGCAGGCAACTTTGAGATTCCAAAGCTCAATGTATGAATGGCGAGTTCCATGTAAAGTTGGACGGGATTTTAAAAAAAAAAAAGGCCAAAAATTGAAAATATAGATGGGCATGCAACCTAAAACGAAGTCGCACTGAATGCTATCTATGAACAATGAAGCTTTTTCTAAGGAGCATTTTAGATTTAATATTCTAAAACATAAAAACCGATACGAAGGATATGCTTTAAAGATTTGTTTGAGAAATTGATATCCTTCTTTGATATAAGAACCCTTTTCATTTCATTATATTCTTTCTGTTTGAAATTGCCTCACAAGATTGTTTGCTGCGAATTTGACACACACACACACACACACACACACACATATATAAGGAGAATTTATTGTCATTGTAAAATATTGTAGTTAATCTGTTCATGGGTCTCACTTTTTTTAAAAAAAATTCTCCCTTTTATTCTTTTTCAAATTTTTTCTACTTCTTTTTTTAAAAATTTAAATTAGATGTGAGGCCATATAATTGACATAGGCTTATACAATTGCACGGGACCATATCTAGCTGGAAGAATAATAAAATAGTGAAATTATCAAGATACCATTCCATTCTTAAGATTGTACACATAAAGAACAGTAAAGAATGGTGTTTTCTAGTTCCTTTTATTAGCCATTGAAAATTTATTCTATTTCAAATAAAAGATTATTTCATAATTTAATATTTGTAATACTTATTATTCGATTTACTTTTATTAAAAATTCTAAAAAATTTCTTCGTTAAATTCGTAAGCAAAGAGAGTAAAATTATTCCATTTTTCTCCATTCATTTCCATTTAGCTCCACTCCATTTCATTACTTGTGAAATTTCTAAAAATCTAATCCAACTTATCATCACTACAATTGAAAAAGTGGCTTTGAAGTGGAAGATTTTGATTAAGGAAGGATCAAACCAACTTGATTATAGAGGGGAACGAGCAAGCCACCTAGAAAACATCGCAAAGCATTCCATAGGATTGTACTCTGGTGCCGTATGACCTGCTCCCTGCACAATGTCCACACATACTTAACAAGTAATTAAACTTCAAAATGTTTCATTAATTGCTGCGTAGGAAAAAATTAATGGCGGGATTGTTCTTTCTTGCCTTCACTGTCGCATATACTAAACTGAAATTGTTGTGTGTATACTCAACTGTATATCTGCAGAGCAAACAACAAAAAATTGAAAATGATGAGATATACAAATTGACTTCAATAATTCTTGTAAAAATATAGAAAAACAACTCAAGATTTTCAATTCAGGCTAAATTTTTAAATAGATATGATTGCACGTCAGACACTTTTGAGACTCATCTCATATACTTTTATTTTATTCATAATTAATTCGATTTATGTATCTTTTATATACTAATATTACCTGAAAAATCTCTCATAAAATTCAGAGTTTAAATTGAAGTGGAGATTAACTTACCCTCCAACTTGTCCCTCGACATACCATGGTCTCCACTTGCTGCTTTCAGTCAAGTTCAAAGATTTTATCCATGCATGAGTACCCATATATGGGACAAGCATGTCATGGTCTCCACTGCAACCAAACGAAAAGGAAAAAATAAAGATTTAATATTCAGGGTTAAAAAAATGATACCAACAAACTTTGAACCAAAACAATTGAATCACGATTCTAATTTTTGAATCATGATATGTAAATCATATCAAATTGTATGATTCAGAGATATAATGAAAAATAATTTGAGATATATGAAATAACCGAATCAATTGAAAAAATTGCAATTACATACTTCTCCCAATCATCACAATCAATCCAACAGCAAATAAGAACAAGGCATCCTAGAAATAAAAGCAATTCAAAAGAAGATTTTTCAGCTAAAACCTTAGGAGCATATTTGCTTGGGAGAAGGGGAGGGGTGGTTTGAAATATATCAAATAAGTATGTTGTAAGCTTGCATCTGATGCTCATAGTTTCAAAATATATCAAATAAGTATGTAATTGCAATTTTTTCAAATGATTGTACGCTTACAAGTATATTGTTCGTAAGATTGATCCATACCTTCCTTGTCTGTTCTTAAGCTTTTACTATTTCTTGTGCTTGATCGCTAACATAATTGCAAATTTTTAAACTAAAATAAGTGAAACGATGCAATCTATGTCATTTCACTTAAAAATTTTTTTAAAAAAAGTGTGTGTGTGATAGTGAATACTAAATAGTGATACGTGGCTTTTGGCTATGTAATACTATGGATTTGCAAATTTAAGTGGAATGACGTCATTACAAGTAAGGAAAAAAAATGTCAGCATCTTCTTCATAAAAGTCAATCTCGTTGGGTCACAAAGGACCCAATGGAGTAATAGTGTTCTAAATCGTCAAAACGTTGTGACTTGCCATTTCTGACATGAATCATGCAATTCCAGTTATTCAGATGCACGATTTTGGCACTTTTCTAATTCAACAGGCGATTCGTATCATCTTTCTACTAAATCAAGTCGGATTGTACATCTTGAATCATGAATCATGCGATTTCCATAACTATACTTTGAACTACAATATTTTATTCCAACTTCAAAACCATTCACAACAAAAAATGAAGAAATAGAAAAGGAAAAGGAAAAGGGAAAGATCTAGATGTAGTTTTTTAAGTATTTACTATCAACCTTGGAGAATTTCTTGCATGCATCGGGTGCATATATACCCAAAGGCTAGGATTTGTTATACAGGCAGTCCCTATGTATACGGATCAAATCTTAACTGTTAAGTGTAGGTGCACTAGGTGCATCATAGAATTTTTCATCAAGTTTTCAATAAAAGTATAATAAGAGTATATTTGGTTGAGTGATGTAAAAGAGAAGGAAATGTAAAATATAGATAGATAGAATAGAAAAAAACTTTTGTATCCTTACTTTTACAAATACAATGTATTGGTTAAAATGATAATTTGATTAATGGAATAAAAAAAACAAAGGTATAATAAACATTATACAAGTTAAGTAAAAAGAATGCATTCACCACAACAGAACATAAGTGTTTGTTATTAAAATCTAATAGAAACATAACATGTGGAGAACTTAATCATATAATGCTAAGGTATAACTCATTATACTTTTATTAGAGAAATTAATAGTATCTTTAGAAAAAAAACAGTACTTAAGTTTTGTTCGAAAGACTACTTGAGAAATAGTTTCATAAGAATTTTGATCCACAATCTCTATCCCGAACACAACTTCAGTGCAGGGTGTTAATAAAATGGTACCTGTAAATCAGAACCGCGTAGGCTTCCTTCGTTAGATTTTTGTGGTATGGTACACTACATCCGACATCCTTTGTGTAAGCTAGGCTCTCATTGCATCTCGACCACTCTTCCTTCGTTCCCTGATTTGTGAATTTTTTCAAAACTCATTGCTAAAATAGGTTTTGATTAATTATCACTATGAATCATTGTAATTATATTCACCATACCTTCCGGATGTGGAGGGCAGTCCGGACATTTTCATCATTAGCCCAGATGTAACAGAAGACATAGTTATAAAACTACAAACAAAATGATGAGCACATTAATTAAATTAGTCTGAACATTTTCACAACCCTTCCATTCACAAAACATGCACAAATTTTAGTGACTACATCTGAAATTAGATAACCTTACAGCAATTTTTTTTTTAATATGAGCGACTCTGGATTTTGCAGCACTGTTTTATTTCTATGTTTACCACTGAGTATTCCCACTGCTGACAACCACTTCAATGAAGAAATGTGAAATGAATCCAATTTTTTTTAAATGCAGTCCTTGCGTTCAAGATAAGTTCGGGGAACGAGTAGTGGATCCTGCTGTGTGATGCATTCATTTTGTTATGTTTTAATTGATTCCTTGAACCAATCTTGAATATAAGGAAGATAACTGAGAATTTCTCAAAATGAATCAGTAATGGCTTCTTTTATTTTGGCCTACTTATATTTTGGTGAGATTCCTCCTTCGCTGCTTCTTTCCAGACCAACTTTGTCCCCAATCCTAGAATCAACTATGTTTTCTTTCTCTGCACCAGTTATCTCTGAGGCGTACCATGAATCAGTAATACCGCTTCAAATCCTATAATGGCTGTTTTGCACTCTGTCAACATTCTGCCGGTACTATTTCCTTCTTCTCATAAAGCCACGAAGCATGCATAAATTCTTATCCCAAATAATTTGATTTCTATGGGTTAAAAATATAAATAGGATAATACACCTTCAAGCCGATAACTTTTGGTTAACAACACCCACTGATAAGAATATGAATATATCTCAAACATGTCATCCAGGTAATTGAGAACAAAACTCAGAGAACCAACCATAGTCCTAAAGAAAACACAATTGCAGCTTCTGTACAGATGGAATCCAAGATTTCCATTTTGTTCCTTCTATTTAAGATTTGATGTTGGCTTTACCAAATTAATGGATTCCAAAGATGGAAAAGGTTAAGCTCAAATTTTGAATGAAAAGATCTATATGAATTGAATTAGCTGTCACCAAGATTCATATCAGTACACTTTGCTAGGGTGCATATCACTGTGTTAGAGATACGGCAATTTACCCGACACCATGGTCCAGAGTGCTGAAGGGTAGAAAGAAGCTCCAAGGAATCCTCTTTGAGAATACTAGAATTCCATTTGGATAGTTCTGGCTGGGGCCACCCCTTTGGTTTTGGGGCATCCATGCCACAGTTAGGTTCTAATACATTTGAAATCAGTACCATCTTAATGCACTGCAAAATTTGATAAAGTTCATCAAAAAACCAAAACTGATGATGTCCACAATAAGTTTGTGACACAAAGGACTAACAATAATGGATATGCACATATTACCTCCAGTACAATTTCAACATCCTCTAAACATGCAGCGTTGCTTGGATCTACATCTACATATTCACCATGGCAATGCCTTTTGGTTGACTTCAACAGCATGAAAGAGTGAAATATATCATACAAAGGGAAACTATAATTAGATTTGCAGCTCAGATCAATCTGGTAGGGCAACTAGGTGTCAACAGACCTCATAAAGTTTATCTGATATAAGCCCTATTTTGTGAGCAAAGGAAAATCTCCAATTCTTATCATCAGATTCACTTGTAACTGGGTTTCCAAGCAAATAACCCTGCAACCATTTGGAGAGTATATCAGTTTACCTTATATTCAAAGAAGATGATTACAGATTTCAAGACCCGGTTAGAATGAGAAAAAATGGATTGAAGTGATTTAACTTTAATCTATGAATGATGCACCTTTAGATTCATTTGTGGCTTAAGTCCAGCGTCATTACCTGCAAAAATGAGGAAAAAAGGAAAAAATTAAACAAGAAAGAAAACAAAATAGAGAACATGGAAACCTTGTAGTCCTAAAGTCTGGACATCCTACTCTAGATATTCATGAATCACGCAATGCTGCTCTTGAAGCTTGACTTTATGAAGAGCATACGTTATCAAACATCTAAATATCCTATGCATATGGCCTCTTGTACTATTTGTGAACACTAAATAAGCAAGAGGTTAAGCTCTTTCTATCTTTGTATTAACGCAGACAGTTATACAAAAATCAGTGTCAGTATTTATTCATGTCAACCATTACCATCAGATATCTCCTTGATAATCATAGGGAGAACGATGCCTGAATACGAATCACCAGCGACGTACAGCGGATTTTTCAGGAACTGGGGATGAGCCAACAGCCACTGCATATGCACAACCAAAACATGAAGTTTAGTAATAACAAACCATTGCATATTAGACTATTCATCACGTTTTGGGTAGAAATTTGTCAATATTTAAAAGGATCATCACATAAACATTTCATCATATGCATGGTGTGCAGGTTGCGAGATGAGGCTTGTGGATGAGCATATTTTTGCCTTACCTTCCCCAGAAATTCATAGGTTTGTGTAGCTGATGATGTATCATTGACCTCATATGCCTCCCAGTTTGTTGCGTACGAGAACCCCGTGCCAACAGGGGCATCTATGAATATCATGTTAGATACCTAAAAATTTTGGTGTTAGAGTGACATCATGGGAAATTATGTTGAATTGATTCTTAATGCATCACTTAAATATTGAGATAAGATTGTGACTGAAGTGTCTCTCCCTCAAACCTTTGTCCATGAGTATGGATTCAACTTCAGCGCTGGCACTTTTCCTCTGCCACTACTAGATTTTGCATAATCAAATAACAATGGACCTGTGACAAATCGAAAGACAAACGTCGAATAGTTTCTTACGTATTTACTTGACAAGTAATTGAAAGTAGTTATACAACAGTCAGAGATAGATGAACATGCGAAAACCACTGTGATGTAGTATTAGAAAATGCAATTTCTCATTCTAAGAGCATGTTGCGGAACAGGGCAATTACCAACTTCATAGACAAGGCCAGAGAAACCAGAACAACCAGGACCACCGGTGAGCCAAAGCACGAGAGGATCTTCACCTGGATTCCTCTCAGATTCAACGAAGTAATAAAATAGCTGCACACTGTCTGAGTCGCCAACACCCACATACCTTGGCAATGGAAATTAACAAAATCATTTCAGCTGGTAAAATATACAACGAAAGAAGGAAAAGGGAACGTTGTATATCTCTGGACTTAGATTGGAAGTTTTTGTGAGGGAATAATTTTAGGTACAGTCTTTCTATTTATATTTTCAGGTCATTTAATGAAAATATAGTAAGTGTATAATTATTTTGGTTTAGTATTATATAATTAGATTTTTAAAAAATGGATATAAGAAATTGTAACTAAATGTGCTTTCTTGGGTGGTTATGGAAGGAAAAGAAAAATTTATATATTTTTTCTTATATCTTTGTTATCCAATTATTTAATCAAAATATGATAAGTATATAATTTTTTTAATAAGAATATGATAATTATATAATTTTTACAAGTGTGTGGTTTACTTGTTATGTTTTGATTAAAAAAATTATACATTTATTATATTATAATCTCTATAAATTTTGGATCACGTGCAAATAACTTTTATTATTGTTAAAAGGACATTTTAAATTTTTATAAATAACCTTCTTACTATTAATTATTTTATTAATGGAGTATAACACATTAGAGAGATTATTTATATATAACCTAAAATTTTAAAAAATTATTTACATGTAAACTAAAGTTTAAAAAGGTTATTAGTACAAAAAAATAAAGTTTAGAAGAGTTTATTATCTTACGACCCATTTGGTAAGTAAAAAGTTAAATATGAAAATGGAAATAGAAAATAAAAAAATAATTTTAGATATAAAAAATGACTTTAATACTTTTATTTTTAATGATTGAATAATAATTAGTAGATGATATTAAATAATGATTATAAAGGCAAAACAGACACAAATTTTTACTTTTCCAATTCCTTTTCCTTTCCCCCAACCAAACAAGAATATGTTATGCTTGGTTAACAAAATAATAGATTAATAGTAAAGGATTTATTTGTATAAATTTAAAAGTTTAGAGATGTTTATTATCAAATTTTAAAGATCAATGGATTATTTGTAAAAGAGGTTATCTACACATAAACCAAAATTTAAAGAGGTTATCTGTACAAGTGCAGGAGAGTTTATGTCTATTTGATCTTGTTCTAATGTTTTTGAAATAAATATTTTTTAAAACAAATTTTGGAAACAAAAAAATTAAAAATTTATTTGAATCATTATTCTAAAAAATCATTATTTTTTATTTTTTTTGATTCTACAAAACAAAAATTACAAAACATTTAAAAAATGATATGATTTTTTTGTTTTTGAAAACATAATTATGTTTTTTTGTTTTACAAAACACTTCATTAAAAATATATTATCAAACATTTTTTTATTTTTAAAAATAAAAAATTGTTCTAGAAACAGAAAATCAAATATGCCCTTTATTATTACTAACATGTTATGCTCAATTAATAAAATAATAAATCAATTTATTTGTATAAATTTAAAAGTTTAAAGAAGCTTATTGTCAAGTTTTAAAAATTAATAGATTATTTAAATATAACTCAAAGTTTATAAAAGTTTCATGCAATTTAACTTATTTTAATAAAAAAATATAAGAAATTATATTTAAATTTAATCCAGTTATAAAATAGTATAAAGAGGAGAAAATAGATATTAACTCAAAGGTAAGTTAAAAATGTGAAAATTTTAATATTATATTATAATATTAAATTTTTTTGATTAAAAAAAGTCAAGTGAAAAAGGTTAATTTAAAAAATTGCAAATCATAAAAAAATTTTAATTTGAAAGGATCTAAAAATTAAAAATTTCAAAAAATAGGAGAAAATATTGTTCGTTTTTTTTATTGGAGTGATTAACTTAAAATTTTTATAAAATCAAACGGATGAACACTATATTTAAATCTATAATTTTTAAAATAAATAAAAAAGGAAGGATATAAAAACTAACCCAGTTTCGAGTTTGAAAGGAAGTTTGCCAGAAAATCCAGGTAAGTTCTCAACCAATTGAGACGAGACAGTGTTGAAAGTGACGAGAAGGAGGATGAGGAATACCATTGCTAAAATTGGCATGCAATTATAGTTTCAAGTTACTACAGGAAATATAGTATCTTCAAATATAGTATCTTCTTCTCATCTAACTCCCCCCCCCCCTCCTCCCCCCATCTCTGTGATGTCGTTGTCAACTATACAGGAATCACCTACCAGCCTTTGAGTCAACAACTGTTACTCTACATCTAACTGATGCTGTTGATGGTGGAAAGTGGTTTAAGTTCAAATCTTATTTCTCATAAAAGCATGGCTGATAATGCTCCCTATACCATTCTTTAGTGCTTGCTTGAATAATTAGAAAGTAATTGATTAGAGTTTGAGTTCTGACCAATCTCACCTACTAGTTTCATCCTTTTCAAATTGTAAGAGTTTGAAATAGTTTGAGTTTTTCTTTTCGTTTTTTGGCTACTCTTTTGTCTTTTACTATTTAATTTATTCTCGCTTTTCTGTTTTTTCCAAATAAATTAATCATATATACAGTATTACTCTCTAGATTCATCATTTCTCTCCATTAATAATATTGTAGTTTTTAGACAATAGAATATGAATTATCATTCATATTTTTGCTAAACTTTCAAATAATATTGAAGAGAGAATTCTTTCTCTTTCTATTTGTACTTCGTTTCATTCCATTTCATTCTATTTTATTTATGGCCATTTTACTTCCAAATTCTACTTTAAAGTTACAAATGTGTTTTTTTATAATGTAAATGAAGATGGAAATATAATTATTGGCTACAATGATTTAATTACTAAAAATTAGGATAAACCAATCTTCCCCGAGAGGTGTTTATTTACACTACTATTCTTTTTTTTTTTTTTGAATATATACTCTCAGAATCCAAAAATATAGATAAATTATAACTATATTTATTTTAATCAAAATATCTCTAAATATATTATTTATGTAATATAATAAGTGTTAAATATATGTTTGACCAATATAAATTAATCATTTTTTAATTTTAAAAAATTATAAATTTATTTGATACAAATTATTATCCATTTAAATTAATGCCAAGAGTGTTCTGACTTATTTACTTAGGATTCCAACAATGACCGTTAAAAATGATGTTATTTCCACATTTTCTTATTGTCCAAGAAATAACTTCAGTAAGCTTTATAGTCTCTATTAGATTTAATTATGAGTTAAAAAAATTTGTCTATTCTAATAAAAAATGAATTTGTTTTTAAAAATTTTGAATATAAAATAAGTTGGATTTGAATTATTTTTCAAGCCCAACCTAAATCTTGCCCATATTGTTATCATTTTTTAATATTATTGATTAATAAATTTTATTATATTTTCAGTTTTTCACTTTACCTTACTTCCGTACCCTTATCCTGACAAATGCCCAAATGCCTAAACCCTTGATTACAAAAAGAATTATCATGAAATAAATATATTGCCATGTATGTTCAAAAGTGAAAAAGAACAGTGGCTTCTTCTCTTTTTACTTTAATTTATTGAAAGTTACACTTTTTGTTTATGTGAAATTTGATTAAGATCCAGAAACTACCTTAATAAATAATAAATTAGACATAAAGTAAGTTCATAAGTACATGATGAACATAAAAATACCTTCATTTGTATCAGCATATATGCAAAGTTTGTGCTTACATGCCTGAATTTTATATATATATATATATATATCCAATATATCATTTTGGAATTTTTTTCCTTAATGCAAATTAGGAATTTGATCTCTCATCAAAAAATTTTTAGAAAAATTATAATAAAGGACCAAAAAGTAAAAACATTTATTTTTAAGCACCTGTTACCACTTATTTTACAATGATTATCACTAAGTTTAGTAACAAACTGTTGAATCTAATGATAATGGATTAAAAATAATTTTTTTCTCTTTTTAGTTCTTAAATATAATTTTTTCAAAATTTTTTATTCGTCATTATATCTTAGAAGTAACCTCTATATATATATATATATGAATTGATTAGCAACAAATGCAATGTAACTCTATTAATTTTCTACACGTATTTTTGTGTGGCATAACTATTAAAAAAATGGCAATTTTTTAATATTTTTTTCATTCACTGTTTACAAAATGAGTTGAGCTAAACTTGACCTATTTTAAATTAAATCCAAATTAGGCCCAAAAATATGTGAACAGTATTATGCCATGTCTGAATCGAATTTTATAACATTTTTTTACAAGTTTAACTTATTTTTAAATGGGTTCGTTCTATAATCAATTTTTTTTTTCATTGAAAAATGGCATCATTTCTAAATTTTAAATTATTCAAAAAATAACAACTAGATTTAAGTATTTTTTTTCGCTGTTTGGTATTATATTCTTTAATAAACACGTGATATATATATATATATATATATGTATATATAAATGATGTGCAGATCTTTCTGAAAAAAACTAATGCGTCGAGCTATAAAAACATTTAATTGTCAGAAAAATCTTAGGGGCATATACACTTATTGTATGACCAAGTAATGTAAAGAGCTAATGAGAACTTTTTTAAAATAGAGATTTTAGAGAGTAGGGGTCTATCAATACACTCACTTTGATGATTTGTTATTAGCAATTTGCACTATTTGATTGTGCAAAGAGTATACTTAAAATTTTTTACTATCATGCTTCTATTGAAAATTACGATACTTACAAATATATATCTAAGCTTTGTAAAAAAGAAAAAAAAAAGATAAATTACACTAATCACCCTTAAAGGTTGATCAAATTATACTTGATACATATTTTATTTTAAAATTTGCACTTGACTCTTCTAACATTTTAATATAAATTGCAAAAACTTCTCCTTTAATTTATTTTTTGTCAACGACGTTAACTTTTTGCATAACATGTGATTGGTTTTATTTTTGATATGATAGAAAAAGTTGCTAAGTTAATATTAAGCTCTAATATGAAATTATGATTTTATTCATCATATAATAATAAAGATGGTTAAATAATTTTATCTTTAGAAGAAATGTATACTATGCAAAAAAGTTAACTTATTGACAAAAAAATAAATTAAAGAGAATCCAAATAATTTTTAAAATAAAAAAATTAAATATAATATAATCAAATCTCAAAATAAGTAATATAATTTATTCAAAAGAAAATAATAGCAGCAAGTTCCACAAAGTTCTATCTGGTTAGGTCAGCATTAGAACCTTGGAATAGTGATCTCACCAAATCACAAAAGGAGGAAGCTGCAAGCATATACCTGAACGGCTATAAGTTGAACTCTTCAGACGGAAGGAACTTAATTTCTTTAAAAGCACTATATATTCTCACAACGTTGAATTGTGAAAGATATCTAACTTCGCTTTCAAGAAACAAGATACGTATAAAAGATGCTGTGCATACAACGATAAATTTCCCTGTGATTGTGAGCTTGAATCAAGCCATACAATTTTCTACATTTACACGTTATTCTATTTATTCTGTACAAGATTGTGACCGAATTCGTTGTCTCTATTCTCACGCGTTTGCTATGATCACGGTTTTAACTTTAGTGTTGGTGGTTGGCACTCTCCCTTGTCCCCTTGATTTTTGCATAATCAAATCAAATAACGATAGACATGTACATAAGCAAAAGACAAACATCGTAACTTTTTGAGCGCTAAACAAGCGTTTCATAGTAAACCTACTTGACAAATAATTGTCCGACACAGAAATATGCAAAAATCGTCGCTATCATAACAACTGCAGAACCATAGAAACCACAATATCACGAAAAAATTATATTTAACGATCAAAATTTTATAAAATTTATAATAAAAAATCTCAAAGATTATAATTATTGTCAAATTTTAAGATATTTACTATTATATTTAAGAAAATTACTACTAGATTTAAGAATTTCCTAAACCCACTAGTAATTTTTTTAAATCTAATAGTAATTTTCTTAAAATCTAATAATAATTGTGGTATTCAAAAATAATTTTATTTTTTAATATCTTTTATTATAAATTTTACAAAATTTGGATCTTTAAATATAATTTTTTAATATTTAATGTTTTTTAACAACATTGCAAGAGGATCTTTTGCAGGAAAAGATCTTTTTGCACTTGGTGCAGTGGAAAAAACTAATGTATTTTTAATTTTTATTTTTTTAGGGTTAAAATTTAATATAGAAGTTAAAAATTGTGAAACTCATAATTAAAATGTTTATCTTTACAATCACAATTTTTATCTTTTATATTAAGTTTTAAATTCTAAAAAAGTAAAAATAAAAATAAAATAATATTAATTTTTGCTATTACACCCCCCTACAGTAGGGTTAGGTCTCCCAACTGTAGGGGATCCGGATTGAACAAAATTTATTACTCGTTTAGTATGCAAAATGAGAAAAAAATAATTTTATAAATATAAAAAAATTTTGTATTCTTACTTTACTTTAAATATAAAAGATATAAATGTTATTGAATAATAATGTGTAATAATTATAAAAATATAATATGTATATATATATATTATATGTATCTTTACAAAGCAAGCAACCAAATAATCCTTAATCTTTAATGTTTTCATGTATTAAGGGGCGTTTGGTAATTCCTAAGAAAAAATAAACTCTCTGTATAATTATTGTATAATGTTTATTATATGTTTATAATTATTATTTAATAATGTTTTAGTATTTTTAATTATTTTTTAAAGTAGAATATAAATGCTATTTTTATTTTCAAAATCATTTTTAAATTATTTTATAGAATTTTTTTAACATTTTACATAGCAAACAAAGCTTTAATAAAAAATATGATTACAACTTCCATTAATTAATTAACATTAGACGTGGTTACTATTTATTACCTGAAAACACACTTCGCCTACCCACCTCTTGGTTGAATTCTTGGTTGACGCACGTTTTGAGAATCGAAAACTATTCTTCACCTACCTATGTGCTCTATATCTTATGTGCTCCCACCAAGCGTCTATTATAGTGGGGGGAAATGTGACAAATGCAATATTCTTAAAATTAAACAGGCCATTAAATCAGTAAAAATATTAATTTATTGTTAATTATTTGAACCATATTTAAATTATGATTAAATTGATAATAATTAAATATATATTTAAGATTTTATATATCAAAATTTTAATATAACATATAAATATTAATAAATTTTAAATATTTGATTACTAATTCAATATTTTTAAAAAATTTTAAGAAATTATTTTTTAATTAAAAGCCAAAAACTATCTATAATTTTAAGAATATTTATATTACACTTTTAAAGTTCCTAAATTATTATATCATTAAAAAAACTAAAAAACTAAAAAAACTTATGACAATTTTGGCCAAACATTTTTAATATTCGAAAGAAATAATACTATGAAATGGGGTATAATAGTAAGTAAGTACAAAAAATAGCCAAATACGCATATTTTGTTTCTCTTATATTCTTTTTCTTTTTAATTTCTCTGTGTGAGTTAATGTCTCTTTCTTTTAATGTTTTATATTTTTAATTTTTAAATTTATTTGTTGCTTACTTGAAGCATACATACAAGTATATATATATATATATATATATCGCAAAAGTAATATAGTGATAAAAAAAGATCGTTTTTTCGAGAATTTGTGTCAAAATTTGTCAAGTACCAAAATTTACACCCTAACTTAAATTAAGCGAATCCATTTTAAGTGATTGTATTAACAAGAAATGATTATCTATTATCTATTGTGTAGATTTCAGAGATTAGTATTTGGATTTTCCCAATGAATAGTTACATTTAGGATTATTAGTCCCTATTGTATTTCATAATAATTTACTTCAACACTTAGTACCTTTGCTCTTAGGGTTCACTTATTCTTATAAGTATTTTTTCAAATCTCCTATGGGGTAATCTAATTGACTTCACAATTCTTTATGTAATCAACTAAGATCAATTTGATAGCACAAAACCTAATTTGACCATGTGATGCTAATGAGTATATTCCTATCTTATTAATTAAACTATTCACTTTCCCAAATAAATTTCAAGTACTCACACCTTTCAACTCTTGATTTAACTTCCCTTTTTCTTTTCCAAGTTGAAGCAAAAGTATCAAATCAATCTAATTGTTAGCCAATCAATCAGAAATCATGAAGCATGTAGTTAAATGAACAAGTACTCATCATTAATTGCAAAATCAGAGTGAGGGACAACTACTAATCCATACAAGAGTTCATAATAATCCTAGATTAGGGAGTTTAGTTACACATGTTCATGAAGACCAGTAACAAAATTAAAGCAAATGTTAGATACACTAGAGAAATGCAAAGAGATGAAGAAGGAAGGAAGAAACCCAAAAATGAATCCTGGCTTTACTTCAATCTTTAATCCCTAGTATCCTATTGCTTCAAAATGCCTCTATTAGCTTTTCTCTAGCCTCTACACACCCAGACCAGACCAAAGACAACCTAAAATGACAGCTCACCTCGCAGCAAAGGCCATATGAAACAAGAAACCCTTAAAATTTTGGCAAAGAAAACATAGTGTTTTGTTAAAACGCATTACGTAATGGCAAAGTTAGGTCTTAGATGAATATACGCTGTGGCCTACCAATTCACATTGAGGCAAGTTTAGTTATTGGATGGAATGGATACGCTCCACGTTGTGGTGCGGTTAGTCTTTGCCTAATAGCATGCCGCGGCTCAACATAAACTTTCCTGTGGCTTTAGCTTGTCACAACTCGCGTCGCGGTGCATTACGTTCTCCTCGCAGCGCTTTTAGCTTCTATATGATGTTTTGCTATGACGTGGTTATGATGAGTTGCGACACAACTTGTCCTTTAAGCTTACCTTCATTTTCTTCCCTTTTCAGCCGCGGCTTGATAAATTCTGGCATTGTAAACTTCTAAAAACAGTAGCTACAAATACTTTGAAGCCTCTTTGACAAAAGGAATTTCACTACTCTTTTAAACATGCACCCTACAGTAAGGGCAAAGTATAATTAGTGTTCAATATACTCAAGATTAAAACAAAATCTATCATTTCCATTGTAAAAATTGAGTATGGAATTATTCATCTTAAGTATGTTTATTTTATCTATAAAAGTATTATTTATCCTATAATTAGAGACCAAATCGATATTTACTAAGAAAAAATATGTACAATAACATGAATAATAGAGAGTTATCATTATTCAAGATGAATTATTTTATCGTATAAGAAAAAAATGTTAAAAAATTTTAAACTAATCCAAACCAATTTTTAACATGTTTGATTTTAATCAGTTTAGTCAGTTTTTAACCTATTTGATCGGTTTTTGACTGATTAATTCATTTTTTGGACTAACTGAATTGGAATAAGAATTAATTTTTGATCCAATTGGTTGAACTGATTAGTCTAATCTAGTTCTAAGAACTATGAAAAAATGTGTGTAATGAATGGCTTCATATCAAAACCACAAATTGATATTTTGTTCCTTAAATTTTATTTTAATTTTAGTGGTAAAAAATTATTTAGGTATATTGGTTTTTCAAAAAACAATATCCTTGAACATTAATCCTTGATTATTTTTGAGTTATTTGACAATGAACTATTATATAATAAATTTTTTTAAGAATTAATTTATGTATTTATTAAATTTTAAAAATTAAATCTCATTGAACTTAATAGTTTACAAACCAAATTACAAGCTTACTTATTTTATTTATGAGACAAATTATTCTCTCTTTCTCTAAGGCATAACTCAAATTGTATCTAATTACATTTTGACTAAAGTATTCTCACTAGCAAGATTATTATTTTTATTAAAAATGCAACTTATTCAAAAAAATATTTATAAAGATTTTATTTTAATGTTATTTTTTAAAAAAATACAATTTTTATTTGTTTTTAAAATTTTTACATTTATGATAGTGCTTATATTGATTAATTATAAATTCAAGAAACATATTATTGTTAAAATTAAATATTGTTAATTATTATCTTTAAATTGGTTTATTTTTAAAAATATTTTGTGAGTATGTTTTTATTTTTAATAACTATTTTTTATAAAATGATTTTATTGATAGATTTAGAAAATTTATTATTTTAACATCTCCTAAAGTTAAACAAAAAGTTTTTTTTAACTCTTTGATGGTATTTTGATTAAAATGGATTTAGCTATAATTTATCTTTCAATTTTTAAGGGAGACTTATGTAATTTCATAATAAAAAAGAAGACTGCGTAATTGAGTAATTTTTAGAGAAAAGAAGAGTACTTTGCTTTTTCTTTTATATGTAAGGAATTAAGCGTTATTGTTCAAAATTCATTTTATATAAAAATAGTTAAATTTTTAAATTCAAGTTTTCTTTGGTAAATAACCAGAACGACATAAAGATTCTACAGAGATATTTGGTGCGTGGAATTTTAAATTCCTAAAAATGTAATCATTATCATGAATGTAATTCCGAGGAACATGACATTTCCACGTTTCGTTCATCGTAAGTATTTTTAGAAATATTTTGCTATATTATAAGAAATTTAATACCTTTACACTTTGTTTACATCAACTTTTTAAAATAATATATCTTATTATTATTATTATTATTATTATTATTATTTTATATATTAAATAATATATTATATATATTTATTATATTTTAGTATTCATTGTTTATGATTTCAATTTTTTTATCTTGTAACATACTTTTATTTTGGTCCTTATTCTATTACTTTATAATTTAATATAATTATTTTGTATTTACTACTCATTTTATTTATAATTTTTAAAAGTATTTTAGGATAAAAAAAGCAAAGTAATCCTTTACCGTTTTTGAATTATTCCCTCATCATGGGAATCCGATATTCCCACCTTCCTTTGCGGAATGAAAATAACGGCCCGTTTGGTATTAGGGGAGAAATGGAATAAGAAAAGGGAAGTTTTACAAAAGGTGTTTCGTAGCCATAAATGGATGGAGGTCAGGAATGAAGGATTAACGTATAGTAGCCTTCTCTGTACTGCGTGAATGGAAGAAAATTGTAGAGCCAAAATGGTGCAAGGTCAATTATGCCCCTTGTGGTGATAATTTCTGATCACTAGCTGCCACAGGCTGCCTTATCAGAAGCAAACTTTTCTGACTCCACTAGCGCACTCCACCACAAGGGAGGGACCCATCGTTGAACACTCGCTGGTCACGGACTCTGCCTCAGCCAACCGTTGTCAAAGGCCAACAAGGAAGGTCGCTGTTGATCTCACTGGAGCATCGCTTATCTACCAGAGGCGCTTTGATGCTGTTCTTTGGGTTGTAAAACTTTGAAGGAGCTGAGGAAGGAGAATGAACGCATGTGGGTAAGGAAGGCTCCGAGTTTGGGGCTATCTCCTTTAATGCTAGAAAATTGATTTTTTTTTTAATTTTTTGTTTTTTTAACATAGGGACAATTTTGTCGTTTTCACCATTTTTCTTTTTATTTTTACTCTATTTTTATCATACCATATAACATACCAAACATAATTCAATCTATTTCACTCACTTTCTCATTTCTATTCTAATTTCATTACTACTAATTCTATATATGAAGTAGTTCATAAGGTGTTTTGTGAGAACGCTACATTCCTAAAGTTGTTACATTCCTTTTAAATTTGTTTTCCTAAAATCTAAACTAAATATAAAACTATATTATTTTGGAAAAAATATTTCTAAAAATTTAAAAATAATTCCGCAAACTGAATGTCCCTAACGGGTAAGAAAGCATCTCCCTTTGACCGTCTCCACCAATCTCCATTGAAGTTACATTCAAACACAATATTTCATTTCATTATACTCCTTTTGTTTGAAATTGCCTCACAATATTGTTTGCTGTAGCCATAAACTTAGTGAAAGAATCATATAGAATGAGATTAGCTAAATTCCATTTCATTCCTAAGATTGTACTTGTACAAGTTTGAAGAGGGAGGAGAAGAAAGGGAGAGAGAGAGAGAGAGATGCAAATAGGGAAAATGATGTTTTGGCACATTTGAAAAGGATTCAGGGATGTATTTCGTTTTTTGTTCTACTTTTTTCCGTGCATTCTGTCATTTTTGCAAATGAATGATACTATTGAACATTAAAAAAAATAATAATAACAGACATTTTTTCATTAGGTGGAGTTGATTACATAGATCGAATGACGCCATAAAATTTTATTATGAATCATGTTTTTAGATAAACTATTTAAGTATAAATATTTCTTAATGATTTCGCCTATAATTTTTTTTGGTTTCTTTTTATCTCTAATTATTAGATTACTTTATATCTGATTTACTTTTTTTACTTAGGTTTCTATAGGTCTTCTTTACACATGTCTAAATTATCTAAGACGTAATTTTATATATTTTTTACAATAGGTACAACCCCAACTTTCTCTCTAATGTATTCATTTTTAATTCTATTTTATTTGGTATGTTCACTCATCCAATGTTATATTCTTATCTTTGCAATATTGAATTTATTTTCTTTTTGAATTTTTATTACTCAACACTCAATCACATATAACATTGTAAGTTTTATAATTATGTGATAAAATTTACCCTTAAGTGTAACAACCAGAAAAGAGGAAGCTGGGAAATTTTCGAAGGCTGAAAATTTTCTAAGTCTTCTCGCCATAGCGAGAAATAGAGTCGCCATAGCGAGAATGCCTCCTCGCAATAGCGAAGATGTTCCTAGCTGTAGCGAGTGCGACATTCCATACAGAAACCAGGGAGTTGCTCGCCATAGCGGCGCTATAGCGAAGGCAGAGGTCTGGAACAGGCCGAGCTCGCCGTAGCGACGCCATAGCGAAGGCAAAAGTCTGGAACTTGCACGAGCTCGCCGTAGCGAGGATGATGACTCGCTATAGCGAGAGCGGTCTAGAAAAAGCGTAAAAAGAGAGATTTTGACTTTTTAAAGAGTCTAAACTTTTCCTTTCTCTTAGAACCGACCTGAGCTTCGACCAAAGAGAGAGAAGAGAGCGGTGGAGAGAGAGAGAGAGGCCAAGAAGCAAGGAGATCAAGCAAAGAGGTGAGTAATCTTTAGATTTCCCTAGCTTTTCTCCTTAGCCTGTTGTCTCCTCCTCTTGCTTTCTCTTTCTACGGTTTTAGAAGCTGAGTTAGGAGAGGTTCAGAAGAGGGAAATAGGAAAACTACTCTAGAAGGAGGGTAGAACTCATTTATCCTCAATTCTTCTTCCTTGCTTTCTTCTCGGAGAGCTTGAGAAAGGAAGGAGAGTGAGTAGAGTTCGAGAGAGAGAATCCCTAGATCTGTAAGGGTAGTGAGGGTTTACTTTGATGAAGAGTCTCTTTTAGCTTTGTGAGAGTCATTTAAGCTATGAGAGAATGACTTGATGCTCTTGTTATGCCTAGGCCCAAAGGAAGAAACTCCACTTTGTTGTGAGTGTGAAATCAAGGAGGGAGAGGAGAAATTGAAAGGGAAGGCTAGTGTGATCTGAGAAGGTAGCTCTCTACTCTATTCTTGTTGCATTCTTGGTTGTGTAATAGTCATTATGTTGAGTATGTGCTTGAATGATGAGATATGCCATTGATTTTGCCTTGATATATCGGTACCAATATGCTTATGATATGATTGTGGAAATCGCTCGGGTGAGGTGGTGCCGAAAGTCCCTTGAGATGGGTGAGGAGGAGCCAAAAGTCCCTAAACCAAGGGTGAGGCCGATCCAAAAGTCCTAAAGCTCGGGTGAGGCTAGACCGAAAGTCCCTAGAGCTTCGTCTTGGCATTGGTTGATTTCATGGCATGAAATACATATGTTGTGTTATGATGATTTATTTGCATGTTTGACTAGTATATGCCTTGATTGCATCTTGAATGAGTATGAGCTATTGAGATTCTCCCGAATCTCACCCCCTTCCCCTCCCATCCTATTATTCAGGTGGTGTTCAGGGAGAGGCGAGTACACTTCACGGAGCCTAGAAGAGCATAGTAGCATGATGTATAGCTTTTTGGTTATTTTGATGTATAAGGTGCCAAAATGAGAGTGCACCTATTCTTTTTGGAGTTGTAGCTATATGAGCACATGTAAATGTATGTACAAATGATGTATGGATGATATAAAGGGTTAAAGCAATGAGAATGTATAAATTGGCCTTTTGAGGCTCATATGAAATAGTGTATTTTCTTCCATAGCATAGTAAAATTGGAATGTATGATGATTTGGGTTATTTAGATAATTCATATATGCTATGTTTGTACTTTTAAATTTGCCCAATAGAGGTTAGAGCATGTGGGAGGTCATTTAGACCCGTTTTGAATCCCATGTGGTGCTAAAATTGCCATTTAGGCGAGCTCCGTCAAAGTATGACCGGATGAGCTCTTCTTATTATGGAATTTGGCATGCCTCTAGAGTCTATTGAGAGCTTCTTGGGAAGCTAGAGTGGGTAATATTCGGAGGTCTAGAGAATATTCGGTGAATTGTTGAAATTGGGAATTTGCAATGTTTTGGTCATGGTACTGTTCATTGAGTCCGAAAATGAAACCATGCCACTCGTAGACCAAATGATGTCCAAATGTCATGAAACTTTAGGAGCATAAACTAGATATCCACAGTGACCTATACCAACTGGAAGCACCTTAATTGGAGGTCTATAGAGAGAGAAACGATTTACTGAAGTTCTGTATCAGCATTAGGGAAGTTTCTGACCTTCGTTACTGTTTTATCGGGTTTCGAGGTCTTAGAACTCCTGAACTGATCTGGACTTATTTTTCTCCTATAGTTCACATCTGTAGCTTTCCAAATTGGTATAGTTTTCCCTGATTGGATTTTTGTGGATTTAATTACGAATTTCCGAAGTTCATGACAGTAAACTGCACCAGCAGCAGGGATAGCCGGACATCTGTTCCTATTTCGATGTCAATGAGGGTCTAAACGTTGAGATGGAAGTTGGGAGTTATTTTTAGTATGAAGGTAACATCCCAAGCTTTCCAGAGAGCTATGATTTGCTTGATTCTCATTTTTCTAGAATTAGTTGTGATTTTCCAAAGTTGGAGCCAGAAATATGATTTATGGGCCCGATTGAGAAATTGTATTTTCTGAGTTTTTGGCTTCTTACCTGTGGTTTGTGAGTTGTTAGAGACTATGTACAAGTGGTATAAATGGTGTTTGAGTAGAGAATGTGAATGATGGGTTCACAGGACCCACGGGGCAAAATATGACCGGTTAAACCCCAACTTTAAGTAGTGAAATACCACGGTTTCGGTCATTTTCCGGGGAAATTATATGGAGTCAAGCCTAGAGGGAGATGAACTAGAGTGTAGTCAGTAAGGTGTTACATTAAGTATGATTAATATTCTTCTATTTGTAATAACATGTGAAGCACTTTTCTATTTCATTCACCCAATTTGAATCCTATGGTTTTATCTTCCTCTATTTTCTTGTCATATTGTATGATGGATTTAAAATATTTAAATTGAGTAATTTTGTGATATGATGTGTTCTCCAATTTTTACTTCTATGCTAAGATTAGTGCGCCTCCTACTAAACTTCTATTCTAAATATTTTATTTTACTTATATTTAAACAAAATTTATGTGTTTCCAAAGTTAGTCTCCACATCTCTAATTTCTTATTTATTTCCTTTATTGACTCTCCAATTAAACTATATCATCTGCAAAGAACATGTATTGTGGCTCAGCTCTTGGATATATTCAATGAGTACATCAAAGATTAAAGTAAAAAATAAATGTCAAAATTGACCCCTGATTTAGGCTAATAGTTATCAAAAAATTTTCAATGGATCTACCTTGTATTTTCACACTAGTTGTAACCTCATTATACATATCTTGAATTGCTTGAATATAAATAATACAAAATCTTTTTTTCTTCAAAGCCTTCTACAAAATATCTCTTGGCATCCTATTATATGCCTTATCTAAATCAATAAACACCATATGTAAGTCTTTTTAATTCCTTCGACATTTCCCCATCAATTTTCGTTGCAAGTATATCACTTCCATGGTTGACTTTCTAGGTATAAAACCAAATTGATTTTATATAACTTGAGTTTCTTGCCTTAATCTCTACTCAATAACTCTCTCCCATAACTTTATAGTGTAGCTCATGAGTTTAATTCTTTTATAATTTGCACAGTTTTATATGTTCTTCTTGTTCTTATAAATAAAAATTAAAGTACTTATCTTCCATTTATCGGATATTCTCTTAGATCTTATAATCTTATTAAATAACTTTGTGAGCCAACTTAGACCTTTCACTCTTAAATCTTTTTACACCTCAATAGGTATATTATCTGATTCTACTATTATGTCATTCTTAATCTTTTTTAAGGCTTCTTTTATCTTTAACTTTCGAATCTTACAATGAAAGGTATAATTTTGATCATTCTTTATAGTGTTTAGCTTATCTGAGTGTAATGAAATCTTGTATCTTTCATTGAATAGCTTATGAAAATAACATCCATTTTTTCATGATATCTTGTTCTATGACTAGGATTCCCCCTTCTTCATTCTTAATGCATTTCACTTGGTCCATGTCTCTTATTTTTCTTTCCTACTTTTAGCAAGCTTATAAATATTTTTTTTCCTAATTTTAGTACCTAAGAATTGATATAATCCATCAAATGTCCGAATTCTCGCTTTACTCACCCATTTTTTAGTGTCTTTCTTAACTACTTTATATTTTTCTCAATTTTTCTCACTTTTACACAAAAATCACCTTTATAACACTTCCATTCAACTTTAAACTTATCTTATATGCTTGCATCCCACTATCGAGATTCTTCATCCCTAGGTCCAAAACCTCTTGATTCACCAAATATCTCTTTAGCAATCTTCCTAATCTCTTTAACCATGTTGTCCCACATGTCATTAACACTTCTTTGTACTTCCCATAATCCTTCCTTTGAAATCCTTCTCTGTAAGCTTTTTTTTTTATCACTTTTGAATTGCCACTACTTTATCCTTGACACCTCATCTTAGCCTTTGCTTTTTATTACCATATTAACTCAAACATCCTTCACTAAAATCTTATACTATGTAGTTAAGCTCTTTCTAGGTATAATTTTGCAATCCATACAAAACTTTTTGCCCATTTTCTTTATTAGAAAAAAATCAATTTAAGAGCATGTCTCTCCACTTTTGAATGTGATCAGATGCTTCTCGTGCTTCTTAAAACAAGTGTTAGTTATGATAAAATCAAATGCTAATGAAAAGTTTAAAATAATTTTACCTTTTGCATTTGCTTATCCTAAACCATATCCCCTATGCGAACTCTCGTAACCTCTAGATGTATTTTTTACATGACTATTAAGATCCCCTCCTATAAGAATCATTTCTTTTAAGGGTTTTCCCTGAACTAAACCTTTTAAGTCCTCTTAAAACTTTATCTTATAATACTTTTCTAACCCTACTTGTAGTATGTAAGTACTAATAATATTAAAAGTTTCTCTTTCTGTTTTTACATCTACAACAATATTTTTTCAATATTTATCCATAATTATACTTACTTCATTTTTAATTTTAGTCTTACCAGTGTACTGGAGCTTAAAATATGATGTGTCTAATTTCTTCGCTTTTTCTCCTTTTTATTTAGTTTCTTGTAAGTACATAAAATTAATCCTTTTTCTAATTATGGTATCTACCTTTTCTATTAATTTACCTATAAGTGTATCTATAGTTCAAATTCCAAAACGAATCCTATTTTTATGAACTAACTTTTTTATCCACATTCTTTCACAAAAATGTGAGAATCCTTACTTGTTTTTCATTAAACTCAGGCATCGATGCAGCTACTCTTACTCATTTGAAACTATACTCGAGTTATATAACACGTTATATTCGGGTAATGACCTAGTATTAACTTTAACATATCGTAGATCTATATCATAAAAATTTGACAAAATTTTATGTTAACTATCGATTGTTTAACTTAACCCTCCTTTTTTTTTTTGAGCTTAAGATCAGCTATGAAATGATTTACATTAAAGCACAATATAAGTGAAGTTACTATTGAACATAAAAAGAGAAGGAAAAAAACCATTTTGTGTCAAATAACAATAATATTTTATTTTTGTTTGAGAAAATTACGATAAAGGATCTCAAGGTAAAGATATCTATACTAAAATATTTTAAAATTTGAAATTATTTTGAAAAATCCAAGGATCATAAATTTTAAGTTGAGGTTCTAAATTGTAATTTTCCTTTGTAGTTAAATTTTTTTGTCTTTGGATCTTTCAAAATAATTTCAAAATTTAATGCCCTTTAATATAAATATCTTCAAATTGAGATTATTAACTATAGTTTGTTCATTTTATTTTATGTTAATTAAAAAAATATTTTTTGGTTCCAAAGATGTTTTGGTTATTTGTTTGCTTTTTATTTCCATTCATGTAATATTTCCACCCTACTAAATATCCAAATAAAAAGATATTCTTACTTCTTTTTATATTATACTAAATGTGATTTTAAATTACAAGATTTTATTCTATTCTTGTGTGTATTCTCTATTTTATTCTTTTAAAAATCTTTTTACTCTACTAGTCGTAATAATAAAGAATGGAGTTTTCTAGCTCCTTTTCATTACCCATTGAAATTTTATTCTATTTTAAATAAAAAGGATTATTTTATAATTTGATATTTATAATGTTTATCATTCCATTCACTTTTATTAAAACTCTAAAGAAGATGATTTTCTTCTATTTCTTTCATTAAAGTTCAAAGCATAGAGCATTTCTTTCCATTCTTTTCTATTTCCCTCTCTTCCATCTCATTATTTGTAAAATTTCTAAACATAATTTAAGTCTAATCCAACTAATTATCACTGCAACTGAAAATGTGGCCTTGAAGTGGAAGATTTTCATTAAGAGAGGATCCAACCAAATTGATTAGAGAGGGGAACGAGCAAGCTACCTAGAAAAACATCGCAAAGCATTCCATAGGATTGTACTCTGGTGCCGTATGATCTGCGCCCTGCGGAATGCTCACACATACATATAAGTAATTAAGCTTTGAAATGTTTCACTAATTGCTGCATAGGAAAAAAATAATAGTGGGATTGTTCTTCCATGCCTTCACTGTCGCATATACTATGCTGTAATTGTTGTGTGTATGCTCAACTGTATATCTTCAAAGCAAACAAAAATTAGTTTTAAAAAAATGGAAACTCTGTATTGAAAATGATCAGATATACACAGTGACTTGTATTGTTCTTATAAAAATGACTAAACAGAACTTGGATTTTAATATAAGAAACAACAAGAACTGAAAATTTTTTATTCACAAGAGATAGGTAAGTTAAGTCAATTATGGATAGATATGATTGCATATCAGACACTTTTTTTCTGATACTCATATGATATGTTTAAATGTTTATTTATAATTAATTCACTCTACATATATTTTATAAACTAATATTACCTAAAAATCCCTCATAAAGTTGATTTTCAAATGAAGTGGAAATTAACTTATCCTCCAGCATGTCTTTCGACGTACCATGGTCCCCAATTGCTGCTTTCAGTCAAGTTCAAAGATTTTATCCATGCACGAGTACCCATATGTGGTCTCCATTGCACCCAAACAAAAAATGATACCATCAAACTTTGAACTACAATATTTTATTCCAACTGCAAAACCATTCACAGCAAAGAAGAAAACATGAAAATGGAAAAAGGCAAGACTTAGATGGAATTCTCTAAGTATCTGCTATCAGCCTTTTCAATAAAAATATAAGAGGTGTTTGCTATCAAATTATTCAATAAAAACATAACATGTAGAGAATTTTTTTAAAAAATCTAATGTTAAGTTGTAAAAAGTATCTATGTTTCATGTTTTTAATAAAAAATTTAATAATAAATATCAAAAAGCTGTATTAAAGTTTTGTTCAAGAGAGAACTTGATAAATATTTTCATAAAAATTTTGATCCACAATTTCTATCCTGAACACAAGTTCAATGCAGAGTGTTAATAAAATGGTACCTGTAAATCAGAACTGCATAGCCTTCGTTACGTTTTTGTGGTATGGTACATTACTTACGACATCCATAGTGTAAGCTAAGCTGTTATTGCATCTCGACCACTCCTCCTTCTTTCCCTGATTTGTCAATTTTTTTTTTAAAACTCATTACCAAAATATATTATGGTTGATTTATTACTATAAATTATTGTAATTAAATTCACTATACCTTCCGAATGTAAGGGCGGTCTGGACAGTTTCGTCATTAGCCCAGATGTAAGAGAAGACATAGTTATGAAACTACAAACAACATGATGAGCATATTAATGTCCGAACATATTCACAATCCTTCCAACCACAAACATGCACAAATCGTAGAGTGATTACCTTTGAAATTAAATGACCTATCGGAATTTTTTTAATATGAGCGATTCTGCATTACTATTTTATGTTTATTGCTAAGTATTATCAATACTGTCAACTAGTTCAACGAAGACAAGAAATGAATCCAATTTTCTTTTTAATGCATTCCACATATGTGTAGGATTTGAATTTAAATGATTTGTCTAAAGACATAATTTATGATAAAACTTTATGATATTGTTTGATTCATGTAATTGACTCCACCTAATAAAAAAATGTTTATTGTTGTTGCAACGGATCCTATTGCATGACACATTCATTTTGCTATGTTTTAATTGATTCCTTGAACCAATCATGAAGGAGAGGAAGATACTTGAGAATTTCTCAAAATGAATCAGTAATGACTCCTTTTATTTTTATCCATTTATATTTCGGTGAGATTCCTCCTTGGCTGCATCTTTGCAGACCAAGTTGGTCCCCAATCCTAGAATCAACTACATTTTCTTTCCTTGCACCAATTATCTCTGAGGCTTAGCATGAATCAGTAATAGCACTTCAAATCTTAAAATGGTAGTTTTGCAGTTTGTTAACATTCTACTTGTATAATTCCTCCTTCTGATAAAGCTTCTAAGTATACATAAAACATGAATCAATAAAATAATAAAAAGAATTATCAATTAATAGAGTTACCAAATATGAAGTAACAAAATAAATATAAAACACTTCACTACAAATATATGTATATATACATCATTATTTTCACTTTCCCAATTCCTTTATTTGAGTTTCATAAATAAATATCTTTGTCACGTTTCAATTGTCTATTTACCTATTAATTTATTTATTGTTTCTCTATATAAATATGTATACACACATACACTTGCATTATAACATTTGATTTGAAGTTTTGAAAACGCATATTTTGTTTCCCTTAGTTCATTGAGCATATGAATTATAAAACAAAGTTTGGACTGAAAAAATATAACATGAAATAAAATAAAAATATTACTTTGCTCTTTATACACTCGTTAGTTAGAACTACTAATAGATATTCTTATTTTTTTTTGTTCAAGATTGAACTTTAGTTTAAAGAGTCTCTTTGATATTACCTAAATTTTGTTTAATATGAAATAAATATTTTAGCTATTCAACTTGATACACAATTATTTATGTAGCCTAAAATGTCTTCCAAAACATAAACCTTTAAATTTTTGTATATTTTACTATCTTAAATACAAATCCCAAATTTAGGTTCTTTAATCCAAGTTTCTATAATTCAAACTGGATTTAGAACTTACCTAATGGAGCTTGAAGGAAGAAGATGGAAGTGTTAATTTGACACTTTAAAGATCCAAGAATGAAAGCTCCAAATTTGTGGGTTCACTCATGGCACAATGAAGGAAGAGGAACTGCACAAACAATCATGCTTTAACAAGGATGGAAGAAGAGGGAAAAATGAAGAGGAGAAGGTGAAGAAACAAGGTGAGAAGTTACCTTCACAAAACCTCCATGAGATACAGCCATACAAAGAAAAGAACAAAAAGGATGAAGATATGTAAATAGTAACGGCACACCAAACTTTCAGCAATGAAATTCCATCGAATAAAAAAGGAAGGCCAATGACAGATATGGGAGGAAGATAGTGAAACCCACAACTGAACAACTCTCGCGTTGGAGTGTTTGAATGAAATGGGGATGCAGAGCTTGATGGAAATATGTGGGAACCCTCTTGTGGATCTATCAGTGAATCGCTAAAAGAAGGACGCTCCTATCTTTTCCGGTTGAACTCCGTGAGACGCGAATCAAATAATAAATGTTCTTGAAAATAGTATATTTAGTATATTATTTAGAGAAAAATACATTTATCTACCTCTATTTTTGTATCTAATTGTCATGTTCTTCCTATTCTAAAACAATCGTAATCGACGTCCCATTATAATATATCTTTAAGGATGTAAATTTAAAAATTTAAATGATGTAAAATTACTAAAATATCTATCCTACTATATAATATCTATTTTAACCCTTTTCTTCATCTTCTCTAAAAAATTTATCCGTCACATCTTCAAATTTAATTTTCAGTGCTACTGCAAAAATAAAAGATTGACTACGTGTTGGGTGAAAGAAATCATGGACGGGTGGGGAAGAACAATCCAGACCATTCATTTTTAGGATTCACCAAAGATGGCATGTTAATGGAGTGGCCTAGAGCAGATGATTCAGATTGTTTGGATAAGGGTGTCAAATAGGACCGTTTGAATAGAATTACAGCACTGTAACTTGGGTGACATGAAACTTCTCAGTCGTTGTGGTTGTAATTGCCCTGGTTCTCGAAATGGAAGATGCAGTCATTATGGATGTCAACTGTGTTTACTAAACGGCCATGGATACATTCTCAGAAGAAGATGAAGATGGGAAAAAAATATTTTAGTAATTTTTGATAATTTAAAATTTTAAATTTAGATGATTTGCAGCTCTTTGTAATAAGACTAATGAAATAGAAATCGATTGTAATTTTCTTAATTAAAAATAATATTACAATCGGACACAAAATTAAAATAAATAAATGCATATATATATATTCTTTTTTTTTGGGGAGGGAAAATCTTCAAATTTGGTGCAAGGCCGAAACGAAACGGTGCAAGAGAAATTGACAGGGAGAAACGGTGAAGGGCAAAGTTAATAATTATCTGGAGAATCGAGGGCATTTGAGATCCTAGTGGGTGACTGGGTGTGGACTGTGTGAAGCAAAACAAAAACGTGAATTTCGAAAGCAACAGATTAGGTAAAAAGTTTAGTTCAAATCACACACTCAGGTGAGCGAGCGGCGAGAAAGAGAATTGATGCAGAAGCAATTGGAGAAGCTAGTAGAGTTGATAAAGTCTGAGATGCAATGGCTGAGGAAGTACTCATCTTCATTATCATTGTCGAAGAAAAAGAAGAAAGAGTTCACAAAGATGGAGAAGAGAGCAAGCATGAAGGCAGAGATGCACAGTAAAAAGTCTTGCCTTAAGGTTATAGATCCAAGACTTTGATGATAATAAAGCTCAAATAATGTTAATGTAAAAACCCACTTGAATTCTCTAGTTCATTTTATGTATTGAATATGGCCCAATATATAGCCTAGTATGTATCTCTTATTTTAGTCCACAATGTATTTGATTTAAGCCATTGGTCCAACTATACTAATTAACTAAACAACGAATTAATTAATGCACAAATGATAAAAGAGTTATTGCTTTCATGTAAACTAAGATAAAATAGAAATGCTTTTTGCCATAGCTATATTTGATTTCTATGTATAGATGAAATATTTTTCTAAACCATGCTTTGAGCTTTGTAGTAGCATTTATGATGAGTTTAGCATATAGGTTGCATGGAAAGAGCATCACTGTTGACAGTAGCTACAAAGGTGAAAGTTTGTGGACGTTAGAAACGGAATAAGACTGCTCCAGTCAAGAAAAGTGTTGAATAATCATATTATAGGAGATGCTAAAAGCCTATATGTATGAGCAAATTCAAGTGCAAAAAGAACAAATATTGTATAAAGAAATAAAAAGAAAGTGCTTTACAAATTCTTGTAAGAATCTTCACTTGGTGTCTAGTATATCTGCTTACAAAAAACAAAGTTTTTGAGTATCAAAAGAATCTCAAAACATGAGATAAAATTACTTTAGCTATTTTGTATAAAATTTTGAATAATTTAGTTGAGGGCTAGTTGTATAAAATCTTACTAAAAAGTTTAAGGTGAGTGTGGAAACCTGTGTTGACGATGAGCATGAAGTAAAGCCATCATCTATATAATTTTGTCGATTATAGTGAAAAACTTCTTTAAAATTTTAAGGAGATTGGACATAAACCAAAAAGGTTGAACCAGGAAAAATATCCATGTGATTTTTTTCTCTTTTTACTTCTACTTATAGTTTGTTGAACTTGCCTCCTCCACTTTTGGAGGATCTTTATTAAAGTTGATAGCTTGCATGGGTGCTGATCTTGCTTGCTCCACTTTCCCATTTCAATATGCTATTCCTTACTACTATCAACATCATTTAGTTTCTGTGAAGATTGTTATTTTATTATACATATGTACTTATTCGCTTGTCTTCTATTAGATTCAATGGTCTTCCATTGGACACTGTTTACATCCTCCAGTTTTTATGTATTTAATTTTTTGGAGGTCACTTGGTCCTTCACTTTAGTAAAAGCAAAAAATTTCATTTTCTACATATCATACCTATTCACCCTCCACTAGGTGTGATAATCAATTGGTATTAAAGCAGGTCTCACTTGATTCTATACTTAACAGCCTAGAGAAATGGTGCATTATGTTTAGTGTAGAAAATGACTACCAACATACTTGAAGGAGCTTATTTCTAGGAGAGATTCTTAACGATCAGATCACTTTACTTCACAGGAAAGCACTTTTCATATTGGAAGGAGCGAATATACTTTATTAATTATCTTGTGTGGGAGGTTATTAAAGAAGGATTGAAGATGCCAAAGAAAGTGGACTTGACAATGGGAGCTATTATTGATAAACTTATAAGTGAATGGACTAAAAATGATATTAAACTAGTATAATGCAATCATCGTGGAAGAAATATTATGGCGTGTACCATTAGTGGATTAGAATATGATAAAATCTCAAGCTGTCAAACAGCCAAAGAAATGTGGGAGAAATCAATTGTCATGTATGAAGGAACATTAAAGGTTAAAGAAATCAATCTTAATGTGCTTGTGTATGAATATGAACTCTTTCATATGAAAGAGGGTGTGAAGATGTTGAAGAAAATCAATTTGCTAAACTAATTAGAGATTTAAAAGCTTTGGATTGTAAGTACACAAATTATGAGTTTAATCAAAAGATTCTTAAAGGTCTGCCATAAAAGTGGTAATCCAAGGTGGACTTTATCAAAAGTGAAAATCTACAAGCTTTCTCATATAATGAACTCCAAAGAA
Source organism: Erythrophleum ivorense (assembly GCA_026724425.1). NCBI lineage: Eukaryota > Viridiplantae > Streptophyta > Magnoliopsida > Fabales > Fabaceae > Erythrophleum > Erythrophleum ivorense. The sequence continues at coordinate 4,309,619 of JAIUCV010000003.1, forward strand.
TACTTATTGTTTATGAGAAAAATTATCTTAAAAGACAAGAGTTGGTGCAAAGATGAAAGTTAATGGAATTAAAAGTTACTACAATGGAAGAACCTTTTGCTAAAGAAAATGAAGGTGAGTTAGAAGATCAAGATATAGCTTTTTTCTCCAAAAGACTATATAAATATGCAAAGAAGAAGAAAGATTTCTAGAAGACTAAAGGAAATAAATATAAAGGAAATCAAAAAAAGGAAGAATTGGCGAATACCACCATCACTTGCTACAAATGTGGGAAAAATGGATTTATTAGATAAGAATATCCATATTGAAAGAAGATATTTGCCAAACCATATGGAAAGAAAAAAGTCATGACAACCTGAAGTGATGATGATAAGGAAGAGGAAAAACTTAACCAAGAGATGGCCAATATGTGCTTAATGGCTCTTGAAGAAAAAGAGGTAACAAATGAAAACTCTTTATCTTATGATGAGCTAGACAAAATATTTAATAAGTTATTTGTTGATTTTAAAAATTTGTATGCTAAATATAAGGAGCAACTACAAATAAATTTCAAATTGGAAGAAATTGCTCAAAAACTGAAGTTTAACCTTTTAGCCTTGGAAGAAAATAAATTTTTAAAACAACAAGTTATAACTCTAATGAAAGATTTCACTAATTTTGTAAAAAGTGAAAAAAATTTAAAAATGCTTTTAGGAAAACAAAAATGTATATTTAACAAATCTGGAATAGGATATGATGGAAGAGAAAATGTCAAAATGTGTAAAAATTTCTTTGTTAAGGCAACTTCCACCACTTTATGTCTATATTGTAATAAAAATGGACATGTGTGTTACAAAATGTAGATACAAAAAGGGAAAGCTTGTGTCGATATTGAAAGAAATTGTTCTGTCCAACATTAATAAAAAAGGACCCAAAAAGGTTTAGGTACTTAAGAAACATTGAAACTTTTTTAGGTATGCATGGAGGGAAGGATTTCGGAACAAAAATGGTTTTTAGATAGTGGTTATTTCAAACACATGATTGGAGACTCCTCTCAATTTCTATCCTTCACAAGAAAAGATGGAGGATATGTCACATTTGATGATGGAGGAAAGGGCAATACCATAAGTATAGGTAAAGTAGAGCTTATTGAAAATTGTTGTTGGATTAAAGTATAATTTATTCAGCATTAGCCAACTTTGTGATAAATGATATAAAGTAACTTTTGATCCCATGCATTGCACTATTTATAATAAAGATAAAGCCTTATTTGTGAGTTAAAGGGTTAAAAACATATACATTTTGAGTTCAAGTCATATTAGTTCAAAGAATGTAACTTGTCTTTCTTTTATATGTAGTGATCTTTGTGTAATAACCCAAATTAAACTAATAACAATTAAATAAATAATTTAATTAGGCAAAAATTTATTTTTAGGATAAATATAATATTTTGGTAATCTTAGGATAATTATAAAGCTTTAAAATTATCTTAAGGAGATATTTTGAAACCTATCTTATACCCATTGGGATATTTTTATGTTCCAAAATTTTTAAAATAGGTCAACATGGAGGCTCTAAATAATTGTGGGTCCTTATTTTTATTTTTACATATATAAAAATAATTTTGATTAGTCTTAAATAAACTACACTAGAAAAAGAACATTGGGTGCTTTTGTAATTTCTTCTTTTTTCCCTTAAAATATAATATCCTTCCTTATTACTCCATCAGACCCACGTCCCTCCCTTTTCAAATCTCTTTCTTCTCTTTCTTCGACACTGAAGCCTCCTGTATGCCTTTTCCCCATTTCTTCTTCTTTGTTCTGCATTTAAGTTGCTCCCCCATCGCAAAACACTATGTCGCCGTTCTGCAGGTGACCGGAAGTAGTTTCAACGACGTGTTTCTGCTGGGCTATGCCACGGATGGTTAACTTCCATATTTATTTATTTATTCATTTATTTTCCTTCTTTTTCCTTCCATTTTCGTTCTTCCTCTTCACTCTTGTGTTTGGGTTGCCTTTTCTTAGATTTTAACTTCCATTATTGCTTCATCTTGATGCCAATAGGAATCCAAAACCTTAGTTGTTGATTGCTTCTTCATTTTGGCCGTGGGAAGCTTCTCAAATTGGGGCTTTTTGATTTAAACCATTAAGGTATGAATTGATGCTTCCTATATGTTCATATAAGCTCCTTAAGATATATTTTAAACTCAAATTAAAATTTAGAAGCTTAAATTAGACTGCGAAAATTAATTTATGAAATCTAAAACCTAGGGTTAAAAGTACATTAAAAAATTTAAATTATAATTATGGGTTTAGGTGTTAGAGGGTGAAAATAGTTATATTGAACATATTATAAACTAATGGAGTAATTTAAGGTGATATTTTTATGTTCAATATAATTATAGGTGATATTGGAACTACTCTTTCAATTGGAGATTCTTTCAAATTTTAAGAAATTTGGGCCTCTACTATTGGCCTCCACAGGTGAGTGTATAGATAGCAAAATAGTAGTCTCTTTTATTTTATGTTTACTTATTATTAGCCTAAACTTCACATTTCTGAATTGTCATATCTGCGTTATTATGGAAACAAATTTAAACTTTATGTGGGTCAAAATATATGTGTGAATATATATATATATATATAAATGGTTATAGGCTGGAAAGATGATGAATGACTTTTATTTAAATTTTATTATATAAACTTGTGATTAATTGTTTTTATTTTATTAAAATCACTTCTTTTACTTGATCAAATTTTTATTTGTTTAATATTTAATTTATTTAAATTATTTTCATTTCAAAATTATGGATGGAAGCTTGATTAAAATCCCGTAGCCGTTAGCGGGAGTAACGGCCTAAGTGCACTTAGTTAGAATAATGAATAAACACTGTGTGGCGGCACTCAGTGATAATTATACTGGTTATATTGTGATATGTACACCTTGTGGCGGCACTTGGTGATGGTGGTGATATTGTGATGCTGTGCAATGACATTGATAGTAGAATTGAATCCTGTGTGGCGGCACTCAGGGTTGATTGTAATTCTTACACAGGATACCCATTATATCTTATGTCCTTAAATTTTAAATTGTGCTTTTGATGATAGCTTGTAATGTAAATTAATTGTTATTTATATATATATAGACAACAATTAAAGGCAATAAAAATTTCTTTTATTTATCTAAGTATTTTATTGTGAGAAACTCTAAACCTATTTGTTTCCCCTCTACTTATTTGTTATCTATGCATTCACTAAGCCAGTGGTAGGCTTATCCCTTTCTTTTGTTATATTTCAGATCAGCATAAAGTAGATTAAGGTGCTCTGGGATCTGCGTCCCACCCAGACACAGATGGTAGGATATCTTGGTCGGTTGAGTTGTGTAGGAACTCCAAGAAACATTGGCTACTAGGTGCTACATTATTTTGGGTCATGAGGGTGTTATACTTTTTGTAAATCATATAATGACTATTGTAATGACGTTTGATTATATTTTGAAAAAACTTATGTACTATACCATATTGTGGCAAAAATCCAAAGATATGAGATACTGATGAATTTTTTTGAAATGGAATGTATTGGACTGTGTTGACTTTGCAGGGTTGGGATGTCCAATTTTTAGGGGAGGTGCTGCCGAATTTTCGGCAACCTCTAATCACTATAGTTATGCGTATATAAAAGTATGAGTAGTAAATGAGTTGCCAGGCTTACTAGGCTGGGCTAATCATGCTTGGCTTGGTCTAGGTGTCGGTCATGACTTGGGATTTAGGTCATGACACTTTGGGTGTGGCATCGAAAGCTTGGCCATGTAAGCATGCATATTATATCTAAATTATCCAAGTTAGATCTTAAAAGAGGTATCTTAAAATTAGATTATGAAAAGGATTAACTTTGCGATGCATGCCAAATGAGAAAATAAGTTAAATCCTCCTTCAAATTGAAGGAATTTGTCTCCTCCACTAGGCTACTCCAATTATTATATATGGACATCTTTAGCCCTACACAAACTCAAAATTTTGGTGGTAAAAGCTATGTCTTTGTAATCATTGATGACTTTTCTAAGTTCACATGGGTTTTCTTTCTTTCATACAAGGATGAAGCATTTAAGAATTTTGTTATCTTTTGTAAAAAGATTCAAAGAGAATAAGGGTATTTAATCTTAAATATTCGGAATGATCATGGTGAGAAATTTGAAAACAAATTATTTAAGGATTTATGTGATGAATAGGGTTTTAGCCATTACTTTTTCACACCAAGAACTCTACAATAAAATGAAGTAGTTTAAAGAAAAAATTGCATCCTTTAAGATATGGCTAGAACTATGCTTATCAAAAATGATTTTCCCAAATATTTTTGGGTTGATGCCATAAATATCGCTTGTTATATTTTGAATTGTTGCCTTATGAGACCAATTATTAAAAAGACTCCGTATAAACTGTAGAAAGGTAGAAAACTATTACTGTCATGCATTTGGATATTGTTTCATTCATAACAATAGAAAAGATAACTTACAAAGTTTGATACTAGGAATGATGATGGAATTTTGTTAGGATACTCAACAAATAGTAAAACATATAGAGTTTATAATAAAAGAACAATGGTAGTTGAAGAACCTATGCATGTTATTTTTTATGATACTAATTCTTTTGTGAGAAGAGTAGTGTATACAAATGAAAATGAGCATATTGCAGGAAGAAATCAATCACTTCAGTAACTAAATTATGCCTCAACAAATAAAGTAATCGCAGGATGTAGGGAAAGCTACACAAGTCTTCTATAATTGGAATGAAGTGGATCGTGGTGGAGCAATTTGAAAGAGCATCTATAATTGGAATGGAATGGGTATTTTGTAACAAATTTGACAAACAAGTAATGTAATTAGAAAGAAGACCAAATTAGTAGCCCAAGGTTTCACTTAACAAGAATATATAGACTTTGACAAAATCTATGCTCCTATTACTGTATTAGAGTTTATTAGAATGTTGCTTGCGTATTGTAACATCCAGTCCCTCCGTAAACGTGAGAAACATAATGTTTGGTTTCTCCATAAACGTCAGAAATGGGCCAGATACAAAAGGAAGTCCCTGAAATAGAAGGAATTGGGGCCAAATAAAATTATGATAAAATTATAAATAATGAAAAATGAGGATTTGAGCCTTGAGTTGCCCAGAAATCAAGGCTAGAGTGATTCGATAAAATTGCCGAAAGGCCAGTGGCATTTTCGTAAATATGGGCACTTTTTGAAAAACTCATAGGAGGGCTTTTTAAATGGAAATTTTGAGTTGCCCAGGGTTCTCAGAGGCTCCAAAAACCATAGGAAGCCCCGGGACCAGTGAAGCCCCTCCGGTGTACTCTTTCCGACGTCGGTTGACCCAAACTTTGACCGATTCGTTGGGAAGGTTTTAGCTCCCATTTGAGTGATTCCAAAGGCATTTTATTAAATTAGGAATCTAAATTTTATGATGAAAAAGACGGTTCTCAAAAAGGAGCTAAAACGAAGCCAAACCGGAAATGCCATTACGAAGGGCGAAATTGGAAACCATTTTAAAAAGGAAGCTTCTTTCTTCTTCTTTATATGCCACGTTCTTTTTCTCCTCTCTAAGACCGCCTTAATTCTGCCAAAAACCAGAGGAGAAGCTGCCCTTCTTAGGCGCACAAGAGGAGGAAGATTTTGGAGGAAGAAATTCAAGAAAAAGGTAAGAAACTTTAAGAAATTCCATATCCTTCATTCTTGAACCTTGCTCCTCTCCTCTCAAGCTTTCTTTCTATGGTTTTAATGGAGAGTTTGGTGCTGTTTTGGGGGCAGAACAGAGAGGAAAAATTCGTGTTTGGAGTGAGGCAACCAAGGAAAGTGAAAAGCAACCAAGAAAGAGCAAGAAAACAAGGTAAAACTTCCATTCTTTGGTAGCTTCTCCCTCCCCCTTCCTCTTGCACGAATTTGGGCACCATGAGCCCAATTTTTAGGGGCTATTTTCTGCCCAATTTATGGAAGGATTAGAGGTTTTAGATGGCAAGGATTAAGAAGGAACCAATAGAATCAAGAAAGGGGCATTAAGAGACAAGATAGAATCATTAGGGATCCAAATGCTTCCTTGCAAATCTGATTTTATATGAATGTTCTTAGACTTAGTTGAATGTTTAAACATGCTCCTAAGACCCCTAGAGAGCTTCCCACATGCACCTCCCTTCCAAGAAAGTAAAGAAAGTGCAAGAAAAATTAATGAACTCTAAGCTAGAAAAGTGTAGAGCTCTTGAACACTTTGCAAAAAACTGATTTGATATATGAGTTTCCTTGCATGTGTGAGTATTTGATTGAGCTCCTAAGACCTCTAGGAAGTCTCCCAAGTGTGTCTCCCATCAAGGAAAAATCAAGAAGCCATGAAATCCCATTTATGCTCTAAGTTTCGGCCAAGTAGGGATGGCATAGTTAGGGAGAGTTTTAAATTGTTTCAAGCCCATTTTTGAGGCATATATGATGAATGAATGTGAGGGGAAACCTTGGGAAAAATTTAGGAAGCTTAGTGAATGAGTTGGTGCTTTAGGTTCCATATTGTGACCTAAGGAAGTAACATGATGTTAGGCCCTTTTCTTTAATGATGTGATGACTCCAAGAGATTTAAAAGGAGTCAAGAATCATATTTGAGAATAAAGAATGAGGCCTAAAAATGATTTGAGGGGTGTTGCTTCATTAGGTGCCAATATGGACCATAATGGAGGTTGTAGAGTAATCTAGGATTTAAGCAAGTTGCATGGCCCTAGACATTGTTTCATGAACTTAATTGGCTCCCATAATTTGTGTTTAGGCCAAGAGACACTATTTCCACCAACTTGTGGGTGTGTGGCTAAAAGAGGAGGCTTGAAAGCTAAGGAAAAAGTGTGTGCTTGTATACAAGGTTGCTCTCTCCACCTTCTCTCATGCATGGATGTGTGTTTAGCTTGTTTTAGAATGTGTGTATGTGTATTTTCAAGTTAAGAAAAGTATGCTAGCATGCCTTTATATGCCATTATGCTTGATGCTATGTTATGTTTTCAAATGATTACATGATATTTGTGTGAGTTTGCTTGAGTGTGGAAAGGCCAAGAACTCTTCCCTTTGGTGAGAATGAGCCAAGAACCCTTGAGCTTGGTTGAGACAAAGTAAAGAGTCTCCCAAAAGCAAAGTGGGCTCCCAAGAGTATGGTTGAGTCCAAAGAGCTTAAAGAATGGGTGAGGCAAGTCCAAAATCCATGAGAAGAAGTGTGAGGCCAATCCAAACACTTAGTGAGCTCTTGAATGTCTTGCATGATTGATTCACATGCCAAAGTTGCTTTAAAATGCCTATGATTTCTACTTTCTCCATGCATGCATATATGAAACTTGCTTGCACATATTATGTGTGATGGAATGGGAGATGAGCTATTGGGATTCTTTGAATCTCATCCCCTCCTCTCCAATACTCTAAAATGCTAGGTGGACCAAGTAGCTATGGTGAAGGGAGCCAACAACCATGAAAGAAGGAGATTGACAAGCCTAGGCCTAGTTTGTATTCTTTTTGAGCCATAATGATGTATACGATTATTGTAAATGGCACATGACCCTTGAGACACATGTAAATATGATATTATGTGATGTATACATGTATGGATATGATGTATGAACTTTAGAAATGAATTGGGGTATGTAATGCCAAGTTATGCAAATTGGAAGTTTGATGCAAATGTGTATAAATGTGGGTTGAATGACCAAAATTAGATGCATGAGGTTTGGGACCCTTTGGGCAGCTCACACAAGTCTAAAATATGCTTTTAAACTTGCCCAAAAGGTGCCAAGACCAAGGGGAATCCATTTAGCAATTTTGGTACTCAATATGGAGCCAAAATTGACCATAATGGAACCTTATATCATTTTTTGGCCAAATGAGTTAGTCTTACCTTGAAACTTGGCATGCAATTAGGTCTCATTAAGAGTTTTTTGGGAAGCTAAAGATCATAATTTTCGGAGACCTAGAGAATATTTGATGAATTTTTAAAGTTGGGATTTTTTATGGATTCTGGTATGGGTACTGTTCATACTGGCAGTTTTGAATTCTGTGTCACCCGATAGCCAAATGGTATCCAATACTTATGAAATTTTATATGCATAAACTAGAGGTCATAAGCTTTCTGTGGCCACTGAGATCACCTCATTTGGAGGTCTAGAGAGGAAGATATGCATTTTCGAAGGTTCTGCCCAGTATCAGACATCTTGCCAGACCCGAGGTACTGTTCCATCGATTTCTGGGAGTTTGGCTTGATGAACTGATCTGAAGATATTTTTCCTCTCTAGTTAACATCCACATCTTTCCATAGTGATATTATTTGCAAGCATTGGATTTTTTTGGAATTAGTTAGACATTTTTGAAATCCATATCAGTAAACTGTGACAGTATCAGGAACCCCTCCGACCAGTAGATGATTTCGCGTGTCAAACGTAGTATATATGAGATTTTAAGACTTCTACATATTTTTAGAATGAAGTAGACATCTTGAGCTTTCCAGAATGACTGAGATTACATGTTTTCGATTTTTCTGGATTTAGTTGTGAATTTCCAAACTTTGCCCAGAAATGAGGCCAAGTCTGCCGAAAATGAATCTACATGTCTCATATCCCTTTTTGGTTTCCATGGGTTTAAAGCTAGTTTTTGTGATTGAAATGAGTTCTAATCATGCAAATAAATATGAGGATGCATAGAATGAGTTCACACAGTCCACGTGACACCGAATGGGTTTTTGAATATGATGACTTGCAAATAGAAGTCCAAATCTTCATGCCTCCTTTATGAGAATTATGTGTATGTTTCATGATAATTATGCTATTCAAAGGCATGAGATGAGCTAGAATTATGGTGTTACACGTATGCTTCTTGAATTTTAAATTATACCAAATTGATGTTAAAAGTGTATCTTTGAATAGGTATATAACTGAAGAGGTGTATGTTAGATAACCTTTTAGCTTCGAAGATGAAAAACTGCCCAACCATGTATATAAGTTTTCAAAAGCTCTTTATAGCTTAAAATAAGGTCCCAAAGCTTGGTATGAAAGGTTGATCACTTTTTTTTTTTCTAATAAAAATGAGTTTTCAAGAGGGAAACTTGACACTACTTTTTTTATTAAGAAAAATAATAATGAATCTTTACTTGTACAAATTTATGTAGATGATATTATTTTTGACAGTACTAATGATCTCTTTGCAAGGAGTTTACTGATCTAATGAAAGGTGAGTTTGAAATGAGTATGATAGGAAAGATGAACTTCTTTCTTGGCTTATAAATAAAACAAATGAAAAAAGGGAAAATTTATCAATCAAGCGAAGTGCACTAAAGAATTTATCAGTAAGTATGGGTTCTAAAACTCTAAACGAATGGGGACTCCAATGTACTCCTCCTCCATTTTACATAAAGATGAAAATAGTAAGGATTTTGATTAAAAAAATACCAAGGCATGATTGGTTCTTTATTATATTTAACAGCTAGTAAACTTAATATTATGTTCCATATGTGTAAGTGTGCAAGATGTCACACCCCAAATTTTAAGTACACATGCGCGGAAGCGGAATTATAGAGGAAATACTTATGGCATTCGTTTGAATCATATGAAATCAGCTGCAGAAATCCTTCCCCTGGATTGCCAGATTTCAGCGCTGGTTGTTGGGAAGCTCACGCCAGAAATTTTCATCATCTCCTTTCTCTGTTCAGCACCTCCAGTATACACATGTTTCAGCGCTATTTGGTCCGAAATTTAAGCTGAAAGTTGCTCCTTGAGTTTACTTTATTTTGGTTGCTGGAGACTGGGGAAATCACGCTAGAAGCTCCTCTCCTCAAGCTGCCTGCTCTGCTGTGTGTATTCCTTCAGCTGAACAGCGCCCCATCTCCCTCATACCACCTCCACTTCATTTTTCTGGTTTGATTCCTGTTCTTTGCTTCCTCCTCATTTGAGCTGCGTTAGTGGTTGTGTGGGACTAGTGTTTAGGCAAAACAATTCTGTTGCATGTGTGCTTCTTTGATTTCAAATTCTGGTGCTTCTCTTCCCTGTAGATTAACACTGTAATCTGTCCTGTGCTGTGGCAGTTTGAATGGAAGTCTTGTACCGAAAAAAAAAAAAAATGAGGCAGGAAGATGATCTGAGTTAGATAAAAATTCCAATTTTTAATTATGTTAATTGTGCATATTTAAATACATACTTATTTTCATCAAGGGATAGGAAGCACAAAAATATGTATATGGAATTTACCTTACGAGTTGGAAGGCGTGAAATTAGTAGAGGAACAAATTCTAACTTTTGATAAGTCCGAGTCCCGTATAAAATTAATTGGGGTGATTCAGTTTCTAAACTCTGGTGAACGGGTATTGTAGGAGATTCTGAAGGTCGAGGTGTAGCCGAGGAACGGGTCAGGGAATCTCTATAAATTCTTGGAAGGTGAGTAAGTATGTGGACCAAAGACTCAGAAATTTCTTGTTTCGATACTAAGTTTCCTTGTAGTGTTTCAACAATCTGACTATTTATTTATAGAAATATATATTTCAATGCTTGATCATATGCATATTTCTCCAAAATCGGTTCGAACATGAATATGTTTAAAAATCGATAGATGTTGGAATTAATTGGAAATTTTATGATGAACTCGATCTGGAAGGTATTCTGTCTGGAAAACTACATGATTTTAGGAAGTTATCTGCTCAGAACCCTGTAGCTAACAGCAGTAGATGTTAGCCTTGGTGTACCATGATCTGAACCTCAGCTAGCAGGGGTGGTGCTAGCCCCGTGTGCAGGCCACCACACGCGGAGTTATTGTATTTTCGCAAGCTGAAAGCTTTGCGTCTGTAGTGATTTTCCCCGCGAGCTGTGTGCTCTGCGTCTGTGTTCCGATTGGTTCTGTTTAGATGCGTTCGGTGTATTTGAAAAAGAGTCAGTTTAAAATCAGTTTCATATGGTCTATATCTGTATATATATATATATATATGTGTGTAAACTTATTTGACTTACTTTATTTTAAAAAGGGTCGGTGTGCTTATTCACTGAGTATTCGACTCATTTTTTTGTATATATATATTTTTCAGAGAGCAGTAGGGACTCTAGTCTGCCCCCAGCCGCCTTCTAGTGGCTGACCTCGGGAGACGTCCTTTGGCGAGCTTGCGGAGCTCCTGTGGGTGTAGTTGGATTGTCTTTGTATTTTATTTGGAATTTTTGTAAAACCTTGTAAATATAGCTCCACTGAATCATTGTTAGGGTATCCCCACACCCCAGATGTTTTCTTTTGGTCTGATTGCGCCCTTTCGGGCTATATTGTACTGTCTTTGACTTTGTAGAAATTTCGGGAGGTCTACGTTATAGAGGAGACTCTGCCGAAATTTCTACAAATGTCCTCTAAGGAAAAGTTTATATGTTTCATATGATTCAAACGAATGCCATAAGTATTTCCTCTATAATTCTGCTTCTGCGCATGTGTACTTACAATTTGGGGTGTGACAGTTTGGTATCAGAGCCTAGGTCTTTTTATGGTCCTGTGGAGCAAGAGTTTTCAGTGGACTCCTTACCAATCTTCTTTGCAAAATAAGGAGATATATAGGAATGTGTAGAACCAGGATCAAATAAGGAGTAAGCAGCATGTGAACAAACCGTAAGTGTACCTGTCACCACGGCATTTGATGCTTGTGCGTCTTGTCGATTTAGGGCAAAAACCCGAGCCTAGCCTCGTCCTGCAGTCGCCTGTCCTCTGCCCACTACTGTCCTACTGCTAATACCTCTGCCACTCTGAACCGTAGCTACACCGGTAGATGGAGTCCCCGTGGAAAATTGCCTAGCAGGTCGAACTGAAGCCTGACTCGACTCAGGGTAACGCTGAGGACAGTCTCTCACCAAATGTCCCATCTGCCCACAACGGAAACATGCCCCCGTCTCTCTATGGCAAATGCCTGAGTGTATCTTTCCGCAAAGGGAGCAGGGACCTCTGGACTGACGGGATGGAGTAGTAACTGGGGTAGACATCGTGCTAACCCCTCGGAAAGATGCTCTGGACCGGTCAGTACCGGTCGAAAATGAGGTTGCAGGCCCCGTAAAAGCTGGAGTGAATCTCTGATAACTCTGAGGCCTGGGACCATAAGAAGGTCCAGCTATAAAGGAACTACCTCCCTGTCTGCCATCACCATCCCGCTTCCTTTTTCTCTGAGCAGTGTCCTCCTCCCTATCTCTCATCTCTATCCTGCGTACACAATCCACCGCAGCTGAGTATGAAGGAAAGAGATTCATCTGTGGAGCAATCACCCTATACAACATGTGAGGTAGCCCATTCACAAACCGCTTGATCCTATCCCTCTCAGTAGGGACTAGGTGTGGGGCATAGCGGGACAACTGGGTGAACCGGATGTCATAATCAGAAACGCTCATGCCTGGAATTAACTTGAGCCCTTCAAATTCTCTGGCCCGAGCATCCCGGACACTCTGTGGTAAGAAGTGGTCCATAAAGAGTCCCTTAAACTCTTCCCATAACATCGGAGGAGCTCCAATCGGCCTTTCCCCCAGTAAAGTTTGATACCACACATAAGCCGCATCTTGTAACTGAAACCCGGCAAATTCAGCGGATTTTGCACTTGAGCAACTCAGAGCTCGGCATATCTTCTCAATGCCATCAATGAACAACTGGGGATCCTCCTGACTTTCTGTTCCAGAATAAGTGGGAGGCTTCAATTTTAAGAACTGGGAGAGGGTTACTGGGACTTCTCTCTCCTCCCTCATCACCCGAGGCCTGACCGGTCTGGGCTGAACTGGCGGTACAACTTCCTCCACAGGCTGTGGAGGCTCTGCCCTATCTGCAGGTGAGGCTTGTCTAGGGGGCCGAATGGTTCCTCGACCCCTACCCCGACCTCGACCACGACCTCTGACAGGTGGAGTAGTTTGTTGGGCTGAAGCACTTGCAGAAGCCTCATCTACAGCCTCAGCAGCAGAACATCATCAATTCAAGAAGAGACTGCAGCTGAAATTTTGAACAGAATTCACGCTGAACAGGCAGCAAGAGGCGCTGATCAGAGGAGAAAATTTCAGTGTTTATGCAGCAGTACAGTTCATCCAGTGGAGAGCCTCTACTGCGACTTGAATGGAGCATCAATTCTGGAGCACCCAACTGAAACAACATGAGGCGTGAAGAAGCAGAAACTCAACGCCAGCAGCTCGAAGGAACAGAGGGAGCAGCGTCCAGAAACAGAGGATGAAATTCTGTCGGTTCAATGCTTGCTTGCTGGAAGGATATACTTTGCTGAAAGCTGGATGGGAGAAGACCAAAAACCCAGCTGAAGGAAGAAGAAGAGGAAGGGTACTTCGGAAAAATGGCAGAGGATCAATTGGTGCATGGCAGCTGTCCGATTTTTGCATGGAAAAGTCAGCTTCTCTGCATGGCTTCTTCACGTCGGTTTTTCTCTTTTCCTGCCTGCATCACGAGTTCACGTCGGCTCTTACAATCTCTCCCCCTAAAGAAAATTCGGTCCCCGAATTTACATATACATATACATACGAACCTGAGTTCTCAAATAAATAAGGGTATTTTGCACGCATTTCGCTTTCCATTTCCCATGTAGCTTCCTCTGGTGTATGGTGACGCCACAGAACTTTCACTGACATAATTTCTTTAGAACGTAGCTTCTTCGTTTGTCTATCCAGAATTGCAACAGGAACTTCTTCATAAGCTAAATCTTCACCTAAAGAAACATCTTGGTTCTGTAACATATGAGAAGGATCAGGTAGATATTTCCTTAACATTGAAACATGAAATACTGGGTGAATATGAACATAATGCAAATCATTGTCTAGATTGGAAGTAACATGTAACAAGACAATAGACTCAAAGGAAGGATTTAGAATACTCTATAAGGTTTTCAATGACATCTCAAGTATTGTTACGCCCGGGTTCATAACCATAATTGAGATTCCACTGAAAACTCTTACTCCACAGGACCATAGAAAGACCTAAGCTCTGATACCAAACTGTCACACCCCAATTTTAAGTACACATGCGCGGAAGCGAAATTATAGAGAAACTACTTATAGCATTAATTTGAATCATATGAAACATGCAAGCTTTTCGTTGAAGGGCATTTGTAGAAATTTCGGCAGAGTCTCCTCTATAACGTAGACCTCCCGAAATTTCTACAAATGCTCAGCCAGTACAATAAATCCCAACAGGGGTACAATCAGACCAAAAGAAAACATCTGGGGTGTGGGGATGCCCTAACTACGATTCAGTGGAGCAAATTTACAAGGTTTTACAAAGTTTCAAAACAAAATGCAGATACAATCAAAATGCACCCACAGAAGCTCCGCAAGCTCGTCAAAGGACTTCTCAAGGGGTCGGCCACTAGAAGGCGGCCGGAGGCAGATTCGAGTCTCTACTGCTCTCTGAAAAATATATATATAAAAAAAAATGAGTCGAATACTCAATGAATAAGTACACCGACCCTTTTAAAAATAATCATAGATCAAATAGGTTTACATATATATATATATATCCAGATACAGACCATATGAAATAGATTTTAAACAAACTCTTTTCTCAAAATACACCGAACGCATCTAAACAGAACCAATTGGAACACAGACGCAGAGCACATAGCTCGCGGGGAAAATCACTACAGACGCAAAGCTTTCAGCTTGCGAAAATAAACTGACTCCGCGTGTGGTGGCCTGCACATGGGGCTAGCACCACCCCTGCTAGCTGAGGTTCAGATCATGGTGCACCAGGGCTAACATCTACTGCTGTTAGCTACAGGGTTCTGAGCAGATAACTTCCTAAAATCATGTAGTTTTCCAGACAGAATACCTTCCAGATCGAGCTCATCATAAAATTTCCAAATAATTCCAATATCTATCGATTTTTAAACATATTCATGTTCGAACCGATTTGGAGAAATATGCATATGACCAAGCATTGAAATATATATCTCTATAAATAGATAATCAGATTGTTGAAACACTACTAGGAAACTTAGTATCGAAACAAGAATTTCTGAGTCTTTGGTCCGCATACTTACTCACCTTCCGCGGAAGCAAGAGGCTTCTGTTAACATACTTAAAATCAGAATTTTATCCAACCAAATCATCCTTTTGTTACACTTTTTTTTTTTTTTTTTTTCTGTGCAACACTTTTTCTCCAGCATAGGACTTCCCTTCAAACTGCCACAACATAGGACAAGCATTAATCTAAGAGAAGCACCAGAATTTGGAATCAAAGAAGCACACATGCAACGAAATTTCACGCCTACCACTAGTCCCATACAGCCACTAAATTTAACTTAAACGAAGGAAAGAAAATAGCAACTAGAAGCAAACCAGAAAATGAAGTGGAAGTGGTGTTGGGATGAGACGCTGTTCAACAACACCAAGGGAGATGAGACGCTGAAAAAGGGTCCAGCAGGAGCATTACGCACAGCAGAACCAGCGCTGGAATTTAGCAACTCAGGGAGCAACTTTCAGCTTAATTTTCGGACCAAAACAGCGCTGAAACAGAGGAGGAAAAGCTGCAGTAGAAAGTGAAAACTGGATTAGCCAACCATGGTGCGAAATAGAGGAGAAGAGGTGGAATTTTCTGGCTTGCTCTCACCCAAAAACCAGCAGCAGAACAGCATCAATTCAAGAAGAGACTGCAGCTGAAATTTTGAACAGAATTCACGCTGAACAGGCAGCAAGAGGCGCTGATCAGAGGAGAAAATTTCAGTGTTTATGCAGCAGTACAGTTCATCCAGTGGAGAGCCTCTACTGCGACTTGAATGGAGCATCAATTCTGGAGCACCCAACTGAAACAACATGAGGCGTGAAAAAGTAGAAACTCAACGCCAGCAGCTCGAAGGAACAGAGGGAGCAGCGTCCAGAAACAGAGGATGAAATTCTGTCGGTTCAATGCTTGCTTGCTGGAAGGATATACTTTGCTGAAAGCTGGATGGGAGAAGACCAAAAACCCAGCTGAAGGAAGAAGAAGAGGAAGGGTACTTCGGAAAAATGGCAGAGGATCAATTGGTGCATGGCAGCTGTCCGATTTTTGCATGGAAAAGTCAGCTTCTCTGCATGGCTTCTTCACATCGGTTTTTCTCTTTTCCTGCCTGCATCACGAGTTCACGTCGGCTCTTACAATCTCTCCCCCTAAAGAAAATTCGGTCCCCGAATTTACATATACATATACATACGAACCTGAGTTCTCAAATAAATAGGGGTATTTTGCACGCATTTCGCTTTCCATTTCCCATGTAGCTTCCTCTGGTGTATGGTGACGCCACAGAACTTTCACTGACATAATTTCTTTAGAACGTAGCTTCTTCGTTTGTCTATCCAGAATTGCAACAGGAACTTCTTCATAAGCTAAATCTTCACCTAAAGAAACATCTTGGTTCTGTAACACATGAGAAGGATCAGGTAGATAATTCCTTAACATTGAAACATGAAATACTGGGTGAATATTAGATAATTCCGGTGGCAATGCTAACCGATAAGCTACAGCCCCAACTCGCTCTAAGATCTCAAATGGTCCCACATACCTCGGGGTCAACTTTCCCTTTTCCCCAAATCTCATCACACCTTTCATAGGTGACACCCTGAGAAACACATAATCTCCAATCATAAACTCCAAATCACGGCGTCGACGGTCCACATACGCCTTTTGCCTGCTCTGAGCTGCTATCAACCTTTCCTTGATTACTTTCACCTTTTCCAAGGCATCTTGCACCAATTCAGGTCCTAATGACTTAACCTCTCCAGTTTCAAACCACCCAATGGGAGACCTGCACCGTCTCCCATATAATGCCTCGAATGGTGCCATCTGTATGCTAGCTTGATAACTATTATTATAAGAAAATTCCACCAATGATAAATAATTATCCCAGCTACCACCAAAATCCATAACACACAATCTTAGCATATCTTCTATAATTTGTACAGTCCTCTCAGATTGCCCATCAGTCTGAGGATGAAAGGCAGTGCTAAGATCTAATCGGGTACCCATAGCCTCTTGAAAGGCTCTCCAAAACTTAGAAGTGAATTGGGGTCCTCGATCAGAAATTATAGACACTGGTATACCATGAAGCTTCACTATCTCATTCATGTAAAGCTGTGCATACTTTGCCACATTGTAGGTTGTCTTCACAGGGAGAAAATGAGCTGTCTTAGTGAGTCTGTCCACAATCACCCAAATGGAATCATAACCCCTTACTGTTCGAGGTAAGCCTGTTATAAAGTCCATCGTGATTCTCTCCCACTTCCACTCGGGTATTTCGAGCCGTTGATGTAGCCCTGCAGGTTTCTGATGTTCGGCCTTAACTTGCTGACATGCCAAACAATGAGAAACAAAATTTGCTATGTCTCTCTTCATACCTTCCCACCAGTATACTTGCTTTAAATCTTGGTACATCTTGGTAGAACCGGGATGGATCGTATACCGAGAACAATGAGCTTCTTCCATAAGTTCCCTCTTCAATTCATCCACATTTGGCACACATAATCGAGTACCGAACCACAAAACACCGTTTGAATCTAAAATGAACTCATTTTTCCTTCCACCTTTGACATCCTCCACCAATTTCCCAATATGTGCATCCCTGGCTTGGGCAACTTTCAACCTCTCAAACAAGGATGAATGAAGCTGCACATGAGCCAACAACATTCCTGGCTCTCTAATCTCCAATTGGATTCCTGAACGCTCAATCTTATGAAGGTCTAAACTTAGTGGTCTCCGTATCTCCGCAATATGGCTCAAGCTCCCCATAGATTTCCTGCTCAGAGCATCTGCGACCACATTCGCCTTACCTGGATGGTATAAAATGGTACAATCATAATCCTTGAGTAGTTCCATCCACCTTCTTTGCCTCAGATTCAGATCCCGCTGTTGGAAAATGTATTTAAGGCTTTTATGATCTGTATAAATCTCACATGTCTCCCCATACAAATAGTGTCTCCAGATTTTGAGAGCGAAAACCACTGCCGCCATTTCTAAATCATGGGTCGGGTAATTCTGCTCATGCTTCTTGAGTTGTCTAGAGGCATAAGCAATCACATGACCATGTTGCATCAATACACATCCTAGACCAATCCCAGAAGCATCACAATACACCACATAACCTCCCGATCCCGAGGGTAATGCCAAAACTGGTGCAGAAGTCAGACAATCCTTTAATTTCTGAAACCCTTCTTCACACAGCTCAGACCACTGAAATTTCACATTTTTCTGGGTTAGTTTTGTCAGTGGGGCAGCTATCTTAGAAAAGTCTTTAACAAACCGACGATAATAGCCTGCCAAGCCCAAGAAACTGCGAATCTCGGTAACGGTAGTAGGCCTCGGCCATTTTTGAACTGCCTCCACTTTACTAGGATCAACTTGCACCCCGTCCCTCGAGATTACATGGCCCAAAAAGGCAATTCTTTCTAGCCAAAACTGGCATTTAGAAAGTTTAGCATACAGTTGATGTTCCTGTAACACCTGTAATGCCATTCTCAGATGTTGTTCGTGCTCTTCATAACCCTTAGAATAAATCAAAATGTCATCTATGAACACGATAACAAATTGATCCAGAAATGGCTTAAACACTCGATTCATCAGGTCCATGAATGCAGCTGTGGCATTGGTTAACCCAAATGGCATCACTAAAAATTCATAGTGACCATACCGGGTTCTAAAAGCAGTTTTTGAGATATCTTCCCTCCTGATTCGCAGCTGATGATAACCGGATCTTAAATCAATCTTGGAGAAGTATTGAGCCCCCTGTAATTGGTCAAATAGATCATCTATACGAGGCAAAGGGTACTTATTCTTCACTGTCACTTTATTCAGCTGTCTGTAATCCACACATAAGCGAAGAGAACCATCCTTCTTCTTAACAAAAAGGACTGATGCGCCCCAAGGAGATGTACTAGGGCGAATGAAACCCTTGTCCAACAGATCTTGCAATTGATTCTTTAATTCACCAAGCTCCAGAGGTGCCATTCGATAGGGAGGAATAGATATGGGCTGAGTGTCTGATAACACATCAATACAAAATTCAATTTCTCTCTCAGGAGGTAATCCTGGTAATTCCTCAGGAAAAATATCAGGGAATTCTTTTACCACAGGAACCTGTTCCAATACTGGGACTTGTACTTCCAGATCCCGAACCATCGCCAAATATCCTTGATACCCCTTCTTTAAAAGCCTCTGAGCTTCCATCGCAGAGATTAAGTTGTTTGGTGCTTCACTTCGGTCACCTTGAATGACAAAAGATGATTTTTCAGGAAAATTACATCTCACTTGCTTAAGATGACAATCCACTACTGCATAGCAGGACGCTAACCAATCCATCCCAAGTATTACATCGAACTCCGCTATCGAAAGCACTATCAAATCAACCAACGTCTCAAAATTCTGGTTCTACACACGGTTACAGCTTGTTTCAGTGCTTTGGTTCGTCCAGTTAAGAGCTTCCTCTGCGACTTGGATGGAGCATCAATTCTGGAGCAGTTTACAGCATGAAGAAGCAGTCATAGCAATGTGCAGCAGCTCGAGAAGATGAAGCATCCAGCGTCCAGCGAAAATAGAGGGTGAAGAAGTGATATTTTCTGGCGGTTCTGTGATGCTGCGCTGGAAGATAAATACTGCAGCAAGTCTGGATGGAAATGACCGAAAAATCCAGCTGAAGGAAGAAGGGAAGGAGGGGTATATCTGAAATTTCTGGAAGAGAAATGCTCCAACGTGGCAGCTGCATGTTTTAGCATGGAAAAGTCAAACTTCTACTGCATGATATTCACGTAAGTTGTTTCTTTCTCCTGCCTCACGTCGGTTCTTACACAAGACTTCAATCTAATCCTAAAAAGTCACACTTTATTGCTGTTAAAATAATATTTAGATATCTTATGAGGATACAAAACTATGATTTGTGGTACCTAAAACTAATACTTTCAATCTAGTTGGGTATACAAACACAGACTTTGCTGAAAATAAATTGGATAGAAAAAACATTAGTAGTTGTTGCTAGTTTTTTAGAAAATCATTAGTATCTTGGTACATGACTAATCTTGTTGTGAGGTTGCAATTTAAAAACTTGATTGCAAAATAGAAATTATGTGGTAAAAGTGCACAACTAAGATTGTTTCACGTTGGAGCAACTAGAATAATATTACTTAGGTGAGTGACTAAGTAATTAAGCAAATATAAATTTTTTTTGTTTTATTATGATTAAAATTTTTTAACTATATATTTATTTATTTAAATGTTTTCATGGACATAGAAAAGTGTGCAAGTGTGTATTATATAGAAATATAAACAAGTGAAATGGGTGTGGAACAAGTATGAAAAAAATAAGCGGTATAATTTATTTTAAATACAAAAGCTAAATAAAAGGATGTTAATACAAAGACATTAACCTATATAACATTCAAACTAATTACGAAATTTGGAGGGCTTTTTTCTCTTTCTTTTTTTTTATATGATTGAATTGAAAATTTAATTGAAAATGAAAATTAAACTAGAACAAATTCAAGAAAGCTAATTATGCAAAATTGGGTTGAATAAAAAATGCAAATGAAATGAAATGGAGATGATAGCCTAGCAATACTAGAAGAGAGAAGAAAATAGAGCTCTAATGATTAATTAGATTAGGGACAACTATTATGATCAAATGCCACATACATTAAGACCATGAACTCTTTAAGTATAGGATGCAAGACCAACTACCTAAAATGAATGCTCACTTAAACATTTTATCAATTAGAGCTTGAAAAGAGGTCAATGCATTTGTCAAAGCAAAAGGCATGATGAGCCATTCATAATGCCCATGGTGTGTGTGAAAGGCTATTTTATGACAATCCTTGGGACGCATCAATATCTAATGGTAACTAGATCATAAATCCAATTTAGAAAAGAACAAGGAACCCCAAAGCTCGTCAAGCAACTTATCCACAGTTGGAATCATAAATGAATCATTGATAGTGACTACATTTAAGGCTCAGTAATCAGTACAGAATCACCATATTCCATCTTTTTTTTTAACTAGCAAAAGAAGAAGCTTAAAATGAGCTAGTACTAGGTTGAATTAGACCTTTGCAAAGCATTTCATCCACTATACATTCAATCTCTGCCTTTTAGGAGAAAGGGTATCAATGAGGTTTAACCTTAATTGTAGAAACACCATCTTGAAGGGAGATAGAATGATCTTGAGTGTGAGATGGAGGTAACCCATGAAAGATAACAAAGATAGAGGAGAAGCGACGCAAAAGGGCAGTTGAATCAGCTAGTATACCTTCAAGCAAATCCAAAGTGTTCGACATGGTTAACTCTAGAGAAAAATAGGTCACTATATAGAACTCTGCAATAGCATCTGCGGCATAAAACCATTTAAGATGATGCGAAATGTGCAATAGTAGGGGAAGATTATTTGTCACCATATAAAGTCATAAAAACATTGTTATCATAGAATTTAATGGATGCAAAACTATAATCAGCTATATGAGCTCCCAATGTCGCTAGCCACAAGGCTCCAATTACAACTTCAATGTAAGTAACAAGTAATGCATAAGCTGAAAAATGGATTAAGTGACCATTAATGGTCAAGGGAAATTGTTTAATGATACCCTCGGCATGAAGAAAATGACTATTGTTGACCATGACTATACCTCCAGAGCAAGTTCAATAGGAAGGTTGAGGTGATGCGCTAAACATGGTTGAATGAAGCTATCAAAGCTTCCACTATCTAATAAAGCCTGTACCTATGTATCATAAATCTACCTTAAAAAATGGATGGTAGTACTACATGAAGACTTTTAATAAGCATGGAGTGAGAGGTGATGGATGGCAGGCAGAGGATCACCCTCAGGTTGCTTAGCAGTAGATGCCTTAATTTCCACCATTGGAGTGCAATTAAATTCATTTGGATTAGACAAAAACAACATTAATTACTTGTTAACATATTTATGATTCCATGTGTATTTATCATCACAAGTAAAGTAAAGCCCCTTTTCTCGGTATGGTTGCATTTTTGCCAGAGAAATGCATTTGATCAATGGCGATGGCTTTGTGGATGACTTTGGTAACAGAGGAGGCAAGAAGGTAAAGGAAGAGGTGAAGGAAGAAGACGATTGAGTACACAGTGAAGTCATCTTGACTATTGAAAAAAGGTCCTTTAGCCAGCTAAAGGAGAAGGGAAGCCTAAACTAGTCCTCTGAACAAACAAACGGGCATGAGAGATGACCCACAATAATGAAGTGGGAGATTGGGCAATGACCTCACACTGAATTAGATCCTTAAGCCTACTAATGAAGCAGTCTAATAATGCAGCATTAGTAAGCCCATTAATGCGATAAGCCAATGCCATAAATTCACTATAGTATTATGCTACAGATCCTGTTTAAGTGAGCTTGAACAACTGGGCTTTAGGAGAATCAAACTGAGATGGCCTAAATTACTCATTCACATCTCTCGCAAGTATAGCCCATGTTGGTAATTGGTTAGCTTTTCATAACATTTGAAACCATGGAACCATTGAACCTTCGAAGTGCACAACAACAATAGTTAAGCATTGCAAGTCCAGTGTATCATAGCACGTGAAAAATTGTTCTACATAGAACAACCAATTGAGAGAATCAGTGCCATCGAATTTTGGAAAATTTAATTTCACTTGTCGCATTTGAATGGGTTGGGCAATTGGAGCGAAGTGGACAATCGTTGATCTTGAACTTGTTGATCTGATGGAAGGAGGATGGCAAAGATGATCAATTGTACGTATAAGTTTGTCCAGGACACACAGATGGATTCCAAGGAAGCTTCAACTTGATCCAAACATTGCTAGGTCAGAATGTCACCTGGATCACGTAACTCCAATGCATTTGAGACACATTTGATTTCGGTTGTCATATCCTTCATTCTTGTGTTCTTCACCATGGAAGGTTAATGAAAGCACCAAATGGTACGTTTGCCCTGTACAAGGAGAAGAAAACAACAAATATAATCTAGGGGAAATACTTGAATGTATTATTAGTCTCAATCGGAGGGAAAAGCCTACCACAAAAAAGAGCCACAAGTCGCAAAAGTAGAAGAGAGAGATTAGGGAAGAAACAGAAAGACTTAGGATGAAAGCAACCACATAGAGGGCAAAGATTCACAAATTGCCCACACCAACTACTTCCTTTTCCATCACTTATCTCCTTTCCAATCCCTCAAATGCAATGGCATCTTCCTAATTTGATTGCTTCTCCTTACACAACCGTGCAATACTTCCTTTCTATTTGGATCAATTGCCACGTGTCTACTTTGGGTCCTACTCATTCTCTGCTTAAGCATTACACATTGTTGGATGCAATGAGAAGGAGAAAGAAAATAAGGAACACCATTATTAATATTGGCATTCAACTTGGTAAGTTTAAACTTGGAACACAGGACGGCCATTTATATAATGTGTACTGCAGAGCAGCTTACCCCAGGTGTCCATGAGCATTTTATTCTCATCTGATGCTCGCTCTATCTATATGAATATTGCAGTCAACTAAGAATCACTGATCGGCCTCTGAGACAAAATATATTATTTATTCAACTGATGCTATTGTAATAAATGATGGCGGAAAGTGGGGAAATAGGAGCATCGAAAATGATGAGAAAAAGGAGGATAAGGAAGGGATTCAGATTTTTTTTTAACTTGTGGAAATTAAATGAGAGTATTACGTGAAATAAATAAATAAATATAAAAAGTGTGTAGAATCTAGTTGATTGACATATGTCACTTAAATAATAAAGTGTAATTTTCTTTCTCTTTATATAACTTTATCATATGATCTTTTCACATAAAAGCATCGGATTGATCCATGAAAAAGGACATTAAAATTGGCATGCAGATAAGAACAGCTTACTTCACACGTACGTAAGCATTTAAGGCTTGGTTAATTGTGTCTTCATTGTTATGTTCTCCAAAATAGTTTTGTGCGGTTATTGAAGAAAAAAACTTTTGAAAACCAAAAAGAGAAAAAAGACCTGTTTAATAATTTCTTTGTCCAATTTCACTTGATTCAAGATGAGATCCATTGGTTGTATCATGAGATCGAAATTTCAATTGTATAAAGAATAATGGAGCAACATGGAAAAATCTTTGCCCACTTTTGGAGCAAGCGTGATGTTAGAGTTTACTCACGCGTCCTTGAATTCAATTGCAATATGGATTAATCTTTAGACATATGAGTCTTGTCCAGCAATTAACAATGCTATTTCCCAATAAATGAGCCAACATCTTCATCTTCTTTGACCTTCGAGCAAATTCACAGCAAGAATAACTTGAATGAGAATGCCATTAATCATCTTTCTTCAAAGAAAGTAGTAATAGATGTTGTCAACTAGGTCTGAAATCCAAATCTTATGAGCTTCAAATATTAGCAAGATTTGGGAAGGATAATCCAAAAATCATAGCAGAGGTAGGAACCATTTTCAAATACAATTATTGACAATGACACGTTCAAACAATTATTTTTATCTTTTTGTTTTCCAAAATCAAAAACTGTTTTTGAAAGCAAAAATCAAACATTGCCCTTAACTTATGCTATTGTAATAAATTAATAACGTGGAAAGTGGTGATGTGCAAAATATTATTTCTCTTTACCCATAAAATATGCATGGGGTTGGCGGTGCTTTCTATGCCATTTCTTGAGTGCATACTTGAGAATTGAGATAATAGACTTTGGGGGGGGGGGGTTGGGAAAAAGAAGATCCAACCTTTTGTTTTGATGGTTAGAAACCCTTTAAATATTGGGCAAGTTTGAGATGATTTTGATTTATTTTATTTGTTTATTTACTTATTAACCAAAAAAGGGGGGGTTCTAAACTTTTTTTTTATTTGTTTGTATCTTCAATTCTGGTTTCTTTAATTCCATTCTTAAAAAGAGACCCTTCCTCCCTTTTTCTATTGAATAAACAAACGTGCACTTTTAGTTAAAAAAGCTAAAATTCAAGACAAATCAGAACCAATTAGATGGAAAAAGCGAGTAGGGAGAGTTCGTTGATGAGTCTTACTTGAAGTTTTATTTTCCCATAATGTATCCTAATTTTTACTTGAAGTTTGATGGTTAAAAGCCCTTTAAATATTGGGCAAGTTTTAGATGATTTTGATTTCTTTTATTTGTTTATTTACTTTTTTACTTTTTATTATTTAATTTTTGTACTTTCATTTCCTTATGTACAGTGATCATATTCAAAATTTTATTCTTCAAACTTACTCTACTCCATATATTAAAGATATTGTAATTAATCATTTATTCTTTATAATTTATCTAAAATTTTAATTTAGTTCCTATGAATGTATACATGAAAAATGAAAAATCAACTTTCTTAAAACCAAGGGGAAATTCTTCCTTCCTACTCTACTTTGTTTCATCTTTCACCCTACTCTACTCATTTTAAAATTTCCAAATCACCTTAGAATCCCAAATGTGTTTAATAAAATGTAAAATGAAGATGAATAATTATTGATTAAAAGAGTTACAAAAATTATACTTGGTCGGCTTTTGCCTTCCAAGAGAGCAAGCACAAGAAGGTTGCAATGCACCCAAAGTAGGAACTCATAGAAAACAAATAAGGTCAACAGAGTTGTGAGTGGTGGAAGATTAAAAAAAAAAAAAAAGCTGTGTGAGAGAGAGAGAGATTGTGAGCATTGTGTGGCCTTGGTTAGGTTGCAGAATTCCATCTACACGACAAGAGCTTTCTAACTTATGGGCGTACGTATGATTAACTTCACATCTCGTATTTTTATATAAAAACAATAAATGCTTAAAATGTACACTTAAGGGATAGGGGTTACATTTAGTGGCACATACTCATTATATATGATAACTTGACATTATATAAGACTATAAGTTAATGCTTTTATTTCAATAAAAATAAAAATTCAATTACATTCTGAAGTTGGTGTATCAAAATTATAAACGCCCTTAGTTAAAGAGATATATATTTTATTATATTTTAAAATTAATGTATTAAATTGATAATTAAACCTTTACTTCTTGAAGTTAAAATGTTTTTTTTTCTCAATCTTATATATATATATATATTATATGAAAATTTTAGGGTATGAAAACCCATTAATCGTCTATCTATAAATGAAGCAATGAATACATCAACTGATGTGATCCAACTCCAACTGCAAGGCTGACGACAACAATTTCTTACCTATGTTGGGCTCTCCATCTATTATAAGAAGATGAGAAGAGAGTAGAAAACAAAAATATTCTATATGAAATTTTTAGTATTGCAAAAGTAACAGTTAGTGGCTTGTCAAGTTCATACTGGAATGGTGTCCTTCACGTCGATTGTAGTTGTAAGAGTTTAATATCTTATTTAAATATAGTATTGCTAAATTTCCTTGTTTCAGTAGTTCTATAATTAATTAGGTGCAACATTATAAAAGATTGAAGTGTTCCATTCTTTTGCAAGTCTTGAATTGAAAGCTAGCTATATGCTGTGCTTCATAAATATTTACAAGTTTTCAAGAAAAGAATCAAGTTGTTGAATATATTGACATTAACTAGATTTATTTGTAATTAGTTGTCTTACTTTGGATATTTATTGTGTTTGGATAAAGAAATTGTGTTGTTGAATATAAGCAAATAACATGCACATTATTAGTCATTATAACAATCCAATTATAATTTGAAAGGGAATGACTTCAAATTAGCTTTGGTTATGGATACATATATAAATGTACAGGTATATATTGTGATAAAAACAAATATATATATATATATATATATATAAACAAAAATGGGTTTACCGCATGTAGCTTCGAACTGTCACGATTTTGATATGCTAGTAACTTTAACACCGGTTCAGACCGCAACTAGAACAGCATTGTTAAAACTGGACCGAATTCAGACATAGCTGTGTTTTTATAACCACTGTTACATTTAGCGGCGCTATTAGAAACCGCCACTAAATGAATATACAGCGCCCATCTAGACATATGTATTGGGAATTGTTCCCACGATTGTTTAAAATCGCTCTTAAATACTTTGTGACGGTGGATTCACTGAATGTCTTAACCTCTATAGCCTTTGGTGGTGGATTTAACCACCTAAAGCCAAACAAAGCACTGCCATAATTATGTGTATATTAGGAAGAGAAGAGATGTAGGCGTGAATTATCATATCTATTTTATTTGTTGATCATCAGATGGATTTAAAATTTTTTTAAAAAAATTAATTAATTTAATATATAAAAAAACAAAAAATACCGCTTTTCAATTTAACATCTTATACAATTTATGCTCTCTAATTATAAAAATTTACTATTGATATTTTAAGCCCATCCGTACAATACTTATATGAGGCCTCCACAGGTCAAAAAAACCGAGTCATTTTTCCAAGGATAAATCATCGCCGTCTATGCCATGTGAACCCGTGATCTTGCCACGTGTCATCTTCATCCTCTCCTTCGTCCTGCGTTCTTTATGCTCACTATTGATTCTGGCGAGTGTTAGGGTCAAATTCAATTTGATTGAGCATCTTTATGCTCTATTGATTCTGGAGTTGCGTTGATGAAGCAAAGACAATTTCTTCTCATCTGAGTCACTAGTAGTTGATGGATTTTGTCTTGTGTGGGTTGTGTAGCCAATTTGACTCCCTCTTCTGAATAAACAATGACTTACAAATGATTCGTCAGCCATCACTAATCGAAGAAGTCTGTTAAACATTATTTAACGATTCAAAGAGATTAATTGTGAAATGAATTAAATTTCCCACTCTTATTTCCGTTATAACACAGTTGCGTTTGGATATTTTAAGTTTACTTTCCATTGGAAGGCAAGAGTATGATATGCAAATTTAACATAGAAGACTATGATAATGCAAAATCCACTTATTCTTAACAACTGACAAGGGGATCTTCATGTAGCTCTTTACTATTGATATGCGAAAAAGAGACCTAAGAACTTCTATGTTCCTTGCTTTAGTCTCCTTATACCAAAGTTGTGATGCACGAGGAACGCAGAACGAAGAACGCAGAGCTCAGTTCACACGTTATCCAGCGTTTAGGGAGGATGAAGATGACAAGTGGCAAGATTGCGGGTACACATGGCATGGACAGCGACAATTTGTCCTTAAAATCCTTAAAAAAGAAAAACAGAACAAATGCTGAAGACGCGTGGCAGGGATAGCAGCCGGCGGATATATCCAACGTCCTGAATATTGGCAAAATGACTCAGTCATTTGCACGCCTCAAAATGAGGCAATCCGCGTCCCATTTTTACCCATTTTTAGATTCAACAACCCGTGATTGCTTCGTTTCCTCGTGAACCCATTATATCACTTCATCTTCTTCATCCCGAAACGTGATTAGTTCTTCTCCAAATCAAAAATCCAATCTCTCAATTTTTACCAAAATTCAAGAATATGTGATGTATAGGTGTGAGAAATTATAATAAAAATATTTAAAAAACCTTTATTTAATGGTCTAAAATTTTGAAGTTAATACGGCTTTTAACATAATATCAGAACTTTCATGATTATAAAGCCAAGAAAATGAATCTTCTTGTGTCTCATTCTCTCAATCAAAATTAAGTTTCAATATAGGGTTTAATGAGTCTATACTTTATCTACACATCAAGCCGCTTTCATACAAAGGAGCATATTAAAGATTATAATAAAAATGATTTGCGAGTTTTCATTTTACAGTTTAAACTTTTTAATTAAATTAATTTTTGATATATTAAAACCTCGATAATTAAGTGTTCAAGATTTAGCGCAAAATATATATAATCCACCTAGAGTTGAACTGGTGGTCCTTGACATCGAGAAACCCTAAGTCAAAAATTGCATTCAAAACTCCCTCTATTCAATGTAATCTCACACTACCACAGGCACAAAATTTTTCGATCCTTCATTATCTTCTTTTACTTCGTGCATGGCTCACGTACTAATTTTCATATTTCACTTTGTCCAAAGTTCTCTGTTATATTTATTTGTGTGATTCAGAGAAACAAAGTATTACTTCATTCTAGCTTTCTTTTCTATTTTCTTTCTCCTCCTCTGTCTCTTTCTCTTTGGATCTGTAGCAGAAGCTGGTGTTGAAGGTCATGAGTATGATTGATGATAAAACAAAGCAGAAAGCAATAAAAGCAGTTGTAGGTGAGCTATTTTCTATTTAATTAACCAATCACATTAAAAAAAGACCAATAAAAAAATTGTCCAGTAGTTGTTTAAAGTGGGAGATAAGAATAAAGTAGCTTTTGCACCACTAGGTGGTTAGACACTGAAGAATGAGAACATCTTTCTCATTTTTCCTTGTTTTCTTCAAATAAATAAGTTATCTAGTATTCTTCGAATAAATTGAGAACTCGATTTGAGATTCTTCGTAAGGCAACCTTTGCGTGTTGTAATTTTCTGAGAAACTTTTTGTTATTTTGGGATTCCTTTCTTTTTTTGAAATGAATGGGGTTATAATTTACTTTACATAAAACAAAATTAGCAGTTTCTCTTCATATTCAAATACATATGATGTTGCAAAATTTCCTTCTTCTTCTTCGTGATGAAATGGGTTTATAAGGCTTTGGTTTGTTATGTTCGGTTTGCAAAGGACGAAGTGGCTTTGAAGGCTGTGAGTATAGATGGGGAGATTGAGTTTTCGATTTGCGGAAAAACTGGTCACGCTTCTGGGTAAAGAAAACGAAGTGATGAAATAGGTTTATTAGGACATGGAATGGTCATGAGTTGCTGAATCTGAAAGTGGGTAAAAATATGCCATGAAAGCTTGGTTTGCAGAGAATAGAGAGAGAGAGAGAGAGAGGGGAGAAGAAAGAGACATGCTATAATGTCCCGGGTTCGGATTCTCTCAATTTATGAAAGTAAAATAAGTTATTTTCAACAAATTTTAATAGTTTAATAAAAAAGGAACAGACTATATTTGAGAAAATAGTCAAATTGTCTGAGATAATTTGAATGATCAGAATTTATTTAAAATGATTCATTTTCGCTTTATAGATTGAAACAGTCCAAACTCCAATGTTATACCCCATATATTAGTCACATGTGGTTGGACGTATATTTTAAGAAAGGGGGCATATGGTAAGATTTTGTATCTCTAGAAGGAGTCAATAGTACATTTTTATAGTTGAAGAGACAACTCGTACAACCTCTTAATTTAAATGGTTTAATACGCATTTAATGTCTTGTTATCCATCCTTGATACAAGTTATCATCAACCATTGAATGATCAATCACAAAAAATACAAAGGGGTTTTTTCCTTGTTTTGGTTACTAAATATGACAGATCTTTATACGCTTTGGAAGTTCTATATATATATATATGTGTGTGTGTGTGTGTGTGTGTGTACACATCGGATTTTGCATATTATCCTTTCCTTCAAAACAAACAATGTACATTGCAGGATTGGTACGTACTAAGCATAGCATAAACATGATATATGCACATTTACAATCTAAGGGTATAAAGCATGATCAATCATGTATCAAATTATATACACAATCTATAGTCAACAATTAACAGAAAATAAAAAAAAAATATGGTTTTCCATATTTGAATGCAGTGATCAGATCATATAAGCAATATACTTTTATGAATATTAAATACAATGACAAAAGAGATTTTATAATACTATATATCTTAGCTTTTTCTATACGAAGAACGCAATTTTCTTATTCATTGCTTCTACTTTAGAATTTTAAACTTTCAAAATCTTAACATTTTGGCATTGGAGAAACTCTTTTCAATGGTTCTTCCTTTGTTAGACCAATTTATGAATATTTAAGGAGGTATTTTAGATGATTTTGACTATTTTGGAATAATATCCTATCTTATTTTAATTTAGATTTGATTATTTTGGAAAACCTTGTCGCAGGCCGACGTGAAAAGAAAAAGAAATGAAGGCATCCAAAACAAAGTAACTTGAACTACCACCTAAAAATGTATATTACATTTCATTGATTAGAGTGGGGAACGAGCAAGCCACCTAGAAAACATAGCAAGGCATTGCAAACGATTGTACTCTGGCGCTGTATGACCTGCTCCCTGCACAATGCCCACACATATTTATCAGTTAGCTTTGAAATGTTTCATTAATTGTTGTTTACAAACAAATAAAGGTGGGTTTGCTTCTTCGTCTTGCCTTCACTGTCGCATATACTAAGCTGTAATTGTTGCGTGTATACTCAACTGTATATCTGCAGAGCAAACAAACATTGGTGAAAAAAAAGTTAGCTTCCTTTATTGAGACTGATCAGAATTGGAAAACTTCTTAGATAGTTTCGATTTATAAAAAACAAGAAAATTAAGCTAATTATGAAAAATATGATTGCATGTCAGGCATTTTCTTAGTGAAACACGCATTTGATATACTAACATGTTTGTTTATATTTGATGTCATCTCCATATCTTAAACTAATATTACGAAAATAATCTCTCATAAAACAGTGAAAGCTTAACTTGATCAGGAGATTAACTTACCCTGCAACTTGTCTTTCTACATACCACGGTTTCCACTTGCTGCTTTCAGTCAAGTTTAAAGTTTTGATCCATGCATGCGTACCCACATATGGGACAGCCATGTCATGGTCTCCACTGAATCCAAACGAAAAAACAAAAAACGAAGATTTGAGATTCACTGTTAAAAAAATGCTACTAAAAAATTTGAACTACAATATTTTATTCCAACTTCAAAGTCATTCAAAGCAAATATGAAAATAAAATGAAAGAAAAAGAACAGACTTAGACTTAGTTCTTTAGATTTTTTATTTAAGTTTTCAATAAAAACAGAATACGTGAATATTTTTCTCAACTTATCAGTACAATATTAATCTTTTCAGAAGAACTCTTCTATACATACATTATAAATTAATTAAAAAAAACTGATAATAAACATATAAAAATTGCGTTGGAAGACATCGGCATGGGGGCAATTCTAAGCTAGTTCTAAGAGTATGTAATGAAAGCAAATAGATCCTTGCAGGAAGACAAAAAAAGAGAACCAGAGAAATACTAGTTGAATGTAGAGTGTCAATAAAATGGTACCTGTAAATCAAAACTCTGTAGGCTTTCTTCGTTAGGTTTCTGTGGTATGGTACACTACATTGGACATTTTTAGTGTAAGCTGAAGCTAAAGTCTTGTTGCATCTCGCCCACTCCTTCGTTCCCTAGTTTGTTAATTTTTCAGAGAGTAGGTACACATTGTTAAAATTGATATTATAACCTTTTTTGTTTACGTTATTACTATAAACTATGAAGTATTGTAATTAGATTCACCATACCTTCCGAATGTGGAGGGCAGTCTGGACGGTTTCATCATTAGCCCAGATGTAGGAGAAGACGTAGTTATCTGACTGCAAACAAAATAATACACCATATTAATTAAATGTGTCTGAACATTTTAACAATCCTTCCATTCACGAACATGCACAAATTGTAGATTGACTACATCTGAATGTAGATAATCTTACAGTAACTCCTTTTACATAAGCAATTCTGCCTTACTGTTTCAAGTTTATTGCCAATTATTTTCAATGCTGTCAACCAATTTAATGAAGACATGCTTAAAAATAACTGGTTGTACTGTTCTAATAGGTAAATGAATCCCGAAATTCTCAAGTACACCCGTTGCATTAGAGATAAGTGTAAGGACTAAGAAACCAACAAAATCTATCAAATAGAAGATGTGTCAGTGGATTCCATTGTGTGACATCCACTTTGTTAAGTTCTAATTGATTTCTTGCACCTATCTTGAGTATAAGGAAGAAATATATATGAGAATTTCTCAAATGAATTGGTTGGAAGCGTGTACCCATTGAGTCACAGTTATTAGTCAGGTATAACTTTTTCCCTTATTTACACCTAGATTAAGCTTAACATTTCAACTATAACTTAGCCCCAAACCTAAGCCTCTGATATAGGATAATTGTTGCCACATCTTAACCGACAAAATTAGTATTGGCTACTTTCATTTTGGCCCTCTATATTTTGGTTTGATTTAACAACACCAATTGATAAAAGAAGAAGATGAATATCTCATTCACCTCATTTTGGAAATTTCGGACAAAGGTCAAAGACACTCTAACTATAATACTAAAAAAGAAATCAATTACAACTTTTGTATAATATACGAAGCTGGGAATCTAAGATTTCCACTTAACTTTTTCCTTATCTTTAAGAAATTTGGTTTATCAAATTAATGCATCCCACTAAAGACAAGACTCAGCTAAATTTGAAATGAAAAATTTATAAATGAATTGAATTATTTGTCACCAAGATTTATATAAATAAACTCTCCTAGAGTACATGTTAAAGATAGAGGAATTTACTCGACACCATCGTCCATAATGTTGCTGAAGGGGAGAAAGTAGCTCTAAGGGATCCTCTTTGAGAATACTAGGATCCCATTTGGATAATTTTGGCCGGGGCCACCCCTTTGGTTTTGGGGCATCGACAGCACATTTGGGTTCTAATATTTGTGCAGTCCATATCATTTTAATGCGCTGCAAAATTTGAAAACTTTATCAAAAACCAAACTTGATATCTCCAATAAGCTTGTGACATAAAGAGCTAATAGTAATGGACATGCACCAATTACCTCCGACACAATTTCAAGATCCTCGAAACATGCAGCATTGCTAGGATCTACATTTATATATTCACCATGGCAGTGCTTTTTGGTAGACTTGAAAAGCAAGAAAGAGCTCAATATATCAGAATAAGGAAACTATAATTAGATTTGTAGCTCAAATAAACGTAGTGGCGTGAATAAGTGTCAATCCACCTCATAAAGTTTATCTGATATAAGCCCTATTCTGTGAGCAAAGGCAATTCTCCAATTCTTATCAACAGATTCGCTTGTAACTGGGTTTCCAAGCGAATAACCCTGCAGTCATTTGGACAGAATATCAATGCTCCTTATATTCAAAGAAGAAGATAACAGATTTCATGACCTGAAAGGAAGATAAAAAAATAGATTAAAGTAATTCATTTTTAATCTATGAATGATGCACCTTTAGATTCATTGGTGGCTTATATCCCGCATCATTACCTGCAAAAAATGGGGAAAAAGAAGAAACTAAACAGGAAAGAAGAAAAATATAGAACATGGAAACCTAATAGCTCTAAAGTTTGGACATCCTATTCTTGATATTCATGAATCATGCTATGCTGCTCGTGAAGCTTGACTTAATGAAGGGAATACGTTATCAAACATCGAAAAAATCCTATGCATTTGGTTTCTTGTTCCATTTGTAAACACTAAACAAGCAAGAAGTTAACCTCTTTCTATCTTTGTATTAATGCAGACAGTTATATAACAACCAGTGCCAGTATTTATTCATGTCAACCATTACCATCAGCTATCTTCTTGACAATCATAGGGGAGAACGATGCCTGAATATGAATCACCAGCAATGTACAGAGGATTTTTTAGGAA
This sequence comes from Erythrophleum ivorense, assembly GCA_026724425.1. Lineage (NCBI taxonomy): Eukaryota > Viridiplantae > Streptophyta > Magnoliopsida > Fabales > Fabaceae > Erythrophleum > Erythrophleum ivorense. Next base: position 4,343,997 of record JAIUCV010000003.1, read on the forward strand.
CTGGGGATGAGACAACAGCCACTGCATATGTACAACCAAAACATGATGTTTAGTAGTAACATTCAATTCCATATCATACTATTCATGCGTTTTGGGTAAAACTTTGTCAATATTTAAAAGGATCATCACATAAACATTTCATCATATGCAAGGTGTTCAAGTTGTGAGATTAGGCTTGTGGATGAACATATTTTTGCCTTACCTTCCTCAAAAATTCATAGGTTTGTGTAGCTGATGATGTATCATTAACCTCATATGCCTCCCAGTTTGTTGCGTATGAGAACCCAGTGCCAACAGGGGCATCTATGAATATCATGTTAGATACCTAAAAATTTTGTTGTTAGAATGACATCATGGGAAATTATGTTGAATTGATTCTTAATGCATCACTTAAATATTGAGACAAGATTGTTATGTTGAATTGATTCTTAATGCATCACTTAAATATTGAGACAAGATTGTGACTAAGGTGTCTTTAAGTCAAACCTTTGTCCATGCGTGTGGATTCAATTTCAGCGTTGGCACCCTCCCTCTGCCACCACTAGATTTTGCATAATCAAATAACAACGGACCTGTGACAGTATCAAAAGACAAACATCCTATGGTTTCTCATATATTTCTTAGAAAAAATAATCACACAACTATCAGAGATCGAGAAACATGCAAAAATCACGACGATGTAGTAATGTACTGGAAAATGTAATTTCTCATTCTGAGAAAATGTTGAGGAACAGGGGAATTACCAACTTCAAAGACGAGGCCGGAGAAACCAGAACAACCGGGACCACCGGTGAGCCAAAGCACTAGAGGATCTTCATCTGGCTTCCTCTCAGATTCAATGAAGTAGTAAAATAGCTGCACGCTGTCGGAGTCGCCAACACCCACATACCTTGGCAAAGGAAATTAATGAAATTGACAGCAACAAAATGAGTTTAGTTGGTAAAATTTACAAATAAAGAAAAAAATAATAAAATTACAATATACTATCTTTAATCTTGTCCAAAACTAATTTATCCATACTACTTAAAGTGTGTGTTTTAACTCTATAACAATTTATTTAGTTATCACTTAAATGATATGTAAATTATACAATTTTTTATTTTATTAAAAATAATACAATTGTTTTAATATTAAAATTATGTTTTTATATTTTAGGCTTAAAAATTTTATAATTTTTTGGACAATTATTGAAATCAAGTTGCTAAAGTACATAGGAGAAAATGATAATTATATATATACACATTCATATATATATATATATATATATACACAGTTGCTACTAACACTTTTTAGATTTGGTTAAATTATATATGATATCGCCATTAATTTAAAATTATCACCAAATCCTTCTGATATTTTATATTGTTGCAATTACCTTTTCTCTTATTTAGTTTTTTGTTAGTAAAGTAATTTTTTAAATAACTTAAAACTGCCATTTTATTTTTCCTATAACAAAAAAGATAGTTGAATCGATGTAAAACTCTAATATTAGATTGTGATTCTATCATTAAGATGATAATAAAAATAATTAAGTATTTTTATTTTTTAAAAATACATAATATGCATATAGTTAGTTTTAGTGATAGGAAATAAATTAGAGAAAAAATTTTTTGCATTATATATCAAATATTAGAAGAATCAACTAACATTTTAAAATTAAAATATTAAAAACACTATATAAAAAATAAATATTTTATAATATAGTGACTCATAAAACAATCAGAGGCTACTCTCTTTCTTCTCCTTTTCTCCACAAATCTATATCTTTTCAAGTTGTTGGATTTTATAATTAAAATGTTCATATTTAACTTTTATAAAGAGATATGAGTATCTTCTTTTGATTTGGTATCTTCAAGGCAAATTAAAGCTTGAAAGTTTTGTTTAACGAGCAAGGAACTTCTTTTGATTGTGAAAATCCTAGCCTATAGTACGTGTGGTTGATATACAAAGGTTAGCATCTCGTATTGATATTCTAGCCTTAGATTTGCACAAAGTTTTTGTATTTTGGTGGAGAGACCATCAATTTTAGCATTTACTTTGTTGGTCTATGTAGCCATATTCTCGATCCTTGAATCATTAATCCTGTGAAAGACATGATTTTAGGCTACTGTGTTTTGGATATGCCTGTTCTAGCTTAAGAAATTGGTTTAAAAGTTTCAGCAAGGATTACTTTTAAAGGAAAAGCAAAAGGTCTGGTTGTCACTCTTATAATACTTTCTATTTTCCATTTTGTAGGTGGAAAGTTGGCATTATAAGTCTGAGAGGTTAAAGAAAATATCATGCAAGATATGAGTTTTGGTCAGAACATACCATAGCCTAGCTCTTTTAGGATTTCTTCTTAAGATGACTTTAGCCATGGATTTCTAGTTCTTACATAAGGTTTTGTAGTTAGTGAGGGCTTATCAAACCCAAGCTTTTTCATTTTTTCCAATAGCATTTCTTCTAGTGAAGGCTTTAGTTAAGGATTTTAAATCCCAACCCATGGCTTATGATAAGGGTCATCATCTTTTTTGTCTCCATAAGAGCAAGAAGATGAATAGGGCTATTGGTATAGATTTTGTTTTCTTTTTATTTCTACCCATATTGGTTCTTTGTCTTTTTCATACAATCCTTTATTTTGCATCTAGCAAGGACAATTAAGGTCACATTCTTTAAGTGCACAATCTTAAATGAAATGTCCATTTATTTTTGCCACATAACTTTAGATTCCATCAACATGAATCCAATGTCCATTTATTTTGCACCATCATGTTGTTTCTTTTTAACAACAAGCATGATGGTCGTATCATGTTGTAAAGTAGGAGGTTTTGAGCTACTACCGTTTGTTTCTAGCTTCTTGAATATCGTTTAGAAAGAGCCATATATCATTCATCAGAATGAGATCAAGATAAGCTATAGTATGGATTGGCTTACTATAGGCACAAAACTTCTCATAATTAGTCAAACACCATAAGGACATGAGTTCAAACAACTTTTCTCTTGGAATATGGAAGATAGTAGGCACATTAGTTTTGTTAGCTATGATGAATAGAGCATCTTCTGTGGAGTTTGGAAAGTAGACATTTAAGGCATGATCTTGAAGCCTATAAATCATCTAATGGTGGAGAGTTACTATAATTGTTGTGGGTGCTTATTTAACACCTATGATCTAGACTTACACCTTCAATCTATTGGGAAGATTGGGATTTTTAAGGTTTACGTTGAAGTCTAGAGCTATGATGAGGATAACACTGCTGAAAATTAGAGTGATAAGGGTAGTACCAATTAAAGCATGTTTTCTACTCTATTAATTAACATTCAAAAGAAAAACATGGTTGGAATTCCCTTTCTTCCATACAGGGTTAAAATAACTTTTACTAGTCTAATGTAGATGTGGTATAACCTACACACTTCCATGCAAGGATTAGATTTGATAGAATTTTTAGACTGACATATTATTCTGTAAAAATAGCTTGCAAACCACACTTATCAAGTTGAGTGCACTAGATGTATTCTCAAAGAAGAGATCTTTTTGTTGAAATCAAAATTTTAAGGCTTCTAATTATGGATCTATTTTTGTGATGCAAACAACATGAATTATGGGGAGGACAAGTTTCATGAAGACAAGTTTCATCAAGGATATGGGAGATTTCTACAAGATTATCCCTTTTGTGAGACAGAGCTTTAAGACAAGAGTTTGGGATGGAGAGTGATGAGGATAAGCTAATAGGTTCTAATGGTAGGTTGATTTCTGAAGAAGATTCCATGAAAATTGAAAGTTTCTTCCTTACTTTCTTCCTTATACATCCTTATCCAATCAATAAGAAAAGTTTTTAGGCTTAGATATTATAGATAGAAAACCTTAGATTATTTTATGATAAAATTATGGGAGAAATCCTTATCTAAGTATGTCAAGATAACAATATACAAGACCCTCCTCTCACTTCAATTCATTGAAGTTGGTATTAGTGTTTTTTTTATTGGAGTATTTATAATGTTTTTGCTCCAAAAATATTGTGATGCTGTTAAAATTATTGGATAATAAAAATTTAATAATATTTAATTAACTAAAATAATATTTCAAATTTTCTAATATGAAATATAGGATAATAGAATAAGGTTTTTATTGTTATTTTGAGTGTAGAAATTCATCTCATACCCAATTTGTATTCAAACTTTTTTTTTTAAATGCATGTATTTGGTCTCCCAAAAAATGTGGGCACCCAACACGTCCCAACTACAAGTAAGCATCTTTTTTTAACTAAATACCAATAGAAAAATCACTAAGCACAAATGTTAGTATAAATATGCATTTAAATATTCACATCCATGTCTACAATATGAGCCTTCAAACCCCACTTTTGGAGGGGGAAGCTTCAAGTAGAGTTACACCTTATTATAAAGTGTCATACCCACTTTTTTAATAGGCTAAAAAAAGTTAAAGTTATATTTGTAAATATAATTGATTAATATACCAATAATAGCTTGTAAACATTGCAAAATTATTAAAGCATCTAAAAGTATAAAATTATTCATTATTTTAATATTTATGAAATTAATTTTATTAAAATTTAATAAAATTTATCACATATTATTTAAGAAAAATTATATTTTACTCCCTGAACTATAGGCCAATTATAATATTAGCACTAAATTTTAAAACATAATACTATGTCCGTTTGAATTATCATAAAATGTAAAATAACTATCCATCTGTTAATCTAAATGTTTAATAGCCATGTCACTATCAAAAGTCGATTTTCAAGCTTTCTTCTACCATTTTTTTTAGGGAAAAAAATTACTAATGTCACTTTTAAACAAATTTGTTTCTCAAAACATATAGAAAATTTGACTTGTTTTTCTTAAAATAAATAGCACAAATCGACTCAAAAATTGACTTCTATTAGTCACATTAGAACCTAGATTTAAGGAAAAAAATGCCAAAAGCTTCCTAAACATAGGGTTGCACAACTTATTCTTGTCAACTTTAAAAGTTGAATATACACCCTCAACCTTTTAGTTTTGTGTAACATAACCCCTCCATTAACATTCGGTCCAAAACCCTATCATTGCTCGTCATATAGGTTGAAAGAGTCTAAGTTAGCCAAAAAAAAAAGCATCCAACATGTTATCCTAAATGGCAAACAAGGACCTTTTTTGCCATAAAAGTGTAGAAAAAAAAACAAAAAAAAAAAGAGGTCCTTTTCTTGACAAGAGATAACAAGTTGGATATATATATATTTTTTGGGCCAATTTAGTCTCTTTCAAGTAAGAGTTTAAGGCATTGGTTGAAAAAATTAAAAATGGGATTAAAGTAGAGGGAGACAAATGGCACAACCCTTTAAGTTGAGGGGGTTATTAATATTTCGACTTAAATTTAATAGATAGTTACAATTTCATTTTTATGATAGTGCAAAAAGATAAAGTAGGATGTTTTAAAATCTATATGTCCTTATGTTATTATTAGGTTATAATTAAAGAGGTTTAAATTTGTTTCCCTTCAGTATTTAAGTGATAAGATAATGAACCACGAGGAACTTGAATGAAACGTTTTAAGCTACAATTTACTAAGAGAAAAGAAAAACAGAGGAAGGATATGAATATTTACCCAGTTTCAATTTTGAAAGGAAGTTTGCCAACAAAGCCAGGTAGGCTCTCAACCGTTTGAGATGAGGCGGTGTTGGAAGTGATGAGAAGAAGTAGGAGGATAAGGAATGACATTGTTAATATTTAAATGCAACTAGGAGGAATGCGAGAAGAAGGTGATGATTATTTAGTCCTCTCTATTTTTAAAAGCATATATTCTGACGCTCTACGGTATATCGACTGGCATACATAGTAATATAGTACGGGAGCATCTTCCAGCTATAAGTCAACTTTGAATTATCTAACGGTCTTTGAGCCCACCGTTATCTTTCTTACATCCTAGTTTTTCTTTTTCGCTTTGTGAGTTCTGTGTATTGTAAAAATGGTGCAAATACTTTTATTCACTTATAGAATAAACCAAGGCTGAAAATGCCTCTCTTCGACCCATACCATTCGTAAGAGTCACGAATGTGATCAATAGAAAGTAGAACAATTCCCCCCCCCCCCCCCCCCCACCCCCAAAGACAAAAAACACAAACACACAAAAACGTGCTCCCATGCATTTTTTATAAGAAATGTGTAAGCGTAAACTTATTATTATGGTGAGGAGTTAGTTTAATTGGCAAAATATGACAAAATCTCCTTCGATTAGTTTAGGTTAGTTTAATTTAAGAAAGATATTGATATTAAACTTGAGAAATATAAAAGTGCATCCTTTAATTCGTTTGTTAAAAAAACAGAAATTGAATGATATTGTGATTATAATTTTCAGAAAAAGAAAAAGCAAACATGTAGGTGACGGATCCAGATTGTCTGTTGTACAAGTGGTGCAGCAATCCTAATTCTTCATTTATCTTATTATTTTTTTATAATCTTAGTTGTATATTATTTTTATTTTTATTATTTTTATTTTTAAAAGAAATAAAAGATAAAATAAAAATAATCTTTAATTTCTATTAGAAAAATAGAAATTTTTTATTTTATTTAATAAAATTTAAAAGAGTTTTTTTATTTTATATTTTACTTATTCACATTAATTATTAGAATTAAAAAATAAGAAAAAACTCTAGTTGGAAACCTTAAATTTGAAAAAATTATTTTCAAAAATACCTGATTATAATTTTGAAAAAATTTAGTTGTAATTTTTAAACAGTTAAATTATAAAAAAAAATCCTTCACCGTTAATTTTATCAGCTTAAAATCTTTTTATAAGATTTTTCCAAAAATAATAAAGTACCGTAATTGCTGCCTTAGTCGCGCAACGTGTGGTCTCTGTTAGGCGGCACGAACCATTCTAGCTAGCTACTGGTCCGGTGGTCCCCGCTCCCTGACAGCGTTAGGCCTTAACTTCAGCTAAACCTACAGGTACCAACTAACAGAAGAGAAAATATTTTCAAGGAGTTATGTGCTTGAAAAAATATTAAATATATAAGTATATATTAATAAACTAAATTAAAATAATAAAAAACTTATTATTTTATTTATAAAAAACAGCGTGTCACACTATACTATCTCTCGAAATGGAGGCTAGAAAACTCATGTTATCGAGTACAGATTACGGAACCCCCGTAAGCCACCTAGGCATTTTGACCTGAATTAAAACCGATGCGATGGAAGCCAGAAAGGAAGTCTGACTGTAGGTTGTTGGTAGATGGTATGCATGCGCGAAAACACGAAACACGCGCACGCAAAACACAAAAAGATACGAAGTAATTACAGTAGAGATGAATTTAGGATATAAACAAAAATTAAGGTTAAAGATATTTACTATAAAAAAAATTTTAGGTCAAAAACATGTATATGAATTTAATAAAATTGAACGCAACAATTTTTATGTTATAAAATCCCTAGTTTGTGTCAAATTTTTTAATAATTTTTCTTTAATATGCCTAACAATATAATCTGTAAAAAAAATTATCTTTAATTTTATTTTTAAATTTATTTTTATGATATTCATAATTAAAAAATGACTTTTCATTTGTTGCAATTAAAACTAAAACAGTTAACAATGAGAAAAAACAAGCGGTCAATCAAATAATAACTATAAGAATTTTATATTTTCTTTAATTCTTGGCATAATTTGGATATTGTTACAAGTTTTTAAAATCATGATGTCCAAGAACATCAAGTTTATAATACTATACTTATATTTTGAGATGTAAAACTTTTTTATTTAGTAAAATTATTAAGATAAAATCTTATTAGCATGTTACAAATATAATCAATATTGAATAATCCTTAACCATCTCTTGGATTTAAAGCTGAACTAAAATTAATTTATTTTTAATAATTTTATATTTTATATTATCTTAAGTCATGTGTTAAGTTTATAACTCACCCCTTTATGAATGATTTAATTAGTAATTTATTAGTTATTGGCCTGTTCCCACGATAGATAAACACAAGCTCATATCAAGTGTTTCATTTTAGCACCACAAATGAGGGGCTAGGAAAAAAATATGGGGGACAACTTGGCGTTAAAATTAAAAAATACATATACAAAATTTCACTACTGTGGGGACAAGCACCCTCTCATGCCTTCTTGTGGATCTATCACTGAACTGCTAAGAGAAGGATTCTCTTATCTTTGCCGGTTGAACTCCGTGGGACGCTAATCAAATAATAAATGTTCTTGAAAATAGTGTATCTAGTATATTATTCAGAGAAAATTACATTTATCTTCCACTATTTTTGTATCTAATTGTAATGTTCTTCCTATTCCAAAAAAAAATCGTAATCGACTGCCATTGTAATAAATCTTTAATGATGTAAAATTACTAAAATATCGATCCTACTATATAATATCTATTTTAACCCCTTTTCTTCATCTTCTCTAAAAAATTTTATCCATCACATCTTCAAATTTAAATTTTGGTGCCACTCCGAAAACGAAAGATTGACTACGTCTTGGGTGAAAGGAATCACGGACAGGTGGGCAAGAGCTATCCAGACCATTCATTTTTAAGATTCACCAAAGATGGCATGTTAATGGAATGGCCTAGAGCAGATGATTCAGATTGTTTGGATAAGGGTGTCAAATAGGACCATTTGGATAGAATTACAGCACTGTAACTTGGGTGACATGAAACTTCTCAATCGTTGTGGTTGTAATTGCTCTGCTTCTCAAAATGGAAGATACAGTCACTGTGGATGTCAACTGTGTTTACTAAACGGCCATGGATACATTCTCATAAGAAGATAGAGATGGAAAAATATATATATTTTAGTAATTTTTGATAATTTAAAATTTTAATTTTAGATGATTTGCAGCTCATTGTAATAAGACTAATGAATTAGAAATCTATTGTAATTTTTTTAAATTAAATAAATGCATACATATTTCTTTTTCTTTTTTTTTGGAGGAGGGAAAATTCTTAAACTTGCTGCAAGGCCAAGACTCAAACGAAGAGTCTGGATTACCTCAAGTTGAGGCGCGAACATGATGGAATCATTTTGGAAGAATCATGGCCATCCAGACAATCTTACACTGCTCTAGCTGCCACGTCTCCCTAGCACGTTGAAATGCAGCGTTTCAGTTTGTCTCCCCAGCTGCTGTGGAGCAACTCGAAGCTCTGCGTTTGTTTCTTTGTAAATGGCATTTGGTGTGGGTTTGCAAGGGTCGTAACCAATCTCTCACCAATTAAGCTTGCATATGCCATTTGCGAACCTATCTATGATTGTTTTTAAGTCATACACCATACTTCTTAAAAGCTTAAAGCCAACAGAGTTCTCCGTTTTATGAGATGCAAAGTCTTGAGGGAGGGAAAGTGGATTACAATATAATTGAGAACCACATCTCAAATAAAACCTGTTGATGAGTGCATTGTGTAGAAATAGAATTCTATACACAAATTAGGCAAATTCTCTTAACATTTAAAAAAAAAAAAAAAGATTTACAAATCAAACTCATCAATCATGAAATTAAATTCAATACCTAATATTAAGTAATAAGCACTAAAGATAGACCAATACTTCTACTAAGTGAATACTTTAGGGAACACCATAGTCAAAAACCTTACTATAGTTATTCAATACCTCATATTAAGCAATAAGCACTAAGAAGTATAGCGTATGACTTGAAGACAACCATAGATAGGATCGCAAATGGCATATGCAAGGTTTGCAAGTGAGAGATTAGCAACTTTTTGTGCAATTATTTTGTTATTTAGTGGGTGTTCAAAATTGAAATGAAAAGTTATTCTAGTCAGAGAAATCGAGTAGCCAAGCCGGTTTCACACTTCATAGAAACTATGATTTTAAATATATTATTGTTCATCAGCACTCAACAATCAACAGAGCATTATTAATACAATCCACAAATCTGCCCAGCCTTTCATTTGCGTCTTAAATATATAAGTATATAAGTATTAGCCCTTTATGTGACTTGTTGGTTTACTTACCTTTAATGTAGTCTACATATAAATCAAAATCCGTAAAGTCCAAGGATTAGAGAATCCCATCTCTACTAACCTTTTGATTCTTCCTATAAAGATATGTCATAATCTCCTATGCTATACGATAGTAGAGTTCTCGTTCGTAATACATCTTTAAATTATAAAGCTACCATGCATAGTAACAAAGGAATTAGGAACATTATTAATAGTATGGAGCCTAAATAGACTAGCAGATAAAAAAATTTTACCAATAGGGATTTAAAAAAAAGTCCCCATGGAACCAATTTAAAAACTAAAATTAAATTCCTAAAAAAACTACCCAACTTTTTTTTTGTTTTTTCCTATACAAGGGATTGACAAAGACATAAAACTTTTAATGAGAAATAGCATAAATCAAAATTCAATAGGTAGAAAAAGGCATTAGTATCTTTTTTCTGTGGCCCTGTGTGAAAGTGAGGTAAAGTAAATATCCATAAGACATGATAAACTTAATAGGAGATATAAGAAAGAGCTCTTGATGAAAAAAGGAGGCATACAAGGGAAGTGAGAAGTGATTATAGGGATAAGGAGATGAGGAGGAACAAGAGCAAAAGTTGTGAAAGGAAAACCTAATGAAGCCTTCATCCTCCCATACTATAAACACAACTAACATATAAGCTTTTCTTAATGTCTTTTCTCTTTATCTCTCTCTCTTTTGACCTTCCCTTTCTTTATATTCAAGAATTAAAGATACAATTTTTAATATATATTAGCAAGAAACCCCAAATTATAAGCTTAATTTACGGGGCATTGAATTGAAAGGAAAACAAAAAACGCAAACCTAACAAACTTGAGGATTTGAAGGTGGTTAAAGTAGAAATGCGAAAAGCTGCAAGGGTCTTACAAGTGTAGCACCAGAAGCAAAAGTAGAAATAGGCATGAACTAAATGGTCTATATGATTGGTCAATGGCATATGAGTTATAAGGCCATCACCATCACCATAAGCAAAGGAAGGATCATTATCAGAGGGAGATAATGGAAGGTAGTGATGATTATGAGGAGGAGAAACCATCATCATCATGGTTACTAAGGAATGCTTTAACGGCCTATTTTTACACCTTCACACTTAACCCAATAACATCACATCTCAAAAGATAAAGTTTGGGATAGCTTTCTTTCTTTTCAATAATTAGCTTATGTTAAGACTTAAAAAAAAAAAATTCAAAGGAGAATGAGTTGTACCCTCCTTTTAGAACATCTTTTTTATGGACCAAAAAATCTAGCTAATTCAAGAGTAGCAAATAAAGGGGAAGGGTTTTACACAATAAAAGGGCCCAGGCTCTAAGATATTTAGGATATAGTAACATGAAAGCAAAAGAATACCTTTACTTCCATTTCACTTTGCCTATTTATGCCAAAATCAAATGATGTGGATAAGATCTTAAATGTTTAGAAGGATTGTTTATCAAAAAGCTACAAGTAAATAAAATTTTTTGCTTTAAATCCTAATGTTAAAAAATTTTTACACCCAAATCCTATAAAATGACCAAACTTGAATTTAGTGAATTCGAGTTCATAGTGAAATATCTCCAATTTAGTGAGTCCAAGATGGCCATGGCAGTAGCAACTCCAAGGCCAAATCAATTTTTTTTTAATGTCTTTTTTTGGATCAAAATCAATTTTTTTGCTTTAAAAACAACAAAATTATAAACAAAATGACAAGTGTTATTAAATAATAATTTTTATGCAATTTTATTTTCATGACATATAAATTAAAATAAAAATAAGTAAAATACATGAAATGAAATATGATAATAAACTAATATATATATATATATCATATTTGATAAAATTATAACAATTCAAAAAAGAAAAAAAATTATTCATAGTAAATCCTAATGCCACAATAAGGCCTTCTCCTTGCACATTATGGTTGTTGCTACTTTAATTGCTTTTGTTATTGTTGCTTCTAAAGTGGATTGTCAATATTGAGAGCTAACATAGAATTTAAATCTAAGTTTAAGGATTGAAGAGGAAAAATTAGCTCATACAGTGTCACAAACCCCTGTTACAATGATCCCCTAACCTCAAAGTACTAATTGTTATATGCAACACTAAATGATAGATCAAAAAGTAGGCCAAAGAATGACCTAAAGGCACTTGACATCTATTGTGGGGTTAATGTAAACAATGAGGCCTCAGATGATCCTAACTATGACATTGACAAAGGCAACATGTAAGAAGAGGGCCTAACTCCTTTAAAGTCACTAAATTGGCTGGCTAATATTGAATAAGATAAACTAGATATGCCAAAATCTTGTTGCACTTGTGCTAGGATATAATACAAGGAAGCAGCACCTACAACAAGTGTATATGAAGTTTCTACACGAGTGTCATGATGTTAGTGTTTGTAATATTGGATTATTGGCTTGACATGTAGCTTTGGTGTTTTTTCCTTGACCTACCTATCAAAAATTAGGGACTTGGCAAATTAGGTGTTGATTTAGCAGATTGGGACACCATCGTGAATTTTTGTTCTCCCAAAGCAAGCAAGATATTCCAAAAGTCTTGGCCTATAGTCTCTTAAAAATTTGTAGGTAAAGGTTCTTGTAAGTGTAACTTGTATAGTCCCTTTGCTAGATTAACCTAAACAAAAGAAAGATGAAACATTAAAGGTCAACATAATATTTATTAAGAAAAACAAACAAACAAACAATGGTGATAACTATTTAAAAGTTTACTACGTAGCCTATTGCAACACTAGTTGGATCCATCCACCATTAGGTATATCTCTAGTACTATTGTATGTACTCGAATGTTCGATTAAACAGCTTTATAGCATAAGAAGTCTTATCTATAGCATCTTACCATGGTTGCTATGTAATGATGTAAGCTGCATGTTCTATTACCCTATTAGTCTTGGTTCTTCCTCAGAATTGCATGGCATGAAGGGCATCCAAATATATTGGATCTTGAGAAATTAGCCAATACCTCCCAAACTAGTGGAGGATGTGATTTAAATAGTGCCACTCTATTTATGCGAAAGCAGATGAGTTGAACTAAAGCCCTTTATATATTAAGCAATACTTTGGCATTAATTAGTGCACGTATTGTGGTTCATATGGGCATCAAATAATTTGTAGGTAGAATTATTAAAATGGTAACTAAATAAGGAGTTTTAAAGATATGATATAATATACATTGATAAAAAATCTAAAAAAGGCAACAAATCTCATTGTCCCTTATTATGTCGAGTAAAACCTTACACTATGCAAAGGCTTGTATACTTGAATAGGGAAGTCAACCAACATTGTTCATCTGTCAAGATGAGCATGTATATTAGCCAAATAATGACAATGTTGACTATAAGCTACTGGTGGGTAGGAAGGGTGAACATTTGCAAGGCCATACATGTGACTAGTTAACGAGAATGATGCTAAAACATAATACTCCCTTGCTAGTTGAGATTCTACACTAAGGTGTGATTCAACGATTGGTATATTTGTATATAACTCTACCCCATTAAGTTGGGATTAGAAATGTGAGTACCATTGCCATATCATTTGGATATTATAATCATCTTTCAAGATAGTTGTGTTGATACCATGTTGAATTTATTGAGGATTCATACCTATATATCAACTTATATATGAATTGATTAAGGTAAAACTGTAACCTTTACCTAACCATCTCTTTTAACTTTTTAAAAGTGATGTCGGTGCCAACTAAGATTATTTTAGTAATGGTGTATTAAAATGTCACGCTTTGAGTATTTTCATAAATTTTTTCATTTATGTATATACAAAAGGCTCATTTCTCATAGCCATTTTCTTTTCTTATAATGAAATTTTTTTAGTAATTTTAATAGTCTTTTATCTTCAAATTTTATCAAATTTTTGACACAATAATTAGCTAATAATAACCACAATAAAATCATAAATAAAAAAATTTTTAATTTACTAAATTTAACCAACAAAAAAATTAAAAAAATACTTGATAAATATCTTAGAAATTATAAATGCTTTTCATTATTTATTTATGAATTTTTCAAAAAAAATTATATATTACTTAAAAAATTATTATTAATTAATTTATTATCATTTTTAAATATTTTTGAATTAAAAAATAAATTACTATATATTAATTAATTATTTTTTACATATTTTTTAATTATGAGTAATATCTTGTTAAATTATTGATTTTTAAAAAATAAAAATAAATATTAATTATGTATTTATTGTTTTTTAAATTGTAGATTTACAAGGTTCCAAGCTAGTTGTATTAATTATTATTTAGTTAAATTGTAGATTCTACAAAAATTATAAATAAAAATAATTTTTACCACTTTTTTTTACTTCATTTAAATACATAAACACTCACTCAGTCACACACACACACACACACACACACACATACACACACATCATATCATATTATAATATTACCATTTTCAATTATTAATTGGTTTTTTAAATTTTAGACTTCAAAAATTCTAAACATCCATGAACTAACTCCATTTATCAACATTTATATCATAAGTATTTTAAAATATAACCAATTTTTTCATTATTATTATTGTTGTTGTTGTTGTTTAAATTTTAAATTTTGAAAAAATCAAAATAAAAATTAATTATGTATTCACCATTTTTAAAGCCCTTTAGTTATTGTCTTTTTCTATTTATTTTGATTATATTATGTATTTATATATTTTTTTACTATCATTATTAAAATGTTACTATTTTAATAATTATAATTGTTATTTATCTAAATCAATTTTAATTTCAAAAGAAGGATTACTTTTTTATTTATTTACTAAATTTATTATTATTATTTTATTAATTATGTTTTCATTTTCAGATTTATTTGTTTCTATTTGGCACATAAAAATTAATTAATATTTATTTTTTATTTTTTTACACTATTTACAACAAGAAATGTTTTAGTTTATGATTTCTAACATTAAGATACATAATAAACATTTACCTAATAAAATGTATAATAAATACAGAATAAAAACTACAATAGTCAAATAAATAATTACATAACCATAACAAGATTGCAGGACCAAGAAAAACATTATAAACAATCTTTGCACATAAAAAAATTACAGAAAGAAACAAATAAAATAAAAATTTCTTTCACTTAAATAAAAGTAAAAAACCACAATATAATTACCACAAATACAATTTTTTTTACAATAGATAAAAACAAGAAAAATATAAAATAAGAAAAAAAATGATGCATTAACAAAAATAAATGGATACTTACCTCTAATATAGAGGATAAAAAGATGAAGAGAAGATCTAGTGGACTACTTAAAAAACTTGCAAGCATATTTTTAAAGGGAAGACTATGCATATTTGGGGAATAGAACGTCTCTTTCATAATAGAGGGAGGAGATAGTTTAAATGCATTGGCGGCAGGAGTATTATTGTAATTTCAAAATAAAATTTAACCCTTTTTATAATTATCTCCTTAGGATTAGTAAAAAAGCGCCATGTGGCACTATAATATTCGCATCCAACCAAAACACACCATGTGGCAGCTCATCCTATCATCCTGATCAAGTTTTGATCGACTAGTTTGCACGACCGATCAATCAAAACATGCAAAAGTTGAAGCATTTGCAAGTTTTTGTCTTTTTGTGAACTCAGATTTTGTGAATTCGAGTTTACAAAAGACAAAATAAAAAAAAAAAGAGATTTTGGATTCTATAAATTCGAGATCACAAAAAGACAAAAAAATTGTAGAGGATTCTATCCCTTGAAAATGACACAAAAATTATAAAAAAACAGAAAAAACAACTCACATTCTATGAATGAGTTCATGAAAACTACAGGATCTGCTACCGATACTTATGTAAGATTTAACTAACTAATTTTTTTTTTAATAGGATTTGGCTCAAAACTTGTGTTTGGAAAGTATAGAAATAGATTTTAAAAAATATATATAGGGACCAATTTAAAAATTCAGATAAATTATAAGGACTCAAAGATTAATTTTTTCTTTAAAAAATTATTAAAATTATAATTGGTAAACTTTTTTCTTCCAAGAAAGCAAGCCCATTTTAGACCAATAGAGTTGCGACGCACCCAAAGCACACATCCATAGAAAACAAATCAGGTCAACCAAGTTGTGAATGGTGGAAGATTTAAAAAAGAAAAGGTTTTCCCCTGAAAGATTGTGAGCCCTATGTGGCCTAGGTAGGCTGCAGAATTCCATCCCGAGGACAAGAGCTTTCTAACTTATGTCCGTAATGCATATCATATTTTAATGTAAAAATTGAATAATAAATACCTAAAATTTACTCTTAAAATTTATTATAGCTTAATAATAAGAACAAATAAGTGATGTATAATTAAAAGTATTGTTAATCATTTAAATTTTAACTTTTTTGTTTTTTTTTTTGAAAAATTACAAAGGTATGGAAAAATTACAATTTACTTCCCCACAATTACAATTTTATTACATTAACTTTAAAATATTATACAATAACCATGGAAAACATTGATTCTCAGTCTCATTAAACGTTAAAGCATCCCACTAAAATGTTAACTCAAGACATATGTAGGCTCTTTTACATATATATATATGTATATATTTCTCCAATTCCTTCGAGCTGTCCTATAAAAGAAGAGCCAAATCGTTAACTCTAAAAACACCTCAACAATTCATCAATGGAATTTAATCCTAAGCATTTAACATCCCTATTTCCTCAATAAGCTTGCAATTTTCAGCCCCTCCTATCTTCGAACGACCTCAAATTCGGTCACAAGCTTGCATTTTTTCCAAAACAATTTTTCAATGTAAAAATTAAGTGAAAATGATGACCCGAAAATGGTGGAAACCAGAGGTTTTGGGGATGGGTAGGGGATGGAGGTTACATTTAGTGGCAGTACTCCTCATGTGATATCTTGACATTATACAAGACTGAAATTAAGTTAATGTTTTTATTGTTTAAAAGAACATGAGAATTTAATTACATTTTAAAGTTGATGTATAAAAGTTGTCGATGTCCTTAGTTAAAGAGTTATATATTCTATTGCATTTTAAAATTAATGTATTAAAATGATAATCAAACCTTTAATTCATGAAGATAAAATGTATTTTTCTCAATCTTCTAAATCTATCCAAAAATAATATATGTGAAATTTTAGGCTAAGCAAACCTACTAATCGTCTATCTATAAATGAAGCAATGAATGCATCAACTAATGTGATCCAACTCCAACTGCAAGGCTGATGGCAACAATTACTCAACTCTTCATTATCTTCTACTTTGTGCATGGCTTAAGTACTAATCTTCATATTTTACTTGTTCAAAACTCTTTGTTATATTTATTTGTATGATTCAAAGAGAAAGCGTATTACTTTATTCTAACTTTATTTTTCTTTTTCTCTCTGAAAAAAAGAAAAAAGGGAAAGCCATTAGTTGTCTAAAGTGGGAGATAAGAATAAAGTAGCTTTACACCACTATATGGTTAGACGCTGAAGAATGAGAACATCTTTCTCATTTTTTCTTGTATTCTTCTAAATAAGTTATTGAGTATTCTTCGAATAAATTGAGAACTCAAATAGAGATTCCTCATAAGGCAACCTTCGTGTGTTGTAATTTTTTGAGAAACTTTTTGTTATCTTGGGTTTCCTTTCTTTTTTGAAATGAAGGGGGTTAATTAATAACATGTGGAGACCTTCGTGGAGTGCCGGACGGATATTTTAACAAAGTGAGCAAATGGCATGATTTTCTATCACTATAGGGGGTCAATAGTAATTTTTTTTAGTTGAGGGAATAAATTGCACAAGATCTTAATTTAAATGGATTAATATATATGCATTTAATGACCTGCTATCTATCCTTGATACAAGTTATCATCAACCATTGAATGATCAATCGCTAAAAATGCAAAGGGGTTTTCTCTTTGTTTTGGTCACTAAATGTGACAATTCTTCATATACTTTGAAAGCTCTCTGCTGTCATAATGTGCTTGGGAGCACATATGATATATGGGTGAATCATGTCTTAGTTGTAATTCTTTTTAAGAGTCGCTACCAACATTTTATTATATAGGTGTGATTGGCCACCCTTAATGGTACACTAATTTAAACAACATTGTTAGATATATTAATACCAGTAATTAGAAAGTCTTCATACTAAATTTAAAGTTCGGGAGTTTGATTACGTGTTGAGAAGGTATTAGCACCTCAACATCACCCATAGATGGTACTAAAATTATATTTTGTTTTATTGTTATTGTTTCTCCATCAAACTTTCTTATTTCATGATTAATAAGCATAATATTATTATTCTTCTGTGAATAATTCAAAAGAGGTTAACAAGATATAAATTTATTATTATAGATATCAATTAGATCTCCTCAAACAATTTGAAATAGACTGATATTTTATCAAATTGAGTATTATTAGATAAACCTTTCTAAAAAATTGAAAGCAGGCAAGGATTTATATGTTGAAATTATTGTTAAACTAAACCTCCCCAAGATAATTCAAAAGAGGTTAGTTACAATAGTTATTATTATCATGTTAATATTGATTTCTTATATAGATTGAAATATGTTAAAATAAAATAAAATTGGACTTGAACCTAGAATATAAATCCAAGTGCTTATGCACCTTTTTTCAAATAGGATCAAAGCTTATGTAGTTCGTATTTATATGCATATATATAATTACACTTATCCTTTTTATATTATTAAATTATACCTCTTGTGAAGGAATATTGTTGTAAAAATCTAATGTTAAAAAAATGATTACGTGAAGATTAAGATTCTCTTTGGAAGGAAAGAGCTCCTATTTTTGTTGATATACTAATGAAGAAAAATATGTATATATAAATTATGAGGTTTAGATTGAATTAACAAATAATTTAAGGGTGCATAAAAAAATAAAATGAAATAAAAGGAATCCATGTTGGAGGCATCACTCTTGCCTTGAGAAAATGGTATTATGATTACAACTTGGTCATATATATGAAAAAGATAAGAAGATGAATCAATAAAATAAAATAAAATAAAATAATTTTGCAATGGGTGTAAGGATGGTGCAACCTTGTGAACATGAAGCAATCGATTTGTATTAAATTCTGATTTTTAGTTACAAAGTTAAAAAAAAAAAAAGCAATCATACAAAACTTAGGCCCAAATCAAACTTTTCAAGTGGTAGCCCACAAAGACTAAGGAAATCTAATCTTGCCTCCTTATCTTTTCTATTGTTTTTCACCCTCATCATGCTTTCCTCTCCTTCATCCAAGCTTCCCAAGTTGCAAAAGATTTTTGTTGAAGGGGAAACTATACTTTGAATGGGGAAAATTAAAAGGGAAGAATGGATTTTTGTTTTTCCCACTCTTCTCTTTGTTCTAAGCTTCTTAAGGGAGGAAACCATGAGTTGTCTACACTCCTACCATGGTGGCCATGGATTTTAAGGTGGGTGGATGAAGACGTCTGTTCATATATTACATGACCAAGTAGATCAACAAAAAATGCAAGGTGAGATAGTTTGTTCTTCTCTTTATTTCTATTAGGTTTGTCTTTCTCTCCCTTGCTTCGCCATTTATATTCATTGATTTTTATGTATAAAAAAAGCTTTATGACATTTGATATGATTTAATCCTTGGCAAGAACCTTTGTTTATTGCTTGTTTACTAGTGGTTCTCATTTTATAGATTTATAAATAGATAAACTAGAGATCCATTGAATTTTCACTTGTATTTCATTACAACTTATTCTCCTATATTTTTTTAAAAAAGAAATTAAGTCTCCTGTGAATTATGTCTTTGTGTTTCATGTTCTTAAAAATGTGTGATTTTGTCTTATGATTACCTATTCCTCAAAGAAATGATGCTTTTCTATTATATCTAATCTTAATTTCTCCCTAATTAAATAAGGTCCTTAGTAGAAACAGCGTATCTATTTATTCTTTACTTCCTCTTCATATTGACAACATATATATCACATAAAATAAAAGATTCACTGAGCAAAAGATACACCACCACAAATAATCAAAAGAGAAAGCAAGCAACAACATCTTATATACAAATATAAAGGGGTAATCAAAATAAAAGGTATGGAATTCATAAAACCATTACTTGCTCTTAATCCTTTTACACTAACTTTCTTCACCAATTCTCCCACTCCTGCACTTCTTTTATGATCTCTCTCTCTATATTCCTATATGTGTGTATATGTATATATCTATATATATATATATATATTATAAAATGCTTTTTCTTTATATGGTAATTGCTTTTTCCTTCTATATCCATGTATTTGTGATTGTCTCTTTTTCGAGCCTTCCCTGTGTTTTTTTTTCTTTCCAGGATCCTCCTCCTTCATCTGTTCTAAAGTCAGCATTTATTGAAGATTTGGAGGGGGAGCACTGCCTTCCCCAACCAATAAGGACTCTTGATATGCAAAGAAAGCATAGTAGGGATAAACCATAGCAAGGAAACAAATTGGATATAAGCAAAGCATGGGTATCAGGTTGGATATGAGAACTGAATTTGGCAAATGAGAGGCTTTGCTAACTGAACGTTCGAACTGCTAGTTAGGCAATAGAAACTTATTTGATGTATTATACAAAAAGTAGTTTAAAGCTATAACATAAAATTTTATTTTTCCTTTTTTTTAAAACACAAGAGCCCCTATCAAACTTTGAAACCAATGCAAGTACATAACTGGCCTTCCAATAATAGCTTGAAGTTTAATTCCCTTTTTAATTACGATTCTAATGTTGTTTTTTAATGAAAATTTCCTTTGTATGTTTAGAATTCTAGAAATGTATAAAATTAAGATAATAAAAAGCAATTATTTCTAAATTGTTGCTTATGTTAGAGAAATTAGTAAAAAGTAGTGATAACCATTAATAAAAACTTACAAAAGAAAATGCGTTTGAGGCCTCAAAATTTTAAATGAAATGAGGTATCTAAAAAATTCAATTTGAAATGGTTAGTTATTCCAATTTTTATTAACAAATATTAAATTTTCACTTGAAATATCTCTTTTTGAAGGAAAAACAAAATTCATATTACAAATTCCATCATCAAAACATATGGTGCTGATAAATTATCAAAGTTTATCTTATTTTGGCACAAGAGGAAGTAAAAAAATTTGGTATTTGAGAGATAAGTTTTCAAAACTTAACATTTTCCTTTATAATTTTCCCTCCCATTTTAGTAATTTTATAAAAATCCACTTTGAGGACAATATAATTGTTTCAATAATATTTCTCAAATTTCTCCATAAAGCCTGTAGTTTTCATCTAAAATACGCTCTTGGACAAAATGAGATATCTACATCTGCAAACACAGATATAAATCCGATTTTGCTTATTATCCTGTCCTTCAATATAAACAATATACATTGCAGGATTGGTACTAAGCATAGCATCAGCATGATATATGCAAATTTACAACCTAAGGGTATAAAACATGATCAGTCATGTATCAAATTATATACCACATTCTATAGTCAACAAAAAAAGACTATAATATGCAAAACCATATATATATATATATATATATATGGTTTTGCATATTATCCTTTCCATACATGAATGCAATGTTCATATCATAATGCCATAAGCATTATACTTTAATGATTATTAAATACATTTAAAAAAGAAATTTTATAATACTATCCTAGCCTTCGTATACGAAGAACACACTTTTCTTATTTATTGCTTCTACTTTAGAGTTTTAAACTTGAAAATCCAACATTTTGGCATTGGAGAAACTCTTTTTTATGCTTTCTTCCTTTGTTAATTTATGAAAATTTAAGGAGGTATTTTAGATGATTTTGATTTCCATATTGTACTAAAGCTGTAAAACTATACTTTTGGGGTAAAGTTATTTTTTGTTCTGTGATAATATTTTTTTCTTTTCCTTTTTATTTTTATTAACTTTTATAAAATAGTAGTTGTATTTTTTGAAATAACTTTTAATCATCATATTAAATATAAATATTTTAAATAATATAATATCTTATATATTGATATTGATATGACAAAATAAAATGTATAATAATGATTATATATAAAATATTGTCTATAAAGATGCTAAGATTAGTTAAAGATGGTAAGCCATAAGAAAAGAAATGGTCAAAACAATTACATCACCAGGGAGCTAGTAATTATATATAATTAGCTCGGCTGATAAGAGAGAATATTATCCTATCTTATTAATTTGGTTTGATTATTTTGGGGATTCCGGTCGCAGGTCGATGTGAAAAGAAAAAGAAGATGAAGGCAACAAAAAGAAAGTTACGCAAACTACCAGCTAAAAATTTATTTAGTGAACTAATTAAGGTGGAGTTCATGTATATTACATTTAATTGATTGGAGAGAGGAACGAGCAAGCCACCTAGAAAACATAGCAAAGCATTGCAAAGGATTGTACTCTGGTGCTGTATGACATTCTCCCTGCACAATGCCCACGCATACTTCTCAGTAATTAAGCTTTGAAATGTATCAATTATTGTTGTACCAGAAGAGAGGAAAATGAAAAGGGGAAACTGAATTTTTTCCTATTTAGATCAGAATAAGATATAAGAAAATTTATTTTTAGACTCAAGTATTTAAATAAAGTCTTATAAATATTTAAGTTTAATAAGGATAATCTATTTGGAGATTTTGAGATATAAAAGAATTCTCTTATATATAAGACAGATATCCAAGTAGTTTCATCAAATAATTTTTAAACTTTAAAATTTAATTCAAATTAATTAGTTAATATTTTTTATCCTAAGATAATTTACTTAGTATTAATAAATCATTCTGATTATTATTATTATTATTATTTGGTTATTACAACAAAGTTGTAATTATCTTATTGCCTTCATTGTCGCATATACTAAGTTGTAATTGTTGCGTGTACACCGAACTGTACATCTACAAAGCAAACAAAGTTAGTATAGAAAAAAAAAAAAAAAAAACCTCCGTGTTGAGATTGATCACTATTGAATAATTTATTACCTTTTTATAATTTAACAACATAAATTACGTAGTCAGCAAAAAAAGTATTTTCATCTTATTTAACTCACAAATACAACATTATATTATAGTTAAATTTATTAATACTTATTTCTATTTTTTATAAATTAGGAGTTTAGTAATTAAATAATTTATTTAGCAAGATTTAATAGATTGATAAAACATAATTAATATGATAATTTTCATATTAAGAACAATCATCTTGAAAAGATTTTTTTCTTTTTTAAAAGGGATAAAAAAAGTTTTCTTATCTCTTGACTCTCATGGATATGAAATGGAAATTTATTGCATGTGTAATTGGAAACAAATATAAATCAACGAAAATGAAACCTCAATTGAAAATGAAGGAAAATAAAAAGGATATTAATTATGTTTTTGCATATAGGATAATTAAAAGAGATTGAGAGAAAAAAGAATAAGTGTAAAAATAAAGTAAGTTAGGTATGTACTTTTTTATTGTTCTTTCTCTCTAACTATATAACTATAGAATATATATTGGATTTTATATCATGCCCTCCACTCTTTTTGTAATTTTGCATCCAGTGCTATTTAGTCTTTGCTTCTTCTAAGAAAATTTAAAAGATTTGAAATTTATTTAAGTTATTATATCATATAAATCATTAAAAAATTTAAATTATATCATATATAATATTTAAATAATTTGCCACATATTTAGTGATGAATTAGCAACAGCAAATTTATAATTTATAATTGGAGACTTTTTATCAACCATAGAATAATTAAACACATTAATATTTACCACATTTTACTATTTTGATATTGAAATTATTAAATTATTTATTTATAATTTAAATTATAATATATATAATTAATAATATTTAAATCATTTGCAACAGTTATATATATTTAAGTCATTATATTATATAAATCATTAGAATATTTAAATTATATCATATATAATATTTAAATAATTTGTGACAAATTTATTGATGGATTAGCAATGGTAAATTTATAATTTAAAGTTGGAGACCTTTTATTGACCATAGAATAATTAAGCACACTAATATTTATAACGTTTTATTATTTTGATATTAAAATTATTAAATTATTTATTTATAATTTTAATTATAATATATAATTTATTAAATTATAATATATTTATATATATAATATTTCATTCATTTACGATGGTTATATATATATATATAAGTCATTATATCATATAAATCATTAAAAAATTCAAATTATATCATATATAATATTTAAATAATGGGCAACCTTTTATTGACCATAGAATAATTTATAGTTAGAGATCTTTTATCAACCATAGAATAATTAAGTATTTTATTATTTATTGCATTTTATAATTTTAATATTAAAATTATTAAGTTATAATATATATATAATTAATAATATTTAAATCATTTGCGATGGTTATATATATATATATGTATATATATTTAAATCATTATATCATATAAATCATTAAAAAATTCAAATTATATTATATATAATATTTAAATAATTTGCGATGAATTTAGTGACAGATTAACGACAAAAAAATTGTGAGACGGATAAAACCATCGCTAATTCTGTTGTCAAAATTAGCGACAATTTTTTCGTTGCAACATTCCATCAGTAATTTCATTAACAACAAAAATATTTCTAATGGAATATTCTGGTGTTAATTCCATCACTAAAATTAGTAACAGAATTAGTAATGGATTTGTAATGGACTTTTTTTCTTCGTTAAATTTTGTTGTAAATTTGCTATTTTTTGGTAGTATAACCCAATGAAAAACCTGAAACAAGCAACAAAGGCTAGAAATATAAAATGTTGAAATTTTTTAATTTTAAGTCCAATCACTCCCAATTCTGAATTTACATCCTAAACACAAATATCAACATTAATAATTATAATAAGAAATAAAGTATACTAAATAGACTAGTTATAAGGAAAATAAAAATGTAGGATAATGTATCTATCATGTTGCTCATGCCATTTTAATGAAAAAGAGAATGCACAAAGAGAGGAAGTCTCTTCCATTCAATGCTTATGCAAAGTAGAAATAGGAAAGAGGAAAAGGAAGGTTTGCAAATTGTAAAACACCATCTTCTTGTCTTCAAATTTGGCCAAGCCCTCTACTGAAAACATTCCGTCTCTTTCGCAATGGCTATCTCAAAAGTTCAAGTCTCCAACAAAAATATGTTGATGCTTCTATATAACGGGAAGAAGAAGAATAAAAGAATATGTGAATAGCAAAAGAGAAAGAAAAGCTAAATTGTATTATGGTTCTCCTTGTTCTCTTTATTTTTTTAAATTTAGTTTCTGGTTCAATCTAACTTGTCAAATTTAAAAAGTGAGCTTACTTGATCCCTTTGGTTTATAAGGGTTCCAAAATCTATTTTAATATTTTCTTTTAATCTTTTTTAAGTGTGAGGAAAGTGAGTTTAGAGTGAATTTAGTGAAAAACTTTTGTATAAGAAAAATTTTGGATGAACTTGTGTAAAACCCAAATATTACAAAGTTTGAGGTAAGCTAAAACCTTGTGTTGATGGTGAACAAGTGTAAAATCATCCTAGTTGTAAATAGTGTTTGATTTGAATTGAAGAAAATCCCTTAAAGTTCAAAGGGACTAGATATAAGACAAGGAGGATTGAATTAGGATAAATCATGATATATCTCTTCTTTCCTATCTTTTATTTGTTGTGCTTCTAGTTCCATTTCAGATTCATTTTTATTTTGGCTGAAAATCCAATCTAACTAGTTCTCATATCAAGTCAATTGAATCTTCTTGAGTAATTCAATTTTTGTTCACTGTGGTGATGTCCAACCAACTACATCTTCTTCTAATCAATTGAATCTTTCTCATAGTATTAAAATTTCATATTTCATATCTCACTCTAATTTCTTTTATCTAATTATTATTTTATTATCAACACCACTCAATTAAATTATCTTGATTATATTTGAGTTCCAAGTTTGTACTAAAATCATTTTTATTACACAAACATCTGTTCATCCCCTTCTAGATCCATTCTTGAACAATAGCACCTTAATTAAATGTCTGAACAATTTCACAATCCTTTCATTCACAAACATGCACAAATTATAGAGTAACTACATCTTAATGTTGATGATCTTATAGCAACTCCTTTTATATAAGAATTCTGCCTTACTATTTTATGCTTATTGCTAAGTACTATCTATGCTATCAACCAATTCCACAAAGACATACTTAAAAATGACCAGTTAAACTGCTGTAATAGATAAATGAATCCAGAAATTCTCAGGTACACCCATTGCATTCAAGATAAGTGTAAGGACTAAGGAGCCAACAAAAATTGTATCAAATAGAAGATGTATTAGTGGACTCCATTACGTGACATTCATTTTGTTAAGTTTTAATTGATTTCTTGCACCTATCTTGAATATAAGGAAGAAATCTGGGAATTTCTTAAACGACTTTATTAGAAGTGCTTACCACTGAACTAGAAATTATAGTTATTAGTCAAGGCACAAGTTTTACTATTTAACTGCACTTAGCTCAAGTACCACATTTGTACTATGCTTGATCCCACGCGGAGACCTCCATCATGGCATAACAGTTGCCACACCTTGGCTAATGAAATCAATATTGCCTATTTTCATTTTGGCCCTCTATATTTTGGTGAGATTTAACAGCAACAACTCATGAAAAAGATGAATATATCTCATTCTAGTCATCTCGGTAATTTCATATAAAGTTCAAAGACACCCTAACCATAATACTTAAAAAGAAATCAATTACAACTTTTGTTTAATTTACAGAGCTGCCAATCTCAGATTTCCACTTATTTTGTTCCTTGTATTTAAGATTTTGTGTTGTTTTACCAAATTAATGTATCCCACTAAAGACAAGACAAAGCTCAAATTTTGGATCAAAAGATTTATATATGAATCTCTTTAGCTATCACCAAGATTCTTCTTAGTACGTTTTGCTAGAGTGCTTGTGCGTGTTAAAGATACGGGAATTTATCCGACATTATCGTCCAGAATGCTGCTCAAGGAATCCTCTTTGAGAATGCTCGGATCCCATTTGGATAATTTTAGCTGGGGCCACCCCTGTGGTTTTTGGGCGTCGGCAGCACAGGAAGATTCTAATATATTTGCAGTAAATATCATCTTAGTGCACTGCAAAATTTGTAAACTTCATCAAAAATCAAACTTTATGTCTCCAATAAGCCTGTGAGATAAAGAACTAATAGTAACGGACATGCACCAATTACCTCCGACACAATTTCAAGATCCTTTAAACATGCAGCGGTGCTTGGATCTACATCTACATTTTCACCAAGGCAATGCCTTTTGGTTGACTTGAAAAGCATGAAACAGAATCTGGAATATGCTGGTTCCGTTTGTCTACATATACTCTAGATATTCATGAATCATGCTATGCTGGTCGCGAAGCTTCCCTTTAAGAAGAGCATATATGTTATAAAAAATCAAAATCCGATGCATTTGGCTTCTTGTTCCGTTTGTCAACAAGCAAGGTTAAGTCCGTTCTGTTTTTGTATGAATGCAGACAGCTATACAACGACCAGTGTCGGCATTTATTCATGTCAAACATTACCATCAGATATCTTCTCGACAATAATAAGGAGAACCATGCCTGAATAAGAATCACCAGCGATGCACACAGAATTTTGAGGAACGAGCCATGAGACAACAACCACTGCATACGAACAAATTAAAATGGGATGTTTTATGGTAATATTCAATTGCATGTCAGACTATTCATCACTTTTTCGGTACAACTCTGTTAATATTTAAAAGGACGATCACATAATCCTTTCGCTAAATACATGATGTGCAGAGTGCGAGATCAGGCTTGTGGATGAACATATTTTTGCCTTGCCTTCCTCAAAAATTCATAGGTTAGTGTGGCTGATGATGTATCATTGACTTCATATGCGTTCGAGTTTGTTGCATATGAGAACCCAGTGCAAACAGGAGCATCTATGAATATCATGTTAGATGCCTAAAAATTTTGGGGTTAAAGTGTCATCATTCACAACAATTTCTCCCATCACAACCAGAAAATTTTGGAGTTAATGTGACATCAAAGGAAATTATGTTGAATTGATTCTTAATGCAACCTACCTCTGTCACCACAAGATTTTGCATAATCAAATAACAACGGACCAGTGACATAATCAAAAGACAAACTTCCAGTAGTTTCTTATATATTTAATTGAAAAATAATCACACAACTATCAGAGACCGAGAAATACGCAAAAACCATGGTGATGAAGGAATATATTAGAAAATGCAATTTCTCATTTGTTGGGGAACAGAGGAATTACCAACTTCATAGACGAGGGCAGAGAAACCAGAACAACCAAGACCACCGGTGAGCCAAAGCACTAGAAGATCTTCATCTGGCTTCCTCTCAGATTCAACGAAGTAGTAAAATAGCCGCACGCTGTCTGAGACGCCAACCCCCACATACCTTGGCAATGGAAATTAACAAAATTGATAACAACAAAATGAGTTCAGCTGTTAAAAGGAATTTCCTAAAGCAAACTTCTATTATCATATCTTAAAGTAAATTTTTATTATCGCATATATTAGATTTTTGTTAATTTGTGTCTAGGAGATACTAAAACTTTTTAAGTTGAGAGAGAAGAAAAAACAATATAAGAATTCAATCAAAATATATCAAATTTCCTTGATATTTATGTCAAAGAATATATGAATACAAAATAAAATATATTTTTTGATTCAATTATTTTTTTATTCTTACAATTTCACTTAATTTTTAATTTAATTTTTTTGTTTAAAAATTTGTAATTCTTATTGTTTTAAAAATATTTAATTTAATTGCTATTGTTAAACTTTTGTCAATATTTTGTTAAATTTTATTGATGCAATTATTATGTATTATCTTAGTACTCTAAATACAAATGATTCATATCAACAAAAAAAGTAAAATAAATAATAAAATAAAATTAACTCTTATATATATATATATATATAATATCAAATTTGGAATCTCCAAAATCTAGAATTATGAGAGGTTTTGGGTGAAGGTGTGTTATTTATGTATTTAAACTAACTTTAAAACAAATAAAAAAAAGAGAAATTATTATGCGAAGGTGAGATAGGATCCAAAATAATACTGTCTTATGCCTCTTGTTATATTAAATAACATGCGTATCTTGAATATTAGTATATCAAACATAATAATTTTAGATATTGTTTAACACACAAAATACCAAAATAGGATGATGTACCAAAGATATGTCTTCCCCCTAGTAAAACTATAGTAAATCACAAAAAAAAATTGTGTAAAAACCCGACGTGAAGAAGAAGACATGCAGAGAAGCTGACTTTTCCATGCAAAATTGTGCAGCTGCCACGCACCATTTTTCCTCTCTGTGAGTTTACGTATGTACCCCTCATCTCACTTCCTTCCAGCTAGTTTTTCGGTCATTGCTCATCCAGAATTTCTGCAATATATATCCTCCAGCGAAGCAGGCACAGAATCGACAGATGCATCCTCTGTTTTGCTTCACGCTGGTTTTTCATCTTCTTCGAGCTGCTGGATGTTGGCTTCCTATCTCTGCACGCTGTGAAATTTCTTCAGTTAAGTGCTTCATTCAAGTTGCATAGAAGCTCCCTGCTAATCGAAGCTGAACTGATCAAATTCTGCAGCTTATTTCCTCCTCTGTTTAGCGTTTCTTCTCCCCTGTTCAGCGCTGGTTTGTTCGAACTGTGGCTGCTGATGTTTGCTCCCTGAAGTTGTTAAGTTTTGCTGCTGTGTTTGGGTGAAAGCATGCCAGAAAAATTTCATTTCTTCTCCTCTGTTAGCGCCATTCTTGGCTGATTTTGTTGTTACTTTTTGCTGCAGAAATCCTCTCCTTGGGTTGCTAGATTTCAATGCTGGTTTTGGTAAAAATCACGCTAGAAACTCCTTTTCCCAAGCTAGCCGTTCTGCTGTACGTATTTCTTCTGCTGGATTTATTCTTCAATGTCTCTTTTCCCCTGTTTTACTGCCACTTTAGTTGTTCTGGTTGGATCCTTTTTGCTGTCTACTTTCTCCTTGTTTTATGCTAATTTCCATGGTCATTTTGGCTGGTGAAGTAACGCCATTTAGGTCTCATTAGGTTTGAAAAATTCTGTTGCATGTGCTGTCTTTTTTTTTATCCCAATGATTGATGCTTTCCTCCTCTGTTTATCCATACTGTAATATGAATTAAGTAGAAGCCAGCTAAAGGGGGGTTCTGCGCAGGAGAAAAGTAGTGCAGGAAGTGATTTCAGTTAGATTAAGTTTGATTTTCATCATGCTAAATTGTATACCCACTTTTCTATACACTAAATTCCTTCAATTTCTGCATATACCTTCCTCAAATTGATTGTTATACTCCTTATTGCTTGCTAAAATCATATTTATGCAGAATAAATTTCCCGATTAAATATGGTATATACGGTACGCGTATGGAGGGCGTGAAATTGAGTAGAGGAATAAATTTTTAATTAAGATAAATCCGGTATGAAATTAATTGGGGTGATTCATTTTCTAAAATCTGGTGAATGGGTCTAAAAGGGTATTCAGGAGACTAAGTTATAGCCGAGGAACGGGTCAAGAAATCTCTATAAAATTCTTGGAAGGTGAGTAAGTAATGCGGACCATGAGACTCAGGAAATTCTTATTTCTGTTCCTAAGTTTCCTTGCAGTGTTTTAAAATTTTGATTATCTATTTATAGAGATACACATTTCAATATTTAGTCATATGCGTGTTTACAAAAATTTGATTTCAACCAAGAATTTTGCAAGTTACGGATGTTGAGTTAATTGGAAATCTTACTATGAAACTGATCTGAACGATACTTTGTCTGAAATGTTATTTGGAAATTTTATGGAGTTATCTGCTCAGAACCCTGTAGCTAACAGCAGTGGATGTTAGCCCTGGTGCACCATGATCTGTACCTCAGCTAGCAGGGGTGGTGCTAGCCCCGTGTGTAGGCCACCACACGCGGAGTCATTTTATTTTCGCAAGCTGAAAGCTTTGCGTCTATAGTGATTTTCCCCGCAAGCTGTGTGCTTTGCGTCTGTTCCAATTGGTTCTGTTTAGATGCTTTCGGTGTATTTTGAAAAAGAGTTTGTATAAAGTTTGTTCCATATAGTCGATATCTATATATATATATATGTAAACCTATTTGACCTATGTTTATTTTAAAAAGGGTCGGTATTACTTATTCACTGAGTATCAAACTCATTGGTTTTTATATATATATATTTTTCAGAGAGCAGTAGGGACTATAATCTACCCCCAGCCGCCTTCTAGTGGCCGACCTCTTGAAACTTCCTATGACGAGCCTGCGGTTGCTCATGTGGGTGCATTTTGGTTGTATATATATTTTGTTTGAAACTTTGTAAAACCTTGTAAAGTTAGCTCCACTGAATCATAGTTAGGGTATCCCCACACCCCATATGTTTTTTTTGGTCTGATTGGTTATGAATTCGCCCTTTTTAGGATATATTGCACTGGTTGACATGTTGTAGAAATATCGGGAGGTCTACGTTATAGAGGAGACTCTGCCGAAATTTCTACAAATGTCCTTTAAAGAAAAGCTTGTATGTTTTATATAATTCAGATTAATGCCATAAGTATTTTTCTCTATGTTTCCACTTCCGCGTCAGAGTACATAAATTGTGGGGTGTAACAAATTGAATGACATGTTTTAAGCACAGAGACAGACATATTTGTAGCCTAATCAACGAACAACGTTTAGCGGTATATGTCTTGTAATTTACTGAAAAAAGAAAAATATATGGGGGAGGGATACAAATACTAACCCTGTTTCAAGTTTGAAAGAAGTTTGCCAGGAGAGCCAGGCAAACTCTCAACCGTTTGAGACGAGGTATTGTTGGAAGTGATGAGAATAAGAAGGAAAATGAGGAACAACGTTGTTAAAATAGGCATGCAGCTTGGTAAGTTTAAACTTGAAACTCAGTGCCGCCATTTATATAATATATAGTGCAGAACAGCTTACCTAACACGTACAGGAGCATTTTCTTCTCATCTGATGTCCCCCCCCCCCCCCCCTTGACTATATTAACATCGCAGTCAACTATGAATCGCCAATCAGGCTTCGAGACAAAATACATTATTTATCTGACTGATGCTACTGTAATAAATGATAGGGGAAAGTGGGGAATAGGAGCGTTGAAATTGAGGAGAAAGAAGAGGATGAGGAGCGGATTTAGATTTTTTTTTTTCACTTGGAGATTAAATGATAGTACCATATGAAAAAATAAATAAATATAGAAAATGTGTAGAATCTATTTAATTGATGGATCTCCCTTTAATAATGATCAACTGTATTATTCTTTCTCTTTATATATCATTATCAAATGATGATCTTTTCCCATAAAAGCATCAGATCGATCCATGATGGACATTAAAATTGGCATGCAGAATAACAGCTTACTTAACACGCACGTGAGCATTTAAGGCCTGGTTGAATGTGTCTTCATTTTTATGTTCTCCCAAATAGTTTAGTGTAATTATTTTTCAAAAAAAATTTTAAAAACCAAAAAAAATCTGTTTAATAATTTCTTTGTCCAATTTCACTAGATTTAAGATGAGATCCATTGGTTGTATCATGAGATCGAAATTTTAATTGTACAATGAATAATGGAGCAATATGGAAAAATCTTTGTCCAGTTTTGTAGCAAGTGCGATGTTAAAGTTTATTCACGTGTACTTGAATTCAATTGCTCACTGAATAATAGAGCAGTATGGATTAACCTTTGGACATATGAGTCTCGGCCAGCAATGAATAATGCTATTTCCCAATTACTGAGCCGAATCTTCATCTTCTTCGACCTTTGAGGGAATTCACAGCAAGAACAACTTGAATGAGAATGCCATCGAGCATCTTTCTTCAAAGAAAATAGTTATTGATGTTGTCAACTATGTTAGTTGAAAGGGTGCGAATTTTTTACACTTCTTTATTATAAAATTTTTATAGAGTGTAAAGAGAAAAGAAATAAATGAGATGTTGAAAAAAAAAAAAAAAGTGAATCCCATCGATATATTTTTATTTTTTATATTATTCTCAATCTGAATTTTATAATAAAAAAATTTTAAAAGATCCTTGTACCAGCTAAAATCCAAATCATATGAGCTTCAATTATTAGCAAGATTTGGGATGGATAATCCAAAAATCATAGCTGAAGTAGGAACTATTTTCAAATACAATTATTGAAAATAACATGTGTTCAAACAAATTTTTTTTATCTTTTTGTTTTAAAAAATCAAAACTGTTTTTGAAAGCAAAAATCAAACATTGCCCTTACCTAATGCTGTTGTAATAAATTAATAAGGTGGAAAGTGGTGATGTACAAAATATTATTGAAAAAATTATGTTTAAGAACCAAAAGATAAAGAAAATTATTCTTAAGGACCTTTACTATTAAGTTCAATGATTTATTGCTAAGCTCAATAGTAATCATTCTAAAACAAATAATAAAAGATACTTAAAAATAATTTTCTTTATCTTTGGATGCTTTATTATAATTCTTCCAATATTATTTCTCTTTACCTATAAAATAAGCAAGGGGTTGGCAGTGCTTTCTATGCCATTTTTAAGTGCGAGCCTGAGAATTGAGATGATGGATTAGTGGAGTAGCGTGTGGGAAAAACAAAACCTAACTTTTTGTTTTAATGGTTAAAAACCCTTTAAATATTGGGAAAGTTTGAAGTGATTTTGATTTCTTTTTATTTGTTTATTTATTTATTATTTAATTTTTCATACTTTTATTTTCTTATATTACTGATATTGTAATTAATCATTTAGTCTTTATAATTTATTTAAAATTTTAATTTAATTCCTATAAATATATACATGAATGAGGAATAATGAACTCTTATAAAACTAGGTGGAAATTCTTCCTTTCCTATTCTACTTTGTTTCATCTTTCACTCTACTCCACTCTTTTTAATCACAAATGTGTTTAATAAAATGTAAAATGAAGATGAATATTTATTGGTTAAAAAAGCTATAAAAATGATAATTTGTCAGTTTTTTTCTTCCAAGAAAGCAAAGCTCATTTTAGACAAGGAGGCTCGCAATGCACCCAAAGTACATATTCATAGAAAACAAATGGAAAAAATAGGAACAAGGACCCAAACTTTACAAAAAATATAATAAGAGAACTTAAAATTATGAGAGAATTAGAGTTAAAGACCCAAAGTTAAAAATATTTATTCTGAAGGACCTATTACAATTGTTTTAAAATAGATTACCACTGACTTTAAATAAAACTTTCTAAACCAAGTGATAACAGGTTCTTCAGAGCAAATATTTTCAACTTTGTGTCCTTAACTCTAATTCTCTCTAAAATGATTTTTAAGGTCTTAAGAACCTAATTTTAGCACTAGAGAAATAGAAATACCCTTGTAAATCAAAACATTGCCTTGCTTTTCCCTATCGATGATTTCTCCTTCCTCTTTTCTTTGACATCCTTGCCGGTTCTTTGCCTAAACCTTGGTCCCATTGTTGATTCTCTTCATTGACGGTTTCTCCATCATCGACAATTTCACCCTCTTTCATAAGACCTCTCCATTGATAGTATCTTCTCACTCATTCGCGATACCTTTCCATCGACAGTATCTTAGTGTGCTCCGCAAATCCATTCGACTACACATTCGGTCTCTACCACGATTACAATTAAGTCCACTTATTATAGTATCATTTGCAACAATGGCAATCAATGTTGAACAAAACCACTAGGTCTTGAGCAAGCTACCATCATTACCAATATCAAAAGGGTTTATCGCAAGATTCGCAATTTCCTTCCCACTAAAGTATTAGGGATTTACATGCTTTCACTTTTATATTCAAAATATGTTTGACTATTGTTAGTCTTGAAAATTTGGGCAATCAAGGACCATAATGGAAGGTATAAACTATAAAGACTTTGAATTTAGAATTCTAAATAGCAAATTCCTGACTTTCAACTTTGGGTGATTGCTATTGTATTTTAGATTTTTGTTGACACGTTTAAAGCATTTATACTCATGCCAAATTTGGGATAAGTTTCTTTGACACCAATTGCATTGATGTATCATTTAATATTGATGGGAAGTTCTTGATGTACCTATTGGAACATTAGTCAAATTATACATGTGTTGAACCTAATTTTGAGAAATCCATTAAAAAGTTAATTATTTTTTTGTTACGTCATAGATAAAATTTTCATTTCGTGTCACATGGACCACATGAACTTGTCCATCTCATTCTCATATTTAATTACACAAATACAACTCAAAGCCATCCCAAGAAGTGGCCAAAAACTTGAGCTCATGAACTATATGCACAAAATTTACATGTGCAGCCTCGGGTTCATGATCTAGCTTTTTGTCATGAACTTTGAAAATTCATAACTAATTTTAGAAAAATTAAAATCAAGCATACTATATCATTTTGGAAAGCTAAAGATGTCTATATTATGTAAAAATAAATCTAGATCACAACAGGGGCATCTAGCTATTGAAAATCAATAGAACAGTAGCCAATGTTGCCAGTCATTACTAGTACTATCACTGAACTTCAAAAATTCATATCTCCCTACTCAGACATCCAATTAGGGTGATCTCAGTGGTCATAAAAAGATTATCATGTCAAGTTTATGTTCTAAAATTTTATGAGTATTGGACACCATTTGGTCCTCAAATGACCTAGCACAAGAAACTAACTATATGAATAATGCTTATACCAAAATAGTAGTAAAATGACAATTTTAAAAATTCATAATTAATTTTACAGAATTTCAAATAATGTGGTCTTTACCTTTCCAAAAAGTTCTAGATAAGATCCATATTCATGCCAAATTTCATAGGCAAATTCGTTCATTTGATTAGATATTGGCATTAAGTTGTAAAATGTCATTTTTTGTGTCTCCAATGGGTCTCAAATGGTCTAAAATTGCTCCCAAGGATTTCATGGCCACTTGAGCATGTGGGAAAGTGCCAAAATGGTCTACTAAACATGTCTCAAATGTGAACAAACCCAGATTTCACAAACTCACACTCTCACCCTAAAGTATACATAAGAACACATAAGCCATATCTTACCATTTAATGCCTAAAAATTGCTATATCATACACATGGCATCAAATCTCATTTATACACAATATATTCATATATTTACATATGTACATAAAGTCATACATCATATACAATAAAGGATTACATCACGTGTCATTAATATTTTCACACTCTTTATTGTCAAATTCTCTTCTTCAAACTTAATGGCTCCTATTTTTTAACTTACTTGGTCCATCTAGTCATGTTAAACAAGGGGAGGAAGGGATGAGATTTTAGGAATCCTAATAACTTTTCTCCCTTTCAACCATATATAAAGAATGCAAATCCATATATGAAAATATATGCATGGCTATCATGGAATATGTAATTATTCATGGGACATTTTTAGCATTCAAAAAGTCATACAAAACATGCATAGGCTTGCCAAGCAAGTGGTTTTGTCTCACCCATTTTCTTAAAGGCTCTTTAACCAAGCCTTACTCTTGGGAGACTCTTGGCTTTGTCTCAAGCATTCTTGGGGACTTTTGGCTCCTTCTCACCCTTGCTAGAGGGTTCTTGGATTTACTGCATTCAAGCAAACCAAAGCAATTTCACAAAGCATCATTTGAATGCATAACATAACATCATGATACCATGGCTTCTAAATACTTGCTAAAACACTTTTCATGACTCAAAACATATATACACACATTCAAAAACAAGATAGACATCTACTCATGCATGAGAGAAAGAAGAGAGAGCTACCTTTGTCATAAATATACACTTTTCTCTTTGAACTTGGTTCTTCTCCCTCAGCAACACACTTACAAGGATGTGAGAATTGATTCCTTTGGCCTAGGCACATCATATGGAAGCTAATTACACTCTTAGAATAATTTCTAAAGCTACACATGCATTTGAAAATCTAGATGGCTCAAATGGTTCAATTATAGTTCCATAAGGCAACTAATAAAGCAACCTTAGGCAAACATCATCTTGGCTTTATTCTTTCCTTTAATTTATGACTCTTGACTCCATTTAGGTCTCTTGGAGTTATCACACAATCATTTTAAGGAGCCTAGGTAAGTATTGCCTCATTATGCTATAATATGGAACCTATATCTTCATTACACTTTCTAGACTTTTTAAAATTTTTTCAAGGCTTCTTCTCATACTCTCCCATCATACATGATGCAAAACTAAGTTTGGAAGAAATTAAAACACTCCCTAGATGCATAAACCCCTTTAGGCTGAGGTTATGCTTCCAATTGTCACCAAAGGAGTTTGTTTGATTTTTTTTTTTATAGAGGAAGCATGTGGGAGGCTTCCTTGATGTCTTAGGGACTTACAAAAACTCTTGGACACCTTAAATCATAGTTAAAAAGCTTTCTACAAACCAAGATGCAAGTAAAACCCTAAGCTAGATATCTTGCAAATTAATGGTTCTTTCTTGGATTTCTTTGCATATACTTGTTCCTCACACTCCATAACCCTTGGTTCCATCAAGAACACATGAAGAAAAACTCTCCTCCTCACTTTCTCTCTCTAGATCAAAGTTTAAATGGTTTGGAAACATAAGATTTTATAAGTGTTTTAAGTAAAGTCTTACTTTAAAATGGAGCTCTCTTCGCATAAATTATCTTCTACTGATTGGTTTCTTGAAAAGATTTCCTTTTTGGCTTGAGTCAAACCTGAATCTCCAAGTTTTCAACAAAAGAAAAACCCATTAGAGAGCTCTTAGAGAGAAGAACAACTTTTCTAACTAGTGCAGGATAAAATAGGGTCATTTACTTACTTAAACAGAAGATTAACCTTCTTCTCTCTCTCCCCCTCTTAATGTCATGCCATGACTACTCAAATTTTTAAAAATGGAAGTTTAGAGAAGGTGATGAGGTGTAATCTTACTTTAAAAGCCTATTTTATAATTTTTCAAAATGACCATTTTGCCCCTATGTGCCTGTTTGCTCCGTTTAGGCTCATTTCAACTCATTTTTTAGAACTGTCTTTTCATCATAAAATTTAGGTCCTCTAATTCATAAAATGCCTTTAATTTCATCCAAATTAAATTTAAAATCTTTCCGAATGAACTGGTTAAAGTTTGGATCAACTGATGCTCTAAAACGTAAACTGGGGGGGTTTAAATCGTTATAGAGGTTCCTATAGTTTTTAGGGCTTCAAAGAAATTGTTATAGGGGTTCTTATGGTTTTTAAAACTTCTGAGAACCTTGAGAAACTCATTTTTCTCATTTAAAAATTTCTCCTTTAAATTTTTTAAAAAGTACCCAAAATTATGAAAATGCCACTACATCTTCATTGAATTTCATTTGATCATTCTTGCTATGTTTTCAAGTTACCTCTGACCTTGGATCCTCATTATTTAAGGTCTATATTATCACTCTAATT
Source organism: Erythrophleum ivorense (assembly GCA_026724425.1). Taxonomy (NCBI): domain Eukaryota; kingdom Viridiplantae; phylum Streptophyta; class Magnoliopsida; order Fabales; family Fabaceae; genus Erythrophleum; species Erythrophleum ivorense. Next base: position 4,382,382 of record JAIUCV010000003.1, read on the forward strand.
TTATTGGACCTCAAATCATCATATCTAAGTGACTTCTTTTTGTATTCGGTGAGTTACATATGTTTACGGAGAAACTGAATATTACATTTCTCGTGTTTTCTTACGTTTTCAAAGAACTAGATATTACATTTCCTCCTCCCTTAAATAAACATATATGATGGAATGATATCCACATAAGTTGCAACATACAAATGTAACATTTATATGTTAACTTTAATATAAGGGGTCATAGATTATTATTACTGTAGAAAATATGCCCCTTAACATAAATTATGTCAGTGCCTTGCTAATATCCTAATATATTACATTTGAAATGTTTTGTTGGGTGTACCTTAAGTTTTGTGCCTAATCAAAATGTCTTTGATGAAATCCTGTGTCAACTTTTTAGCAAATATAAGACATTGTCAAGTATACTCTGCAAGGCCCCTAGACATAGTAGTAAATTTTCTTAAATCCAGTAGTAATATACCTAAACTTGGTAGGAATGGGCCTAAACCTAGTAGTAAATTTCTTGAAATCCAATAGTAACATTCTTAAACCTAATAGTAATGATCTAAAACTTGATAGCAATTATACTCTGCAAAGTCCATAAATATGATAGTAAATTTCCTTAAATCCAGTAATAATACACTTAAACTAAGTAGTAATGAGCCTAAAACTAGATAGCAAAGTACAGTCCTTAAAACTTAGTATTAAACTTCCTTAAATCCAATGGTAATAGCTTAAACCTGGCAGTAATAGTCATAAAACTCAATAGTAACAATATTCAACAAAGTCCCTAAACATGATAGTCAATTTTCTTAAATCCAATAGTAATACACCTAAATATGGTAGTAACAGGGCTAAAACTCAATAGTAAAGCATGATCCCTAAAACCTAATAGTAAATTTCCTCAAATATAGTAATAATGTCCTTAAACTTAATAGTAACGGTCCTAAAACGTAATAGTAACTACACTCTGCAAGGTCCTTCAACATAGTGGTAAATTTCCTTAAATCTATTAGTAATAAATTTAAACTTCCTAAAATTATAATATCTAATATTGTTTGTAGATATAACTAAGTGTCTTGTAATTCTCTATAATATAGAAGTAATTTCCTAAAATTATAGTAGTTAAGTAGAAATTATCTTAAAATTTAATAGAAAATTTAATAGAAAATTTCCTAAAAATTGGTTGTAACTGCCTAAAACATAGAGGTAAACTCATTTATTATTAACACTCTCTCTTCTTTCTTTTCTATCCTATTTTCCTTTTTTTACAAATTAAATTTTTGGATTACTTCTAACTTGTATGTATTTATTCATTCTCAATTATGCTTAGATATGAAGAATCTTGTTCATTCTCAATTTTGTATATTTTTATTATGAAAAACTTATCATTGTTGTGAATTCAAGAAAAATCATTGGTGAAGCATAAGAAGATATTATTTGTGATTTTATTGGTTATTTGTGCATCTAAAAATGAATTGGAACAAGTGAGATAATAAAGAAGGACCCCAAAATAAAATCAATTAAAGCCAAGTAAGGATAGGATAATAATTAGAACATCTAGAAATGATAATAAGAAACCAAAAATGGCCTAAAAGTATAGCCAAAGAAGCTAAATAGAATAAGTCAAAAGAGCAGTGGCAAATCGTAGTTTTAGGCAAAATTTTAGAAACTTAAAGAAGGAAATTTTAAATGAAAAATTAAGTTTACTAAGGTTTTCAGGGGTCCTAAAAACCATAAGAACTGTCAAAATGACTAAAATTCTTTTGGTGTATAATTTAAGTTGTTAGTTGACTAAATTTTGATCAAGCTATTCGCGATAGTTTTGAACGCTATAAATTTGAAAGTAAATATTTTTAATAAACTAGAGAACCTAAATTTTTATATGAAACTAACGAAATTCAAAAAAGATTTAAAATGAGGCCAAATAAAATAGTTAAAGCTTTTGGATGTAATTAGTTTTTTTTTGTAATTGTTTTAAAATGTTTCTTTTCCTTTTATATAAGCTCATTCATGTCCCACCAGCCTTATAATCGACTCTAACCAGATTTGAAACAGACCAAGAAAGGTGCCTAATAGGAGGGAGAAAAGAGAGAAAGAAAAAGCAATCTAGGTAAGAAAACATCTATTTTTACACCTTATGCTAGTTAAAAATTATTTTCTTCTCCTTGAACTCTTTCTTTTGATGGTTTTTATCTTCTTGAAATGAGCACTTTGATAGTTGGTCATTAGGAAAAGGAGGGAAATTAAGAAAACTAATTGTAGGATCAAATTCTCCACTTAACAACAAGGTATAAGGTAAGCTAGAACACTTGTTCTTTCTTTTAATTTTCTTCCTCCCTAGTTTCAGCCTAATAAGAAAGACCTTAAAAGGAGTTGAGTTTTGGCCAAAACATGATGGGGACAAGGGTTTTGAGGCATGGAGATTAAGAATATGTAATTGGAATCACTTACAGAGCTTTAGAAACCAAGATAGAGTAATTAGGGTTTTAATTACACATTGAGAGTTTTGGAACCCTAGGAGGATATTTCAAACCATATTAAATCATAACTAAATTAAAGTTAAGGAACCTCCACATACATTAAAATTCCCAAACAAAATGAACAAAACTCCCTAGGCCTCCATGTAGCATAGGTTCGACCAAGTGAAGATTAAAGCACTTAGAAAGTGTTTTGATGGGTTCTAATGATTTAAGAGACTTAAATGAGAGGAGTAAGCTTGAAGAAGCAAGTTGGTCTTAGTCTTGTTTAACCAAGCTTATGATGGCCTAAATGAGTTCTATTAGGGTTGTATGGCTCATAGCAAGTGAGAGTTTAAAACCTAGAAAAGGAATACCAAAAGTTGCCTCCTAAGGGACATAAATTAGCTTTAATTTCCACATTAGGTTCCAATAAAATTAAGTGAAGTTAATAAGACCTAGAGTGGATTCTAACGAGTTAATTTGCTATGTGAATTGCTATATGTAGGCCAAGTTAGCCCAAACTCACCAAAGTATAGGTGTTAAGCTAAGGAAAGACAAGAATCAAGTAAGGGCCAAGAGGGTTAGTGGTAGTTTCAAGCCCTTAAATCCATAAGGTCACTCTATCTCCCTATCTTATATGCATTTGAATACTTGAGTGAGTTTAAATGCTTGTATGTGTAGTTGCTTGATGTATTCATGAGCTATACTTTGATTTGTTTTTTATTATAAGTTTTATGCATATGAAATGGCTATGTTACGGCTCCTAACTCATTATGACTTGGAATTGAGTGCAATATCTCTTTCTTAGCCTCAAGTTAAGTTTAGTTAAGCCTAGTTAGTTTGTTTTGATGCTATGACTTGATGAAAAATGACTTTTCATGCTAAAAGTTACATTTGAGTTACATGATGCATATGAATAGTAATCTTGCACCACATACATTGTATTTCCTCATAGTATTCATGTATACTTTGATTTGGTTAAAATTGGCTACTGAAATTCTTCCCAAAATCTCACCCATGTATTCCTACTAACTATTTTAGGCTCTTCAAGTAAAGAGAAGGAGATAGAGAAGAACTAAACCCTAAGAAATCATGTAACAAGGCCTTTTGTAATGAAAGTGTAGTTATTTGTACAAAGTATTTTTGAATAGTTAGAAACCCTATGTATGTATGATGAATATTTATGTATTTGATAATGTTTGTAATAAAAATATACATATGAGCTAGAGTACATTAATATATGTCTTTTTAAGGCATAAGTTGGCCATTTATACTATTATGTACATATGAGATGCATGATAGTTTACATGCATAATTGGGTGTTAAGAGGCCATATTTTTATGCAAGCCTTATTTTATATGTTAGAATATATGAAATGGATGCTTAGGATGATTGAAATTTGTTTAAAGTAGGAGAGTGCAATTTGGAAACTAATTGAACCAGTTTAGAATCAAAATTTAGTCCAAAATAGTCATAAATTATACTTCTACCCTTGAAAGTCCAAATGCTTTAGTTTGGAGTTGAAATTTATCATGCAATTAAAAAATTCATAGAGCTTTCTAACAAATCAAGAATGAAAATTTTTGGAGCTCTACAGGATATTTTATGAATTTTTAGAATTACCCAAATTATGCAAAATAATACTATTACTGTTCATTTGTAGTGGTTTCTATTTTTCATATTCTTTTACAAGCCAAATGAATTCAATTGCACTTGAAATTTTTATAGCATAAAGTTGACATCATAAGATTTTTGTAGCCACTGAGTTTGCATAAATCGGAGTTATATAGCCTAAGTTATGAATTTTTGAAATTTGATGCATACTATGGCAAATATGACAAATTCGGGCTATAAGACTTCCTTAGGCAACCAATGTGTGTTTTTTGATCTAGTGGCCCAAAGCAAGTTTGTTTATAATAATTATGAGTGAAGAAGAAGAAGAAGAAGAAGAATTCAAATTTTGACCCCTATAGTTTCGATTGGTATGTAAATGGACTAAAATCCATAGCTAAAGGTTTAGTAATAGTTGCCAAATTGATTGCTAAAGCTTGTAATTGATATAATTACATGTAAATGAAGCTAAGTATGACAGTTTGTAGAGGTGGTTATATGGTATTAATTTTGTAAATGTGAGAATAGAATATCATGGAAAATAAGGATCAAGTCTCACATAAATACATATTAGGACTATAGAAGTTAATTATGCGTCTATTTTCATTTATGGGGAATCGAAGTTTGAATGGGGAGGTCTCACCATGCCTACTATACTCCAATATGAGCTTCTTTATTAATTGTCTATCATACTCTAATGTTTGTGACTCATATATAAATGGTTATGGTTTGCATAAACAATTAGATAAGTTTCGTGTCCAACTTATGTGGGACTTAGTTAACCATTCACTCAATAAGTGTCGTGTTGATGTAATGGCCTCTGCATTGGCAACAAACTAAGGAAAGCAAAAGAGAATGTAGTGATAAATTCATTGTTTCATCCATTTGGTTTTGTACCATTATGGTTATTAACAAAAATGATACAGATGTGAATATTGTAGAAAAATTGTTTGAAATATTGTATGCTTATGATTATAATAATATTATATTGTTCAAAGTTCCTTAAAGTTCCTTTTTGTGCTAACAAATTTAATATTTACTTGTTAACACCGTCTCTAACATTCTAGTAACAACTATTTTCCTGTAAGTAATAGTAACTGTCTTTTTGCATAATAATTTTCCTTTAAAAATGGCAAATAATGGTCAATACGCATAACAGTATATTTTCTTAAAATCCAATAAGTAATGTCACTAAATTTGGTAGCTACAATCCTAAAATTCAATTACTCTACAAGAACCCTAAACATAGTAGTAAATTGTCTTAAATCTAGTAATAACATCTCTAAATCCTATAGTAACAATTTTAAAACTCAATAGTAACTATACTCTATAAGGCCCTTAAACATGGTAATAAATTTCTTTAAATTCAGTAGTAACATCTCTAAACTTGGTAATAATGATCATAAAATTCAATAGTAAGTGTACTCTGTAAGGTCTTTAAACATAGTGGTAAATTTCCTTAAATCCAATAGTAATAAATCTAAACTTGATAGTAATGCACCTTAAACTTAATAGTAAAGCACGATCCCTAAAACATAGTAGTGAATTTTCTTAAATCCAATTGTAATATCCCTAAATCTAATAGTAATAGTTCTAAAATTCAATAGTAGGTACACTTTGCTAGGTCCCTAAACATAGTGATAAATTTCCTTAAATCCAATAACAATAAACCTAAACTTGATAGTAATGGACCTAAAACTCACCAGTACATCAGTTTTATTGATTTCAAAGGCTCCATACTTCCAATCAAACAATATCCATACATTAGTTTTCCCATACACAGTCTTAGGTCTCAATGTTACAGCTAATAGAAATACCTTCCTTCCTTTCAACACTCCAAATTTAGAAAGGAGAGTCAGAAGTGCCTCCCTCTGCATAACATTGTACTCTTCTTGGTCCTCTATTTCACTAGGAAAGATAGGTATTCTCACTCACTTGATGATCATCTTCTTAGTCCTCTGCTTCACTAAGAGAGACAAGTGGATTTCCAATTTGTTGGATCTCTCTTACAAGTTTATCAACTAAGGTGTTGATGGGTATACTTGTGCAAAGGAAAGCCAATGGAAAAAGTACATTGGCACCTCTTAGTCTATGACGAAAGGAAGGGAAGAAAGATGAAGAAATAAGAGGAAGAAGGTCATGGAGGAAGCCAAAAATGGTGAAGAACAAAAATGGCAAAGGAAGAAAAAAACCATATGGAGAAACAATGAAAGTAAATGGTGTAGAAGAATATGGAACTAAGGGGTTTATAATGGTGCAAATGATGAGGGTATTTTTGTCCATAAATTATCATTAGGTCTTGAAAAATATTTAATTTCCCTTATTATAATTTTTACAAAGTTTAGGTCCTTCTAAGTAATTTTCTCAAAACAAATCAGTCAACAGAGATGTGAATGGTGGAATATTAGAGAGAGAAAGAGAGAGAGAGAGAGAGAGAGAGAGAGAGAGAGAATTCTAACTTATGGGTGTAAGTAGGATTAAGTAACTTCACATCCCATATTTTTATATAAAAGCAATAATTACTTAAAATGTACCCTTAAATTTATTATAGCTCATATAATAGAAATAAATAAGTAATGTAGAATTAAAAGTATAGTTAATCATTTAAAATTTAACTTTTTTTGGTTAATTTTATGAGAAAAATTACAAAAGTATAAGCAAATGACAATTTACTTCTCAACAATTATAACTTTATTGCATTAAATTTAAAATATAAAGACCCTTTTTACTAAGGTTTACTTACAATTTTAATACATTAACCTTTGAACTAAGGTTTATTACAATTTTAATACATTAACTTTAAAATATAATAAAATAACCATTGAAAACATAAATTTTCAATATTATCAAACTTAAAGCATCCCTTGAAAATTTTAACCCAAGACTATGTAGTCTTTTATTTATGTAATTTTTCTTTTATTCTATCAGCTGGCTTATAAAAGAAAAGCCAAATCCTTGACTTTGAAAGTACCCCAACTATTGTCAATCAAATTCAACCCTATTTGATATACAAAAGTTAATCATGGAAATAAAAAAGAAAAGGAAGAAAATGCTTTTAGGGATAAAAAATGATTATTATGCACTTACTTTAAAAATTAAAAAAAATACTATTAAATAATAATTATAAGAGTATAATGAATATTTTTTAAAATATTTTCTTACTTTTTCCCTTTCCCTTAGCATCTCATTTTTCTCGATGAGGTTGCAATTTTCAGCCCACCTATCCTCAAATGATCTCAAATTCAATCACAATCTTGCATTTTTTTTTTCAATTTTTCAATGTAAAAATTAAGTCAAAATGGTGATAGCGGAAAATGTTGAAAACCATGGGTTTTGGGGGTGGTAGGTAGGGGATGGGGGTTACAATTAATGGCACGTACTCATCATAAATATGATATCCTGACATTATATAAGACTGAAAGTAAATGTTTTTATTTAAATAAAAACAAAAAAATAATTATATTTTGAAGTTAATGTATCAAAATTATAAACGCCCTTAGCTAAAATGATATGTATTTTACTATATATATATATATATATATGAAATTACGGCTATGCAAACAATCGTCTCTCTATAAATTAAGCAATGAGTATATCGACTAATGCGATCCAACTCCAACTGCAAGGCCGACGACATCAATTTCTCCCATATATAGGGTTCTCCATATTATTAGAAGATTAGAAGAGAGTGGAAAACAAAAATATTCTATAATGCAGAGGTAACATTTGGTGGCTTGTCAAGTTGATACCAGAATGGTGTCCTTCATGTTGTAGCTGTAAGTGTTTGATATCTTATTTAAATACAGTGTTGTTAAATTCACTTGTTTCAGTAATTCTATAATTAATTGGGTACAACATTATAGAAGATTGAAGTTTTCAATTTTTTTGCAGGTTTTGAATTGAAAGCTATCTATGCTATGCTTCATATATATTTACAAGCTTTTCAAGAAAGGAATCAAGATATTGAAGTTGGTTTAAGACATTAGTTAGATATGTATTAGTAATTAGTTGTTTTACTTTGGATATTTGTTATGTGTTTGAATTAAAAAATTGTATTGTTGAATTTGACTTTAAGTAATGACATGCATATTATTAGTTATTATATATGGCAATCCAATTATGATTCGAAAGTGTATGACTTCAAATTGCCTTTGGTTATGGATATATATATATATATAGGCCTATATAATAATAAAAACAGAGAAAAAAATTAGACAAAAATCGGTTTACTGCATATAGGTTCGAGCTGTCACAAATTTGATATTCTGGTAACTTTAACAGCAGTTCAAACCACCCTAGAACAGCAATTTAAAAACTGCCCTAAATTCAGACATATCAGCTCTTTGTATAACCGCCATTACATTTAGTGTCGGTATTAAAAACTGCCACTAAATGCATATAAATACTTTTGTGATGTTGGATTCAGTTGATGTTTTACCCGCCACTATTGTCTTTGGTGGCTGATTTAACCACCTGAAGCCAAAAAAACCGCTGCGATAGTTGTGTATTTTAGGAAGAGAAAAGATGTAGGCATGAATAACCATCTCTGTTTTATTAGTTGATCATCAGACAGATCTAAATTAAAAATAATAATTAATTTAATATTTAAAAAAATGCACATTACCCCTTTAATTTAAGATCTTATACAATTGATCCTTTAAAGATACAAAATTGTGTTATTTTCCCCTTTTTGTCAAACTATCCACACAATACTTAACTAAGGTCTCCAGATGTCATTAAACTATCCTACGTGGCACTACAACTTGGAGATTGGATCCTCTATTGTGTCTCTAGACATAGCAGATGGTATTGTGCCTTCTAAACAGAGAGGCTAGCGCCTTTTTTGAAAAAGAAAAAAAATTCATGTTTTTGAATGACCTTTGTTATGCTACGCAGCAACTGTGCAGCATAGCAAAGGATTTAAAATCCTACAACATGTCTCTTTTACTTTCTTTCTGTCTATCTCTCTTCCTCTCTTCTACAAACCAGGTTCCACGACACATTTTTACCCATTTTTAGATTCAACAATCCATGATTGTTCCATTTCCTCGTAAACCCGTTTCATCACTTTTTCTTCTTTGCCCAAAAACGTAACTAATTTTTTGGAAATCCAATCTCTCAATTTTTACCAAAAATCAAGAACATGTGATGCATTTAGTGTAAGAGATTATAATAAAATTATTCATGGAATCTTTACTTAATAGTTTAAACTTGTGAATTGATACCATCTTTAACATAATATCAGAATTTCTATAACCATATAGTCAAGAATTCAATCCACACTGTTGCCAACTCTCTTAATTAAAATTAAGTTTTAGCATAAGGTATAATAGATTTGTGCTTTGTCCACACCTCAAATCTAAAAGGGCTTTCATGAGAAGGATTGTATTAAAAATTATAATAAAAATTATTCATGAGCCTTTACTTTACAGTTTAAACTTTTGAATTAAATTAGTTATTGGCAGATTATCAAAGCATCTAGGACTAAGTAGTTAAGAATTTAATCCCTAGCACCGATCATTCTCTTAACTAAAATCAAGTCTTAACACAAAGTGTAATTGGCCTTGAATTGAATTGGTCCTTAACATCTAGATACCCCAAGTCAAAAGTTGCATTTAAAAGTTCCTCTGTTCCTCTGTTCAATGTAATCTCACGCTACCACAGGCACAAAAGATTTCAACCCTTCATTATCTCCTTTTACTTCGTGCATGGCTCAAGTATCATTTTTGACTTTGTCCAAAGCTCCCTGTTATATCTGTTTGTATGACTAAGAGAAAGAGCATTACTTCATTCTATAACTGATGATAAAACAAAGCAGAAAGCAATAAAAGCAGCTGTAGATGAGCTATTTTTTATTTAATTAACAAATCACATTTTAAAAAAAAAAAAACAGAAAGCCCACTAGCTGTTTAAAGGGGGAGATAAGAATAAAGTAGCTTTTGCACCACTACGTGGTTAGACGCTGAAGAATGTGAACATCTTTCTCATTTTATCTTGTATTCTTCAAATAAATAAGTTATTTAGAATTCTTCGAATAAATTAAGAACTCGAGTAGACATTCTTCCCAAGGCAACTTTTGTGTGTCGTAATTTTCTGAGAAAGTTTTGGTTATTTTGGGTTTCCCTTCCTTTTTGTAATGAATGGGTTTATAGGTTACTTTATATAAAACAAATTTAGTACTTTCTCTTCGCATTCAAATACATATGATGTTGCAAAAATTCTTTCTTCTTCTTCGTGATGAAATGGGTTTATAAGACTTTGGTTTGTTATATTTGATCCGCAAAGGACGAAGTGGCTTTGAAGGCTCAGACAATAGATGGAGAGACTGAGTTCCCGATTTAAGGGAAAAATAGTCACGTTTCTGGGTAAAGAAAACGAAGTGATGAAATAGGTTTCTCAGGAAATGGATTGGTCATGGGTTGCTGAATCTGAACGAAATTTTCTTAAATGCATCTGGTGCAATCAATAGCCAAAATACATATGATGTTGCAAAAATTCTATCTTCTTCGTGATGAAATGCGTTTATAAGACCTTGGTTCGTTATATTTGATCCGCAAAGGACGAAGTGGCTTTGAAGGCTCTGACAATAGATGGAGAGACTGAGATCCCGATTTAAGGGAAAAATAGTCACGTTTCTGGGTAAAGAAAACGAAGTGATAAAATAGGTTTCTCAGGAAATGGAATGGCCACGGGTTGCTGAATCTGAAAGTGGGTAAAAATATGCCATGGAAGCCAAATTTTCTTAGATGTACCTAGTGCAATTAATAGCCAAAATTTAATCTGTACAAATAGAATTCACGTGCAAAATAAATCTTATATAAATGATGTAGCGCACAAAATACAATTAAGAATTGCTCCATGGAAGCATGGTTTACAGAAGAGAAAGAGAGAGGGGGAGGAAGAAAAAGACATACTACAATGCCACACAGGATACTTTAATCCCATGTGGGGACCTCCATAAAGTAATGGACGGATAATTTAACAAAGGGGGCAAATGGCATGATTTTGTATCTCCATAGGGAGTCAATAATATATTTTATAGTTGAAGATGCACGACGTCTTAATTTAAAGGGATTAATATGCATTTAATGACTTGCTATCCATCCTTGATACAATTTATCATCAACCATCGAATGATCAATCTCTAAAAATGCGAAGGGATTTTCTCTTTGTTTTGGTTACTAAATATGACAATTCTTTAGATGCTTTGGAAGTTCTCTATAAATACATATATATCCGATTTTGCATATTATCCTTTCCTTCAATACAAACAACGTACATTGCAGGATCGATACGTGCTAAGCACAGCATAAACATGATATATGCAAATTAATAATTTAAGGGTATAAAGCATGATCAATCATGTATCAAATTATATACACATTCTATAGTCAACAATTAGCAGAAAATTAATATATATATATATATATATATATAGATATATATCTGGTTTTCCATATTATCCTTTCCATACATGAATGCAATGCTCATATCAAAAGCAAAATAGTTTAATGAATATCAAATACAGTAACAAAAGAGATTTTATAATACCATCTTAACCTTTCTATACGAAGAACACACTTTTCTTATTCATTGCTTCTACTTTAGAGTTTCAAACTTTGAAAATCCAACATTTTGGCATATTGGAGAAACTCTTTCAATGGTTCTTCCTTTGTTAGATCAATTTATGAAAATTTAAGGAGGTATTTTAGATGATTTTTAATTCCATGTACTAAAGTTGAAAAGCGATAATTTAGGGGTATCTTTTGTTACAATATTTTCTTTTATTTTTATTTTTATTAACTTTTATAAAATATTAGTTGAATTTTTTTAAAAAAATTAATCATCATATTAAATATAAATATTTTAAATAAATATCTTATATATTGATTTGATATGACAAAATAAAATGTATAATAATGATTATATATAAAATATTGTCTAGAAAAAATGCAGGATCGATGCTAAGATTAAAGATGGTAAGCCATAAGAAAAGAAATGGTCAAAACAAATACATCCCAAGGGAGTAATTAGCACGGCAGATAAGAGAGAATAATATCTTATTAATTTAGGTTTGATTATTTTGGAAAACCTCGTCGCAGGCCGACGTGAAAAGAAAATGAGAATGAAGGCAACAAAAACAAAGTATCGCTAACGACCACCTAAAAATTTAGTTGTCTAGTAAATTAATTAAGGTAGCGTTCATGTATATTAAATTTGATAGATTAAAGACGGGAATGAGCAAGCCACCTAGAAAACATAGCAAAGCATTGCAAAGGATTGTACTCTGGTGCTGTATGACCTGCTCCCTGCGCAGTGCCCAGACATACATGTCAGTAATTAAGCTTTGAAATGTATCAATAATTGTTGTTTATGAAATAAAGTTTGGATTGTTTCTTCTTCTTGCCTTCACTGTCGCATATACTAAGCTGTAATTGTTGTGTGTATACTCAACTGAATATCTAGAAAGCAAACAAATATTAGTGTTAAAAAAAAAAAAAAAGCTTCCATATTGGGATTGATCACTATTGGAAAACTTCTTAGATAGTTTCAATTTATAAAAGATAAAAATAAAATAAAATAACTATGAATAGATTGATTGCACGTCAAGCATATTTATAGTGAACCTCACATTTGATATACTAAAATGTTTGTTCTTAATTAATTCCATTTACATATCTTAAACTAATATTACGAAAAAAATCTCTCATAAAATTGTGAAAACTTCACTTGATATGGAGATTAACTTACCCTGCGACTTGTCTTTCTACGTACCATGGTTTCCACTTGCTGCTTTCTGTCAAGTTCAAAGATTTTATCCAGGCATGAGTACCTATATAGGGGATAACCATGTCATGGTCTCCGCTGAACCCAAATAAAAGAGAAAAAACAAAGATTTGAGATTCACAGTTGAAAAGTAATGCTACTCACGAACTTGAACTACAAGATTTTATTCCAACTTCAAAATTATTCAAAGCGAAGATGAAAATAAAATGAAAAAAAAAAAAAGACGAGACTTAGATTCAATTTTTTAAATTTTTTATTAGATTTTTCAATAAAAACACAATACGTGAATATTTTTCTGAACTTAAGAGTACATTATTAATCTCTTCCCAAAAAAAAACTCTTCCATACACAAGTTATAAATTAATTGTAAAAAAAAGCTGATAATAAACATATAAAAAATTGTCTCAGAAGACATCGGCATGGGGACAATTCGACGCTAATTCTGAGTATGTAATGAAAGCAAATAGATCCTTGGCCCAACAAAAAAAAAAAAGGCAAATCGATCATTAGAGGGAGACAATTGAAGAAAGTGAACTAAAGAAATAGTTTCAACACAATCTCCATCTGAAACACAAGTTGAATGTAGAGCGTCAACAAAATGGTACCTGTAAATCAAAACTTTGTAGCCTTTCTTCGTTAGGTTTCTGTGGTATGGTAAACTACTTTGGACATTTTTAGTGTAAGCTGAAGCTAAAGTCTTGTTGCATCTATCCCACTCCTTCTTCGTTCCCTAGTTTGTTAATTTTTCAGAGAGTAGGCACTCAGTGCTAAAATTGATATTATAACTTTTTTTGTTTAATTTATTACTATAAAATATGAAGTATTGTAATTAGATTCACCATACCTTCCGAATGTGGAGGGCAGTCTGGACTGTTTCATCGTTAGCCCAGATGTAAGAGAAGACATAGTCATACAACTACAAACAAAATAATACAGCATATTAATTAAATGTGTCTGAACATTTTAACAATCCTTCCATTCACGAACTTTCACAAATTGTAGATTGACTACATCTGAATGTAGATAATCTTACAGTAACTCCTTTTATATGAGCATTTCTGCCTTACTGTTTTATGTTTATTGTTAAGTATTATCAATGCTGTCAACCAATTTAATGAAGACATGCTTAAAAATGACTAGTTGTACTGTTGTAATAGGAAAATGAATCCCGAAATTCTCAAGTATACCCATTGCATTCAAGATAAGCGTAAGGACTAAGGAGCCAACAAAAATTTATCAAATAGAAGATGTATTAGTGGATTTCATTGCGTGACGTCCACTTTGTTAAGTTTTAATTGATTTCTTGCACCTATCTTGAGTATAAAGAAGAAATATGAGAATTTCTTAAATGAATCAATTGGAAGTGCTTACAATTGAGTCAAAGTTATAACTATTAGTTAGAGTGTAACTTTTTTTTCATTAACTTTACTAGAGTGCATGTTAAGATAGAGAAATTTACCCGACACCATCGTCCAGAATGCTGCTGAAGGGCAGAAAGTAGCTCTAAAGAATCCTCTTTGAGAATACTAGGATCCCATTTGGATAATTTTGGCTGGGGCCACGCCTTCGGTTTTGGGGTGTCAGAAGCACAATTAGGTTCTAATATTTGTGAATTCAGTACCATTTTAGTGCACTGCAAAATTTGAAAACTTTATCAGAAACCAAACTTGATGTCTCTAATAAGCTTGTGACATAATAAACTAATAGCAATGGACATGCACCAATTACCTCCGACACAATTTCAAGATACTCTAAACATGCAGCGTTGCTAGGATCTACATTTATATATTCACCATGGCAATTCCTTTTGGTTGACTTGAAAAGCATGAAAGAGTACAATATATCAGAATGAGGAAACTATAATTAGATTTGTAGCTCAAATAAATATAGTGAGTAGGCGATTAAGTGTCAACCGACCTCATAAAGTTTATCTGATATAAGCCCTATTCTGTGAGCAAAGGCAACTCTCCAATTAAAATCAATAGATATATCTGTTGCTGGATTTCCAAGTGCATAACCCTGCAGTCATTTGGACAGAATATCAATGCTCCTTATATTCAAAGAAGAAGATAACAGATTTCATGACCTGAGAAGAATGATAAAAAATGGATTAAAGTAATTCATTTTTAACCTAAGAATAATGCACCTTTAGATTCATTTGTGGCATATATCCAGCATCATTACCTGCAAGAATGGGGAAAAAAAACTAAACAAGAAAGAAGAAAAATAGAGAACATGGAAAACTAATAGCTCTAAAGTCTGGACATCCTACTCTTGATATTCATGAATCATGCTATACTGCTCGTGAAGCTCTACTTAATGAAAGGCATACATTATAAAAAATCTAAAATCCTATGCATTTGGCTTCTTGTTCCATTTGTAAACCCTAAACAAGCAAGAGGATAAGCTCTGTCTATCTTTGTATTAATGCAGACAGTTATGCAACAACTAGTGCTAGTATTTATTCATGTCAGCCTATACCATCAGATATCTTCTTGACAATCACAGGAAGAACGATGCCTGAATAAGAATCACCGGCGATGTACAGAGGATTTTTTAGGAACTGAGGATGAGACAACAGCCACTGCATACGCAGAACCAAAAAATGATGTTTAGTTGTAACATTCAATTGGATATTAGACTATTCGTCACGTTTTGGGTAGAACTTTGTCAGTATTTAAAAGGATCATCACATAAACATTTCATCATATGCATGGTGTGCAAGTTACGAGATCAGGCTTGTGGACGAACATATTTTTGCCATACCTTCCTCAGAAATTCATAGGTTTGTGTAGCTGATGATGTATCATTGACCTCATATGCCTCCCAGTTTTTTGCGTATGAGAACCCAGTGCCAACAGGGGCATCTATGAATATCATGTTAGATACCTAAAAATGTTGTTGTTAGAATGACATCATGGGAAATTATGTTGAATTGATTCTTAATGCATCACTTAAATATTGAGACAAGATTGTGATTGAGTTGTCTCTAGCCCAAACCTTTGTCCATGAGTATGGGTTCAATTTCAGCGTTGGCACTCTCCCTCTGCCACCACTAGATTTTGCATAATCAAATAACAACGGACCTGTGACAGTATCAAAAGACAAAAATCCCGTGGTTTCTCATATATTTACTTGAAAAATAATCACACGACTATCAGAGACCGAGAAACACGCAAAAACCACAGTGATGTAGCAATGTATTGGAAAATGTAATTTCTCATTCTAAGAAAATGTTGGGGAACAGGGGAATTACCAACTTCAAAGATGAGGCCAGAGAAACCAGAACAACCAGGACCACCGGTGAGCCAAAGCACGAGAGGATCTTCATCTGGCTTTCCCTCAGATTCAACGAAGTAGTAAAATAGCTGCGCACTATCTGAGTCGCCAACACCCACATACCTTGGCAATGGAAATTAGCAGCAAAATGAGTTTAGCTGAAAAAAATGTACAAATAAGGAAAAATAATAATAATAGTAGAATATACTATCATTGAAAAAACTTATAGTTTTTTATATTTTTATTATTAAATTTATAATTAAAATATAACAAGTATATGATTCTTTAATAATTTTATCATAAATGTATGATTTTTGCACATTTGTTATGATATTTTTAAAAAATTATATGCTTGTTATATTTTAGTTGCAAAAACTTAATAAATATAGTAACATTGCACTAAGTCTAATTATATATGATCTTTAATTTTATCCAAAATTAATTTGTCCATAATATTTAAAAGGGTGTCTTTTAACTCTATAATAATTTATTTAATTATCACTTAAATATTATGTGAATTATTCAATTTTAGTTTTATTAAAATTAATACAACTATTTTAATATTAAAAATTTTTTATTTATAAGCTTGACAATTTTATAATTTTTGGGCAATTTTTGAAATCTAAGTTGCAACAATACACAAGCAAAAAATGATAATTTTAAAAAATATATGATTACTACTAACCTTCTTTTGGTTAAATTATATTCGAAGTTATTCTTTTTTTAAAGATATCATCAAGTTCTCTTGATATTTGAAATTATTGCAATTACCTATCCTCCAATTTAGTTTCTTTTCATGAATTAATTTTTTAAGTAAGATAAGATTGCCATTTTATTTTTCATATAACAGTAAAGAAAGTTAAGTCCATGTTAAACTCTAATATTAAATTGTGATGTTATCTTTCATCTGATTATAAGGATAATTAAGTATTTTTTATTTTTTATTAAAAATGCATATTATGCGTATAGCTAATTTCAGTGATCGAAAATAAATTCGAAATAAAAATTTTGCAATGTATATAAATGTGAGGAGAATCAAATAATATTTTTAAAATAAAAAGGTTAATGAAATTCAGCTAAATTATTTTTAAAAAATTTATTGTAATTTACTTGTAAATATTATATAAAAATAAATATTTTATAACATACCAACTCATAACACAGTTAAAAGGCTATTCTTTTCACACACACACACACACACACTCTCTCTCTCTCTCTCTCTCTCTCTCCCTCTCTCTCTCTCTCTCTCTCTCTCTCTCTCTCTTTATATATATATATATATATATATATATATCTAAGCCAACCCTTTTCTTCACAAATCTATATCTTTCTTAGTTGTTGGATTTTATAAGTAAATTTTTCATATTTAACTTTTATAAAGGGATACAAAGGACTTCTTTTGGTTTGGCATCTTGAAGGCAAATTAGAGCCTTGATGTTTTACTTAATAAGCAAGGAACTTCTTTTCATTTGGGAAAAGTCTGGCCTAAAGTACTTATGGTTGACATACAAACAAAAGTTAGCATCTAGTTTTCATATTCTAGCCTTTAGATCTACATAAAATATTTGTATTTGGGTGGAAAGACCATTAATTCTAGCATTTACTTAGCTTATTTTGGCAACCATATTATTGAGCCTTGAATTAATCTTGTGAAGGACATGATTTTGGACTGATGTGTTTTTAAGTGTGCCATTTCAACATTTATTTGGCTTGAGAAACTAGTTTAAAAGTTTTGACAAAAGTTACTTTTGAAGGGAAGGTAAAGTGTCTAACTGACACTCTTGTAGTACTCTCTGTTTTCCTTTCCTAGCATCATAAGTTTGAAAAGTTGAAAAGAAAAACATCTTGCAAGGTTTTAATTTTATAGGAGCTTATCATAGCCTAGCTCTTTCAAGATTTCTTCTTGAGTTGGTTTTATTGTGATTTCTAATTCCAACCCAGGGTTTTGTAATTGGGGAAGGCTTATCAAAGTTGAGCTCTTTCATTTTTTCTAACAGCATTTCTTCAAGTGAAGGCTTTGGTTAAGGATTTCAAATCCCAACCCCTTACTTATGACCAGTGTCAGCATCTTTTTTATCTCTAAAAAAGCAAGAAGATGAATAGGGTTGTTGCTACAATTTATATTTTCTTTTTATTTCTACCCTTGTTGGTTTTGTTGTCTCTTTCATACAATCATTCATTTTCCATCCAGTAGGGACAATCAAGGTTACATTCTTTAGGTGCACAATCCCAAATGAAATTTCTATTTATCTTTGCTAGATAACTATAGGTTCTATCAACATAAACCCAATGAATAAAGATAGCATGATCATCTTGTTTCTGTTTAACAACAAGGATGATGGTCATAGTATGTAAAGCAAGAGATTTTGAGCCTGCACCTTCTGTTTTTGGCTTCTTGAATATCATTTTGATGGAGCCATCATTCATTAGAAAGAGATTAGGAAGAGCTATAATATGGATTGGCTTACTATGAGCATGAAACTTCTCATAATTAATCAATCACTCTAATAGCATGAGTTCTAACAACTCTTTTTTTAGAATTTATTTTGAGATTTGGATGATAATAGGCACATTAGTTTTATCAATTATGATGAATAGAACATCTTATATGGAGTTTGGAAAGTGGAGATCCAAGGCATAATCTTGAAGCTTGTAGATCATCTAATAATGAAGAGTTACTATAATTGTTGTAGGCACTTGTTCAACACCTACGATATAGACTTGCACCTTGAATATATTGGGAAGATTGAGATCTTTAAGGTTTATGTTGAAGTCTAGAGTTATAGTGAGGATAACACTACCAGCATTTAGAGTGATAAAGGTAGTACTAATTAAAGAATTTTTGCACTATATGTAATTAGTATCCAAAAGAGAAATTCTTATTGTAACTAGAATTCCCTTTCTTCTATGGTAGGTTAAGACAAGCCTTACAAGTCTAATATAGATGTGGTATAACCTACACACTTCCATATGGTGATGAGATCTGATAGAATTTTGAAAGTGACATACTATTATATAGAAATAGCCTAAAAACCACAATGATAGAGTTGAATGCTTGGGACCTATTCTCAAATAGGAGGTCTTTTGTTGAAATTAGACTTCTAGTTATGGATCTATTTTTGATACAAACTATAGGTATTAAAAATGAGATAACAAGTTTCATGAAGACTAGTTTCATTTTTGTTGAAATTAGACTTTTAAGACTTCTAGTTGTGATCTATATCTGATACAAACTATAGGTATTAAAAATGAGAGAACAAGTTTCATGAAGACTAGTTTCATTAGGGATATTGGAGATTTTTACAAGATTATATATTTTGTGAGAAAGGGTTTTAAACAAAAATTTCAGTGATGAGAATAATCTAACAGGTTCTAGTGGTTCGTTGATTTCAAAAGAAGATTCCATGAAAATGAGAGTTTCTTCCTCACTTTGTTCCTTATACACCTTTATCCAGTTATTAAGCAAAGCTTTTAGGCACTAATACGAAGGCAGACCAGGCAACGTCATAGGCCAAAAATCTCAAGATTCTTTTATGATTAAACTGTGGGAGAAATCCATATCGAGACAATAATAGGCCCCACCTCTCACTTCAATTCATTGAAGTTAGAATTAATATTTTTTTAATTGGAGTATTCATAAGGTTTTTTAGTCTAAAAATCTTGTGACAATTTTAAAGCCGTTGGATAATAAAAATATAATTATATTGAATTAACTAAAATAATATTTCAGATTTTCTAATATGAAATATATGATAATAGAGCAAGGTTTTTTATTGTTATTTTGAGTGAAGAAATTCACCCTGTATCAAATCTGTATTCAAACTAATTTTTTTTAAAAAAAAAAATTGCATGTATTTGGTGTCCCAAAAAATATTGGCAACTAACATATCCTAACTACAAGTACACTGTTTTTTTCTTTTTTCTTTTTTTAATACCAAATACTAAAAGAAAAATCACTAAACACAAATGTTTTTCAAATAATATGAATATGTGTTTAAATATTCACATACATGTCTGCGGTGTGAGCCTTATAACCCCACTTTTGAAGAGTGGATATCAATGTATAGTGTCATAACCATTTTTTTATAGGCTAAAAAAATCAAAGTTATATTTTTAAATTTAAGCTTTTAATATAACAACACTAGCTTCTTGTGAACACAGCAAAAGTATTTAAGCATATGAAAGTATAAAATTATTTACTATATTAATATTTACCTAATTATTTATATTAAAATTAAATAAAATTTATCACATATTATTATTATGTAAAAATTCTATTTGACCCTTTGAACTATAGCCTAATTATAATATTAGCACTTAATTTTAAAAATAACACTGTGCCTCTCTAAATTATCATAAAAAGTGAAATAATTATCCGTTTGTTAACCTAAACGTCTAATAGCCATGTGACTATCAAAAGTCAATTTTCAAGTTTTTGAAAGTTAACTTCTATTATTTATTTTTTTTAAAAACTACTAAGGTCACTTTAAAAGAAAGTTGTTTTTTAAAATAAATAGCACAAGTTGATTCAAAAAACTTAAAAGTTGATTTCTATTCGTCACGTTGGACCTTCAATTTAAGGCTAAAATGTAAAGAACACCCTTAACTTAGAAGTTGTGCAATTTACTCCTATCAACTTTAGAAGTTGCCTAAGGCTTTCAAACTTTTAATTTTGTGTATCATGACCTTTCCATTAACTTTTCAGTCAAACAATAACACCATTTGTCTATATAGGTTGAAAGAAGTCAAATTAGCAAAAAAAAAAATACATCCAACATGTTATCCTAGGCGGCCAACAAGAGCTTTTTTGCTATAAAAATGTGGAAGAAAATGAGAAGAAAAAGAGGTCCCTTTTTGACTTGGGATAACAACTTGGATTTTAGTTTTAAAGACTAATTTAGCCTCTTTCAACCTACATGAACATGTTGTGTTAGGGTTTAAGACAAAAAAATTAAGGGAGAAATTATGTTACACAAAATTAAAAATTTGAGTGGCTTATGGTCAACTTTTATAGTAGAAGAAGGTAAATTGCACAGCCCCTTAGATTCAGAGAGTTATTAGCATTTTGACCTAAATTTAATAAATAATTAGTAGTTTCATTTTTTACGTTAGTTCAAAGAGATAAAGTTTTATGTTTTAAAATTCATATGTTCTTATGATATAATCAGACTATAATTCAATAGGTAAAAT
This sequence comes from Erythrophleum ivorense, assembly GCA_026724425.1. Classification (NCBI taxonomy): domain Eukaryota; kingdom Viridiplantae; phylum Streptophyta; class Magnoliopsida; order Fabales; family Fabaceae; genus Erythrophleum; species Erythrophleum ivorense. The sequence goes on from JAIUCV010000003.1 coordinate 4,403,699, forward strand.
TTACTTCCCTTTATTATTTAAGTGATAACATAATGAACTGCAAAAACTTGAATGAAACGTTTTAAACTACAACTTACAGAGGAAAAAAAAAAAGCAGAGAAAGGATATGAATACTTACCCAGTTTCAATTTTAAAAGGGAGTTTGCCAACAAAACCAGGAAGGCTCTCAACCGTTTGAGATGAGGCAGTGTTGGAAGTGATGAGAAGGAGGAGGAGGAAGAGGAAAGACATTGTTAATATTTAATTCAATGCAATTAGGAGGAATATGAGATGAAGGAGATGATTATGTAATTCTCTCTAGACTCTCTAGTTTCTAAAGTATATATCATGATTATGTCGCTTTATAGTATGTCGAATGTAGTACACAGTAACAAATTAGGATGTGATCAGCATCTTCCGACTCCCAGTCAATTTTGAATTACCTAACAGCCTTTGAGCCCACTGTTATCTTTCTTACATTCTAACTTTTTCTTCCGCTTTGTGAGTGCTATATATTGTAAAAATGGCGCGAATATTTCTCTACCCTTAATAGAACAAAGCAAGGTTGATCATGCCTCTTATACCCATGCCATCCTTAAGAATCACGAACGTGATTAATAAAAAGTAAAACAAATTCCTCACCTCTACACGCGTGCGCGCTCCTGTGCATTTTTCATAAGAATCTAGCACGTCTTGTAAGGGGATTTAGATTTTTTGCCTGTGGGCTCCACGGGAAAAAAGAAAAGGAAAAACGTGAATCTCATAGCAACAGAAAGAAATAATAATAATAATAATACAGATGAACAGTATACTAACAAAACATTATAAATAATAAATGAACAATATTACAAGTAAAAAGCAGCTTCTTATATATAAAAAATGTGTAAGTGTGAATTTATTATTATTATTATTATGGCGAGGAGTTAGTTTAGTTAGTAAAATATGATGAAATATATTTTTATTAGTTTAAGTTAGTTTAATTGAAAAAAATTTTGAGAAGCTTAACAATCCTAACTCTTTATTTGCTTTTTGAATTTTTTTACAATTTTAACTTTTTTATTTTTTATTTTTAAAAGAAATAAAATGTAAAATGAAAATTGTGTTCTAACTTTTACTAAACAACTAGAATTTTTAATTATTTTTTTGTTTATTTAGTAAAAATTGAAAGATTATTTTATTTTATTTTTCATTTTTTCAAAAAAATTAATTGAGATTAAAAAATAAATAAATAAAGATTTATAATTGCTGTACAAGCTGCGCACATAGGTGATTCGTGTGCGTAGGTGACACCAATCATTTTAGGTAACTCCTGGTCAGGTGGCACCAACTACCTAAACTTCAGCTAAGCTAACGATTACCAACTAACTTGCTTAAAAAATATTAAGTCTACAAATATATATTAATAAACTAAATTAAAATAATCAAAGACTTATTTATTTATAAAAAACAACTTGTTATATTTCTTGAAAACGAGATCAGAAAACTTCATGCTATCGACAACGGAAAGTGGAGCCCCCGTAATCTCCTAGGCATTGTCACCAGCTGAATTAAAAATACGAAGTAATTACAATAGGAACGAATCCAGGATTAATTAAGCAATTAGATAAACAAGAATTTTTTTTAAAAAAAGCTAACATATTAATTATATAAAAATTTTAGGTTAAAAATTATATAGGTAACATATCTTTTTGTAAGTTAAACTAAGTTGAGCACAACTTTTTTTTATATCATAAAATTTATTAATAATTGAATATGTGTCAAAATTTTTAGCACTCTCTCTTTTAATATAAATAATTATACATTTTGTTAAAAAAACTTTTTATTTATTCTTAAACTTGTTTTTTATGATGTTTATAGATGAAAATAGCATCTTACTTATTGTACTTAAAACTAAAAGAGTTAATAATAGCCAAAACAAATGTTAAGCAAATAATAAGTATAAAATTTTCTTGTTTTCTTCAATTCTTAGCTTAATTTAAATATTCTTACAAGTTTTTAAAATCAAAATATTGAAGAATGTCAAGTTCATAATGTTATATTTGTATTTTGAACTGTAACTTCTCTTATTTAATAAAATTATTAGGATAAAATTTTATTGTCAAGTTATAAATATGATCAACATTGCATAACTTGTAACCATTTCATGGATTCAAAACTGAACTAAAAGTAATTTTCTTTTAATAGTTTTAATTATATATTTTGTCTTATCTTGGATCATACTCTGATTTGGGTTTATAATTCACACCTTTATTAGATGTTTAATTAGTGATTTTTAGTTATAGGTCTGTTCCCATGACTGATAAACATAAGCCCATAACATGTGTTTCATTTTAGCACCACCGAATGAGGGATTTGAAAAAAAAGAAAAGAAAAGGGGGAGCTACTTGTCTTTAAAATTAAAAAAATACATATACAAAATTTGAAACAGTAGGGGGCAAGCACCCTCCCATGGCCCCTAGTGTATCCATCATTGAGTTGCGAAAAGAAGGGTGTCTTGATCTTTTCGGTTGAACGGCTCGTGGCACTAATTAGGTGGCTCATGTACGTGGTGGCCAATCTTGCCTCTCATCGCCCTCATCTCCGCAGCTAGTTTTCTAGAGCCAATTCTGTTATAACACATTAATCTCTTTAAAAATAAGAAGAGTACTATAGAATCTATGTCATCAATGTTGTGTTTAGAATATGCAATCGATTTTTTTCTCCATAACGGAAAGTATTATGTAAGAAAGAAAAAGAAAAAATATATCATATTTTTGTATCTTTAGAGAGTGTGGGCTAAGTATACATATGATGCAATTAGATTATCCATCACTCTTCTTGGCTCTAAGAAGAGTAGATTTAAACTGTTTAAATCTGATCAAGACAATCTGTCTTTCAAAATTTTTTATTTTTATTTTAAAGAAAACAAATATAACATGAAGATATAGTTTTTTAACTTTTATTAGACAATTTATCTAATAGAACTTAAAAGACTATTTTCATCCTATATTTTACTTCATTTAAAATAAAAAAATGATAATAAGAATAAAAAAATTAAAATATAAATTATCCACATCAAATCTAAATGGTCTAAATCTTCTTCCCTTAAAATAAAGGAGTATCTAATTGCTACATTCGTTATATGTTTAGTATTGATTAATGAATAGTAAATGTTCTTGAAAATAATGCATTTAGCATATTATTTAGAAAAAATTACACTTGTTCACCTCTATTTTTATATCTAATTGTAATGTTCTCTTTATTCTAAAAAATCGAGGTCCCATTGTAATAAGTCCTTAATTATCTAAATTTGAAAACTTAAAAGAGCTTGAATTATTAAAATATCTATCCTACTATTTAATATCTAATTTAACTTTTTTCTTTATCTTATCCAAAAAATTTATCCAGCATCTTCAAATTTAATTTTTGGTGCTACTCTGAAAACAAAAGATTGACTTCATCTTGGGTAAAAGAAATCATGGACGAATGGAGAAGAGCAATCCATACCATCCAGTTTTTAGATTCAGCAAGATCGCGTGTCAATGAAAAGGCCTAGAATATCATACCATCATAGAAGAATGCACAAACGTCTCCCTAGTGAGAGCCCCTCTCTCTCTCTTTTTCTAAGACTACTGTGAACCCTGTATAGAATTTGTTTCAGCCCCTAATTACACCCTTGGTTTCGTCCATGTGATTTTTCTTTTAGTTAGTATTTTCTCATAGTTCGAACTGTTTGGTTTTATGAAATACAAGAAGCCATGGAGATGGAGATGAAGACTGAGAATGGTGAAGCAGATTCGGTTATATTGGATTGGGAGGATAATGAAGAGCAGAGTACTGGTTGCCTGATGCTCAATGGGAAGTTATTGACGGGAAAGAGTATTAATAGAGCAACAGCCAAATCCCTTATCCTCAAGAGTTAGAATGCAAAAGGAAAAGCAGTGATTAATGAAGTTGGTGATAATTTGTTCACCTTTCACTTTGACAGAAGGGCTGACTACGATAGAGTTTGGCGTGACAGCCCTTGGACCGCGTTGGGATTCATTCTTAATCTTAGATTCTAGTCTTTGTTATTAACCCTTCAGGAGGTGGATTTGAGCAAATGTTGTTTCTGGATTCACGCTCACAACCTACTTAAGAAGGGAATGACTAAGAAGAATATTATTAAGCTAGGAGAAAGTGTAGTAGAGGCTTATGAGGAGCTGCGTTTAAACGGATGCATTTTCAGAAGTTTCATCAGAATTTTGGTTGAGTTTGATATTAGTAAGCCGTTTGTTACTAGGTCTTGGGTGCCGAGACCAAATTTGCCGAAGGTTTGGGTATCAATCAAATATGAAAAGCTATAGAACTGCTGCTATAGCTATGGAAGAGTGGGTCCTGATCTGAAATCGTGTGAATATGAGAAGACAGTGTCACTGCTCGATCCTCCAAAGTTGATGTATGGTGTGGGATTTGGGGGTGGCTCTAATCAGATCGATAGCAAGGATTTTAAAAGTGAAAGAGGAGGCCCCATGGTCTGTAAGTGGAGAAAGAGGTGGGGCAGCGCGTGAGGAATCGTCACCTTGAAGAAGCGGGGAGGAGGGTCATTCTCAAGTTGATGTAGCCAGAAAGATTTCTATTAGTAATGGTTTTGTGGGAAATGATGAAGAGAGGAACACATGTGATGAACATATTTCTGTCCAAGTGGCCTCTGATGATGTAGGGGAAGATAAAGCACAGTTGGGCATGGGGTCCACTGACGGAATTATAGATGTTGAAGAGGTTAATAGCACTGTTAGGTTCGAAGCCTATGATTCAATGTAGGTGGAAAACATAACTTCCAATATTGCTGGTCCATCTCAGGGTGAAGGCCCAGCGTCCACCTCTGTTACTTTGGGTTTGGAGCGGGTTAATAAACCCGATGAAACTAACTTGACCCTATTTTCTTGAATTGCCATTACAAGAAGACGATAAACTTATTTGCAAAGCCTTAGTCGTACAACCAAAGGAATCACATGAGAAACTCTTAATACAAGAGTTGAAGAAAGTGAGATTGAAAAGGGGTACTAAGTATGATTGACCTGCGTTGAATGCAAAGAAGCTTAAAGTGACTGGGAGGGTGTTTGAATCTAAAGGGGAACGAGATTCTGAGCATCGTGATGCGAAAGAGGAGCTCATGGCTGCAAATGTTCTGCAATTCAAAGAAGGTTCAAAAGGTGATGGTAGAGCCAAAGGTAAAAAAATAAAAAGTCCCTTCCCAAACACTCTAGTGGATGATTGTTTGGTGGATGTGCCCATTAAAGTGGGTAACATATGCCAATCTGAGCTGGGTTCGAATGTTCGATCTGACTTTGTGTTCTCCTCAAAGAGAAATTCTTCTGCTGAGAGGCTAGGTGGCCAGCCTAATGGGGCCATCAAGAAGCCATGAGTTTCCTATCTTGGAACTGTCAATGTTTGGGGGCTGCCTTGACATTTAAAAAGTCTAATATTCTTAATGCGATAAACACAAGCCCCCTCTGGTTTTTCTTGTGGAAACCAAAATTGGGAGAAAAAATTGAAAGATTACAGAGAAGTTTTAATTTTCTTTATTTTGTGTGCTTGAAGCCTGAAGGCTTATTTGTTGTGGAAGGACAGTGTTGTTTAAATCTAATCAATATCTCTAAAAACATTCTTCATGTGGAGATTTTGAGTGGGCTCAATGATATAAAGGGCTTTATCTTGTTTTTGTATGGGCTGCCGAAAGAGCAAGATAAAGGGCTATGTAAGAGACAGTTCAAATCGGTAAACCCAGGGGAAAATGTACCATGGCTATGTGTAAGTAACTCCAATGAATTGTTATATAATTTTGAAAAGGCGGGAGGAAGAATTAAACCTTTGGCCTCTTTTGCTAATTTTCATAGCTTTATAATAGATTGTGGCTTAGTATACGTTGGTTTCAATGGTGTAGGCTTTACTTGGTCAAATAACAGGCATGGGAATGCTCATATAAAGGAGTGCCTGGACAAGGCAATATGTAATGTGATTTGGAGAGAATCCTTTGTCAAAGCTCAGGGGTTCAATCTAGAGCCTTTGGGTCCTGATCATTCCCCTGCATTAGTAGTGCTTAACTTCTCTGATGTTAAAACTCCAAAGACTTTCAAGTTTGAGTTGATGTGGATCAAGCACGCTAGTTTCCTTCTTATTATTAAACAGAATTGGAGGAATTCTGGTAGTGGTGATATGGCAACCATTAAAAGCTTTTCTTGGAGAATTTAAAAATAAAAAAGGGTGAAGAAAGTCCTTGAAGAATGGAGCAAGAAGAAGTTCCCAAATAACAGAATCCTGATTAATGTATGGTTCAATTTCAGACATGCTATCAAGGGATTTGGATGTAAAAACATGCTGTAAGGGCTAGGGAAATAGCCAAACAAATTGAAGAAATTTGGGAAAGGGAGGAGAAGTACTAAGTTCAAAGATATCGAATCCAACGATTAAAATGGGGTGACAAAAATTCAAAATTTTTCATACAACTGCCATTCAGCAAAGACAAAGAAATAAGATACTTTACTTAAAGCTAACAATGGCTCCTAAGTTGATAACCAAGAGGATATAGCGTCTTGTTTTTCAACCCTTTATAACAATCTGTCTTCGTCTAATGGAAATAGAGGTCTTCCTGAGGTATTGAATTTTATGGATCCTATGATTATTAAGGAAGACAACTCTGCACTTCTTAAGCCTATTTCTTCTAAGGAGATCGAGGCTGCTATTTTTAACCTTAGGATTTAAAATCCCCTGAACTAAATGGATTTTTAAGGTTGTTTTACCAACACTCTTGGAGCTCTGTGAGGGAGCAAGTGTCTAAGATGGTAAAGGAGTTTTTCAGTCATGGTTTTTCCATCTTAGAGTTGAACTAGAGCGCGTGGGTAATTATAGACCAATAACCTATGTAATTTCTCATATAAGATCCTTGTGAAGGTGATAGTATATAAAATGAAAGGCCTTCTCTAAAAATTATCATTGAAAATTAGCACACTTTAAGTCCTTAATAGACTTATCCAAAACAATATTTTAGTGGTACACAAAGCCTTTCATTACTTAAAGGCTAAATGTGATAAAAGTTATGAGTTGGCTATCAAGTTAAACATGAATAAGGCGTATAATTAAGTAAAATGGGATTTCCTCAAACTTGTCATCTTGAAGATGGGTTTTGATAATGAGTGGGTGGAAAGGATTATGGATTATGTGTATACTATTGATTTTTCTCTACTTTTAGCAAGAAAAAATGTGGCTAATTTTGCTCCACAAAGGTGCCTTAAGCAAGGAGAACCTTATCTCCCTATTTGTTCATCATTAGAATGATCAATTCATATGCTACTAAATGGTGTTTTGAAAAGTATTAGCTAGTTAGAGGTTGTCTCACTCTAACTCATTTACTATTTGTTGATGACTTACTATTTTTCCTAAAGGCAACCAAAGATACTTGAGAAGTATTGTAATGTGTTGAGTCAACTTGTAAACTTGGAGAAGTCATGCATTTTTTTTTTTTTACTAGAAACACTCCAAAGGATGTCATTATTGAAATTTGTCACATATTGAAAATTTCTAATGTTGATTCTCCTAACAAATACCCTTGGCCTTCCAGTCCTTTTGGGCACATCCAAGATTGAAGCCCATGCTTTTATCCAAGATAGGATAAGGAAGAAAATTCAAGGATGGAAGTAAGGATTATTATTATAAGCTAGTAGGGAGACTTTAATTGAAGCAGTGGTTATACTTAATGTCTTTTTTTATATCCCAAAATATCTTACCAAGAATTGGATAATTTGGTGGCAAACTTTTGGTTGAGCCGAAATAAAAATGAGGGTATGATTCATTGGAAGTCTTGGAAAAGTCTTGCGATTGCTAAATCAAAGGGTGATCCCAAGTTCAGAGACTCATCTAATTTCAATTTGTCTTTTTTGGCTAAAAGGGATGGAGAATCTTATCTTTTCCTAATGATTCATAGGTTAATATTCTAAAAGGCATTTATTTTCCTAATTGTAATTTCTTTAAAGCCAAGAAAGGAGTTAGAACCTTTTGGACATGGTCAATCCTTTTGGAAGGAAAGAAATTGCTTGAAAATGAGCCATGTTAGGCTGTAGGTAATGAAAGAAGCATCGTGTTTGGGAGGATCCTTAGGTATCTAAACTACCTAATTATAAAACAACATCTAATGCCCCTTTTGAATGTATGAGTGATTGTAAAGTGGCAAAAGCTATTATTAGTGGTAAATGAGATCTTCCAATCTTTGAAAGTGGCTAACCTGGTGAATTGGAGGCTATTAAGAAAATCCCTATCCCTATGTTTAGTAATGATGATAGTTTGAAATGGGTAAGAAGCAAATATGGAAGTTATTCTTTAAAAAGAGGATATCATTAGGAAAGATCCATTTTTGCTAAGGAATGGTCGGATAGCCCTAACTCATCTTTTAATACACCTAAAGATTTATGGGTACTTTAGGGAATTTAAAAATTCACTCTAATATGAAACACTTTCTTTGGAAAGCTTGCATAGATTCTTTGCCCACTAAAGAAAATTTACAGGAAAAAAACTATAATCCTTCTCTACATTGCCCTTCCTATGAGAAGGATGTTAAATCTATAGAGCACTTGCTATTGCTTTGTGAATGGATTATACAAACCTAATCTCGTAGCCAATTAGGATTTTATACTTCTTGATTACAATATTACAAGATTTGAATTTTGGCTACATAAAATATGCTAGGAGCTTACTATTGATAATTTTAGCAAAGCCCTAATGGCATGATTTGTTGGTTGATTTGGAAATTTGAAAAATCACCTCTAACCTTTATTCCAATGACACAAAATGCTATCATGGTTGCCCAATAATTGTGGGTTGCAAGCATATGGGCTTCTGACACTATTTGTGTTAATTCAATTGTTCCTGCTCTAATTGTTTGTTTGTTCACTTCCTATAAGCTCTTAAATCAAAGTGAATGTTAATGGTTCTTTTAAATCAAGAAGAGGGTTGGTGTGGGCATCGTACTAGTGACTTCATAAGATAATTGTTGAAATTATGCTACTTCTCTTATGACATGTCACCAACTTTCATGAGTGAGGCTGTGATTCTAAAGAAAGCTATCTAGATGGTTATGGCTTTGAAGCTTAAGCATGTGCTATTTGAGTTTGATTATTTACCTCTAGTTAATGCCATTATTAATAAGGGAAATTCATGCCTTGATTAGAGGTGATCTTCTTTGGTTGATGACATTTCAAGCTTTGTTAAAGATTTTAATTCCTCTTTTGTTCTTTGGGTTTCTAGACCTTGTAATTTCGCTATTAATTGGCTAGCTAAATTTTGTTATAAGGAGATATGCTTTCCTGGTTAGGAGCTTGCTCCCCCATCCTTTCTTTTGTCTATTCTTAGGTCTAGTGCTTTGGTTTGTAAGAATGGAATGAGCTTATTTGTGCTATTTTTTCTCTCCCCTTTTGTTTGTTTATTCTGTTTTTGTTTTTTAATGAAGTTTCTTGGCTTTTGGGGAAAAGAGGGGAAGGCCAAGATGATTCAAATTGTCTAGATATAGGTGTCAAATAAGATTGTTTGGAAAGAATTATAGCATTATAACTTGGGTGACACGAAAGTTCTCAATTGTTATAATTGTAATTGCTCTACATTAGTACTATTTAGGCTTCTTGCCATAAAAAAAAACAACAACAACAACAACAATAAATGCTTAAGTTTCAAAAGTATTGAATTTATATATTACAATTTTAGACAAACTCAACAATAATGTCACCAAGTTTCTCTTTATTTTGTACAAATTTTTGAAATTTTACTTGTTTAAATTAGTTTTTTCTTAAATTTTTTATGATAAAACATGTGTTTTTTTATTAAAAAAAACTTATATACAGTTATTTGCATCTTTATTGTCAAGTTTTCCAATCAAAGCATCATAGAGATATAATGTTTGCAAATAATTGTATAGTTTTTCAATTAAATCATATACTTATTAAGTTATTATTGAAAAATTATATATTTATTACATTTTAAATGAAAAACCTAATAATAATAATAATAATAATATAAGAAATTACATATAAGTTTAGTCCTATTTTTATTTATAAGGTTACAATATATCTTATTTGATTCATTAAATACAAATTTAATATCATTTAAAGAAGTAAAATAAATTGATATAATAAGTGAAAATGACTTTATAATAAAGGTTTTGTAAAATTACACCAGTATTAAAAATAAAAAAGAAACTAAAAAATCTATTCATCCAAATTGTGGCATTGCCTAAGGCCTCACTGTTTACGTCCATATTGCAATAGATGCTTTATGGCTTTGGTTTGTTTTCAGTACTACTTTCTTCTAATCTGTCAATGTCACATATGACAATCGACATTTTGAATTTAAGAGATTATCACTTCAAGGGTTATTGACATCAAATGAGTTGATTTCTCTAGTTAAATTCTTAAATTTGGATTTAAATTATCCACCAATTATCAATGTAGACGACTCATTATATAAAGAACAGTCGTACATTAACAAATCCAATGTAAAAGGAGATGGTTACATTGTGTCACTAACAGCCACTACTTTGATAAATAAGTGTTTTTAATTTTTTTTAATTTTTTTTTACTAATGTAATTTTATAAATATTTTTTTATAAAATTATTTTCACTTATTACTTATTATATCAACTTACTTTATTATTTTAAATAATACTGAATTTGTAGTTAATAAACTAAATAAAATATATTATAATATAAATAAAAAAAACATGTTGTACATAAATTGTTTTAAAGACCTAATTTAAAAAAAAACTTCACAAAAAATAAGGAAGTTTCAAACAAAAAGTGAAAATAGTGGGGTTTTGGGGTTTCAGAGCGTGGAACTGGCTGACATTATCGCTGGGTTTTATGTGATCTTCAAAATAAATAAATAAATAATTTGTAAGAGTTATCAAGTTCTCCAAATTTACAACATATAAATGTAATATCACTTAATCTTACCCATTTTACACTATTTTTCTTTTCCCCTCAAGCATCTGCTTCAAAATTCGTAAATTAGACTGTTTGGATAGAATTACAGCATTGTAACTTGGGTGACATAAAACTTCTCAATCGATGTGCTTGTACTTGCTCTGCACCAGCACTTGCTCTGTTTCTCGAAATGGAAGATGCCATTAGCCTAAAACCAGGCACCCTGAGATACGCTGTAATCCAGATGCAGTTATTGTGGATGTCTACTGTGTTTACTAAACATGGACACATTCTTCAAAGAAGACGAAGATGGTAAAAAATAATATATATTTTAATAATTTTTTACGATTTAAATTTTTAAATTTAGATGATTTGGAGTTTATTGTAATAAGAATAATGAGTGGGGAATCAATTGTAATTTTTTTAAATTAAAAAAATATTACAATTGGACTCAAAAATTAAAATAAATAAATGCATTTTTATTTTAATTTAACAAAAAGAAGGCCGAAACGAAACGGTCAATGGCAAAGTTAGTAATTATCTGGAGACCCAAGGCTATTTGAGATCCTGTGACTGGGCCGGGTCTGTGTGAAGCGAGACGAAAACGCGAATCTCGTAAGCGACACCTCAGACAAAAAGTTCGGTTCGAATCACTCTTTCTGGCGTGCGAGCTCTGAGAAAGAGAATCCACGGGGAAGCAAATGGAGAAGCTGGTGAAGTTGAAAAAGTCGAAGGTGCGATGGCTGAAGAAGTATTCATCGTCGTTGTCGTCGTCGAAGAAGAAGAAGAAGCAGTTCACAAAGATGGAGAAGAGAGCTAGCATGAAGGCGGAGATGCGTAGCAGAAAGGCTCGTAAACTCATCGACAAGACCTTGAAAGTTGCTGATCGCCCTGGCAAGTGCGCCGTCTCTTGACCTTTTATAATTCACTTATGTGACTTTTCGTTTTAGAAGGGAGAGTGATTTATTAGCCTTGTTGAACAATTGAGTTTGGTTAATTACTGCTCTGACTAGCCCCTCAAAATTCAAATACTGGACGTGCTAAAGCAGCGAGTTTATCAGTATCAAAATTTGAAAGCAACAAGAATCACAAATTTAATACCTAGCTTTTCCTACGTGCCATGTCGCTTTGTTGCTCAACCAATGAGGCCTCGAAACTTCAAGAGTAGAGTCACCTCTTGTAGGCATTCAAAACTGATCTATACACACACACACACACACACATATATATATATATGTATATATATATAATTATTGAAAATTACGGTAATTATTTTATTCATGATTTAACATTTTTTTCATTTTTGTGTTTTATTAGTAATGGAATTCACCCTGATTTTTGATTGTTTATGCATCTATACAGGTAACACCTCTAGTTAAATACAATACACAACATCTTAAATTATGTTTAAATACTATATAATTTGTCACGCCGTGATGTAAATATTGTGGCATGTTTCATATTCTTGTGAGTATTAATACATTTTGGTGCTCCATTATTGTGTATTGGTTCCTTGCCAAATTTCTGTATTGCATACTTCTTTAGTCTAAGATTTTGGCACAGAGATAATACCTTTACATTCATCTCTGTTTGGCATGTCATGTTAAGATGCACCTTCTCAAACGTTGGGACTTGTAACTCTGTAGAGTAAAATTGATTAATCCCAGCACAAGTTGGTTCGCTTCTTCATAAAAGAGAATTTGAATAAGGATTCAAATATCTCATAATATTGGTACATTTTGAAATTGTCCCATCAATATATAAGTTTATTGCATGACATGACTCTATTAATGTCTTCTTGCACATTTTTCCTTTTCTTCATGGTCAAACATTGTGAAATGAAGGAGTCCATACCTATAATTCAAATGTCACTGAATCTGCAATTTCTGGGGACCCCATTCTCTTTTTCAGCCACCTTTGGGTAGTATATACTCTTCTCCCATCAATCTTTCCCTTCTCTACTCATTTTCTTTGTTCTCTTTGATCTTTTACTGCTCCGAATAATACGACGGCTAATTATTCCCATGGCATCATGCATAGGCTTAGCTTATTTTCTGGGCCAAGCCAGCACTATCTTTGGGCAGAACACATTGTTTTCCCACGAAGAATTTGAATACGTCAAAATTGTTTCTCTTGTAATTTAAAATTGGGTTGGTTTTCATTGTTCGATTCGTCATTTCTATAAAATAACTACCATAGTGTATATTATGGGTTAGACTTAGGCAGTACGCGTATGCAGAAAAGAAATTTTAGATTTGATCTAAATATATGCTAACTTGATTATTATCTTTTCTTAAACTTTAACAAAGGTACAAAAATTGATCTAAAAACCGTAATCTGAAATAATTTTTCAACAATAAGTTACTTAAATGGTAATTCTGTGATATAATACAAAAACATATTGGACCAAATGATATCATATTTAACCTTTCACCAGGAAGGTCGGAATTGATTCATTCTTACACAGAAAAGCAAAATAGTCTTCTCCAAGATGTACAAGTTACTTACCCTTTAGTTTGCTTCATGTTACAGGGCAAACCATTTATTTAGTCGATATAAACAAATTTTATATTCATGTCATTCATTTGTAAACAATGGCACAAAATAGTTTCGATATTTATTAATTTGTATATGAACTTTTTCACGTCCTCTCTGTGTTTTTTTTAGTTTTGACGAGGTCCGCCCGTCCTTTGATTCCCTCCCGGCCTCCGCAACTTGCCGTCCAGGCTAAAGTGCAAAGCTTAGCTCCAATAGACAAGTCCAAAGTAACATAACGATCTCTCTCTCTCTCTCTCTCTATGTGTGTGTGTGTGTGTGTGTATATAGTGCAGAACGATTGTTCTTACTTAACTTCGTCACATCAACCTTGTGTCTTATTTTGTCAGAGCCCTCAAGCTTCTGCAAGTTTTCTTTTCATAGTTTTTGCAGGTAGGAATCATCATGAGAAGGACAGCAAAGAAGAAGCAAAATAAGTTTCTGAACTACATGTTAACTCCCATAAGAATTTTGAAGAGGGCAAGGCAACTTTACATAAAGGGTGTGCAGGACTGTGCTGGAGGGCTTGGTTATGGTGGTGTAGGGCACTATTCTACTTTTCAGATTTCACAGTTGCCTGCTCAGAGCTTCAATTTCAAGTCATTAAGGCATAGTGGTGGTGGTAATATTAATGAACAGCTCAGAAAAGTGCACATCAGAAACATATATGTAGAGAACGAAAGAAGGCTTGTTGTGCATGGGCAAAAGCAACCAAATGTGGGGTGTAATGGAACGAGAAACAGTAGTAGTGTTGGGTTGAGAAATATGGGAACAATTGACGAGGATAAACCTTGTTATTTTGAAGAAGATCAAATTGATACGAAGACACGTCCGGCGTTGCATCCAAGAAGATCATAATTTTATTAAAAAATTTGATAGTTAGACTTAGAAATGCTTGTTGTGTTCTTAAACCTATAAGAGTATATCTTGGAGCAATTTTCTAGAGTATTGATTAGTTCAACATTAATTAATTTGTTATCGCGCTTTCCATGATTTCGTTAATTAAGAATTTTACAATTGGAAATTTAAGGACGTTTGGCATGGAGTTTAGATTTCCTTCATTAATTATATATTGTCAAAGAAAAATGACCGTGGATATTGATTCAAGAGTTTTTTTTTTCTTTTTTTTTAATATATATACAGAAGGGGCATAAAGCATTGAGAGGGGTTGAAAGAAGAAAAAGGCAGGGTAGACATAGACCGGCATATCAAACCCCCCAAGAACTTCTTCATTATTGCTGCAATTTCCATTTTGTTATGTACCTTATTTATTTATTAATTTATTGAAAGTTATTTAATTAAATTTTAAATCCTGGTTAAGTTAAATTTTAAATATAAATGGAAATAATACTGAATTTTTCAGTACTTCAGTATTACGGGGTATAATAAATTAATATTTCCAGAAAAATAGATCAATGAAGAAAATATGAGTAGAAAAAATAAGTATATCAAACATTGTTTTTCTTTAAAGTAAGATCCACTTTTGATATGTTTAGATATTTATTTGCAATTGATTTAAAATATTATTTTTTAAAATTAAATTAATTTGATAATCTCTTGCTTCCAATGTTATATTGAAAAAAAAACAAATGCAAAAGCCTGTAATGGAGAGATCTCTTTAAGATGTATTAAATATTCTTGAATTGTATAAAAATAATATGATTTTAATAAACTTTATTGTATTAATTAATAGAGATAAATATTATACGTCTTGTATGTTTTTTATATTTTCTAAATCATTATATTCATTGTTTAGCGTAACAAAGTATCTAATATTGGAAAATAAAATTATCGTATGGTACCTGAAATTTCATCTACTTTTAAGTATGAGAACCAAAAAATGGATTTTTATTAACAGAAATCGGTTGCAAAGTTTGAATTTGGATATAAATTTAAGAGTAAATTATGTTAACCTTTTTTAAAATTTAGCTAAATTACACTTAATAATTTTTAATTTATTTTAAAAATTATGTTCAACTACCTTGACATTTATTATATATTATAGAATTTTTCTTTCTAATTTATTTTTTGTAAAAAAATTAATTTTATGCACAATATAAAATTATAATTTTATTTTTAATATGACAATAAGAATAAATTATTAGTTTTACTTTAAAAGAAACATATATTTTGTTGACAATTAATTTTATTGAAAGAAAATAAATTGATGAAAAGCCAAGTGAAATTTTTAAAACAAGAAAGTCGTTAAGTGTAATTTAGTTAAATTAAAAAATTAATTTAATTTATTAATATTTTAAAATAAAAATATTAGTAACAACTATATTATGATTGAATTGATAATACTTATATACCTTTTTTAATTTTATACATTAAAAATTTAATATAATAAATAATAAATAAGCAGAGAAAATTTATACATCATTAGATAAGTTCATTATTTATTACACATAAAAAAAAGTCCAAACATATCTAATATTTGTTACAATATCCACGATCACAAAACAAAGTAAAAATCTAATAAAGAAACAAGAAATTGCAGCTTCAAATTATGCCAGAGCCAATCAACATCAACCCCATTCACTAACAATTTATAATCTTAAGAAAATGCAAAATCAAATTAAACCCCTTAGCAATTCTTAGTTTCATACACAAATGCAGAAGCAGTAATCAGTAATTACCAAACAATGGACCAAGAAATAATCAGTAATTACGAAAACGAAAGAGAAAACTAAGTACTAAAAGAATAAGAATTTGAAGCGTATAGCAAATAATAGCAATGGAGCTCAAGAAACCGAATGCTTAAGCCAAAGATTCATCGATGGTGGCGGTGACGAGAGAGTTTGTGACCACAGCAGCTCGTGGTATTGAATGGTTTGACAGTAACGGACCTAGGGGAAGACCGCAAAGAGAAGAGGAAATTGGGTTTTGCCATTCTGAAGAAGAAAGGAAATTGGGGTAGGTTATAGCGAAGGCCAAAACGATGTTGTTTTGCCCTCTTTTTTTCGTTTTTTTTTTAAAGAAATACTTTGAAATGATGTCTTGTTATACCCAGAAAAAAAAAATGAAAAAGAATTTTCAGAACCAGTCCACCTGTTTACCGACTTGGTTTTAATTGGTTTTTAATCAATTTAGCTTCTACTTTAGATGGCTGATTTCCTGGATTGAATAAACAGGGCTCACAGATGGTTTATTGATTTTTCAATCAAATGAGTTAATCCAATTTGATTTTGTAATCATTGTGATTTATTCTAAATTTAATATCAATATTTTTAAAATTGGATCGATCATTAAATCAATAAAAATATTAATTTATAATTTATTAATTAAACTATGATAAAATTGTGATCAAACCAATAATAATTATATATACATATATTAATTTAATATTAATATATTATAATAAATGATTATAAACAAATATTAATAAATCTTGAAAATTTTTATTATTAATTTATATAAAAACAAATCAAATATAATATAATATTTAAATTTAATTGATTCTTTAATTTTAAAATTTAAACCTAAAATAGTTTATTTATTAATAAATATAATTATCAAATATTAATATGTTAAAACAAGTATTGAAATCAAGATATTATAAAAATTAACTATTTAATATAGTAATTTATTATTATTATTTTTCCAAAAAAATTTTGTATAATAAAATTTAATTAATTCCTAAAGATTTAAATATAGTGTAAAAATATGATAGTTGATAAATATTTAAATTAAATATCAGTAATTATATAATATTATGCACTATCCTACCTAAAAAACAAAGGTGGCACATTAGTTAAGATGCTGATGTTTCTTTGGATTATGGATTGTTGCATAGCAAAATGAAAACAATTGATTTAAAATTTATTTATATAAAAATTTGCATATACAAACTAAACATGCTTTGTAACTCAACTAGTGGATGTTTTAGAAACCATACGTATAGGAGTTTGAATATGAGGAAGGACGCATATTATGGAAGCAATGCACTAATAAAACTTATTTATATAAAAATTTGCTTATAATAATTAGAAGTGGATTGTAAGTCAAATGGTGCACTTATGTTTTGGAAGCAACGTGTCTTGTGTTCGAATTCAAGTGAGAGCGCGGGTTCTAAAAAAAAATTAGTTCAATGTAGCTTGTCAACACCAATTTTAGTCTAAAACTGAGTGGTCGAACTTAATTCTTAATCAAAGTTGATTGGTTCTTTAAAACACTAATTTGAAGGGTTATCTGGATCGAATCGAGATCTGGTTTCCAGTCCAACTTATTGAATCGGGCGATCTAATCTGGTTATAATAATATTGTTTAATATTATTGTATGAGTTTGAATTTAAATAATATAATATCATAATTTGATCATTCTATTTTTTAAGTAAGTCTAACTTGATAGATTGGCAAAATAGATCTTCTCAATTTTTTTTTTGGAAATTGACAATATCAATTTTGAAAAAAGATAAATAAATTGTATTAATTATGTTCTTGAGAAAATCCAAATGAATAAACTGGTTGACTTAATCCCCTTAAAAAAGCAAGTTGAGTTGCAGGTGTTACAATTTGTCCTGAATCAGTTTTTTTTTTTTTTTGGACTTAGTTCACCTATGGCTAACTTGCAGGTTAGGAGGTCAAAGTTGTAGCCTTTTTTTTTTCTTTTTGGCTTTAAAGGAAGTCCCTATTATTTTGTCCAAAATTAATGCCCCACACAAGTATACTCACGCCAAGTGTCTTAACAAAGTAACATACTAATATATTATGCTTTCTTAGTTATTTAAGAATTTGTCTCTTATTTGATTTGATTATGTTATGTTTTAAGGATATTATAGATATAATAGACATGATTTGATTGTGAAGTATAATTTTGTTTACTTATTTGAAACATTACTAGATTGAGTTTGGATTGTCTAAATTTTGCTATTATAATTTTTTTGTGTAGTTAGAGAAAGATAAATACAAGATGTGGAGTTAATATTTTAAAAGGTGATTTATAATGTTGGAAGTAGCTTTCAAAATTAAAAACTTTATGTCTATTTCTTTTCAACTTTATAAAAAATTTACTAATTTGGACTTCAGATGATTAAGAGTGTCACCAAACTAGCTAGAGAAACAAGAACAATAACGTGGGAATTATGCAATTAACCCACAAAATAAAATGTATTTTTAAAAAAATTATTTTATAAGAATTTATAAAAAATATTTATTTATTTTAGGGACAAAATATAAGTTTATAAGGATTTAAATAAAAATTTTATTTTTTCAGAGATTATTTTTTTAATTTTATAAAAAAATTATCAAAATAAATTAGCCCCGCCAAAACAGCTCGGGCTAAGCTAGGTCTAAAAAAATTTGTTTGTTACTAAACCTAAGGCAAAATCTTAACCTGTGTATACTTCTATTTTTATGAAAGAAATGAAAATTGTTTTTTAATTTCAAATTACTTGTGAATAACTATTTAGCTTTTAAATATAAAATTAGGTCTCTAAATTTTTGATTCCATGAATTATGCCTTTTTATTGTTTATTTTTTAACGACCTATGTCATATCAATTTTTTTATATGAGGTTACATGCTTTCATTTATTTCCAATGCTAATATATTAACTATAGAAAAGTTGAATATTATGTTTGAGTTGATATTGTTAAAAAATTACAAAATAGCCTATTTCTGGTAATCTAAAAATTTAAGAGCCTAATTTTTTATTATAAACATTCATCAAACTATTTGCAAAAGTTTTGACAAAGTTGTTCTGCACTGGTAGTTGTTGGTTGCAAGGCTAATAAATAATGTGTTTCATGTTACAACCACCTTTAATGGTGGCTGGTTCAAAAGAGAGTCACTTTTGTTGATGCACTTATGGCAGCAACGACCACTTGGCACTCTGTATGCCGTATTTCTGAGATAAGCCCATAATGGAGATTTGATTTGCTGGATCAAAATCTATATGTTTTGAAACCCAAAGTTTACCTCAATCCCAAAGAAAAAATGTTTACCTCCATCTATAAGAGGAGACATTTGTGAGTTTTTTTTGAACTCTCTGGGAATATATGAGAGTATGTGTTTAAAATCTTCTTAGAAGGAGGTTTTTGGATAAAGAACTATTGGATTTTATGTAAAGAAATTTTTAAATTGAGTAAGTTTATAGAATAAATAAACATATTAAAGGTAAGTACTTCTTTTAAGTATGTTTGTAAGATTTATGTTTATTTATGATTAATTTAAATTATTTATTTTTTGAGTGGTGTCCTATCTTAGTGTCAAGAGTCGATCAGCCAGTCAGCCAAATTTGCACGAAAGATGTCTTTTGTTTTTCGACTAAGCATCTTGTTATGGATTGAATGCTCAAAATGATATAATTAACACGTGATTAATGGAAAGGAAACGGTGATATAACTATTTTCATTCAAAATGCTCTATTCATTTTGGTGAATTCTGATCTCTATAAAGTGTTAGATATTCATGTTGTGAGATTGATAGTTAAGTATAAAGAGAATCTAAATTCTTTTTAAAGAAAGAGAGAAAGCGAGACCTACGTGGGTGGATTCCATTAGGTTCCACCTCCTTTTTTTTTTTCTCTATTTCATAGTACAGGAGAGCATCTGGTAGTGTGTGGAAAGGAAAAGAAATCTCGTATATTTTTTATCACTTTAACGAGTGTGATTAAAAGAACCTATTTGCATTACATTTTTGTTAAAAAAAAAAAAGAGTGATTTCCTGTCAAGGTGTCACTTGGATTGAAAGAACTTCCAGGGAATTTTCTATTGCTAGATTGTGAACTAAAAGAAAGTCTTCCTTTTGATATCAGTAACCAAGACAAGAATAGGAAAAGAAGGAGCAAAGGAAATGTAGATTGCATTATGTGGGTTGCTAGAAGAGTATGGTTTAAGACCTGTGTTTCATAAAACAGGGCATTTTAGATGTAGGATACACAAAAAACAGAGAAAGAGAGAATAGCGCGACAACTTAAGAACAAATTCCACATGCTTTTGTCTAGGGTAAACTTGTTTACTTTATCGAGAAAAACTGACTTCTTAGTTTTTGAGTTCACCTTGCACAGCATGAAATTTAGGAAATGAATAATGAGAGGAATTTAATAGCACGTTCCTTTAAAGCAGATTTGTTGAACCAATGCAAGAAAGATGACTAGGGTGGCAGAACATCTTATTGTCCTTAAATAAAGTCTCATTAACCTCGAATAGTAAGTAATAAAGAACAAACGTACTCAACTTTCGAGATTAATTGTTACGAAAGAAACTTAACATGTCTATAATTTATGAAGTTAAACTTTCTGTCTATTCATTCCTTCCCGCAGAAGTTATTGTTTTCCCTGGAAATCAAAGCAACTTTGGGTCCATTTAGTTCGGTTTATTTGGTTTTATCCTAAATAAAACCTGTTTGGTTTTCTCTGGAAATCACAGCTGATGCTCAACTTGATCAAGCAAGTGTCCTTTCCATCTGATAGGACAAACCTATCACTATAAAAGATGCTTTCTTTTTTTAGAAAAATAATCATAATGAAAATTTAGAAAGTGTGCAATATGAACCTCAATCGTCTTCTATGTTTAAACTTTAAAACACAGTAGAAGTTGCGATGCATTTCAAATAGGGGGTGTTCTATTTTTTTTGGGGGGGGGGGTAAACTTTATTATATTTTTTACCTCTGTTGCCCTGCACAGCAGGCTATGCAACACAGCAAAGGATTGTTGCTGCTTGTTCAATGAGTAATTGTGAAGCTCTTATCATTTTTTTTTTTTGGGTCAACATGTGTTGACATGTTTTTTTTCACTTTCCAAGTTTGGTTTAAAATAACCATCTCTATCTTTATTGAAGCACATGAAGAGTTGGGCAATGGAGAGCAAAAATATTAGATAAATAAAAAACAATAAAGAGTCATGCCTACCAAAATCAAATGAAAATACATCTTTCTATCATAAAAACTCCTATCTGCAACTGCACAAATCTGATAATTGAAAACAGATGACTAAACTCGAAAGTGGCATGTGGAAGCTATTTGCTTCTAAGGATAAGGCATAACCATGTGATTTGGTGAGACAGGCAGTAATTATAGACCTCATGGCTCATGGCTTTTGCTTTTGTGTGTAGATGTAATCTAAGTGGGCTGCAAGTGTTCTTCTCATCAGGCATTCTTCTTCTCCAACCCCTTCACAACTTTCCTCCTCATTCACCTTCTCCGCTTCCAAGACCTTCAAAAGCATTAAAGCATGTACAAAATTCATTAATGAAAAGAATATTAGAAAGAAAGAAAGAGATTTTAATGCTATGATTTGAAGAGATTATGATATGAAATGAATGAAACTAGCTCACCCCATGTTGAGTTTTGCTTGGAATAACAGAGGAAGAAGGGCCTGGCCTCCCTGCACGTGTTAGACCGAAGAAGAAGGAGAGGAAAAAGAAAGCTGCCATGCAAATACAGGTTCTAACCTTAGACGACATTTTCATTCTTTGTTTTCTACGACCGCCGAAGTTCTAAACTGTATCAGATATACAGCCATAATGGGACTCTGAAATCAATTTATATAGACTGTGTGTTGAAAACAAAAAGGGCAGACGTGGAACTTTACTCCTTAGAATTTCTTTTTCTTACTAATAAAACTATAATTTATAATTTCTTTTTTCTAATAAAACTATAACTTATAATTATCTCTAATTTCCAATAAAGTTTGGTGTATAAAAAGGGGAAAAAAATTGAAAGAGAAAAAAATGTTTCTTTAATAAGGTGCTTGACGGTTCAGTTTGTTCGGTCTTTTTTTTTTTTTTTTTTGCTTTCACATTAGCCAGCTGACTTTCTTTTTTTCCTTTTCACATTGACCAACTGAATGGCTGATGTTGGTTTAGGGTAGAGAGAGGGATCAGTTTGCTTTTAAGAGTATAAAACCAAATTAAAAATCATGGGCTAAAAACAGTTTGGACATATTTTTATCTTAGACCTATTTATTTATTTTTAGACATTTTTCACAGTTTAAATATAAATATAATAATATAAAAGCAAAAAAAAAAACTCATTAACAAGAGGCTCATTGTAACCAAGTCTCTTTTTTTCTTTTTCCTTATCAAATCAAGTTCAAATAGGCCAATCAAATAACATATATGTATATTTAATTTATATATATTGTAGTTCAATTCAGTTTACCATGATATCAGACTGAAAAAATCGAATTACATTGCCAAAAAAACTGAAAATTGCGGACGGATTAAATTTAAAAAATTAATCAGTTTTAATTAATTTTTGATTGATTTAGTTTAGTTTAATAATAAAAAATCGATTCTGAAGACTCTTAAATATCGCTAGAGATACCGTATTCAAGAACAATGGCTTATGAAACTCACATCTTTCTCTGACGCTTCAGATAATTACAAAGTGGTGCTTTAAAATAGCAATATTGAATCTTAGTAGACATTATTCTGTAGTATAACACCTCCAAGTACACTAAAAAAAATGCATATAACTTACTAGTACGGCCGTCTTCATTCCACTCATCACATTCGAAGAAGCATATTCTAGGAATACTTCAAATTGTTGTAATAACGCAATTATGCAATGAGAAAGAGAAAATAATATAAAAGATGAGAGTATATATAAAATTGACTTCTTCTCTTTACATCTATTTTATCTTTTCCTTTATCTCTCTTATTATATTATATGTAGTAAATTCATTTACCACAGAAAATCTGAACTTATTTTAACTCGATATTAAATTGGAACTTAGCCATCCAAAGATTCAAAATAATTGTCCCAGAAATACACGAACTTAATTGGTGAGTTCATTGCTAACTGGAATTCCACGTGAGATCCAAAATTGATGACAGATTTTTTTTCCCTCATTAATTGTTCAATCAACTTTGATACTCAACACAATACGCTTTCTATTTTGACCCGAAAACATTTGGTGGCTTCGGAAGAACACCCTTGGAATTGAAATTGCTTTAGATTTGTCAAACCATGTTTTGATAGTTCCTCACCTAATTGTCCAACGTAGGTGCAAGGGCATATATTGAGAAAAAAAAAGGTGCTTAATTGCTCAATGACTTCAAATTATCTTAGATATTACAATCATGAAATGCATTAAAAATGGCAGCAAATCCATAAAGCAGAATCAATTACAATAGCTTTAATTTTAACTTATTAAGTTGCCCATGAATTGATGATCTTTGGCGTGTGGGGGTTTTGATGATAATCATGATTATCTTTTCTTCTATAAGTGGAGGACAATATCAGCAGCTTCAAGCCATAAAAGGGCACAAATAATGGACACTTGTTTTCGCATGCATTGATTGAATGGTTGCTGCTTGGTGAATGGTGGGGTTGGATGGCTTAAATATAGGAAGAGAAAAGTAAAGAATCAAAAGCATGGCATTTGGAAATTCAAGATGCCTTTTCATTTATTATCCTCCCTTTATTTTTTCCTTTTTCTTCTCATTGCATCTCTCTAGTAGTGCCAATCTAGCTTTGTTTGCTCACGAGTTTCTTCTTAAAAAGAATGCCATTTTTTTGGGGTGAAAAGCATATCATTATTCAACATTTACGATGAAATTCTCGTGACCTGATCTCAAGGGATTAAAACAACAAAAATTTATATTTGTAATAGTACGTTTAACTATCCATCGTACATATTCTGGTTTCTGATACTAAGTCAACTGATTTCCACTTCTAAAATAATGAATGGAGTTGAGGTTTGTTGCTTGTCTGTCAAAGAGAGTGGACGGTGGTTTTTCTAGAACCAGAATCAGATATTTTCGGATTTAAAGTTATCAACCCTGATGGCTTAAGCTGTGTTTGGTTTGTTGTAATTACACAAGAATTCTTTTCTAAATTATGTGTAATATTTATTATATTTTTGTAATTGTTATTCAATAATATATATTTCTTATTATTTTTAAAAAATAAAAAAATAAAAAATATTTTGTATTTTATTTATTTTTTTTCTTTTTATATCAGTTAATCAAACGAGCTTTTACAATGGCTCAACCTTGGATACCATGCCAAAACCACTGCAAGAGACTTTATGATTTCCCTTGTGAGAGATGCACATATTTACATGGATGACGGTGATCTATAATTTTGCAATCTCATGTCAGAAGATAAATTAGGGAGTTATTAATGGAATGGGATAGGATAGAGTAGGAGAAGAGAGAAAGTCGTCATTTTGTTGTTTAAAAGTTTAATGAAAAAAAATGTAATTCATTGTTTGAGAGTTCTAATATCATTAATAGGTCTCAACCCTAAAATTTTTAATATTTTAAGAAAACAAAAATTAAATAACAAAATTTAAAATAGTGGATGAAAGAGAAAAAAAAATTCCAATCATTTCAAATCTCTCAATTTGGAAGGTTTAAAAATTGGATTGGAATTCATCTTAACTTATGTCACCCATTATTTTTTAGAATAGAGTAAATTATACTGATTTTTTTTTTTTAAATTTTGCTAAAGTTATATAATTTTTTTATCTTTAAATGATCTATATATTTTTCTTAAAATAAAAAATTACGTTACACATTAGTCTATTTTTAAATTTTTTAGTTAAAATATCCTTCATTAATTTAAATATATTTTTTAAACTAAAAAAAATTAAATGAAAGATATTTTGATCAAAAAATTTTAAAATAAACTAAAGTGTGAGGTAATATTTTATTTCATGAGAAATTTATATATTTTTAAAAGTAAAAATATCTATATAATTTTTTTTCTAATTTTTAACCATTTATACAACGATTCCATCCCACGAAATCCCACCCCAATCTCCATCCTTCCAAACAAGCCCCAAGTGTGCTTTGCACTTTCATTGTAACGGTCTATGTGGTAGCCCTTGTCTCTCCTTCGTATTTTGATTGTCTTTCTTAGATGGCTCTCACTGTAAATCTGTATAAATATTTTTTAACACATTCTCGTTGAAAATATCAATTATTATAATTTAAGTCAAACAAAAGAATATAACTCAAAATGACTAACTTAATAATTAAGCATGAAAGTTTCAGCTTAAATATGATCTTAGATCTTATCCTTTGGAGAAGTATTTAAACTTTAATGAGTTGATTTTGCCTACACATAGCCGTCCAGAGCATGTAGGGCATTATGACTCAAGTGTATGAGACCAGTGAGCCTCAAAATGGCGATTATAAGAGGATGAGATTGAAGCACTAAGTCACATTGATTTCTGGGGTCTATTTCCATATGGCTGAAGGTGATGAAGCATGCACCTCAGCACTTGCGTATGGGTTATATTGTTGGTGTGCCATACCCTATACGGCAACAAATTGTGGGGAATACACCAGAGATAGCCTCTTTTAAATGCATGAGATTGTGTTTGGCTTTACTTTAAATTTTTAGGTATTTTAAATTTGTTTTTTAATGAGTTTTATTTCTTAAAAAAGTAAATACTGTAATTAAAAAAAATTTAGTGTTTGACAAAGCATCTGATAAGTATTTTTATCAATATAACTAATTTGTGTTTGGTCAATTTTTTTAAATAAAGTGTTTATTATTGTTAAATTATTAAAAAAAGACATTTAAAAACGACCAGTTAATTTTTTTTTGAATGGATAAATGATTTTAAAGATGTATTATGATTCATTTTAATTATTTTTTTATTTATATTTAACTAAAATATAAAAAATAAAGTCACAATAGATATGCAAAATATTTTAATCAAAATAAATAAATATAAGCCGTTGATGCATTATGGCAAAGACATTAAAGAGGGAAAAATAGGAGATCTAAGTGATACAAGGATATAGAATGATTTTGTAATTAATAATTTGAGTGATGGTACTTTTGTCTAAAAAAATTTTCTGTTTCTGTTTTTATTTATGCTTCAAGAAGTTTCAATTTTTTTTACTTTCTTTTTATATCTGCCACCATTCATAAGTGTTGAGGAGATACAAAACAAGAAAAATGAAGTTAGTCTAGTAAAGAAATAGTGTATTGCTTAGAATATATATTGGAGTAAAAGTTGTGTTTTTTATGAGTTCAAGAAAATGAGATAATCTAAGACCGTCAATATGTAAATGATATTTTCAGAAAGATGACAAATGATTGTCTTAAAGTATTTAAGGATTTCATGCCAATTATTATCAATTCTTTTAGAGTTATTTGAATTGCTTTAAACTTTGGTAACTTAGAATAGATCGTTTTAGACCTTATAAAGATATTGACTTGTAAATTACTCATAAAAAAAATTACATATTGGCCAAATAACCATGGCTCGAAAATTGCCAGAATAAAAAGGCAAACACAATTAAAGACTATTTTTTAAAAATTAAAAAAATAAATTGTTTTTTTCTTTCCAGAAGCAGGACAAAACAAGCTCCAAGCCTCATCACGCCAAAAAGGAATTGAAGAAGACTGATGAGAGTAGTTATATATAGTAAGCTGCTACTTGTTCTTCTATTTTAAATAAAAATTAAATGGCTAGAGCATATGTATATTTTTCAAATAAACGTTTTTTTATCTCAGATTTACATCCAGAAATGGTTTCTTGGGATTACATTTTCCTCCTAAAATATTAAAACAGATTAAAAAAAGAAAAAGAAAAACAATGGCCGATAAAGGGGAAGGTAGAAAGAGATTAATCATGATAGGCACCTAAAAGTGTTAAGTGCAACGTTAATTTAATATGAAAATATCACCATTTATTGGATAATTTTTTTCTTTTTTTGGGGCATGGTAGTTAGAGGTCTTCTCAAATTCTATCCAAAATTAAATTTTTTTCTTCCAACAATTTTACAAACAGGCATACTAGATGTAAGATTTTACTTTTAAAATATTTCACTAAAGAATCATAGCCACGTCTATGTTTGATAAGTAGGAAAGGAATGGAATAGGATGAAAATGAAGAAGGAAAAAACTGTATAAGTAGAGTATGAAATGATAATTGTATCCTCACTTTTAAAAAAGTAATAATAAGAAATAAGTAGTAGTAAGTAATAATTATAAGAATACAATAAATATTATATAATTTTTATTTAAAAACTTTTTACTTCCTTTTTCATCTTTACCATCTATCAAACATATCTTTAAAGATAAAATTTAAGACATGAAGATGGAAAGGGATTATTATGTTATCCCTTTTTATTATTGAATAATTTTTTTAATATCTATTATGTTTTTATAATCATTATTCAATAGTTTCTATCTATTTGTATTGTATTTTTAAAATAGAAGTAAAAAACTATTTTTTATTTCAATCCATTCTTGGTCTCCAAAGCAGAGGAGGCCATAGAAGAAGTTATTGGTGAGCTGAACATATGATTTCTTGAACACGAGCACCAGTAATTAGTGCAATAACTGTAGTTTTCATTTCAATTAGTGGTCATTTTAGTGCTCTTGATCCCCTTCCTATGATTCAGTGCGTCTTAGTATCATGAATCAGGATTTCAGACAAACTTATTGCGGTAAAGAACTGCTTCTACAACTAGAGACGGTGCAATGATTCAGTAATGGACAATAATAGGGTTTTCATGTCTCTCTAAACCACTAATCTTAGTTCTACCGTATTCAATCTTGTAACCTGTTTTCATTCAGAAATTAGCGATTTACAAGGAAATTTCTTGCAACCTGATTTCAAGAAATTTGCATACTTAAGATTTGAATACGTTACTTCGCAGCCAATCAAATGTCACGTGTACATCTTTAATATTGAACCAACTTCTTGACATTCCATATTTTGAGCTTCAGAATAATTCAAAACATACCAAGAAGTTTTCTTCTTAAAACAATAAAGTTTGTTTGACACCGCAGGGTCAACGGCAATCAATATACCACAGATATTGCAATCTAAAGAAAGCTCAGAATCATCCCCCCCCCCTCTCTTCTATATAAATATAGGCAGTTTTATATCCTTGTCATCAAATTTTTTAATTAAAGTATAATGAATGTATAATTTTTCAATAATAATATAATAAAAGTATAATTTTTACATATAACTATATCATTTATTAATTAAACTATATATTTGTCATATTATTATTATTCAAGAACTAGTTATATTTTGATTAGAGAACTTAATAATAAAAATATAAAAATTATACCTAAGTCTAATTCATAAATATATTGATTAATGTTAGAATTTAGTTTTGATTTTTCAGTCTTCTACGTATCAAATTCCCTATTAAAGCATGAGCTGAGATCTGCCAAAAGAAGTAGCTAACAAGGTCCTGCTAATACAGACGTTAGTTATCTTGTTTATGATCAAAAGACACTCACTAGGAAATGTTGGGAAAGTGGGAAAGTGGGAAAGAAATGAACACAAGACGAACATGATGATCAAGCATGCCAATAAGGTTACCGTTAAACAGTTCTGTTGAATGATTACGATTCATCTTCAAATGTCATATGCACTCAATACCTAAATATATTCACCCATTTATGGAGAATGATAAAGAGTTCGAACTCTCTCTTAATCAGTTAATTATATATCGAAATTCATGTATAATAATAAGATATTTATTTATAAAGTTTGGGTTGCAAAAAACTTGAGTTCTCAATAAGAAAATCTTTATTTTATAGAATTGTTCTATGTCACTCTTAGACTTTACTAATGAATGGTTAAAGTTAACAATAAAAAGAATTACAATATTTATATAAAAGCCCCTTGAATTTTGTCTAACGTATACTGATTAATGAAACTGGATAGGACTCTTTGGCTAATGTCAAGGATATAAATCCTAAAATCCAATTAAATTACTAAATTAGATGGACAACCTAAAATCCAATTAAATTACTAAATAAAAAGGACACTAGTGACTTTGGGATTACATAAAATCAACCATAATTTTTCAGAAACTCAAACAGAAGAGGGCTGAATTCAACTATTTGTTGATGTGAGCTTGCTGTTATACATTGTACAGACCCAACGACGCTTCAAACATCTTTCTTTTTCCCAGTAATAATTATATGCCAAGAAGGTAGTAATAAATTAAATGATGAAGGAGTTGGAATGTTCCCTTTTTATCTATTTTTCAAATAATTCACTTTGCCCACTTTTGAAGGCTAATTGCTCCCTTAAAAAGAAAAATCAGAAATCAATCTCTGTATGTCTAGAAAGATAGCCGAAGCAATAAAGTAATATGGCTTTAGTTCACTGCCAGACCCACCCCACAACTACATGATCTATTTTATTAACTATAATCCTGAGGAAAAGAAATTCTCCTTCTAGAAAAAGAACAAAAAGGACATGACAGAGTAATAAAGGGTCTACAAACCAAATACAGAAAGAAAAAACTTGAGCTCTTTAGAATTTTTTTTAGATTTTTTAATAAAAATATAATGTATGAAAAAACTTTATGAAATAATCAGTCATGTACATGAAACATTTGGAGCCACTAATCAATTACGAAGTTGCTTTTTATTTCCTCAGTCAATCATAGTATCTGCTGTACATGAATGTCTTTTCCCCACTACACCAACCCTTTTGCTTTGATCTGTTTCTTGCGCTCTTCTACTCATCCATAAGACAGACATGTTCTATTAACAGTCTCATCCTCAAATCTCACACAACTCTTTCTCTTTCATATCCTTCTAGCCCTTCAGATGGATGCTTCCAAGCCAGAATCTGCAAAACAGCTAAAAGAACATCTTCAACATCAACAAGAGCCGTTTTCATTGCAAAACTACCTCTCAGAAAGAAGTTACATGTTCAAGAACTTCGGCTCTGATAGTAGTAGCAACATTCATTGCCTTATTTCACAGAAGAATCTAAAGTGGTCGGCCAAATGTGATTTGTACAACGTAAGAAAAAGGTTGTTACAAGCTAAAGGGATCCTAAGATCAATACTTTACAAGTTCATTCTCTCAAGTGATGATCAGGAGTTCTCAAACTGGGATGAAGAGCATAAGAGTGATCAATATGTGCATAGGACAACCACTGGCACTCAGACAAAGCAAAAAAATGGGGTTTCCTCAACGAAAAGATTATCAGCATCTGACAATTTCACTTACAATGATGTTGAAGACAATTTTTTGTCTTATGAGCACCGGGGCTCAACTCTTATGAACGTGTTTCAGACGTTTACGCTTCCTGAATTCAGAAGAGTAGAGGTAAGAGATCATTTTATGAAAACATCATAGAAAATGATTAAAAATTTTTACATTCTCCTCCTAGAGAAAACTTAGGTAAAGTTTTAAGGTATTGTTATCAAGTTTTTCAATAAAAACATAATGTGTGAATACTTTTTATAACTCACCACCACATGTTTGACTCTTTCAAGTTTCAAACACCATATGTCTTTTCAAAATTCAACAAGCCCCATTAACTCCTATATCCAATTTGTCCCAGGACTCTGTTGGAGACCCCATGTTTTCAACCAATTTAAGGAAGCAACTAATGAACTTGGATATTGCCAAAATGGGACGTGTAAGAGATGACAAACTCCAGATGGTTAGGACAACTCCTCCTTGCCGAAGAAAGAAAAGGATCCTGCAGAAAAAGAGGCAGCTACAGTTGGACTGTGTAGAAAAAGCCAAAGAATTCCATGAAAATGAAGCTAAAAAACTTTCAATCAAAGCAGTTTCAGAGCTTGAAGACCTTGAAAATAAAATACATGAGCATTTTTGCTTGATGGAGAAACAGAATGGAGAAGTGAAAAAAACCACCCACTTGTTGCATACAGAATCCTTCATTACATCAGAAGAGTGGAGAAATTCCAACAAACTAAATTGGGAGATACGCATTGAGATAGGAGATGCTATCATGGATGACGTTATCAGAGAAATTATTGATTTATTTTTGGATTAAGCACACAATGTTCATGGAATACATATGTCGTTTGTGAGGCTTGGTTTTCACAACCTGGCTAGTTAAAACAACACCAATGGATTGACGAACATCCATGCAATTTAACATATCAGAGATTCAGAATTACCAAGGATTGCATGAGAGTTTCATTCCTTCACCCATGGTGATGTAAGTTCACTTAAAGGGGATCCTACGCATGTCAGTGTGTCACTAATACTCCGACTGGTAGTCTAAGAGCAACCTGTCCTCATTGCAATTTCTGCTCACAAAATAAAAGAAAAGAAATTGCCTTTATGATCTGCATGGTTCAGTCCAACACAGAAATCGAATGAATGTAAAGACAACTAGGATCAAAACTCAAACAATGCAGTAAACAATTGATTGTTGGCAGCCATAAATTTCTATGAATTATAGAGGATGCAAGAGAAAATCCAAAAAAATTACATTTCTTATTGTAAAACAGAAACAATCAATGAACAATTAACCAGAGTACCAGACCAGACAGCAAAGAATTATGAACATTTGTGAACCAGTAGTAAATCGGCTTACACATCTTGATTTCTTGTGGACCCTACTATGTGCAAGAGATTTTCTAGTCCTCTCTTTGTCTGTTTCATGAGAAATATGATCAGGACTTTGATGCTGCTTCCTTTGTTTTCTATTATCATCTTCTGATATATTATTTTCCCTAAAGAAATGAGTCTCATTTAAGTCCACATTGTCACTGTCTGCTTTATCCATCTTATGTGCCTCCTCTTTCTCCCTTTCACATCCTCCCTCTTTTTCCCTTATTTGCTTCACTTTCTTTCCTTCCTTTTCCTCTTTCTCTTTTTCCTTTTTGCCTGCAGAAACCATATACAGTTCCAAAACTCATGCCTCACATAAAGATAAGAAATCTATCGTTGTCAAAAATTTTTCAAATAAGTTTATATTCCATATTTATTTCCCATTAATTTTTGCTCATATTCCTTCTGTTTGGAT
The DNA here is from genome assembly GCA_026724425.1 of Erythrophleum ivorense. NCBI lineage: Eukaryota > Viridiplantae > Streptophyta > Magnoliopsida > Fabales > Fabaceae > Erythrophleum > Erythrophleum ivorense. The sequence goes on from JAIUCV010000003.1 coordinate 4,435,820, forward strand.
GAACCATATAGCGTTAAGCATGCATTAATATGACTTTATTCACACCTAAAATCCTAATAATACCTCGTCAAAAAATATTTGCTGAAAGTTAAGCACAAGGACATCCTTCCCTCTGTGATAGAATCGAAAATGCTCTTTGCAAGATGTCCAGAGAGACCAGCGAATGTTTTAACCGGTACTAAAAAATATTTATAATACAGAAGCTTAGCAATATAAAAAACACAATATCATAAATTCGGTTTGTTTATAAGAACTGATCATTGCAGAGTGAATAGAACTAGGCCGCAGGCAACAAGTAGAATGGTAAGACATAAAAGATATATGATCTTTATAGATGGAAAGAATGCACTACCTAGGCAAAGTTTCAAAAGATTTAAGCACTTCATAAGAAACTGAGAATATCACCTAGGCAAAGGAAAATAGTGTTGTCCATTTTGGTAGAGCTAGTTTACAAAATATATGTAAATCAAATCAATTATTAAAAATTCAAAATTATGGCGGATACAGTTTATAATAGAGCTTCTGATATGTTGTCATATCTCTTCATAGTTTAATTTATAAATCATTGGTTTATTGGGTGTATTTAAATATTTTTATGTGACTTACTGTCATAATTGTTATTAAAGTATCACAAGCCAATGAGCTGGAGTAGCTCAGTTGGTTAGAGCGTGTGGCTGTTAACCACAAGGTCGAAGGTTCAAGCCCTTCCTCTAGCGGCTGCATTCTCCTTTTAATCTTTATCAATTAAACATCAAATTTTTAATATGCAATAAACTCTAATATTAGTGTCTATTAATTTAACACCAATTTATCTAAGCTAAATTGCACAAATTCCGTACGTTTTAATACATATACAAATAATTTTTTTATCTTTAAATTTGATAATAAATCCTTTAAATTCCATTTTTTTATACAAATAAATTTTTTTAACTTTAAATTTGATACAAATAATCCTCTTGAAATTTAGGTCACCTACAAAATAATCTTCTTAACATATCATGTTTTATGGGTAAAATAACATGTTAAATAGATTTTTTACACAAATTTAAAAGTTTAAAAAAATTATTAGATTAAAAAGGTTATTTACTCATCATTTAAATTCAAAAAAGTTATGTATAATTTAAAGAGATTATCTGGAATGAAGATGAATGCGTAACAAATATTAATATTAGCATCAGAAACAGAGGACTCTTCCAAATCCTAACACTCCCCCCAACTCAAAAAATTTATTCTCCTATCCCAACATTCAGATGTTCCATATTCTGTATTAGCTTGAAGCTACTAGTTGGAGTCACTTACACATTAAGTCTTCTCTGTATCCACTTCCTGAAAGTCTAACATCAATCTGGTGTTTCACCTCAGCTTCACCGGAGGACCCAACCAAAACGGTGTTTTTCTTTTTTTTTGAATGACAACCTTTCTTTTCCCATCGCCATCCACCACACTCAGCTCTTTGGCACACATTCATCTTCAGTCACAAACTCTGTCTTTCTCCGCTTCACTTTCACTCTCCCAAATCCCACCAACTGGGTAATCGGAGCTCCGCCCACTTGCTCCGAACATTGACCCAACCACAAGCAAGAATGTCAAGTCCAAGCAATTAACGGCGGAGATGTCCAGTGCTTGCCCCTCATAGATAGACTCAGCCGGAGAATTGAAGGGAAGTGATGATGTGCTGTTTTGAATGAGTATGGAGGAAGCAGCAGAGGCTATGAAGGTGGAGAAAGAGTAAGCCATGGCCAAATGTATGTATGGAGGGATTCGCCAGTGTAAAATCTGTAGCCCAAACCCTACTAAAAGATGAGCTCAGTCAATGATAAACAAAAAAGGCCAATTTTAAATATAGCCTAATGCGAAAAAGTAGACTTGACAAAATTTGAAGGTCTTCTGCTTGTGGAAATTCTTTCCTACTCTTAGAATATCTTATAATTTATATTTTTTATAATAAAAAAATATAAATCAAATAAAATAGGGCTTAGGTGCTTGAATGAAAAAATTAAAATCTAAATTTCAATAAAATAGAGTGTATTATTTAATAAAAGAATATCAATTTATTCACTATTTTTATAAATTATTTTTATAAATGAAATATTATAAAAATAGTGTGTAATTAAATGAGATCTAATTAAATAATTTAGTATTATTTTATTAATAAATAAATCTCATTTTATTTATTTTAACTTTTTTTATTATAAAAAACATGAATGACATGATATTTTACAAATGTTACAAAATTTTGTAATAATTAGAATATTATGTAAGATCCATATTTGATTCTAATTTATTAATTAACATATAAATAATGTGATATATTAACTGTATATAAAAAAATTTCTCTTTAAAAATATATAATTTCAGTCTTAAAATTTTTTTATATTATTTATTAGTCAATAATATATATTTATATATATATTTTTTAAATGAGTAAAAAATTTTAAAAATTAAATCTTACAATTTAAAAATGTTAATATTAATATAGATGAGACGTTTATTTTTTATAAATAAAAAACACATTTCATCTAATAAAAAAAATCGAAAACACGAGAACACTGCCATGTGGAGGATGTTGAGGCACCACATAAATTCTAGCTCGTGCAAGTGGGGCTTCACTCTTTTGTCGCTAACCTCGTCGCCCAGTCCACCTGTAAACTTCTGCATCCTTCTGGATTTTTCCCGTGTTCTATTTACTCTACATCTTCTATCGAACCATCATCATCGTGATCCACCGTGCTTCCCCCTGTTTACGTTTCCTCTTTCAATATCTCCCATGGCAACTCTTTCTGCCGTTTCACATTCTTCCTTGTCTTCATTGAGTCATAAAATTGGAAATAAAAGGAGGAAGAACAAACATGCAAACTACGTTATTTTCCCATTGAACTCTTTTAACTGCAAAAGGAGTTCATTCACGCCTCCCAAAGCCTCCCTCAAAGACGAGCAAGATAGCGATTCCTCTCCTTCTTCTACTACTACGGTTGCTGTGGTTCCTGAGACTGGAAATAATGAAAATGATTCCGGAATTAGCGAGCAATCGGCAAAAGAAGATGAAGTGGGAAACGAAAAAGATTCCGCTGAGGAGGAGCAGAAACAACAAGAAATGGATTGGAAGACGGACGAGGAGTTCAAGAAGTTCATGGGCAATCTTTCTATTGAAGCGGCGATAAAGCTGGAGAAGAAGCGGGCTGATAGGAAGCTGAAGGAACTTGACAGTGAAAGCAGTGGTAACCCAATTGTGGGCCTTTTTAATAGGTTGGTACGCGATAGTGTGACTAGGGAAAAGGAGAGATTAGAGAAAGCAGAGGAAACTTTCAGGGCTCTTGATATTAACAAGGTAATGATTATTCATTATATTCAATAAAGTTTTTATTTTATTTTTATTTTTTTTACTTCATTTAATAAGTAATGTTTCTTCTCTATTGTTTGCTCATATGATGGGAATTTACTGAATTTCTTCTAATTCTGTTGACTTTCTCTGTCCAGGGAAAAAAACACTTGGCTTAAATACATTCTCATGTCTCTTGTATTGTGAAATGTTTTAATGTGGTTTCTTTTAATTTTAAGTCTCTTCCGATTTTAATTCAGTCAATTCTGTCTTATAATATTTTAAAATAATGCAATTAAGTCCTTTCATTTTAGTTTTGTTCTTTGATGACAAAAAGTGGTGAAGCTGTGTTTAACTCGCATACGTGGACATGGTTTGGGCCACATGAGCTTGCCAGATGACAAGCACTCAAATTTAGAGGGAAAATGGAATGGGGATGGGAGATTACATTATTGAAGTGTTATTTCACCTGATTACTTGTCATCTGGTGAATCTAATGGCTCAAGTCGAATATACATAAGCGAATTAACAAAAACATTTTCATTTTTCATTATTCTATGAAAAAAACTGAGCAAAAGGACTTAATTGCGTTGTTTTTAAATATAAAAGACAACATTGGCTTAATTAAAATCAGAGGGACCAGACTGAAACTTTTACAATATTGGAGGGATCAAAAGTGTATTTAAGTCTAAAAACTTAGAAGCTTTAAGATATTCTGCAACTGAAGACCCTTCTCTGAAAAGGACATATATTTTAATCTTTGAATTGTTATGTTGGGAACTTCAGAATGGTACGGGTTTTTATTGAGATAGTATCATCAATTTGTTAGCGTCTACCTATTACTTTTGAACGATAGAGGTATAATCATATTAGCTCAAGTTAAAGATCTAGCACGTTTGAGATGTATCTTATTTGACATGGCAGTTGAAGAGCTGCTTTGGGTTTGATACATTTTTTGCAACCGATGTTCGGAGGTTTGGAGATGGGGGCATATTCATTGGGAATTTAAGGAGACCCATCGATGAGGTGATTCCCAAGTTGGAGAAGAAGCTATCTGAGGCAGCAGGTAGGGACGTGGTATTATGGCTTATCGAAGAGAAAGCAAATGACATTACAAAACAGGTACTAGACCATGAACTGAAATTAAATTTTGCTGTCTATATTATAATGCACATCTTATCTAGCAATGGAAGAATCTTTGGAGAAGAAGACGTGGAAGTGTTCAGTGGTCTAATGATTATTTTGCAGTCAAACATCCAGCCCAGTTATATGTGTGCATTATGTCCTGACATTAAATGTTGACATATAGCTTCTTCTTTTTTTTAAGAGTTTCTTTGTCTTTCAAAGATACTTTTTGCTAAAAATGCCACTACTAAAAGTTCATTTGCATTCAGGCTTGCGTGGTCCAACCCAAATCAGAAATGGACCTTCAATTTGAGGCAACTAAGTTGAGCACTCCTTTCGGTTATCTTAGTGCAATAGCATTAGGTGTTACCACCTTTGGAACAATTGCTCTGATGAGTGGCTTCTTCCTTAAACCTGATGCGACATTTGATGACTATTTAGCTAACGTTGTGCCTCTATTTGGCGGGTTCATATCTATTCTAGGAGTTTCTGAGGTAAGTTATTTGTCAAGTGTCTCATACTATGTTCTGATTCTGACTTACTATGCCCTCAGTCGCAGGAAGTAAACATCTAATAAGTAAATAACTTGTTTATCTTGGAAGTAGTAAACTTGACAGTTTATCTCATACTAGTAAAGTGAGTCTGACTCCTTGAAGCTTGGAGGATTTGATGCTACATGCAATTTGTTTAATTACAAAATGCATATTAAAAACTCTCCTGCAGAAAATCTGGAAACGTTCATGATAAATTTATTTGTTTAATTGATTGACAATGTCATCTTTAAAGGGACATCTAAATCGTTGGTTCCTCAATTTGCTACCTTTGAAATTTTTTATTGTCTTATTGGACAATCTCCAAATGCTAGAGAATTAAAAGTGAACAGCGTTGATGCTACAGAAGTATTGATAGCAAAAGCTTTATCCTCTGCTCTCTAGTCTCAAATAACTACTGAAAAACAGATGAGCAAACTACAAAGATTTCTAGTTTCATATAACCGTATAACTACAGAAGTGAATATTTTATATATCTTTAATGTTGTCTTGCAGAATGAGACATCTGAGTTTGAGAAAGTATTTGCAGGTTCTTTTTCATGCCGTGTTAATTTAGTTGTAGATGGCCTGGCCACTCACTAGCAGCCTAAAACTATTTGATTTCTGTTTTCCATTCAATGGAGTTGTGCATAAACACATGCAAATAAGGTTATTCAATAAAACTCCCTTTGAATGTTGATAATTCATGTATTTTGTAAAATTAAAAATCATTTATCCCATAAGATTCCAGTTAATTGTTTCAGAAATATGTGTGTACCTTTTTTGCAACTGTATTATGTGTACTTGTTCATTTTCTCTGACATGCTATTTATACTTTGGTTGTATTCTTCTCATCATGTAGATAGCCACCAGGGTAACAGCAGCTCGTTATGGTGTTAAACTCAGCCCTTCTTTCTTGGTGCCATCTAATTGGACAGGGTGCTTAGGAGTGATGAACAACTATGAATCCCTCCTGCCAAACAAGAAAGCTCTTTTTGATATTCCCATAGCCCGTACAGCTAGTGCATATCTGACTTCATTAGTGCTTGCTGTTGCTGCTTTTGTTGCTGATGGAAGCTTCAATGGGGGTGACAATGCAATGTGAGCAATGTATATAGTACTTTCTTCAAATGCATTACTGTTTCCTAATGCTTTCTCTTTATCCAAAAAGGGAAAATGAAACATTCCTGTTTCCTATTAGGGATCAAGGATCATGTTTTTGAATGGATTATTACAAAAGTGTGCTGGAGCCACAACTTCTATGCATTAACAAACACTTATGTGTTGATGAATTTGAATGGTGAAGAATCACTGATCATGAAATATGATACATCCAATAAGGGTAAACCAAGATATGTTGGTGCATAAGTACAACAATGTCAAGACTTCCCTCATCTTTGTTTATAAGTTACGCATTACAACAATTCTAGGGCCAACATGCTCTATGGAGACCGATTGTTGGTGTATAAGTACAACAATATCAAGACTTCCTTCATCTTTGCTTTATAAGTTACGCATTACAACAATTCTTGGGCTAACATGCTTTATGGAGACTGATTCACATGATTATAACTCTCTATTGCTTATTTATGTGCAGGTACATAAGGCCTCAATTTTTCTATAACAACCCTCTTCTTTCCTTCATCCAATTTGTTATTGGACCTTACACGGATGATCTTGGAAATGTGCTGCCTTATGCTGTGGAAGGTGTTGGAGTTCCTGTTGATCCACTTGCTTTTGCTGGACTATTAGGTGAGTTTCTTGTTACTTATTTATGTCTTTGACTTCCTCTTGTTGAAACGAATGATCCAATATGCAATTCTACACATCCTTAACAACCAAGAATCTAATCATATTTTTAATGTCAGAAAGCTCACTTGCTTGACTGACATAGGCTGACACTTCATCTTAATGTATGTCTTAAACTAACTGAAGTCGTGAATTGGGTTCAACTGAACTTGACATACCGTTACTTTTCTTTCGAGGGAAACAAGTAATTATTACTTCACTTACTATCTAAAAGGCTTAGATGGCTAACATACCAGCTTATGTTATGTGGAATTTTACAGGTTATTGCAAGAGTTTAGTTTTTTATATTGGCCTGAACTTTCTGCTGAGTGACTGATGCAGATGCTTCTTCATTTACTTATTATATTATTTCTTAGATAGGCTTTTTTTAAAATTGGGAATTAAGGTTTATGGTTAGAACTTTGTTTTGGGTTGTCATGGACATTAGTTATCCATATCGTGGATAACCATTTACTTGTGTTTTTGTTTGGGTGTTTTAGTCATGTTAGACTTCTGCAGCCTAATGTCTATATACAGTACTGCCTAGACATTGGCTTGCTCACTTATTTCTCTCGTTGCCAGTAGTAAATCTAATGAAAGAATCCAAATCCATGACATTTGTTATTCTTCCTACATTCTATTTGCTTGGTGAAGAAATTAGTTTGTTGGACAGTGCCCTCCCATATGTAACAATGGAAGATTTATAATTCCATGCTTCTGCAGGGATGGTGGTTACTTCTCTGAACTTACTGCCTTGTGGGAGACTAGAAGGAGGCCGCATCGCACAAGCCATGTTTGGCAGAAGCACCGCTGCATTGTTATCCTTCGCCACTTCATTATTGCTTGGTATTGGCGGCCTGAGTGGCAGCGTCCTGTGTTTGGCATGGGGGTTATTTGCCACCTTCCTAAGGGGTGGAGAAGAAATACCTGCAAAAGATGAGATCTCCCCTCTTGAGGAAAACAGATATGCTTGGGGTATTGTCCTTGGCCTTATTTGTTTCCTCACACTTTTCCCTAACGGTGGAGGCACATTCTCCAGCTCATTCCTTAGTGGTCCATTTTTCAGGGGCGACTTGTAAATGGCCTATGTAATTATGCAAATGTATTTTACATCTCAGAAGATGTCTGTAACTATGTATATGTATTTATATCATTCAGTAGAATGGTAATTTTACTCCCTAATCCTCACCTGTTTTCAACAACCGATAGATTACAAGGTGATTCTACAGAGAGGTCTACCTCAAGCGGTGTTTTTTAAAACTATCTGATCATTGGATGCATTTTAACAAACATGTTTTCTAATTAAAAAAGAGTAAGGATCCTAAGATGCAATGATGCAACCCATTGTATTAATAGCCACGGCTAAAAAGTGGATATATTGTCATGCTATTATGGACTTCATATCGATAGAACTTCTGAGGGAATTATACTTTAAAATTTAGCTCATGAATTATAGCACCGGCAGTGAAATGTTGTGATACTTTATTGTTACGAACTTTGAAGAGCCATACTCAAAAATGAATTTATGAGATTGGATAATATAAAATTCATACATGACTTTAAAATTTCATATTTTTAATATGATGCTCAAATTTCAATCCATGCAATTGGCTCATGTATCATAAGACTCAACGCATCTAATTAAGATAACCTGTGTAAACGGTAGCTGACCCCATCTGTTGAATCTAGTGAGTAAATCATAAGCTCCCAAGCATCCCTGTGCACACAAATCTCGCCAAAACAGTAGGTGATCCAGGTTGGCCTGCAATCCCCATTCCTTCTCAGTAAAGTGACGTGTGCACAAGCTTGTTTATTATGAACCCTTACGAAAAGAACCATTCAAACTACAAGAAATTAATTGCTAGCTAATTGCAGTAATAACAAGTTTAGAGAATAGAGATACCTCAACAAGTGTCCAAGAGAACTTTTCAGGAGCAGTAATATCTCTTTGATATTTACATTACAGTATCAATCCTTAAAAAAATCATCTGACCAATAAAATATGTATAATGCCCTACTTAACATCCCTAAAAACAACAGTCTGCCACCAAATATCAGCCCGTTGGTAGTAGAATTTTGAAAAGAAATCTTCACTTTTGATTTATCTTTATAATACTCCAAGACCAATAAGAGAATTGTAGCATCCCTAAGTAATTTAATAAAATCAACAATGAATATTTGTTAACTGAACTGTTATAAAAGAAATGTTTTAATAGATTAGGTGTCGGTAATGAACAAATATTTATTAAAAAAAATAACACTAACTATTTAGAATATTTGTATTCTTGTGGCTTTTAATAATTTTATTTTAGAAGTATGCTTTACAAAACGATATATGTATTCATTTGAAAAAAAAAATTAGATTTTGAAAACGTTCTATTTTTTTAAATATTACTCTCATCCATGAAAAATTACAAAGTGCTCAATTTAATCTTTTAAAGTGTAATTTTTTTTTCAATTTTGCTTTCAATAAATTTTAATTCAATTTATTCCTCCAATGATTTTTTTCCTAATCAATGTCGTGCTTCTTCTATCTGTTAAAGTGAATTAAGTGATTGGTGATCTGACCTGGCTGAATATTCATATGACTATTACATAATAAAATGGACATGTTCAGAGTTTTAAAAATTTGCAGAAAGTTAATGAATTTAGGGATCGTAATGCTTTTTTTTTGGGACACTCGACCTGTATATTTTGTTAATTTAATGATCACATAAATATTTTGTTAAATTAGGTTAGTATCTTAGCTTAATTTAGGTTACTTGGCTAAAATGTATAGCTTCCTAATTTTAAGTTATTTGTAGATAACTTTTTTAATTTTTAAAACATGAAAATGGACCTTCCAAAGACCCAAACTATGGAATTATGAGCAAGTAACTCTTTATTATTTACAGACTAAAATATAATATGTCAAGAAAGTTATCTACACATAACTCAAAGTTTTAGAATTTATCTACATAAAAATTAATAAATATATCACCCTTCTATTAATAAATTAACATATTTACTAACCATAGAGATTATTTGCACAAAATTAAAAATTTAAGAGAGATCCATTGCCAAATTTTGAAAGTCAAAAAATTATTTGTACATGATTTAAAATTTAATAAAGTTCTATTCATTTTAGCATAGAAGTTTTGTAATCATTCAAGGAGTGAAAAAATAACTTATATTGTAAATGATATAATTATGTGGATATAAATCACTCAGCAATAAATGATATTCTTGCATCTCTTCTCATATTTGATAGCATGTATTTTATAATTCTGGAAGAATTTATATTATACAATTATATAAATTAATTTACTTATTTATATTATTGTAATTTATAGGTTTACTTTTATAATTAAAGACTTATAAATATAAACTATATATTAAACATAAAGTATTTAAATAAATAAAAATTATCTCTTTTTTCTCCTTTTATTTTTTTAAATTTTTATTAGTTTTGCAATAATTATCATTTTTTTAATTTATGTTTGAGAGAAATTATTATACGCATTGAGTGCATATACACCCAGCAACCAGAGTTTACTCTGTATATTGAACCCCCCCCCCCCCCAAAAGTACGGATTAAACCTTGAAACTCAGATCTCCTTTTTTTCTCTGCGCCATTACAGGAGAAAAATAGTGAGATAAATGAATATAAAGTTTACATAGGTGAATATCACTAAACATCACCCTGTATATCACTTGCTCTCACAAGACAAAAAAATAAGAAAAATTCAAATAATATATCTTGACCTTTAAATATAAGTGCAAACATTATTTTAAATTTTATAATATTATATATATATATATATATATATATTTGGTTGCTTTAATGCCTATCCTATGCACCGACTAACGAAGGTAGAAGCAGGGGGAGTATCCGGAAGACGAAAACGTTCATTGTTCTTCACACACAAGTTTGATCTCAATTCGATTGGAATCCTTTCGAAGCTTAAACCATGAAGCTCAGGCTCAGATCTCTTGAATCCAAAGAAACCCTAAAAATCGAAGTTCCGGATTCATGTTCTTTGCAGCAACTCAAAGAAACCCTTTCTCGAGCCATCTCATCCCCTTCCTCTTCTCTGCATCTCTCGCTTAATCGGAAGGACGAAATCAATGTTTCCACCCCAAATGAATCTTTGCACTCCATTGGCATCGCAAGCGGTGACCTCATTTTCTACACTCTTAACCCCAATGCCTTCTCCCTTGAAACCCTAGTCCATAAGCCTGGACCATCGGAGACCGAACCCACCAATCATATCATGCAAGGAACCCTGAATCAACATTCAACAGAAGGACAAATGGAGGTTGGGGAGATTGATATGGTGACTGATGATATTTCTGAGTCAGAACAGCCCGTGATTTCGGAGAGCATGGAAATCATTGATGGGTCTGTTGAGGTGAGGAGGAAGAGCGATTCTGAGCCTTCTTTCGTGAAAAGGGTGCTCAGCGAGACGCTGAGAAATGATTGTAATGATCTAAAGCTCTTGGTCGTCGCTGTTCATGCCATTATTCTGGAATCTGGCTTCGTTCTGTTAGATAAGGTTTCGGGTATGGCGGTTGGTTGCTCGCATATTCTGGATCAGTGGCCGTCTGCAGCTTCGACCTTGTCAGTAAGGTATACTCTGCCTGAAATTCTAGCTAATGGTTCTGAGTCGACCGAAACTGTGGTCTTGAAATTTCAGAGCTTGGGGCATCTTCTAAATGTTTATGGGTCCTTGTCTGCTGGGGGCTCTGGGTTGCATAGAGTATGCTTTGATAAATGTAAATTTGCTCCTGCTTTAGAGTTGATGCTGGCAAAGTCTGATTCAAATGATAGCAGAAATACTGGGGTTGGTAACCATGAAAATGAGGTTTTCCAGTTATGGAAGATGGTGAAAGATGGGCTTGCATTGCCGCTCTTAATTGATCTTTGTGAAAAGGCTGGATTGGGTCCTCCACCAAGTTTTATGCGCCTTCCAACAGAACTTAAATTCAAGATTTTAGAGTATCTTCATGGTGTTGATATTGCCAAAGTGGCGTGCACATGTTCAGAATTGAGATATTTGTCCTCAAATAATGACTTGTGGAAACAGAAGTTTGAGGAGTTGGTTGGACGAGGGAAAATAGGACTAGGTATGAATTCTTATAAGGGTTTGTTTGCTA